>CM065937.1:12825376-14158596 GCA_033459515.1 Theretra japonica
GATAAGCATCTCCGATCGGATAGCGTACATCGCTTTGTCAGTCATTTGTCCTCATCTGTCCGTCCGTCATGTCACTATAGTTTGTCAACATGTACTCCCGGTCAGACAAAAAGCGGCGCCCTTTTATGGGCTTTGTATGTCATTATTAATTATGAATAGGATTTTAATTCGGAGCAACGTGACATTGTACCTATAGCTTTTTATTTGTGAATACTAATTTGACAGCTTCCATGGTGTAGTGACAGGTAGTATATAGGCTGTAAAATTTATCTTAATTCTATTGGCATGTGGCGAAATTTGAAACTACAAATGAAATTTAAAAATATTTAATTAACTATGCGGTAATTAAATATTTTTTTGAGATGTTTTCTTAATACAAGCAACAAGCATTTATACTCGAAATGTATTTTTTTTTGTATTGTATCAGCCCATATACGACCCACTGCAGGGCACGGGCCTCCTCTACAATCGAAAGTACGATTGAGAGTGGTTAGGCCATATAGTCCACCACGCTGACCTAGTGCGGGTTGGCGGACTTACACATACTAGAAATGTAATAATACTAATATATCCAATATAATGAAATGTGAAGAAAGAAAAACTATTCCTAATATTTTGACAACAGCATGACAACAGCGCATTTGGACGCCAAAAGACCGCAGACGGTTTATAATTAATTTTTTTCGTATTGATACAAAACATTTTCACGACAGATAAATATTACTGTTTTCGAGTTTCTATCAAAACGCCTCTCGTATATTTCGATACCCACAATATGGGGAACAAATCGTGTCTTTCTTTTTTATCATACTTGTTTGCTATTTAAGATTGCCCATCCAGATTTGAGTCATATTTGTGGTATTTCTCTACCATAACATCAAATCTTACCCGCCCACGTATTTAAAAATTCAGTTTATCTACAAATATGAATGCTAGTAGAAATACAAAGTGCCCTTTTGACCGAACGCATTCGATGTCTCGTAAATATTAACAAACGATGTCGATCGAAATATCACCTTTGTAGAATTTGTGCGTCCACATTTTGTAACATTTGTTATGATATTTATAGTTCTAAGTTTTGTATACATACATAATTCCACTTATAACATTGTAACATTTGCCTCGGTGGCGCAGTTGTACTACGTACAGCGACGCTGAGGTCTCGGGTTCGAATCCCGGGTCACTAAATATCGTATTTTCCTTTTAATTATAATTATATCAGCCTGCAGTCAGGAATTTGTGCTCTATATGGCGATAGGCTCGCCCCCTATCACATCATGTGATGAAACGTACAAGGCGAAAAGTAAGTGTTGTAGCAGCACCTCTGCCTACCCCTTCTGGGAAAAAGGCGTGAGTTTATGTATGTATGTACACAATTCAATGTTGAAGTTCTCGATACTAGTACTAATATTGTGAGTAGAGCAAACTGCAGTACGTCTAACTTACTGTTTTGTCTCGTAAGATGTAGAGAGAAAGCCTATCGTGTTGCTTGTAGTAATAAGAAAGAATTTACGACCAAAGACTGCCTAGACATTTTTTTTATTGCAATTAATGGCAAGACGAGCATGCTATTCGCCTGATGGTAAACGATGCGACCGCTCACACTGCGCTCGCCATCCCCAGACATCACATGTTAAGACTCAATATGTCCAGTAGTTATGCTGGCTACAATGTCCTTCAAACCGGAACACAACAATGCGCTTACCCTACTGTTTGGCGGAAGAAATAGACATTGCGGTGGAAGAAATAGACCCAGGCTGCCTCACTCTCACATATTATGACAGACCTACCAGTATTAAAAAAGTACGATCGTACGTCAAGTCCTCTACGATCGTATTCAAGTCCTATCACAGTTGCTTACCCACTACGTCATGACGTCTTTACCTTTAGTATACTTGTAAGTACAATACAGATAAGTAATCTCCGACTAGTTAAATAATTAAATAGTATAATTTTTGTAGCAATACTAAAGCGCAGGTTATAATGAGACTGTCCCTTCATAAAACCACGTCCCTAATTACCGAAGTAATAAACATTAAAATTTAACGACCGCAGTGAAATATAATTATTAATAAAAAATAATTATTATAATCGACATTAACGACACACTTGGTTTTATTAATTTTGTTTTAACAACTGATTAATTAATACGTACGGAGCATCGTTATTTTGTTATTAATAAAAATAATAATGTCTCCACTAAGTTTTATTGCCGATTAAATTGAATTAATCGTTTTTGATTTTGTGAATTATTGTAAGGAAGCTCGTTTTGGATTTTACTAAGTGATGAATGGGACAATTAAATTGTGAAGTCATGGAGAGATTTAACAGATATGAAACAATGGGAATTGATGGTAATAAGCTTATAGTTATTGTATGAAGTGTGAATATGGACATCATCTTAGCGTTGTTTTCTCGTAAGTGATTTGTTACTTTGTTGTAAATTTTATATTAAATAATTTCACAGCAAGGAAATATGCTACTGTATTTTTGCTGGTGTAGCGAAATATAATGTACTTTTAGATTTTTATTGTTATATGTTTCTTTATCGACTGCCTCGGTGGCGTGGTTGCACTACGGTATGATTACAAAGCCGAGGTCTCGGGTTCGAATCCCGGGTCGGGAAAACTGATATTGTATTTGTCAATTCATTATCACGGAGTCAGAAATTTGTGCCCGATATGGCGATACGGTCGCCCCCTATCACATCCTGGGACGAAACAGACAAGGCGAAACGTGGGTGTCCTGGTTACTACAAGGAGAACCTCATCCTACCCCTTTTGGGACAAAAGGCGTGAGTTTAATAAAATCAAATATTGAATACGATTTAATGTTCAATAGACAAAAAATCTTCCTAAATTTAATACTATATCGTCAATATCCCACATCAAACAGAACGTACAGATATTCTGTACGCTGCCTTTGGAATCTAATTCGGTGTTTGTAGTAGCACATTCAGTGCTTGGTTTGATATAGTGCCTGATTTACATGCGAAGTCGAGAGTTATGCATCTGACCCCTCGACCACAACCTATTCGCGCTTGGATTGCGCATCGCGGGGATTTTTGAGGTTATGCGAAAAATAATATAGATAGAGATAGATAACATTTAAAAGATTTAACGTGTTAGATTTTTTATGAGAACAGGCTATACAGGCTATATTATTATAGTCTGTTTTTTCATAAAAAAATCTAATACAATATATCTTCTAAATCTTTTCTGTAACATAACCAATACAGGGTATATTCAGACTGTGACCGAAAACGAAGCCAGATGGTAGTTTTAGTAATAACAGACACAATGCAATTAAAAATTTCTCAAAAAACAGCGACAGGTTTTTTTGAATTTTTTTCAATATAAATTTGTTTGGGTGGTAAATACCCAGTTTTTGCCAAAATTATAATTAAAAAACCATTTAATTTTTTTTGGGAAAACGTTGTATTTACTACCCAAATACTACGATAAGTAAAAAATTACAGCAAAAAAATTGTCGCTTTTTTGCGAATTTTTTTGTTGCATTGTGTCTGAAGTCATTAATACTACCACCTGGTTTTGTTTTCAGTCGCAGTCTGAATATACCCTGTATTGGTTATGTTATAGAAAAGATTTAGAAGATGTATTGTATTAGATTTTTTATGAGAAAACAGACTATATGGGTTATGTTAAAATATGAACTAATGAATAAATTAACTAACGTAGATGAAGCAAAAGTAATATGCATACTTTTCGCCTATTTGTATGGAATAAAAGCGTGATTAACTATTGAAATGCGTGGTGTCAACTACGTACCTACGCGAAGTATCAGAAAAACATTTTTTTCGAAATCAGACTGAATGTAATGACACAAAACTAACACCACTTATGCCAGCCATTGAGAACTTTAGTGACCCACGGAACTTCTCGTTCACACCTACATCGAAACATCAAGAGCCCGACATCCTTCAATGGAAACTAATTGGACTCAACGTGTGATTTTCGCGATGTTTTTAAGCACCGTGAGACACGAACTCAAGCTAGATTAACACCGGTCTCGTAAACATTATCCGTAATTCTGAGTTCCCGTGTGATGACGCCGAAACGACTTTTACCCTTAATTGTAAGCATCATCAGCGGACGGGTTAAAATTTTTGGAGATCCTTGCATTTAGTATTAGTACGAGAAATTAACTTAATAAATGATTGTATGCAGTATGACTGCCTTGGTGGCGTAGTTTTTACACGGTACGATTACAAAGCTGAGGTCTTAGGTTCGAATCCCGTGTCGGGCAAAGTGATATTGGATTTTTCTATTCATTATCAAGTCAGAAATTTGTGCCCGATATGGCGATAGGCTCCCTCCCTATTATATTGTGGGTCGAAACACACAAGGCGAAATGTGGGTATCTTGGTTGCTACTTGCTGTAAAGGGAATCTCTGCCTACCTCTTCCGGGAAAAAGGCGTGAGTTTATGTATTTATGTATGTATGTAAATGATTATATGAGCGGAGCTTGGATAGAGTATGCATTGGCGCACTATACTTATGCCTGGATTGTCGGCATAACTTTGTCGGTCTAATTGTATCTGGATATACACAGAATGGTATCTATCATAGAATTAAGTATAAAAGATTTTTTTTAATTCTACCACGTATTTTTTTATACTGAATGCATTTTTACTATCTCATACCGGAGGTAGTTTAACTATCTTAAACTTGAAACATAAATTTATATTGTAACTACTATAAAGCCTGCATGTAAAATAAAAAAAACTCGTATAAATAATACAGAACCCCAAACACTCGCGCGAATTTCACCCACTCACTTAACTTAATTTCGCCAACCGTTATAACATCGGAAATTATAACGAGACGGTAAAATATTGATGGGTCAGCGCTGATGATGTATGGTCGACATTACATCGGAAATGTTACGGGCACAGTGGCACCCGACACGGCACATCCTTCATAAATGTTTAAAATTTTACGGGTTTTCGGAGATCCGTAGGGTTGGGTGGGAAACGGTTAGCGGTTTGGAGTGTAGGGACTAAAATGTTGACGGTAGTGTGGAGTTTTCATGTGTGTGATATTGAAAATGTGTTATGTTTATCGAATTTTCAGCCTTAAGTCGATCATTCGATTGTCAAAGGCTTCATAAGCGATTTTACCAGGAAGTTTGTTAATTGTATTTGGTTTGTACTTAAGAGTCTGTTTGATGGAAGTATCAAGATGTCTAATGAAAACGAAGGTTCGTTTTTGTCTCTCTCTTTAGTCATTTACTTCACAAATACTCGACGGATTTTGATGCGGGTACTAATAAATTAAAGGTTTTTTCAAAGCAATTAAGGGTTTAATACATAAACATTAATTATTTTAAATGAAAGGTCAAACCTATGTGTCATATGCGAGCCACTTTGTGTTGATTTATATTAGTAGATTTATATTTTATTTCAATAATGTACTGAACCCAGTAAATAATGCTACAGTTTGCTCTTTAGTTAACTTCATGATGAATGGCAACACACCGAATATGTTTTAACTCAAAATGGGGTACTATGTTGTTGCTTTAATTTTTATTTTAAGTTTTAAATAATGATTGAGATGTGTGAATATTCACGTTAATTTTCCTTTGTTATTAAGAAGAAATAATTATGATTGTGGTCCTTGAGCTTAATGTCGGCGGCAAGAAATAAAGTAAAAATGGATTTAAAATTTAGGTTTTTATATAGAAAGGCCTTGATAATATACTTTTTTGTGGATATAAGAAACTACAGTAGACTTAGCCGTCTCACAACACTCAGCCTTATAAAAGATTATTGTGGGTTTCCAAAAAAAATGTCTCAGTTTAGAAATCAAACCGGCGGCATCTTGTATTACGACCATCTCATTCACCAACTGAGCACCAGGGCTACCTATTTATCACCTTAGTCTCGAAGATACAGATAGTTTGGTTATTCTAGTCATGTTATTACAGTAGCCATGTTTTACTATACCAAAAAAGAAGCTAATTCTGTCTAATCTTAGAAACCCTCTAAATCAATTTCTAACAGAATCTCATTAAATAAGTTCTATTTCTAAGGACTTTCATGATTCCCGGTATAATTAAGCCATTGAAATGTGAGGTTAAACATCTCATAAACATCACTTGGCTATTGATAGAAGAGTCTTCAATTCTTAATACTGCATTCATGGGCGAAACGCATTCACACCATTTCATCTGCACACCTGAGCTAATCTAAGACACGATGCACATGCAGTTTTAATTGTAAGTATATTTGTATTTAATAAAATATAAGTTTATATCGACCTATTAGTTATAAAAATACTGTATTTAAATATGAAAAAAAAAATGTCGATGGTTAAGGTAACGCGTCGATTTATTGTTCCTTTCTTTTGTCTTTAACCCACAACCAAGTTAATCATAAAGTTTTTATAGGAGTTGGAAATCTTTTCTGCCCACTGCCCTCTGTAACAAAGCCGGTGACAAAACGAACTAAAGAGGTAAATAAACTCGGAAAAAAATACTTTTACAACTAGAGAAGCCAGCTGTAAAGCACCACGGATCAAATTACTATATTTAACTACAGGCACTAGGCAGGCGCGTCCCAGCACCGTGATCTCTGGAGTTGGACGATTAGGAGAGCCGACCCCAAATAGAAATGGGAAAATGGCCGGAAGATGATGACTAGGCAGGCGCGACGTTGCTACCAGGCGATTGGCCTGAAATGCTCAAGAAAGACACAAACTTTAAGCCTGATAAAATCCAAAGGTACTCAAAAATTGTAAGCATGTGAGCCATCTCTTACCACATTGCGTTACAGATATGAATGATATTCAATCACTGAGCACAATATCGACACTTGATTTATACATTCCGTCAAGCGAATGCTCGCTATGAATGTAGCCCTCAATACTGAATGCATTACGGATATCTATGCTGAAGGTGACCTTACTTTTGAATGTCGTTGTAAGATACCACTTTTTTATATCAATAATCCAGTGGTTCCATGGCTGTAGAACTTTTTTTTTTATTGCATAGGTAGCATACGAGCAATTGGGTCACCTGATGGTAATTGGTAAGTGATCACTGTCACCCATGAACATCCACAACGCTGGATCATGGATGTGTTGCCGGCCCAATTTGGAAGGAGAGTGGGAGGGAAAAAGAATGGGAAGAGGAAAGGGGTATTGGGCACACATCATTAGATATTTATCTGTATCAGCCCATATACGTCCTATTGCAGAGCACAGGTCTCCTCTACAACTGCCAGTATGATTAAGAGAGGTTAGGCCATATAGTACACCACGCAGGCCTACTGCGGGTTGGTGATAAGTGGATATCACTGCTACTCCCTGAATGAAACGCTACATCAGACCAATTCATTTTGGTTACTGTGAGACAGTGGTACCATCCCGGTCGAGCCATACTATTCATACTGAAGCTTTGACTGTAGCAATACTCAACCAATTTTAACGTTTTCTTTAACGCGTATCAGTGAAAATACCATAAGTTTTGCTGTTCTTTATCTTTTTTATTAAAACAGCTTCGATGGTCTATGTTATGTGGATGTTATTGATTGGTAAATGTCACTGTGGATCCCATATAATAAACCATTGCTTCTTCATGGTACGTTCAACATAGTATAATCCTTTTTTAGAGCAAAGCAAGGTAAGGCTTAACCCTAAATTAAAATCAGCAATTAATACTTACAAGACCAGATAATCCGGCTCGACCGCCTCGGTGGCGTAGTGGTACTACGATACGATTGCAAAGCTAAGGTCTCGGGTTCGAATCCCGGGTCGGGCAAAGTGATGTTGGATTTTTCTATTCATTATCAGCCCGGAGTCAGGAATTTGTGCCCGATATGGCGATAGGCTCGCCCCCTATCACATCGTGGGACGGATTATACAAGGCGAAACGTAGGTGTTCTGGTAGCACCTCTGCCTACCCCTTCTGGGAAAAAGGCGTATGTTTATGTGTGTGTGTAAGACCAGATAATGGTAGCTACGCATCTACGCAAAACCTCACGAAATCTAGTAAAATTGCCCCAATATCTATCAGACATTTCACTGACGTGCTCTTGTTAAACTGCATCGATCAATAACTCCGGATAATTCGCTTTGCTATTACAATTCGTTCACATTCTGCCTCGAGGCGACATGGCTTCTGAATTGATGATCCCGTGAGAAGCTCAGTTCGTTTTTGCTTTGTTTGTGCTGGGTTAGACTAGGATTTGCTTCCTTGTACGCTTGTCTTATATATATGTTTTAAAAGACTATCCCGCCCACACACCTACCATTGCAACTCCTGTAAGTCAGGATCAACAGTGGCACGTATTGTAATGACACCAAGCATTGAAGCTCAGCGAGTCTCCGGGAATGTCTAACTTGTCTTTAACCCGCAACGAAATCAATCAAAGTTAAATTAATAGGAGGAGTTAGAAATAAATTATTGTCCACTTTCGTCCGTAACAAAGCGGGTGACAAAAACAATGACCGAAAGAGGTAAATTGTCAAAATATAAATTGTCCTATATTTTGGGAGCGGTGGTGTACATATCATGTAATATTGGATATAAGGTAGTTGAGGTGGTTAAGGATGTAATGTATAAGATTCCTATGGATGCAGTTAATTAATTTTATGATAATAGGATTTTAAAATAAAACTATTTTCACTTTTTTATCGAGGTTTTAGTTTAATTTTTACATTTTTAAAATTACCGACGTTTCGATTATCATACAACTTTTGTGGTCCGCTCCGTGACCAATGCGTAACATTAACGTAAATCTAAGAAACCTTAATTTTTTCATTAAATATATTTCTTCAAAACACCACAATAGATGACGTCATATCATTTACCGTCTTTTGCCAGTTTTTTGACCAACTTCAAAAAGAATAGGTAATCAATTCGACTGAATTTTGCGCCGACAATCGCGAGCCGTTTTTTTTAACAATTTTGAAGATTTATTTATTCATAAACTGTGTGTTTATGATAACAACCACTTTGAGAGTTTAAATATACTAAAAAATATTCTAAACTCAATGTTTATCTCAACCTGAATATTATTATATTTAAAGGAATAATCTTACATAAAATAAACTCAGATTGTATTGTTAACAAACCAACATCCTAAGGATGTAATATAGTTATGAGTCATAATAATGGATTGATTATTAACCCATCCGAGATTGGCCTTTGACTGTATAACGGATGAATCCGGCGCGGTCTATCTCGATTCAATTACTTTGCGCTTGTTTTAATGCACTTCCGAGGGATGTTATATACTATGGTTAAATTAATTTCATATACTTTTAAGGATAATTTGGTTAATTAATTGCCAAATATAATTTGATACGTACTGTACTGTACTGTATACGTATGCCCATACTGCCCATGTACGTCAATACAGGGCACGGGCTTCCTCTACAATCGAGAGTACGATTGAGAAGGGTTAGGCCATATAATCCACCACACTGGCCTAGTGCGGATAGGCGAAGTTTACTTGACATAGAAGATCTTTCAAATCGCTACGGTGTGCAGATTTTCTCACTAAGTTTCCTTCACCGTTATAGTGCGTGGTAATTGAATATCAATACACACATTTTTCTGAAAAGTCAGAGGTGTGCCCTGGGATTTGAACCCGCGACCACCGTCAACAATTTGAGATTATTGTTATTCAATAGATTTTGCTATATTATCTTTAAGATTATAGCCTCCATCAGACAATTGGTTAAGAAGCCGGATGTAAAACGAGAGGTTGCGAATTCGATTCCCGCCCCGAGAATAATGTCTGTATAAGCCTTGACACTAACTAAATGATGGTTCAAGATTATTTCAAAGATTTTAAGATCCATTCGTTATTATTAAATCCTTTCTCCTAGAATTCACAAAGAAATTAATATAATGCTCCTGCTTTTGCAGACTGTATTTTCTAAACAAATTTTGAGCAAATCATTGCCTACAGCACGTGGATCAAAAGTACCTGTTATTGAACAATAACATAATAAGTTCAACGACCCGCACGGTACTCCAAATACCCGCTACACATACAACAAGTATCATCACAATAAGATCACACAATCATCTAATTAAATTAGTTAAGAACAGTGATTTGGCTGTATTGTAACAAAGATTTTGTCTCTCCTTCTGGCATGGAGGAACCCTATCTTTTATCTCTCTCTAACATAGCGGTCCCTTGCCCAATGGAGGCTTTAATTAAGCGATTTTGATAATATAATGAGCGTGGTTTAGCTAACAGCCGTTGATTTTTCAAGTGGATGGATGGGTACGAAACTTGTCCTAAATTTTTTGTAATATCTTTTGGCATGGATTAACAATGACAAGATAATAAGACGTGACATGAAAGGTCTGTTTACGATCCATTGCGTTTCTTGTATGTGTTTATTAAAGAATATTTACTGATCCATTGCTGGCTTAGTGCGAAAGGCCGGAGCAATGAACTGATGTAATAGTGACATGTATTACATGTAAATGAATATTATGAGTTATGTAGTACTAGGATATAATTATTCATGTTTCAGTACGAGAAAACTACTCCCTTATTAGACATTCATATTGGTCATATCATAGACTTCTCGCCATATTATAATTATACAGGATATATCAAGACTGCTACTAAAAACGAAGCCCGGTGGTAATTTAAGTGACTTATGACATACTCGTAAAACAACTAAAATTTTTGCAAAAAAGGCGACTACTTTTTTTTGTATTTTTTTTTTGTTGTTTTTGGGTGGTAAATACATATATTTTCCTAAAAAATAATGTACGCACTTTTATTTTTAAAGACGCTATGGTACGCAAGGCTTTAAATTATAATTTTAGAAAATAATATGGATTTACCACCCTAACACATTATATTTAAAACATAAGAAAAAAAAAATCGTGTTTCTTTTTCAATTTTTTTAATTGCATCGTATCTGTAGTCACTAAAACTACCACCTTGCTTAGTTTTCAGTAGCAGTCTTTATATACATTATATATTCATATTATCACAGATTGTAAATTTTAACCTAAGACATCCGAATTTATTGATCATGTTTTTCGTAGTAATCATTCTTACGATAAATTGTGTTCAAATTATTGCCATATAAAAATATTACGATATAGACTTTAAAAGTAAAGCATATAACTTAGGATATCACAGTTTATTTACTAAGTTATATTGTATCAATAAGTTAATACTAATTTAAACGCTGTAATAAAAGGGAAAATGTTGACATAAGACTAATGGCAGACGTAAATAAAACGAACACATGAATCACTATGCAAATCACTTCCAGCCATTACTAATTATCACTTTTTTAGTCTTAAGGGCTAGTTCCTAAGAAATTTTTAGTTCTGATATGAAGTTGACGATAGATGGTTTCGGATTTCAATATCTTAAAAAATTGCTAGCACTTGTATCTTGTGGTATTCTGCACTTGACCATTCAAAATTGACTTGAATGGAAAACTGACAATAATAAAGCATGTTCAATGAATGAGATAAATGTCTTCATATATATATATTTAATTACTGCACTGTATCAGCCCATATACGTCCCACTGCAGGGCACGGGCCTCCTCTACAATCGAGAGTACGATTGAGAGTGGTTAGGCCATATAGTCCACCATGCTATCCTAGTGCGGGTTGGCGGATTTTTACACACCATAAAAAATTATAGAAATCGCTAAGGCATGCAGGTTTCCTCACGGTGTTTTCCTCCGCCGTTATAGTGCGTGGTGATTGACTATCAATATACACATGACACCGAAAATATATAACATATATTTAAATAACACCCGTAAAACAGCTCGTAATGATTAAACTTTAAATTTTTAAGTAGTTTGTCGTATTTTGAATATTGTCTCTAATTCATGGTTATGCTCGTATTATACTAAGAAATAATGTGGTTCACATTAAATTTGAATAATATCTATGCCAAAATATTAAGTTAAACGAAGTGCGTGGTGGCCTGTTGGTAACGGACCAGACTCGACTACCTACATGTTCACGGTGGTCGCAGATTCAAATCCCAAGGCACACCTCTGACTTTTCGGAGTTATGTGTGTATTGATAGTCAATCACCACGCGCTTTAATGGTGAAGGAAAACATCGTGAGGAAACCTGCATATCGTAGCGATTTTAAAGAATTTCTACGGTATGTAAGTCCGCCAACCCGCACTAGGCCAGCGTGGTGGACTATATGGCCTAACCACTCTCAATCGATTCTCTCGATTGTAGAATAGGCCCGTGCCCAGCAGTGGGACGTATATTGGCTGATAACAAAAAATAAAAAAATATGAAGTGAAACGAAAAAAAATCTACACAATATTTTCCTCAGAAAAAAATATATTCTAAAATAATAACTACGAAGCTTCCCCTTAACCCCATTACTAAAGCTCCAGATCTAACACCTGCGATTCTTTTTAAGGCAACATCCAGGTAATTACTGGAAATTCTTCGCCAGTTTAAAGGCAATTTCTCGCCTCCACATTCTAGTAAAAAATTCTACTTGGAAGCTTCCGAACGCAAGAAACACGAGGCATTTGAAATATACGCTTTACATGACAAGAATGTTACCTTTGAACATATACGGAAGCTATCGCGAATAAAAGGGTATTTGTACGAACGGCTGAGTTTATTCAAGATGGTAGATAATGAAGGTATTTCTTTCTAATAATGAGTTGGTTATATTTATAGCGCAGGTCGGTGTATTTGCTTTCGGTGAGTAATTATTTGTTAATGAAAATTTATAAATTGGATTTGATTTATTAGTTTCAGTTAGGTTCTTAGCTTGAAATAAAACGAATTCTTACGGATTTTATCGCGAATTTAATTTAATTTTTTAATTTCCCGACGTTTCGATCACTTTTCAGTTTTCATGGTCACGGGGCGCGGTCAGTCCGCCCTGTGACGTGAAAAAATGTAAAAATTAAAACATATTCGCGATAAAATCCGTAAGAATTCGTTTTATTTCAATGTCTAACATTCGCGTAAACCCAAGACACCATTATAACAAAAAAGAGATTCTGACGAACCGAGAACCTCCTCCTTTTTTTAAAAGTTGGTTTATAATAGCTTGAGTCGTGGAGCGGATATCAATACTCAAAATATCAAAATAATCCTTGGCGTATTACACGTTGCTGAGAATGTAGGATTGATCACAGCCATCTATGATCAACTGAAGAATTATTAGTACTTTGCTTGCTTTAAGATTGTAGAATCGATGTTATAGTGGAAGGCTCTATTACACTTCCTTTATTTCAATGTGTAACATTCGCGTAAATCCAAGAAACCATTAAAGATTCTTACCGCCTTTAATGTCAAGTATTGTTTGAAATAAAAATTCAATTTAAACTTTACCCCTCAATAAAACCACATTAACACCGTTTCAAAATATAATGGTGCCAATAGTTATGTTATTACGTCATAATTGCTAGTTGCTGACGTGTTGGAATGGCGCCCTCTGTCGGTAAGAAGGTGAGTTACTAATAATAGTTATCTGTTTGGAAGGGTATGACATCAATCATTGTATCCAATTTTTAATGTACCGTGAGGAGAAGTAACTGTGATAGGATTAGAAGATAGACTGCACAGTTCATTTCAGCAGGGGAAATTAATTTATTAGGCTCGCCCTCTATCACATCGTGGCACAGAACACACAAAGCGAAACGTGGGTGTCCTGGTTGCACCTAAGACTACCCCTTCTGGGATAAAGACGTGATGTTAATGTTATGGTAATATTTGTTCTAAGTCTTGGAAATATATTTTTTCGCCATAATAAACGCTCCCGCGATATATTAGAAACTACGGGTTAATATCTTTAGAAAAATAGATCCAGGACTTATTTTTCTCCAAAGCGTATTAAAAAATGACCTTGTATACAAACTCACGGCTATATCTCAAAAGACAGAGGTCACAAAAATACCACCAACAGTAGTTCCAACTTATTTCCGTCCCAAAATATTATAAGTAACTGGCTTATTTTCATGTCCCACACAATTTCAAGTCAAAGCCAATTCTTTGTAGCTAAATATAAGATATTTCAAACCGGATTGACGGAACTGGGAAATGAACCTAGGATCTCGCGAATACAGCTTATACACTCCGCCAATATACCAACAAAACGTCCATAGACTTTGTAACCCTATTTAATTAGAAATTATTGGTAATAAAATTAACTGCCTCATTAATATCTCCAACCAATAAAATATTTTATGCTGGACAATATGAAATATACTTCCTGCCTTCCCTTTTAAAGAAAGACAAGGATGAGCATAAACATGCACGCAGAGTTATAGTGCTGACCCGCAACATATCACAATCAGCATTGAATCGATTATTTTCGAATCGATTCATTTTTGGTACCGATTCGTTTCGGTTCGATTTACGATGAGGCGAATGATGCACGTATCGAGTGGTCTCAAAACGATTATTTCTTTTTAATTAAATTTTAATTGGCTGTGAAATATAAACAACATGAGTTGTAAATTAATAGAATATCAAGGCAGTGAACTTGACTTTTCGCGTATTGAAAAGATATTACGGTAATTAATTTGTTTAATTAATTTAACTGTTATCTCACCTGGTATTGCTTTTTATGTTATTTTGCAAGGAACTCCGAAGTCTCTTTTAGAAAGAGGTTGTCCAAATACTGTCTTTTTTCAATGATTACGAATCGAATTTATACGATTTTTTGGTGTTTTGTAAAAATATATATAATATATCATATCATTTTACAATTACTGTTGTGTTACGTCAAAAAGTTCGGGAGTATGGACAGGCCCAATTAAGAAGATATTATGTACAACTATGCAAAATTTTGTTGGAAAATTTGAAGTTCCTTTAAACCTTTATGGTCATCAGAATACATTGAATAGGATCTGGACCGATTTGAAAAATTATTTCACCATTAAAATCCTACATTATCCCTAATGAACATAATGGTAGAAATTTCCCAAAAAGTGAATCTGCACACGGGCGGAGCCAGGCCAGGCTGCTAGTACCTAACAAATACCTCATACATATAGTTGCACATGTCCAACAAATATGATCTCAAATGACACGCCTTAAAGTATTCCGTACTCAAGCCCAATTTTCACTTCCCAGATCACAATTTACTGGGGAAAGCACTGATTGACTGCGTACGGCAACTAACCACTGATATCAAGGCCCATACAATTAACAATAAAGCCACTTGCTCCACTGAACTTCGAGCATCCCCCGATACCGATAATATCGAAATTAAGCAATAACACTTATATTCGATCTTGGTGCACATAAAAAATTATATATTTTTTATCTTGGTCTGTGTTACAAGCGAAGGCGATAGCGGTTTGCGTTTAGTTAAAATTCATATTAAAAATAAGGGAATATTTTATTTTATGAATTGGTTATTAGATTATGATACGATAGCTTAATCACGTCTGGTGAATATAAAAATTTGTGCAAGCATATTTAGATTATTTTTTTCCCCCAATCGCCAGGCTATAATTAAAAACCTTTTAAAAAAATATATGCAGCCACGAAAAAATAATAATATTAATTTTAGGAAAAAAATGTAATGAAAGCTAGGATCTCATTATAACCGGGGGTTTAATGCTAATCGGAAAACACTTTACCCGGTCCGATCTGAGATTTCTACTCATAATTTTTGTTTTATCCTTATTCTAACAAAGCGGCATTTCATGGAAGCCAGTTGCGCTCTTAAGATTTTCTAAGTATTTATGAGAAAAAAATATCCTGGACGTTCTACCTAGTCAGCAGTACGTGACTGATTTTACTCTAAAATTTACCTGGTGATCAAAACCGCCTTCCTCTCACAACTTAAACCAAACCCCATCACCCCAAAGCACATATCGTTACACGCTTTTATTACCACGCTACCGATCAGTTGAGTACAACCCGACCAAAATTAACAGCCATAAATGTTAACACGCCAGTACGTGGCGAGAGACATTACTACACGGTCACATAACCCTTGTTTGGTACTATAGGTTTTGGTAAACAAGATTGGTTTTCGTAACTAATTATTGAGCTGTTAAGCTGAATTGCCCCTTAAATATACGACGCTTTAAAATTAAAGTGTATTTTATATTGACGGTGCGTAATGATAGGATTACGCGAAATTTGAAGGCGATTTATGGAGTAGTCTTGTGTGTGGGGTCTATTATTGATGGTGATAAATTTAATGTAGGTTATTCGTATCAAAATCGTGTGTATTGATAGTCAATGACCATGCACTATAACGGCGAAGGAAGACATCGTGAGGAAACCTGCATACCGTAGCGATTGTAAAAAAAGTCTACGGTATGTAAAGTACGCCAATCCCGCACTAGGCCAGCGTAGTGGACTATATCGCCTAACCCCTCCCAATCGCAGTCTCGATTGTAGAGGAGACCCATGCCCTACAATGGGACGTATATGGTCTGAAACAGATACATATTGGTATCAATAAAAATAGCAACCACTGTACACATTCAGGGAAAACCCACCATAGTGAAACGTGTATAAATATATCAGTAAGATGCAAAAAGTTGAGTCATAGTTATCAGAAACCACGGAAATCTTTTCGGGCTCATAAGGCACAAAGGCTAGAAGCAAAACAATTATTTTTGGATGACGCAAAAATGTACCTCGGTCCGGGGATCGAACTCACGACCACCCATTTCACAGTTGGCAACATTTTACACCACTGAGCCTCTAAAACAGATGTAACATTAGCAATTACTCTGCAACCAACCACTTCCCATCTTTAAAATTCATACATTCCTCATCCAACGTTACACTTCCACGGGAATTATAGAAAGGTGCTGAATATCAATTCCGTTCGACAAAACAACATTAAAAACACAGACATCGTGCGACACGGCCACGACCCGTCGTGACACCGTCCCGGCCGGCGCGAATAAATCACGCCTTAGTACCGAGCCGTTCAACAATCATAAACGAGGGCGTTATGTCGAGCGATTTGCGAGATATTGCCTAAACTGGATGGGTCATTTTATGAAGGGCTTTCCCACGGTCGGGTTTCCGATGTGCGAACGGTTGATAAGGTAATTTAATACGATTTATTGGTGTTTAATAGTAAGTTGATTGGAGTTGGCACGCGAAGTAATATTCAAATTTATTGGATGCTATTTTGACATAAATATTTTGTGAAATCTTTATAATTTAGTATGGCGTTGAGTTGACGAAAATATTTAAAAAAATTAAGCGAATGGTTGAAATAACAAAGAAGTCGCTGATTTGTTGTAGAAGCCTTTGTCCAACAGTAGACTCCCCAGTTAATCAGTCGGCAATGGAAATGCTGTGTATCTGATGTTGTTATATTTCAAATCTCACTTTACAATATTCCTCTCGTCCATAACAACAAGTTTACTTTCTTATCCTCTCGCTTTTTTATTGCATAGATCCGGCAAAAGAGCAAGCAAGTCACCTGATGATCACTGCCGCTCATGAACATCCACAACGCTGGATCATGGATATGTTGCCGGCGCAATTGGGAGAGGAGCGGGGAGAAAAAAGGATGGGAAGAGGAAAGGGGTATTGGGCATCCGGCATCGCTTAAGTTACAGGAAGTCCACTCGTAAACACAGGTTTTTTCCCAAGGATTTCTGCACAACTGTGTTAGAAGCGGCCTGTATCCAGCGATGTTCTGATACTTAGAATGCCTGTCCTACTGCGGGGCGAATGCGTGACGTATGCATGTTCGTGTAATATTTTATTTTGTATTTTTGTTGTATTGTTATTGTTGTTTTTAACCTCATGTTTAGATCTAAGTACACTTAGATCTAAGTAAAATATTTTGTTCTTTGTTTTCATTAATTTAAATATTTACATAGTATAGTTTAACATACATCCATACATAAACACACGCCTTTTTCCCAGAAGGGGTAGGCAGAGGTGCTACCAGAACACCCACGTTTCGCCTTGTATATTCCGTCCCACGATGTGATAGGGGCCGAGCCTATCGCCATATAGTATAGTTTTAAGATTGTTATTTCTTATTTAATAAATAAATAAAAATAAAATAAATGAAATTAGCTAGGTCGACAGTGAAGCTTGTAGACGAACATCAATGTAACAATGAAATGGTACACGCATACTTCACATAGAATGAAATAGTTGTACTACCATCCGACGCAGCTCAGTCATTCAGTCAGATCTGGCCAAATCGCAGCTTTACTTGTGAATCACCTTCGTACCTCCAGGACCCAGTTGTTAGATAATGGAAAATCGTCGAGAGGTTAAAAGTTAGGCCACGTTCTCGCTCGATTTTATGCGCTAACAGAGATCCACTCTTTATCTTAGGAACGTTTAATGTGATTCATAGAACACTGGAACTTGGGTTATGAAATATTTTTGACATTGGCTTTATCGTCTGTCGTTTGTTGCTTTGCCTAAGGTAAGGTTAGGTAAAGCATGGGTTGAATAAAATATGGTTCCAAGTTTAATTCTCAGATGATGCGTTTTTGTCAGTTTCTCGATATATAAAACATTTCATGAGACATTTCAACACGAGATTAGACAGTTTTCTTATAAGACTGACGTGAACCAGATAGCCGATTGTAAAATAAAAAGCTTAAGATTTTGTAACTTGTATTATATCAGCAATAATTTACTTAACAGATATATTATATAAAAAATTAGTAAGCATGTGTGTGTAAATACACCATACATCACGGAAATTAATAACATTACAAAATTTCTCATTCAACCTGTCAATTTAGATACAAACGCGCCTATCAGTAACATCGACATCAATGACGCAATCAGATAAAATCAGATAATATATGAATGAATATATGTCCCGCCATTCGCGACATGAGCAGCAATGCTAATACATTATTACTGTAGAAAAATTATCGAGCGTATAAACGATTAGCGAGAGATAAAAACTGGACTCGTCCCTAAACGGCAGCGGTTGTAATACGAGCGACGACGGTTAATACCAGAATTAATATTATTCTAAAGTAATAAATCAGTTAGTTTTGTAAAGGTGTGTTATATGGCCTTAATTAATTTTGCTCATTTAATTGCTAATGCAGGTCAGACCTGGTGAAGGTCACGGGACGTCGCTGGATGCAGGCTGCCTCCAACAGGTCATTGTGGAAATCATTGGGCGAGGCCTATGTTCATCAGTTGACTTCCTTTGGCTGATGAATGGACGATGATGATAGATGAATTGCTAATGCTATGCTTAATTTGGTTGATCAGTAAAAATCGTCTGTTTGTCAATTGTCTTTGGTTCACCAGTAGACTCAAGACGAAACATTGCTTACGTTATTGGTTACAAGCCCAGAAATAGGATTAATATGGGTTTTATTTCAGATGGCTGAATACCTGTGGTATGATATACTATAAACAACATTAAGATTACGTGTTGACGAATAAAGTGTTGACATAACGGTTTCATAGGTTTACGCGAATTTTACACATTGAAATAAAACGAATTCTTACGGATTGTATTGCGAATTGGGTTTGATCCCAGCACCGAGACAAATGTTTGTGCGAACCACAACAGTTTTGACATCCACGCCACAAGACTTGTCTTATTGTGGGGTTGGAAATATGTGACTTTTGAGTGTATTTGTTTATTTAATTAATTAAAAAATCACCAAGTATAAACACACCCTTGCTTCTGAGTATGGTAGTACCGGGTTGGCATGCACGCGCCCCGCACGCGCAGCTAACTGTATTGCATATATGTAACAAAATTTAACATAAGCTTGATACAGTTTTTTACTTCGAAGACTGCATATTGTACTGTAAAGTTTTTCCTGGTTTTCTTATGATGACGTAATATGTCGTTACTGGCTTTGTACGTGGCTTTGCAGATTGTTTTTGTTGACTTATGTATATTTAACAAAGGGAGCTTTGATATAAATCTTTAAAAATGTTAATGTAACATGTATATAGCAAGTTTTGATTAGGTAATGGTTAGGGAGAATGGTGGTTGAGCCTTTGAAAGGTAATGGATTTATTTCAGTTTTTTGGTCAAGTAGATAATCGAAAAGTCGTCAAACGTGGTAAAGCCACACTGTTGTTAGCCATGACTCCCAAGAATGGGTAGGCTCGTCCGGGGTGGTACTAGTGTCTTACAGGAGATCGACGTGAAGCGACAGCTTTGCTGTCACGTTTCGTTTGGTGAGTGAGACTGCCGGATGCCTAATACACCTTTCCTGTTCCCATCCTTTTGCCTTCCCACTCCTTTCTTAATCTGATGGGCCGGCAGCACATCCCTGATCCAAGCGTTGTAGATGTTCATGGGGGGCATTGATCACTTACTATCAGGTGACCTGCTTGCTCGTTTACCAGACCTATGTTATAAAAAAAATGGAAATACTTATCTAATAATTGGTGTGTATTCTTAGGAATAGCTTTTTGTCCCATTGACACAAACTTAGACACACACGGCTTGTATATCTAGGTGAATTAAATATTTTACATTAAAAACCGAACAATTGAATCATCCAATTTATTTTGAACAGATGTATTCCTTATTAATCTCGTGTATTTTTTATGGCAATTCATGGCGAGAAAAGCATGCCATTCGCCTGGTGCTAAGCGATACGACCACTCATGTACAATAGCAAAACCAAACAGCACCATGAATTAGAAAGCAATGCTTAGCATTCTATTGCGCTGGCAATTAAGTCCCATTATGTCCAGTAGTTGCTCTGGCTACCGTGTCCGTCAAATCGAGACACAATAGTGCAGTTACACTAGTATTTGGCGGAAGAAATAAACGGAGTCTCACATATGAGAGACCTACCACCAAGTGTAGTCTTATTTTGCTCAGATCTATTTCTCATTACTGTCCCATAGTCTTAATTAGCTTAATGATGGCTCTACAAGATTTTTCTTTTCTAGAAAATACACCGACATTGCACATCCGATTCTCTATTACTTTTTAATTGACGGCAGCAATGTATTAATAATGATCTTAGGAAATCTTAATTACTTTCTAAGAATGCGGCGTTCATAGTGAGATATTAGATTTAGTTGGAATAATAATTGTTGGTCTTGATAGTTTAGTCAGCCAATGGGTCTTGGGTTTGATTTCCAGACCAGGCTTTTATTTTTTGGACTTGAGAAATATTTTATGAGTTGTCTGCCTTTGAATTTTATCATCGTTTAATATATGGTAATACGCTATCTCCTTATCATAATATGGCACATCTGCCTACCTCTTTTACTCCACGATACAGCCGTGTACATAATATGTATTGATACAATATGTTAAATAGTTATGAAAATAAATAAATAAATACATACACCCAACAGTCACATACATAGTCCTGACCCCACACTCAGAATGAGTCTTGTATCGTGGGTGTCAGTACCTTCGAGTCACTTTTCAGTCTCACAAACACTCAGACCCGAGACAAATACTTATGGATCACACAAATATTTGTCTGGGAGCGGGGATCGAACCCATGACCTCGTGTTTCATAGCCGATGTCTAACCAACTGCGCCACTGAGGCTGTATTTTAGGAGTACAAGTTTTGGACCACAATATATCTAAGTAAATATCATACTGAATAGAATAGAATAGAATAGAAGTGCGTGGTGGCCTGTTGGTAACGGACCAGACTCGGCTGCCTACATGGTCACGGTGGCCGCGAGTTCAAATCCTAGGGCACACCTCTGACTTTTCGGAGTTATGTGTGTACTGATAGTCAATCACCACGCACTTAAACGGTGAAGGAAAACATCGTGAGGAAAACCTGCATACCGTAGCGATTTTGAAGAATTTCTACGGTATGTAAGTCCGCCAACCCGCACTAGGCCAGCGTGGTGGACTATGGCCTAACCACTCTCAATCGATTCTCTCGATTGTAGAGTAGGCCCGTGTCCAGCAGTGGGACGTATATGGGCTGAAAAAAAAATCATACTATTTAGACAAATTAAATAAAACCAATAAACAATAATTTACGCCACTTTATCTTCTGAAGTCTGCTATTGGTAAGTTTTTGATATTAATCACAGTCACGTAATACGAACACCGCTCAGATTTAATCATCGGAGCATCATTGATCATCAAAACGGATGTTTAATGATCATAAATCATTAAATAGAGCATTACGGAAGCGCGTTATTAATTTGTTAATAATAATCCATCACATAAATTGATTTTGAATGTGTAACATGACTTTATACTAAAATGAAGAAATTTCGTATGATATATGCGCTCGGTAATAAATAATGGATGATTGAGACGAAATTATGAGGAGCTGGATTGTTGGGAATTTTATTTGAAGACATTATAATCAACGATTAAATATATTTTGAGTAATTGTTCCTATTAAGTACTAAATTTAAGTGGGAAGGACTCGAGCCGACAGTTAACTGATGACCGATGAAGACGAAAATCATTTCATTAAAGGCCACGGATGGGCAAGCGCAGTTCAGAATATCAAGGTGAACAGACCTAATAAAAGTTGTAGGAAGTCGCGGAAGACAACTTCCATCAGGTCACATTAAAGATAATCGAAGGCGCTTTATGTTCAGTAATGGAATCCTATGACGATTATTTTGATGATAAATGTAGAACCAAATTCGAAACCGCGTGGATTATGCAATGAATAGCGTATCAAATTTGGCTTAGTACCTTTTCACTCAGTAAACTGGTGTGAAGATACAGCTTAGCTGCCGCCTTTTTATTCTCCAGTGAGATGCAGGAAGAAACAATTATTCCCACCTTTTTTTCTTCCATGATCTAATAATACATTGGAATTGTAGGTAATCGCAGATGCTATTTTCCTACTCGCGACCTGTTTGTTATAAAAATAACCCGTTCTACAATTTTAACTCAAAGAAAAACCGAGAATGGAAACGACTCGCATAATTAACTATAAATTATAAAACAATTTGTCATAATTCATGTACATTAATACAAAAACACGGAACGTTTGTTATATTAGATAATGTTGTGACGTTAGTTCTGTGTGTAATCGGAATGTGTGTGTGTTTGTTGCTGACAAGTAATAATATGTATAGAGATGACTGTAATAAAGTATGATCCGGATTCTTAAATTATTACATAATATTTTATTATGTGACAGATTTGACGGGAACTAGTATTTTATAAACTGCAATCATTAGATCAGTAGGGTAATTCACATAATTAAATTAGTTCAGTTGCAGTGCAGTTGCAGTTAAGTTTCGATCAAAACAGACCTTTTAGTATTCTCGTAATTTTGATAACCGCTGTCAGATACGTTCGCGTCAAGTCCACGTCACGCGAGCGGTTTAGCGTATTCTACTGCTGCGTATTTTATGTGCGTGATTCAGATCGTAACTTGATCGGTATTCACGTGTAATCTTCTTGCATACGACTGACGCGCAGCACACGCGCAGTTTACGCATAGCTTAGGTGCAGTTCACGCGCAGCTAAACAATTACAAGAATGCCATTTTGCACTAAGACGTAAACTTAATTGCAACTGCACCGCAACTTGATCGGCGCGTCAAAAAATTACGTGAATTACCCTACTGAACCGATAAAATATAATGGCTAATAATTTTACAGCTAGCGTTTCGCCCTCTGTATTTATTTAAAATTGTATTTATTAAAAAAAATGTATTTAAAATTGGTATTTTAAATAGTATATTCAGCTTTATAATACAGCTTGTTAGCTAAGGTGCTATTGCAATATTGTTCTTTATCAATAAACCACTTACACGAACCAAAGCGCTCAGTAAATACGAAAAAACATCTCAACTACGAAGCGATATATTTTTTTAATACTTTTTATGCGGATTTTAGAATAACCGTGATTAAAAAGATTAAAACAGACTGGCATGTCATGTTACACCTAATTTAATATTTCGCCTAATTTACACCCCTTTTAATAAAGGGGTTATCGATAAAAATACAATTTCAAATCAGTCTTTATTCTTTATCTATTAAAAAGATTTCTGCGCTCGCTCCACGCGACAACACTAGTCACAAACCAAGTTAAAAACAGCTAGCGGCGTCAAAATTACATGCAATTACACATCGTGTCATAATTAGTAATAAAGACTGTGTTAAAACGGGATAATTGATGCGTTTAGTCGCGTGCGCAAGCATAAAATATGAATTTAATGTGGCTTGTCTATTGGGGAAGAAAACGCGCGGTTTAAAAAACGCTGATACCGGCGTGCGTAATTGGTTTAAATTATATGGATATATTTTCGACAGCCTCCGTGGCACAGTTGGACAGACGCCAGCTATTATAAAAGCGATCCACAGGTATTTGTTTCGGGTCTGGGTGTTTGTGAGACCAAAACGTGTATCGTAGTTTCTGACCCACGACACAAGACTCGATCTTAGTGTGGGTTCAGAACTATGTAAGTGACTGTTGTGTGTATTTATTATTTCGATACTAATTATTATATTATTATGTGTTAATTTATAAATGTTTAATCAAACTATCGCACAATTTTGAGACCATTTTCTTAATGACTAAAATACATTTTATTTGTATTTGTTTAGTAGTTTATAATGTATTTCTAAATGAAACATTATAGAAGTTAACTACCTACTAGAAAACATACTATTTTTTTTTCAAATATTATAACTGAACAAATATATTTAAAACGCAGCGTTTTATTCCCCAATGAACATGCACCCTTAATTCCAGTAGCGAGAATAATAGAGCTGCGGTAACTTAATTTGCTTAAGACTAGGTTTCTTCTGTGTGATTATTAGGGGCATATTTAACCTTTGTAAATGCTTTGAGCTTGCGTTCTAAAATAAGTTTTCTTCCTTATTGGTAGCTTAGCGGTGAAGTAGCTCTTCTAAATGTTATGGATGGGTTTAGCTGTTTAAACCCTATTCCGGTGTTAATTATTTATTTTAAAAGCTTACCTTGAAGTAGTGTAATGAAGTTGCGGGTTCAATTCCTGGAACAAGTTTTTTGTGTGATCAACGGAATAAAGAATGTTTATATGTAGGTAAATTCCTTGTATAGGTCAGAGTTCAGACACTGTTGGCGCGTGGTGTTATTGTGCATGGTTATTGGATGCATACAGCAGCAGACCGGGGTCTGTGGCGTATCTTGGGAGGGGCCTATTTCCAGCAGTGGACTGCAACGGGCTGATGATGTTGATGATGATTGTCACCTCGAGATTATTTAACGAAACTGTCTATGAACATTCTACCACAGACGGAAAAGTAGCGTAGCCAGCCTTGGATAATAAAATAATGTTGACGTAAATCTGTTTGACTTTATTCTAGAACAAACAACATTCTTCTTATACATTTCATTTTGATGATCTTTCCTCAGTGGCCAAAACATTTTTTACCATAGTCTAAGGAATCCATGCTACGCAATGATTTACTTTATAATTTTACGACCGTCCGCATCAGCCTTTTTGGGAATTATTAGTACCGTACTTCAACCAATAACTATGAATAATATTTAAGCAATAAATTTAGTGATATCATGGACAAACGAGCCGTGAAAACTCGTTACATTAAGGATGTGAATTAATCGGCGCGTATCGTAACTTTCATCGATACATTTAAATCGGTATTCGTTCAAAATTTTATATTAACCTTAATGAGCGCTGATGACCGTCCTACGGCTCGCCGAACAGAATGGTAAGTGCCACTTGGTTTTTAACGATTTGCTCCTTTCACCTTATGTATTATTTTAGAGTCTTTTTGTTAGCATTATTTGCATAGTAGATATATTATTGGCGTGCGTTGTGAACACCTGTTTGTAGAATCTTTCTGAGTTATTAATATAATAATGTTGTTAACTTAAATAAACAAGATGGTTTAGACCACAACATTTCCTTAACTAGTAAAAAAAGAATTGAGAACTCATTTTTTAAAGTACAGGAAGCGTAGATTTTTATAACATAAATGTAGTAAACATATGGGCTGTTTATGATAAATAAACGCATTATGATACAAATCTTTCAACCAGTTACAAGATGTACTCGTAAAATATAAATTTACGTTATTGATTTTGAGTATAGTGATCGAGAATAAGAATGTCTAAATCAAATGATGCATTATTTTGTACAGATTTTGTAACATTTATATATTATCGTGTCTTTTTTCTCAAATATGATTAAAAACGAGACGCCGCGGGTTCGATCCCCGCACCGAGACAAATGTTTGTGACAAATGTTTTCGGGTCTGGGTGTTTGTGAGACCGAAAAGTCTCTCGTAGCTCCTGATACCCACGACACAAGACTTAATTGATCTTAATGTGGGATCAGGACTATGTATGTGACTGTTGCGTGTATTTATTAAAAAGCAATAAACCGTTGCAATCCAAAAGCCTTAAAGGAAACAACACCGCCCTTGTCCACAGCGACACCACGTCGTGAAATCTGTATCGATCTTATAATTCGGGTAAAATTATGACACAAGGAATGATTCGCCATCGAAACTCATTACAGTATTGGCGGGTACGAAAGATCTCTTTAGTTTCAATTAGTTATTACCTCGCGTATAGGTGGATATAATTTGTGCTTTTAAAATATATGAGTAGGTTTTTCGCGTGGAGTCGGTCGTTTTTTATTGCAAATTAAAATACTGTTCGGGTCGAGCACCGAATGTCGATAAATCTGGGGGAATTGGTCTTGTACCAGAAATAGAGCTAATCAGAAAGGTACAACTAATTTATTTGTATTTTTTTATTATTATTTGTATTACTGCGTGTTGAGTAATTAATAATCATAGCCGTTCATAAAAATATCACAACGGTCAATCATGAGTGCATTCTTATAAAATAGAAGAATGAAATTAATGAATCGGTGGTAGTTGTAATGCGGTACGATTACAAAGCTGAGGTTTTGGGTTCGAATCCCGAATCGGGCAAAGTGATATTAGATTTTAGAATTCATTATCAGAACTTGTCAGGAATTTGTGCCCGATATGGCGATAGGCTCGCCCCCTATCACATCGTGGGACGGAATATACAGGCGAAACGTGGGCGTCCGAGTTGCACCTCTGCCTACCCCTTCGGGCATAAAGGCGTGATGTTTGTGTATGTATGTATGAAATGAATGAATGAAATGATTTTTATTGATTTTAAATAACGAACAGCAGGAGAGGAGTACAGTCTTTCCGTGTTTTTTGTTATTTTGCTTGATTTTAGTGACACCATCATCACACAACGATGAAGAATTATTGATGAATCAATAAGAACCACCCCTACTTTAGAGCCAGAATATCACAATAAAAATTCGAAAACGACGCGATATCTAATTTGTTTCGATTAAGTTATTTTTTATACCTTCTGCATATATCACTACCATATAAACAAACAGACCCCGCATATTACTATAGTTTCAACAATCTCGAAAAACATTCCAATATTCCGGACAATTTTTTAATAACAAACGGCCGACTTTGTAATAAACTTAAAATTACTTTAATGACTTAATTACACAAAAGAGCACCCTATAAAGGAGTTTTGGCGTTCAACCGAGGTGTCGGAGGCACGTTGCGAAAATGCAACGAAATTATAATGAAGCTAAGTGAAATTCGACGCGGCGCGGCAATGGCGGCGATTTAATGACAGCTGTCAACACGCCTCAGGAATTTATGATGAGCCATTCGGCTATAGTTGAAAGGGCGAAAACAGATTTTAAAAATATATTATGTCCTGTTTTAGTCATAGATCTTACCTAAATATATTTCATAAACTGTTGCTTGTATGCCTAAAAATGGTAGGAACTTATTTCTATCCTAAATTTTATAGGGGGCTTACCTACCGATGTAGTACGACGTCTCAACTTGAAAAAGTTTTCCAGCTCAATAATCTTTTTTTTTCATTGCTTAGGTCCGGCAAACGAGCAAACAAGTCTCCTGATGGTAAGTGATCACAACGCTCATAAGCATCCACAACGCTGGATCATAGGTGTGTTGCCGGCCCTATTGGGACGGGAGCGGTAGGAAAAAGGATGGGAATATGAAAGGGGTATTAGGCATCCGGCTATCTCACTCACCGAACGAAACGCAACGCTTAACGCTTCGCTTCACGTCGATTTCCTGTGAGACAGTGGTACTGTCCCGGATGAGCCTGCCCATTCATGCTGAGACATGACTGACAACAGCGTGGCCCTACCACTTGTAAAAAAACTAATAACAACGTATGTTTAAAAACTAATAAATTAATGTACCTAATAGTGAGGCATAAAATCGCGGACCCTAATAACCCATGGCTGATATTTGTGTGATAATTTTTTATTTTAATCTGAATGCTTTTGGACGCCAAAGCTCTTTGTAATTTCTTATAAAATACAAGACATAATAAATGTTTTACAGTGGAGTCAGGCCGAAAATGGAATGACGTTTTAAGCAAGTCGTCCATCTGATCGTATGTAATCACTGCCGCCCATGAACATCCAACGCTTAGATCATAAATGTGTTGCCGGTGCATCGAACTGGGGTGGGTAGAGCAAAGAGATATTGGGCATCTGGCAATCTCACAATTTATCATCCATCCATCCATCAGCCAAAGAAAGTCCACTGCTGAACATAGGCCTCTCCCAATGATTTCCACAGTGACCTGTTGGAGGCAGCCTGCATTCAGCGACGTCCCGCGACCTTAACCAGGTCCTCTGACCACCTAGTGGGTGGACGCCCCACGCTGCGCTTTCCGCTTCGTGGCCTCCATTCGAGAACTTATAATTAACAATTTATAATTAATCTAAATTCTATTGGCGTGTGGTGACATTTGGAATTACAAACCCGTTCCCAATATTTTAACAATAATTAATTCGCACTCCAAAAGACACAGATCACACATTGCCCTTCAAACCGGAATACCTATAACAGTACTTCTACACTGCTCTTTAGCCAGTGAAATAGTCAAAACGGCGGTAGATCCTACCGCTGTTAGTAAATACAGACGTCTCTTTGCAAGCGAGAATCGTATAATATAGGTTATTTTTATTTAGGCATCATTTAAAGTAAGCCAATACAATAACCACGTTTCCCTGGGGAAATTATTAAAATAATAGTTGTAATATCATGTTTGTGGTGGCCTGTTGGTAACTCACCCGACGCGACTGCCGACCTGCTCAAGTCCGATATAAATCCCAGGGGACTCCTCTGAATTTTCGGAGTTACGTGTGTATTATAAATCACCACGCTCTATAACGGTGAAGGAAAACATCGTGGGGAAACATACATACCATAGTGATTTTAAAATAACTTCTACAAACTTCTAAGGTATGGAAAGTCCATCAACCCGCACTTGGGCAGCGTGGTGGACTATATGGCCTGACCGCTCTCTATCGTACTCTCAATTATAGGCCCGTGACCTACACTAGGTCGTATATGGGCTGGCATATATAGATATTTACTACTTTTCTCTATATTAGAGCCACTGAGCGTTACTTTAGGACAAATTGGTTATTTCAATCTAAGTGGTACAGTGTACAGCAAATTGACTTGAAGTGACTGCTTCTACATTGAAAAGGATCTCACAAAAACTAAGCTAAAGTGCCGTATTTCGTTTAATTAGTGCGGTGCCCGGAAGTGTAATAGAGCCTTCCACTATAACATCGATTCTACAATCTCAAAGCAAGCAAAGTACTAATAATTCTTCAGGTGATCATAGACGGCTGTGATCAATCCTAATTCTCAGCAACGTGTAATACGCCAAGGATTATTTTGATATTTTGAGTATTGATATCCGCTCCACGACTCAAGCTATTATCAACTAACTTTTAGAAAAAGGAGGAGGTTCTCGGTTCGTCAGAATCTCTTTTTTTTATAATGGTGGCTTGGGTTTACGCAATGTGACACGTTGAAATAAAACGAATTCTTACGGATTTTTTCGCGGACTGACCGCCCCGTGACCACGAAAACTGTAAAGTGATCGAAACGTCGGGAAATAAAAAAAATGTAAAAATTAAATCAAATTCGCGATAAAATCCGTAAGAATTCGTTTTATTTCAATCCCTTTTTTTATTTTGCTGTCAATAGCGACTCTATCACTAAATGATATTCAAAATGTTTATTTATTTAAATATGAATATCAGCCGACTACACCAACTGCATAATTATCATCAAGACATATGTCAAAGAGGTGGTCAGAAATTAACCTCATTCGCGTTGCTTATCGTTTCATCAGCCAAGTGATCTCCGATATAAAACCGTTAATATCATAATTAACATTAAATAATAATTTAATAAAGGACCGAACTGTCATGCCAGATTAGCCGTGTGATGGATTTCGGCGTATTTACAAAATTACAAATACATTTTTACATCTGAAGATTTATGGATCAATGTACGGGGACGCCATTTTCCAAATGGAGTTAAATAAGTTTGTTGTTACTGTTTAATTGATGTGGCGCCAGAGATTATACTTTTCAGAAGATACGTCATATTAAAATGTTGATAAAAGGAAGTTTGGGTCTGATTTAAAAAGAAAAAATAATTAAAAATGAGATTTAAATTATATAAATACAATCTTATTTACCTGCGCCGTAAACATGATATCTGTACCCGTATCAGCCCATATACGCCTCTTGGAGCTCACGGGTCTACTCTATAATCGAGAGTACGATTGAGAGGGGTTAGGCCATATAGTCCACCACGCTGGCCTAGTGCGGGTTGGCGGACTTTACATACCGTAGAAATTCTATAAAATCGCTGCGGTGTGCAGGTTTCCTCACGATGTTTTCCTTGACCGTCATAGTGCGTGGCGATTGACTATGAACACACACATAACTCTGAAACGTCAGAGGTATGCCCTGGGATTTGAACCCGTGACCACCACGAACATGTTGGCAGCCACGTCTGGTCCGTTACCAACAGGTCACTCACTTCTGATTGTCTTTTAAACTAACTTTACAGATAAAATCTTTTTCCCAGTACTTGTAACCGATATCGATACATGTACATTACCACTGACTGCCTCGGTGGCGTAGTGGTACTACGGTATGACTGCAAAGCTTGAGGTCTCGGGTTCGAATCCCGGGTCGGGCAAAGTGATATTGGATTTTTCTATTCATTATCAGCCCGGAGTCAGGATTTTGTGCCCGATATGGCGATAGGCTCGCCCCCTATCACATCGTGGGACGGAATATACAAGGCGAAACGTGGGTGTTCTAGTAGCACCTCTGCCTACCCCTTCTGGGAAAAAGGCGTGTGTTTATGTATGTATGTATGTACATTACCACAAGTAGACTAGCACTAATGGCTTTTGTCGACACGATATGGTCTATAAGTTCCGAATGACCCATGGTTGTTTAAGTAAAAAGGTATGTTCTAACTGCGCGGTAAACAGTGCGAGAAATGTATGTGTTGTGGACTTGTGAGTTCGGGAAGAGAACATTAGACATTAGAAATCACATAGCGCTTTTTTTCTAGCGCAAATGTCACTATACAGGTAATGTTTTTTTATTGCGATAATTGGCTAGGCGAGCATTCAATTCGCCTGATAATAAATAAATAGACCCAACATTTACATACATAGTCCTGATCCCACACTAAGATCGAGTTTTGTGTCGTGGGTATCAGGCGCTACGAGAGAGTTTTGGTCTCACAAACACCTCAACTTGAAACAAATACTTGTGGTTCACATAAAAATTTGTTTCGATACGGGGATCGAACCCGCAGCCCATGTTTCATGGCCAGCGTCTAACTGCGCCACAGAGGCTGTCGTGATAAGTAATACGACCGCTTATAGACAGTAGCAAAACCAAACAGTACCATGAATTACAGAGCAATGCTTGGCATTCCATTATGCTCGCCATTCTGAGACATGAGATGCTAAGTCTCAATATTTCCTGTTGTTACCCTGGCTACAATGGCCTTCAAACTGGAACACAACTGTGCATTTACAGTGCTGTTTGGCGGAAGAAATAGACATTGCGATGGTACCTACCCAGGCGGCCTCTCAGATATGAGAGATCTATCACAAGTGAGGAGAGTGTTGTCTACATAAATTATACACTGTCAATTGAGGCCTATGATCGGTCCTCCATATTAAACAGAGAGCTCCATGCTTAAGAAAGAGATTTAGAAAGAAAATTTACTTTATGTTATTAGGCAGCATCCGTGACATATTGGGTGTCAAGCTCACTTTTTTATAAAAATAAATTCGGTGGGAATGATTTCTAATCATATGCAATACAACGAGACAGCTCCAATGGTATAAAACATAAAATAAATCATTATAGTAGTAGTGGAGCCAGCTTATCACCATGGCGTTCTTGATTAAAAAAAAATAATATAGTCGATGACCTAAACTAAAAATTGAACCCAAGGCATCACGGCCGAAAGCCCTTACACACTACCCCAATGAGGTGATAAATTATTTTTTAACAATACATTCAAGGAATTTTGAACCCTATTATCACGATATATAAGTAAAACAAAAGAAAATTGCTTAACTAGGCAGCATTACCAAGGTCTTAATGAATTAGCCACGGTTCGAGCACGGTGACCCACAAACGGAACATAAATACATCGTGTTAAATCACATTACCACCTTTTAAGCTTAATGAGACGAAAACATCATTCATAAGATTTCTTTAAACACATAAAACAAAATAACTTACGCTGAATGAGCATTTTCGGCCACTACGAAAGCACAAAAGCCCATAAATACAGGAAAAGACCAAGCTATGTTGCCAACGTAGATGACAATTCTCATTCTTATTACCCCGTAATTGGGGAGTTTTAATTGGCAACACTAAGATGGCGGCGTTTAAAAATGGCGTACTGGGTGGAATATAAGTATCGGTTGTGCATTGGTGAATTTATTCGGTGAACCGATTCGAAATCTCGATTTTAAAGGGCATTCGATTGATTATGGAACTCTGTGGCTTTTTCTTCACAGTTAATTCAGTTGCGATTGTAATGATGTGGGTTTTTTGGGGACTGTTTTGGTAGGCGAGATTTCACTAGTTCTTATATTTTAATTAATTATATACGAGTAAATAAATATACCCAAAAAGTGCGTACAGACTCGACGCGATAGCACATCAAGACAAATCATCTGAGACTTGTAGGTCTAACAAAACACATACATACATTATCTCACGCCTTTTTCCCAAATGGGGTAGGCAGAGGCTCTCCTGGTTTGCTCCGTTCCATGATGTGATAGGGGGCGAGCCTATCGTCATATCGGGCACAAACTCCTGGCTCCGGACTGATAATGAATAGAAAAATCCAACATCACGTTGCCCGATCCGGGACTCGAACCCGAGACCTCAGCATTGTAACCGTACCGAAGTACAACTAGGCCACCGAGGCAGTCTAATAAAGTCTAACAAAACAAATTACAAAGTATTGTCATAATAATTTGTAAAACCAAATTATCTTGTGCAATGTGGTAATGAAAGAGTAAGAATGTACTTTTGTTTAAAAATTTGCTTTTGTCCAACCTTACTTCACCATGTTAAGTATGTGGATGCGATAAACTATTTTTAACACAATAAATAGGTTCGAAGTACGCAGATTTAACGACAATAAGTCCATATAATCCGAACTAGTTTCACCCATTCTACCCTTCTTTGAAAAGGGAATTGACAGTTTTAGTCAACGCACACTGGGGTGTGCGATTTAGTACTGATCATTTAATTTAAAATATTTTTTTGGTATTTTGCGAATTAACACACAAAATTATCATGAACTATTTTTAGCACGCCTTAATATTATGTGGTCATTTTTTCGACCGAAGCCTCTCACTCTCTCTCTCTTCAGTCACAGAAAGTCCACTGCTGAACATAGGCGTCCCCCTAGGATGTCCACATTGACCTGTTGGAAGTGGCTTGCATCCAGCGACTTTCTGTAACCTTAACCAGGTCGTCCGTCTACCTTGTAGGCTGATAAGGATCAAATTCTGGGAGGTAATGACATGCGGCAAACTAAAGGAATGTATATCAGACACTAAACTCGACTATAATTACAGTCCCAAACTCATAAATACGTACCGGAAACAAACATAAAACTTCTTATTCATAGACAGTTTTACAACATATTTTATTTATCGAATGTTTCGTCCCTTTCGAACGACTTTTGAGTTCAGTTTGAGCGAAGAAGGCAAAACATTCGATAGCTAAAATAGGTTTAAAAACTGACTATGAATATGAAGATAATTGCTTATCTACACATTAATTGTCTGCCAAAATCACTTTTCTCCGCAAGCTTCTCACATACTGTCCCACGGGATCTATTCATACATTACTCTACCAATAAGTGGATGTTAGTAAAAAAACCTAACACTGGCTTAAAATCCACGATGAAAACATTTTTATAGCTTTTTTGTATATTGATAGCTACTTGTATGTCGGAAAAATTTGAAATATTTCCTAGGTAGATACTACCTCGCATGGATGTTAGGTCTTCATATTATGTGAGAGGTCGTCTGGGTAGGTACCACCGCAATGTCTATTTCTCCCGTCAAACTGTAGTGTAAATGCACAGTTTTGTTCTTGTTTGAAGTACATTGTAGCCAGAGTAACTACTGGACATAATGAGACTTAACATCTTATATCTCAGGATGGCGAGCGCAGTGGAATGCCAAGCATGGCTTTGGAATTCATGGTGTTGTTTGGTTTTACTACTGTCCATGAGCGGTCGTATCGCTTACCATCCGGCGAATGGCATGCCCGTCTCATTCATTGCTTTTTTTTTATTTCTTAAAATCCTTATTCTTCCTACAGTTTAATCCTTTCCTCAGTGCGCGAACCCTCTTACTCAACAGACAACAGGCTTAACAATCGGGCAGCGCCAACGTGTTTGTCAATCAGCCTCTCTGCCGTCCCATTTCGTGTCAATCTTCACGCTTCTGTATCGGAGGGCCGCGGCGCATACCATCTCAGATACTATCTATTTGTGAATAGAATTCCGAGCCTTTAGTGCCGATTGGTTTAGTTGCGTGTTGTTCTGTTAAGGGGGTGATATTGGGTAATAGCTTTTTAGAAACGATTTGATTTTAAACTGTAAAAAAAGGTTAGAGAAAAAACCAAAGGTTTATCTGATGGAAAGTTAGTACTAGGGTTCATAAAGGCCCACAATGTTTTAGGGTGTCAGCTACGTTGCAGACTTTTAAAAATAATTGGAAACTTCTTGGGAAAGAGAAAAGAAAAGGGAAGATAGTCAGGGTGTAGAACTACGAAAATATGGAATAGTTTGATAGTAGTTGTTTTATGTGTTACATATAATAACCATGGATGACATAGTTTCATTATTTTATTTTGGTTTATCATCGCGATTACAGGACGACCTTAACTTGATCCCAAATATTAGTAAAAAGCAAAAAAAATATGCATGTAATAAAAATTAATTGCATAAAGAAATAAAATAAAATCAGTTAGATTATCAAACAAACATAAAAAATCAATAAATTATTCAACATGAAACACCAAAGTCGCTGAATTAATATTTTTTTACTAAAACACATTTGGACAAATCGTTGCCTTAACTGGCTGGTAACCCGGCGATGTCAGGAGCGACGTGAGACCTTAGTTAGGCCAGGCTAATTGTTCGCTAGGCAATAATTGCCTTTTCGAGTCCTAATGGGGGCATTAAACCACTCGAAGGCAGGTATGGCCGTAGATGGTCGCTGGCATTTTGTCGGTCCCTTGGCACCTATTGGCATTTGTTGATTGGCACGATTTTTTTTTTGTTTTTCGTTTGACCTCTTTTTATAAGGGTTGTAGCTTTAACGTCAAATTTTGGAAATCAATACGTATGTATTTTTTTTATGGTAATGAATAGCGATACGAGCATGCTATTCGCTTGATGGTAAGCAATAGGATCGCTCATCGACAGTAGCAAAACCAAACAACACCATGAATTACAAAGCAAAGTTTGGCATTCCACTGCGCTATATCATTCGCTTTAACAGTAAAACAAAATGAGAAATAATACACCTAAGACTTCAATTAAAAATATATTACGTGAAGTTGAGACCAACAAAACTTGATAAAGTAAAATTCTCTTAAGTAAATCTTTGGTAAAGCCCGTGCCATAATGTGAAATATTTCTTACCAAATATTTAACCACTCTCAATCGTATTCTCGATTGTAGAGGAGGCTCTCTATGGGCTGATATAATACAATAAAAAATTTAGCCTCCGATGGCGAGGCTCATAACCCCTATTACACACGTAACAAGTCCAATATATTTTTATTATAATAAAAGCAACATTTAAAGCACACTGACAAAAATCTTCCACACATGACTTACACTCCAGTTTAATTCTTTAAAAAAAAAACATATTTCCCTTACATATAATTTAAACTAATCGCACTTTCTCATTGTTGCCAAACAGTATAAGTTGATATGACATTTTTTATACCACTTGCCGAAACATCGAGTGCAAATATGGGAAATGGAAAGTTTGCGTTTTCAATAAGCGGACGGCACGGTGGGCCGCAAATTTATTTGCACATTCCCTACATGTCTATACCGGCCATCTGTTACGCCAATTTTATATCGCATTTTATTTTGAATAAAGGAATTTTTATGGTGAGTAAATAAAATCAGTTTTAAGTTGTTCGTGTCGCGTAAATATTTTTTATGTGTATATCCTTGTTTACACATTATCTGGTCTATATATTTTTTATTATTCAATTTTTTTGTATATTTATGAAATTAGAAAGTGTACTCAAAAGGGATTGACAGCTACCCTCTATGAATAAACATAAGACATGACAATTGTGCTGTGTTCAAGAATTTTAACATGTAATCTCTTGTAGTACAGCCTATCATCATATTATATTACATCGCGCCACGTGTGTCGTCAATAAACGCCGATACTTTAAAGGGAGCAAATATGAGCATTTATAGCTTTGACGACATGAGGAAATCAGAACACATTTAAAAGAAATATTATAATACTTTGTATTTATGTATACCTCTACGAGGAGTAAATATAACAAGCACATTTTTATACCTGAAAAAGGATTCTGTTATTGAAGACCAGCGAATTCCCTCAATCGTTCCGGACAATTTTAATTCCCAAGTTAACAAATTTAATTGGAAATCGCCCGATATAGAACAAAAACGAAAAAGGATCTGTCCGCAACTCTCCTTCATAAATTACGACAGGTTTTAATAAAATTAGCGGTATACAATAGTGCCCTTCGTATCAATCAATCTTAACAAGAATTTATGTTCCGCACTGAGGAGATTACCGACGGAGATAACACAAATATAAGGTCAATCGGTATCATACAGCCGGCCACCCAAAACCAAAGGGTAGTGAAATATAATTTTATAGCTTTTTATAGTTATTACATACTTTTACTGATTTATTTAAATAGGATACGAGTGATTATCGGATACATAAATGTTTATTGATAGCTACTTGGTAAAATGTGAATTTTGAGGTAATTCGAAACGTTCGTGGTTTTTAACATATTTTATGATTTTGTTTTAACATATTGTCGAGGTATCTTCAAAAAGGTTGGGCTGTTTAATGGTTAAAAAGTTTTATGAATATTCCAATGTCATTTCTTGAAATATTTTTTTGAGTTTACGCAGCAAAATAGCAAGCGGCTTATTTGATGCCAAATCAGCCTTGACAAGTAGGAAGAATTAAGAACATTGATGCCTTGAAGGACAAAAAATAAAATAGAGAAAAAGGAGATATATTATTATTACTTATTAGGACTTCTGTGCCTACTCTCACAGATCTAAGAGAATGTAACAAGAAATCTTAAACTTAAATGTGCTCTGTGAAACAACACATCACTGAAGCTACCGATTGTTATTGTTATCCGCCTATTGGATTCTTTTTTTGTGAAAAGTGTAAATTGAGGAAAAAGATTGAAAGAGTTTCCATTTTTTGTCTAAACTATGTACACAGTTCTACAATTTTAAAACCTTAATTTCCTCGAAGTTGACACGTGCCTCGCAATGTGAATGCATAGTCCAATTCTCGTGAGGTGTACAGTTAATGCTGGTGTTTGTCATGGGGAATGGAATGCGGTTTACATAACGGCTAATGTCATGTTCGCGTGTAAAAAATCTAGAAAAATGTTCAAAAGCAAATTTCGAGAGGGATTTGTTTGTTTTGCACTGCTGTTGGAATTTGTCCATCTTGGCTTTGTGCATGTGTGTATTTTGAGAATGCATGATGCATTAACTCCCAAATACGATCTGAAACGTTCAGTTTATTGCTGCTATTTCAAGATGAATTTATATCAAGTAATGTAAGATGATATAATTAATTGCGTTTCATTTACAAGATAAACCCTACTTTAAAGGAGATGCTTTAAGACCAAATTATGGAAATTTAATTTTTAATAATATACCGAGTAAGCATTTTAGCTGATGATCAATTATCATCACCATGGACATGACATATTGCGAAGTGTGCAACACACTTATTTCTAATGATGTAGGGGAAAATATGACTACTTTTGGGTCGATCGATTTCAGTTGATCTTCTTATGATAAACTTCTTTAATGAAAGTCAAATCGCGTTAAAGAACTAGTATGAAAACAAAGTGACATCAAAACCGTGAGAACAGCGAGAAAACGTGAAGATTTTTGCATACACAGATATTATCGTGGAGTGACGTTGCCCTGTTTGAGAGAGGACCCCGGGCGCAGGGCCGCGCTTGGCTCGTCGGGGTGGGGGCTTTGTTCTACATTTAATATGCTGCCAGTCTACATGGCCTAACCCCTGTCAATCGTACTCTCGATTGTAGAGGAGTCCCGCGCCCTGCTGTGGGACGTAAATTGATACAGATAAAATCAAGATTGAATGAATTATAAAAGACACCCAACAGTTACGTGGTTCTAACTCTACACTAAGATCAAGTCTTGAGCCGTAGGTATCAGAAACTACGAGAGACTTTTCGGTCTCCAAAGAGACCCAAATAAAGACGATTATTGGGATGATTTGAAGTGTGTAATATCCACTACCTAAATTATTGAACAGTACATACATGACATAGTTAACCACCATGCACTATAACGGTGAAGAAATAGTTCTGGGAAATCTTTTATAATGTAGACATTAGAAACCTTACGAGTACCAAAATTATCTACGATATGTAAAGCCCGCCAAGCCGCACTAAGCCAGCGTGGTGGACTAAATGGCCTGACCCCTCTCCATCGTACTCTCAATTGTAGAGAAGGCTCGTGCCCTGCAGTGGGACGTATATTGGCCGATACAGTACAGTATCTTACAGATATTATATATTTATATAATCATTATCTACTTGAATAATGTCCGCCCCTGCCTCTTCAACGGCTATTTATTCGAGAAACCGAATAATCAACTGATCGGTCACGATCGATTGTTATGACGATTCACAAAATTGAATATCGACTCAATTTAATCGGCAAACGTGTTTCGTAAATACAATAATAGAGTGTTGAAGTAATATTTAGTTGAGTTACCTTGATATTGTCTTTAAAAAATATTGCATTATTGATATATGAACCTTCTCTAACAACCGATATTTTATCATCATTAGTATAAAACATCATCGTGTTTATTGATAGTCAATCACCACGCACTGTAACGGTGAAGGTAAACATCCAGAGGAAACCTGCATACCATAGCGAATTGCAAGAATTTCTATGGTATGTAATGTCCGGCTACGCACACTAGGCCAGCATGGTGGGCTATATGGCCTAACCCCTCTCAATCATACTCTCGATTGTAGAGGAGGCTCGTGCCCTGCAGTGGGACGTATCTGGGCTGATACAGTAACGTTATCATCATATCGAGTCGTAGGAAATCCACTATTGAACATACTTGTCCCAAGATTTTCTACACTGACCTGGTAATAAGTCTATTATTTAGTAATACTCCACAGGTAGTTTAAAATTACCAATTTTGATATGCGTTATACAATTAGACTCTTAGGAGTTAACCGAGAATCGTATGCAATTATCACATGACAGTTCCGCCATAGATTATCTTGTTCTGACAAATGTTTACACGACGTAACTTTTTATATCCTTATGATAATCGCATCGGCGAGGCGAGAAACTCTCCCCGTGTAGAAGGGGCTTTACAAACATAACCGCGTCGTTATTAGTAATCGATTTACAAATATTTTTGTGGTTAATGATTATGTTATCTAAAATTATTGTCTACCAAAGCAGTCTCGGAATTCACCATCGTTTAATCCCCAACTCTAGAAAGAAGAGCCAACTCCCGATGGTATATGGGCCGTATTTAACGTATCCACTGCGACACATTAGGTCGTGTGGCGGTCGTAATTCTAGACCTAACGAGCTGGCCTACCTATCAGTCTAAATCTACTCGCGGCCCGCCACTAAACAAACACACAATGCATAATTGTCCATTAAGGCGATTGAGGTATGTTGCAACGAGGGGTTGGATGTGGTAAGTATCATTGAGATTTTTTTTCATTAATTTGTTTGTTGTTTTATTTGTAATTTAGGAATAGTTTGCACAATTCTTAAGGCTTTTATGATTTTTAAAAATAAAATACGTTTGATCGAATAAATTATTATAAGTTTTAATGATGAATGATGATAGCATATCACTAGTGTTAAAAATTAAACCCTAAGAGACCACACATAGATCCCTTTTAAAATATTTGGGAATGCAGAAATCTCACTAAAAAATGTAAGTGCGCAATTCTTAAAGTACTTGTACTATTAATATGTGAGATGTCTCGTTATGGTAAATATGCAAGGTTAAAACTGCGACGCAGAGGAGATACTAAAATTAATACTCGTATTCGCAAGTACAGCAACCAGTGTACATAACATTATCAAATACTGCAGGGATTTTTAAATCCGGTCGATCATCCATCCATCAGCCAAAGGAAGTCCACCGCTGAACATAGGCCTCTCCCAATGATTTCCACAGTGACTTGTTGGAGGCAGCCTGCATACAGCGACGTCCGTCGCCCTTTACCAGGTCGTCTGACCACCTTGTGGGTGCACGTCCTACGCCTAATTCAGTCGATACATCGGTTTAATTTGAATAAAAATGGTTTATCCATGATCTGCAAAATACTTTGTAAAAGCGGCATTGTAAGAACCTGATACCGCATCCAGACATTAGAAAATACGCGCTCCGCCAATTGTTAAAGCAACAATTTTATGGAGCGCCCGGGCACCTTAATGATATGATTGTTTTCATTATAATTGCGGGTCCTTCGTAATAAGTCTGCTGAAATTATTGGTCCCCCCGGCCATTGATATGTGGCGGTATTTTTTAATGAGTCCGCCCTTGTTTGGAGTTAATGATAGACTCACTATTGTTCTGTGGAGATTGATTTAGTTTGTCACCGCTCAGGTAATGATTTTTGAGTATTTGTGGAGGCTTCTTTATGTCACAAAAAGCTTTGATAAAATAATAAAATAGCAAATAGGCATCGATGGGCATAAAATGCTAGCTGCGTACTCAAGTTAAGTTAATGTGACTATGCACTTTCCAAGCCATTCTAATATCCTGAAGTAATGACCCAAAAGTTTGTGGTAGGACATTCATATTTCCGAATTGGTCATCATACACGATGGCAAAACTGTCGCAGTAAGACACGCAGGTCGATGTGGAGTTCATTGGAGGGTGGCGTAAGTTCAGCAGTGGACTTCCTGTGACTGAAGAGAGAGAGAAGACACGCAAGTCAACTCGGATAGCATAAATACAAACCTTAGTGTTTTCTCGATGTTATCTAGTAGCAAATGATATGTATCTTTTTGAGTATGATAAATAAACGAAAAAAAAAAGTATGACGCGTTTCGTCATTACCATTCTTCTTCATTTTGTGTATATCCGATCATAGTCAAACTGGCATAATCGTATAAACCAACGGGAGTTATCTTTTATCAATGAATATTCTATTAGATTTGTATTACACTTGCAATATGGTGCACCGAAATGACTGCAATACAAGTATAGAAAAACCTTGTCAATCATTATGAAAAAAAATCGATGTATCAAATTCAATGCTCGATGATTTGCAAAAATATTAAATTGATTCAGGCCCATACTCTGATGCAAAATGTCAACGGAAACCCGTGCGTAATCGATAAAGCCGAATGTTGAGCAACATCGATAAACCGACATCGATCAATAATATAAATGAGAGCTATATTTAATTCATTCGTGGTCTGACAGGTCATTCCTTGTAACCATTGGCGATGGTTGTGGTATGTGCGTAATGAGATACTCGGGTGATTTTTATAAAAACTGATATAAGGAGAATACAGCCTCCGTCGCGCAGTTGTAGCGTGCCCACAATATTATGACGCGTACCATTTGACAGCCTCGAGGGCGCAGTTGGTTGGACGCCGCCTGTGAAACGGGAGGCTGTGGGTTCAATCCTGCACCAAAATAAACGTTTGTGTGATCCACAGGCATTTGTTTCGGGTTTGGGTGTTTGTGGGACTGAAAAGTCTCTCGTAGTTATGATACCCACGACACAAAACTCTACTGTATGGGATCAGGACTATGTATCTGACTGTTAGGTGTATTTATTTGTTTCTTTAAACAGATAAATTAATCTAATACACAATGTCTACTTCCCTGAATGCAGCACGCTTCTAATAGATCGCTGCCATGGTCAGCAGTGGAGTTTCTGTGGCTGAAGCAGGGGAAGAACAAAAAATAGCAAGCTGTTTGATTGCCAAAGGGTGATAATCTTATAAATATCTTTAAGATCTGAGGAAATATAATTTTTATGTGTTGTAGAGGAAACAATATTTTTATTAATTTACATCGGACTGGCTATGTAATGTGGTTACTGAGACTGAATAATCTCTTTATCTCCTTCTTTTATTATTTTCTTTTACTATTATCACTCAACACTTATCTGTCTACGGTTATGGTAGGCTAGGCTTTAGTTCACGACGCTGGCCTAATGCAGTTTGAAAGACGTGCGTTTCGTACGGACCTCTGAGGTATATAGGCTTTCTCCCTATATTTTCGTTACTATTATATGAAAGGAAACTTATCTACGAAAAATCAAAATTTGTACCATGAAATTTAAAACGCCTTCTCATTTCAACAAATCCAAAAGACACTACAACTTACAACTATTTTCTTTATTTTTATTTTTTATTGGATGTTTGTTAAACAAGACAACGTCACTCCCGTTACATTCGTTTACAAGTTTCATAACAATAACATATGCTCAAAACCTTAAAAACTATTTCTACCAGTCATACAAATAAATAACAATTTGCATAATTTGCTAGCTGCAACATACTATTTCTCTCATATATTTAATCTACGCTGCACAGGTACTCGATTATGAACACCCATAATGACTGTAGCAGTCAGTCGATTAATTTAGACAATTTCACACAGGGCTGAAACTGGGGCACGCAGCGCCACACTGCCTTGGCGTATCACGAGTAACGCCTTATATTCGCGCCGAGACCACCGCGGTGGGTATAGGCTAGGAGTTTGATAGCGTGCATATTACGGTATGTTTTATAGACTGGTATAGAGGTAAAGATGAGAGGCCAGTGATGATGACAATTATTTATTTAGACAGCCTCGTTGGCGCAGTTGGTTAGACGTCGGCGTGAAACGAGAGGCCGTGGGTTCGATCCCCGCACCGAGACAAATGTCCATCAATCCCCGCAAATATTTGTTTGATTTTGGGTGTTTGTGAGACCGAAATTATTCTAGTAGTTTCTAAGTTGGTCTTAGTGTGGGTTCAGGCCTATATACACATATATGACAATTTGGTGTATTTATTTATTTAATATTTATAAAATAAACCTTTGTTGTGATCGTGGAAAAGAGAAAAGGTTTAAGTGATGAATCAATACGAACATTTATTTCAGTTCTAGATGTCGAATATTTTAGGATGAGCTGGTAAATTGTACTTTTAATAAAATACTGTGATAACAAGCCTTTTAAAGCTTTTCTATCCCTCAGTCTTTGAGATCAGCTGTGAAACATCTAAAAATTTATTGGTTATGTTATTAGTATTGGTACAGAAATTTTCAGAAGAAATCTAGCTCCTTCAGATTGTGATTTGCGGGAAAAATCCTATATAAAACGTACTTTATTAATAAGCTGGCAACGAAATTCTATGTCAATAAATTTCTTAATTTGCAACAATAAAATAAAGAAAACCATTTCCAGCTCCTCGCCAATGAAATGAATTTTCAAACGAATGAGTAATCGCCAAGCAATTACCGAACGAAACGATTCGATAAATATGTTTTTTAAATTACAAATGCAAGTACACGCGCCATATGCGGAATTGGAGCGATTGTGCTTATAAATCAAACGCGCGGGTTATAATTAAAATGTTTTATATGAAAATACCGTTCTTTTAAGGAAGAGCTCTGGTGGACAAGCAAGTCACTTTGGCTATAGAAATTAATGATGTAACATGTGATAAACGGGTAATAACCCAGTGGAGGATGGACTAAACAATCAAGACGGCTGTTTCGGGTTTCAGTCTAAACCCCGCCCTTTAAGTTTTCGAACTTATGTATATATTATTGATGTATAATAATAATATCAATTATTTTAACGAAGAAGGAATAGTCGCGAGTAAAATAGATACCTGAGAGTTTTCTCGACAAATTCAAATGTATGAGAAGTCCACGACTGACTAATGCTTGTTAATTATTGGCAAGAATAATTGGCACATAAACACACAAATCTTATGCACTTTTTACACGGGGAGACTCTCTCGCCTCGAAGATGCGATTATCGTAAGGATATAAAAAAGTTGCATCGTATAAACGGTTGTCACAACACGATAATCTATGACGGTTATGTCATGAGATAATCGCATACGATTCTTGTCGAGAGAAACTCTTCCCGTGTAAATGGTTTATTATTACTAAGCACAGCAAGGTGCGTGGTGGTGGTAAGTGCGTGGTGGCCTGTTGGTAACGAACCAGACGCGGCAGCCTAGATGTTCACGGTGGTCGCGGGTTCAAATCCCAGGGCAGACCTCTGACTTTTCGGAGTCATGTGTGTATTGATAGTCAATCACCACGCACTATAACGGTGAAGGAAAACATCGTGAGGAAACCTGCATACCATAGCGATTTGTATAAATTTCTATGGTATGTAAAAGTCCGCCAACCCGCACTGGGCCAGCGTGGTGGACTATATGGCCTAACCACTCTCAATCGTACTCTCGATTGTAGAGGAGGCTCGTGCCCTGCAGTGGGTCGTGTATGGGCTGATACAGTACAGTACAGCAAGGTACTACAATGCACTTCACGCCCCTTGACTGAATGTTTTAGAATTATCAATGTCCAGCAAGTTATTAAATTAAATGTTATGCTGTCCAAATATGCATAATCTCGACCGATTGATACAATTATATTACTATAAAAAAAATCGATAATTAATATAAATAAGTGACCTGTCGGTGAATACTTCGAAAAACTACAAGTAAGCTTGCAGTAATTGTTGTAAATGATTCTGTGAACTTGTGAAACTGTAATGCGTACTTTCGCGACTGATTCTTTCAAAATCAATTTTCTTGTTTGCACTGCCGGTAAAGGGATACGCTACCCATCACTTAGAGCAAGGGTAGGGTTGGCACGAGGATATTTAAAGTATAAGGTTGTAGTTGATTATTTGGATTCAGATAGCGACCTATGAACATACAGCTTGAAATGCGCACAGGATTTTAAATTTTCGTCACTTAATATTGGGTTATACTACTATATACTATAATATATATTTTTAATTGTTTTATTTTGGACGACAAACAGTCACACAAATCAACAAAAAAATATATAAATTATGTTTACAACTTACAGACTTTGAGTGTTAACACTTAAATTATAACATTATTACATTACTAATAAAAAGGATCACACTATGATATATATATAAAATGTAGAATACTTAAAATGAACATTCTTAGTATCTACAAAAATATCAAATTTTCAATTAGTGATTCAAATTGAAGTATGATTTTGGGAATGGTTGCAAACTATTAAGACAAGTCATCAATTTAATGGATTATAATTCATCAACCAAAAAAAAAATTACAATAATATATGCTTGATATTTAAAGAGGCCTTCCGAATAAATAAATATGGAAGCTACCATTTATATTATTCCATTTTTAAAAATATTTCCAGTAAAGCGAGCCAACATCATATCGATTTAATTGGCAGAATAAATCAAGTTCCTTTGCCATTCAATAAAAACAAAACCTCCCAACCCTACGGCCATTCGTTTTTCTACGAAAGCACTTAAAAAGATCCCGATAGCCGAAATTTCAATTAAGTGTCATAATCGTACCGGGGAGGAGTACATTTTCGAGAAATTTATTATTCCTCCTTGCAATTTGCGTGTGCACGCATTTTTATTACCCAACATTATGTACGGGACCAAATTACCAATGATAATGTGGGTACTTTGAATGTGTTCCAACTTGCATACGGGTTCTTAGAATGTAGGCCGGCGCTGTAACGCTGTTTGTTGACCTATCTGTTTGTTATTTAGACCATTATTTTGATATTGATGATCATCGTCATCTGCCTATAGAGGTGTTATTATTGATCACGGGTCACTCAATTGAGAAGGGAGATTTCGTGCTTAATGCGATGCCGTATCATTTCATGAAAATTTAAACCCTCTAAGATCTAGTGCGCGGTGGCCTGTTGGTAACGAACCAAACGCGACTGCCAACATGTTCACGGTGGTCGCGGGTTCAAATTCCAGGGCACACCTCCGACTTTTCGGAGTCATGTGTGTATTTATAGTCAATCACCACGTAATATAACGGTGAAGGACAACATCGTGATCGCGATTTGTATAGATTTCTATGGTATGTAAAAGTCCGCCAACCCGCACTAGGCCAGCGTGGTGGACTATATCGCCTAACCGCTCTCAATCGTACTTTCGATTGTAGAGGAGACCCGTGCCCTGCAGTGGGACGTATATGGGCTGATACAATATAGACAAAAAAAAAAGATCTATTCAGTGTCTAAGAACCATACATAGTTATCCACGTAAGGGTATCTAATTTGGAGTTCATCCTCCGTATATCAAGATACAATCAGGACGGAAAATTTGTGGGAACCGGCAAGAGATGGCCATCTTAAGTCGGTGGATACTCTCTCTGGAATGCTCTAGATTCCCCATCATGTGCTGTACTATACCAGCCCATATACATCTCACAGCAGGGCCTGGGCCTACTCTACAATCGTGAGTACGATGGAGAGTTGTTAGGATAGTCCACCACGCTGACCTAGTGCGGGTTGGCGGACTTTACATACCATATAAATTTATACAGATCGCAATGGTATGCAGGTTTCCTCATGATGTGTTCCTTCATCGTTTTAGTGTGTGGTAATTGACTATCAATGCACACATGAGTCCGAAAAGTCAGAGGTGAGCCTTGGGATTTGAACCCGCGACCACGGTAAACATGTTGGCAGCCGCGTCTGGTCCGTTACCTGCTCGTCATCATAAGCGTGGTGGTTAATTTGTCATGCCAATATAAAAAAAAAAGCTTGGAAAGTGATTTACTACAAAAATTATGGAATTATCCGAAAAATACTACAAGTAGGTGGAATGTGCCCTTGGAAATAAAGTTGTTCCATCCAAAAACAAGAGGAAAGATTTATTATGATCATTGTTTACAATAATATGCGCAACCATTACAAAAATCGAGGGAAATAAAGAGATTATGGTAAAATTCCACAATTATGTATTAAAATATTTTATCTCCCTCAAGTATTTGAAAAAACAACGTCACGTAGTGGTTTTATCGCCGATTATTTATTTTTTAACGATGTAATGAGCTCATAATGTGATACGCTAACCACTCCGAGCGTGTTTTAAATGTTTTAACACCTGTAAAAATGTGAAGGACCGAATTAAGCATTACCTTTTGTTACACCGTTGTGAAATAATTGTTTTTAGAATTTGTTTAGTGATTGCGAATTAGACTTACTTACTGCGGAACACTAACAGGACAAAGGTTAAAATTTCGAGCTGTGATAGACTTCAAAATTATGCACAAGAATTCCAAATTACGAAGCCCATAAACTAAGTTTAAATAAAGTCTAAATCGTTCGTAATCGTAGTTTCGGACTGCTAAACAATTAAATCCAAAAAAATACTCCGATTTTAACAATAATAAATAAGTATTTGTTGATGCACTTTATGAAAGTTGACATGTTTTCTTAACGTTACACTTCCGTGTAACACGCAGCCGACAAAGTAGTAGCAACGTAAAAAATGACCTCTCACAAGTGGCTTGTTAAAGCGCGCATCCTCATCAATTTGCCTACAATTATCCACGTAAGGTGCGTCGGAAAAATATTTTGATTAAAGTGTGATTTTTAAGCGAAATTCGATTTGTTGTGTTAAAATGAATAATTTATGAGTGTAATTGTCGGCATCCTTGCGTGGTAAACTGTGTCTTCCCTTGTACGTTTTATATTGTTATTAGGTGTAAAGTGAAAGTTAGTTCCAAAAGAGGATAACGTCCAATGATTATAATTATTATGTTTTTATCAGAACTGACCGGAGTTGCAGTACAATGGATTGCTGGGACGAAAATAAAGGGTTGGTTCGTCATAAAGTACACGCTTTAACTTTTGTATGTAAAGTTGGATAATTATTATTAGTCTCAATATTAGACTCTAAACTATTTAATTGCGTGACGGTTAGAATGGTTCTCGTTGACCCTCATACATACATAAACATCACGCCTTTATCCCAGAAGGGGTAGGTAGAGGTGCAACCAGGACCCCCATATTTCGCTTTGTATGTTCCGCCCCACCATGTGACAGGTGGCGAGCCAATTGCCATATCGGGCACAAATTAATAACTCCGGGCTGATAATGAATAGCAAAATCCAATATCACATTGCCCGACCCGGGATTCGAACCCGAGACCTCAGCTTTGTAATCGTACCGGAGTACAACTACGCTATCGAGGCGATTTCCCTCGTAATATGTTATTTGTAGCCTACCATTTTTGGACATCTGCGAATTTATAGAAAGCATGTGAAGTGTCAATCTTTATTAGGCCAATGTAGTGTACAGATGTCAACCAATTTTACCAAAATATTTAAATTATATTTTACATTATGCGATATGATTATAATATGGGACAACATTAATGTTAAGTTCATATAACATGTGTTTGTGAAGAAGTGAACGAAAAGATTTAAATATTTGAATTCATTTTGAAAACTTACCACATCCCAACAAATTCAAAAATGATTTCCTTAGTTTTAAATGAATATTTTTGTTTTCTATTTGCATAATTTTATACTACAATATGGCCATAATTTCATAGCTTCGCGATTACACACTTTGTATGCAATTTAGAGAGGAGGTATTTTGACGCCGATATTGGTAACAAAGTATCGATATTTCATATTTTTATTTTACCTATTAAAGTGACAAATTACGTTTTATTTTGTCATTAATAGCAAAACAAAGGAGATTATTAATTATTTATGTATTTCATTCTTTTGCGAAGAGTGTGTTAGAGGTTATATTTTTATACAAAACCATTGACAATAGATACCATACCCAGTTAAGCAACAAAAGACGTATAATATATGCTTGGCTTATGCCTATGTGTTAGCAAGATAATTAAAATCTTTATGAAAGTCACACATCATAAAATTTTTCGATAAACAAAAAAATTACCTATTTACCAATAACGCGCACATACAAAAAATATCGACAAACAACAAAATACACTAACAAACCTCGACAACTATCGATAAGTTCCCACAGCATTCCCTAATTCAATTTCCAACAGTTAACCAGTTAAGTTAAACTCATTGTTAACCTCGGTGACAAACGTTAATGTTGCTTTGGCACGAGATGTTCTAACGGTGGGCTGCGAGGGAATCCATTCTGTTACCATCCCGCTTGATAAATGTGTGAAGTAATTGAATAATGTTGGGGTATAGGATTTTTAGTTAATATTTAATAATACAATTATATTATACCTAGGTCTAGAATTTGTATGTATTGAAGGTCATTGTATGATTGAGATATGGATTAAATCGTATGAAATTGAGGTATAAATCAATAAATAATTAAATCATATAAATTCATTTCCAGTTTCTTCTAATGTTTTTTTATGATGTTACAAATTACCGAATTATTGGTTTGCAAGCAATTTAAAGGGATCGTGAAATATAGAATTCGATATATAACTGGGGCAATTCACTTTAGTTTTTTAAAATATCCATCCATCCATCAGCCAAAGGAAGTCCACTGCTGAACATAGGCCTCTCCTAATGATTTCCACAGTGACCTGTTGGAGGCAGCCTGCATCCAGCGACGTCCCGCGACCTTTACCAGGTCGTCTGACCACCTAGTGGGTGGACGTCCCACGCTGCGCTTTCCGCTTCGTGGCCTCCATTCGAGAACTTTATGGCCCCATCGGCCATCAGTTCTCCGTGCTATGTGCCCCGCCCATTGCCACTTCAACTTGCTAATCCTCTGGGCTATGTCGGTTACTTTAGTTCTCCTACGGATCTCCTCATTTCTGATTCGATCTCGTAGGGAAACCCCGAGCATAGCCCTCTCCATAGCTCGTTGAGTGACTTTGAGCCTCCTAATAAGGCCCATAGTAAGAGGCCACGTCTCGGTGCCGTATGTCATCACTGGTAACACACAACTATCGAAGACTTTCGATTTTCGATTTTCGATTTTAAAATATAAATTACATGTAACATTTGTAGTTTCGGTGTAGTAAGCGGCTCTTTTCACTGTGACTTTACTTCACACGATGTGATAGCGGGCGAGCCTATCGCCATATCGGGCACAAATTCCTGACTCCGGGCTGATAATGAATAGAAAAATCCAATATCACTTTGCCCGACCCGGGATTCGAACCCGAGACCTCAGCTTTGCCATCGTACCGTAGTACCACTACGCCACCGAGGCAGTCGTGTGTCAGGCAGTCCTGTGACTTTCGGATGGAAAAAAGCTTGGCGTAGGAATAATGTCAAAATTTTCACCTGTGCTCCTTAATACCTTTTGCGATACAGGCGGAAGTTTATGTAAAACAAAAATAATGGGGGTTATGTTAATGTAGATCTTTGGAGCTCTATGTTCAACAGTTAGCTCTCTGTGATGTGTCAATGATCAATTGTCAAACACATAGTCCTGACTCCACAAAAGACACAATTGTTATGAGATTGGTATCTGACTAAAGCGCCATTTACATGGGGAGAGTATCTCGCCTCGAAGATAAGATTATCGTAAGGATATGAAAAAGTTGCGTGGTGTAAATATTTGTATGAAAACGATAATCTATGGTGGTTATGTGTTGCAACAATCGCATACGATTCTCGCCGCGAGAAACTCTCCCCGTGTAAGTGGCGCTTAAAAGATACTTTTCGATTGCCGAAAAACCCTGATTCAGAAGATATACGAGTACGTCACATGGACCGCTGATATGTATGCTTCAGTGTAGGGTTTGAATCCGCAGCCACTTGTTTCAAAGATGATGATTTTTTTTTGTCGCTGATGTACCTAACTGCGCCACAGCTCACACTTATGACATTATTTATTTGTTTGTTTTGAAATCCAAATCCCAATATCTACATATGTATGAATTAAGCGTGCATTTGCAATTAATATGAATGTTAATACACGTACGGATAAACCTACCGTATGTGAGTCGCATGTCGTCACGTATGCCTTCCATTTTATTTATGTCAATATCGGATTTCAATTTATGAGTGTGTTACTGGTTTCTTAGGGCTGTCGGTCGCTCTACATTGATATAAATATAGAGATGGAGGTATAAAAAAGTTTTTCTTGATTTATTTGTATGTCGGGTATGGTTTCTTTGTCCGTAAAGAGAGAATATAGGCAATCTTTCGGCCATATGTACTAACCGATATTTGCTTTGAAACAAAATTATTCATCGTTTATAAAACTTGAAGTTAATAAAGTCTATTTTTAAGTTTTATCAACCGACTTGTGAAAAACTGGAATTACAGTACGCAAAAGAATTGTTTCAATGGGTCTACTTCAAAACTGAAATATTGTTATGATTATTTTTATGTTTTATGCACAATCGTAGTATATCTATCAAACAGATTTGTATATAATGCAAAATGCAAACAACCTACTTGCAACTTATTTTGTGTACTCTGCATATGAATTACACTATTTCTTCTCTGAACTTTTCTGAGTGCCCAATGGCATTGTTGTACTACGGTGCGATTACAAAAAAGTCTCGGGTTCAAATCCTGGGTTGGGGAAAGTGATATTGGATTTTTCTATTCATTATCAGTCCGGAGTCAGGAATCCGTGCCCGATATAGCGATAGGCTCGTCCCCTATCACATCGTGGGACGGAAAACGACGAAATGTGGGTGTCCTGGTAGCACTTTTGCTTATCCCTTAATGGAAAAAGGCATGATTTATGTATGTATGTTTTTTAACCTTGACTAACTGCCAGCCCTAACACTCGGGCAAGTTGCCAGCTATCTTCAAGAATTATTATGCTAACCTTACACTCTGGATCCTTAATAAATGAAGTGTCCGTCTGTGTATTCATATTTTAATCTAAGTCGAGTGGCGCGTACTTGCTAGTACATTGGTATGGTAGGAAGTACGCAAATGTCTTTGAAATGTATTGGTTTTTTGCGTTTTTCCTGGTGCTATGATGGTTATTTATTTTACTGTTTACTATTGATTTTATTGTAAATACTATGCCTTGTTTATTATTATATTTTTTACTGTTGTACGTATCAACAATTACTGCATTTAAAAAATAATTTATACTCTAAAGTCAAGTTCATACATATGTAATTTGTCGTGTCAGTAACAAAACAGGATTTTAGGCAAAAATTAGACCAAAAAAATTGTGAAATACTGTCGATCCAAGAATTATAGTTTTTCGATGATAACAGCATTCACTTACCGTCAAGCTTTCTCATTTTTCGACCCCAATCAATAAAATATCCTGACACTTCCTACTTACTGATACGCCAAATCCAACGCACACACATACTCGTTTGACACAGCTTTAATATACGGAAACTAAACACCTGTTGGCCGCACTATTTGCCAGTAGTTTATGTATTGCAATTGTAATAACAGAAAGGGAATTGCTTCCTCCATAAATTACTTGGCGGCCCTAGATATTTGGTTCCCATGCACTCTGCTGCCCGTTTGTCATAGATTATGGAATATGGTTGCGCTTTTTGTTTATTAGGTATTGTTGTTTCCATAGCGCCGAGATAGTGTATATAGTGATAGTGTATATAGTAAAAGCGTATATAGATGTTGGGAAGGTGGGTTCTGGATTAGATTTCAGGGTAGAGCAAACCAATTTGTAGATATTTTGTAGGCCGCCATAGTAATTGCGACTAACATTGTTTAGTTTGTATTTACTCTATTTTCCAGTTTCTTTTTTCATTGCTTAGGTCAGCCAATACGCAAACTGCTTACCTCATTAAAAGTACTTTTTTGTTTGTCATTTTTATTCATAAGCTTATTATACAATACTTGGATCATAGGTGCTTGCATAAAGAACCATAATAAAGAACAGCAAGGGCGAGAAGAAATAAATATTGGTCTCTAACAATTCCACTCACAAAACAAGAAAATAGCAGAGCCGTCATTGTTACGTCGGTTTTCTGTTAAGCTCGATTTTATTTTCAAGTGCATTGTGGCCTGTTGGTAACGGACCAGAGGCGGTTGCCTAAACGTTCACGATGGTCGCGGGTTTAAATGCCTCTGACTTAACGGTGAAGGAAAACATCGTGAGGAAACCTGAATAGCATAGCGAATTGTAAAAAATCTATGGTTTGTAAAAATCCGCCAACCCGCACTAAGCCAGCGTGGTGGACTATATGGCCTAACCACTCTCAATCGTATTGTCGATTGTAGAGGAGGCCCATGCCCTGCAGTACGTATATGGGCTGTTACAGTTTCTGTTAGCCAGTGATACCATTCCAGTACAAACGTCCTATTCCTACAGTAGTCCAAAGTAACTACCGTGTGGCGCTACCTTATATTTTATTATTGTTTATTATTCTCATGTGCAAAACTGCAAAATGACCTTTAACCTTACATTACCGACTGAAAAACCTATAACAATGCGAACGGTTATTTATCTGCTAGTAACAATGCAATTTTATACATAATACCTTGTTAAACTAACTAAAATGACATTAGCCAGTCTAGACACTCATAACTAACAAGTCTTTATTACATCTAGGCCAGGGGTGGCGAACCATATGAACGTGCCATCTTTGTAAAGAAATGTTTAGTAGGGCCATTAAGGTGCCATGCCGTCAAATAACTTTGATTTGATTATTAATGGGAAATAAAAATTACCTAAACTACAATATAAAATGAGCCCGGAGTATGTTTTCTGGTTTCGAGAAAACTTTCTTAATATTTAGTTTTTTTTTTCTTAGTACATAGTGAGTTTTTTAACCTGTAGCGTACCCACAATATTATGTCGTGTACCATTTGACAGCCTCCATGGCGCTGTTGGTTGGACGCCGGGTGTAAACCGAGAGGCCGCGGGTTCGATACCCGCATCGAAATAAATGTTTGTGTGACCCACAAGTATTTGTTTCGAGTCTGGGTGTTTGTGAGACCGAAAAGTCTCTCACTCCTGATACCTACGACACAAGACTCGATATTAGTCTGGATATGTCGAATAGCACTCGTGCTATTGGTTCGCCATCCCTGATTTAGGCTATTCGAATTCCGTTGCTTTTTTCTACAATGCCATTGTGCACGTAATATGAACGCTATATAATTAGAAACTTTAATGTCGAGATCATTGTATAATTGAATCAAACAGTTTATTAATAAATAATTACATATTGCATTGTGTTTTAATATAAGGTGTCTATTGCCTCAAGGAATTACAGCGAAATCTTCAAATGTTACATGATTTGCTAATGATCATTGAACTTCCACTTTCTTTCATTAAAAGGTTATGGATGATGACATTAATGTGTAATTTGATTATTTAATTTCTAGACATCGTACATTAGAATGACGCCGTGTCTATTTTATAGTTCATAATGAGGTAATAGGTTCTAGCTAACTCATTGGAGTAGTGCCCCATTTACATGGGGAGAGTTTTTGCCTAAAAGATACGATTATCGTAAGGATATAAAAGTCGCATCGTGTAAACACTGTCAGAACGCGATAATCTTGTGGAGGTTATGTAATGCAATAATCGTATACGATTCACGCCACGAGAAACTCTCCCCGTGTAAATGATGCTTTACACTTGTAAAATCGGATAGCTTGGATGGACAAAAAATATTTTTATTGTACCACTAAAAGTTACTTGCATCAGATTGCAATACGAAAAAACTGTATGCCCCTGAAAAACACATGATTTTAAACCAAAAATACAATATTTTGAAAACAATGTTTTTACGAATAAGGTATTCGTATATTATGAAGATGACTGGAAGCTCGCATCTAACTCAAAAATGAAATTACAGCCGCATTTATCATAAAGTATTCAATACGGTTCCACCACAAAACAGAACAATTTACGAAGATTATATATTTTTTTATTAATACAAATTATTTAAAAAAATGATAGTTTTTTGACCCAATAAATTGTTATGCACATGCCTTATTTAGACTCTGTTGTTTATTTTTCTTTCCCTCTCAATTAGGAAGGTAATTTTCACGACAGAAGAACGGTCAATAAATTCTATTGTTGCCTATTTCCTAATCTACGCATAGCGTATTGATCTTTGTCCCAATCCGCGGAGGCTGAGCAAATACAAATGTATCTCTCACGGCATTGCCCAGTGGTCGCTTATTGATATTAACTTGGGTGGTGCCAATTTATTCCGTTCTAATTGGACACGTATAACTGCCGGTATTCCTTCGCTATTGCCTCTCTGTTATTAATTTTAGTCTCTTTGATTTAATGCTTCGCTTGTGCGTTTTATTATTTAGTATTGTGAGGTGTTGTTGCAATTAAATCGGTTTATAGGCGGTGTTTATATGACTATATTTTAGTACAGGATTGAATGAATTTAAATGTTAGTTTTGCTCGTCATCACGTCGCAACTAAACTTGGTTTCTGAAATTGTGGTAAAATTATTTGTAGTGTTTATTCTTAATTTATGTAGACAAACAATATTTTTTTTAATAATCGATAAATGATCATCACACGATACTAGAAGATTAATTGATTTTAACTAGTATTAAATTCTTGAATTAAACGAAAATGTCTATAAAAACACAAATCTTCAATACCATACCAGAGCCTCAATGAAACTTCCGCGAAAAACCCACAAAAACCTTCAAAACCATTAATTACAAAATCATAAAATCAAAATTCCACAGCCCATTCACACCTCTCCGAAACAAAAAATCCCTTACAAGTCCCTATTGATATCTTCATAGGACATTTACAAACAGGTTCTGCACTTCGTAATTCTTACAAATCGTTTGCAAACTGTCATCGTCATTTCCAATTGATCTGCGGCATGCGGGAATATTTTGTTACGTAGAAACCGTATCGACACTTGGGACGTACTAATCTCTGTTATTACTTTAGCTGGAGGTGGTTTAAGTTATGAGAGAAGGGTGGGTTTATTAGTGTATTAAGTGACAAGAGCAATTGTAGTTTAATAACAGTTTTTTTATGTTGGATAATTGTTTATCCTTTGGCTAAATCTTGCAATAAAATCTCTCTCTTCAGCCACAGGAAGTTCACTGCTGAACATAGGTCTCCCCCAATGATCTCCACATCGACTTATTAGAAGCCGCCTGCATTAAGCGACTTCCTGTAACCTTAAAAAAAATTAAAATACCTTTAAAATCTATGAGTATAACAAGAGATTTAAGAGCTTATTTTGAAAAATATATTATTCGTTTGTCCATATATTATCTATCATGTAAATACAAGGGGGTGCAGTTTCAAAGGTTTTTTTCTTAAGTTGTAAAACCAATGTCATGTTTCTTTTTTATACATTTGGCGGAGACAGGCAAATCAGGACTGACAGCCAAAATATTTTTATACTATGTATGAAAAGATGTGTCCCCAAATTTAAATATGTATTTAACCTACGCACGTGTAATTCAATATCACTGAATTAATTTTCATTACCATATGATCCGAATGTGCCAATATCTATACTTATTTATGAATCTTAAATAATAATGTATTTATGCATAACATCCATCCATCCATCCATCAGCCAAAGGAAGTCCACTGCTGAACATAGGCCTCTCCCAATGATTTCCACAGTGACCTGTTGGAGGCAGCCTGCATGCAATAATGCATAACAACATTATGTTAATTTGTATTTTTAAAAACAATATTTATTAAATGTGTTGGCGAGTCATGGGATATTAGCGACTGTAAATGAACATCTATAAGACTGGGGAAATCTAATCTACGTTCCTTTTTAAAGGACAGTACTGTTACTGCACTAGTCTATACCGAGAATGAGAAAAAGAGTCGTTTTGACAATTAGCAGAGACAGTGAAGTCGGTTAAAAAATTTAATTGGCAAGGAACTCAGAGCCGAAGACAGACGCAATAAAAAAATAATGAAAAATTATTGTGTTCTAATTTAAAATTAAACGCGAAAATCTCATTACCTGTACCACCAGTCTACCTGTCCAGACGGATCGTATACATTCAAGAATGCGTTTTTCTCACATACAGCCACACTGCGAACGTTGCCACGCAAAAACACATCCAATTAAAAAGATATACAGTGCCATTATACGGACCGCTGGCTATCTGTGATCGTTTAATTCATATCTCACGTATGCCGTATTCAATCAAGCATTTTCCAAGGTGTATCTCCGTCCCTTTCTTCAGTGCATGTTAGAAAGAGTAAGGTAGATAGAGTTTTTCAAAGGTTTTTCTATCATTTGTTGAGGTGAGAGGATGTGATTAATTGTTGATTGTCGCATTGTGGATGTATCTTAATAATGTTTGATGATACACGATTTGTGGTTGGAGGTTTTATGAGTTAACTTTAATGGAGAAAGTCGAAAGGCGAGTGTATGAAAAAATACAATGAGTTTTTAGCTTTGTTGATGGTAAAGTGAAACTTAGTTACATACTTTATATTATGTGCATTATTAAGAAAAGAAAATACGATAACTATTACATATATACAAATATACATACATCACGCCTTATTCCCAGAAGAGGTAGGCAGATGTGTAACCAGGACACCTAAGTTTGGCCTTATGTGTCACCGTCCCATAATATGTTAGGGGGCCAAACTATCGCCATATCGGGCACAAATTTCTGTCCCCGGGCTGATACTCGTAATTAATAGAAAAATTCAATATCACTCTGCCCGACCCTGAATTCGAATCCAAGACCTCAGCTTTGTAATCATACTGTAGTGCAACTAGACACCGACGCATCAATATTCTTATATAAAATCATCAACAATTATCGACGATGCTATTTTTGACTTATTGACAGCCTTTTTGGCATAGTTGGTTAGACGCCGGTGGTGAAACGAGAGGCCTCGGGTTCTGTCGCACGGAGATAATGTTTATCTGATCCATAGGTATTTGATTCTTGTCTGGGTGTTTGAGAGACAGAAAAGTTTCTCGTAGTTTCTGATACCCACGACACAAGACTTGATCTTAGTGTGGGATCAGGACTATGCATGTGACTTTTGGGTGTATTTATTTATTGATTATCTAGAGGTATTTCACAGTATGTCTAAAGTTCATGGAAATAATTTCAAATTTTATTTTATTTTATTTTTATTTATATATTTTATTTTATTTTTCATTTTTTCAAATTGGTATATTATAGTAATCACAATTTTATTTTTCTTTATTAAACTTGATATTTATTATGTTTTTGATAATACCGCAGGTTACAAACAAAACAGTGTCCCTATACCAAAACGCAAGTGTTTTGAATCAGTGTGACGACAAATTACGTCGATTAATGTGGCTTATGTTAGAACGGGGTCGGATCCATATGTAACTATTAGGTGTATATTATTTATTACATTGCTTGATTATAAAGCACAAAGAGAATGTAAAATTCAATTTGACAGTCATTAGTTTTACTATAATATATTAGCCTACCGAGCCTGCAAGCGCAATGTCGGACATCCACCCACAAGGTGGACAGACAACCTAATAAAGGCTGCAGGTTGCTTGTTTATACCGCTTCAACAGGTCGCTATAGAAACCCTGAAGGGGCATTAATTTTGCAGTCGATTTCGTGTAGCTAAAGATAATATTCTAGTGGGAGATCCCATTGAAAAACAAACGACTTAATTTTTTTATTTGTTATTATGATATGAAGTTTAGTCCATCACGATGATGCATTAATAATAATGCTATGCTATTAATAATATGCTAATTTCTGCCTGTAACTTCATGGAGTTAGTCTGGCTTTATGAATGTCTCATTGAATAACGACGTGAAGCGAGAGCTTCGGAGTCGCGTTTCGTTCGGTGAGTGAGATTGCCGGATGCCCAATATACCCTCTTTTTCCCATCCTTCTACCTTCCCACTCTCTTGTCAATTTGATGGGCCGGCAACACATGCATGATCCAGCATTGTGGTTGTTCATGGGCGACAGTGACCACATACCAGGTGACATATCTGCTCGATTGTCGGAGCTATGCAATAAAAAAAAAACCTGGAAATACTCGGATTTTTGTTTTGTTACTCCTTTGAAACCCAATTAACTCAATAATCAAACATTTACTCCCATAAAAATCGAGACAAACATCCCCAAACTACGCTCATTTCACACGAGACCCAATCAGTCAAAGATAGATCTTTCACAGCCCACAGTTATTAGCAGCATGATGTATTGAAACAGCGTCGTAAATAACACAGGTGCCCGGAGCGATTCGGTAATAAATAAAAAAATGAATGTATAAATATTGTGCGTAATAGTTAATTGGCATCATTAATGTCCACACAGTGGGCTACGATTTATTGTAAAGAACAATTTATTTCATAATTTTTCATAGTTGCTCTATTGAGGAGGGTGTTCGTAGTACTTGTTTTACGCTCGAGCTACGCACTTTAGCGCTTTAACAAGCTTCCCTTTTTAACTGGATAGTGGATTTACTATCTTGTAGATAAATATTTTTTTCTTATTTTCTTGCATGAAGAGATTGATGAAGGTAGACGACGCGAAAGTAATATTTCAAGATCGAGCAAACTGAAGATTCATAGTCTCTGCCTACGCTATGGGATACAAGCGTGACGTATATGTATCTATGTATATTTTCTTATAATAACTGTGAAAAATCTTCAAAGAGCAACAGAGGCGCTGTAGTATTTTTCTGTAAATAGTCATTTAATTAACCAGTAGCTACACGTCATCACTATCACTTTTGTTATGTTTTACTAGTCAGCTGTTGAATACGGAACATTCTTATTTCTCACCACCGACCACGATTAACCCTTCACGGCCTATTGTTTCAGCATTTCCCAAAATTCTTTGGTCAAAATAACCAAGACCACATCACTTTAATACCCACCGAATACTTCACGTGCATCATTTAAAATAACCACACAGATTCACTTCCTCGTATACACTTGGCTGAATAATTTATTGGATATCACATTCGCAGCGTATTCAAAGACACTTCAACGGCCCATCTCCTGTCACTAAGAAACATGGAAAACGCTTTCGAATACCTCCAACCACTGTTTGATACATCACATTTGTCTGTTAATATATCATTCAGACTATATAAAGTGCACGGACAGTTAAATTGCACGAGCTTCCGCACTCGGTCGTCTGTAAAACCAATATCAACTCCATCTGCATACTTATTATCGACTTTAATAACTGCGTGTTTGAATTTAAAATGCTTTGTGTTGTGTGTTTTATAAAAATTAAAATCAAATTTTACATATTCAATTCTATGCCTAACTATTAAGTTAGAAATCTTATTAGCAGCGCTCTGGATGTGGCATCGTCTGGTACTGTAATTACTACTCTATCCACTTCAACTTAAAGTTTAATTTTGTCCACGGTTTGATCGTGAATATATTCTGCTACAATTATTTAGTGGCGACGTAAGATAACTAACGAGGTATCAGGATTCTCCGCGGAGCTTTGGAAATGTCTGGACTAAGGCTTCCCTTTAAGGGTGTCCCGACAAATTGTTCCCATTCAGAGTTTATACGCAATGTCTAAATGTAGCCAGCAATTATTGGTGCCGCTTACTTTGGTATTCGTTTAATGAACATTGTTGTGCTTACCATTTGAATGGGTCAATGGGAGATAGTGAACCAATGATTTATCTGTTATTCTTTTATGTGTCTAATGAGGCAGTTTGTTTTGTTTCTTGTTGGCCTTTTATCGCTAATTGGGCGCTAATAAATAACGAGCCTATTTGGAATTAAAATGTCCAGTTTGAGAACTGATTTATTTTTTTGTATGGCCTTTTAGTAATAAATTGTTGAAATCATTTATCATTTTAGATTAGTCGTGGTTTATCGTTTTAAACATAAAGTTCGGGAATACAATAATTTGCTTTACACAATTTTTATTAAATGCAATATTTATATTTATTATAAATCTTTGTCGTTCCGCGTGATTTTTAATAATGGAAAAACATAATAATATTTTTATTGACCCGTTAACGAAATGAAACCAAGAGTTGATGCGATTCTTCTGTCGCGTCGAGCACATTTTTAGTTGTACAATTAACATGTGTAATATAAAGTCGTACGTCGATCGTTTATAACATATTTTATAATCAATTAATACGACATCTGTGAAATTGCGTTTCTTGTTGTGGTTTAATTTTATATATTTTGTAGATTTCGCTATTGAGGTGAATTGTATTGGTGTAAGAAATGCGTAGTTGTTAAGGGGCGGTGGTATAAAAAGTTGTGTGTTTTTTTTTTCCTAGCCTATACTGTCCCATTGCAGGGCAAAGGCCTCCCTTTCCTTCTTCCACGCTTCTTTATCCAAGGCTTTCTTCCACTAGTTGGTATCAAAATGGTCCAAGTCATCTCTCCACCTCCTGCGTGGCCTACCACGAGTGAAATTAAGCAACGTAAATAAGTAAGATAGTAAACTAGAAGTAATAGTTTTTTAAAATTTTTGTTTTTAAAATTAAGATTGTACAAAAATAACAAATGTTTTATTTTTATGTTTTTGGAACTGATAATCTTCGTTTTAATCTTCGCTAATAAAAAAAAAAACTTTGTAGTTTTTCAAAAGATCTGATTAATCAATTGACGTTGTAGGAATTTTACTAGTTAATGTACGTTCCCAAAATAATAAAAATAAATATCTTTGTATCATATAATAATATCGCCAAGTCATATGCAGTTTCAATTCGACTTTGGTTTTTAAAAAGCAAGACCTTCCCGAAATATTTATTAATCTGGAAATCATACCTAGAACAACAGTTCATATCACATATCCACTACTGTTACATTAATACTAGCGACATTATACAAAACCCTCTTATTTTTTTTTTTGATCAAGAGGAAAAGCTGTTAAGCTCCCCTTTCGTTGCCCCGGGCGAGGTGGAAAGGGGTATGTCAGTTTCTCTGGCCTTCCAGCCTGGCACAATGTGGATTTGTGGCCAAGCTGGGTAACATTATACAAAACCCAATAAAAAATCCACCTCAATACAACCATAAGCAACAAGAAGTATATATACCAACGCATGAAACGAAAGCACTCATGCCGAAAAAATCAGTTATTAATATAATTGCAAGTCAATATAAAAGATTGCGTATAATTGCAATCATTGATTATTTGACACACGCTGGGAAATTGAATTAAAGTACAATATTGAACGGTTCTGAGAAAATGGAAATTATCAAAAGTAATTGTTATTGGGTACATTGTTGTGTCAATATTGTTTATAGTATGGTTTTATTGATTGTAAAATTGCGGTAGGTTAATTGTTTCAACATCGGTGAATTCATATCTGATGGATTTTGGAAAGTATCAGGCGGCAAATATACTATATTATATAAGGTATAAGGGCGCAGCAGATATTGATAAACGCTTAGTTGGAATTCAGAATATTTTTTGGATCTCAGAGCCGCCATTCGTATTTTAATTTTGTAATTCATAAGTGCGTGGTGGCCTCGTGGTATCGGACCAGACTCGGCTGCCTACATGTTCACGGTGGTCGCGGGTTCAAATCCCAGGGCACACCTCTGACTTTTCGGAGTTATGTGTGTATTGATAGTCAATCACCACGCACTTTAACGGTGAAGGAAAACATCGTGAGGAAACCTGCATACCGTAGCGATTTTAAAATCTACGGTGTGTAAGTCCGCCAACCCGCACTAGGCCAGCGTGGTGGACTATATGGCCTAACCACTCTCAATCGTACTCTCGATTGTAGAGGAGGCCCGTGCCCTGCAGTGGGTCGTATATGGGCTGATACAATACAATAAAATTCATACATGGATTCGCGCGTTTTTCCCAGAAGGGGTTGGCAAATGTGCAACCAGGACACCCACATTGCGCCTTGTATCGATCACATCTCACGATGTGGCAAGGGCGAGCCTATCGCCATATTGGGCACAAATTCCTGACTCCGGGCTGATAATGAATACAAAAATCCAAAATCATTTTGCCCCACCCAAGCTTTGCAATCGTACCATAGTACAACACCACCGAAGCAGTACAGTTAATTTTGTATTAATAACACGTTTTTCCCTTGTTCGAATATTACTTAAAAAAATTAATAATATACTCCTAATATATTAAGTATAATGGTAATTTTTTATTTGCCTTATAGCTATTCCGCGAACTAAGGTGATGATGAAATAAGGTGGAAGATTCGTGGGCCAAATCTAAATATTTAGACAGTTTGTCTTTTTCAGCTTTCACGAGGTTACCGTCATGCGGAACGGAAACATCAACAAGTATTGCCCGGCGTGCTAATCGTTCTATTATCACAATATCAGGCTTATTGGCGACAATAGTCCTGTCTGTGATAACAGACCGATCCCAATACAGCGTTGCAAAAAAATAAGGTTTATTATTAAGGTTTAATAATGTTTATTATTTAATTTACTATACTTTATGAATAAATACAAGAATATTTCACATTTATTTGACACAGTTCAGGGAAGTCCCTTCTGAGTATTTAACAAATTAAATATTAAAAAAAAACAATTCAACACTCTAGTTCTGGAGATTTATTTACTTATATATTTTATATTAGTTTGTCCTCTTCTAAAAACTTTTGTGTAACCAAATAATTTAACTTTTGCTGGACTGAATTTGATTGTACTTATCCATGCAAAATAACCTTTTGAGGATGCAATAATATACGAGTAGTATCTCTTTTGATCCAACGACACAAAGTTTCATAATTTCCAGCAATAAATTGTACCCACAATTAGATTAGCTTAGATCTCCAACATTCCCATAACATTTCCGTATTATGCCAAGCTTGGTGAACTAAACCGCGAGGTCCCTTGACCACGCAGTTAAAGAGCATAGCGGCCCAAACTTACATCATCCGATAACGTCCCTACAACGTCTGTTAAATACTATAGCGTCCAGTAAAACATAAACATATCACTCGGCCAGCTTGTCCGAGGTTTTGGTGTAGTTGATGTGAAACAGTGGCGCAAATTTGGTCTAGTTCAAAATTTATTTATATATACTTTTTTGTATTTTGTATTGTATTGTATCAGCCCATATACGACCCATTGCAGGGCACGGGCCTCCTCTACAATCGAGAGTACGATTGAGAGTGGTTAGGCCATATAGTCCACCACGCTGGCCTAATGCGGGTTGGCGGACTTTTACATACCATAGAAATTTATACAAATCGCTATGGTATGCAGGTTTCCTCACGATGTTTTCCTTCACCGTTATAGTGCGTGGTGATTGACTATCAATACACACATGATTCCGAAAAGTCAGAGGTGTGCCCTGGGATTTGAACCCGCGACCACCGTGAACATGTAGGCAGCCGCGTCTGGTCCGTTTACCAACAGGCCACCACGCACTTTTACTTTTTTATACACCACACAAAATATCACAATTAAAAACATAAAGCGCATAAATCTGTGTATCAATCGGTGGTCTTATCACTGTCGGCTATTTCTTCCAGACAACCTTAAGATGGACTGGAATGAACGTTCCCAATACGTAAAAAATAACTTGAAGTGGCGTGCCCCGACAATCCTTATATAAATAATGATGCCTAATAGTCAGCTATATGTATGTCCATCAGCCTATATACGTCCCACTGCAGGGCATGTACTTTCTCTACAATCGAGAGTACGATTGAGAGGTGTTAGGTTATATAGTTCACCACGCTGGCCTAGTGCAGGTTGGCGGACTTTACATACCGTAGAAATTCTTTAAAATAGCTACGGTAAAGCTTTTTTTATGGCATTGGTCCAGAAAACGAGCAAGCAAGTTACCTAATGGTAAGTGATCACTGCCGCCCATGAACATCCACAAAGCTTGGAAATGAATGTGTTGCCGACCCATCAGATCGAGAGGGGAGCGGGAAGGAGAAAGAATAGGAAGAGGAAAGGGGTTTTGGGCATTCGGCAGCCTCACTCACGGAACGAAACGCGACAGCTTAGCTGTCGCTTCACGTCAATCTTTTGTAAGACAGTGATATCACCCCGGACGAGCCTGCCCATTTATGCTTTTTGTTAAGTTACATTACGCGTATAACTAATTCGGAAGTACTGGTTTGTTATTTTATTTACTTATTCTGGCACGGCAAAGTGTGCAAGGATTTGTGGAACGTGCCGAAGGTTGAATCACTTCGCTTCGTAAGGTAATACTAATTTTATAAGCCTTACGAATTTTTGTAATGAAATGCAAACGTTGCTATGGTATAGCAGTATCCTAGTGCAGAAACATCAGGAAACAACATCAACACGGACTTGCACTACTATCTATAAAACACTGTGGCTATGGCGAATAGCCGCGCATACCGATCTTTACGCAATGGGACAGTCCGTACGTTTACTCGGGACATCACCCATTGAAGATAATCATCTGGCCGCCGGATAAATAGGGGTTATTGGCGCCGAGAAACTAAGATAGTTTACTGAGCCTAGCTCTAGTTTTAATGCAGATTTTGTAGGGTAATATTTTGCGATAATTCCACTCTGTACACTGATAGAGGTTAGGCTTAGTGTGCCACGCAGGCTTCGATATCGATATTTTTGAACTTCGGCGGTATCCAGGGACATTAAGATAGTTTGCTGAGCCTAGCTCTAGTTTTAATGCAGATTTTGTAATGTAATTTTTATTATTTATTGCGATAATTCCACTCTGTACGCTGATAGAGGTTAGGCGTAGTGTATCATTCGCCCTGTGGTATGGGGGCGTTTCAAGAATTCCGCCACGGTACCCCCTGCCTGTCGTAAAAGGCGACTAATGGGGATTTGGGGGTCGCGGGCACGCAGTGGGGGACTGTCGTAGTGCCATTTGTATACAAATACAATGCGACCCCGAGATGCTCAGCAGCAGTAAGAGCCGCAAGTTGGCGGCAGTGTGCAGGAACGGTTCCGGTAGAAGCTGAGGCGCTCTTGCTTCGGGTCCCCGGGGCCGTTCCATTTGTGCCGAAGAGGGCCACGCGGGGTTTTGGTTGGTATGCCCTAGACCGGTGAACCCAACATAATCGCTCCACTTTCCCCCAAGGTGGGACGATAGCGGTAACTCGGTTTCCCCGCGTCAACAAAAAAAAAAAAAAAAAGGCGTAGTGTATCACGCTGGCTTCGATAATGATATTCTTAAATTTTGGAGGTATCCAGGTTTCCCATGATGTTTTTCATCAGCGTTAAAGTGTGTGGTAATTGGCTTAGAATACAATACTCTGGAAAGTCAGATATAAATATACATATGTCTTGGGGTACAAACATGCATTCTACATGACCTGATCATCCTGGGTTTTAAATAATACTTTATGATAACAACTTACAGCTTACTTGCACTGAATTGTATCAGGCCGGATACATCCCACTGCAGGGCACGAGCCTCCGCTACAATCGAGGATGCGATTGACAGGGGTTAGGTCATATAGTTCACCACGCTTACCTAGTGAGGGGTTGGCGGACTTTCCATAACATAAAAATTCTTGCAAATCGCTTTGGTATGCAGGTTTCCTCACGATGTTTTCCTTCACTGTTATAGTGCATGGTGATTGAGTATCAATACACACATGACTCCGAAAAGTCAGACGTGTGCCCTGGGATTTGAAGCCGCGGCCTACGTGAACATGTTAGCAGTCGCATCTGGTTCGTCTACCAACAGGCCACCACGTATTTTTTACACACAGCACATTTACTGTCGTATAAACGAGGGAGCCAAATAACGAGCGAAGTTTCAAACAATTTGGACATTGGCTAATTTTACTTAGTATTACAATTTCCCATTTGACAGCCTCCGTGGCGCAGTTGGTTAGACGCTGCCTGTGAAACGAGAGGCCGCGGGTTCGATCCCCGCACCGAGACAAATATTTGTGAGGCCCACAAGTATTTGTCTCGGGTCTGGGTGTTTGTGAGACCGAAAAGTCTCTCGTAGCTTCTGATGCCCACGACACAAGACTTCATTGATCTTAATGTGGGGTCAGGACTATGTATGTGACTGTTGGGTATATTTATTTATTTTATTATTATTTATTTCACCCCACTATACGATCCCCAGTATGCGCGACTATCAAAGCGACGAGAGTAGCTGAGTGACGACTGAATGGGGCGACGGATGCGCCTTGACATCGCCCGTGCGTTCGCATAGTTTCGCACTGTGCTCGTATCGAGAAGTATATATCGTATTAATTATAAGCACTTAATGGCAGACTTGAGTCTTGACTTTGTGCTGGATGAGTTTGAGGTGATGTCGAAGTTTTTTTTTGGCTGTACCTATCTGGCATATGTGTAGAAGGCTCACCTGGTGGTATTATGTGATTACTGATAATTACACAAATATATGACAATTGGATTGTACATGAGTTATAGGGATGTAAAAATAGAAGGGAAAGGGGGAGAAGACGGGAGGGGGTAGAGGGTATTAAGATTTCGGCAATCTGTCTGTAACTGAACGAATTATAGAGGCTAAGTCGTCGTGACACGGCTGTTTTCTATATGAATGACTATTGATTATGTTATATAAATAATAGAAAACTGTAATAGTTATCATTGCTATAAAATGTTTAGAACCTAAATTTTCTTCAAGTAATAAAAAAACTAATTGCGCACAATAATTGTATAATCAAATCAGGCCAAACTCTATAAATATTTAAAATAAAAATAAATTAGTATAAAATATTTTAAATTAAATTAATTAAAACGAAAAACATGTTAACATCATAAACTTTTAGCGCCTATAAATACTTCCGAACTTTCGGTTAAATGCGATCGTAAATAAAAATCCATAACTGATAAGATTAAGTAATGATACCGGGGTTAATTAACTGTCAAAAATGTGTAGTCGCGGTATAAATCTACAAGTGGGCTCACAGCGTGGGACGAGGCTAGAAGAGAAAAGACGAAAGTTTTGTCCATTCATAAATTGCAAAATGACTTAGTAGATGGGTTTATGTAGGGTTGGGGGTGAACATCCTTATATCCTGATTCCTAGTAAAGAGTTTTCGCGGAAAAGCGTTACATTCGACTTGGAATATTTTCGTTGATCAGCAAAAACATGATAGTATTATTTTCCCATTAGTATAAAAATATATATACTAACTCCAAGTTTAGCATGCTATCTCCCTCTTCAACCACAGAGAGTCCACTGCTAAATGTACTATGCAGGCTCAAGGATTTCAACCAACCCGTTTGAAGCATTTTTCATCCATCTCTTTCAAGAACAATAAAATAAAGAGCCATAATACTTATAGCCTTCGCAAACCATACGCCACCATATAAAAAACGTCACAAAATGGAAAATATCTCACCAAGGCGGCAGAAAGAACATAATAATAAATCTGAGATAGCAAACGACTCCGATTAATAACCCCATACAGAGTGGCCACCACGAGTGACGCAGTTTTAATGAGATATAGAATTAATTGAACATCGTATTGGAATTGAATCGGCTATTGACACTACTGAGGTGTTGGGAAGCAAAAAGTAGTAGTTAAATAGTGATTTGTTTCGAGAACGTGTTTGGGTTAAATGCTTGGGTTTGTGGACTTTTTGTTCTCATTTTTAGTGTCCTAGGATAACAGGTTATAGCGTGGGGTTTTCATAATTATAAAGAAGGTTGCCAGATTTTATGCAATCTTGGCCAAATGGTGTGCAAAAATGAGACACGGAATAATATGATAAAGGTGTGACGAAATTGATTTTAAAGTACCAGAATAAAATGAGAAATACATCCAACAGCCTTATTCATACACATTTTATAAACCTACTAGCGACCCGACCCGGCTACGCCCCGGTGCAGACACTTTTTGAGATCAGTCCACATCAGACGCATATTATTTCGCGTACTGTTTTATATTTAAACTCAATTGACTCCCGCCCTTTATACTGCTTTTTTCGTTCCATCCCGTCCTCAACCTGTCCCGACTACACATGTTCCATGACTCAAGACATGTAATCCTGTCCTCTCATAACCCATTCCATCTGCTCTATATTCTATCCCAAACCATCCCTTTGAGTTTAAAAGAGTAGCAAGTATACATTTGAATTCCTTTCTCATCCCACGGGAAAACTACATTGTTGGGATAAGAAGTAGCCTATAAGTTAATCCAGGGTATCAGCTACCTCCATACTAAATTTCATAAAAATTGATTCAGCTGTTTGAGCGGGAAGACTCCTTGATCGCGTACAGGAACACGACATTTTTGAGATAAAAAGTATCCTATGTGTTAATCCAGATTATCAGCCACCTTCATACCAAAAACACTCGCCTTAATAATATTAGTAGGATTCAAGTTTTTGAATGTTTTGTCTTTTTCACTCAAACTGAATTTAAATATCATTCGAAAGGGACAAAACATTCGATAAATAAAATTGGTTTATAAACTGTCTATGAATAAGGCTGTAAAAGTACATATGACTTCTTGTTTGTTACGAATATGTTGAAGATAATTATCTGATCTACTTTCAAATACATAAATATCTAAAGTCATAAGGGTCCCTACTAGAAATAGTTTGAAGGATCCCTGTGGAGTAACAAACATCCAAAAACAGAAATCATAACTTACAAGCATTTTACTGTGCGATTAGAAATGAAACTACTTGTTCTACTATTACTATTAATTAATTACCTCATATCTACAAGCGCTCTACATTTAAAACCACTTTATAATTGATTAATGTAAACGTATTCATAACCTGGCAACATTCTGGGTCAAAATAAATTGTTATTACCGAGTACTTGGCAACACTTACAACTTTGATATAATGCTGAACATATATAAAACCATTATCCTGACAATTAGTGTTTAAGCCAACTAATTTAATAATTTATTTCTTTGCCTCCGAGAATATATCGCTTTTATTATAGGTTGCCTTAAGGTATGAACGTCAGCGGTAATAGATTTGAAACGTGTATCGTTTAAAGGATTTCATTTATTATTTTCGTTTAGAGATTGAAACTTTTCTATGTTGGAACGATAAATCGCTTACGATGCATCTACTAGTAAGAGGCTTGGTGTCAAGAAAGGGTATTTACAAGCGAGAGATAATAGTTTGATAGTTTCTCGTACGCCAGCTCATTTTAAAACAGGTTATTTGTGTCTATATCGTATGATCTCGATCCTAATATAATATTATGCCGTAGTGTAGTTGGGACGAGACACGACTGAGCTGATTCTTAGCTTAAAAGACTGTCAATTACATTTCATTATCATATCACAGTAATTGTTACACATAATATTTTTTCTAAATAATCACAAAAATCGCTGTATCTTCTCACATGACCCGCACAGTGGGAAGACTAGACCATGTCGACAGTTAAATTGCTAAATAAGTGATCGTCACTGTACTTATGTTGATTTATTTCATACACACTCGCAAACCTGACTTCAAACCTTACCTCCCTGTGATAAAACCCAAAATCCCCCGTAAAATATGTAATGAAATGTAATTTAAAAGAAAACTGTAGCAGTGATGCTGATAAATTTACGTTCCTCTTTGGCATTCGAAATATTTGAAAATGGCCCCTGTAATTGCGAGTTGGGGTTATAAATAAGTCATCGGTGGTGTTTTTTATTGATGTGAATGCGGTGGTGGTATGCAGGTGAAACGATATTCTGAATTGATCGCTTAGATTTTATCCCGTTTTGTGGGGAGTTGTGACGTTTTAAAAGCGCCGTCCTGACTCTAATGATCTCTTGACCAGGAAAATGTTAGAGTTTAAACTGTAAATATATTTTGCTGTAAATTAAACTTCATCTGGCTGATATCACGCACGTTTTGCCTTGTATTTTCCGTCCCATGATGTGATAGGGGGCGAGCCTTTCGCCATATCGGGCACGAATTCTTGACTCCAGGCTTATAATGAATAGAAAAATCCAATATCACTTTGCCCGACCTGGGATTCGAACCCCTGACCTCAGCTTTGCAATCATACCGTAATACAACTACGCCACCGACGCAGTCTAGTTCTAGGAAATATTTATGCACTTATTTTCCTCTATTCCATTCAATGAACTGCTTAGCATTACATGTATAAGATAGAAGGTACCCCTAAAACAATAAAATGAAGCTTTAATTTGCCTTCCCAATTCAGAAAACGTATGGTAGTTTGAACCCTACATCAATATCAGCTTATATTACAACATGCGTTTTCTCATTTTCAGCAGACCTTCCATTACTTCTGGGTTAAATTCCTATCGAAAAAAAAATACTTCGTGAATTGATTACAATTATACTCGTAGTGTAAATAAAACTAAATTTTAACTATTCTATCACCCAAATACTCAAACGCTACTTGAATATTATATTGCACTTAATTACGCAAGTCCCGCTTAAATGTACTGGCTAAGTAAGACGCGGGTAGTTAAGTGGAGAATTCGAGCGTATATCTCTTAAAAATTTAAATGATCTGCAAACACACTTGCAGCATGGGACTTGCAATAAATCACGTCAACCACTTAACGTCAGCAATCAAACACAAAACAATTCAATTTAAAAAACCGCAAACCACAATTTTTGCAATACTCAAAACCCCTTTATACTTCAGCAAAGTTTACAATCAGAGCCAAGTATTGCACGAGGTACATTTTAATTACTAACATGTGTGTGCTTATACAATCAACCTTATATCTTTCTAATAGGAATACAAATCGGTCAGCAGATGTGCAGACTTAAGTTGGTCCACAAAAAGGCTTGGCAAGTGAAAGTAGGCTCATCATATGACCGCAGATAACCTTTGGCCGTAACCTGTCGTTGTGTTATTGTAGGAGATACGCTTAAGGCTTGATTTACACTAGTGTGTCACGATGAGACCAAGACTCGAATATAATAAATTTAATCAGTGGTGCGGTAGATTTATTGATTTTTTAATATTTATTTGTGGTGTAAGAATTTATATTTCTTAGCTTTTATTCATGGTGATAATATGCTAACTTTTGATAGATAATTTCGGATTGTTTATCCATAGTTATTTATATTGTGACGTCCACCCACAAGGTGGACCATTGGACAAAAAATACGATGCGGTGAAAAATACTTGAGAAAGACCTATATTTAGTAGTATAGACTTCTTGTGGGTAAGGATGCTGATTATCGATTCGGTGCTACCAGAAATTCCTTACCATTATGAGTTCAAAACTTACCTCAAGACCTCAATGAATTCGAGAAAATGCAGTACTAAAATACAGTTCTTTCTTTTTTTCTTTCTTTCTTTCTTTCAGTACCTATTAATAAAAGTAAAATCACCAATTCATTAATTACGAAATCCTGTAACGTATTTATAGTCTCGAGGGTTACTTAAGTAATTGAGAAATGTAGAATATAACTAGGAACTGATTTAATAAAAAAGCCTCAACAATTTTGTATCTGTATCTGTATCGGCCCATATACATCCCGCTGCAAGGCACGAGCCTCCTCTACAATCGAGAGTACGATTGAAAAGGGTTAGGTCATATAGTCCACAACGCTGGCCTAGTGCTGGTTGGCGGACTACATACCGTAGAAATTCTTTAAAATCGCTACAGTATGCAGGATCCCTCACGATGTTGTACTTCACCGTTATAGTGCGTGGTGATTGACTATCAATACACACATGACTCCAAAAAGTCAGAGGTGTGCCCTGGGATTTGAACCCGCGACCACCGTGAACAGGTTGGCAGTCGCGACTGGTCTGTTATCAACGGGCCACCACGCACATGGGTGAATTGAAATTCGTGTTCAGTTTGACTTAATTATCATCTAGCGACCATTAATAAGAAATTATAATAATTATGATTACTGTTTAATATGTATATAGTTGCTACGATTTCCTGAATACACACAAACAAAAAAAAACTTTTCTATTGACTCCCATAGATGTTAAAAACAAATGACACACATCATAACATCAATCAGTATCAGCCCATCTACGTCCCACTGCAGGGCACTGTGTATCAATATCAGAAATAATTACTACAATATATTTTCTAAGTCCTGAGTCATGACTCGTCCTCAAGTGTAAAACAGCCGCAAAATTAATAGGTAAGTCCGTATATATTGCTTTGTATAGCTTTACGGCCTTGTAGGAAATGAGCCGAGGGATCGATTTCTAAGATGTTTATAATTTTCGCAATTTATTACTTTTAATACCACGCCTTGAGCGAGGAGGTGCAACCCTTTTTATCGATCCAAGGATTTTTTGGTTAGTTTCATAATGTTTTCGAAGAATTGCTTCTTTTTTATTTTATTTTATTTTGGCACCAGACATATATATTAATTTTACTTAAATAAGAACTTAGGTTACTTTTACTCATATTAGTCAAGTGTTATTGACCTCTAGTGCTGAAAGGAAGTTAATTTAAGTTACAAAAGGTTTAGGTCTCCGTGAACCATATAATAATACATATTTTCTAATTCGTCATATAGTATCTTAAGACTATGAAAAAATTAACTTATTAAAGACTGTTGTTCGACAAATAATGGGACGCATCTATAGTAAAAAAAAGTATTGATAATTTACTACAAATATAAAGAAAAGGTACATAAATCAAGTTATCTACAAGTGAATAATTACGACACAAAATTTTCCCAAAGCAAACGCAAGTGCAATGCTGTTTTTTATAATCTACAACTTGTTTTTACCTTATTTCTATTTTATTTTATGAAATTGTTATAAGAACTACTACATCAGAACTACGAACTATTACATCAGTTTCTCATGTTTTTAATAGATCGACGCGACGTTTCAATAGATCTATATTTTTTTCTGGATTTAAATTAATCCGTACAAGTTTTATTGTTAGGGGCCTTCAATGTAAATACACTTGCATTTTATTTCAAAATGGTGGTTTGTTGTGTTGGTAGTGAAGTTGCGTCTTTAAGATTATTTTGTGTATTGTCCTTCACTCATTTATCTTACAATTCTTCCTCCTAATTATAACCATCTTATTTCAGTACCATAAAACACCAACCAACGTTCATGCCAAAACAATCCATTGGAAATTTCCGAAAAAACATAAAGGCACCAAAAAATAATGTGTAACATTTTAAAACACCAGTGGTTGTTAAGATCGTGGTCTGATAAAAAGTGGGTACATTTATCTATCACATACGCGTTGGTGTGCGGTCGCAACGGTTAATTAACAAAATTCACTTTGTCTGAGACACATAAAATTTTACGAGGATCAAGATCTGCGCTGTCGTCCGAGAACAGTGGGCAGCGATGTCCGAACGCTGGAAGGGGATTCGGCAGTATCTTTTAAAAGATGTATGTTCTTTGAAGTCTTTTTTAGGAAAGTCATGGAACGATTTTAGTTGAAGTGGTGACTAATTAGATTCGACTTTCGGCCTTTTCTTTGGGAGAGGAATATGAAATAGATCTATACGCTGTAATGAAACATGTATCAACAATGTTAGAGAATAAAAGCTAGTAGGTTTAAATTATTTGTAAATTTAGTACATAGGTAATGATTTTACAAAAATATGGTTTTGTTCAAAAGCATTTAAGAAGTGTCAGTAACTTCCTTACAGTTTTTGGACATATACATAAACAAGAGAATCTAAACGATTCATTCTAGCGTCTTTTAAAAATCAAGATTCGATAAGAAATAAATAACGAAATTCTTTTCATTTTCAACATAAACTAGTTTTGGCAATTAAAATTTTATAACACGCATGTAACGTTTAATTAAATCATTCCAACAAAACTCTGGTTTAGTCTCTTTATATTGTGGCTATATCTTTCTCCAAATGCGATGTTGTGGCCAGATAATACAAGTTTGACATCTAATAGGACACTTTTGTTCCAAAAGCAGATGTATACGATACAATCGATTTCATCACAAGCAATCAAAATACCTTCAAAATAATTGGTGTAGGTCTACTCATTAACATTTTATTCAAATGCATAATAGCTTGACTTGGTGAGAAAAGAATGATTATTATATTTTTTCACACGTGACATTCTTTGACGGCCATACAATTAATGTAATGTGCGTTAATATTTAATAAAAAATACTTAATATGTATTCGGAAGATGTAGATAGATATGAGATTACTGTGGATAATCTCATGTTTATTAAAATTATACTAAATATCGAAGCCGCCGATGGTACCGCTATCTTATGTAACTGCTTTACAATTCTCAACTCTATGGGTATAGTCATAAAATTCAAAATTGCGTACTGATATCGTCAGCAATTGTAATAATTTTTGCCATATCATTTGAATCTGTATAACTTTTTAACCATTGAAAACGGTTTAAATTAATAAGATCTGGCTTAGTAATGAAATTGACTGATGTATGGAACTTGTTGATTGGCAAATCTTTTGGTTTTTGTGTATTAATAGTGATGAATAAAGGTGATTATAAAAATACAGCTTCACTTAATTAACTAATGCCTGATTATGGGAATAGACTGACGGGTCAAATCTATTTAAAGTGCTTAGGGTCGCTAAGCCACTAAATTAAATTTATGATTCAGGCTTGAATTATAACTTTCATGGAAATAAAGAAAGACCTTGATATCGCAAAGGAAATATTATAAGGCAGCTCAATAAATATCTCATATTTTCAATTTAATTGTTATCAAAATGTCGGTACAAGATGCTCTGGATCAATATAAACGCTAAACAAGCTTAATCACTGATTGAAGTTATAACCTTAAAATACCTTAGTTATCTATACACATTTCTTACTATCCGTACAGGAAAATAACGAATTAAATTTAAAAACCAATTGGATACTTAACAATCGTCCGTATCACATCCAGTAATTCTACATTCACATCCCGAAACAACAGCGACGAACAAAAAATTGGAGCAGGGCAAGTATGGAAAAGACTCATAAAATTTAATAGGTTTTCCTTCAAAAACAGCTTACGTGAGGAGCTTGCATATGTGCTCGTCGTTTTTTATCGCCATTAATGTCCATGTTAATAAGCGGACGGGTGTAAATGTCCAACTGTTTTTCAATACATTTGCGCTTCGTAAATCATCTTTTGTTCTTGTGAATGCTTCTGGTTTTTAATTGTTAATTATGTACAATTGTGTTTTGTTATATTTGGATTTTAATTGCATTCTCTGTATAATAATATTCAATAAACATAGCCTGTATCCTGAAGGCATAAGTAGAGACTATGAATGTCAACTTTGTTCCATTTGTAATACTATTTCGCTTCTACAATTTTAAACAATTTCTTCATACATATTCATTGTTTTGGCTCTGATCTGATTCTTTGTAATATCCTTTTCTTTTTGAGTTAAGATAGTACACCTGAACGGAAGTCAGACAAAACTGGAACGTACTCAGTCTAAAGGGAGTATTGACTGGCATATCATGATCACGCCTGTATAACCGTGACCGTGAGCGAAGGTAGCATTCACTCTACCAAGAGTTTCCGGAAACTATAGTAGTATAGTATTAGCAGCCCATATATATACGTCCCACTGCAGGGCACGCGCCTACTCTACAATCGATAGTACGATTGAGAGTGGTTAGGACACATGGTCCACCACGCTGGCCTAGTGCGGGTTGGCGGACTTTACATACCATAGAAATTCTTACATATTGAAACTGTACACTATTGTTAAATCGAGGCAGGCGTACAGCTAAATCGGGCATTCGAGTCACCAACCAATCTATCAGATTTCATCAACGTTACGCTAAGTGGAACGTCTATTCCGGGAATTGAAACCAAAAACGTTCACAACTCAAGCACACTGCCAATAAACCAATAAGGCGATATCGACTGACGAAAGTTATACTCAGTCGAGGAAACAATTGTGTTATAGAATTACAAAACTTCACGCGCATGGATAAAATGGTAATCTTTAACACATATTACATAATCAAATTAATCGCAAATATTTCATTAATGTATGTGCAAAAGTCGATGTGGGAGAGGTTACAACTTTTGCCCTTTTATGTAACAGAGTAAAGCAGGGCTAAATATATACGTCCGTATGGCCATACGTAAAACTGTAAAGCGCTGAAGAAATGGAAACAATCCGGAACGCCTCCGGACGATTTGCACCAAAAAAGTGTGGGGTAAGTGTGTGATGCATTTATGTTGAAGGTTCAGTGATGAAAGCGCTGAAGGATCTTTGTAATTCGTGGATATTATTGAGAGAGCTAAATAATAACAATAGTATTTTGAAGTGGTAGAGCCACGCTGTTGTCAGTCATGACTCAGCATGAATGGGCAGGCTCGTCCGGGGTGGTGCCACTGTATGACAAGAGATCGACGTGAAGCGATAGCTCAGCTGTCGGGTTTCGTTCGGTGAGTGAGATTGCCGGATGCCCAATACCCCGTTCCTCTTACTATCCTTTTTCGTTTCCGTTCCCCTACCAATTGGGCCGGCAACACATCCATGATCCATTGTGGATGCTCATGGGCGGCAGTGATTCTATCACGAAACGAGAATAGATATTCTACTTTCTGTGGCCATTTTTTGTATACGAAAATTAATAACATAAATCATGTCTGTATAACTATACCAACAAGCAAGCAGAGGTGCTTGCTAGTCTCATCTTCCATTCAACAATATTTCAGCATATCATCTTTCTCACAATTTGACTAGCATGACACTAATTATTATCATGAAAAACTCACACAAAGATTATTTCTATCCTTAGTTATCTAACTAAGGACATTTTAATGCTACCGCATAAAAAACTCATAAGACATCCCCACGCAATAACAGACAAATCCATTCCAGTGCAAAATACAAGTACCTCGCCAATATGTGGGTCGCGGTCCGCACACACGACACTGGACCCTAAAAAGCACCGGTTTCGGAGTCGATGTGCGCACCTCAATTAGTACTTTCGAACGCATACCGATAGCCGACGGAAGGTGCATCTTCAGGGACCTTATTTGGACGGGCGGGATGTAAGGGATTACGGCTGAGATATCTTCGGATCTGTCTTGATGTTTTATGTTGATTTTTGGAGGAGTATTAGAGTTTGGGGGTAATGATAGATAATTTGACAATATTGAAAGTAGTCAAATACGTATTATAAAATTTTAAATACCAAATACAAGGTATACTAGAATATATATAAAAAATATTCTTCAATATAAAATAACGTGCAAGATACAAATTGTATTTTGTCGTCATGAATAATTTTTATGATTACGTAATACTTTTGCATTACTACTTCGTTTTTTGATAGCTTAGGTCTTCTTAGTAGCCATTGATAGGGATGATCTACAAATATTAAAAAAAAAAACGGTCTTACAAGTTCTTATACGGGTTGGCATAGTCACAAAGTGCCTAACTGTACTGTATCAGCCCAGATACGTCCCACTGCAGGGCACGAGCCTCTACAATCGAGAGAACTAAGTGACTATGGCCCACACAAATAAAAATCCTGTTCGATACTATTTACTATTACTATTTCAAAATAAATTTTGAAATTGCGGAAGTTATGGAAAATGTAAACATTTTTTACTTGGAATTAAGTACCTTAACAATATCTAACGGGAAAGTACATTTGTAAACTCATACTATATTATTATATTTAGACTCGAATAAAAAAACACTTAACATAAAAAGATTACCTATTTTATTTTACAAACGAATCCTTACAGCTCCCGGATATCTTAAGACCGATCTTCGGACCGCGCGCTCATTTACCGCGAATGAATCCGCTTATAAATCAATTGTGGGTGCGGTCCCTTTGAGCGGGTTCATTGATGGTGTAACACGAAGAAAGTTGACGCTCAGGCCAACTGTACCCAGTTTTTTTAAACCCAGTCTGAATACCGAAAAACGGTATGTTTGCGGAATAAACATTATGGAGATGTGTGACAAATTTTGCGTATACAGATACTCATCGTATAAGAGTAATTGTAGTTTGGTTGTGTTTCTTTGATAAGTAAGTACCTCTAAGAAGTCATGGCTATCAGAAACCACGAGAGACTTTGGAAGGTGAATTAGAATAGACAATTTTTTATTATTAAAATTATCGATATAACATTGATAATTGAAGGGGAACTCCGAGAATAGACCTGTCACACCAACCCACGTAAGTGCGGCGGGTTTGGGTTCATCCTGTGTCTATCTGGATACAATCCGGCCGATATAATTGTCTAGATCAACGAGAGATAGCTATTACGCAACACGAAACCCATTGCTGGACAGCATTGCGCTAGCCAGCAGTTGCATCGCCGTCATTTTATTGAATACATTTACATGGATCGCTGTTAGAACGCACGCTTATTAACGAAAAATTATACCGTGCAAAAATTACTGTTTTATAACATAGGTACCGGCAAACAAGCAAATAAGACACCTGATGTCACAACGCCTGGATCATGGATGTGTTGCCGGCCCATTAAACCGGGATGGAAGCGGGAAGGAAATGGGATGGGAAGAGGAAATGGGTACTGGGCATCCAGCAATCTCACTCACTGAACTAAGCTGTGCTGTAGAGCTGTCACTTCACGTCTATCTTCTGTTAGACAGTGGTACCATCCCGAACGAGACCTGCCCATTCATGTTCAGTCATGACTTACAACGGCGTGGATCTACTACAATGAAAATTAGAAATTATAATTCTAATATCGATTTGAAGATCCTACCCTTAAGCTCTAATCACAGTCTCGTAATTTTTTTGACACTATCAAAAAACCCCACATCATCATCATCAGCCTTATATTATCCTACAAATTACGCCATTTCACCCTGTCTTTAGCTTGTCGCATCTAGCATCTGCCAGCAACCTTTCGCAAATCGTCACTCCACCTGGCTGGTGTCCTAACTACGCTTACCAAGACGCGGTCTCCACTCAAGAAAACGTTTACCTCAGCGGTTATCGATTCTTCGTCAGATGTGACCAGCCCACTGCCACTTCAGCTTGCTAATCACAGGATTAATCGATATAGCATACAGATGCTATATCGATAACTTTGGTACTCTGTCGGATAAGCTCATTACGCATCTTATCCTTCAAAGATACACCGAGCATAGCACGCTCTATAGCTCGCTGAGCGACCTTGAGCTGACCAGTCCTGCTGTGAGTACTACAAAAACCCCACGACTACATCAAATAAAACAGTATAGAGTCTTCAAAAAAGATCTCATTCACCAAAAATTCCTAACGAGCCCGTAAATAAGTTTAAATTTGTTATCTCATACTTAAACACGGGCGAGCGGGTACGGAATTAATTTTATTACTCATAAAACTTATCAGTTATCGTCAGTTTAGTATTAAAACATTCACAAAGTGATCTCGATGTGATACGCGAAAGTTAAGAGGTAGTAAACCCAACGCACTCGCATACTTTTCTCGTATTTATACGTTTTATGTGTCCACGCGTGTTTGTGGCGGATTTCGGGAGGTTTTTGAATGCTTTTGAATTTTGTTAATGTTTTTATGTGGAGTTAATTTTTTACAGAATTACGTAGATGTTTGGTTATACATAGAGCTTCATGTTACTTTGTAAGATTTACGTTTATGACGTCATGTTTTTTGTATTGAAAAGGTCTGGGAAACCAGCAAATGACTCACTTAATGGTAAGTCATTACCTGTACCCATATGGATAGTTGCATCGTAGGCACATTACTGTCCGGCAGGGGGAAAGAACAGGGGGAGGATACACTTAGTATTACGCCTCCGTATTATTAATAAAACCCTTTATAACATTTGGTGACTTTATAGTTCAGCGGGATCAATGTTCCGGGAATCAAACCCTAAAGTCTTAAGGTACAGCATTAGACTAACAACTCAACTAAAACAATTAAAATATACGATAGATATGCACAATCATAGCGAAAAGACAGCTACTTGATTTTTAGTATGTATTTTCATTTATTAAAGTATCTTCTCGAACAATAAAATCACAATCGGCATAGATCGTCCAGTCATCGTAGCTACCGGGACAGCGGTACTAAATTAATTTGTAGCCCGCGATATTGTAACAATGCGGAGCCGGCAAAGCCATACACAGTACATCCAATTTAATTGTATTGACTAAACTGAACTAGGAGCGCACGCTATCCCAGTGTTGACTCTACACCTGCTGCGGTTTACGCGCGGTTCTATTAAAATTATTTATTTAGATTATTAGACGAACGAATAAGTTCGGATAATTCCGACTTTGTGTACTGTGTAATATACATTTTCATATCCGAATATATGATTCTTTAGCCATAGGAAATCAACTGCTGGAAAACCCTTTCACAGCTTTTTAATTACAATATATCATATGGTACAAAGACAATCACCATCGGTATAGATTGTCGAGTCATAGATATCGAGACAGCAGCGGTACTAAATTAATTTGTAATACGGAGCTGACATCTGTCATACACAGTACATCCAATTTAATAGAATTTACTAAACTGAATTAGGAACGCACGCTATCCCAGTGTGGACTACACACCCGCTTCGGTTTAGGCGCGGTTCTAATGAGATTATTTTGTATTTGTTTTTTGAACTTTAATTAATTTTCTTTGGTTGGTGTTTTGTGCTATTTTGATTAAAATATTGAAGTTATTTGTTCCGGATCTTGGAGTTGTTGAATGTGATATCTCAATAGAAAATTTAACCCAGAAGAAGTGGATGGAAAAATAGACAGAATAGTTATACCTACATCATCCACGCAAATATGTATACTTATGCTAAATGGCTACAAAAATAATAATATTAAATAATTGAGTTACTTTATTAATAGTACCATAGAAGCAGAAAACTGAATTTAACTGTGCAAAGTTTACACCATAACCCAAGAGCATTACAAGTATAAAATAATCTCACAAGTCGAGACCTGCTGGCTAATTCACGTAATTTTTTGACGCGCCGATCAAGTTGCGGTGCAGTTGCAATGAAGTTTACGTCTTAGTGCAAAATGGTATTCTTGTAATTGTTTAGCTGCGCGTGAACTGCACCTAAGCTATGCGTAAACTACGCGTGTGCTGCGCGTCAATTGTACGTCACTCGTATGCAAGAAGCTTATACGTGAATACCGATCAAGTTGCGATCTGAATCACGCACATAAAACACACAGCAGTAGAATACACTAAACCGCTCGCGTGACGCGGACTTGACGCGAGCGTATCTGACAGCGGTTGTCAAAATTACGAGAATACAAAAAGGTCTGTTTTGATCGAAACTTAACTGCAACTGCACTGCAACTGAACTTATTTAATTACGTGAATTACCCTACTGATCGTAACAGAATGACACATACCACAAGCTATATATTTTCATAGATTTTTTAAAATTCCAAATTCAAATAAATCACATCGTGTGTAAATGCTCCTTACGTACGTTTAGTCTATACTAACAAAGCTATCAGAAAAGATCGGCGCCTGCGCACTACCCGCGCACCCCATTAATTGTGGTGCCCATTAAATGTTTATAAATTAGCTCCCTTCCAATAAGGCCCCGCTAATGAGGTCGTTATGTGTATTAACTTCATTATGTGTAGGATTTTTATTAAGATTTTATGTTTAAAGGATTAGGTGATAAAAGGTTTTGGTGGTTTTAGATGTCTTTATTGTCTTATGATTATTTTTATACAGTTTAAAGTAAATTGATAATTGGTAAAATTTATGCAATGAAAGCCTACAGTCATTTGAGATAAATCTAGAATAATATTTAAACCTCAAAGCTTATCTTACACGGTAAGTAGCTTAAATTCGTCACCATTTCTGTTGTTAAAAGAAAATGTGCTGCTGTGTTTATTTTCTTGTCGGTTGTTATAAATATCTGAACGTCACGCACTTGTGTAGGTGATTATGGTAAGATATGCACATAGCATAGTTATTGCTATCTAGTGAAAAACTAATATTCTATCAATTTTAAGATAATATGTAATATTTTGACATAGTTTTATAAATATCAAAAGCAGATCTTACATCTAAGAATACATTTTTTTTTCTTTTTCTTCGGCTGTTACTAATACAAAATATCATTGCTTCTGTGTCGTGTATTTCTCAAACAATTCTGATGCTCATAAATAGCCAAAGCATTACACTAATGCTTTTAAGTCATATTTACAGTCTATATGAATTATTATCTTAGTTAAAATCGAACTTCGAGCTTCGGTTTCCTTCTCTAGTTCATGCCAAGTCCATCCAAAGGTTGTCTGGAAGAGATCGCCATGAGCGATAAGATCACCGTTTGTACTGATATCTCGATTTAAGTCCTTTGTTGTGTTATTCCTTTGTTTATATTTTGTGTACAATAAACAATTATAGCTAAATAAATAAATCCAAAGTACGTGGTGGCCTCGTGGTATCGGACCAGACTCGGCTGCCTACATGTTCACGGTGGTCGCGGGTTCAAATCCCAGAGCACACCTCTGACTTTTCGGAGTTATGTGTGTATTGATAATCAATCACCACGCACTTTAACGGTGAAGGAATACATCGTGAGGAAACCTGCATACCGTAGCGATTTAAAAAAAAAAAAAAGAATTTCTACGGTATGTAAGTCCGCCAACCCGCACTAGGCCAGCGTGGTGGACTCTATGGCCTAACCACTCTCAATCGTACTCTCGATTGTAGAGGAGGCCCGTGCCCTGCAGTGGGTCGTATATGGGCTGATACATTACATTACAAATAAATCCAATCCATCAGCCAAAGGAAGTCCACTGCTGAACATAGGCCTCTCCTAATGATTTCCACAGTGACCTGTTGGCGGCAGCCGGCATCCAGCGACGTCCCGCGACCTTTACCGGGTCGTTTGACCAATAAAATAAATAATCGAACCTAAATCCTTCGCTACAGAAAGCCGCATCTCAACCTCCACGCTAATCGCCTGTCACATAACCTAATAGTCTTTGGATAAATAATAGAACCAATTTATATTCCGCGATCGTCCCATACGTTACAAATAACATTTTGATTTACGAAATAATGCGAATGGGGAATAATGTAATCGTGAGTGTGAACTCGGTATGCGAAATGCCACAGTGTACCCGCAATAATTTGCAAATCCAAATGCCAGTATAAATATTTGTAGCATCTTCAGTTTGGACGCTTTCTCTAACAAACGTTTGTAACCTTTAGACCTGGGCTTAAAGTTCAGGTGAGATGGATTTATTTGGTACGTGTGATTTGACCTTTTTTCTGTATGTGAGTTGGTGCTGTTGATATTTTGATTGTAGACTTCTTCAATATTTTACAATATATTTGGAATTATTTAGGATAATTTTCATAAAGCATTTACATTATAGTTTCACCTTTACATGACCTTCTTGAAATTAATTTGACTGAAATGGATTGTTAATTTAGTGATCAAAATCAAATTATTTCAAAATATGTTATATCAATTATTTAAACTAGAATGTTCGAGACTTTGTGAGATTTTCTGTGGCGATGAAATAGTTTTGTGCACTCTTTATTTTTTACTATAAAACGGTCTAAAACATTTCCAGAAGTTTTTAAAGAACTTATTACAATATATTTACGACGAGTATTTATAAAATTTTATAATTTAATCTGAAACATTACGTAAAAATTAAACTTCTACAAATCTTTTTTTAACACACTGACCCAATATCCCAGCATCCCGTACTTTCTCTTTCACAAATACAGAACCAGAGTTCCGTATAAAACTTATGACCGTGCACACCCACATGCCGGCCAAGTTTGTTCGTATTGTCACACAAATATTTACTTTGAAAGCGAACGAGAATGTTTGCACGGCCCAGATGACGCTTCTGCGAACGTACATACGATTTAATATTATTTAAAAACCAATATTTATTGATAAGTGACACGCGCGGGAGATGCAGCACAATTCTCGTCAAAAATGGTGATGCCTACTTAATTTTCGATGGAGAATTAATTGATCGAAGTATGTTTTCGTGCGACCAGACGCGGCTGCTTACATCTTCACGTTGGTCGCGGGTTTTTCGGGACTTTTCAGAGTCATGGTGTATTGATAGTCAATCACCACGCACTATAACGGTGAAGGAAAACGTGGTGAGGAAACCTGCCTACCATAGCGATTTGTATAAATTTCTATCGTATGTAAAAGTCTGCCAACCCGCACGAAGCCAGCGTGGTGGACTATATAGCCTAACCACTCTCAATCGTACTCTCGATTGTAGAGGAGGCCCGTGCTCTGCAGTGGGACGTATATGGGCTGATACAGTAAAAGGTAAGTGAAATGTGGTCTTTTTAAAAAAAGTCAATGGTAATTGATGAATATTTTAAAAATTATGACTTGTTATAACCGGGTCCGTGTAAGCAAGAAAATAATAATGTTTATTAAACAAACAATCTGAGGTAATTCGTATTCTTTAGAAAAAGCAAAGTACCAGGCATTTAAGCACCCAGTTTACACAACAGCTTATTAACTATTGACCATTGAAAACTGTTTTGATACTTTAACAAGAACTTCCATTTGTAAAGACATTTAAACGGTAACTATTTTGGACCATTACCGCCAGGACTGAATATCAAACAAGAGCGGTGACATCAACAAATCAAAACTCTGACATGGGAATCTTTTATCGTTGAAAACCGGAATAAACCCCCAATGACAAGGGCAAAAATTTGTCTCCTCGCTTCACATACATGTTACTTAAAATGGTGAAATATTTTATGCGGTACAATTTAAATACAATGCACCGGAATATGTCTCAGAGCAAAAGAAACAAACAAAAATGTACGAACTTTAAACGTCGCCGGGAGAAAGTCCGCCTTAAATAAATATGTTTTGCAATGCATTCCGTTTCGGATGGGCGTTTTAAGTACTCGACAAATGTCATTATGAGATGTTAATCATATGATTAATTCGGACGAGGATGCGAGAATAGGCCACTTACTTATAATTTAATTAATCAATGAGTCTTTAGTAGTTAAACTAAATTTTGATTGGAAAATCTTAGTGGAAAATATTGGTGGATTGGTAAAATTGTTTTACAGAATGAAAATGAATCAGTGCAAGATAAAATATTGATTAATAATTTAGTACGACAAGGTTTTACATTTGACATTTTATACACGTCATTCTACTTAGGTGAATTTCTACGGTACGTAAAGTCCACCGACACGCACTAGGCCAGCGTGGTGGACTATATGGCCTAACCCCTCTAAATCGTCCTCTCGATTGTGGAGGAGGCCCATGCCCTGCAGTGGGACGTATATGTGTTGATAAAGAAAGAAAGAGAGAGGAAGATTTTTTTATCTGAAAAGCATACATTTCTGAGATGGTACTGACAAATAAAATTACATGTAAAGAGCGATTTAAAAGCGATTTAAGAGCTATTTAAAAAAAATAAACAGTACACTCTTGGTCCTATATAATTTTTGTTTCGAAAAAATACATAATTTTAAAACACATATTCATCCACAAATAACTCAAAACATTTTACACCTAGCAAAACATTTTCAATAAACCACAGCATCACAAAAATCTCATTGCAATTCAACGTGATTTGAACTCACGACTTCACACTAAAGGATCGCACCCCTTTGTCTCCCGTTACACATACTTTCAAAGTGTACCAGGACGAATTTTAAACTTTTTTTCAGACATTTATTTCGCCGACCATTGAATACATTCCCGAATACTTTAAATATTGTTCAGATGCGACGTATATTTAGAGTCTGTTTCGATTGTTTAAGTTAAACTCTTTTTTGATTAATAAATGGCTTAAAGGGGTTTTAGTAAATGTATTTTCGGTTTATTTCGGCTTTCAAGAGGTGCTTGAAACTTGATGGGATTTTTAATATCCATCATTGTTATTTTTCATATTTATTTTTGACTATGCCTATAACGATAATACTTAATCCTAAGTTGGACATCCAATATTAAATTTTCCTTATTAAAAATCTTAAATCATTCATTCATAATACAATCTGCGTCGTTTTTCTAAATTATAATTTATTTCAAAGAAACACAATTAATATAATTATCTTTTTTGTTTTCTTTCAATGAGACTATTATTGCCAGTGTCAAGTGACTCACTCATTCGTATCATATTTAGAGAAATGTACCTATCGAATTTTAATGAAATCAAAAGCATTGATGTTACCGATACTGATCTTACTATACGTAATAAGCAGTCAGACTAGTAATTGTAATTATAATTTGATATTATATATATTTTAAACTGAACACAACCATCTTGTGACATATAGATCCAATTAAACAACACAGGTCATAACTGTATGTCATATTATATATCTTGACAACAAAAGTACTTTATTGTAATTCCGTTACTTACATACTAAGCGTGCCAAATGACAAATGAGCTACAAGACCTTCCTGCCAAAAACGACTTCCGATCAATAATTTCCTTTCGCAAAACCCATTAATTGTCACTCGGCATCTTATGAATCAAAGAAACACAATTAAAAAAACAAGACACGCGCAATTAAATTTGATATTTTGTTGTGAAATATGACATAAAGATATATTTTTCATCTCTTAAATCACAATTATAATTACCTGTTGATTATCCTGTAAATATATATCATTTCATACTTGTGGATGTTCGCACAAATATATCAGTACAATCCAGGCAATTTAAGCTGACAATGGTAAAGGACACACGTCACATAAACAATAACTTCAGATCTATATCTTAAATGCCAGTTACCTGCATGTTTCAAAATGAATTTTTGCATCAATTTTTCCTGTTAATTTATTGAAGGAAAACTTTTATGGTGGAGTGAGAGATAAATTTTAAATCTATAAGGGTTCTGATAAGAAGTGTTGAATTATCTGCGCGGGGTTTAATGAGGTTTTATTTATTGGTAATACTTTATTGGACATGACAATGTAAATTTTATTCCAATTATAAATTAAGAAATGTGAGATACTATTCATTATTTATGTTAAATGTATTTTTATGGTGTTTTTAAAGTGTGGTTTCATTTTGTTGTTAAATTAATTTTATCTTTTTAAATTGTGCTTATCTATAGGTTTATTACATGTTTACATGGAACAACTATATTATTAATAAAGACAATATAATATAACCAATTATCTGAAATACATTAAAACTCATCATTGAGATGAAATGTCACTTAGGGTTTTTAACAAACTCCACAACTCAGTGCTTACAAAAAAATGAATAGAAAAATGAACGCAATCGAATAATATGCAACACTTTTAGCATACTTACCGAAGTCTTGCTCGCGAACAAGGATGGTGACCAACAAAATCGTCGTATATTGTATCACCAAACACCATTTGTACTAGATTTTCCGAGAAATAATTGAAATAACCAGAAAAACCACTGATTAGTGGAGCACGCGTCGTTTGTTCGGACGTACGCAAGACTGTATCTCATAAAAAAATTAATTTGAACAAACTACCCCCTTCTGGGTGATATTTAAGATATGGAAATAAAAAATATCAATTTTATTGATATTTATTATTGTATCTGTAATTATTAATTTCCAAGATAGGCTTATGAACTGAAGTTCGGTAGTAACGATGTTGGCCATTCCGTACAAATTGCTATGGAAATAATTGAAGCAGGCGTATGTTCTGCAGTGGATTGTGTTAAGGCTAATAGATATCCACAGAATTGTAATACTTATTATATCAACATAGTCTACAACTTCTGATTTGTATAATAATTTTATTATCGAGAGCAATTTAAGCATTAGTCTACAACGTCAGCCCAGAGCTGGATTAAAAACTTCCATCATCATCCATCCATCAGCCAAACGAAGTCCACTGCTGAACATAGGCCTCTCCTAATGATTTCCACAGTGACCTGTTGGAGGCAGCCTGCATCCAGCGACGTCGTACAGGACTTCGTCCGGGACGTCGCTGGATTAAAAACTTATAACTTTGAAATTGTTCTAGCGATCTCGCAGGTATTTTTTTCGTTAAATGAAACAGAAATTCTATTTAAGTAAAACTAAAATGATATTTGTCTGTTTTATGTATGCAGTATGCACAAATGTAAATAAAGATGACATGTCGAAATTAAATGTAAATATCATTAATTATTAATATTATAAGCCTCATTTCTGTCCGTCCATTTTATTTCGAGTTCCAACATTCTGTGTAAATAAATGTTGTGAATCCCGAACATAATTATTTATCGGATTCTTTGCTACGTTTAAGTAACATTTAATTATAATATAAAGTTGTATTTTATATTAACGAGCTATAAAACGTAATAAACTATTAAAATCCAGTTCATTAACAGGATTTTATTCTGCAGTCCTTCGTTTCGCAAAAAGAGCGTCTGCCATTTCCCGTTGTGCTTAAACTATTTTTCTTTTTAAAAATAATTTTATGGATTTTTTTGCGTTTACCATCAAAATTTGACTTTTAAATTGAGCTTCATTTAAGAATTTTTCCTGATCAGTATGCGCATACGGCTCTTCCTACTTGTAAATATTCAATAATCGCGTTTAAGATCATACTTCGCATCAAAATTGAGGTGTGGGAGCTATTACTCATTGGCAGATCCCAATTTTTCGTACATTTTCGGCTTTTAATTATATGAAACTCTCCGTAGATGTACTTGATTAATAGCGAGTGCTAAATAATTTTCAATATTCCTTTCAGGATGGTATTAATTAGTCAGTTGAAAGGTTATCGCGTGGGTGTAGATTGATTGGGTGGTGACCATAACATTAATGTGAAATATTGCACGCAAACGCCCCTATGGGTTTGAGGAAATAAGTAAATCTATATGCAGTTATCGCTGCATGTACTCTGCTTCCAATAGGTCACTGTGGAAATTCTTGGGGGAGCCCTATGTTAAGCCGTGGAGCTTTTGTAGCTGAGGATGATGAAAATATTATTTGTTAAAAAAATATAAATACTTTAGTACTATCGTTAGTTCAGTCTATTGGTATGCCTATAGTTAATACTACTGACTATCATCACTACTGCACGCAGGCCATTTCTAACAGGTCGATGTGGAAGTCCTTGGGAGAGGCCTATATTCAGTAGTGGACTTCCTGAAAAGAGGGAGAGAGAAAGAGAGAGAGAGAGAATATCATTACTTATTTTAATCACCATTTATACGAGTACTAATTGACATTAGTCGATATATAAAGGCTCATTGCAACAAACCTTCGTATTCCATTTGTTTCGTAAGCAGCAGAACCACATTAAAGCCAGACTTGACTAAAGCTTAAAAGAACCAAATCGATTATCTTGCAGATGGCTAGCAATGTACTTCTTTTCAAATCATTCAACCACGGGTGTTGAGACTATTCCAGGTGCTATGCCTAATAACATGGCAAGATATTGTAAGTAATATTTACATCAAATAAAAAATAATAACCAGATTAATACCATTATAAAGTTGCTATAACGTACAATAAGCACGAGATACGAATCAGCATCACTATAATTATAAGCATGGTGTTCTGAGTGTTCAGTTAATCAGTGCGTTTCCCAAGTGGTAACGACGCCCCCTACCGTCCTGAAGCAGTAATTGTAAATCTTGCCCACCCATCAACATTGTCGCGACACGTCGTTTTAAATGTGGTGGCATATTTGCGGTACACGACGGTATGCCACATATTGTGAAAATAATGCAAGTGTACTTTTAATTAAAAAGTGCGTGTTGGCCTGTTGGTAACGGATAAGACGTGGCTGCCTACATGTTCACGGTGGTCGCGGGTTCAAATCCCAGAGCACACCTCTGACTTTTCGGAGTCATGTGTGTATGATAGTCAATCACCACGCACTATAACGGTGAAGGAAAACATTACGAGGAAACCTGCATACCATAGCGATTTGTATAAATTTATATGGTACCTAAAAGTCCGCCAACCCGCACTAGGCCAGCGTGGTGGCCTATATGGCCTAACCACTCTTAATTGTACTCTTGATTGTAGAGGAGGCCTGTGCCCTGCCATGGAACGTATATGGGCTGATGCAATACAATACGATTTAATTAAAATATTTTCTTATAGGCGATAAATTGAAAATTGAGCGGGTGAGCTATCATAACATCAGCGTCATAATAAAAATATTTATGCTAACTAAGGATCTGTACTAAGGAGAGGTTGAGCTATAATCGACAATGTTAGCCTAGTGCGAGTTGGTGCTGAATTTAAATACATAACATAAGATATACATGTGTGAAAAAAAACTCTAAGGTTTGAATTTTTTGTCGATGTATTTTATTATCCTTTGATAACAATATTGATAAGAATGGATTCATATTTTATTTAAAATAAAGGAAGATTTTTTTTCATCTCGGCAGTTCGTTCCAATATGATAAAATATAGCCATGGTGCCTTCACGTGGCGTGTGATAGGTATGCCGGCACTATGGATAGACTATGGCTATGTGGTTCAACCATCACCCCATATAAAGCTCGGGCCACGCCATAAACCGATCTTAATTAGGCCCGTTTTAGTGTAATGAGCTTTTATGTAGAGCCACGAAGTTAGATAACATACAGTTAAATTAAATAGTATTTTGCGGCAAATGTGATTAAAAAATATATATACATGTAATGCTATGTATACATCTCAATTATGCTCTTCATAATATTTATGGAAATTATGATATTATTATTTTGGAAGAAGCAATTACAGTGTCTAAGATTTTTAACAAAAACATTACAATCTTGATTTTGACATCATCGAATTACTACAACAGTAATTATAACAAAACAACTAAAAACTATGTTTTCTCTTCACTTACAGATAACCCGATTGGTTGTCTACTGTTCGATCAGCCAAGGTAGCGGTTGAAGGCCAAGATAGAAGCAAATTTCCGTAATTTTCAGGTCTATGAGTGGCGAGAAGCTAGAAAGACCCTTGAGAATCGATGAAACGTCATTACTGAGGTCAAGACTCATTTTGGGTCGCTGTTACGTATCTCTTAACACCTCTGCAGCATATCATGTTGGACTGACAGAATGGCTCTGACTTTAAATCCACTTTTACCAAACTTATTCATCAGAGACTTAATCGTCAAGCCGGCATCCCATAGAGGTAGGTAAAGACTATTGATTTCCACTTTAGTCGATCTTGACATATTATTTTCGCTTCGTCCACTTTCATCAGTCTCTTCGTGCATTCTGTTCTACCATGAAGTGTAAAGATTTTTTTTTCGTAAAATATGTTTATTTAAGTATAATACGCTGACTTCGTGGCCTGCATAAAACAGTTTGTTCACGTTTGGAAGCTCGCTGCCCGTGCGAAAGTTCATGCCTCGTGTCCAAAGCTTTAATTATATAGCTAAATTATTCCACACCCAACTGTTAGCGCATGTTCTTTTAAACACAGTCTGTAAACATCTTTATTAACATTTAATTCTAAATGTTAAATGAAAAATAGAAAATACTCCAAATGTTTTGTTTTTTGTTTTAATTTGGCAAACTATTGCTTGCATAAATTTATTTGTGTATGGGAACCGGAGTCCTTTTTTTATTGTCTGATGGTCTTTATACATTAAATATATCCTTAACGAAAAAATACATACGGACCTCCATACTCTAAGGATATATACAAAAAATCTCTAGGAAGTGATGGTTATTAAGCCATACTAGTCTATTGTAGTCGAATATGGTCTTATATTTGAAAGAGGCCAGTGAAATACAAAGAAATATATTAACATCTTTTTTATTTATCAATAAAATTATCACACATTTAACTATACTAAATTTATCTGTACCATTTAACTAAATAAAAAACCTGTAAACAGTCTAAATGCAGAAAACGATTACACTAAGCAATCATAATTTGAATTAAAATCCACGAGCCATCCCTAACAAAATCATAAGCAAATATCACTCACCCTTCAAGGAAACCTCATCCTCCGGATACGTATAAAAAAGCACGTACCTTTCCGCACATCCTAACATAGTGTTCAATGAATCATTCAAACACATAAAAAGGTTGTCGCCATAAAAAAGGTTTGTAGCAGCACGCGCTGTATAATGCGAGGGCGTCTCGTGCACTCGACATAAAACGGACTCTGCTCTCGTCACAGGGTTGGTTTAATTTGTCTCATATTTGCCGCCGTTGGATACAATGTGACGGGTAGGTGAGCATCCATGTGGATTGAGTGCTGCGTAGAAAAGATTTCAACGCGTTTGGGTGTATGTGTATATTTTGTTTGTGTATTCTTGTGGTTAATTCGATATTTTGTGTTGAGTAATTTTGTGTATTTTCTTTGTATTATATTATGTTAGTTATGTTGGGATATAAAGCGTGCAGGCATAATACAAAATAAAATATTCGTGTCTTAAATAATGTCCTAAATTTTTACTGTTTCATCGACAAATAGAGTCAAAATATAATGCACAAACATTTTAGCTTACAAATATACGATCTAATTTTTTCATGGTATAATGGTAGGAAAAGACCTCTTAAGAATAGTACACTAAGTATTGATTAGAGTAACGTCTTTCTAAAAAGTATATATTAGGTACCAACATTTCACCAAATTAGTAAATCGTCCCCATGGCTGGCAGTTTCTTAAGAGCCATTCATACAAGTTTTTGCGTTCACTTTCATCGGCTAGGCACGGTGTGGAGTCGTTACATATACCATTAATTAGAGATCCAACCGTCTGTCCGTCCGTAACAGTCGCAACGGGACAGCTTGGTGTTTCCTTTTATCTTTTTTAACTTTATCTTTACTCTATTTCATTGCTTGACGGTTTTGATCAGCCTTTGAGATAAGAAAACGGATGCAAGAAAAAGCCATGGCTTTTGCGATGAAATGTTGGTAGAATTGCTTTGGTGTTATGCTTATTCATTAGCGGTAAGCTTTTGGTAAGATTCTTTGTTCAACCCAAGATAAGTGACAATAAAATTACAAATGAACACATGCTTCGTTTTTTAGATTTTACCATAATTAATGAGTAATTTTCATTTTAATTAATGAATTATTATTATTCAATTAGTACTTGCAAGTTATAGTTCAATGTGTATGATATAAATTATTATAATAATTACAGTATATCCTGCTTTATATTATGATAAGTATTAAAAATGTGCTTACAAAGCTATGATGAGTCTTTAAGTTTGAAGAACCAAAAAAATTGTTTTGAAAATTAGTATCACTGTTCTATCATTAAATTATATTTCTTAACTTATAAAGCCTTACTCATCCCGCCAAATTTTTTTGTACCTCTAATTTTTTAACTAAATTATTACATAAACTGCATTTAACTACTAAAACACCTTTACGAAATATTCACTTCAGTTTAAACTTTAAATCCTCTCCACCCACGATCAAACACAGTAAGTGACAAACAAACGCGACAAAACACATTATTAATGATATACGCGGGGGCAGAGTGTCCACACCACACAAATTAACAATGCATCGATACATGCTAAACGTCATTACAAACTGTCCACCCTTATTTGGACACTTTGTCGAGGAGTTAGGCGTGAGGGCATCTTGCTTTTATGCTATGGTAATTAATTTTAGATACGTTAAGGGTTTGATAATTGTATTTAATTCCACATTGCGCAATAGATTTTTTACATTGTTCTATATACAATTTGGCTGCGATTAGACTAGGATTAGACTATTAGAAAAGGATCAATACCTAGTAATATTTAATGTAAATTTTACTATACGTATGCCGCCTCGTTCATAGACAGTTTTAAAGCCTATTTTACTAATCGAATGTTTTGTCCCTTGCGACGTTTGAATTCAGTTTGAGCGAAGAAGACAGAACATTCGATAACTAAAATAGGTTTAAAAACTGTCTATGAATAAGGTCGATCGTATATCTATATATTCATTAAAAATAGGTCACCCAAAACAATGCAATTAGGCAAGCTCCTAGCCTATCCCGGCAGCTACCTAAGAAGTTCCCAGTGCTCAAAATGTATACAAACACGAGGCTAGTTGGAATTTAATTTATGTTTACACGTACTGGGTGTTTACGATGGTTTTTTCCGAGACCACACACGTCGCCCGTCGATTAGTGATGTTGATGCATCGCGTATAGTGCGCTGATACACCGGCCTTTATGTCGGTTTTATGTTGGTTTATGGTCGTTTGTGTAGTGGTCATAGATAATTTTTGTGTTTTATCTATTGTATTTAGTTTGTTTGGCGAATTTGATGAGTTCATTCAAATATGATATTGTTAATAGATACGAGGATTTATAATTGTTTTATTAGAATATCAGTGATTAACCAAATACAATTAATTTAACTGTATAAATAACTTAGAATTATAAACTTAACAGATATAACTTTTATGACAGTTGAATAATTTGTCATTTCAGAAGTGGTACATTGAAAAAAATATATAAAATGCTTGCATATGTTTTCTGAGAGCATAATTTCATTAATCGCTAGGAGACGAACATCTTTCGCTAGTTTTTATTCTATGCCGACAGTCTTGCTTTTATAATGCACTGACATTACACGTTACATCTTAGCACGAAAATAAGTTCGACGAAGTTTATTTGACACAATTTTTATCCCTGCCTACCCCATCGTGAACATATGTACGGTTGTCTGGAAGAGATCGCTCTTAGCGATAAGACCGCCGATTTTTAGCATTTTTAAGTATTAGCTCAATTACTAATGTTACTATATCAGGTGCTAAATAAAGAGTTTTTATTATTATTATTATTATATGTATTTACGAAATCAATTTCTAAAAATAATTAAATAATAATTTTCTTTTTCCCTACTAAGTGTGCCAACACTGGCACATTACCTTACACTCGTAGTGATCGCGAAACATCGCAGCGTCGTGTCTCGAGGCACTAACGCGGTGCTATAATGATCGACTGCAAATTCATATTGGGGACGACTTGGTTTTTTTATAGTAATGAGTTCAGCGCATATATTTTTTATGCATGTTATAATTTTATACTGAGCTAATAAATGGCGCTTTACGTTTCTCAGGTAATAGTACTAGATAGAGTAATGTTTGTTAAGAGATCTTGTATGTAATATTCTTGTTATTATGCATGATGTAAAATGATTTTTAAGATTTTATAAACTGATTTACCTGTGGCCGTTTTTTTTATTCTCTCACATTGAGCTAATGTTGTTGGTAGACATTAACTTATAGCTTATAAAATTATCTTATAAATTCTCAATTACGAAGTCTTTAAATGATATTTTTTTCATTAATTGTTAACTCAATATACAAATAATTAATTATTACTGATGCTCATTCACCTTCAAAAATTTCTCTGGTATCAACTCATGATTACCACCTCGTCTTAAATGCACTTATAAAATAATTTAGTAATTAAATAATACTTAATATACTTATTAAACAATAATAAAAATACTCATTATTTCACTGGGTTTTTACGTTGAAATCTTCATAATTCTACAAAGAAACAACACAACTGCTCTTCCAAATTTCCCCGCACCCTACTCAAATTCCTCCGGCTCAAACCTTAAATAATTTGCGAAATTGTTGAAAAGCGCTTATCTTTGATGTTGATAATCATGTTTCCGTTGTCCTAACATGTAGGAGCCGAGAGGCTGAGAACGCACGGAGTCAGGCGCGCACGTACGCGACCCAAAGGAGACGGTGCCGCCAAGCCTTCTGTTCGGGCCTCATGATGGGGCGAGCGATTAGCGATGTACATTGTGATTGTATGCAAAAATATATACATTTCGGACTCAGTAATTAGTGTCCGAAATGTCTATGTTTGCCAAAGGTCTGTTTGTTCATTTGTTTATTATGAAAATGACAGTAATTTCGTAAATCCATTGAAATGTTTAACATTACTTGATTCAGGCATTTTTCAAACTCTACCACCAGGTTCGAAAGCAGTTTTCACTAGAGAAGAACGGGATTGAAAGTTTTGCTCTACAGAGGAAAATCTTTATCTTTTACAAAAATCAAATTGTAATTGGAATAATACATATTTTTAAAAAGGATTGCAAGGTGTTCTCACATGGTAAACTGGCTGATAATTTTCAGGATATAGAGGACAATACATCCAGTCTTGACAGCAGTCTTCGTCTTCAAATAAACTCTAGAGAAAAATCGGTGCGATTGCATGACGTATTAGCGTTAGTTACTCTATACTCTAGATTATTACTCCTTCTTCTTCTTCTTTGAGTGCCTCTTCAATGTTGAAGGTTGGTCATCAGCTTGTATTCCTCCTTTTCTTCTGCCAGTCTTTTGGAATAGTTATTCCACGGTGCTGATACCGGTCCACTCCCGGATGTTTCGCAGCCACGATTTTTTCCTTCCTCCAGCGCGTCTCTTACCTTCCACCTTGCCTAAAATTATTATGATACCTAGATGCTAACAAAAATAACTTACCAATTTCATATTTTCTCAAGCCGCTATTTGATCCCACTATAGCCTCACCACACACACGCGATCACGTCCCATACCGGGAGCGTTACAAATCATACGAGACAACGTCCGCTGAACGCTACATGTGGGATATACCTTTTTTACACACAACACTTTATATGAATACATGTTATACGGAAACCACCATATTTCAGTGTTATTCTAGTCTTTTTTAAGCATTGACAAGCCGTGATTGCTATCAGAAGATGGCCAAAACCGAAAGCGTTTATCGGCGAGATTGCCGCTAGGTGGTTTTTCCTCTAATTTTCTCTGGATATGGTGGTAAAATTATTTGGAATAATATGGTGGTATCGTACGATGACTGACTTAGGATAGCTCTAAAGTTTGAATTATTTGTGGTTTAACTTTTTACTCATGATATCACCGATATTGGCCGTAATAAATTTGCGAGAAAGAAAAGATTAACTACACGTAAAAAAAGTATAAGTAAGAAGACGGAACCTGACTTTTAAGTTATTCATAACAAATGGTAATTTACAACATTGCATCATTTGTCCTAAATGGAATACGCCAAAGACATTTTTATGTCCAATTTGCTTCTAAGATTCTAATAGAAACTTGAATTACCACCTCCGAGTCAGATCCCTAACAAGAACTTCACGCCAGCATATCGACTAAAACTAAAACTAATTACCACCTCTCACATAAAATTCTTTATGAATAAATTTATTTTTTTATGTGATTAAATACAAAACAGAACACTCTAATCTCAAACTAAACATAACCAAAATAACTCAAATGGTGAGTGTAAACTCGCATAATAATTGATGCTTTACTCTCAATCATTGATTTTGATGATAATGATTAATGACTTCATGATTTCGACCGTGATGGGTCATTAAAATGCAATCGAGATGTGTGCTGATTTAAACCCGCTGATTTCTTAAATTATCGAGCGGTATCTTTTGAGTTTTGTACCGATAAAAAGTTGAGATTAGTAAGTCACGTAGAAGTGGTAATTTTATTATATAAAAATTTGAATATATAAATTTATTGCGGGTCGACCAAGCCCAGGCTCGACCTATGGCCTGGTTGCCACCATTGTGGTAGCATCCTGCAACGGGATTTTCCACCCAAATGCTACCAGGTCATCGGTACATCTAGCTTTTAGGCATTTAATTTCTGATAGTCAGAGAGGCCATGTTTTTTGCCCAGAGACGGCGGATTTTTAGACTTTTTAACACGCTTTTATTATTTAGTTATAATCAGTATATTTTATGTATATCTATATGAAGTTTTAAGCATATCTCTGTGTTGTAATACATACTGTTTATCCCTCAAAAATAAATTGTAAAAGTGAGATGACTGTACCAATTTTTATCAACATACTTTAATAGTTATAATAGGAAAGAATGCAACTCTTTTAGCCTTAGCGGCACACATTAATTTGGGTTATGTTGAATAACAATGAAAACGAAACTCGAATAGAGCAAATTACCATTTCCAACTACTATGAATTAAAAAGAAAAAGCAATATTATTTAATAAATAAAAAAAAGAAACGAGATAAAATGTAGTACATATGTAAAAAGACGTTATTGACTCGCGACTTGAACAGATATTTTAATATTACTCCACCAAATCCTCCAACAATTTGAAAATTTTCCACAGTCCAATTCAACCCAACCCCACTATAATGTATTCCACACAATCAGCCACAAACGCAATAACTTGTACAGAATTGGCCTCGTTACAATTCCATGAACCGATATTAATAAAGTCCACGCAGCGTGAGATATTGCCGTTTAAGTAGCATTTAAATGACAATGCAGTTGCAGCCCGGGAAAGTTGGCAGGCGTTCGGTTAGCAAACCGCTTTGTGTATTTTTTAGTATATGAGCAAGTAGCAAGTGAGCTGCCTATGAAGCGTCCACTATCGTCGCTAAATGCTTATAAGAGCTAAGCGTCCATTATATTTGCTAAATGCTATATAAGCTAGGGGATAAACTAGGTAAGAGCTAAGGGATAGTATGGTATAGCCTAGTTTAAATACGATTTTAGACCAAAATTGCTAAGTAGATGAGACCTCGTCCGAGATCTAGAAATAAAATGTATTATGCCACGTCCCACAGTCGAGTTTTAATATCTGATCAAAGGAGTAATAGTATGAATAATATTAATTTAATTCACAAAAACTAAAAATCCCAAACTGTAAAACACTATTAAGTAAGATTCTAATTGGATTTTTCCAACGCCAAACTCACGCAAAATGGATTGACCGACCTGAGTATAGATGTATATATAACTACCGATTAAATTTTTAAACGTTTTAACGTATTGCCGTTTTAAACCCCAAATAAAACGTTTTAAACAGTTGAAAACTCGCCAAAAAGAATAAAATAATTGTGAAAGGACTTCACTGAGGACAATTTTTGGTCACCTGACGTCATTTTTCGTTTTAATTCGTTTATAGAAAATCAATATAAAGTACATACCTACATTACCTAATACACGATAAATTATTTTTTAGGTATACCTACTTATACTTATTTATTATATTATATCACACACACATGATTATAAGACATCATTAACACAATGAAAATTAAGAAAATGTATTCATTCAAACATAGTCGTCAACACCAACCGTTTTAAATTTTTAAAAATTGGTTTTGATCGCTTTTTATTTCGTTTTAAACAGGTTATTTTAATTAGTTTTATTCCGGCCTATCTATAGATCTGAGCATTAGAACCCGGGGCCTCACGGTGCACAACCCATACTACCACAAGTCCAATAAGGGGTTTTTTCCACGTATAATGCTAATGAATATATGAATGATGGTCATCATTTACCATCACGTGCAAATTAGTCCACAACCATAAAATCTTTAGTTTATTCACAAAGAATATTCAAAAACCCCTCTAACTGAATCTGGGTGAAGCATTTATAATCCCCACATTATCGGAGGGAGCCGGCAGTGATTTAACAAAATTACATTTTTTTGACAAAGCCCCAATACCATCATAATTAGTTTCTTCCTTACCGTTAATATGGCGGATAATTGTGCAATTAAATATATTGTTTACAGCGCGCGCCTGACAGAAATCATATCGAATAAGAAGAGCGGGGTATGATTCGATATTGGATGCAGCGAGTCAAGTTATCTGTGAAATGAATGGGTATTTTTTTTTGGGTGTGGAATATTTGTTAGGGCTATAAAAAGTAAAATCGATGGTAAACATTTCTGCTCACATTCTATACAATATGGCAAAAACTTGTCTAAAAGGTCTTTAAAATATTATACTGATAGAAAATTCAATACTTATGAGGGATGTTCCGTCAATCCGACAGGACACGAGGCAGAAATTCTGCCAAAATGCTCGCAAAAAATATTAATAATCCGAGCATCTTATTTGTCTGAGTACAATGATATCAATCAATCCCATTTATTAAATATTCTGATCACCCCAATTAAATATCAAGGGATACATCACTGTACCGAAAACAACGTTGGGTGCACAGCATAACGATACCATTGTAAAGGTCAGTTTACATGTTATTGAGTGAAATGATTCACTTTTCATTCCCACGTCTCAATTCCTTTGGCATGTTTATGGTATTAAATTACGGGATTAATGTCTTGTCATTTCCTTGATTTTTTTAAGTCGAAATCTGAATTATATTTATGGGTAAAATTCTTCGAAATCACGTAATGTGTCCTTTGGCTTATCTTTGAATATTCTGATAGGTGTAGTTGTTTGTGGGATGTCCGTATCGGGCCGTATAATGATCACCCTGGATAATGGTGAAAAGCTCATTAAAGTGGGATTCGCAAGTGTGTAAAGTTTCTGGCTTAGTTTATGTAATTCCCGTTTTTAAAAGCATGTTCAACTGTATTAACAGGCGAGAAACAAAAAGGCATTCTTGTTACTTTGTCGTGGCAGTACAAAATACCTATATTTTTGGCATTTGGATCCTTAGAAGTAATGCGGCTTATTAACAAAAACACAGTACAAAGAGAACATACGGCTTGATTAAAAAAAGGTCAGTGAGATTTTTTTGTGGAAAGTTTTGATTTTACTAAGTAGATATATTTGCATATCCGTACCGAGCATCCGTTTACAAGAGATGCAAAGTTAATTGAGGAAACGCAACTGATTTTAATTATTCAAAATGAAACATTATGCTTCTACAGCCACCGCAAAATTAAAACCATGTTGTACAATCGAATTTAAATAATTTTAGTACCAAATATAAAATACTTCTAAGTAATTTTCCTATAGTCACCCTACTTAGAATTACATCAACTACTCACATACTTTGCCCAAGAAGATTCATCTTGTCAGACAACAAAATTAATCAAAGCGTATAAAAACAGCAATTGCCTGGTCTAAGCTATAATTTTTATCAACTCTCATTAAGTATGTATTAGTAATAAACATCAGCACACATTAGCAAACAAATAAAACACCACAGAGGCGTTATTACGATCACACACACATACACATACATGCACACACATACAAACACATACAAGCCATACAAGGTGTCCATCGCCACTGCATTTGGCTTCAGTGATTTATTGAACGCGTTTGATCTAGATGTGTGGAATAGATTTTGTATCAACAGTGGCTTGGTGGGTTCCATTTGGTACTAGATATTTGCATCTGGTATTAAATTAAATGTTCATGTTATAAAACCTAATTAACGGTACGTCTTAACACAGACATACCATTAAGGTCTAGATCATAATTCGTTGGAACCGTAGCGTGACGACCTTAAATATAATTGTAGCTTGGCAAAATGTCATACTATATTTCATACGAGCAACAACTCGATTGGGATTAAAAATCATAAATAAAAATGCTGGTGTTAAGGATGTGTTGGGCCTTCTCTTTAACATGTTTACGATGTTTATTCCTTTTGTAGGATTTCAGTAGTATATTTTACACTGTCTCGACAAAATGGTAACAATGGAAATGATTGTAATTGAAGTATCAGGCGCGGATCCACCGTAGTGGGTACTAAGGGCATGGCCACAACCCTAATTGATTTATGACGTCACACTTTCAGCGTATATTGAGTTCGATACATTATTATTCGATTTTGTTGTTCGATTTTTGTTGTATGTTTGACATTGTTCGATTATCCAATGTCTGAATCCAATGCCTAAATACTATAATCATAAATATAATACAATCTTGATCGCGTGCCTCAATGGCACAGGAAAGATTATCCCTGCTAGCTTTCCTAATTAAATTGTATATACAAAATGAACCTTGATATCGATTATATTATTTTTTGAGATTAGCGCGTGCAAACAAACTGTTAAGCTATTTGATAGTATCATAATCTTTTTTGGTAAACGGGCTATTTAACACTAAAATATTTTTTTCATTTCGAACCAGTACCTACTACGTCCCGAGATAAACGCGCTCAAACAAACTCTTCAGCTTTATATATTAGTATAGAAAATAGACATTGTTTATCTATATTCTCCTTCTGTCATAATACTGCAGTATACCGATCATGCGTAAGTTCATACGCCAACTCCTACTTGGTCGATTTCCGGGTGGTCGTGCCCACAAACTTTTATGAACGCTGGATCCGCGCCTGTAAAGTATAATCCAAATATAGTATCCATCGGCGAATGTGTTTATTTTTCGTCAGTCCACGCTATTATGCTGGTCCTCTTCAATCGGGGTGTACCCAGGTTGACCCCGAACGGGTAAAACACGCATCTTATCCCTATCGAGCCGAATTATTTGTACCAAAGATCCGATCTACTGCAAGGTTCTATCCATCCATCCATCAGCCAAAAGAAGTCCACTGCTGAACATAGGCCTCTCACAACTATGCCTACAGTGACCTGTTGGAGGCAGCCTGCATCCATCCATCCAGGTTCTATCACTAACATTTTTTTTTCACTTCGCTGTATATTCGGACATATACCTATATATTTATATCTGGATTCTACATAGGACCATAAATTTCACCAACTGTTAAAGCATATATTTCTGATTGAAGTCGAGTACAACATATGAATTGACTGACGAACTCTCCATGTCTAGTGTGAGAGTTAGTAACTCAATTTTTCATTTATTTTAATGCAAACACCATGGTAAAATATAGAGATGCAAACGGAACGCATCTTAACATGTTAGACGCGTTTTTTCAACGGCAACTAATACGATAACCGGCTAAGGCGCAATGGTTCACATTTATGTCATAGCCTGGCCATAATTTTAAGTGTAATTGAAACATGTATTCAACATTTTCCAGCTTAGGCGTGGTAGTATTTGAATATAGTTTTTAGCTAGCAGTCTGATAGCGGATTAGTTATTTTTTGTTTTAGTGGGCTCTTTAATCGACATTAAATCCAATCCATCAGCCAAAGGAAGTCCACTTCTGAACATAGGCCTCTCCCAATGATTTCCACAGTTACCTGTTGAAGACAGATTGCATCCAGCGACGTCTCGCGACCAATCGACTTATCGATATTCGTTAAAAGATATTTGTTATACTAGATTAAGTTAGATAACTAAGATCTTAGTTAATTCTGTTTTTTTATTTTCCTACCTGCGCTCTATTCCGATATCTCTTATCCACTTTCTTCATATTTAAAGTTTGACGAGGCATCTATGATTCCATTTGTAGGAAGTAGCTGGATGCAGGCTGCTTTCAACAGAACACTATTAAAGTCACTTAGCTCTGGTCCTCGGTGTCAATTCTTTGCGTGCATCTGCTGTGCTTTGGATTTTTATTAAAATTTATATAAATCCGAAGACCTAATCTACGTTGGAGAGAATGGCTAGTTACATGCAAATTATAATGACAAAAGTTCGCAGAAAATAGAATCATAATATGAAAGGAACAATGGGAAGGCTTAGCCTGGGCAAGCCTGGGCAGGCCTGGGCCTGGGCCTTTGCCCAATAACTCGCTACTGCCAGCAGTAGGACAAAATTTACGAAAAAAAATAGTTATTGCGGCATCATAATCTACGACTCCTAGACTATCCAATCCTTTGCAATTAGTCACGTTACGTGTGAACTCTCTTAGGAAGTTGTTACACATAAGCACGTTAGTTAAGTAACATTCTAAATTCACGCACGTCTAGTCAGATTGTCATCAACCTCCTGTAATGGTATTTCTGTTTGAATCACATACCGTTTTAGTCTGTATCTTGGGTGTGAATCCGTGCGAATTCTTGAAGGCTGGGCGCGTAGGAACGGAAATGCTTTCTGCGTGAGGCAACCAACCCGCAGTAGGGTTAGAGAAAGCATGACGCGTGTTTATGAAAAAATGATTCATTATTTATTTAAAATTTTTTGGTGAGCGACGGCTTAAGGTGCAACTGTGCTAGTGTTGTAAGGGTTATTGAAAGCATAACGTGTGTGTAAGAAAATATTGTGAAATTATGTGATATATTCTTTTTTTATATTTTATTGTATATAATGAAATTGACTGTCTAAAATTACATAAAAATATGTATTTTATTTGCTTCTGTAACTTCTCAGACATAAATGGGGATAACCAACCAATGGAACGTATACGAGTATAAGGTTATAAATAAGAAAACTAGATTTAACCGTCTAGCCATGTTAAACATATAATTTAATGACCAAGAAATCAATACCAAGAGTTCAATAAAATGGAGTTGAAAATGTTTAATATATAACTGCAGAAGTATCAAGACAAATATTCCAAGTCACAATCAATTTCAACGTCCAAAAATGAAAAAAATAATATACAGCGAAAAATATTTTTATTTAGAACTCAAAATTCTCGAAAACAATAATGTCACGTGCGTTTGCGCAATGTTCGTATATGTGCGAATCAAGAAGATCTCATTGTATTGTTCATAAAGTAAGTTAAATAAAGTGATTATAATCGAAAGGTTGCTGCCTCTCGTAATGCGGTGTCGTAAACTCCGTTTCACTTAAGGGAAGGAAAAGTTTGCTTGAATAAATTATTTTATTTTTAACTCAACAAAACGTATATAAGTGTATAGATATTTTAAGTCATCTTGATATTTAATTTGAGTCTAAATTTAATTACATAATCAGACAATAATTAAAAAACCAACACGATATAAATATACACGCAATCATTTGTTACGTTACGAGAGTCAAACCCACGGCCTCTCGTTTCACAGCCGGCTCTTAACCTACCGGGCCACGGATGCTGTCAAATATTGATCATAGATTACACAAACATTTGTCTTAGTGCATTACTCGATTTCGGATTCCAAACTGTGGAATTCCACTACCGAATTCACGCCATGAAAACTGTCAAATTTGTCAGCGTGACACTAAATAGTTTTGTTCTGGTATTTTCGCACCTTGCTCGGTTTTGATTTCTATGGTATGTGAAGTCCGCCAACCTGCTATAGGCCACCGTGGTGTGCTATACCCTAAGCCCTGTCAATAGAGAAGGTCCGTGCCCTATAACTCTTGGGTTCAATTCCTGTATCAAGCAAGTCAGACATTATGTTATATTGTTATTTGCTTCAAAACCATTAAATAAGGTTACCGTGACTAAAATGTCTACCCAGTGTGGCTTTAAGTTTGCCCTCTATCACTTCTTTTGAAATTAATAATTATAATGAACCAAGATGGTAATGGCTCTCTCATTGACAGCCTCCGTGGCGCAGTTGGATAGACGCTGGTTGTGGACGAGAGGCCTCGGGTTCGTTTCCCGCACCGAGACAAATATTCGTGAACCACAAGTATTTGTTTCGGATCTGTGTGTTTGAGACCGAAAAGTCTCTTGTAGTTTCTGATACCCACGACACAAGACTCGATCTTAGTGTGGGGTCAGGACTATGCATGTGACTGTTGCTATTGTTATCACTATTTATTACTACCACTTACCCCCCCCCCCATCTTTCTCTGGGTATATACTGGTATGAGCATATGAATGAACGGATTAATGAAATAATCTTTCTAGTGCTGTAGTAGAGATCTGAATAAAAAGACAAATGACAAAAAGAAACATGAAAGTTATAATACTCCCGCCCTTAACTCAAACACCGTACCATTTCAACCAAAATACATCATAAACGCCTGTTGGCCGCGCTTTATAATATTATCTTTATGAACGTTCAAAAACTCGTAAACTGTCATAAATGTGTTTTTTATTTTACGATTCACATACCGACAGTGTTCGGTTACACCTGACTCGTCTGAATTTAACTGGAAGTTAGGTATCGATGGTGATATTTATCGCTCGCGTTTTCACAATGTAAATTGAATTTATTGTTGAAGTATTTTTTATTTCATTCATTGATGTACTTTGTTCGAGGAAAATTAGGTCGTCTGATTCATTTACGTTTTCAATAGGTCGGTAAGGTATTTGAACAGGTCAGTAATTGAAAAAGATAATATGAAAATAGAGTTAGTTTATATGGTTAGGAGAAGTACGAGGAAATCTAGCTGCAGTTTTTTTCATAATAATATGATGTACAACAATTAATTATAATATGTTTCGACGAATGGATTTTCATCATGAGATTTCATTAGCGTAAATACGAGTATTATTCGCAGGCATGTCATTTCACAAACTGAAAATGTTATAAATATTGAAGTGGTCCACATAGAAATCGAACCCAAGACCTCACTTTTCAGTCCATATACTGCCACTAAACCAACATGTATTACTGACACCGTATTTCAGACATAGTGCGTGGTGGCCTCGTGGTACGGACCAGACTCGGCTGCCTACATGTTCACGGTGGTCGCGGGTTCAAATCCCAGGGCACACCTCTGACTTTTCGGAGTTATGTGTGTATTGATAGTCAATCACCACGCACTTTAACGGTGAAGGAAAACATCGTGAGGAAACCTGCATACCGTAGCGATTTAAAAAAAATTCTACGGTGTGTAAGTCCGCCAACCCGCACTAGGCCAGCGTGGTGGACTATATGGCCTAACCACTCTCAATCGTGCTCTCGATTGTAGAGGAGGCCCGTGCCCTGCAGTGGGTCGTATATGGGCTGATACAATACAATACAAAAATTTCAGACATAGTAAAATACATCTTGTTCGCGTCGAGTCAGTAAGTGCCCAAGCAATTCATTAACAAATGCCTGGAAGTCACGAAGTCGAGATCGCCCGGGGCCGCGCCTAATCGATGCAGATCAACATCTTTAGCTTACATTGTTAATCTTGGCTACTAGTGTTGCCACTAACTGCGAATATTCTACCACTAGTTATAGCAATCACTATCATCAGCTAATAAAAGAAAACAATTGATTAGTATTATTCATATAGTAGGATTTTGTCTTAGTAAAATATAGGTACATCTTGTTCGCGTCGAGTCAGTAAGTGCCCAAGGAATTCATTAACAAATGTCTGGTAGTCACGAAGTCGAGATCACCCGGGGCCGCGCCTAATCGATGCAGATCAACATCTTTCGCTTGCATTGTTAATCTTGGCTACTAGTGTTGCCTCTATAAATGTACCGTAACAATCCGTTTCAAGGAATGTTGAGATTATCTTTACAATGTTTTGTTGCGGACTTGTAATGTTGAGATAGGTTTTTTTATACGTTATTTTTTACGATTTGCTTATAACTTTTAAGATCACAATTTATGATTTGTCGTGTAGAAAAAATGTTACTTCGTGTAGATTCACATTAGGCAGAAGACTGGATGTAAATTATTTAACAAATTTTCAAAAACGAGATAAAAACCATGTCTTACCGATCTCATGTCGACTAAAAAGTAAATCAATGAATGCAAAATCAATTTATATAAATACCAATTCGACCCGGAAAACGATTCTCAACAATAACATAACAAATAAAACCCTTATATTATTAAAATGACGCACACTGTTCCGATACGCAGATGCGTTGCGCCAAAAATTTCACAATCGCAAAATTACGTGTAGAATATTTATCGCTCAATTTTTGGCACTGCTATACATTGAATTTCGGTGGCCAAAGCATCCGAAGTATGGACTCGGACTCCGTGGGACCCCTGCTTGGTTTAATTACAGAGTCAATTTTTTTAGTCTCGGTACCGGTCGTTTATACCGATGCATTTGTTATTTACGACCCGCGCTTTTTGGGTTGTCACCATGTAAGGCCCGCAGTCCGGCGTTTATTCGATTGGTTATATGATACTACGGATTTTTTCCTTTTCTTATTATGATATAGTGTTTTGTAAAATAAAATCGATATTTTTGATCGAATAAATGTTATATTTTTGGGTTTTTTATTTGGCCACGGGTATAAGGAAGTGATACACTGAGGTAAAATTGTAAAAAGATTTTTAAGAAAGAAAACATTAACTTATACTTTTAAACTTATTTTTTACAGTGAATCATGTGAGCTATGTCGGTAAACGTATTGTGGCAATATTATATTTTCTATTTCCAGAACAAAAAATAATATAATGCCTGTACATACGATTACTCTGTGTTAAGTAAAATTTGATTAACGTTGTAAAATGAATTTCCAAAAGTAGGCAACAAAATACCTTATTATAAATTCACATCCGTATCCTGTTAGAGTAGAAAGAGGACAGAGTGCGAAGTATTACATATTAAATATTTTTTTCGCTTCAAATGTCATTAATCTTACAAACTCGTCGCTTACAAGTGTTCCTTATTTGGTATTTTTTAACACCTTTATTACACTTTAAGACGCCATATTTTTAAGTACGCAGTGAAATAAGTTTCTAAAGTATGAATGAGAGCGACATGTTTATGTTTTCAAATATAATTAACGGAACATTGGGTCTGTCATCACAAGAGTTATTAAATCCACTCGCTTTGCCCCGCGGCGATGCTTGTACACAGAATAGTGAAATTCATTTTCAGATGTCAATAATTGTGAGTTGTGACATAGATTTGGATAATTAAATTTAATGTTAATGGGAGTCCAAATAAACAAGTGACAAGCTTTGTTCATGGAGTTGATTTTGGTAAACTTAGAAGGTGCTTTATGGCGCCTTTATACTGCCTAAGGCGACAATTAGCAGATAGAAACAATTAATGTTTACTTACGCTATCCAAACGGTGAAAGTCCTATTGTTTTTATTGAATAGGTCCGATAAATAAGCAAACATTGTGTGTGATTAGTGGGAATGACGAAAAAAAAAAACACTACACCCAAAAAGTGACTGAATCTAAATAATGTATGAAATTTTATGGATTTCATAAATATTTTCATTTCATTTCATTACACGAACATCCACAACGCTGGATCGTGGATGTGTGGCCGGTGATTAATAATTGTTTTATTACCGCGATTCTTTGAGGATGTGTTGGTGCAAACGAAAGCTTGAAAAAATAAACTAGGGCTTGTGTAATTTAATTTACTAATACAACACGAAGGTAAAGTTGCATTAAGTTTGTCTTCTGTGAGACATAATTAGTCTTTGGAGCTTAGCGTTCTTAATGTCTTCAAACTCGATGGCTCAATCATACTAGTGATAACTTACATAGGGGCTCCTAGCCTAAGCTACTAAAGTTTAGGCTAAGTAGAAAAAAACATGTTTGAAGGGTGAGCCTACCTTCATTTCCCCCGCCAAACAGCAGTGTAAATGCACTATTTTATTTCGGTTTGAAGGATATTGTAGCCAGAGTAACTACTAGACATAATGAGACTTATAGTCTTATGTTTCAGGATGGCGAGCGCAGAGGAATGCCAAGCAATGCTTTGTAATGAATGTTTGCTTTTGCTACTGTCCATGTGCGGTCGTATCGCTTACCATCAGGCGAATGACATGCTCGTCTCGCCATTCATTAAAATAAAAAGACCCTACTACGCGAATAAAAAAAATAAAATCCTTAACATTTTCAAACAGACAACACTCAATGCATTTTATATACAAAAGGCAACATACAGTTTCGTGAACATAAAAACAAATTATGATATTATGATAATTGTAGCATTATTCACGTGATATACGGAGGTGACGCACGGTCCGTGTCTATATATTTAAAGCAGTTATAAATTCATGCTTGAAATAATTTATGTTCCAAAACGGACGTCTCTTTTAATCATGCTTATGATGTTTTATTAGGATTTTAAGTGCGTTTCAATTGTGTATGGTTATTGCGTTTTGCTTATGGGATTGGTGGTGGAGAGTTTCGGTAATCACTTGAATGTAATTAGTTGAAAACTAAGCGATAGATTTTGGGGGTGATATTGAAAGCTAAGTAAGAAAAATAGAAGTCGATTGCCGAATTACGGGTTGATTTTATGCGGAAAAAATAACTATTAGAAAACCCTCATCCTTTTGTTTTGTGTTGTTTTTTTAACTAGTAAGACATGTTTAATTACTGTCAAATATGACTGGATGGCAAAGTTAACCGCCTACAAAAAAAAATATAATTTTAAATTGCTATGTTTTTTACAACACATTATAAATGAGAACAAATGACTTACAATAATTTCTAACTACCCTAGAACCGTGATCGACCATAATATATTCAATGACAGTTATATTTCGCTTCAATTTCTAAAATTTAGATTTGTCGCACTCAATACAAAAGTTTCACCAGCCAGCTTGGCAGTGTGCGTGCGGCCGTGCAACCGAATCATACGTTTAATCGAGTAAACCCGAATGATTTATTGCGGCAACACGTGTTTTTTGTCCTCCGCCGGCCGCGGAAATTATTTTGTACGTTTATGCCGTGCCTGTCCGCTCCCGTATATGGGAAGCGAGATGGCCGGCACCGTTGCCGCTCCGCGAATATTTCACCTTAATTTCGGGAAAAATTGATGCGGTCCGAGTTTTTTTGCCGATCTCGAGACGGTGAGATGAGGAATTGAATTTGACAAGGTTTTTTCGGACGTGTCGATTTTGCAACGGGTGTTCTTATTGTTTCTGGATTTTTTGGACGTCTTCATGCGTGCGGTTTGGGAAGTAGATCTAATTGCGTTTTGGGAATAAGAAATACAAATTGGAGTTCAAGATTTTAGTTTTTTAGTTCGCTTTAGGTAGAATTGAATATTGTAATGTTTTTATGTTACAGAAACTACTAATGATTTGTACGGATTAATGTAACACCAAGAGTAATAACTTTATGATGAAGATTTATTGTTCTTAACAAAAATTGGCCGCAAAAAACATGCTAGTTTAATTTCATATTGATCGAATACTGGTAGCTGATCTTCCAAGTGTCATCATCATCAGCCTTTTACTGTCCACTGCTGAACTAGTCCTCCTCCAAATGGCGTCATTTCACCATGTCTTCGGCTTGTCGCATCCAGCATCTGCCAGCGACCATTTGCAAATCGTCACTCCACCTAGCTGTATTATTGAACTTCCAAATGTATTCTTGTAGAACACATTACTAGCACATCCCGTGGACTTTTCAAATTGGGCATGTTTATAATTATTAATGAGTATAAATAACCAAAACGAATGTGTAGGATATCATGCTTGCAGTAGGGCAGTACATATTTTTAGCGCAGGGCTGAAAAGTATAACGTAAAGAACAGCAAGCCTCTAATATAGCTTTGGGTATACTTAACAGAGGACCTGAGTTGCTACAGATAACAAAAAAAAATGAAATCTACTACAATTTAAATTACATGACCATAAAATTCCATAAATTAATGACATTGTTGATGATTAAAACGTGAAATAAGCGGATTAAAAAAGCGCCGGAATTTAAAAATACCATTGAACAAGACAAATTGTCGCTAAAAATTCTTAAAAATCGCTCTCGCCAAAAACTGGTGGGTTCTTACGAAGCGCTTATTAATTTTCATGAGCAGAGCGGGTATGCTCCATATTTTTTTTGCTTTTGGACTACTATGGTATGGAAGAAAGTTAAGTCTGTTATAAAAAATAATATCTTTATATTATAATTAGTTATTTTTGGGTACATTATTATTGTGTGTTATATTTTATTATTATTTAATAATAATATACAGAAGTTATGGAGATGAGTCAAAAGATCTACTCAGGTTTGTTATGATTTTCTTAGGCATTGAAGACAATTATTCATATATAAAACAATAAATCATTAAAAAAACTGAAGACATTAGCAAAAAACAAAAAAAAACATAAAAACATGTGCTTGTAAATAACATTTCCGTCAACAAAAACGCTAGAACCTAGCTGATAAAAACAAAAAAACTGTTGTTTTAACAGCAAGTAATTGCTCAGTGGCCGTACTTATTTTTTTGTCCACGCGGAACTTGCGCGGCGCACTGTGCAGTTCGATACTCGTAAATGTTTATTGCGCCGTCACTCAGCGCGGACGCAGCGCTCCCGCTCTGATTGTGCTAAATTATGTTGGGCATTTTGCACAGTGGTCCGCTTAGGGTTGTGAGGCGTACAACATATTCATATGTTGGGTTTAAATAATTATGGATTAGTTTTATTATATTTTTGTTGTTGTTAGGATTTATTAACTGATAGCCGATGGGGCCAAAAAGTTCTTGGCCACGAAGCGGAAAACACAGCGTGGGACGTCCACCCACTAGGTGGTCGGACGACCTGGTAAAGGTCGCGGGACGTCACTGGATGCAGGCTGCTTCCAACAGGTTACTGTGGAAATTATTGGGAGAGGCCTATGTTCGGCAGTGAACTTCCTTTGGCTAAAGGATTGGTTAATTGATAGGATTTATGTTTTGACATTATTTTTGTCACTATATGAAAATCATACCTAAAAACAAATTGAGTTCTTAATCACCCACGTTAAGCAGCAATGTTGAATAAATTAATTATAAAATCGCACTGTAATAAATAGATTGCGTTTTATACATCTCTTACAAATTATCCGCGTTGCGCCATTTACGCCATTCAAAGGTTTTTATCATAGTCTTAATCAATGTTAAAATTAAGTAATTTTAATGATTTCAGATAAGAATATTCACTTCTAAAGAAATAAATAATAACAAGATGAATTTATAATACGGACAACCCTCGCAGATAATGCTTTATTGTATGCATTCAACGATACGCCCGCTTTTCAACCCGAAAATATTATTCAGTACATTGACGTGCCCTAATAAATTTTGTAAATGAATAAAGGTAAAAAATGCTTTTGCTCCATAAATTCTAGTAATTAGCATTGTTTATTACGCAGTTATGGTAAGGCGGATATATCGAGAAAAGATTCAGATCACTTTCCATCGATGATTTTGGTACATAGAACGTTTTATACATTTTTAGGCTTGGACAGTAATGCAAATTCTTTTGAAATGAATATTTGATTTTGTATGCCTTCTTTATTTTTCTTATTCTAAATAATGTTAGTACAAAGTATTAGCTTGGAACTTTCGTCTTTTTTTGCATATGTCCGACAAACTAGCAAGCGGGTCACCTGATGGTAAGTGATTACTGCCGCCCATGAACATCCATAACGCTGGATCATGGATGTGTTGCCAGCCCAATTGGGAGGGGAGCGGGAAGGAAAAAGGAGGGGAAGAGGAAAGGGGTATTGGGCAACCGGCAACCTCACTCACTCAACGAAACGCGACAGCGTAGCTGTCTCTTCACGTCGATTTCCTGTGAGACAGTGGTTCCGCCCCGGATGAGCTGGCCCAAGACGCCCAGGATGCATTATTATTATTGGTATGAGTTGATTCGATGAGTTTACAAAAAAAAAATAACCATTAGATTTTCACAGCTTCCGTACCCCTTTTGGAAGCTTTAAAGCAGTAAACGTTTAACTCTATTTTCGCACCAAAACTAATATTTATTGGATTTGTTTCGGATATGGCTCTGACTTAAAAGATAATAGTCATTTCTTACCATGACATCAGTGCTATGTGAGTAATTATTGATCAAAATACACAAAAAACCGACCTATCAAAAAACCGCAGACATTAATTCGATAAAACATGTTCGCGTTATTTAAGGATAAAACACAAATTGTTCAGGTCAACTTCGTTAATCGTCATTGTGATACCAAGGTTTATCCTGCCCGAGTCTCACGCGCCTTTCGACATTATGTCGAAAACAATTACATGAACAATACCGTTGTATTACTATCTAGGGCGATGTCACCGGATTCCCAATGTCGTATGGTATAAGTCATAAGTTTTACGCATATTGCTGTCTGATACTGTACTGCAGCCCTTATAAGTCTCACTGCAGGGCACGAGCCTTCTCTACAATCGAGAGTACGACTGAGAGTGGTCAGGCTACATCGTTCATAACGCTGGCCTAGTGCGGGTATGAGGACTTTACATACCATAGATTTTTTTACAAATCGCTATGGTATGCATATTTCCTCACGATGTTTTCCTTCACCGTTACAGGTGGTCTTATTCTTGATGTCTGATACTTAAAAACTAATCATTGAATTATACAGGCTGTCTTATATTTACACTCGGCACTGCAGCTACTGTAAACCTAGCTTAACACTGACACGCTTTTAATGACACCGCTCATTGAAGATCAGCATGTCTCTGAGAATGTTGAATGAATTTTACAACAGATATTGGAGTTATATTACTCCAAATACTATCCTGATTTTATTCATAACGGAACGGACATAATTTGGACAGATATTAAAAAAAGTATACCAAAACTAAAGGACTTACACAACCAGGCATCCATAAACTAATTCTTAACTTAAATTTCACTGCAAACGCACCCACTCATGTCATCCACCCACATTCGTTGCAACCAAAATCTCGAGGCACAAAAAGCGACCAAACCGGACGAGACTCAGTACGCACAATTAATTAAACAATTAATCAGCTAATTGTACGGTGATTTGCTTTTTGCCACTCCACCGGCCGCGTTTATGCCAATTTGTCAGATTGTGCTCCACTACCTTAACAGATCAATGCCTAAATGCCGGGTATAGATGAGGTAATTAAAACAGAAGAGATTGTTCTTACTTATCACCTATATTTTAGTTTAAAATAAGAATGAGGAGACGAAGAGGTCGCTTGAACGAAGGTAAACATGAACCTTGATTATATTATTAAGAATTTCATCACGCCCATGCATTACATGTTGAGTCCTCACGCCCCGTAAAATGAATAATAAATAAAAAAAATACTCACATATTTTACATTACATAACAAACTTATTTACATTTAAGAGCGTACCCAAAATCATTAGAAAAACAGCCATCAAGGATCTTGGCCTATAAAGTCTTGGATAAACTCAAATAAACTCCCATCTGGTTTATCTTTAATCTATGACGCAAGAGGTCAGGCAGCGAGGTAATTTCAGAAATAAAAGTCTCCTGATAAAGAATGCGATCAACTTTACATGAATTTAAAACGTTTTTAAACGTTTAACTTTTTTTAATCTTTTTTATTTACTATCTTCAAGCAATTTATTCAGGAGAAGAGAGGTGCAGTAACTTAAAATTTTGTGGTGAGGCTGTGTACATTATTATTACATGTGTACATTATATTATTGCCCTATACCTACCATCTTATGAAATGACTATTTCTTATATTTTTAATGCCCGGGTTCGGAAAATAACTAATTTACTGGTTGGTCTCTCATATGTGAAAGGCCGCCTGGGTATATACCACCGCAATCTCTATTTCTCCCGCCAAACAGCAGTGTAAATGATCTGTTGTGTTCCGGTTTAAATGACATTGTGGTCAGGCTAACTACTGGACATAATGAAACTTAACATCACAAGTCTCAGGATGGCGAGCGCAGTGGAATGCCAAATATTGATTTGTAATACATGGTGTATGGTTTTGCTACTATCCATGAGCGGTCTAATCGCCTTCGAATGGCGAATGGTAAGATTGTCTCGCCATTCATCGCAATAAAAAAATAAAAATAAACTTACACACACCCGGTCGTCACCACTCATGAGTATCTCCAACAATTAGATCATGTATACGTTGCAAGTCAGACTTGCAAGAGAAAATCCTTGGGTAGAAGAGGAAAAAAAGGTACGGGAGGGTATTAAGCGTCCGACAATCTTATGTTTGGTGAAACGAAATATTTATCAAAAAAAATTGTTAAATAATACTCGTATATTTACTTAAGCCGCTATATTTTATTTTTGTCCTTACTTCCCTTTTACGCATAATATTATCTACAATATTCAAAAACAGATGGGTAATTTACCCTACACTCCGAGCAGTTCTTCCTTTATCAAATTCTTTTACTAGCTTCTATGAACGACATACGCCGAAACCCATAAGGCTAGAACCAAAGCAAGTCTAGCCAAGTACCGATAAGTTGATCACTCTTTACGTCAAAGGAAAATCCTTAATCTTTGACTGCCTCCGTGGCGTAATTGGTTAGAAGTGGCTGTAAAGAAGTGACTGCGCGTACGATCTCCGCTCCAAAGCAAATGTTTGTGTCAACAATGATTTGTTTTGGGTATGGCTATTTGTAAGAACGAAAAGTCTCTGGTAGTTTCCAAAACCCACGTCAGAAGGCTTATATTACTAGGTCAAGACTATGTATGTGCTTGTGGTGTCAATTAATTATTAGGCCGGCACATGACCGCGGTGTTTGTCGTAAGAAAATCAAACTTATGTCAACATATGGGTCAGGATACTCAGCACTAAGTCAAAGAATGATGAGAGAGAGAGAGATAATACTTAGTATCACCTCTATGAACGACATCTCCCGAAACCCAAAAGGCTAGCACCAAGCACGTTTGGCCAAGCCCCGACAGTTATCGGGCGCATCGCACGTGCGGATCAGCTACCGCTTGTTAGCCGTATCAGATGCCGGCGGGTCATCAATTTCGCTTATGATTTGCGGAGAAAAAATGACAAAGGTACAGTCGCAGAGATATTGTGTTGAGAGCTTTTGTTTTTGTTGTCTATTAATTGTAGTTAGTTGTGATTGTACTTGGTATGAAAATGTCTAACATTGAAGGTATTAAAAACAACTTATAAGAATCGCATACGAGCGATACATCTCGTGAACTTAAATCAAGGGGAAGGAAAAGAACAAACGCAGGGTATTATTGAATTCCCGGCAATTTCTCTGAATATACAATACATTACATCCTTATTATCGATTTACTGAGAAATTGTACTACGTATAACTATAATTGAGCCAATTCATTGAAGATACAGTCGTGATTCACTGAGTGTGTTTCCCAGTTATACGAGTAAAATTATGTCACATTTCCAAGGCAGTAAAATAAGAATGAATGGTAATCAATTAGTATAGGTACCCTTAGTCATTCAACTATTGATACTAAAGACAGGATGAAATGGCAAAAAAGTATTGTCAATATCTCAAATTTCTGGTGGATCTAAGCTCTCCCAATCGTACTCCCGGCTATAGAGAAAATCCCTGCCCTGCAGTAGGACGTATATGAGCTGGATTATATCTCAAATATATTATTTAAGGATTATATCGACGGCTGTACGCAAGATGGACGATTGCATGATGACGTTACGGTATACTTTACAATGATATTTTGGAACAGGAAACTGATTTATGATAAAATATTTGTACACTCGCCCTCAAGGAGTGATCCGTTGGTATCGATGTGCTGTTTATTTATTTATACATTTCCGGACGAGGTATGTGGTCCATTACGATACTTTAAATAATTAATCACTGCATATGGTCGTTTATACACAAAACTGCAACCATCTGGAATACCACAAATTGAGGAAATATTTTTAAAACACTGATGACAGCTGATGACTTGATAAATGTCCAAGTAAGTCGATCATATATCATATATCCGAGCACGCCTAAACCAACTTAAGCCCCATTTACACGGAGATAGTTTCTCGCGGCGAGAATCGTATGCGATTATCGCATGACAAAACCACCATAGATTATCGCGTTCTAACAATTGATATTTACACGATACAACTTTATTATATTCTTACGATAATTGTAGCTTCGAGGCGAGAAACTCTCCCCGTGTAAATGGGGCTTAAGTTTAGGAGTGTCTGTGACTAATAGTAATACCACTCATGCTGACCTTTGAGCTTTGAGCTTTGAACGCTTGTTAGAGTATTTATGTAATTAATAACACACAAATAAACCTAATATATTCGATTACTTAGTTCTAGTTCTAATTTTAAAATATACTGCTTAAGAAATCATCAAGTATCAAATCTCTTGGGGAGAAGCAAGCTCGACCAGTTTCATGCCATATCATAGTGAGGGAAGATGTTTCTAATAACAACAGTCTGTCTCGTAGACGCAAAAATGTCATCATTGTTTCTTAAAACCACCTATAAAAGCATGTGCTCTACGATCGAGACTATGCATGCCTGTATTTATCTATTTAAATTAGCTAACTTGAGGGCTCAAAGTTCAACCAAGTAATTAAGACTGCCCTGCAAAATGATGTACAATGTGCCAATGTAACATTTCACCTCGATATTTTACGTCATTACCTCTCCATCACAATGCGAGAGGTGTGCCGGCCATCAGTCAACTCATGAAGATGTTCCAATGATGACAGAATGGTAATTAGGTGCTTTTATTAAACTCTAGTCTGCTATGATTAGCGCGGCATAGATTATGGAGGTTCCGGCTTTGTTGGGTGTGCATACGTGAATTTCGGCTCTAAGAAGACTGTTTAGTGTTTTTCAATATATTTTTATTTAATAATAATAAATAACTATACTAAATAATTCCGAATTTCCAAAGTCTAGTTTCAAATAAAATTTTAAGGCCACTATAGCTTTTGTCAGAGTCAATAAGTTTATGCTATGCTTATTTTTATTTATCATTAATTGTCAGAGGGATTTTTTGCACCATCCATATTTTCGTAGAAGTTAAAGAAAAGAAGCACAATATGAGAGAGGCCTATACCTAATGGAGAGACCCTGTGCTACAGGCTGTGGATATTGATAACGCCTCATATGCGATTTCTTTGATCGTACACGCATTTATAAAGACTGATTTCAGATGAAAAAACTTTCAAACCCCAATATTTTATTTATTCTGGCCGAAGAGATGTCTCTTAAAAAGTAAATTTATACCTTTTTTTCACGTAGAACGTAAATTTATCCATTGGAGTACTGTTCGTAAATATAAAACGTATAGTAGCTGATAAACAGAGTGATTCACAAAATTTGTATTATTTGCTTAATCTACAAATGTGTTTCAACAATCATAATTTATCCTTAATTTGATTATTAAACCAAAAAAACAAGAAACGTATTTTAGACGAATCTTGATACTGTTATTTGACCTATGACAAATACTTTTGTCTAGGTTCCTTTGTACATACTAAACAATGGAAATTTATTCTTACGCAATCTAAAATGTCGAATTTATATGTATGTCTTTCGTAAATTGTAACAGCAGTTTTGTTTTATTACCGTGAAAAATGAATAAATTTACATTTTAATACGCGAATTAACAAGTGTTTCAATTTATAATGTTATATATTTAAAATTGAATAATCTACATTTTATAATTGTTTTTGTATATTAAGTGCCACCCGCTGTTTGTTGAATTTATTTCCTTCCCAACAGGCGAAATAATACGATGTCACCTAAATTAGTACAGTGGTATCGAATATGCCTTCAGCCTCCACGATAGCACCACGCCATATTAGTTTTTTTTTACCAAAAAAATAAACAGAGGTGGTTGCCTAAAGAACTGAGAATACTTCCCAGGATGTAAGGGTTTACAACCGGAAAAATACTGGTATTACACTCACGAGAAGTTTGAAATCTAGAAACTATGTTAGTAATATTTATAACAGTCGAGTCAATAGTCATAATTTTCTTTTTATTTCTTCCTGATCCTTAATCAGCTACTAATTCAAGTCTAATTTTTATTTTACATTGTAAAAGTATTCCTTATATTGTGATCTGTTATCTGCTTGGGAATTTTCCTTTGGTAATACCCATATGTAAAATCTAGCAAACTAAAAATTTTATGCTAATACTTATTCCTGCTATTGATTAATACAATTTTAAATCAAAACCAATTTTTCAAACAAAGCCATTATAACCTAAAAATCCTTCACCTGTCGATATATTAAATTAAAAAATTAAACAAATGTAATCAACTTCAATATCCCTGTCAACAGTCGATTAATAATATATTTGTGATGTAAAATCAATGAATTTTAGTGAGTTTTGGCGGGAGCGTCCTCGGTACTCTGACCTTTGCAGCGATCTGACCTAACTAATCTATGATGGACGTAATTAATCGTCGTGCTTGACTTTACTCTTCCGCGATTCTAAACTGGTTTGCGTCAAGAGCTAAAATGTTAGGTCGCTTTGGGACACAGTCGCTTTGGAAACAGTAATATCATAATATATGGTAACTGTGCCAGCGTATGTTACTGTTTCTGTTACTAAGATAGACTTCAAAAACTTATACGTTAAAGCATTAAGATAAATATATTTTATGGGTATTAATAAAGAGATGGGTAAAACTTCATATTAGGGACTTAAACAACGCCATCTATAATTATTGTATAAAATGACATGCCTTTTTTTTTTGTTCAAAAGGAAAAGCTGTTGAGCTCCCCTTTCGATACCCCGGGGGAGGTGGACAGGGGTATGTCAGTGTCTTTGGCCTTCCAGCCTGGCACAATGCGGATTTGTGGCCAAGCTGGGTAAAATGACATGCTCTACGCTTAATGTTTAAAAAAATGTAAAAAAAATGTATATATTATTTATTAAAAGGAAAATGTATGGCAAATGAACAGCAAAACATATAACGCTAGATAAATTATAGCAACAATATTAGATAACTTGATAGACTGATGACTTATTAACAAGAAGGGAAATTTAAGGTGCTATTTTTATATTACTTAATTTGGGTATTATAAGGAGCTGTGTAACTGCTACACATGTTCATCGCTAAGACAAAGCAGTTCTACTGTTGCAAAATTTACTACACCATTATGCGACCGCACATTCATACATGAGTAATCAATTTTATAAATTGTATACACGTACCGAAATGGCAGATGACATGTGGATACAACTCAATTTTTTTACTTTATTATTTATACGAGTTTATGTAAATTTTGGAGATATTCGGTAACGAAACGCGGTCGAGTAGGAATCCGGGTTTCGGTTCTTTTAGAAATGGTTTAGTTTATTAACATTAATTTTGGACCGTGGACATCCGCTAAGAATGAATCTGGTATGTAAAAACTTGTTGCTGTTTGTACAATTTTCGTATGCACGCTGATTGCGATTCACTTGAGTGTGTTGTATTTTGAGCTTATTCTTTCGTACATACAGACACAAACTCACGCTTTTTCGCAGAATAGGTACGCAGAGGTGCTACCAGGACACCCACATTAAGGCTTTGTGTGTTCCGACCCACAATGTGATAGGGAGCGAGCCTATCGCCATATTGGGCACAAATTCCTAACTCCAGGCTGATAAAGAATAGAGAAATTTAATACCACTGCACGACCCGAGATTCGAACCCGAGACCTCATCATTGTAATGGTACTGTAGAACAACTACGCCACTGAGGCGGTCATCAGTGTAGTAATTTTGTTATAACAAAAATAAAATGATTGTTAAGTATACTGTATACCAACGCCAACCCGCACTAGGCCAGCATGGTGGACTATATGGCCTAACCACTCTCAATCGTACTCTCGATTGTAGAGGAGGCCCATGCCCTGCAGTGGATCGTATATGGGCTGATACAATATAATAAGTGTACTGTATACCCCATTTAAACTAAACCCAACAACAAAAGACTTATAAGGCGACGAAGCTCACTTAATCTCAACTTAGCTTGTTAGAGATAACTGGATGAATATTCAAGTAACAAAACATTAGTTTAGTCCAAACAAGGATTTCATTATGGCGCAAACTTAACAATCACCAACGGATCGTCCTTAGCATTTTGGTTGATTCCGATCTGGGCGGTTATTCTGGCTCGTTTAATTGGAGTGGGATATTTAAATTGTTCACTTAGTTTTATCTTAATTTTGTGTATAGTTTTCCTTGATTGCAACGAATTTCTTAAATTGATGAAGGTTAAGTTAAAATAGATTGAAGACAGCCTCCGTGGCGCAGTTGGTTAGACGCTGACTGAAGCGAGAGGCCGCGGGTCTCTGCATTGACAGAAATATTTGTGTGGCCCACAAGTGTTTGCTTCGAGTCTGGTTGTTGCGAGACGGAAAAGTTTGTCGTAGTTTCTGATACTTACGACACAAGACTACATTAATCTTAATATGAAGTCAGGACCATGTATTTTCGGTGTATTTATTTATTTATATACCAAATAAAATATCATGTTGCCTTCTTATTGCCACGAGTTTCTTAAATAGAGAAAATGTAATATAGTTTATAATATTAGACCTTGAATACGTAGTTACTTCGTTGCGTATTGATGCATTTTGTTTAGGTTCAATACTTTGAATTTGTCGCACTGTTGATCTGTGGAATAGTATACGGGCTTACGTGTCTTCCTACAATACCGGATCTTTCCGCCATCGTAGAAAAACAGTAAAAAAAAGCAAAAAGGAATTCATTAAAAAAAACATAATACAGTGTTTGTCATAGGAAGATAATAAAGCTGAATAGAAATATGTTGTTTCATTATAAATTAAATATTCAGTGTATTTTATTAATCTCATTAGATGCTAATGAATCCTACGTTGTTCATAAATTTTCAATTTAATTACCCTTTAGTTTAATGTATAAAATTTATTGAATTTAATTAATTCAATTAAAATCATCAAAACCTCCAATGATAATATTTACATAGCAAAAGGTATATTTACTCAGATAATTTTAATAATGTTAAATTAATTCGAAGAAGGTTGTTAACTTATGGTAATATTTTTACGACGCTGGATAATATTACAGGAAACTTCATTAAATAGTGAAAGTGATATTCGAATATTATTTACTATGAAATAAATTGTGTATTAATAGCTTCGGAACTGTACCGGCGGAAGATTGGAAAACATTATCAAACAACATAAATAATAATGTATGTTGATGAAAACATTATGAAATGTTTTTTTTGTTTGTAGACCACAGACGAAAAAACGAGTAAGCGGTCACCCATGCTTTTCACCTCGTCATACAACAGTAAACATATATGTGGAAATCTATTTGTATTACCAGATAGAGTAAAAGTTCCCGAGAGTGTCTGGCCACGCTGTCGGTTGTACAGTTAAAAGGTTGGAAGTGGTACAGCCACGCTGTTGCCTGTCATGACTCAGCCGAGCAGGCTCATCAAGGGGAGTACCACTGTCTCATCGGAAATCGATGTGAAGCGATAGATTCGCCGTCGCGTTTCGTTATACCCCTTTCCTTTTTCCATCCTTTTTCCTTCCCGCTCCCCTACTAATTAGGCCGGCAACACATCCATGAACCAGCGTTGTGGATGTTCATGAGCGGCAGTCACACTTACCGGTTTGCATCTATGCAATAAAAAAAAGGAAAATAATTTTTCAATATTGCTGACAAGTCTGCTATTACCAGATCTATGCAATAAAAAAATAAATAAAAGCAAAATAATTCTTCAACATTGCTGAGAAGTCTACTAATGCTGATCTGTTGTAAGTGTGAATCAAGAATCGGCAGACCAAATCGATTGCGACTATCACTCTAACAAATATACACAGACACTAATAAAACAGCATTCAGAATAAGCCCCCGTGATCTTTTGTTCGGTGGCCGCCGTAGACACATTAACGGAAATCCGGAACAAACGATAAACTAACAAAGGTCAAGATTCGTTTTATCTGTCATCTGAGACTAACGATCGCCGGCGACATTGTCTGCGGTTCGCGAGGAATTCGTAGAGAATGACCAGAGATAAGGTGCGTTGACAATTTGCAATGTATGGATAGTAAGTAGCCATTTTTGAAGTGTTTGCTCATGGCTTCGTAGCGTTCGAGCCCGATAATAAAATAAATGTTATTCTTCTATTCCTTGGTCGAGATGGCAGATAACCTAGTTGAAGTTGTTGGGATTTGGTGATTACAGTAGGCTTCCAATAGGTCGCTGTGGAGATCCTTGGGGAACGCTAAGGTTCGTCAGTGAGCCTCTTAGACTGTAGAGGGATGTAGAGAGAAAAAGAGATACTTTGCAGGGTATCTTAAGCTGGCTCCAAGTGTTGCCATTTAGCTATGGTAGCAGTAATTTAGTACTTCTACATCAGAGTGATATAACTGGATTCCATCCTCATCGAGTAAAGTGGTGGAAAACCTATACTCAGCAGTAAACTTATCGAAATATTATGATAGAAGTAGGCTACAATTAATTTAGTCTTTTAAATCCCTACTTTGGTAAGCCATATAGCAAAATTTTATCGAAAAAAAAACTACTTTAATAAAAGATTTACAAAAATAACACATCCTATTTAACTCTACATTCCTCGCAGCTGTAACTGTCGCATACTGCTCTAAATTCCTCCTCCATCCTACATTAGTGTATTAAGACCAGCAAAAAGCGCCAACAACGTGTAAAACCAAAATTAGCGACGACAAAACAGTCTAACGTGTGCGCCGAATAAATCTTCCCGATACGTCGCGCGCCCTAGGTGTCTCGATCCAGATAAGCATGTACGGCTCACCTGGTCGCGCACGCTATCTGATCGTGGAAGATGCGAAGTGTTAGTTTGTTAACCAAGCAAAAAATATTAATTTTACATTAGTGTTTTAATTGGACTAATCGTTGTTTTATTGGATGGCTCTTGCTTGGGAGGAATTTTTTTTGTGATAATGTAGAAGTTTTGAACTTAGATATTAATTTAACTATGGTGGGATGTAGTTAAATTAGTCCGTGTTTATTAAATAGTTACTGAAACTATTTTAAAAATATATGGAGAAGAAATAACAGATGTACTGAGTCATATTAACTAGAATAAATTAAACACGTTCCAAGAAACCCAAGGGATATCTAATAGTAAGCACTTATGGCTCCCAATAATTAACATCTCTGCCAATTTCGAGGTCGTAAGATGTTACCAGGCTTTGAAAACATGAATAGAAAATAAAACAGGCTGGAAGTTGATATTATCAGCGTTGAGTAAGCTCCGGTATAGTACAGATGAAAAATTCCATAACAAAACCTGAGGTCTACGTGGCAATCCATGGGGGGGGCCTATGTTCAGCAGTGAACTCCCTGTGGCTGAGGAAAGAGACAGAGGGAGAAAGACCTGAGATTCAGAGACTTTAAAAGTGAGACCAATAAGGCATAATTTAAAAAAGAAGCCTTTAAGCACCAAATTGCTCTTCAGTTAATTTAATTGACAGCTTCTATTACAACGACTTGTAGTATAAGCTTCATTTACAAAATTATGTTATACAAGTAAATTTTAATACCAGTTTAAAAATAAAACACAGTTAAAACTGCGGGCATCATTTTTATATCTTATTCACGTTATGTATACTAATCAAATTAAAAAACAATAAAACGAGGAATGCATGTTTATGTCATATAATGAGCGTGTATTGATTGGACGTGGATTTAGACATTTGAATATTAAACAAGCAAAATATTGTGTTTGTATGCGTGTAGGTGCTAAGTTTGTCATATTAGTATTATTTTTCTAATTTTATGTACTATTAAGTAGAACAAAATATAATATAAATAAAAAATACACCCAACATTCGTAAACGTTGTGCTGACCCCACACTAAGATAAGTTTTATGTTGTGGCCGTCAGAAAATACGAGAAACTTTTCGGTCTTACAAATGTTTGTCATTCACACAAACATTTGTCTTGGATCGAATTCGCAGTCTATTGTTTCATTACTGGCGACTAACCAAGTACGCCACGAACGCTGTCTACCATCTCGAGCCTCAAGACAATCACTGCTAATTAAAGATCACCTCCAATGCTTTCTACAGTGATTTTTGGGACCCCTATATTTATTAAATTAATGCCACTTTGATCGGGCCATATGCTCAGGTGATGTCTCGACGGCCTATACTCTGTTTAACAAAGTATTTTTACACAAACCCGCATAACTAAACTAGTTAATTAAATAAAAAAATCGAGAATACGATTATAAAGTGTTTAATTTATATCATATATATAATTACTTAAATATAACAGTGACCTTTACAAGCGACACCTACATTGACATAATCTCATTTTAATGTGCCATTATGGCTTGTTTTATCTGTATAATACCTTTTGTTTATTCTAGAAAACATATAAGTATATTAATTTTGTTCGGATATTCCAATGAAAAAACATTGTAAATAGATCAAGAGTACCCCCCGTAGTTTGTGGCATTTTGTTAATTTATTAATTTATGCGCGCCGTTCGATTTAATTTACTTCGAATATTCGCTGCGTTTGAATGGCTTTTTTAATTTATTCAGACAATAAATTTTACTCCAACTTGGCATAGCAATGTACTCCAGATTTTCACATAGTAATGGTGAAATTATTCGGATATTCTGGATTCTTTAACAGTTTAATACAATTTATAGGTACTCGTATACAAATTGCCGTGCCTTTTATACCTCCTGATCTAAATCACTCCATCCGAATTGATCCGAAAGTATATCATGATCCAAAAATAAATTGTCTTCTTCTTTTAAATCCAACGTCAAATTGTCGATGTCAGTTTTTTTTTAAGTTTTGACATCTAAACCTAACACTATTGTAGTATATAATTATGTATATTTTAAATTTCTTTAACACGAACCTTTTATTTTCCTTAGTTAAATATACCTTACATTAGAATATTATGCACTACCCATACTATCAGAAGTCGTACACTATTTTATTTAGTACGCAGTAAAAGACCTAAACCAGATGCTTAAACCTAAATTATTTCTTCCATGTTGTACGCCGATCATTCGTTTTGGTTGGAACGCAATCGACAACCAGAAATACACGTATGAGATAAATACAAAGACGATAATCAAGACGAAAAGTACATATGGATACGAAAATACATCAAGAAAACTCACCGAAGTCTCGTTCCTGATGCTAAATAGTCCACTTCAACGACAATACTGATCTATGAACCAAACACCGCTTTGCACTAGATAGTCCACAATAAACAAACGTATCACACGAACTGCCTACTCATTGACGGAACACGCACTACGTGCTTGGAAGACCGAACGAAACTAGAACAATACACCTAGTGAAATAGCAAATAATGACGAACTACCCACACCAGGAATATGTTCGCGATAAAAACAAAAACTCCCCCACTGCCTCGGTGGCGTAGTTGTACTACGGTACGATTACAAAGCTGAGGTGTCGGGTTCGAATCCCATGTCGAGCAAAGTGATACTGGATTTTCTATTCATTTATCAGCTCGCAGTCAGTAATTTGTACTCGATATGGCGATACGCTCGCCTCCTATCGCATCGTGGGACGGAACATACAAGGCGAAATGTGGGTGTTCTAGCAGCACCTCTGCCTACCCCTTCTGGGAAAAAGGTGTGAGTTTATGTATGTATGAATGTAAAAACAAAAACAAAGTTAAGAATTCTATTATAAAAATCATCATCGTCTTCATTTCGACTTCATATAATTTGTATGCACACTACACATTACACGGCAATTTGCATCAGATGCTTCGGACTTGTACGAAGTTAAAAACTTATTGGAATTAATAAACTGTAGTAGTAATGTAATCTCTCTCTCAGGAAGTCCATTACTGAACATAGGCCTCCTAAGGGTCTCTACATCGAGCTGTTAGAAGCGGCCTGTATCTAGCAACTTCCTAGAACCTTAACCAGGTCGTTCGTTCACCCTGTAACGTAATCATAAGGATATAATATGATTATATTTATGACCCCTTCTTAAGACTAGATATGGATATAAAATCCATCCATCAGCCAAAGGAAGTCCACTGCTGAACATAGGCCTCTCCTAATGATTTCCACAGTGACCTGTTGGAGGCAGCCTGCATCCAGCGACGTCCCGCGACCTTTACCAGGTCGTCTGACCACCTAGTGGGTGGACGTCCCACGCTGCGCTTTCCGCTTCGTGGCCTCCATTCGAGAACTTTTTGGCCCCATCGGCCATCAGTTCTCCGTGCTATGTGCCCCGCCCATTGCCACTTCAACTTGCTAATCCGCTGGGCTATGTCGGTTACTTTAGTTCTCCTACGGATCTCCTCATTTCTGATTCGATCACGTAGGGAAACCCCGAGCATAGCCCTCTCCATAGCTCGTTGAGTGACTTTGAGCCTCCTAATAAGGCCCATAGTAAGAGGCCACGTCTCGGTGCCGTATGTCATCACTGGTAACACACAACTATCGAAGACTTTCGATTTGAGGCACTGAGGTATTTTGGACGAGAAGACATCGCGTAGTTTCCCGAACGCTGCCCAACCGAGTTGGATTCGACGATTGACCTCTCTCTCGAAGTTGGACCTGCCTAATCGGACCACTTGTCCTAAATAGACATATTCGTCTACAACTTCGAGAGTCGAGCCCCCAACTCCGATGGGGGTGGGCACAACATGGACATTCGACATGATCTTCGTTTTGTCCATGTTCATTTTAAGACCCACCTGTTGGGAGACTCGATTGAGGTCTTCGAGCATAGTGCTAAGGTCTTCCAGCGATTCTGCCAAGACTACAATATCGTCGGCAAATCGAAGGTGAGTGATATACTCGCCGTTGATGTTGATGCCGAATCCTTTCCACTGCAAAAGCTTGAAGGCGTTTTCCAGCGCGGCAGTAAACAGTTTCGGAGATATGACATCTCCCTGTCTTACGCCTCTCTGTAGTGGAATAGCCTTCGTGCTCTGATCTTACTTTTTGGATATAAAATACAGGGAGTATTTCGTATCATCTACAGGAGTGTCAAGACTGTTATAAGTAAAGCGCAAAAAATGTCCTGTAATGTAATTATTATATTTTAAAACAAATATTTTTTTACACTGAACGATTTTAATACGTTTTAAAAACCATATTATACAACTAATTTAATGTACTGGCAAAAACATGCCTTAAAATCAATGAAAACACAACATAAGCTTTAATGACGTGCCAATCGCGGCCCGATCGAGTTGTGTTTCAAGCATTTTATACTCACAATTATCGCACAGTGAGACAAACAGTAATTATACAGGACAAAAATGTAAATAATATTATTGTAAAATTGCCGCCGCGTCGAACACTGGCAAACGATGATATTTTTTATTCATACGTCGTTTCGTCGAAAGTGCTCAATAATATTTTGGGATTTATTAAAATATTTATATGATTCTCTTCTCGTATCGGATGTATCGTGCTTTCTTATAACTTGATCGCGTGTTTGTGGTTTTTATTATTGGTTTAAAATGTTTGATATTTTTGGCCGGTGTTATTGATGTATTGGACCCCTGTGGACAGCGTAGTATTGGATTTCACGAATGTTTTGGTTGTTTACTCACCAATTATATGTACACTGGTTTGAAATTTTATACCACTTAATTACTTAGTAAGGGGGTACCATCAAAGCCGGACTTAACTGTGGATATACGTCGTTTTAGCAAATACTCCCAAAATAATCCGGGATATTGTAAGGACACGGACTGTATTCACTAAAGGCAGATCAAAAAGTATCATTCCCGGAGTAAACCGGCAAAGTGTTAGAGTCACGTATTCACTAAATGCCTCCACTAGGCAGAATACTAAGTTCGCCAATGACGATGTATACATCCAGTAAATTAAACGATAAATAATAATAAGATCTATTGGTATCATCCATTCATCCATCCATCAGCCAAAGGAAGTCCACTGCGGAACATAGGCCTCTCCTAATGATTTCCACAATGGCCTGTTGGAGGTAGCCTGCATCCAGCGACGTCCCGCGTCCTTTACCAGGTCAGCATACAGCTGGGCAATTAGTGAGTAGGTTTCGGTAGTGACCTTATTCAAGCGCCTAGCTGGCGTGTGTATGGGTAAAACTTTCTAGAAAAATCTATATCCTGAAGTGAATAAATACTCGTGTATTTATATACAGGCATATTTACTTATTCCAAAACTAAAATCACAACATCTTTATCACAAAGCTAACGTCAAATTATAAAACCAGCAGTCCGATGTTTACATTTCAGTTAGGAAATTTAAGTACACGTAAGTTGCGAGCCAAAATTCCTGGCCAATTTTCACACCTATCAGATCTAAGCTCTACTTTAAACATGATCAATGATCACAGCTCACAGTTACAGCCGTTGGTGAAAAACAACAATGTCACTCAGAAATCATAACAAAACCAGTGTCAAAACTCGTCAATTTGATAAACGCGTGAAAAATCACTCAGGCAGTGCTCTCGTTTCGACCCGTCTAGCCCGCGCACGTCTTAATAAATCACCGCCATGTTCGGAATGACATGATTTTTTAACGCCAACAGTCCGTGGTGCAATCTCAATTAGTGCGATGTGTTTCCTCGTTAAAAATCGTACCTGTAAACTGGGACTTTTTGACTGTACGCTCGGGTGGAAAATTGTTTTTCGATATTTTCGCTCTACTAAAGCTGATAAATAATTAATATTGCGTAACTCAATAATATTAAAAAACAAACAGGTTAGATTTGTCTAATGTCTATGGCAGCGACGTTGTAGTATTTGAGTTTTGTAGATCCTTTGAACTTATGAAAAAATATTGGACTCTGTATATGCAAAAATCCTGTGAAATTAAGTCGAAAATGGATTTAAAATAATTAGGACGTTTTAATGTTATTAGTTTTCTTTTTCAAAATATTAATTAAAATATAATAGTTCAAAAACATTGATGTGTTTGGGCTTATAAGGCGTTACGCAACGCTTTCAAACTATGCATCTACAATCTGTTTGAAAATGCCTTTTTTTGTATTTTTTTTTATTAATTATTTTTTTAAGGTATTTCTCAACCCTTTTTCACATAATAATAAATTCACCACACGCTTGATTACAGCACTTTCCGCCACACCAGTACAGTTCAGCAAACAAAACCATTACAATTTAACGAGCAGCGTTTCTTCCCGCACCGACCACTTGGCCTTTGCGAAAAAATGATGATTTGTTACTTCTCACACGACATAACTTCAATTAAAACGAATGACAAAAATCATTTCGAGTGCCAAAGAATGTTGACACAAAAACGTACCGAGTGATTTTGAACTTTTTCCCAATGCAATGGCATGGTGTTAAAATTGGAACATGACGCATAATGAACGCAATTAATACTTTTATGGATTTATTGTTCCCATAATGGGACGCGGTACAGTTACTCTGCAAATTAGTGACTTGTTATTTTTAAGGGACTTCATTGGTTCGTTATTGATTTGGTGTAATAGTACTAGTTACGGAGTCTTTGTGGTCTATAGATGGAGCCTTAGCGCTGATTAACATATTTCTGAATAAAATTGGTATGGCGCTTCTGATTTGACTATCAATGAAAATGGCTTAGATATGGCTAGGTTGAATTACATGATGATAAGTAATTTGGTTAGTCAATTATTAAGCTTTATTTGCCATGTATGTTTTGGTGTCCTTGTAAAAAATATCCGTTAAATCTAACATCTAAAGTTACTTTGAAATATTGAGTAGCAATTGTAAAGAAGCAACTAATTACTGTCCCTGTTTGTATATTCAAAACAATATTATTAAAACAAATATTTCTATCGATATTTTTTATTCGATATGAACTTCACTATGTTTTTATGTAAATACTCAATAACAACAAACTACGATTACTGTTTGATGGTATTTTAGATATGAAATAAAAAAGCGACTTACCTTATATTATACGAGTAGTAAGTATTCACGAGTTTACATCTCTTGTAGATGCTTTGCGGCACTGTGAAATTGAATGGGATTGGCGGGTAGTTTAATATACACGTGTTGATTTTTATAAATATATCACCATCTACCGTTTAGTTCGTTTTACAGAATGTATTTATAACATGAATGAAAAGAAATATTCGTTTACCGTAAATCATTATTCTTTCTTGATTACACTTATAGGAAAAAAAAAATTATGTCAGTTCATTTTAATCAATCGATTGACAAAAAATTCTCAACTTGCTACGTCTCGTAAGCCTATTTCTGAATATTCAACACGAAAACAGTAGTTCACAGTAGCATCACTGAATAAAACACTAGATTGTTCAATCTGTGTACACGATACTGCACAGTGGTTCAATCATGAATAATTCCGGGACAAATTGTGAGATTTTTTCGAATTTACAGCCCAGTGGTTTTGAATATGTAATAGATTGTACAAGGTGATGTTTAATCTTCTCAATATGGAATAATGCGTACGTGACTCGGCTTGGTTTCTGTGAATGTGTAAAAGTTGGTAATGAATAGGTCGTACGGGAAATGTTTTCATAATTTTTTGGTGATCTAATTTGTTTTTTAAATGTCAGTCAAGTAAAAGTAGTTTACTCCCACGCATTTCTTTATTAATGTGAGGAGAGCATGCATTGAATTTAAATGTGGGTTATAATCTTTTGCATGTGAAATTAATTTGATTTCATTGTAATCCGATATTTTAGAAAAAAAAGAAAGTCTTTCTTGCAGTACATTATAAATGTAAAAAATATAAAGCAATATTAAGCCTTCTTTTTTTCACGTAATTCTGACTTCATAGTAAAGTGCGCGTTTATCCTATGAGATGAGAGTAATAAGAAAATTTTCATTGACATAAAGCTCAAACTCGAAAAAATCTTTGAGTACAAAAATATTTGGTTCTAATTTCTTACACATCATTATCCTATGAAAATTGTTTTTTTTTTATTGCTATGGTTGGTGAGACTAGCATGCCATTCGCCTGATGGTAAGCGATACGGCCGTACATGGACAGTAGCAAAACCAAACAACACCATGAATTACAAAGCAATGCTTGGCAGTGCACTGCGCTCGTCATCCTGAGACATAAGGTGTTAAGTCTCATTATGTCCAACAGTTAAGCTGGCTACAATGTCCATCAAACCGGAACCCAACAATCCGTTTACATTTCAGTTTGGCGTGAGAAATAGACATTGCGGTGGCACCTAACCAGGCAGCCTCTCACATATAAGAGACCTACCAGTATAATTGTTATTTATTTCATGTCATACTATGTTCTTGTTGATATATCTACATTTGAGATGTGCATTACATAATAAACATGTACTTTCCATAATTATTCTTATTACGATTCTTCAAGGTAAATTAATTTTATGATTCATCCACTTATTATTTCAAAAAGTGATTTACATATTATGTATTAATCTAAAGATACTATTTTAATTTGCAAAACATAAGACCTAACCGAGTACTAGAAGTCATAAAAGCACATTGTATAAAACTTTCACAGAAAAAAAGGTATTTTATGAACTATAAAAATAAAACAACTCAATAAAAAGGCACTCACGTTTTTATTCTCTTTCAAATATATTAAGATTTACTTATAAAACATAAAAAATGTATAAACACCATAAAAATATCGTATCACACTCCAACAACAACTATTTATTTGTTAACATAGTCAGTACTGTGGTCTTACGTACAAACATTTTTAATAACAAAATATGGCCCAATATTTACTTTAATTATATTTATTTAGACTATCTATGTAGAGAATAAATTGTCTCTTTCTTGAGTTGCAACTGTTGGGTAGAGTCAAGTAGATTATATTTATTTTTTAGACTCTATTTGTGTACAGAGAAAATTATCTGTTGTTTAGCAACTCTTATTTTATGGTAGAGTCTAGAAGTTAATCACCAATCGGTTACGGTTACCAGTAGCATCAACTTCAATGTTTATGTATTAGGCTAGAAGCCAGCTTCTAGTAATTGAAAATGAATTAATATAGTAGAGCTCTCAGTTCAATTATTTATTATTCACATATAACATTCACAAAAATATTTTTAAACTGATTCAGTTTTCCAATGCATCTGAAAATATGGCAATATTTGAACAATCTGCTTGGCTACAAAATATGATTATCAAGACCATTTCTTTAGAAAAGCAAGTCACATAGTTGTGGTCCCGTGAAAACATAATTATTCAAATGTTCGAACTTTAAATATGTCGTATTTTTTGCTCATACAAAATAGCACTAAAAAAATAACGGTATTATTTTGTAAAACAAAAGTTGAGTTTTAGCTATAAACATTTCTTATCCTAAAAAACGTTGGCAGTAAGTTTTTTTCTGTCATCAATAGTTGTACTAAAGACAGATAAACAATTTTCAATGTCACTATATTCGTGAGCATAAAATGAGATTTATTAATGTTTTGGATTACGATGTTAAATTGTTTATTACATATTATATTGAGCAAAATCAGAAAAGACGGAAGATCGTTATTACAGTATTAAGGTATCTAATAGTTACATTATCCAACATAATTGACATGAACAAGTCGCATGGAATGTTTTCAATGAATAAAAATCTCAAACAAAATGAAACAAACAACAATAATAGAAACACACAAGCATCGTTAAAAATTATACTACATTCATAAATTATACAAAAATATATATAACCTATTAAGTACTTAAGTTTCGTAAAAAATGACTCAATACACACTGGCCTATCAGCTATAAAAATAAATAGAAAAAAAAACATATTTTAAACAATCCTATACAAGACTCATCTATTTGTACATTAAATTTTGAGCGTCGTTTCAACTGGCCTTTGATCCCATTAGATAATTAACTAATATTGGTAATATATTAAACTGGCACATTCTTACTCGTGGCACTACGCAACCAAGTGTTCATTAGGCGGTAACCAATGGCAACGCACGGATACCATCACGCAAAGCACTAACACCATACGTGTATTAAAATATTCGGACGTAGCGCAGCGCAACGCATTAGTGCTTCGAAACAGGAAGTGTGTGATCGTGCGCCGCCATCGGTTTACGACCCACTTGGTCTCCCATATTTACTACTAAAACATGTCATGACTTCCATCCATTAATATTAAAAATTTTACTACTATCTACATCATTATAATTAATAGATAACCTACTGGAAAATCAGGTAGAAAAGACAGAAGGAATGTAGAGATTTCTTAAATACTGTACGGCAGAGTATTTTAAAATACAAGAGTACGCTAGCTATGTACACATAAATAGAAAATTGGACGCGACGTCATGATAGGAAAATCATCCCGTCAAAGGCACTTCTTCGGTCCGTTTCGGGACGAGCGATAGATCCAGCGGATTCTTCATCATATCTTTATTGTCTTCACTGAGATCAATACTCAATTCGGGTTCTGAATCGCTCACTTCATCGTTCTTCGGACTTCTGAATAATACAGCTGTTGATTTAATTGACAGGTCTATCGGCTGGTCTTGGTCTACCGCCACTCCTGCCACAGCTGGTGAATGTAGAACTAGATCTCCGCCATTACGGCTAGGCCAAGTTGTAATGGCAGGGGGGATAGACCTCTGAAGTGCTGGTAGGAACGGCCTAGGTGAGAAACTAGGAGAAGCTGTCGCGATAGCGAAAGGAGACGGGGGCAATGTTGGAGGTTTCCGTTTTCTTACATCCTTAGTTTGGTTCCTAATGGCTTGTAACCTCACGTCCTTGTCACTGGAAGGTGATGACGTAGGTCTAAAGATGCTCTGTCCACTCGTACTCCTGGAGCTATTGTCATCTTCAGGATCTGCTGAAGATGCTCCGGAATCTGATGGTGATACGCTCTGCCGTGTGACATCCTCGGTAAAAGGACTTTTTTCTGAGTTCTTGTAGTACTCAGCTAGGGCTGCCGCTGGTAGTAAGTTTGTAGGGAGGAACGAGGGGTTCAGTGATGGATTGAAGGTTGGCGGTGACTTGCTATTCTGGAACTGTTGTATGTGTTGTTGCTGCTGCTCTTGAAGAAGACAGTGGATCTTGAACCAGTTAGATCTTCTTCCGTACCTCGACCCTGACTTTGACATGCCGACCAGCAGACATTTTCGTAACCTGCAAGCCTTGCAAGCTGTTCTGTTCTTCTTATTAATCACGCATTCTCCATTATTCTTGCACTCCGATATCGACGATAAGTTGTTGTACGTCCGGCCGAAGAACGACTGCAACAAAGAAAGGTCAATATTAATAAACATGACTTAACTCACGATGTACAGATTAAAAAAAGTATAACGCCACACCAAACGGCGCCAATTTTGGAATTCAAGCTTGCATTAATTCAACTTAAAATATATACAGTGTTCCGTCGGCGATGCATAAGATACAGCAATTTATATGCGATACAGTTAAAAGAATAATCCGTGGAGCATTCCGGGACGGTGTCCCTGATCGGTATTAAGAATTGCATTTTTCAAAAAGTCATCGTAAAGAGTGGTGCGGGGTTTAATCTGGGTCGGCCGGTGGTACGGCGCGGTTATGTTTGGGTAAATAATGGAGGTCCGTGGCGAATTTTCGTTTAATAAATTTGGAAGTCCACCCGCTGTGAACCGTCTGAGGTATCTTCTTGCTCAATTAAATTTGTACGAAAGCTTAAAATATCTGTTACAGTTTCGATGCGTCGCGCACTTTCGGCACTAAATAATGTCGCGCCACATAATTTGAGATCATTACAACATTTCTGTGTGTGCAATAACCGTTTATTATTCTTGTGATGTAAATTTTATTTTTATAATTGAATCGTGCTAATGTTGAATTGTCTTTTTCTCTTATTATTTTATTGATAAATTTTAGAATGTTTCGTACGTACTGCTAGTAGAACAGTGTTGTGCTCGATTATGGGCGGTTATGGATTTATAGAGTAGCTACAGCAGAAAGTTATGAAAAAACATTGTTAATTGTACTTTTGATTTTTTCCCAATATTTTTCAATGTTTTACCAAAGGTAACTTTGTCTTAATAAAAATATGAAAAATTTAATAATAAATGACAACTTTTTTTGAAACATATAAATAACTTTTATTCTAAATGAGACAGATGCAAATTAATTGTGTATCTACTCTAAAAATAAAAAATAACAGATCAAATATACCAGCTGTAAAAGCAACTATTAAGTTGTCATAGTGAAATATAAGGAAATATTTTTGACACTATATTGAATTTATGTTACGCGGTCGGATATTGTCCATTTTTATGTAAAACATACGAAAACAAACGCCCACGTAAAATTATCAGGTGTTCGGAAGATTTTAGTTAGGACTTAAAAAAGTCGTAAATATAAGCATAAAATTCTCTCTATTAATTTGTACGTGTACGTGGATTTTTTTCGTATTGTATCAGCCCATATAAGTCCCACTGCAGGGCACGGACCTCCTCTACAATCGAGAGTACGACTGAGATTGGTTAGGCCATATAGACCACCACGCTGGCCTAGTGCGGGTTGGCGGACTTTTACACACCATAGAAATTTATAAAAAGTACGTGGATTCCAATAGATTAATTTTATTTTGTACCTGTACTAATATTTATTTTCATTAAAATTTTGGACTTATTTTTATTCTTATATGAAGAACACAATCCAAATATAATTAAATAATAAATAAATAAATCACAATATTTTCATATTTTTAATTGCCATACAAATATAAATCAAATCAAAGTATTTACAAGAATAGACATCGGTAACCTCGTCCAAAGATTTTAACGGAACTATATCGCCACATAATATATTATGTATGTATACCTAAATTGTATAAAATGTGTATAAATTATAAAATTGAATTTATTAGTTTTACATATTATTAGAAGTTTTGTGATTGGCTATCGAGGTGTCGGAATCTATTGGCCTCTGAATGTAATGGGTTCAAGTATGAAATAAAATATGGCGGTGTATTTTTGTACGTATACTTGATTTGAACAGGATATGTATTGAATGGAGTATTTCAGTCACAAGTCTTGATTTTTATGGTTTATGTTAAATATATAGTATTGTGTTGGCTTGTCCATTTCATGATTCAAAGAAGTTATTGTAATGTTTAAAATGGGTATTTTGTGTTTTCTACTAGAACTCCTATGAAAATAATAACCCATTTTTTGGAATCTACCTACATTATAAAACTTTTTTTTTTATTACAAAATCAAAATACGCTGTGGTTTTTTTTATTGGGATTTTATTGATTTCTGCAACAATATTTCCTATCCGTAAACGAAGGAGATCTGTTCTGATTCATTTTAAAAGGTTTTTAATGAATTTATTACGACTGCTTAGTATGCTAATTTATAACCTCTCGTGATCAATTTTGAGTACCATACTCCGACGCAGTTGCTATATTTTAATTTTATAACCTACGCTAATCGCTCACAATAATTCTTCGCGAAATGAGGTAATTTCATGACTCACGAGATTAGAAATTGTTGATAGTTGGTCCTTACGGCCGAGGATCGCGCGTAGCAGATAGCTTCCTAATTGAGCTGAGATGGACGTGACTCGGTTGAGTTTTGTTATAATGGGCACCGGCCAATTGAGATCTCAGCAGATAGCCTTTGGTCTGGACAGTTTTATTTTCTAGATCGCTTTCTTTTTGTAATTGTTTAGTTTTTTAGTCATAGGACAGTGGGTTAAGAATTTTCATTATGTAGGTTTTAGCGGACTCTTGATATGATAGTATTTATGACTTCAGGTTCGAATCTCATATCGAAACAAATGTATACATTGACACTTAAGTATATTTGATTGTTGTTGACACAGTTCTGTCTATGTTAGGCTCTAGACAGACGGACTGCATTTCAACTGCAAATTTGCAGTTCGGATGCAGTTTGAATGCAGTTGACACGACTGCAATAGAACTGCAAACCAACCGTGCGGTCCAATTGCAGTCGGCGTGCAGTCGTGTGAACTGCACACCGAACTGCAAATTTGCAGTTGGATTGCAGTTGAAATGCAGTCCGTCTGTCTAGAGCTATACTATTGAATGCATAGGTTTATTTGCTACTGGTGCTTCGGTTCTTTTTTTCATATAACCCAAAGCACTATTGACCAGCCACAAAAGTTATTTAAAGGTTAATCCACTAGGTCAATGCAGAAATACTACCAACAACAGTACGAGAAATATGCAGGGGTTATTGGCAACTATACGAAAAAATAGGCCGTATCTTTATTATCTCATAGACTCTGTTAATAGTCAAGCTCAGTGGCGACTTCTATCTGAACTACAAAACAAATAGCTCGGTCGACTTTGCTATTAAAACGCCCAAATAAATAAACAAGTACTCTACATTATCATTACAATTCTATAAATCTATTTGTCCACACTTCTAACTAAAATATTTATACAAAATGTTTTACTCTATTGTAGCTGAATAAATACTTGCTCGAGCAATGACAAATGTCTTTAAGTATTTTGGGAGAGCGTGGGCGACCAACATTTTCCCACGGCCTATGAATCAATTCTTTATTATCTGTATTTATTTTTGAATTTTGACAATATATTAGAATCATTGGCGCAGTTTATTTAGATTAAACAAGATTTATTGCCTATTCTTCGTATATATCACTTTAAACGGTTACAAATTATTTGTAATTTATATCTTTATGGATTCTTATTCGATTTATTCAGTTTTAATGACATTGGAAGGAGAAAATAAATTAATAGGTAAAAGGGAAAATTATATAAATATTTTGATGCGTTTAGGGAATTATGCGATTTCTAAAATGTCTGTTGTCATCTTAGAATGTCTATTGTCAATTGTCATCAACGGATGTCTGTAGGACCCTAAGATAATTTTATATTGCACCAACTCTTACTTATTTTGTCAATAAACTTTTATAATATTAGATTGCAACATTCCTTCAATACGTAATTATCATCAAACCATAATTGGATATAGCCCTTACATTTTACCATTGACTACAGTCTTCGATTATTTATTCCTAACCAGCAAAGACTCTGCAAAGATCATCTTATCTACGAGAAGAGCGTTTTACCCTATTTCGCAACTTCATCACCAATGACAAATAAATTTTGATGACTTCATACAAATGACTCTACACCTCAGCACGTGCTTGGCAAAAATATGTCGTGTATTCATATTTGGTTTCTGCGACTCAGTTTCGAAATTCACGCTTTGTTGTGTGGTAACTGTGGTTACCACTTGCTATGTATTACCGAGATTTTAATCATTCTTATGTACAAAACAATATGACTCCTTTGCAATGATATTTCGAAGAATGTTGCAGTATTCTGAAAAATTAAGGGGAAAATAGAAGGTATGACGAACAGGTTCCTGGTTAATGGTGATTACGATAGCAAATTAATTGATAAAAAAATAATAATGGGAAAATACAAAAATACTTCAAAACGATGTTTTGCAAGTATATCGGTTTGTGCTCCTGGAGTCTTGGCTAAGTTGGGATAAGTACGAATACAGTATTGGATCATAACAAATGGAATGATATTCTAAATTCAAAATACAATGAATTAATTGAAATAGAAGTAGTTCTATGTTCCTGTAGAAAAAAAACCACTTAAAAATAAAGTACGCCACTAAAGTAAATATTTGATAATAATATAGAAAACTGATACTACCGGATACAAACTCAAATTACAACATTCATAGAATATAGGCTCAACAATCCCCACATTAGGGTGTGTCATATGACATGCGATTTCACAAGATTTTTACCAACAAAAATTTCATTCATCACATTTCTGCGAACTCCACCCACAAAAACCGGCGTGTCTAATAAATGGTTTCAAAAAATAGACGTAAGTAGTCCAACAGATTTGAAGTCGTAAAACCACTGATATCACGCAAGAATTCCGACGCGTTGTGACGTCATATTCACAGAACAACATATTAAGGAAAAGGAAACCGAGAAATAAGTCGCGGGGATTTTTAACAAGTAGAGCAGTTTCGCGAATGCGTCTTGAAGGTTGTATTCACGTGCATGATGAGGAAAATGACCTATTTAAATAATCCGTATATTCTAACATTTCTATTATTTTTTTAAATAGTAGAAACGTTGAAGGTATGTTTAATTGTATTGGAATAGCAATTTTAAAGATTTAGATAGGGTTGAATTTCATCCTAATATAAATAAGCCTATATAAATAAATCTGTTCCATTACATGATCCTGCAGATCTGCCACGACATAAAATACACTATCACCTGTGGTTGACGATAATATTTTACCATTAAGAATTTCTTCGTCTCCTCATTAGATATAATTATTTAAAAATAAAGCAATGTGTCTATGTCTCTATCCTAAATTTGTCTATAGAGTTCTATAATCATTCATAGCATCAAATGATATATGACTTTCATTTAGTTTTATGTGAAGGCTATTTTTCTAAAACGCCTTTAAAACGACTCACCTATTGACTCACTAAGTTATTGCTGCCCTAGGTACATCACGAATGCATTTTTCATTGTTAAGGAAAACAGTAAAGCCTAATTACGAAGAATTACTTGAGTATACTCGGAAAATTTCTATTTGTCAGTATCAAAGATAAATGCAAGAATTATGCCGGAATTGCTAACAAATTAACATATCATTGGAATAATTGTACCGATGCGTATTTCACTTGACGTAATTCTAGGTTATTTGTCTTATTAGCTTGAGTCATATTATATTTAAGTATTTGTAGGCGTGACTTATGACATATTCATATCAGCTCATATGATAGTAAGCATCGTCGGGTGGCGTGTTTCTGGGTATGAATACTGTCAATGTCTGGAAAATGACCGGGCAAAGGTATCAAGGTATCAGGCTGAACGGTATCAATATTGACGATAATCGAATTCTTTTAGCCCCATGACCGAATGAAACCCAAGAGAAGATTTGTTACTTTAACCAACCAAGCCAGGTCATTCACACCTCGGGAAAGTCTAAAAAGTTTATGGCAAAACTCTTCCACATGACGATTTACAAAACAGAACACACCGCTCCCTTGATCCCTTATTTCACATTATCAAATTTCATCAACGCATTGAACATCTACCTCTAATTATTTTCGATATGACTGGTTGGGTATCAACACTCTGTATAAGATGATCTGATTTATATTTAAAAAGGAAACCAGTGCAAATAATATCGCAGGTAAAATACCATGACGATGTGACTTCCACGTCCTCTGAGTCACTAAAGTAATTATGACTAACACGCTAATATCACGCGAAGGAATTAGATCGTTCCGTCCAGGATGTTCGCTTGCTAATTGATAGGTAAATGTGGGGAATTCGCAGCTATTAACAAAGATGGAGACTGGCTGTCTGGGAGGTTATTGATAAAATAAATAACAACACAGTCATGCACGGTCTTGACTTCATAGTGATGTGAAGTGTGTGTGTCGTATCGTGACTGACAAATGCTTTAGGAATTTTTGGTCACATATGAATCCGCTGTCATTAATTTTGTCTGTTTGTAGATGCCACGAGTATATTAGGACTCAGTGAGGAATTCTTATTCGCAGACTCTCAATTTACAACTTCAATCTTAACTATGTCTTACAAAGGGCTATGTTTATTCAACAATAAAGCAAGAATACGTAAGATATACAACACATAAAATATTTTTGTGGTAATTTGAATATTCAATTTTGTTTGAATGCCGGAAAAGTTAGCCAGACTGTAGATGGCGCGAGAAGCAATTCAACTTACAAATTAAAACTATTTTCCAATCTAAATACAGACTTCTTCACGCCACTTGCTAGGGCTTGATGACTTAATACATTGAAAAAAATATAGAAAAATAATGTAAATCAATTTCTAAGTCTATTTAATTCCCCATCAAGCCCACGCAGCAACGGTAAAGATTCTTAAATCCATAATAAGTGACCCGCGCCCACGGTGTGACCTCTCATGCTAATCGCGCGCCTTATGGCCCCTTGATTCGTATTTACTTTGAGGCTTTCGAGATTTTGGGTGTGGACTAATCTTAAAAAAATATATAGTAGAATGATGAGGCCAAGTTTATTTATGTCTTGCTGTCGGGTGTCAATAGGAACCATCAGATCATAATCTAAAAATATTTAGATAAAAGTTTGTAAAACAAATATTATAATAAAAGACTTGGGATGGATAAACGAAATTCCATCTTGAAAATACCGCTTTATTACAATTTAAAATACACATAATTCTATAATAAAGAAATAAATATTTACTAAATGCCTACAAGCAATGAACTTCCAATGCCTAATTCCTGATACCGTTGTAGATAACTCCGATCTCTCAAATCACTCACGTAAATATTTGTCTAGTACGGCCGCAGGACTTTTTCTGTATTTTTAACGGTTAAGCAAAGCTTTGGCTATTGGCGGTAGAGTTATCAGGTTATCTTTATATTGATATTACAAAAACACTATTCGTGTATGAACGTGCATTTTAACTGGAGATATTTTTCTGATTTAGATAATTATTGTTTGAGTATGGAAATACGATATCTGGCTTTTATTGGTTACTTAATTATCATAAGTGATCTGAAATAATATCCTTTTTTTATAATAAGCTAAAAGAGAAATCGAAAAATAGAAAATCTCAGGAGCCCTACTGTCGTTACGTTATAATATTACAAGTTCCATGATCATATTATTTATCTTATACGATGGTATACAAAGGGATTAAAGCTATGTCCAACAGTAGAATAATATGGGTTTATAAGATGAACCCTTAGACACTTGATGCCTGAACGTAGGCCTTACAAAAAAATCTAAAATATTTTACTAGCCAGTATTTAGCGACCACCTGCGGCTTTTATCATAAAAAAAACAATATTAAAGAAAACAAATGTCATGCTTGGTTACTAGGGACCAAAAAACTTGAGGTGTGAATCAAGCTTTTCGCAACCGCAAGTGTGACGTATGGGCCGCGATTCCAGCCCGTGATTACTTTAAACGTATTTACGTAAGCCGATTGGAAGGAGATACGCTTTTATTTCGTACTCGTCCCGTGTGAGTTACTTGAAGTGTCGCTGGATTTTCGGTAATCGTTTTTTAGAATATCAAAGTTATGTCGATAACGGTGGTGATTTTTTTTTGCTTTTTTGGTCCATCTTGCGATTCAATACTCGAAGCCCGGATTGTGAACGAAAATAATTTTATCAATGGCGAGAATATTCCTGACAATCAAATTCATTAAATAAATGCGAAATACATCTTTCGATTACATTAGCAAATTATAGTGTTGAGATTATACTATTTTAAGGCAAATGTATTTGTGGTACTACAAATTTACTCTAAATTAATACATTACGAATCGAACCAAAATTTTAGAACAAAAATCATACTCATTACAGTCCCGACATTGCGTGTTTCATAACCAAACAAAAATATTCCAGCAATTTTGGCGAACAATAGCAAGTAATGCAGTGGAAGAGACGGTAGAGCGGGCACATTTAGATTGCTTGGTGGTACGATACCGCGCTACCACTAGCACGCACCGCCCGCGGCTTTACGCCCGCGTTTAGATGGACAGCGGGTAGAGTTATAAGCGGAGCGACTGGCGATTACAATAAATAGCATTTTGTAAAAACAGAGACCTTAATTTTTGGAACAGCTTTTAGTATTGCATGCTTTAAAAAATACATTAGCTTTGGACTTATATTTAATTTTTATTGTTTTTGAAAAACAATATGGATACATTTGAATCAGTTAAGATTTTTTAGCAAACCATCAATGTACAAGAGACTGGCTAATTAAGTGAAATAAAACTATATTTCTTAAAAAAATATATCCCTCATGTTCTACATTGTCCGTGGTGGCCTGTTGGTAAACGGACCAGACTCGGCTGCCTACATGTTCACGGTGCTCGCGGGTTCAAATCCCAGGGCACACCTCTGACTTTTCGGGGTCATGTGTGTATTGATAGTCAATCACCACGCACTATAACGGTGAAGGAAAACATCGTGAGGAAACCTGCATACCATAGCGATGTGTATAAATTTCTCCATAGAAATTCATGGTATGTCAAAGTCCGCCAACCCGCATTAGGCCAGCGTGGTGGACTATATGGCCTAACCACTCTCAATCGCACTCTCGATTGTAGAGGAGGCCCGTGCCCTGTAGTGGGTCGTATATGGGCTGACACAATACAAAAAAATATTCTACTTTAGATATTTATTTCAATGCCTTACAAAATCAATCTCCCGCTAATCCCACCACAGTACTCCACGCCTAATCTCTCGTTCACACGCCGTGAGAACAACTGACCATGGCACTTGCCACCGGATGGTCATTATCCGTCTCGAACTATTGTTTGCGATTGTTAATGCGCTGATAAAAATATACTACAAAGGTTACGGCGCTTTATCATTTATTTTTATATTCGTAATTGATTATAGAATTATTATTGTTGCATTGTAGTGCAATTTTAAATCTAGATGAGGTGTTAAGATAATAGATCTAATGATAGCCTAGGAGATTTTATTTCAGAATGTTAATTCTTTTATTGAAAAAATATTGTATTGCTAATAGTAATTTTCAGTGTGTTTTAATTTTAAACTACTCATTTCGACTATTTTAATTTACATAGGTTCATAATTTCCGTTGGAAGTTTAGTAACGCTCATTTTAGTGTGTGGCGGGTTAAGAACTTTACGTAAATCATAGATATGATTTAAGGAATAATATCGAGCCATCCACCTTACATTAGGCCAACGTATGGCCTACAGAGAGGGCCGGCAGCGACTGAATGCATAAAGCAGCAGACCGGACTCTGTGGCGTACCTTGGTAGCGGCCTATGTCCAGCAGTGGACTGCAACGGGCTGATGATGATGGCCTACAGAGGTCTAATTTATCTGAATCGTAAAGAGGTTTCTACAGTAAAAACACTTTTTAATTATAGAACTGTTCTTATTACAAAAAATAAACTATTCAAAAACAAAAGCGTAGTCACAAAAAAATCGTACGTCAAACCTATAAAAACGAATAAAATCAATGTAATTTAACACTCGATTTTAAGAGCAATAAATCGTGAATAAGCCCCTTTTAGATGAGTTTGTTTTGACACTTGACTGATGTGGCCATGTGACATCGGATTAAAAGATCCGCTTAGTTTATTGGTATCAGTTAGATAGCGCCGGACTAATCCTTTGTCGATTTTGATTTATATTCGATATTATAAGCGGATTAGTATGATCGCGTAATGTAATCTGAATTTTAAGAACGGATTAGGGGAATGCGGAATGATGGCAAAAAAATGTATAAATGAGATTTTTTAACTAAAAATAAAAATAGCTGTTGATTGAAATTTGCGTACAAAAAAGCACTATTATTTTTATTATTACTTTCAATCAATGACTTATTTTTTATTTATCTTTTATTCTTTGTAGTACGAGTACAAATAAATCTTAACAACTAAACAAATTAGGTGTAACTCAACGTATTGTAGCAATAAGGAGTGTCATATAAATATTTTTGCCAGCTCGTAAACAGCAACGTAGAAAGCTTCGAGGTTCAAAAAAAGGATCAATTTCTTGCATCGTAATATACTAATTAAATAGATTATTCAAATGTCTATATTTCAATTAACATTTTAATAACAGTACATTTTCAAATTATAAATTTGATACATTTATTCACCGCCTAATGAATTATACGACGACTTAATTCGAATTAATAAGAAATTAATAATTCGTGACTTATGTCTAAAAAGCGCCGAAATTAACCGACCGATCGTTAATTATTAGATTATTGCAAAAAAAAAAACAACTCCGCAAAACATTTAGAATAATGACGTCCATAAAATGTGAGTTATTATAAAAAATATAGGATCAAACGATTCAATCATGATGCCGTTGCGTAGAAGTTTTCGTATTTTAATTACCATTAACTTTTTGTTTAGAGCTTTATTGTAATAGTTTTCGAGAGGAAAGGTCGTGATCTTTGGTGTTTTTTTCTTTACGATCCACCTGGTTACTGATTTATGTCGACCTGGGTGTTTTTAGTAGATACTTAAAAACATGAACTATATGACAGCATCACGCATTCATACGGTGAAGGAAGTCGTCGTGAGGAAACTTGCATATCACAGCGACTCACAAGAAATGATATTATAAGTGAATTTATAAGCACAGATCTAATCTAATCTACGTAGATTCACGTTTGTGGAATTCACTGATCCACACTAAGACGGGAACTACGGCTTAAGCCCTTTCAATCCAACTATCGATTGTATGCCGTCAAGCAGGGCATATATGGTCTGCATTATTGCTCTATGACAATGACGCATTGGTGAGGACACGAATATGTCCTTTTTTAACTACAAAAATAGTGTTTCTTCCTTCTAATGCTATGGGGGTGATCGAAAGGATATTTTGGTGTGATTGGTATTAGAGACCCGCAATCACGTCGTAGAAGTGCGTGGTGGCCTGTTGTTAACGGATCAGACTCGGCTGCCTACATCTTCACGGTGGTCGAGGGTTCAAATCCCAGGGCACACCTCTGACTTTTCGGAGTTATGTGTGTATTGATAGTCAATCACCACGTACTTTAATGGTGAAGGAAAACATCGTGAGGAAACCTGCATACCGTATCGATTTTAAAGAATTTCTACGGTATGTAAGTCCGCCAACCCGCACTAGGCCAGCGTGGTGGACTATATGGCCTAACCACTCTCAATCGATTCTCTCGATTGTAGAGTAGGCCCGTGCCCAGCAGTGGGACGTATATGGGATGATAAAAAAAAATCACGTCGTATAAACTGAACCTCATTAAAAAACAAGTGTCATGAATACTACAAAAGTAAGGGACAAAGAAGTTCTGACCTACCAATTAGTCCATTTCTGCGCCTCATTTGAAGGAGGAGTGATACAATTTATGTCGCTATATGTTGCGATTCAGCACAAGTATTTTAAGCTTTTAAAACCATTTACATGAATATAAGATCATGAATTAACATTTTTGAGACATACACAGGAATCCCTGTACTACGAGCATGAGTTTGATTAAATTAATGAAACTTAAATATAATGTCTTATAATCTAATTAGTTATCAGGAATATCAAGATTTACGCAACACATGAGTAATAGGGAAAATAATGACGTAATAACAATGTGGCCGTAATAATGTGTGTGTGTGACGTAATAATGGCCTAACCACTCTCAATCGTACTCTCGATTGTAGAGGAGGCCCGTACCCTGCAGTGGGTCGTATGGGCTGATACAATACAATGCTAAATAATGTGCTAATTACGTAGTACTTCTTCTAGTAGTAGTTTTAACATGCAGTTCGCTGAGGCAATGTGAATTCTGTGAGTCATGAATAACATTCTCGCGGATAATTTTCAAATTAATATATTAAAATAAATAAATAAATACACTCAACATTCATATACATAGTTCTCATTCCGCCTGTAAGTCTTGTCTCTTGTGTAATAGGAACTACGAGAGACTTTTCGGTCTCACAAACACCCAGACCCTTTTTGATGAAGTATTGCAACCATACCTCGAAATGACTTAATACCATTAACAGAAAATAGGTAATTTTTACAATAAATTATTAATTTTAATATACCTAGAGAAAACATTTTCGTTTGGCAAGAAAATCCAGATCAAATATTTTCTTAAAATTTCAACACGGCATTACTTGAATTGCGTTCTGCTGTATTTTATTTTTATTTGAACTGCCAGTGCTTTGTATAAATTAAAACAAATTACCAAGAACCAGCTAATGAAATGCCTCGAGACGAGAGTCATCGGAGACCTTTATCCCGACCTCTCGAGTTCCTATTGAGCAATACGAACTCAGTGGTCGATTTTACGACATGTTGAACCAAATAAACGTAAACGCCATAAACGTTTACTAGCTCTGATATGACAATGTAGACGCGTGGGCGGGGATGAGGTTATACCAGAGGTATTTTCTAGGATTTTTATTGGTTGATGTGTGATGGGTTGATAGAAACACAGGATTGATAAAGTTGTAAAAGATATAAGAATACACGGACATATATAACAAGCATAGACAACAGACAATACAATATAGAAAAAAATGATTGTTTCGTTTATACTCTATAACAACCAGTTCTAACAATGTGGTATATCGCAATAATATTTGAATGTAATGTTATGATATTAAAAGTCCATAACCGAAAATGCACTGCCCCAATTTCTTGCAGAGAAAACGTAACCTCTCGCACCATAATATCATAATATAATATCATCGTGATAATTAATAGAAGTGTATTCGGAAACATAACTGTGTGCCCCGTAAGTAGATGGTGATGGTAAAATTATTGATGATTGAAGATCGGGGGTAAATTCTCGAACATGATAGTTATTTAAAGGCTATAATACTCATATATTTATGATATTGAAAAAATAATAACCTCATTTGCATTACAAGTTATTTTTTACTTTTTTTACATAATTACAATTTAATTTTAAATTGCACACAGTAATCACCGCAAAAAACCTGTAATTTCGATGTCCCCATTGAACAAAATATATCTTAATTAAAGAATATCTTGAATTGTTCCCTCTCGCGCACCAACGTCCGTACATAAAAAGAATTTGTCGTATGTCAGCGAACGGTCGTTCCCGGTCCAAATCAAATTTCTGTTAATTAATTCAACTCCTTCAGTCGGTCAGTTTATAAAGCTTTTTTATCTGCGGGCACGGGTCGATAAAATACCAGTTGCGTTGAGTTAGAGGAGACCGCGTTTGTCGATTTGTATGCAAAACACTTGGCGTGGATTGTTGGGAAATCTTCGTAGACTAGGAGCAACCAAGCAGATACTGAAAGATTTTTTTACTAATTTTTGTTAGTAGTATTCAACACCAGTTTGAGATTTTTTTTATAATTTAATATATAAACTGCTACACAATTATTTGAGAAATTAAATTTAATAATATAAATTACTATCGTATATACGAGTATAAACATAATATCCAAAGTATACTGCAATTTATAACAAAAAAAAGAATTATTCGACCTACTCTTAATTTTCGTTGACGTGGTGGTAATTGACACGCATGCCAAATTACAGTTTTCTAGTACAAACACTCAGAGATAAGCCACGGCCGAATTACAGATGATCATATCCAAACTATAAAGATTTCTCGTTGACTACAGAACCCAAAAAAAAACACCAGAAATGTTTAAACGACCGCCGACAAATTAACGTCGTACCAAACTCATTTTATCTAACAAGAAACTATCGCTTCAGTTCGAATGACAGTCGCTCGCATAATTTGTACCCGTCACTTATTACCGATTGGCTATTGACAGAGTTTTAAATGTTAATAGGTACTTCAACATTGACAGATCTAATCAAGATCGACGCAACCGTAGACCCATAGTCCACGAACTTGAGCGATGTCTTTTTTATGTGTTATTGTTGGGAAAAATTGCTTCATTTTCTAGTGTGTTTGACCTTTTTTTGTATCGACGAAGTGATAAGGAAGAAATGTTTAGAGTGGAGTTAACCTTACATGATTGTTTAATACAACAAAGTGACTAAGTATAAGAGAAGACTTAAAAATAAAGGGAAATGTTGTAAGATGTTTTTTAATTTACGTAATAATATAAATTTACAGTTAAAAAAAAATATTGATCGTTTTTTAAATATCTATTTAATTAGTTAAATACACCCAACAGTCATATACATACATAGTCCTGACCCCATTAACATCAAGTCTTATGACTTATGGGTATCAGGCACTAGGAGAGTCTTTTCGGTCTCACAAACACGCAGACCAGAAACTAATACTTTTGGTTCACTCAAACATTTGTCTCGGTGTGGGGATCGAACCCGCGGCCTCTCGGTTCACAGAATACTGAAATTGCATTTTCATTCAGATTTCATAATTCATTGACTGAAATTTATATTCTTCTGACCTTACAAATGTATAAATTAAATACACTCTGACCCCAGCTAATTGCAGTATTAAGCTAAGTTGTAAAATAAATTACAGTCAATTAGTCCCTAATATTTTACCATAACGTCACCATCACGACAAATTATTTCAATATTGTCTCGTTAGCTCCATGACCCCGTATTCAGATATTGAAATACACATTCCAACACTTTATTCATTACTGTTGGAATCGATGACAATTTATTACGTTCCGCCATCGGTGGTGACTTGCGACGCGCCGATAGCCCGCTTTCGTAACTAACAGTGGCCATTTTTTATTGTTAGGGTCATCGGACACTGTGCCGTATGGTTCGTACAGTGCTGGACAAAATGTTAAGCTCTTGTTTTTTTATTTTTCCACGACTAAGTTTGTGAGAGAAGTTTTAATAAGAAAGAAAACGAGATACTTTTCAGTCTCACAAACAACCAGACCCGACACAAATTATGTAGATCACACAAATATTTGTCTTAGTGAGGGGATCGCACCCACGGCCTCAAGTTTCACAGCCGTTGTCTAACCAATTGCGCTACGGAGGCTGCCAAATAAATCCTTTTGGAGGTTCTTGAATGGTCTGTGATGAAAAGTAAAAAACGAAATAACCAAGGACATACAACATTGATTCAATAATCACATCACCCTAAGACCAACAGGAGCAACGACCTTTTATCAGCACTTCGTTTGCGAACGTGCTAAAGATCAGACTGGTACGCTCTGATAAATTACACGGTTTTCGAGTTTCGTCTTTGTTTTTATAGTAAAACTGTGATAAAATCTGCAGAAAAAGACTCACTACGTCCTTATCGGTGACATCAGTCAACCGTTTTATCTTAGAGCAGCGTACACAGGTGCACAAGTAGATTTTCAACTATTCGTATATAAATAAAACCGTTAAGAGACATGTATGGGAAATAAATCGATAAACTGATGACTTTACTGTTCAATCGGCAACATTTTTGAAGGCCTAAATCCCCTTTGGTCCACGCGCTATTTTTACATTTTTTCTTTCATTTCGAGACTTTGGCGACAATTCTACAATTGAAATAGATTTTTATGGATCTTTTACCTGGTGTATGTTTTCCCGATCTATAAAATATTACTACCTTACCTTACCCTATATTTTTATTTTAAATATGTATATCTAAATAATAACAACAAATTGTTTCAAAAAAAGAAAATATTGAAAAAATGGAACTATTATTCGTGGCCACAACTGCACGCGGAGGCTACAGATGCACGAGATTTATGCCGGGTAGTGTAAGGTGCGGTGATAAATTTATAAGCTCTTATCACGTGGTAATGGAATTTGTGGGTATATTGCACTGTCTCAATAGTGTAGGGCTCGACCGATTGTTTGGGTTGTTGAACTCTCATCTTTGTTTTTTTTTTGGAAAATTTCTTAGTTTTAGACGTGAGTAATGTGGCGTATGTAATAATAATTTATTTGTCTTATACTTCTCATCTCATGGTAAATGCCTACGTGAAACGTGTGCCAATAACACTTGTGGATAATAGATTTTTACAGCCTTTGTTGATAGCAAAAGAAAATGTGAAAGCAGAGGGAAATTTATTTTCTTTGCTAATATCATTGGAACGAATCATGATGGTAAATATTCTTTTTCACACTAAAAATCAGACTTAGTACAGTATAAACTGAGTACAGTAAGACTACCACAATCGATCAAAACATAAAAATTCATTCCGTCAACTTTAATTACCTCCATATTCAACAATCCTCAACAATAGACATACACATAAATTGAGCCAGTTCGTGTAAATATATTCAAAAGTACAGCACTTAATTACACGACGCACACTACCCATAAAAATCCCGATGCACTCGAGATCCGTAATCGGCATAAGCACACTATAAGTAAGCTGTTATCTCGGCCTTGTTAAAGGTTGGCCGTGCAAGGTGCATTGTTGTAGGGAAGAAGCGGAAAGCGATTAGAGTTTTGATAGTTTGGGGCTTCGTAGATATATGGACTTAGCTGGGGAGAATTTGTAAAAACGTTTGGGTTTAAGAAATGTATTCTCAAAAATACAAAAATAAATAAATAAGTCACTTACATGAGAATATCAAGAGAGCTTAAGTAAAATTATTAAATTGTAGTATAATTATTGAAGGCATGAAATTGACGCTCACGCTAGATAATTCAATTTCTATTTTTTATATATAAAATAAGCTAAGTTTCAATTCCGGAAAACTTTATGGTAGGGACTTAAAAAACTAAATTATTTTGCAATAAGCATCAATATGTTCTTGCAGCGACTCGACGTAACAATATAGAAGGGATTTCATTCTAATTTTGTAGTTTTTGAGTCTGTAATATGCTCTTTTACGAAGTAATATTTTCCCAACAAAATTATTTTATACAACCCTATTTCTATAATTTTAATTATTCTCCTTAGAAAATCGCTATCTCTTACCGCTGTATACATCCCAGCACCCAAGCTATTACCTTTGACCGTTGTCTCTGGGAAATGGTCGATATTTGAGTTTAGATAATCGTGTGTCGAATGTTCTCCGATTTAGATTTTTAATTAGATTAGCCAGGTCGCTTTGAATTCAATTATTTATTTTACTTTATAATTGAATAATTGAAGAGATTAGAAAAAGACGAGTGTATAAGTAGCAAATAAATAAAATGAAAATATATTGTAACTGCATTTGCTCTAAGTCGTTTTATTATCTATGGTAATAAAAATAATGTAAGTGTGGTGTCAAAACCCATCTGGTTCGAGGATCAAGATTTTTCCCAAAATATATTTTTAATGATTTTATTTCCTTTAATAAATAAATGAGAACATTAATATTTATAAATATATAGATTGGCTAATCTAGCAATTTTTTGAAAATTAGCAATGCAGAAACCAATTGATTATTATTTGATTCTTTATATTTTCTTTAAAAAACCTTAGTATCCGACGTCGATTGCCCAAAACCTTAATTATCAATACCTTTGATTCTGGGTTGGCTCCCAACCTGATGATAAATAATAAACCAAAGAATAACCGTATTGAACATTGAGAAGGTGACGCCCCGGGCGAAATACCAGTAGCGTGTAATTAACAAGGTATTTAGAATTTTTACGGATCTATCTGAGTAATTATTACGTTTGTAAACGTTTTATTAAATATCGTTTGGTATTATTTATTGCATGGGAATGAGTCCTTGGGTGGGAGAAAGCAAAGATGCTGTTGAGTTAAAACACGGTAACTATGTAGTTAGTTTTGTAGTTTAAATTTTACCTTATACATGACGATGTGGATTTTTATTGTTAAGTAAATTTTTACACATAGTATAATATATTTGTCTGTTAGTCCTTCCAACGTAATATTTGTTCCATATCCATTAATATCTATTTCGGGAATAGTTGTTTTAAGATCAATAATCCTCTCTTTGTTTTTAATAGTCAGTCAGAACAAAATACTCTACAATATTTGGGACCTAGCTAATTATATACATAGACATATTATAGTCAAATACCTGGGCGTAAAGATCTAAGCCTACACTACCTAATATAAGCACGTTACGGCTGTCAGAAACTACTAAATACTTTTCGCTCAACCATTTGTCTTATTTTTTCGAACTTATCATTTCACAGCCGACTTGCCCATTGCGTCACATCATCCGAATATTCAATACCAGATATTGAATTAATAATTCACCGGCAACAAAAAAATGAGAATTAAAATAATTGTAACAGTATCTTTCTTCGTCTAATAAATATTGCCTGTCAAAAAATCACTTTGGAATTCGTTACGTGTTCAATATCAATCAAGTGCGGACTACCAGATGGTACTGTATGTACTGTGTAAGGTGTAAGCGAAAGCGGGTATTTTTCATATTCGAAGGATGAACCGGACATATGCATGGACTAAACCCGAAACACGAATTAACTGCGTTCGTCACAGTGAAGGTTTTCTGCCATCGTGTGCAGCAGTCAATATCCTCAAGGATACAAATACCCTTTCACCAGCATTATTTTTTTTCTTATTGCTGATGATATGTAGATAGCTCTAGTATCAAGCCTTTTTCCTAGAAGGAGTAGGCACAGGTTCTACCAAGACCCGCGTTCCGTCTTGTTTGGTTTGTCCCATGATGTGATAGTCAACCATTTCGCTATATCGGGCACAAACACTTGATTGCGGGCTGATAAAGAATAGAAAAAGTCAATAACACTTTGCACGACCCGAGATTCGAACCCGAGACCTCAGCTTTGTAATCGTACTGTACTACTGCGCCACCGAGGCAGTCGTAACAATTAACTGACGTGAACAGTCCTAACATAAATTTTAAAGTACGCTGTTACCTATTACTTGTACCACACACCATCCAACAAGTAATTGTTTCCATCACATATATAATACAGGAATATTTATAATAATTTTCGGCTTGTCAGTCCATCTATTGAAATTCGAGCGTGGCTTATTGATAATTGGAGATCATTACGGAGTGCCGGCTGCCTCTATTTAATACAACCGATATTGTGTCTTTACGATTTTTTGTAGAGGTAATAGATTCAAACAATCTATATCCTTGATTTTATAATAGGTTCTTTAAAAATAAATTTTGGAATAATATTTCTAAAGATACTTACATATTAACCTTTAGCCTTTATCCTCTGAAGTCCAAATAGCAAAGTGCTAGCGGATCGTCAAGTTATTATTTATATGTAGAGAGCAACAATATTGTTGTCACACTAGTAAATAAAACAAATGAAGTAAACTTTAGGGTTGTCTGCAAACAAACTCCGTAATAATTAGTACAAACTTTACCCTATAAATCTCTTCAAATACCATATTTATTAATAATTGCTAATAACAAATATAAAAAATAAATTAAACGCCACATTAACTGTGGAAATAATTATAGCGCTCTACAAAATTATTTTATTTATTACTACAAAAAAACGAGTGCGATCACGCGAAAAAACTAGTTTCACGCCCGATGATTAATACGAATTTCAAAATATTCCGTATGCTTGATCATTCATCATTATTTAAATGGTGTGTAGTAAATGCAGTTAATTAATAATTTGATGATCTTTGATACCGATTTTTAGTTATATAAGCTTGTTTGCTTAGACGCTTTGATTGTGCCGACAAGGAAAATATTTTGGGAATACATTTATAAGTTAATTGTTTTAGTTGCATAATATTTTACTGTATATGAATTAATTATGATTGATATTTAAGTGGCTGCTGAAAAGCCAAGCCTTTTGAATTGAGAGTTTAGTCTAATAGTATAATGTATCCACATGTAATGTGCGATGTAGCAATCTGCATTCATGATTGTAACCTGTTTTGTGTTAAATAAAATAAATAAATAAATAAATCTGGCGGATATAATTTTATTTGTCGCTGATGTCCATATTTCATTACATAACGTACTCCGATTATTTTCGAGTGCAAAAAAATCGCTGATATAATTCGGAAGCATAATATGTCGTTTTTTACAAACTCTACATTTGAATTTAAATCTGTTATAATTTGAATCCTATAACCTAAAAATATTTAATGCTTCCATCACCTTACGTGAAATTTATTATAGGAGTAAGATTATTTTTTTAACCCACGCTTCAATACGTAATAAAAAAAACATAAAAATCTCCACAAATACATTCAATTAAATAAACAAAACACCAGCGTAAACGCGTAAAATTTCAATTCGCGAGACATAAATAATTCTCGTAGTAATTAAAAATAAGAGAGAGCAACACTAGCCCCAGGCGAGAAGTTTCCAGTAGCCGCCTGCCATATTACAATATTTAGATCATAATCTCGCGTATGATAAATTACGAATAGTCGCCAGCACATCAAGAGGTGAATAAGTCGGTATCGTTTTAATAGACCTCTTATTTCGAAGCTGCTGGATTAATAGGTTTTTTCTATTATATTTCTCTGATATAAGATGTACCGTATGCGCCGATAAAAATACATGTGTAACGTTGAATGTTTTTTATGATTTATTGTTTTGTGCATCTTGATTTGGCAAGTAAGTGGGTCGAGTGATGTTAAATGTTAAACGGAGCATATGAATACTGGTAACATCTGGACAATTCTATGAAGATTGGCTGATCTTTAAGTCGTAATAGTTCACATTGTGCACTTATAATGCCTGAAGTAATATTAATTAATAGAAAAATCAAACTTTGATAAAATATGTCCAATTCTAGCATGTTTTTGTGATTGTCCAATTTTTTTGCTTTGTGGTTTTTAAAATTATCGAAAAGTTAGTAGATTATAAATAATAAAATAAATCAGCTTTGTTTTATTTAATATGAAATTTTAAAGGATTCCGCTATTTTCTGATGTCATACACTCGTTACAAATTATTTAAAAAAATGCGTAATTTTAAAATAAATCTTCATCTAAAAACCTTCTACCTATTTAATGACCGTAACTCTATGAATAGGCCACAATACGACACAAAACATATCAAGCAAAAAACGAGAATCTAATTAGATCACACGAAGCGGTTCTCATGTCGATCACTACGGCTCTATTAGCGATGCATTTTACTAAATTATAAAGTATCGTATTAATGATCGCGTATGGTATAATTACAGCATATTATCGACATCGCCATAACCGACAATTACTGGGCATCGGCTGGAGAACCGTTTGTTTCGTGCGGTCTGTGTGTGGATTTGCGTGGATTTTAGATTTATTAATGTGTGAATTAATAGTATTATTATTTTATTGCCTAAGTCCGGGGATAGAGCAAATGGCTACCCTGATAAGTGATTAATGCATTGCATGAATATCAACAATATTTTGGTCGGAAGTGTCTTATAGGAAATACCAATGAGAGGAAGGAAAAAAGCAATTTTCATCGGTAATCCCACTCACTGAATAAAACCCGACTGTCAAGAAGTTGTATTGTTGAAATTTCGTTTTTATTATTAATGTTATTTTATAAAGACAGTTGGATCACTATACTCAAGTCAGTATTCCTACAGTAGTCCAAGCGACACTGTGTATCTAATTTTGAAGCTCTACTTGCATCATATTTCACGCCGCTCCAATTCACTACACTACGAAATTGACATATACAATAATCATCATAAAGAACAACAGAATAAGGAAACGGCCAAACCGCAGCCGATACACATTTCCTTGTGTGTATGGACGTATAAAAACATGTAATGACCGGGCACCGTGAGAACCGAGCTTAGTGAAAGTGTTTGCATCACCTACTATCGAACTGTTTCTAACAATAAAAAATGGCATAAACACTGCGCGGGTTGCGACCGCGAGTGGTGGGTGATTCTGTATTAAAAATATTGGGATTTATGAGATGGATGGAACTGATTTTGTGGATGGAATTGTTTCTATCGAAACGATACTTTTGGGCGGAGGTTTGAACCTATTCATATCGAAAAAAATTAATTATTGCTAATAACAACTACATCATTCTTATGAATATATACATATGTACATCGATTATGGTATAAGCTAGCAGGTGTAACATATAAATTGCACATTATTCAACAAACCACTTTTTTTATTTTCAACAAAACATACAGGACATGTCCTATGGTAGAAGAAAACAGATTGATGGATAGATGAAAGATATTTCTCAAAATGACCTCAATACATATTCCCAACCTAATCAACAGCTATGAAAATATCTTCAAAAACATTTCTAATAATAATTGGACATTATTCAACAGCGAACAGCCTGTGTAGAAGATGCAATTTCATACACATAAAGAGTTGTAAAACCATTAGTAAACAAGTAATTTTAAATCCTACTATTAGAACAACTATTTAAATAATACTTGAATAATTTTATTTCAGAATAGTCCACTCGAAGTTGAGAAGTCGTTTAACCTAGATTTCGGTTAAGGCTAGATCATATTCGTCTGTTTTTGGAGTCGAGTAATATTTGCAAATGTCTAAGTTTAATAATTACGACGAAAAAATCAATTTGCAATATAAGTATTTGGAGTAGAAATTTTGATGATACTCGAAATGAAGAGTTTACTTATTCACAAAAAGAAAGCATTTGAGAGGAGTAATATTGACTTTTTATGCTAAATATGTTCTTGATGTAATGGGATACTATAGCTACGAACAAGTCAGGTGAAACGTGGGCGTCTTGGTAGCACCTCTGCCTGCCCCTTCTGGGATAAAGTGATGGTTTGGTGTTGGTGTGTGTGTGTATTTCCGAATAAAATAATACAATATTTTTATTTCAATTTATGTTAAGCATATCGGCTTATTTACTTACGATCATTGTAAAAGCGAAGCAAATGTACAAACAATTCAATTTCAAAATCAGCGGAACGAGATTATAAAACCTTGCATGAATAATACATAAGGAGCAAAAATAATCTCATTACAATAAAAACCAAGAAACCTCATACCTTAGCTCCCTTATTACATGAAATTATCCATTTCTATCATGTTACAATAACAACAGTCAAGTATTAATTTTACGACGGTACTAAAAGCAATGTCGTCTTATTGGATGGCTCGGTATGCGTGATTTGATATTCAATTGCTACCAAATTCGGTGTTTATTATAATTTTTAATGGTAGAGATCATGTTACTCTCTAATTCTCGCCGTACAGACCCACACTAGGAACCGATGCGGTGACCTCACACACACAGGCAACTGTTCACCTGCAGCGAACAACTCGTGCGTACTGTCACATAATGGGACGGTGGTGTACTGGGATTCAAAATAGTATGGGAAAAAAAAATGCTGTTTAGCTTTTGTAGAGTTCAACAGGTTATTTTTTATATTAAGACGTATAATTTTTGGTTTAAATTGTTTTAATTATTGAAATAAATATTAAGAGGTTTTAAAACCCATTGTGTCAGTGTGTGCGCTTTGTAACAGTGTTAAAGTTTTAAAGTGATATTAGAAAATAATACAAAAAACCTGATTAATAATTTCATCATCGTTTATATTGTTTTTATGCGCGCCATTGCGATATCAGAGTTAGTCGATTATAGCGTGTTATTAATTAAAATACAATAACAAATTAAAATCACAAGTAATTATTACGTTTCTCCTAATTAAACAAGACGTGTAATCAAATTACACCACAAGCCCAGTGCGACCACGTCTCAATCCATAAACTCTGACATTCCACGCACACATGCGCACAATCGAAGGCGCATCTACGCATCACCTGTCGACTGCCCCGCGACCTCCCATCCACTCGGTACCTTATTAATATTGGTCAATACACCCACACATACACACACACCCAACCCAAAGTCAACCCTATTTGAACACACGTAGAGTCGCCTTTCATTCAGCAATTATCATTCATTCAACACGCCAAACTTACACATGCAAGATCGGAGGTGTTAAGCTATGTATGTGTGCTAGACACATCGGTTTTGAATGGGTGCTACGCTTGCCGTTGTGATTTTGATCTTTGTGCAAATTATTTAGGGTCTGTTTTCGTATGCACTAGGAAGTAAAATTGGATAGAGCACAGCGAAATGTAGCTCTGAGGTCGTGGGAGCTTGCCCGTTGATTCAGTTACGTATAGAAGATGTAACGGTAAGAAATTTTTGATAACACATTTGTGTACAATATTATTTTGTTACGTACACAACGTTTGTGCTAGATTTATATAAGAGTTACGAGTGAGCTTAGAATATTTTTGGTACTATTGTTTTTTTTTACCATTGTGTACAGCTTATTCGACTTCTATTACTTTTTGGTTAATCCTAGAATTTAAGCATTATTTATTTTTAAGAGCAGCGTGACGCGGATGGCTAAGATTGGCAATGAAACGGAGGCCACAGGTTTGATCCCGGCGTCGATGTAAATAATGTTTCAATGCGACACTAAGTATTTGTTTTGGGACTGAATGTAGTGACGCCAAAACTCGTAATTTCTGATACCCAAGACAAGAATTTCACGAGACGAATTCGATGACGAAGATTTGAATTTCGCTATGGTTTACCTATATTTATACAGAAAACAAAAACGAGCAACAAATACAGATGATTTATCGCATTTTGATAACAGTTAGATGTTATAAGATAACAGGTGGCAGAAGTAATTATGAGTCGTTGAATGTCGCCGTTTTTAAACCCAGATAACTAGTTTATTGAAACTATATGGGATTAAGAAGAAAGTAATTTTGTGAAGTAATAATAGATAATTTGTATCATATATTTTCATGATTTTTAGATGATGGAACACCAATCAATTTCCACAAAAAAAAATCGAAACCCACTCCCACGGCACCAAAACCCAGTGGATTATCCGTTAAGCCATGTATATAATAACAATAAAACTTTTAATTCCAATCAAGTGACAAAATCGTATACGTTAATTAAGCTCATAAAGTGAACTCAAAAGCTCTTTATATGTAGCGATGCCTTAAAAGCTTACCAATTAGCATTTGCTTAGAGAGTACTATTTTAATTAAAGTACAAGATTCAAATCCGTATGTAAATTGATTTTTTTTCAATCTCGTTATAAGAAAACAGTTTAAGTGGGTATATTTATGTGGGACCAGGCTGGCCTATTTAGGGTCATATGCCTAAGGTTTCTTGAGTACTTGGTACCATAACTGTGGTTTAACAATTTCACGCATCATTAGATGATTGCGATTATAATAATATCCTATGATTTTAGTCGATTAAGTTCCAAATTGATAATTACTTTACAGTAAGTATTTAACAATCAGCGAGATATTACTTTATATTATTTTTACCTTATTTTTTTATTATCATTACAAAAGTAATCTTAAACAGTTTAATTGCGATCTTGTTGTTTAAAAAAAACCGAATAAATTTCTATGAAACATGAATAACAAAAGCCAGTAGTAAAAAATGCAGAAGTAATAAATGTCGTTAGAAAAATCAGATTTAGATAATTAAATAAGATAATAAGTAACGGTTATTCCTATCAAAATCATAAATGAAAATAGGATTTTTTTTACCAAAGAAAAGACTTCAACGCGAGTCATTAATACAAATTTTTTTTTTTTTGAGCCGAATCACGTTTTATTATTTTATAAAGAAACAATTTCACTACAAACATTGCATAACATTTATACATAGAAATTGATTTCCGAAAGCAAGCACATTCAATAATCGAAGCCCCAGGCGAACCCGAGTAAACATTAAACAAAAATTAATATAAATAATGAACGTATTAAAATATCAATTGATAGAAGTTAGTTAGTGGTTCGTTTTAGTGATAATTATTTTGAAACGACTTTAATCTTCGCCGACGAATAAACGGGAGCGGTCCGCATCCCATACATTACCCGCTAATGACTCAATCAAATTTATAGGCACCAATCGTTAGATTATTTCGCATTCACCCATTATGATTAATTAAGTCATATTTCCATTTTAATCAAAACAACTGAAATTGAATAATTAATTTTCATTTTTTTCATCTCTAATCAGGTAAAAGTCCGCGGCGGTGGAGATGAAAGGTCTCCGGATCTCGGTCGGATATCGGTACGGTATCGACAGAAACGTACATTAAATGCCCCATTAAGGCATTAACGACGACTCACTAATTGTATAATTTAATACCACTAAGAAGGTTAATAAGTAAATCTAATACTTTTAGAATCACTTTAATATACCAGTTGGTTGTTTAGTTAGTAAACGGGTTTTTTGTTGTCTTCGGTGTAGGTTGGGTGGTATATGCTATTTATTTGGATAACATTTCGATTTAATATCAAGATTGATGCTTTTGAGGTCAATGATGGTTGGGAAATTGTATTACTAATATTCTTAAGTAATATTTGAAACAAAGAATTACTTTTCTTCATATTTACATGCAAGTCTGTATGTGTATTCTTCACACTCATATTTATAATACTATTTGTATTAACAAAGATATTATTATATAAATGCTACTATTTCTTACCCTTAGATGACAAATACATGTCTGTTTGTATTAATAATATTATTATTTAATTATTTAATTTATTCTCGATCAATATGACTTCAAAAGAAACCACAAAGTAGATAAGTATTTTAAAAACAAACATGACTAATCAATTGAGCCAATACCTTACTTCTCCTTCGCGACCTCTAACGAGATATTGTCCAAACTGTCAACATCTCAAACCTACAATTACCAGGCAAACCCGCGCGCCACAACAACTCAAAAAGAATGATGACACTCAATCATTTTCTAGATTTAATGCGGGCAAATGTCATATCAATCATCAATCAGTCACGCATCAGTTCTGTTTGTAACATTTAGAAACAAATTTCAACATTAGCACGGACATGCAAATTTAATTCCAACATAAATTAAAATATGATGAACTCGAACGGGCTTCATTCTTACAATATCAATCAAAGGTAATTATATTTTGATTTGATTTTGTTTATACATATTTATATTTATTTGTCCTCGGACGGTGCGGTCGGGGCTTTTGTTTTGATCTGTTTATTGGGTATTGGTATATGACAGATGGTATATTATTTATGGCATAAAGGTCCAACTCCATCGTAGGAGACAATAACAGCGCTATGGACATTTTTGTACGACATACAATGATAGGTATTACAATTTCACCACTTTATGCGTTTTTAATGCGTTTGGTAACCGTATGCTACGCGTTGTATTACAAAAGCAAGCTTACGGTTTACTACAGGGAAAATTTTGGAAATTGCCTTCGAACCCACAAGCCACCTAAGATTGAGTTTAAATTATTAAACCACGGAAAACCTGTCATCAGTTTCCATGAGTTAGAATAATCGATTCGGTTCATTTGGTATTCAAATTGTAAAATAAAACCATTTTTTCAAAAGTGGTAGAGCCACGCTGTAGTCAGCTATGACTCAGCATGAATGGGCATGCTCGTCCGAAGTCTCACTGTCTCACAGAAGATCGACGAAAAGCGACAGCTTAGTTGTTGCGTTTCGTTTGGTGAGTGAGACTGCCGGATCCCCAATACTCCTTTCCTCTTCCCTTCCCTTTTTTTTCTTCTCGATTCCCACCCAATCTGATGGGCCGGCAATACATCCATGATCCGAACGTTGTGGATTTTCATGAGCGGCAGTGACTAATTACCATAAGGTGACTGGTTTGCTCGTTTGCCGGACCTATGCTATAAAAAGATACAGCAATCGAAGTGTGTAACAATATTAAAAAACCTTTAAAACTCAATAATAGAACTACTACATAGACACAGATACAAACCGTATTGATATAAAAATTATGAAAGTAATAAAATTTTAGCCTCAAATATAGTAAGTAGATATCCAAACTACATCTTAAACGGTTCAGTAGTTAGACTATAATATAAAAAATAAACACGATACTGAATGCTCAAATTATTTGTGAAAATATCCACTGAATCTGTATTGACCGATTTATTATTTGTATAGCAGTATTTATTGGTGCTAATCTATTTTAAATATGTTTTTCTTGAAGGCGTGCGTAATGGAAATATTTTATATCGTAAATGTCATAAAGATTGCCTAGTTCGTAGGTATGTTTCGCTGTTAGAAATTATAAAAAGGATGCATAAAGCAGCAGACCAGGCTCTGTGCCGTACCTTGGGAGTGGCCTATGTCCAGCAGTGGCAACGGGCTGATGATGATGATGATGCAGAAATGATTATCAAAAATTTCTCTTTACATATCATTACAAGGATGTAGGTGCTCATTGAAAGATTTTGATTTGTGCAGACAGCTAACTTTCTCCCAATGGCAGAAAAGATCCTTGCATCAAGGTGACGTAATGCTCTACGTAGAAATATATTTTATTGTACTCGTATTCATTGCACTTTTAATTATGTTATTTTGAATTTTCATAAAAACGTCTATACTTTTATAGAAACTATCTCTAAGTCTACTATCAGGTCTCTGCGTATATTTCCACAAACACGCCAATTATGTGCCAATAAATTATCACCAACCAGCCAATAAAAGCCAAATCTGTACTCATCCAACAATCGATGAGTAAAACATAACGGTCCAACCCAAATGGTTTGAACACGTGCAAATATACGATATAACAACTGTTAGCATAACCATCTGCGTGTTTGCACAACTAATGTGACTCGACGAGACGCGAGTGCGTGTTATTACTGGTTTTAAATGGGGTTGCGCTGGTTTTTATTGTAGCTCTACTTATTTAAGGTACAATTAGAGCCTAGGATTCAAACGGCAGTGAATTTTGGTTAAATTTTAACTGGCTGTGTGTAGTTAAAAGTAAAATTTTGAATTACTACAAATCAAATCATATTGGAATACTTACGGAAAGAAAACTGTTGCGAAAAATATTTCCCTTTCCTGCCACGTTAATCCTCAACTAGGAAAAAAAATTAGTTCTAATCTAATCATCTACATACCTCTCCTATAATTGAACTAGATTTATTTTGGGGCTTCAGATCTGCATATAGATCTGGATAAATACTATAAATCATACAAATTATGCATTCAATAGAGCAAACCTACTTCCTCCAAAAGTTTTCTCAGCAGATACATCAATCAGTCTGTTAAATTACCGTTTTTCCTATGTCATATCCTTAAAACACAATTCATTTAGAATTAAAGTTCATTTAGATAAAGTCTGCGACACGCAGTACACAGCTCCGGTAGCGAAGCCAGTGCTGACAAATTTAATGTCAAGTAAGTGTATTAATGTTGTGATCGCTGATCGACAAGCTTTGGAATTGTATGGAGATGTTTTTGTAGTGTGATTTTGAAATATGTATGTAAATACTGAGATTTGAAATAAAGTAATGGCAGTAATGCATGTGTTTATGTGTTTTTAAATTAACTTTTAGAAAAGTTTACGTTAGGCTGTTGTAGAATTGTAAAGTTACTAGTTCAATATTCCTAACATTATCGTAATGAACATAATGTTCATCAATCAATCAATATATTAAATTGACTCATAATATCGATATTACTATTTTGTAAGTTGTAAGTGTGATGATGCTACTTAGGTTACCTTACGCTAGAGCAAGGCAATGAACCTTTGCAATTGTTTTACGAGAAATATTGCTAAAACAAAACAATGAATTATTATGCAGCTTAGATTACTCTCAATACACAACCAAAATATATTAACGTTAAAAATAAGTTACTAACAACTCTATATAAATCCGGTGAAGCTCAAATCCACCGTTGCGATATACACAGAACCGAGGGACGTTCGTGAAATGTGAAATCAGATAGTAGCAACTTTTTGCCTCGCTTGTACCCGAGGACGCTGTTTTTACGAGGACTTTATGTGCGCAGATGTACATCGCCCATGGGAGAATTATTTAAAGGATTTTCGGACTAATATTTTATTATGAGCGAGGCGACAGGAGGCATCTGAGCTAGTCATTTTGTATGTATGTCTCTAATCTAGTAGCTAATACATTTAAAATAAGCTGATATTATCTTAATCAAGGGAGGGATACTAATCGGTAGTCTTAGACCTAGACTGTGAAACGTAAATCGTAGTTCTATAGCCATCCCAAAAAATTAATGTGCGCAACAAATCAGTTTCAACATCAGCCCATATATGTACGTCCCACTGCAGGGCACGCGCCTCCTCTACAATCAAGAGTACGATTGAGAGGGGTTGGGCCATATAGTCTACCACGACGAGAGCGCAACAAATATTTAAAATAAAAAAAGTTCACGTGTTGTTGAACGAACAATCTGTTACGGTTTCTAATAATTGTATTTATAGACATTTATTTGATTGAACTAGTGACTTGTTATTCTGTAGAAGCCTTTCGTTATGGATGACGAGTTAATATTTAAATGATTTCACAAATTTCACTAGCATGATTCAGACCTTCTTGACATTTTACTTAACAAATACGATGACAAAAACTTATGACTTATTGTGTCTATAACAATACAATAAACATAACACATTATCTTAATTCAATTGTAAAGCCCAACATATTGCTCCAACCTTGGCTCAAATATAAACATACAACATTAATAACACAGCCAATAATTCTCGCTTAAGAAAATCGATACACTTGCGTTCAATAGACCTTCATCTTGTACGGACGTTTATACGTCTATACATCAAAATGCAATGCACTGTATATTAAATCAATCTCATACACTGCCGGCCATAAATACTGCACAATCCATCTAAATCTATTGTACCTTGCAATAATAATTTAGTGTGCTCCCTTCTACATGTATTTCATTTCATCAAAATCACACCGTTTTTATTCAACTTTAAGGCGTAGATTTAAGGTCGAGATTACATTGCGATATGGTTCAATACTTGTTTGTTGATTCTAGACAGGCGGTGGAAAATTAAAATACAATGCCGGTTGCGAATAGGCGAGTGTGTGACGTCGGCTAAGATGAAAGCGCATGGACACCGATTTATCCTTCGGCTTGTTTATTGCTAGGGCTGTCACATCGAGCTTTTTATCGATCATTTTTTGTCGCTTGATAAGTTTTTTATGAGTGGAGTGTTATTTGTTCTATATAATTGTAAGATGACAGAACATGATTCAAAGGTCGGTTTTACCTTATATTGATTGGAGTTCAGTTCTTCTTTTAGTCGCAGGTATTTTCAAATTGTATTTGGCATATTAAATCTTCCGGCAAAGGTAATTTGATTGATATTGTTATAAAGTAAATTTTAACAGGAAAAATATAGGTTTTATTCCAAACTAAACAGACCAACTATAGGTATATTACATAATTGCACAGAAATAAATATAACAAACTTTAGATAGCGGTATATTATTTATCTCTCTCTGCCTACCCCTATGGGACATAGGCGTGAGTTTATTAAATATAATTGTAATATGGAATACAGAGTAATATACCCTTTAAAACGGTAATTGCCTTCCATAAAAAATCAAATTATTTTGCACTATTATTTGGATTATTTATCACATACAAACACTAAACATCTCATACCCGTATATTACAGCCCATGACACCGTAAGACCGTTAAATGCAACCCTAAGACCGCGCGTGCGCAGACGCGGCAATTTGTAAACGCAGTCCAACGCAGTCTTCAGCGGACGTGCAGGCGTCGATCTTTCGCTCGTCCGCGCTCGCTGTCATACACCTAAGTGCCATGATTTGTCTTTATGTAGACGCAGGAAGTTTTCAGTTTATAGCGTTGTATATCTGTGAAAAAGTATGTATTTTTTTCTATGCTATGTAAAGTTCGCCAACCAGCACTAGGCCAGCGTGGTGGACTATATGGCCTAACCACTCTCAATCGTGTCTCAATTGTAGAGGAGGCTCGTGCCCTGCAGTGGGACGCATCTGGGCTGATACAGTACAGTACAGCACAGTATGTATTTTTAGATTAGTGTTCTAAATTTAAAAGGTTAACAAGACGCGGGAGAGTTTGGATTAAGAATCGACTGTATTTTTACAGTTTTAAAACTGATAGCCAATAAATAATATTGTTGATCTTAAAATGACTATATTCTGTAATAAGACTCTTATTTGTTATATTTTATTCTGATATTTTTATAACGTATATACATTATTGAGTTATTAAAAGTGCAACAGAGTGATAGTTTGATTTGATAAAAAAATCATTTATATATACAATAATACGATATTTTCACCACAAAATTCAGAAGTTTTTAATGGCGGTGATCTAATACATGTATTTTTGATCCCATTAATAAGAATAAATAATTTGTCACGTCTACAAAAATACTCTTTGGTCACCCAGCTTTCATTAACAGAACTTGTATTTAATTATAAGTGTAATGAAATTAATTTATCGTACTTATTCCATTTTCACACCATTACTAATACGCAGCGCCTATTAAAACATAATTACACGCCCGCATCGAATTCCTGTATCAAAACCTATTACATAAAATCGATTAAGAATACTAATAGTTTCTACGAACTCCATCGGCGTTCATTGTAAACACGAGCACATATAGTATCGATTTCGTATTTATATCTCGATTTGCACAATCGAATGAATCGATTAGAACCCTGATCACACGCCGCATTGATGATTCGAAGGCGCCTCTGTTTGAACTGATGTCATGGAATTGTGATTTTAAATGTATTGAACTGGATTGTTTTTGCGATTTTCTTCGCTTTTGGAATTTATGCAAAGTTGGGGTATTGGGTCAAGGATACATATTATAGAGATTTATAAACAACTGGATAATGGTGTTGCATTTCAGAAGAATTTTTTTTATAATAATTGTTTATTTTGTATTTGTCAATTTTGAAAAAATAAATAAAAGCGTTATCCTATCGAGGGAGTCTGAGTTTTGAAAAACTATATTTTTTTCATGTATAATAATTTAAGACTAGTACAGTTTATCTATATTAGCGATACCAAACACGATACACTGTCGTTATAGGGACTATGTACGTAAATTAGATGTAATTATACAACGAAGGTCTCAAATAATTCCAACCACAATGACTAACACCGGAAAACTCGCTCTATTTGTCGATAAAAATTACAATTCCATACATAAAATCCAGTTTGTTAGATTTATGATCAATTTAAGATCATTCACAATCCAGAAACGTGGTAAGTAGGAAATGAATCACCTGTTTTAATACAAATCAGTCTATTCACTACTGGATCGTTGTTATTTAAAGTCTGTTAGGAATATAAAGCTCATTGATCTGGAATTAGCATACACGCGCTCTGAGTTCAGAGGTGGTGATATTGAAGTCAGCTGGCTAATTCACGTAATTTTTTGACGCGCCGATCAAGTTGCGGTGCAGTTGCAATGAAGTTTACGTCTTAGTCCAAAATGGTATTCTTGTAATTGTTTAGCTGCGCGTGAACTGCACCTAAGCTATGCGTAAACTGCGCGTGTGCTGCGCGTCAACTGTACGTCAGTCGTATGCAAGAAACTTATACGTGAATACCGATCAAGTTGCGATCTGAATCACGCACATAAAACACGCAGCAGCAGAATACACTAAACCGCTCGCGTGACGTGAACTTGACGCGAGCGTATCTGACAGCGGTTGTCAAAATTACGAGAATACAAAAAGGTCTGTTTTGATCGAAACTTAACTGCAACTGCACTGCAACTAAACTTATTTAATTACGTGAATTACCCTACAGGTCAGTTTAATTATAATTTATTGCCCACAATATTGTATTAGGTACTATGAAGTTGAAGAACATCGTGAGGAAACCTGCGTACTATAGCGATTCGGAATAATTTCAATAATAGTCTACCAACCTGCACTAGGCCAGCGTCGTGTACTATACGTCCTAACCTCTTTCAATCGTACTCTCGTTTGTAGAGGAGGCCCGTGTCCTGCAGTGGGACGTATATGGGCTGATACTGATACAGACATTATCCAGCCCATATACATCCACCTGCAGGCTTTCTTTATTTTAAAAAGGAGTTTACCATCGGCAACCACGTTGACCGAGTACGGTTATAAAATTTAGTCGATTCTATTTCTAATCTAAAATAGTGACCTTATCGTAATGTCTGGAATCCGGCAAGGTTAAGAGATCTCACTGGATATCAAATTGCTGTGGATATCCTTGGGGAGGCGTATGTCCAGCAGTAAACTCTCTATGGTAGATGAAAGAAAGAGGGAAAGAGAGACCTTACTGGATTCGTCGATCATAAAATACAGAAACTATATGCCTAATATAATTAACGTACGTTAATTTCGTACTACAACAAAATAAACTTTAATTCGGCATTCATTTGTTTCAGTAATGTTTCGATCGGGTCCAGGTGTTGTTACAATCGCCATGCAGGCATACAAAACATGCGTTTAACTCGACACAAGTCAGGTCCGTGATGGCTTTAAATCTATGTTTGTACTACGATGTTGTTCAGTGACTCACCTAATTTCCTACGTGTGTATCATGTTATAAGGGCATTGTCGATTCAACAGGCAAATGTACGTAAACGGCACAATTCAAATGGTTGTTGGTTTGAAAAGTAACACGTTTTGTGAACCACAAACCAATTGAAACTTTATAATAAAGAAAATAAGATTGAAATTGGTAAAGCACAGGCTCTGCTGGATGCAATTAATGACTAAATGTTGGGACTCTTAATGTAGAGCAGTGTTTGTATGTTCGTTTGTAACTTAACAAATTGATGTGCTTAAGTTAGAAAAATCGCTGTACGAGGCTAATAAATTGTTAATGTTTTATTTTGGTACTTTATGTAGATTGAACAAATGGTGGAATAAAAATGAAGACCGCATTAAAACAAATTGTACGTGTTTCAAATAAATATTTGGTGTTTCATTAATTTTATTAACAACTTTATTAACTGAAGGTTTGAATCGATATTAATGAGAGTAAATCAAAGATTGAAAGTTCAATCGATTTTTTGTTTTTTGAATATTCATTATAATTTGGCATAATTTAAACTTATCCAGATTATTTTACAGTTTTTCTAGAGCAAAACTGGCGATTATAAAATAATAATTTTCTTCTATATAACTAGTTGCAATTAACCACCTTTTTAATAAATTCTTTGGTCAAATAGTGTTCCCCACCTTAGTATAATGTTCAATCAAAATATTTTCCCATAAAATACATGCTCTGAGAAATTATTTTGATAATAATTATTATAAATATACTAAATATTAAATGCAACGGACCCAGGTATACAAACTAGTTGTGCATAAAATGCGCTTTATTATTCCCGATGCGCAAGGTTATGCAATCTTTTGATTTGGATCATTGGGTCAACGAGACAATTCAGGATCATTTATTGGCGCTATGTAATCGAATTTATATTGCATATTGATGATAATTGCATAGTATTGTAATGTTGGACGATATTTATTGTTTATTTAAGCTTTTGTGTTGTGTTAAGATTTATTTGATGAATTACGCTCTTAATGTTTTTTGTTGATGACATTTACAATATTGTTATTGCAGAATGTTCTTCAGACATTTAAACTCACGCCTGTAGCTCAGAAGAGGTAAGAAAAGGTGTCGCTAATGCTACTTACAGTCTATTGAGTCTATTTGCGTCTCAAGAATTGATAGGGAGCAACATCAATTGGTATTTTAAGAAAGAATAGCGGAGACTTTTTTCTTTTTGAAAATGTTATGCAATATGGATTTTTAACATACGTATGAAACCTAGTACCTAATGATTTGCAACTCGTGCAGGTTAACAAAGAAAATAAAACAAATGAATAATATTATTTTTGTAAAAACATTATAAATTGCACATTTCAGTTTACTATGAAAAATAAACAACAAAAGTCATCGGTCAGAAAAACCAGTGCCTTTACTGCCAACAATTTTAAACGCTTCAAACAGAGATGGCATATTCAACAAGAATAACCATCAAATAAATATTTATATAAACAGATTATTTGACGTACGAATTAGTTTAAAAGAACATATACATAAAGTTACCAACGTACAGAAATCGTTTTCTAGCTAAAGATCATGTTGCATCGCTCTCGGCGCAGTTTCGATCTAAGATCCAGATTGTAAACTGCGAATTAATGCCGTAGGTGCCATATGCGTTGATTTTTATGTTTTTCTACGGAATATGTTATGTGTGTTTTAAGGTAGAACGCCATTTCTGTTAAATCTAGTATGATCGTTCTGCTGATATGAAAATCTTGTGTTTTCTATCGTTTATATGTTAACTGCTGCGTTTATTTGCATCGGGTTTTGTGCATGATTGCAATAGGTCTTAGGTGTGGCGCGTACCTTGTTTTGTGCTGTTTTATTAAGTAATTTTTGAGACCTAAATCTATAAGTCTGTACTTTGGAGAATGGGTCAAGCTAATGTTTCTAATATAGACGATATTTAAGTCACTCGCAGCGTTTTAAACGTAATATACAATTACTGCTAAACCTCATAACAACCGATTTAAATTATTAATCTTCGACTCCCGAAAAAGACAATTTGTCTGCGATCATTATCACTATCAAATCTAGACTCAAGATTATAATGTTAATTAAAGGCCTATTCAAACTTTTTCGACAGCAACCTAACGAAAGCTTGAGTCCTACCATGTCTTTCGAGCCTTATTTGGTTTTTGTTCACCTTATCAATAAACATTCGATTGTCGGCTTGACGACAACTCCGTTATTGATCACTAATCAAAATTACTGATGATGAAATTTAAAAATCAGATACATACTAAACGTAGACGACAATTTTTTTTAAACCACAACACAAAACTAAATTATTCATGTCCATTTCCTAATCAAATCGATCACTAAGAATAAATTTGTCGAATTACATATCTCATTAGTTGAAGCATGCGGGATGGACAGTCTTAGCCATCCAATAATATATAGATAATGGTGTGTGTGCGACACTCAACAATTTGAAATGACGGCACGACGACGTATATGACCCGTTACGGTCTACTAAACCGATAGGCTGCTATAAGACGGATAAAACCGACGTAGTCCTCAAAAAGTAAATTAGGAATGTTGTTGCATGGTGAAGTGTTGGACTTTGTGTAAAATGTCCAGTTTAAAAAAATGTATGGTTTTCTAATCTATCTTTTAGTGTTTTATCTTTTAATTAAATTTTGTTCTTTTGCTTTAGAAACCATTTAATACGAAGGTATCGCTTTTATTTTTATGTCTTACCAAAGACAATCCGCTCTATATGACTATTAGTGCAGTTAATGACGTCTAGGTATGTATGTATCTCGATTAAGAAAAACAATTAGCTATTTTTCGCCATTCAATACAAGTATTTCTGCCTGTTCCATAATTTGAGGTTGAGACTTAAGTGTACTTAAGTCTTTTTTTTTAATTTGCAACTGTCATACATTCGCACTCATTACTGGTTTTGTAAACCGAAAGGTGGCGCTGACCACACAATGTTTCCTAAGCGCGGAAAGTTAGGTTAGGTCAAGTGATACTAATAATCTAAAAATATGTTGCCTAATCGTTTCAGCTGTATTATTACTAAATAATGTTGATGATTGACACATCGTTTACCTCTTGGCATTTAGTTTAGGTTAAGTTGGGTCAAATTAAGTTAAGCATGCCTAATTCTAAGAGCTTCGTATAACATTGTAAGTCAAAATAGCTCATAGAATGTCATAAAGTAGCCTTTATGATGTTATTTGCATTTTTTACTCATTATAACAAATTATTTATAAATGCACTATTTTTACGCCGTCATTGCATACTACGTTTTTAACGTAAACAATCGAGTTACAAACATGCAAACTGAATAGGAAATTACTTAACAAATTAGTCTTTTCACAAAACTCCCTAAATCCTCAATTATCGCCGCTGAAATGTTGCGGTCACTTAACCGCCCAGCGGTGGGGTTGTGGGCCATTTGTGGGCCAGTTATCGACGCGTCCGTCGGTTATGAAGGCAATTTATAAGCACCGTATTGGAAAATTTAAACGAGGCAGACGAGATTGTCATTTAAGAGGGGCCACACACGAGGCCGAGATAGATTCTGCTTTTTGTGAAAGCTTGATCGTTCCGTGTAAAGTATGGAGTGTGAGGCGTGGACTACGTGTGATGTGGATATAGAAATGGTTTAGTAATTGTATGTTTGTTTTGTTTCCTTGTTTTGATGTTGATTGGATAGTTGGAGTTGTTTTTCATTTGCGATCTGTTTACTTATTTGTTAGATTATATATGTAGATGTATAAGAAAATTGAATGACATTTGCGAAATTCAGTAAACTGAAATAAAATTATACTTAAAATTGGAATGGGGTACTAATATGGCTATAACCAAAAATAGTCGTGGATAGTACCTGCGAAGAGGTCCAGACCATATACCTAAACAAGCAATGGTAGTGGAATCCCCTGGTAAAGCAAAACCGTGGCAGTCCAAAAAATACCTGGCGACGCACTGTCATCGACGAAGCAAAAAGTGTAGGGAGACCTGGAATGATATCAAGCTGGCAGTTCAAGACCGTGAGAGATGGGGAGTCACTGTGGGTGCCCTCTGCCCCATCCAGGGCACATAGGAATTGAATGATGAGTAGTCTTTCTGGTATTAAGTATTCCTTTAAACGCTAAACTGATTCGTACTTGTATAATTCGTGTCTCATTGGCTCTGTTTGTAATGGCAGCTTTTTTGTTTTGCTGCAATGAATGGCGAGGCGAGCATGCTATTCGCCTGATGTTAAGCGATACGAACGGTCATGGACAGTAGCAAAACCAAACAACACTATGAATTACGAAGCAATGCTTGGTATTCCAAAGCGCTTGCTATCCTGAGATATAAGATGGTAAGTATCATTATGTCCAATAGTTAAATAAAGGTTTTGTAAAATAATAACAATTACTTCTTATCAATACACTTAAGTCGTCTAAATAACTTCAAGAAATAAATGCATACTTATACTAAGAAAACACCTCGGTTCTGCATAAAAAATCAATATCACTAACCCATCACAATAATTTACCATTGATGGTAGCCCTTTACCCTTTCAAAGTTCAAAAGCAAGTCACCACCTATCCAATTAATGCAAATGTCAAAATCCTCCATTACTTTATACAACCATCACATGTGATTCGGTGTTACTGTAACACGTCAAGTGTCGAATGGCCTTTGAGGTAGAGGAGAAAGGGGCCATAATGGGCAATGGCTATTTTTAAAGATGCTTTATTGGTCAAACTTATGTGCAAATATAAATATAACTGTGTCACAGTACGTCCCAAATTCGCTCAACCGTATTTTAAATATGAAGTAAATAGTGCAAGATACAAATATATTTTTTTTTAAATCGGTTCCCTATCAACTTTTTATAGCACGTAATTATTTCTTCCAAGTAACGTTCATATGTCCAAAACTGATTTTTTTATCATTTAACATGAAACATCCAATATCACTATTTGAAATATAACTTAAATTCTAGTTATTAATATTACTTCATACTCCCAATAAGTTTTGCTACCTAATATGGACTTCAAACAAACAAAACTTCTGAAGATACCCACAACATTTGACAGTAAAACCCCGACCTCCCCAATAGATCGCACGGGCCATCACCGTTCTGGCGAGCTACAGCTGTCTAAACAGGCCGCGGTTGACAGACCGTGAAATGGCTGCGCACGCGCATCGGATCGCGTTACCCGCCCGTTTTGTTCTTTAAATTGTGTTTGATGTATGCCTGTCGGTCTGTTGATACGTGGGTACACGCCGATTAATTTGTTAGTGTTTCTATAGATCGTTTTTGGTGTGGTTGAGATTAGAGGCGTTAATGGGGTTAAGTATTTATTTAAGACAGTAATTATTAATCTAGTTTGATTGATATTTAATAGTTTTACGGCTATGTGTAAGTGCTTTTTATCGTAGGTTTTGTATGTCGATTTCTAGGTTGGGTAATTAATTATGTATTCTAAAATATATATTTATTTATGATTACTTCTATACTTCTCCATACTATCTATTTGATATTTTTTTCTTAGACCCAATTTATCATAAAATCACCATGATTATTAGATAACCTAGGCCTTAACTAACAGTAAGTTGACTCGAAAATAAAGATCATCGTAAAAACAGCGATTGTGGAATATTATTAGTCTACTAGGAGTTCAGAGGTTACGAGTGTTCTGAATAATTCCATCGTAATGACGCGTTTTATACAAAGGAGACTGATTCTAAGGCGCATGTTTTATTAAATACTGATAGAAATATATTTTAATATGTTTGTGAGAAAATAAAAAATTCTTAAGTTAATATTTTCGCAATATAATACAGATGTAGAAACATACAAATGTACAAGAAGTTCGAAGTTCGAATCCAATTTTTTCCAAAAGTGTGTCTTTAAGTCACTCACTTCCTCCTATCACATAATAGTATTTATATACATCCTGTTGCATTAATAAGATTTTAATTAGATTATGTATTTCATTTTTGAGAAATTAATTTTACCTTTGGTTTTTTACATTTCGTGGAAATATTTTATTGACAACTTATCATGTGGTACGGTCTATTAAGATTTTTCTGTCCTACTACTAATGGGTGATAAAAGTGAACTAAATATCTAAATTTTTGGTTTTTTGGTAATATTAAGAGAAAAATAGTTCTTTAAAAAAATATTTAAGTTTTTGTAGAGTTTAGAAGTACTTTCCTCCAGGTTTATGAGTATTTATTTACCAGACAGAGCCCCATGCTCTTTTAGCAGATTTATCGAAATAAATAACCGTGCATTCTAATAAATCTCACACTATAATCCTTATTTAATAACTTTAATATGTCACCACAAACCGCTACGCGCGTGTAATGGGACCGCGGAGTCTCGACAAAACTGAATGTTGTAACAACGCGGGCCGTGTGTGTTGCTGGAATTTTAATGAGTTTTTTTGCGTTTGCAAGGCGAAAGGTCAATTGGAACTATGTCATCGGCTATTTGTATAATATTGTACGAACTGGACTATTATGCTAGTTAGATATAATGACGGTAGATATATGAAACATTGACATAAACTTGAAGACGCAAAGTTATATGTGTATATTTAGCATAATGTTTTTGTAACTCAGTAGCAAAGTAAAGACTTTGCTGCTCAATTATAATCAGTGATAATTATAAATTTAATGCTTTGGTTATTATACATTGGTAACTTTGAATTTTATAATTTTGAGTATGTTATACTTACGTTTTAATTTATAGTTAACTATTTGGTTAATGCGCCAAAGTAAATTAGTGTTTCATATTGGGATATTAATATGTTGTTTTTGTATTCTATACTTTCAAGTAAATTCATGCCAGACATCAAAGATTTAGGGAGAAACATCAATGGGTACAAGTTTCTTGTCACTGATTATTAAAATTTTGTGAGGCAATTTTTGTTCAAAAGTAGACTTCCTGCGAATGCGAAAATAATGACGATGATATTTTATGAACACGGCAACACAAAAGATAAAGAAGAATTTTATGAATGAGATGTGTATACTATAACAGTAAATTGATCACAAGAGAATAGGTTTTTTCCAGATCCTTTATAACGTATATCAGTTCTGAAAGTGAAAGGACGTCAGTTACAAGCAGCAACACAACAAAAATGCAATCTCATTGAAAAATCACACGATCTGAACTCCAACACATTTTAACTGAAATCCGCAATTGTCTTAATAACTTTTGAATCCGAAGCACATTAACCGATCGATTTAATGTACCACCAACGAATTCATGTGAATTTCGCGAAATGAGAGCAATCATAACGAATTGCTGGCAATCAGGAAATGTTCGAATGACACTTAATATTGGCCTGAGCGGTGGCCAGGGTCGGTCAAAATTGGTTCTGTTTCTGAGAAGTCCATGGCTTTTGCTATGAGTGAAAAGGATGATATATCCTTTTCAACAGGTGGTATAGGTCATTGTTATATATTATAAATGAGGCTGCTCCAATAATAAACTTAATTTTAAAAATGATGTAAATATCCTTTTTCTTAACATAGAGTTGTGAGACCCCTACAATGTATAAATATAAATTGGAAATGAATGGATAAACATAGAAAACGAAATATTCATACACTGTGATTGAAGTAAGAGATTTGTGATGCAAAACCCAATAGTAGAGTCAGTTGAGAACGTCCTTTGTATGTAAAAAAATAATTTGGTGCATATTAGGTAATATTATCACCCGTTAATTACTAGTATTAAAATTGCTAAAAGTGAATTAAAATGTAAAAGTAAAATGCCTCATATGATGATTCACTACTCGTATACCTGTGTGCCCTAAACGAGCATAGATTTCAAGTGTGTTTATATAAATGGGTTCCTAATAGAAATATGTCGAGAAAATAACATAGAAACATAACAAATAAACCCAAACCAACGGTGAAAGTCACTAAGATGACTTTAAAAATCGCTAGTACAGATATGCTAACTTTCGTTTCCTTTGTAAGTTGCATGCGTGGACAGTCCGTCCGTATGTCGATCATTGTGCATATTGAATATGATTGTTATAATCTAACGGTAGTATGATTTTTGTGTCTGATTGGGTCTATTGTTGATTCCGGTGTATATAGAGTTAGTCGCGAAAGGAGGAAATCGCTTGAATTGGTTTATTGGTCGTGTGAAGTACTTGGGTTTTGTTAGGATTGATGATGTAGATTATGTTCTATGTAGATTATGATAAATTATGTCGAAAATGAGGCTTGGTGCAAAGGTAGAGTATTATAGTTTGTTAGAATTAATAGTAAGTGGTTTGTGATAAATTACGTCAAAAATGAGGTTTGGTAGAAAGGGTAGAGTAAGATAGAGACTGTTAGAGATGGTAGAGCAAAAAAAGTATTAACAATTTTTTTTTTGCCTCCAGAATCAAGTTAAGTGGACTATTTATTTGAGTATCAAATATACTATTATAAAACTTAAGCAATTAATAGCACAGAAAACTAGCTTATTTATAACGGTGTCATATTTAAAAAAAACATATCTTACAACTGTAATAAAAATATACATATATGTGTATATATTACTAGAGTTTTCAAAGGTTTTATTTCAAGCAAAATGTTATTAATCTTCTAATCAAGCTACTGGTGATGCAAAATTACAAAAATAACTCAAAACGAATGCATAAATTTGTCTCAAACATAATTCGCAGATTTATATATTGGTACAGTGTAAAATATGACATTTACGCCCACACGAAATATTTATTTATATGTTATGTTAACACTGGAACATAAAACGGGCGTGGCCATTGATCCATTATTAATAAATCATTTTTTATCACCAACTATCGTGAACATGACTTTATTATATCACTGCCGGTTTTATATTTTGTTTTGAACTGTAACGTCAAAGATTCGAAAAAAGAGTAATCAGTGTTGGGTTGTGGTGCACGCCACAGCCCAACATTATGCTGAGTGGTCACCTAAATGCCACAGCCACGACGTATTATCTTCATACACGTAGTAGCATCGTTCTTTGTTATTTTTTTTTCTTTTGTGACTTTTCTGACAAATTAACGTATTTTTGGGAATGAACTTTTTTTTGTCTTGGCCTGCGAAGTGTAAGAGCTAGGTGGAGTGACGATTTTCGAAAGGTCGTTGGCAGATGCTGGGTGCGACAAGCCGAAGATAGAGTGAAATGGCGCAATTTGGAAGAGGCCTTTGTTCAGCAGTTGACAATAAAAGGCTGATTATGATTTTTTTTTCTTTCTTTTTTTTTAGTAATATTAACAACATTTTAATTGTCCTTTTATTTCTAAAAGTAGATTCAACTACAAGGTAGACATATCCAACAAAGGATACCGCAATTTGCTGGATGCAACCCGTTTCCAATAGGACATTGTGGAAATATTTGAGTGACACCTACGTATAATAGTGGACTCCCTATGGCTCAAGACGACGATGATTACTCATTTATAGATATTTTTTTCATTACATATTAATAATATTTGAAATGAAAAAGTTTACCAAGGATATTAAACATTTAGGACTGAAACAAACAAAAATCCTATAAAAATGTTGAAGTTTGGTTTCTATGAGTTGCTATTTACAGCTAACGTAGGATATATTCTTATTTTTTGGATCATTTCTTACCAGCATACCAATAATTATTGAGACAATAAAATTGGTAACTTTAATATTGAGATTATTTCCATAACTTTACTTTTCATTTTCATACATGAATATTACATAGCGATCGTTATGTGTTATTAAAAGATTACACGAAATTAACCTTACGCGAGCGGAAATTTAACATAAAAGTTTCGTTTATAATTAAAATCGTTTTCTTTATTGCGGGTATTTTTTCGATTTCTTCTCGGAATATCAAAACGGCTGTATCATACCAAATTTAAATTATTTATTGACTTTTAAAGTCGAAATTCTCTTTAATCGATACACTTTTAGTTTCACGACTTAATATTTCATGCGGTACATGCGATGAGAAAATACTTTGTAATGGTATAATAAAAAACAATGTAGATACAATATTGATATGTACATAAATATAAAATCATTTATAAGTACCCGCCTATTGTACATGGTCCCTACTTGGCCAATAACTGACAGTTCGCGATATGTTCAGCCGTGGACTTCCTGTGTCTTAAGAGAGAGAGTGTGTGTGTGAGAGAGAGACAGTTTATTTCTGATCCTAGGTATTTAGATTATTGACGTTCGTGATGCCACTATGTTTGCAGAATTTTGGTAAGAAACTAAAGTGAAAAAGGCGCTTATTTATAAGGACACTTTTTAGTTTCTCCACATCTCGGAGATATTCGTATCACGACAAATCGATCATGCAAGTTGTTTATTGGTTTATGAATAGCAAAAAACAGCCTAAAAATATCTTTTTTTTTTATTTTGTGCGTTGAATAACAAATGTAATTTTACCTCATAAAATTATCATTTTTAATATTATTTGTGTAAACGAGGTATGCAGATCCAACGATTTAAATTTATAAATTCAATTATTGTTTTTATACAAATATGTCGCATATTTAACTGAGTTGCAAAAAACGAGACACCATTTCACTGATTTAATATAGGTATTCCTAATGCTCGTATACGAATGGGGAAATTAAGCAAAAATTATTACGAAAATAGTGATTTTTAATACTAATTCAAAAGCAATTTATTTACTCTTAAATATCAGGTGTCATGATGATATATTGTTTCGCTTGAATTGAATTAAAAATCATTCGATTAATAGAATCAATGGATTAAATTATCAAAGTAATCGTTTTTATTGAATAATAAATATATAATGCATATAGAATTTCACTTTCTTATCTATAAAGAAATAAGTTTATCTTACAATCTAATAATAACACAATTTTACCGTTATTGGTGAATCAGTAATGTAATAATATTTTTAGCGCAGGTCCGTCACACGATCTAATGTTTCCTTTCATAGTATAGTATTATTGCTATTAATACCAATGGAAACATAGATATGGATATCGGGTGCTTTGAAAAGTTTTTGGTTCCTGGTAATAATCAGTGGAGAAAAGAAAGAAAAAAAGTAGACACGATTTGTACTTCCGACATAAAATCTGGTAAACAAAGATGAAAATTTAATGCTATCATTCATCAACCATACTTCCGGTTATTCCACAATTAAAATATTAATAACCATCTGCCCGCGACTGTCCGTAATTACCTTTTCACAGCATTGAATCATTTCGTACGGTGTGTATGATCGATTATTGAAAAGTGTGCAAATTACAGGGTCATCGATACGATTCCCGCCGGTAATGACCGCCCGTAATGCTGACCTGCGAGCAATTTTATACAAATTCTTTGTAATTTTAATGTACCAAACACGGCGCGGTCGTCGAGCGGCGATTTCGATGTTTTAATATCGATTTTTTTTAGTATCGATTTAATTTTCAGTTGTAAGTTTTATTATAGGTTGTAATGGGTTTAAAAAGCTCTGATTTGAAAAAAAAAAGTTTATTTATAACTAGTGATCAATATAAAACTAAGAATTAGTAATTGAATAAGAAATGGGATCTTTAAACATTTTTTCAACATAAAATAGTTAATAATTTATTTACATATCCAGAAATAGTTAAAAATATTTAAACGGTAGATATATTTAAAATACTTTATTATTAACGGTGACTGCTAAGCAGGGCAGCAAATTCGCTGGTACTCGATACTATAAATTATTTCAATAAGTAAAATCTAGACTCATTATCTTCAGGAACCTACAATCAAATTGTAAGGTCAGACAGACAAAATAAGTAAACGCAGTTAATAAATAACTTTGACATCCATTTAATGTCGTTAGAGAGGATTGACAAATTGACACATAATTACATATTACACGTAGTGTCCAAAATATTTGCCGGCAAAAAACTTATTTGGCGAATGTTAAAGTAATGCATTAGCGGCACCTCGACACCTCGTATTCAAGGATTGATTATTATGGCGAAATAACTATTAATGTATTGGAATTTGTTAAAATAACGTCTGTAGTACCGAAAAACAATTACCTGTTTAAAGGATTTGTTGTTTAAATTCAAGGATTTCATATTTCTTGTTCCATCGCAAAAACTGATAATTATAATGAGGCTGCTGATTTTGCACTTTGTTGTGTTCTTGAAATTCAATTGTAACATAAATAGTAAATATTGTAATACCTTCTAGATTAAATTAAATCAAAAGAGGTTTGATGATTGAAAAAAATTATATTACGTCTTGTAATAGATAAATTTAGGTTTTTGCACTCATATTTCAACACAGTTTGTACAGATTTATATTATATTATAAATTAATTATATTTTGATGACTCATTGATTTGCTTAGTAGCCAGCGCCTTAATACTTACACAAAATATTTTGACATATTTTTTATACATTAAAAGCCTGCTGACATTATTAATAGTTTTATGTTTTTTTTTTCATATATCACATTCTCTGATCAAACCGACATAAACACACATAAATTCAAATCAGACATATTCCTGCCTAAATTAAAATTTATTTAACAGTTTTAATCTAAATTAGGATATGTGTAATAAACATAAATTCTTTACAAACGACTTTATTTCCTAATATAACACCTACGACTAATTAGAGCAAGGAATTAATTATGTGGACCAAGTCGTAATCTCAGACGGATCTTGCATACAAATTATATTACACCTGCACTCACTCTATCCTTTTTATGTGTCTCTATGTAGAGACAAATTGCTTTTTTATAGTGTAGAGTATGCGGCGAACGTTATGGTTTATCCCTGTAAAGGGACCAGATAAGGCGTTCATACAGATAAACTTTTCTTATATATCAGTGCTTTGAAGATGCTTAGGTGTATATTTTTCATTCCCAATTCTTACCAACATTTAATTAAATTTAATTAAAATTAGCTCTATGTTTTTTCTTACACACGTAGTTCCACCAACTACATGGATTTTTATACTAGATATATACAAGCTAAACTCGAAATGCAGCGTATTTATGTGGCTTGCTCTAACGAGTTTCCCGCTATCGATATTATAACAGTTGCAATCAAATTTACACGATCGAAAAGAAAATAATTTCTAAAATTCATACTAAAAATAAATAACCTAAATTTTCTGCACTTTAAGAGTCTATGTTTCTTATTACCAACCCTACTCATGGAATTTTTATAAAGTGTCGATCATCCTCGTAATTAAACATTATAATATACCCCAACCTATCAATAGTAAAATATGGGATACCATAGAGCATATTAAGATTCATAAGGCGTGCCCACGCGCGACGGAACCGTGTTTGTCTTTAGTTAATTTGAATAAATACTTAATTATGTTAATATTCTAATCAGAGATCTATGATATGTTAGTAAATTAGATCTTTTTATGGTGGCGGCGGTGTCAGTGAACCTGCACTGTACGCGTCCCTAACGATTATGACCTTGTCTTAATTTCTGTAATAGTCGGAAAATATGTTTAGTACGTGTTATTTATTGCTTTCTTTGATTTTAGATATCGAGTTTTTTTCTTTGAGTTAATTAAAGGTCAGGAAAAATATTTTTTTTGTGGGAATATATCTAATGGAAAAAATCGGATATGGTCTCAAGTAACTATAATACGATCAGATTTTTTAAAAGTGATAAGCTAAAATTCCTTCCTATGAGGAAATCTGAACACCATAGGGATTAAAAAAAACATCTGTGATGTGATATTTGGAAGCTAGCGTGGTAAATTGTAGCCTTATACAGATTTCGGAGGTAGCTAATGCTTAGTATTAGGGTATATCATTATTAAAAATTAAACCAAAAATAAACTATACATTTTAACTTCACGGTGCAGTTGGTTAGAGGCTAGCTGTGAAACGAGAAGCCGCGTGTTCGATTCCCGCATCGAGACGAATATTTGTGAGTCCCACAAGTATTTGTCTCGTGTGTGTGTTTGTGAGACCGATAAGTGTCTCAGTGTTTCTCATACCCATCTCATTCTTATAATGTGGGATCAAGACTTAGTATGTGACTGTTGGGTTATTTATTTATTTATTATTCATTTAACTAAGGATTTTCCTTATTCTTGTATGTAATTTGTATAGTCTAAATGACCATATTTTAATTGAAACAAATCATAACCATGCGTTTGCATTAATTTTCAGATGACTGCGATAATCCTACGTCGTGGTGGGACTACTTGATCATTCTTATCAATTGTATACTTGTTTACCTTTGATTTGCAATTTACTATATCTATGTAGTGTTAACTTATGTATCGCAGGTCTATTCTACAAGTAATATAAATTAATATAAGTATTCCATCTCATTTAATAACAGAAAATAAGTGACGTATATAAACTCATGTTATATATCTCACTTCGCATACATATTTGTGGTATACATTTTCATACACTTTAGTCAATCACCCAGTCCATTTAACGTTGATGGATATCCATTCATATGTACCATATGGTACGTACCATATATCTTATGCAATTATTTAACAAAATAGAATCTCGATCACATGGAGTATTGCTCTAACTTGTGGATATACTCTACCACACGAGACAATAACCCTCAATGAGACCCTATACTACTGCCTCCAAGAAGCACCTAACGGTACATATCACTAAGCTACGAAAGGCATACACGTACAGTCGTTAATTACCACAAAAAGCCGCGCTAGTTAGTTCCTCCGCCGCTGATGACAGTGTTTTCATTGACTCTTATAATAATCTCGTGATTTATAGCTCGACGTTCGATAATTACGTTTTATTATGTGTCTATGATCCACTATAAATTTACATTTTGTCTCGTCTCGTTTTGTGTAGGCGAGCAGTTGACAATTTAGTTTTTACTTTATGTTCATAATGTTGGATTAATGTTGGGCGCTATGTACTATTAAAATGTAATTTGTTTTGTTTAGTACTTGTAATGTAAATTAATATGAGAAGGTTGGATGCAGGTAGTTTTCAATAGTTTCTGTGGAAGTCTTTTCCCAAGACTGTGTTTAGCAATGGACTTTCCGGAGCTAAAGATGATGAGGAACAAACACTACTACTAAAATATTATGTTCTATCACGATCCCATTTATATTAATAAAGGTAGTTAATAAAGTAGGTATTAACCTACTCCCAATACTCAAACCCGGAACAAAAATTTATAGTATACGCAAACGTATTTAATCGTACCCGAATCATACCACTAACCTTAGAGCGCAGAGAGCCAGCTACTTTAGTACTAGAGTTTTCCATGATTTTAGAATGATTTGGCATTCAATTCAGAGCGAGTATTAGACTTAGTACCTCTGATTATAACTTATACAGGCTGCGACAAAATCAGTAGAGCGATATCGATCATGGAATATAATATATCTTCCCGACGCCTTACAAACGAGTTTCGCAACCCTTACATAGTAATATAAGGAAGGAATATTATATAACAGATTAACCTTTGACACAAAACCTCTAAGTTGTGAGTAATAAATAGTTGTACAGTTTATATATTATTAATTTATTGTAGTCGTGACTAGTCTTCACATTAGTATTTAAAATTCTACATTATTCCGCTGATTATATGTTTATTTTTAATTACATATTATTCATAATATAATAATGTATTATCGTTTTATTTTATTACGTCTAAATCTTTTATATTTTAAGGTTTGTGTAAATTATTAATATCAAGATTCTTTTTCGACTAATCGTTTTTGGTTACCTTGACTGTACCTACCAACATTAATCGTTTAAAAGAGCTTCCACATAGGCGAACTGTAAAATTTTGATATTATATTTATATATGCTATTGTACACCAAACAAAAAAAAACTTACAAAACCAATGACAACACTTAAAAACTAATGGCATGGTTACAATAGGCGGCCTCATCGCACTATATATCGTACTATTCTTGGGAATTTCTTGAAGTTAAGCAGCGGACATGCTTTCGTCACTCAATGGTTACGTAGAATCTCAAAATTCCTAATGTCAATAATGATATACTTTTTGTTTCAGATATTATGAACATTGCTTATCTCACTTATACTTCATGGTTATCTCTGGAAAAGAATGCCTTGTGCTTTACTTCATCATAAATGAAAAAAAAATATATGCAAAGAAATTTGCCTTGTGAACTGTGTATTCAAAAAAGACTGTCATTTTGAGCTTTATAAAAACACAGAAAAGAAACAATAAAAAATTATAATATATCAGTTCATATTAAAAAATCATACATCACCACTTCCCGCACGCTGGCTCCTAGACATGAAAAGAAACGGCAGCGACGCTTTACCACATTAATAACCCCTTTGTTAACTCTGATATATTGGTCGATTTATTATTGTATACCATTTATAATTTACGACACAAGGAAAAATATAATTATGTCGATGTACCGCCGCGGTGACACACGGCCGCTCTACCGAACCACGGGTGGCCTGTAATTGGTAAGTACAGGGCATATTTTACGTACAGACTTTGTGTCATAAATATATTGTATTCCATATACGATGTCCTGATTTTCATGGAGATTAAGGAATAGTGACGAATATGAACTTCATTTTTATTGATGGAATATGTAGAGCTGTGTTGGTACTTTTGAAATCGGCACGAAGCATACAAACATAATGTACCAAAGCTACATTTCTTTTAGTCACAGATCGATAGAATTTTAGTCGTCCTTAAATTTCCTCACCTTTTCTATTATGTATCTTAATATTAAGTCGATAAGAAACTAAGATTATTCTTGTCTCGTTGTAGTGAAAAGTAATCAATTTGCACGACAAGACTCTGCCTTGTTTGCTGATTAGTCAAACAAATACTACCCGGAAAATTATCCTAATATGTAGAAGGTCCAACAGGTCACAGTGGAAATCGTTGTGAGAGGCCTATCTTCAGCAGTGGACTTCTTTTGGCTGATGGATTGGATTCGATTGGATGTAGAAACTCCTTAATAGGTGTTATACTGTTTTTTATAGAATTTGTTTTCATGGGCACAGTACCTGTATCGGTTTTTGAAGGTTGATCGTTTAGACAAACGGACTGCTTTTTTATAGTTAAGGAGATAGACACAAGTACACATACACATTGTACGGACGGATTAAACCCATCATATCTAGGCCATGAGTGAGACCGAATGGCTTGGAAAGTCGAATCCGTCAGCGTTGTGACATTTAGAATGTGAAATGCGAAACTGTAAATGTAATAAAGTGAGATGAAATTAAATTAATTATTGTGAATTGTTGAAAAAAATGTCGTAATCAGAACTGAATTTCGTTTCTTTACACGTTCCATTGGACGGCTGTGAAGGGACGAAATATTGCTACTCTTATAAATTTAGGGCTGTCTCGTACTTAAAAATTAATGCTTGTTTTTGTTATTAATTAATTGAGCAAAAATATCACGAATGTATTGAATCAAATATGTGAACATTAGATTAAAACTCCTAAATATTTGTTACTTTATAGTAACTAAAAAAGCTGTTTATAAATTTATGTTTTCAAATAATTTGATTAAGTGGGTGGATTACTCGATATGGTTATTCGAATTTGTGCTTAGCAACTACGGCTTAAAATCATACACTAACATGTAAAAACTAAAGATTCACCGACAATCTGCTATGAGAATTCTTCCTAACAGTGTAAAATTATTCGTTCATTCAACAACCGCCTTCTTTCCCATTTGAATCCATTAGAACGAAAGTACCTACAATTATATTTTTACTATCCACAGATCCTTACACAAAAAAATATTATAACTACGTAAATAAAATCAGTGCCAGCCCTGCGCACGGGCGGCGCACAGAAAATTGAATCGAGCGACATTAGCCCGCGACAAAAACGTCACAAATTGATTCGGAGTAGCAAATTGCATGCGGCGCGACGCGGCAGCGACAATTTGCCGACGGGTTGCCGGCTTGTCGCGGCTCGAGACCTTATTACGTATACAAACTTAAGTTTTTGCACGTAATTTTTGTAGTTTAAATTGTGTGTTGATTTGTATTGTTGTGTAATCAACCTGAACTGCTTGGGAAATTATTTTATTTTTAATTTTTTATTGATATTTAATAATGTTTTGATTGAGACCGAAAAGTCTCTCGTAGCTTCTGATAACCACGACACAAGACTCGATCTTAGTGTGGGGTCAGGATTATGTATGTGACTGTTGAGTGTATTTATGTATTTTATTTCTAAATCAATTTATTTTTGATGAGACGTGTAATTGTTTAAGTAAATTTTCTTTTGATATGATAGATATTTTTTCAACCATATTTTCCGTATAATCAAACCTTTATGTAAATAATACATAAAGCTACATAAATCCAACTGCAACTAAAGCCTTATGGGGACACCAGAAGTAAAAAAATAGAGCAAACTCCAAGAGTGAAAGCGATAGCAATACCGATGTCTATGCATTCGACACGCAATAAAACCGCATACAACAATCATTAATCATTCACCGGATAGCATTATATTATAATAATAATGATTATGTCATTTGGGACCAAACTGATTGGGACCGTCCACCGTCACCGACCTCGATATTTAGGGCTCCAAAGATTTGTCCTTGGATTACCTCACATACCATAAAGCCTTTATATTTTATTTTAATTACTTTGTATTGTAAAAGAGACCTTATTACGTAGATTTTAATACACGTATTAAGTTGTCGGTGAAAATTGTTGCTTTTTATTTACTTTCTGAACATAATTACACTATCAGTTATAGTAATATTCTGGTGCCAATAAATAAAGCATACATGCACACAGCGAGAACGTAATTTGGTAGTACAGGTTTTTGTCGATACGTTTGACTCTAATTTAAATATAATTCATTGTATTTTTACAAATATTTTTTCACCTAACAGCCACATACATAGTCCTCATCCCACATTAAGATTGAGTCTTGTGTCTTCTTGTGACTTTCAGTCTCACTAACACCCGAATCCGAAACAAATAGCTGTGAATCACACAAAAAATTATCTCCGTGCGGGGATCGAACCCGCGGCCTCTTGTTCCACAGCCGGTGTGTAACCAACTGCAGCACGTAGGCTGTCATATAAAATATTGAAATTCTATTTTTAATAACAGTTTAAAACAGGCTAGGGGTAGACTTTCGCACCACTTAATTTGGTAATTTTAAACAACCTTAGTCAAATTAATTAATAAAAAAACATTTGATATTGTTATCCTTCGTCTTTCAATTTGATGATTACCACACTAATGATGATATAACAATATATGGTTTCTTAGATTTACGCGAAAGTTTCACATTGAGATAAAAATATTTATTACGGATTTTATCGCGAATATGATTTTTTTTAACTTCCCGACGTTTCGATCACTTTACAGCTTTCGTGTTTACGGACCAACCCGTATAATACGAGTGTATGTCTAAAATAAACCATACGTTTTTAGCTTACCTTGCATCCTTCGCAGGTGAATGCGCCGAAATGGAAGCCTGCCGCCGGCTCTCCGCACACTTTGCACTGCTGGTTCATCTGGAAAGAAGAAATAGCTAATTATTCAATAGTTCACAAACATAAATAAATATATAAATAATAAATACACTCAATAGTCACATACATAGCCCTGACCCCACATTGAGATCAATTGAGTCTTGTGTCGTGGGTATCAGAAACTACGAGAGACTTTTCGGTCTCACAAACACCCAGCCCCGAGAAAAATACTTGTGGGCCTTTTGCCAATGGTTATTCCAGGGTGGAAAATGGAAACACAAGATGCAGTGAGTCTCACTGTGACCCTGTATGAGACTGTTTATTTAACTGTACTAATGATATTTATATATATTTAGGTGACCCGTGCATACTTGATATTGTCTAAATCATTTGACATTGACATTTTGCAAAATCAGATCTGTTAACGTGCGTTCGTGAAGTTATGTGCTGCCACAGGCCTCCCAAATATTTGTCTCGGTGCGGGGATCGAACCCGCAGCTTCTCGTTTCACAGTCGGTTTTTAACCAACTGCGCCACGGAGGCTGGAAAATATTACGGTATTTCAAGTAATTTCCTCGTAAATGAATTTAATGTATAATATGCTTACTATAAAATATCGTAGGTACGTTAAAGGCCTTTAACATAAGAATTGATTCTTCCTTCAGTAATATTACTAGTTAAATACATGCATAAATATCACGCTTTTTCCCCAGAACGGGTAGGCAGAGGTGCAACCAGGACACCCACAGTACAGTCCAAATTGGCTACAGCATGCAAGTAGCTGTTTGTTATAATTTAGCCTTCTTCTAGAACCACTGAGGCCTTAAATAAACTGTTCTTTTTCAATAAATGGTGATACGAGCATGCCATTTGCCTGATTATAGACCATACGACCGCTCATGTATAGTAGCAAAACCAAACAACACCACGAATTACAAAAATGCTTGCCATTCCACTACGTTCGCCATCCTGAGACAAGTTATTAAGTGTCAATATGTCCAGTAGTTAGCCTGGCTACAATATCCTTTAAACCGGAACACAACAGTGCATTTACACTGCTGTTTGGCATAAGAAATAGACGTTACGGTGGCGTTGTATCCAGGCGGCCTCTCACAGAGTGACCTACCATCAGTAAATTTCAATAATATTCCTAACTATCCCAGGCGAGTTGGAAAACAAAAGCCTAACTTCTTAATAACACCGCAACATAAATCACAATTAATAAGTGTCAATTGGATAGACTTTATTGCATTACGGCAGACAAATTTGATGGCCTTCATAATTTTATATTAATACATTGAGAGCACATAAATGTTGGTATATAATAAATATTAACGACCAGTTAGCTAAAAGCCTCGATAACAGAGTAATATTTCAAGTGATTCGTCGTCTATTAATACGATAATGAGTCATTGCTGTTTGGCCGGCATATTGGATAATCTTTACTGTATCAGCCCAGATACATTCCACTTGAGGGCACGAGCCTCCTCTACAATCGAGAGTACGATTGAAATTGGCTAGGGCATATAGTTCACCACGCTGACCTAGTGCGGTTTGACGGACTTTACATACCACAGAAATTCTTGCAAATCGCTATGGTATGCAAGTTTTCTCAGAATGTTTTCCTTCACCGTTATAGTGCGTGGTGATGAACTATCAATACACACATGACTCCGAAAAGTCACACGTGTGCCTTGATATTTGAACCCGCGACTACCTTGGAACATGGTGGCAGCCGCGTCTGGCCCGTTTACCAACAGGGCACCACGAACTTCGGATCATCATCTTTAGTTTTTCATAAAAATCTTTTAATGACAGTTCGTAAATTATTCTTTTCTTCTTTAAGAATTTACTTAAAATTACAATCACATTTCTTTCCTTGCACGAAAATCTCATAATTGTATTAATAATGCCAAAAAATATCTACGTATTCTACTTATCCCAAATACAGGTATAATTCTCTATATTACCACCTCTCTTCATTCTATTGACTATCAAAATCTATCTTTCTGTTCTATCTCTTGTAATCTGCTTAATCATTGCCAGTCTAAACTTTAAGACTATTTTTTCGCATAATATCTCATTTTTAAATCCAGCGCTTTTTCGCCCAACCTCAGAATCTATACTTATTTGCCTTTTAAAACAAAATAAATGTAAAATTGTAAAGGCCACTAAACGGTACAATATCGAAATTGTGTAATTTCAATTAATTGAGACACATTGGCAATTTCCTGCTTTGTGCATTAACAACATTCTTTAGTATCGGTATTCTGTTAATTTCACAAGGAAGTGATATGACGCGATTTATTGCGCCCGTTGAACTTATTAAATGAACATAATTGTTCTGAAACAAGCATTTTTCTTGTGATTTACGTGGTTATTGTTATTATTTACACGTTTTATCGGTGTTTTGTCCTTTATGTATGTGTGAAATGAAGACATATAGTTTAACTTTACTCTATTAAAAAGATGTAGTTGTACTACGGTCCAATTATAAAGCTGAAGTAGTGGGTTCGTATTCTGGGTTGGGCAAAGTGATATTGGATTTTCATATTTATAATCATATGTCGATATGCTCGCTCCTTATCACATCTTGGTTAGGAATATACGAGGCGAAACGTGGATGTCCCAGTAGCACCTCTCCCTATACCTTCTGGCAAAAAGGCATGAGTTTATGAATGTATGTATTTAAACAAGACGAAATCGCAGTTGGCCAGTGTAGATTATTTATTCCTAAACTCTTTAACCGAAGCTTATTATACTTATTAGTAAGAATTGTAGAGTGTCATTCGACATTAAAAGCGAACTAACGTTCCTAAACACAATTTTAAATCGATTTCTAACAACGTAGAGTGTGTAGGCTTGAAAATGGTTTAACAAAATATACTAGATGGCCTACATACATTTCTATATCAAGTAGTCGAAATATAAATATTTTTCTAAATTATCTCTAAAATTATAAAAACACGCTCAACTTTACACACACAAATTAGTACACAATCAAAGCCATTCAAAAAGTGCTCTTACACAAAAGCAATGAAATTATAAAACACTCGATAAGATCAAAAAGTACACTACAATTATATTAAAAATCGTAAAAATATATGTAATATAAACCTTGGAATTGTAGCAAATAAATTACATGTTGAAATGCTGCGTACTTAAAACTACAAGTGTTTGGAGTACCATCAAAACTCATTTTGTACTCGAAAAACATTTGTCAATTTGTTTCATACATTCCATGAAATATTTGAGGAATCTATTACTAATATTATGTTTTATGCAAGAAAATATATTTTACCGCCTCGGTGGCGTAGTGGTACTACGGTATGATTACAAAGCTGAGGCCTCGGGTTCGAATCCCGGGTCGGGCAAAGTGATATTGGATTTTTCTATTCATTATTAGCCCGGAGTCAGGAATTTGTGCCCGATATGGCGATAGGCTCGCCCCCTATCACATCGTGGGACGGAATATACAAGGCGAAACGTGGGTGTTCTAGTAGCACCTCTGCCTACCCCTTCTGGGAAAAAGGCGTGTGGTTATGTATGTATGTATGTAAATATATTTTATGTTTGTATTTTATATTATACATATTTAGAACGCTTTCTATTTCTCAATTTTTTTTTATTGCATACGTCCGGCAAACAGGTCACCTGATGGTAAGTGATTACTGCCGCCCATAAACAACCACAACGCTGGATGACGGATGTGTCGCCGGCCCAATTGGGAGGGGAGCGGTAAGGAAAAATGATGGGAAGAGGAAAGGGGTATCGGGTATCCGGCAATCTCAGTCACCGAACGAAACACGACAGCTGAACTGTCGCTTCACGTCGATTCCCTGTGAGGTACCACGCCGGATGAGCCTGCCCGTTCATGCTGAATCATGACTGACAACATCGTGGCTCTACCACTTCCAAAAATCTTCTATCCCTTATATTCGTATGGTTTTTATTGAATGGTTTTATTTATAAATCAAAGATTGTTATCCAAAATTTCACAGTGATAGCGCAACGAGTACCAACGTACTTGGCACGTAACCGTTTATTTGCCGACACTACTCGAGAGCGTGCCGATGATTGCCGAGTGATTCAAAATTGGGCACACAATGTAAACACCGTCGGCTGCACAAACATTTATCGTGTTATTCAATCGCAATGCTATCGAGTGCTGGCGACAAATATTAAGGACCTTAGACGTTTCACTTGGAGGAAAATTGATTTTTGTGCGATTTCCACGAGTTGGGAAACATATGTTTTACTACTGATTTTACAGTACAGACTATTACAATAGGCTTGAGTAACATTAATACAATAGAGTAATATTATTCATTAATAACTAGATCAAGTAAAATAGAAAAGATTGAGTAGGAAAATGCCAATATGTAATAATGTACAGGCATGAACTTCATATACAAATAATAGGGTGTAAGTCGTAGTTGATAAAATTGGCCTGTAGTGGTTTTCCCACACTTTAGATTCCATACAAATTGAAAAAAATACTTATAACATATTATTCACGAAGCGCGTAAATCAACGTTAAACACTAACTGTCTTATATCGTAGAGTCGAGAACAGCTGTAATTGTATTTATAGATTCCATCTGTCATTTAATATATACCCAATTTTTCCTAAGACCTTCCCACCTAACTAAGCTAAAAGAGTATAGATATACTACATTATTCATAAATTAAATAAAAGTATTAATTATATATTCAAAGAGAATTTTCTTACACGCAAACGGGACGAGGAAGCGAAATTTCTTGGAACATGGATCTGGGTCCGTTGTAGTGATTAACTGGCTCGGTACGTCGGATTTGAATGGCATCATTATGATTTTAACTTAACTTACATTTCTTGTGACTAAAATAATTATTTAAGTGAATATAAGCATTTTTGTACGGTCATAACATTAATGTATTTTTCCTTTCATCATACTTTTATACATATATAATTAAACAATAAAGCCTCATTTACTCGTTGAGAGTTTCTCGCCTCGAAAAAACGATTATCGTAAGGATATAAAAAAGTCGCATAGTGTAAACTATTGTCAGAACACGATTCTCTATGGCGGTTATGTCATGCGATAATCGCATACGATTCTCGCCCCGAGAATCTCTATCCAAGTAAATGGGAATTTAGGTATTTCTATAAGTAATAAATGCGACATACAGATGATGTCATTGAATATAAAATATATTAAAGAACAACGGATTTACGTCTATTGTTAAATAAATAAAATACTCAATGGCGAAATGGGTGAACGGACTTTTTTCTAATACATAATATCCTTAATGACATGGTTGTAAAATGACGTATATTTAAATCCAATTGACGTCTTTTGAATAATAATTATAAAAATGATATTTGCAAACAACTAAAACCCACGCCTACTGCCATAGTATATCTTATGACGCCACACGTCATGTCAAACACCAAACTCGGTCACGCGTCAGTTTTTTACTCAGCCAACGATCGCGTGCTGACTTTGTGTATTTTTGTGAAACATTTAAACGGATTCCACCAATCGGTAAAAACGAGTGTTGCCGTTTTGCAAAAATTAAATAAATGTACAATAATAACACCTTGCGATGTTGCCAGGCTAACGAGCTGGCGTGACCGACCACTGTTAACATATCCGAATTATTCTTTTCTTTTTTTCTCCTTTATTTTTTTGGCAATTCGCTCAAAGGTACGGCGATGACGGATTGAGTGCGCCTCGTTGCTTCCAATTAGGGTTACCACGATGCGAAAATGCGTGGATTTTGCCATACAGTTTAATGATTATTCGTGTTTGTGACCGTTGTAAATGATCGTGACACAGATGACTTGTGACAATTATATAATTAAACTTGCTTATTGAAATGTATTTATGGAATGTGGCTTTTGATATGTTGCGTTCCGACATGAAAATAAATTGAATTATGGTTATTTTCGGGTTTGTCTGACTTGCGCTTGTATGATAGGAATCACATACAGAATTACGAGTAACCAATTTTTATGGATAAGAAACAACAGCCTCCCTGTCTGAAATACCACTACATAGCATCGATTCTAGGTATTATCATATGCCTATGGTACCTAGTTACGCGATGTGTGTGATACACACGTCCATCGTAGTATACTGGAGTCCAAATCACGTCATGTTCTATTCAATCACCTACTTACTTACTGCCTCCGTCGTGTCAGCACAGCTACCCTTCAATCTAACCTTTCCTGAAATAACAATTAGTCAAAGAAACCACCAATTAAAACTACGGTCAAGACGCGTGCCTTCTCAAATAAATCCCAAAGTCTGTCTAAATCGTGGTAACCCTGAGCCGTCATGTAGGTTCGCAGGAACACGACAACGGCGGGCCTGTGTAATGGATTCGGCGCTGAATAATCACGAACGCTCGTATCCTGACAGTGATGATGATTTTCACCTAATGAATCGATACCCTGCCCCTTTATCAAAGTCATTGGTTAATTGATTTCTCTTGTTTGACGATTGTCATGACGAATCCATTTTTATGTGTTGTTCTTTGGAATTTTTGCGTCAAAACTGATTCTCCGGCCCAGTAATCCCTACCATTTTCCTTTTGCTCGTCTTTGATAGGCTCGCCCCATATCAAGTCTCGGGAAACAATCATAGCGAATTATAGGAGACAGTTGTGTAATCACTATGAACCAAATATTGTATATAAGCTCGAGCTTACTTATATACCTGTGCATCTTACAATTTTCTATCTTAAAAATGTGTAAGGTCGTCATCGCATTTGCAGGTAATCGGATATTTTATATATCTGGTGAACGATAGATTCAATCGGCATTCAATTACGTCCCTAAGCTAGTTGGAGAATCCACGAGGAAAAATACTTCAGCAATGAAGTTCCTAAAGCTGAGGATGATGATTAGAGCTGCTTTGAATTCTTATACAACAACATTCTTGTATTCTAAAAGGGACAACATCAAAATTTCGTCACTAACCGATATCGAAAGAATGTATAAAAATAAAAACACTTGAAATAAATTTAGATAATGTTAATAAATGATATCCTCACATCCCGATGCATCAATACGTGAAATCAAAAAAACAATATTTATTCCATACAATAATTTCGAAGTCCTTAATTTGTTCGGGGATCGATACGCGCTGTCAGAGGTGCGTTTATAAATCGCCATGATATTATCTCGGTCGGCCATCTTTTTATTCCTTTTTTCACGTTGGCAACACAACAGTATGAATGATATATCAAAGTCCAACATTTAGGTTGCAATCTTAATAATTTTATCTGATATCGGGGTTGGTTTAATTAAGTAATTTTTGGTTCATGACTAAAAGTTAAATAATTCTGATCTTATCTTGTTAGTTTGTACGGATACTGTATTTTTATGTGTGGTAACAAATTGTTGGTATCAATCAGTTAAAGGGGCTTTGCGTTCGATGCTAATGACTATGACAACTAAATTAAGCCTTCGCAAAATTTAGGCATAAATTATATTTGAATTTAAGGATAAAGGAAAGAGTATTATGAGAATTAATTTTGTATTTTTTTATCGGATTAATAAACTGAAATAATTAAAATGGCTCTCTTGTATTGATTTATTTAATCCAATTTTTTCTTTCATATGAAATTTCAAATATCTTTCTTTTAAGTATTCTTTTATCCCTGTCTAAAGTATTTATATCAGACAAATCACTGCTTTTTCAACTAGTATCAAATAAATGAACTTTGGTTTTATATTATTATATCACATATGTTGCTAGGGGTTAAATTAAACAGTAATTTCTAATATGTAGTTCAAACCAACGTTCTGTGCATACTAACTGCTTGCCTACATTCCCCTACCACGCCAACCCGGAACAAATTCCGAAACCTACCCATCAAGCATCTATCGTCCTTATATCGGGAATTTAATGCGATGCCACGTAATGTGGGAACAGGAACCTTCGCTTCAAAACAACAAAGTAGCCCTCAATCAGGCGTCCCGACAACGTGCGATAGTTACCTTAACCGTATTGGCTGGGAACAATTGTAAATCCGTCTCCGGACATGCAAAGTAGAGGGACATCGCGAGTCTCAAACCAAGTTTAGCGTACATTACCTTATACGCGCGCGTATACGTTAGCAATAGACGACGCGTTCCGTTGTGTTGCCAATCCATTGCCGTTTTTGTAGGACGTGTGAATGATTGGTGTAATTTAGTGGACGCAAGTGATTTATTAACGTGATATGTTTGTTTGTGATTTGTAATTCGACGCCTGGATTGCGTATGTTGGGTCAATTATGGAAGAAGCTAGTACAGGTTTGATAATTTATCTAGTTATGCGTACTGAGATACTACATCGCCTACTTGGTGATGTTGGAAAATTAAAAAGCTTTTATCTTTTACATCACAGTGCACCGATTAGGTAAGAGTAATTATATATATATATATATATACATATATATATATATTATATTTTAAATGGTCTTTCTAAAACGAAATAATTTAAACCTAACTAAAAATTCCTTAAATTAGGCAAATCTGTAACAATACAAGTACTCAAGGTAACCAAAATTATATTTACAAAAATTACGCACAGTCATACAAAATTCAACTCTCGCCTATGTCTTGCCCCACAGGCGCAGCGCTTACCACGCGCCCACAAAGTACATCTTTCACGGCTGTAAATTGCTTATTGTTTCAGACAGACCGTTGACATACCTCCGGGCGAATGTTTAACTACTTCTGCATGCCTTTAGCGTAATAACTTGTCCTGCGAAAAGTCATTTTGCTATTCTGTGTTTGAGGACTAACCTGGTTTATGCGACTTTGCAGTTTCGCTCAGTTTATCTGAGCTCTTAAAATCCTTAGCGTTCATACCTTGCTTACTTTGTCAATTTATTTCGACGATGAAACTGTTAAATTAGATGGATATTTTTATTATGTGTATCATACATTGATCACAATTAAAATGCTATGACAGAAGTATCTCTAAAGTTGTTATATTTTTATTTATCCAGTTATAGGTAGTATCAACACAATTATAAGTAAAAACCGTACTAACCTCGTGTGTAACATAAATGTTTGTAATATTTATGAATAAAGTTCCCTATATTTTTTAATCAAACAATATCAGTCGCTTTACTTAAAACTATGATAATAAATACTCATAATAAATAATTTAGACCAATATCTTAATTCTCCATAAAAGCGCACTAAAATACCATTACATTTTCTTTTAATACCGAGCAAAATTTAATGCAAAATCGTCTTTATATTGCACTTCACTTCCTGTTAAATATAAACCAGATCCCGTACCACCTGTCACAAAGTCGACCCAAATTCATTTCGATTACTTCGCCCGTAGTAATTTTTCGTTGGGCGTGGCGATACAAAGATAAGCGGCTACCACGCACGTATTTGGCAAGAGCGTGGTGCAGTCATTAAGGGGATTAAATGGCGATTTTCGATAACACAAAACGAATTATGTGAGGCGGAATTAATGGGATGCAGTTAAGGGTGGGAATTTCGGTCATTGTTTTCGAAAAGCTGGCGAAAGTTACAGTTTTACGACTCTTGTTAGTTACTCACGATCGCCTTCGGGACATTGATTTGCGATCGAGCTCAGTTTGAGATATTGCGGGCGACGACTGTTCAGATTTATACATATTATGTCTAATTAAAACATGGTGTAACATCATTTTTATTTAAATCATTTTCTATACTAGTACATAGATACATATTTGATTGACGTGGATCATCGGAGTCTTAATAAATGTTACCTCCATACTAGCTCTGTGACTTAATTCTATAATTCCTATGACATTACTAGGCGGATATGATAATTCACTACTAGGATAGCTGGTTTATTATTTCGCTATTATAAATGAAAATATGTCAAGATTTTTATATTGAAAAAACATATACTCGTTGTTTCGACTAATGAAACACCTTAGAATATAATTACGTCCATTAAGATTTATTTTAAAATATTAAGTCATATATAAAAGTCAGCCTATCTTATCACCAACTGTACCATCAATTCCCGTCCAGTAGTAATAATTTCAAGCTAAAAACATTAAATATTTCTCTACAACTCTATCGGACGCGCATAAATTTCTACAAACATACAAACACGCCGTTATTTTAATGTATAGACTAATATCTATCAAGAATTGAAAGGAATGTTTTTTCAACGCCAAACACTATAACTCACTCCCGGCAATTTGTAAACATGTCCGATTTTCCCGCTTGTTCTCTTCGACGACAAAAAAATTAACAGTTGTAGACCATAAGTTATTCCAAATTCAATACAAATTGGACGTACCTCTAACGCAACTCGCCCGAAAAGGCATCGAGAACTCGTGGTAGGGTACTTCGGCTTGTTTAGAGGGTTATTAAAAATACATTGACGTGTGCCGATAAGGCGGCGCGTTGAAATACGATTACGGCTGCGCTATGGGAATTAATGTAATGAAAAGCATGATAACATTGATTCTATTAAATTTTACAACGCATAAACAAAGTAGCATCGCTGTTTATATAAAATAAATAAAGAGTGCAAAAAAGCTGATAGCAGTCAGTAAAATTATGATTGGAATGAAACTCGAAGTAGTTCACGCGGCGCATCTGTATGATGGCTGTTTCAATCAATATATGATTACTTACTACAAGAAGTGTTCAAGTACTAAATTGAAACGCTCACTTTGGTCAACAGTTATATGCGCCTATTCCGCATTAAGATAGACCGTTTTCGCTTGGTGTTATAATCGTTTTGATGTACGATTATTATAATCCTTTCTGTGTTTTAAAAGGGTATAGCGTCGTCATAATTTTTTTTTTTGTTTTTTTTTTTAATTATCATGAAACGAGCAACTAGGTCATTTGATGTCACTACTGTCTATGAGGATCTGCAATCCCATGTAAATCATTAATACATTACTGCCCTTTGAAAAATTTTAAGGGTCATAATGTTATTATCATATGAGACTTAACATCTATGACTCAGGATGGCGAGCGAAGTGGAATGCCAAACATTGCTTTGTACTTCATGGTGTTGTTTGGTTTTGCAACTGTCCATGAGCGGTCGTATTGCTTACCATCTGGCGAATGGCATGCTCGTCTCGCTGTTCATTGCAATAAAAAAATATATTTGAAAACATATACTTTGATGTTTAAATCAGAACCTTATTACCAGCTACTTAACGCTTTCATTACACCGCCGCGAGTCTAGAAACGGCTAAAACATAAAAAATCACATTATACAAAACAGCTCCATTCACACCTACTAAATTATAAAGTTCGCGACAAACGCGACATCAGGTCGCACAGCGTGCGGCCGCCCTTATCTGTCGCCATCAGTTTTTCTTGATACACATATAGCAAAAAATAGCTAACACATACCGTCAATCAATCGGTAAAGCTCGCGACAATATGTCTACTAGTTGACATGCTGAATAACTCACGGTTCGACGATTCCTAAATGGTAAATGCTTTATATAGAATTTATTCATGATGTGTCGATCGCGTTAAGTCGAACACCTGGTTAAGGCGAAAGCGATATTTAAAAATACACATTGCGGAAAGTGAGGCTTGTAAAAATTAACACATACTAAGCTTAGACATTAATTTATGATTCTGATAGGTCATTTACAAACTCGTGTTTAATTTGGTTTAATATCCCTAACAATTAAACGAAAATTAATGGTTTTTGCAGTCTTTCACGTTTTCTATTAGCAATAATAGCAATTTCAATATCTTAAACATACCTCCCAATACTTTTCCCAATTGCAAATTTTTCAGTTTAAAAAAAAAACACATTTTAAATTGGCTCTTCTAAGCCAAACCTTCGTTAATACGTTAAAAAGTTCGTCCCTTCATATGCTCCACAATAACTCTATAAAAGGCACTACTAATTGCATTTGCTAAAACTATGTGTTCAAATGTTTTTTTATTGGTAAATTGAATTCTGTCGATGCCGGCAATGCGTCCAGCAGATATTACTATGCATGTGGTTCTGTGCTTTTTATTCAACACCGGCTATTTCAAAAGTAAAATGCTTTTCATACACTTTTTCTTGTTTTTCTTACTCAATGCGTTGGAAATACGATCAAATAATTTATAGCTCAAGTTTTAGAAGAAATATAGTCGTAAAAGGGAATTTTCTTATTTCAGTCGACGATGGATTTAGCCGTGACAGGATAAAGCTCGGATAATCTTTTACTGGGAATATTCACTTTTTATTTTATTTGCCAATAAATCTTAAGGTTTTTCAAATATTTGTATAAGGACTTGCTTTTCTTAATTCCTAGTTTGGACTTAGGATCTCGCACAGAATATATTTTTCATTAATGATATATTTACGTAAAAAACACAGTAGTAAACCAAGTGTTATTTTATGACAATAAATTATGAATCATAATACATTCACATACATAGTTTTAAATCCCTCCTTTAATCTTCAATGACATCCTAAATTACAGCTATAAAATAGTTTGGGAAATATACTCGTGAATCGAACTCGCAACCCCTCGTTTTTCACCGTCACCTCACAGGTCCAGTGAGGTCAATTTTAAATGGTTCCACATTTGGTGAAGCCATAAAATCTATCTGAGGCCAACGGCTACCGAACTCAAAAATACCTCATACCATCGTATCTTTATAATCTCAATTAGCGTCTCGTTATTTCCCTTAAAAGTATTAAATGGCAAAAATTTAAATTACCGGTAACTGCTTTTTAATTTTACCTCCACCGAGAACCGAACCGCTGACGTCTCAATCAACTCACGCAAAAAAATAATAGGCAATTAAAGCAATCGGTGTTGCCGCCTTGTCGATTAAAAATATTAATATTATTTTTACATGGCAACATACGCATTTTATTCATTACGATGTAAATAAATTTTGTATTAAACGATAGTTATCTATAATTGTTGTTTCCATAAAAGTATGATTTACAGTGACTGACAATTTAATAGTGCACCAATAAATAAATCAAGTGTAATATCAGAGGGTATTATCCCTCATATTTTTCTCTGTCCAAAGAGTCTTTTAATCCATTATCTTTATTGTTAATAATACCTACATCGGCCGAGGTGTAACCAATTCGTCTTGACTTCGCCAGTGTTTTCATCTGATGACATTTAATGACGCAAATGTATTGATATAGCCAGAATACATCCGGTTACAGGGAAATTATTTCCCTTGAACAACATTAAGGGTTACTGGTAGTTGTTCTTATGTGCCTTGAAGTCCAGGGTTCGAAACCCAGAGCTATATTTTTTTTAATACTCAGGATCTGACAAACTGATATAAAAAAATGTTGTATTCTATAATGTAGGTCTAATATACAAACGCATAGCACCAACCTCACATAATAATGAGACCACATAATTTATAATAATTTAAATCCAGATCAATCTTTCGAGGTCTCTTTCAACGCGTCTGTAATTCGATACCACAAAAAATATATTACAACATCTATTGTCTTAATAATGTCAAAATACTTGACATTATAATTTGTATTGTTTGACAAGCGACCGGACCGGTTCCGCGAACGTATTTAAATCTGATACTACGTAGAAAATGAAATCGAAGTGTTGTTTAAGAATTTATGTTGAATTTTTATGGTTTTAAAAGTGTAAGAGATGCAATAGCAATGTGCCAGTTTGTCTAGAGTAGTACCAGGCTTCGCTGTCGCGTTGCGTTCCATGGATAGAAATAACAGAGGCTCATTACTTCTTTTTTCTCCCAAATTTATTTTTCCATTTTAAGAGACTATTTCAGAATAGATGTATAATTGTTTCTGGCCACTTGTGCCGTTTTTGGACAAGCAATATGGACCTACTATTTTACTACAATTGGTTTAATTCTACTAACTAATGTAGTCCACCCAAAGGATGTATGAAAACTGCCCTTAGACACAAGGTGCTCGATTTCATTACAACTAATTTGTTTTATTTCATTTGATTGGTCCAAATTATTTTTATAGTAAATAAACCTGCCTCAAGATTTCCAGATTAACCCATTACTAATTTAGCGAAGCTGTTTAAGTGTACATAAATAACTCAAGAGTTGACAAAAAGTAATTATTCACACTAAACATCCTCTCAACCACTTAATTATTCGTCGTGAGAATTATTAATTTATGCAAAAATAAATTAAAACGATAACAGGAAATATTACAGACTGAATAAACATTTATATCGAATTATCGATAAATGATAACGATCATTAATTATAAACTAATCCAGTTAGTTGTAAGTAGGTGAGCTTCTCTCTGAATGCCATTCATCTGATAATTATTACATTTCTTCCACATTTCTTTGCCATTTAGGGTCAACGCACACTAGCGACAAATATGTGAAATAAATATTCGTGAGATATACTATATTGACGGATTTTTGCTTTGTAACCTTGAAAAAAGTGTCTGTATTAGCCTACATACGTTCCGCTGCAAGGCACGGGACAACTACAATCGAGAGTACGATTGAGATAGGTTAGGCCATATAGCCCACAATGCTCGCCTAGTGCGGATTGGCGGACTTTACATACCGTAAAAATTCTTTAAAATCGTTACGGTAGGCAGATGTCCTCGTGATGTTTTCTTTCACAGTTATAGTGCGTAGTGATTGATAAAATTATCAATACACACATAACTCCGAAAAGTCAGAGGTGGGCCCTTGGATTTGAACCCGCGACCACCGTGAACATGTTGACAGCCGCGTCTCGTCCGTTACCATCAGGCCACCACGCACTTTTAAAACAGTGCTATTGCATAATATATTGAACCACTGCTGGGCAAAGGTCTCCTTTCCGATTCTGAGACATTAAGCCTAAGCCCACTATACTGGCCTAATGGAATATTAGACTTCATATTAATTCTTACATACATACATTAACTCACGCCTGTATTTCATAAGGGGTAAGCAGAGTTGCAACCAGGACACCCGTGTTTCGCCTTCCATTTTCCGTCATACGATGTGATAGGAGGCGGGTCTATCGCCATATCGTGCAAAAAATTATAATAGTGAATAAAATAATCTAATACCACTTTTCCCGACCCGGGAATCGAACCCGAGACCTCAGCTTTGCAATAATATCGCACTACAACTGCATCACTGAGACACTCCTAAAGTCAGGAAAAATAAATTAACATCGACTATTTCCAATAAAAAATAAGCCTATTAAAATACAATTGAGACTTTACATAAATATCTCAATACCAAGAAGGGCGACTCGAGAAACACGCGTAAGCGCAAATAAATTTAAATCAATTAGAAAATGAAGCGCGGTTTAATCAGCAATTTAAAGTCGCTCATCTCCAATAAGCCGTTGGTCATATGTATGTTAATTTGAATACCTCCGAGCGAACATAGTAAATCGCGGCTCAAAAAACGAGTAGCCTGCGCTTGACCCAGAAATACCTAGATGCAATTCAACTTGACGTATGGCTATAAATTACTGATGAGTTTACAAGTTATTCGGACGTTGCGTTGTGACATTTTATGTTGTAATGTATTGGTTTATTGTTACTGTAAAAGTTAAAATGTTTCGAAATCATTGTGGATTTTGCGAGGGAATTTTCGAAGATAGTTTCAATTTTTCCTAAATCCATCAAACAAATTGCATATTATTCGTCGCATTTTAGCAAAGGTAATTTTAAGTTGCACATGAAAAAAGTTGCAAACTATTCTGACATATGTTTTTTATATTCATTACTTAGATGAGACACGAAGTATTTATAAAAACTCAAGTGTTTATAAATTCAAGCAATTTTCTTACCGCAGATAGCTTGGCTCGTGACCACAATTTCAGACGGAGAAATTAGATGACCCAAATCCCTGCCCACCGAGTAAAAAATTACCCACCCGAAAAAAAACAATTACAAACAAAAAAGGGCTTGTACAAATTAAAGTTCGAATACCGAAGTTACGAGGGAAAGCGTTGACAGCTGGATATTACCGCGCCTCGCCTGACGGAGACCTATCAAAACGTAATTACACACAGTATTACAAGCGAATAAGCCTTTTAAATATTACTGAATCAATGAGGCATCGCATTACTGGATCACACGCTCGTTATGTACAGTGAAAACTGTATCTTGGTTTGTTTTTTTTTTAATTAATTTCGCCGGGCCTGCAGTGTAGTTGTGAAATTGGAGTGCTCGTTGAAGTCTTTTGTATGAAGAATGGTGCTAAGAAATGTAATATGTTTTAATTTTAAGTAATAAAACTGTCTAAATTGAGTTTTATTTATGGAACAATAGAGAGTAAAGCCATATCATATACACATACATTACATGGGCGCTTCAGTACAATTACCACAAAAGACAAATTTAACCCTAAAATATTTATATTGCGAAAAATATTATCATTATAACTGGATTTATCGTAGCATTGAAAACGGATTTGCTGTCAATATGGTTATTTGTACAATTATATACTGAGAGATCTATCGCTTGATAATATTTCTATTGAGATAAAATATGTATATGTTTGATTTAAGCTAACCACATAGGGACAATTATTGTGATTCAACCAACCGAGTGAACTGAAACTGAAACTGAGTGAAATAAAAAATATACAAAAATTAACAGAATTTACCGCTACTATTATCAGATTTTTTTCTAAGCAATATGTCACAACACTAAAATAGATTGCGATCACAAACCACGTGTGGGTTTTACAAACGGAAGAATTAATAAAAATTAAAAAACATCGGTGTTATGTTACGGTTAAATTAATTTGTACGTTTTAATATAAATGTCACGAAGAGTTACTGCTTTGTATTAACATTAATACAGCATCAGAAATATTCACATAAAAATATCTCATTATAGAGACAAAAGCTGAACTATTTTTAGTACTAATCGTATCGAATTTTATGCATTCGAAATGTAAGATTTATATATACGTAAATATTTACTATTGTTAGTTGAGTCCCGCGACTTTGTCTGCCTTATTTTATTTGCAATAGGTTTTTCTCACCATCTTTTTGTATTTTTTATAAGGATCAATAATAGCCTTGCTGTCGAGGATGCCGAAGACCGAGTGAAATGGACGAGACGCAGCGGAAAGGCGGACCCTGGCACCGGCCGGGATGACGCCAAGTAGAAGGAAGGAAGGAATGTACGTAACGATGGACTGCTCTATTATTCTTATGTATATAGATTTAACATCTTTTAATTATGTTATGGGGTGGATAATAAAAGGCTGATAATGTGATGTGACGGGAATTATGTCCCGATACTTTTTTTAAAAGTGGGTGTTGGTACCGGACCAGACGCGGTTGCCTACATATTTCATGAACTTCTGCGAGTTTATTAAAAGTAAAGTGTTCGAATGGACGTTTTAGAAATTAAAGATTAAAAACCATTGCTATGATATTGCATTAAATATAAAATATTAGACTTCCTGGTGTAGTAAAATCTAAATTCCTTTGCATATTATTTTTTTAATGAATCTAGAGTAGTTTTGTAAACATCAATAACTAAAATGCACAATAGCAACTCTCAATACTGAATGTGTTTCATTTCTAACAATGATTCTAATTTATGAATCAACATTTTCAGAAGTACCGTTTACAAGTCAACGGCCTAAACATTTTTAGACAATACGGAAAAATCGTTACATATTTCCACGCTTGAATTTCCACGCTTTGTAGGACAAAACCGTAAAGTATGAAAACATTAGTGATTCCGTCTACGAACCGTTAATAATCATGGGTCAACGGCTCGGACGGGTATTCTTTGCACCAGTTTCGTGAAATATTGTCTATTTGGCCGTGAAGTCACATAATACGCCACAGGATAACAGACCTTAATGCTTCAAAATAAGATTGAAAAGTGGCGATATTTGTATATGCAAATGCTTTCTCAAATTACTCTAGCGCTGATGTCATCCCAAAGAGAGGTCGGCGGCGATTGAAAAAAAAAATAACTTTAATATTTATTAGGTATTATGGAGATAATAATTTCTAGCATTAGCGATTGATTTGCGACTAAACTGCGTTGAATATTAATAACGATCCTAACCTTGGACCTTGCGTCCATTGGCATAAATTTTATTAGTTTATATTGAGAAATATTTTCATTTTTAAATTGGTTGGGACAAGTTAACTTGATTACTGCATGAATGGGCTGATTTGAACGGTACCACTATGTGATTAAAAATGTTCCATATTTTACTATTATTTCGAATCGGTAAATGAAATAGCGAGAGGTATTACAATCCTTCTTGTGCCCTCTCAAATATTTCGTTTAAAAATTTGAATTTTTGCAACAAAAGTAAATGGTCCCTTTCTAACAAATGATTGTTGGTGACCGTAACCGAAATAAATCTATTTTTCTTATTTATATATTTAGGAAAAGGTGTTTCTAATAAAAATACCTACCATTAAAGTATATAGTCACGGCATTTCATTTGTATTGACAAAATAAAGCCAAAGAGTTGGATGTTAAAAATACTTTATTTTATATTTTTTTATGGTATAGAGTTCTGTTTACGATCAAACCTTTCAAGGTTCTTTTAATGAAATCAGCTTTACCATAATATTTGCAAAAACCTGCGCTGGAAGGTCAGTGATAGTAGCTTAGTCATTCTACCTCATCTGGGTACAGGAAGCGGAATTCAACAGCTTAACTCTAGTTCAAAGTAAAGGTGGTCTAATTAGATTTCACTCTATATAGACATGAAGAATCTTTCTAATAATGTACTTTTGTAACAGAAAACGGTAAAATATTTTATTTCAATAAAACAGATTTTTTTACAATCATTGAACTTTGAACTTCTTCGATTATTTCCCACACGCAAAGCCGAATGAAAGCTCGTACAAAAACTGTTAATATGTAACCGAGCTAAACTAATTAAACCCTTACAAAAAACGTCAAAAACACATGGTTTTCAATAACCGCTAATTGCAGTCGGCTACCCTAAAAAGAGTTCACCTACCTTGGGGGGAAAGATTAAAAAAAATGGACGCACGGCACCACATTTTTCGATGTGAAAATCCATTAATCAAACTCAAGTTTCGTTTAAACCGCCCGAGGGGACCCGAACGGGCCGCGGAAGTGTCCGAAACCGTCCGATTTGCCGGCGGAAACGGCCGAAGGTTCACGAACGCCCACGATCATTAACCGAAAGTCGACCGTTTTAATTTATACGAAAAAATAATAATTTCTTTCTGTAATTAATATTGTTTTGACGGTTTTTTAATAGATTATTGTTGTACTTATGATGTTTAATAACGATTAATGTCTATGTGGTTTATTGTGCTATCCGTAGGTGATGTTGGCTGTCATATTAGAATAATTGATAGTGGGAATTCCGTCAGAGAAATTTATTGAGAAGTAATTGAAAGATCTTTATTAATACATATAGTTTCATTAAAGCATAATTTATGATAGAGAGGTTTCATTTTACGGCAAATATTCAACCCTCAATGTATTCCCATACCATTTTATACCACTAAAATAGTACTTGTTAGTATACTAGAACATACAAGTTACACTAATTTCCAATCTCAACCACTGAGACCCACAGCTTACATTTTCGAGACACAAAGAAGAAAATTATATTTAGCCTCATACAAAAACCCTATACCAAAACATTAAAAGTTATAAAAATCAAACATCAGTACGTCAAACGACATACTTTTCAGTAGAAATACTGAACTGACATTCGATTAGCATTTTTACATTGCAAAGCATTGATAAATTAAATTATACATGACATTTATAAGACAAATAATTTAGTGAAGTCTATTTACCGTCAAGTGTACAATTTATTAATTTATATGCAATGTTCAACAAATATGACGCGAAGTTGCGCGTTGATGATGCGTTTCGTACGGTTAAGGAGATCGCCGGAGGCCCAATCATCCGTCCCTACTTCATTTAACTGACTACGCGTAACATAAAATAAAAATTCAAAAAGTATTTTATGTCATAGGCATATAGATTCAAAGTAGTGTAAGTGCTAAATTGAAACTATTGGAAATTTCCGGCTCTTTAGTTAATATTGTAAATTAATATCGAAATAAAAAGGTTTAAGCTGTCATAATATAAATGCAAAACTGCGTTCAAGGACTTCATGTATTGAATATGAGCACTGAATAGCTTCATAATTAAATCAATCACCTCTCACGACCACTTAAATCAATCAATAATTAATATTGAATATACTGTGAAGTACGTGGTGGCTTGTTGATAAAAGAGAGGACGTAGCTGCGCGAACGAGGGTCCGAGTTCAAATCCCAGGGCATACTCAGACTTTTCGAAGTCATTAATGTATTGATAGTGAATGACTACGCACTACAACGGTACTAAACGGTATCATGTCTGCCAGTGATTTTGAAGAATCTTTATGGCATGCAAAGTAAGCACGAGGGCACGAGCCTCCTCTATAACCAATAGTACGATTGAAAGGGGTTAGGCCATATGGTCCACGACGCTGGCTTAGTGCGGGGTGACGGACTTAAAATACTGTAGAAATTCTTTTAAAGTCGCTACTGCATGCAGGTTTCCTCATGATGTTTTCCTTCACCGTTATAGTGCGTGTTGATTGACTATCATTACACACGTCATAACTCCGAAAAGTCAGAGGTGTGCCTTGGGATTTGAACCCGCGACCACCGTGAACCTGTTGGCAGGCGCGTTTGGTCTGTTACCAATAGACCACCACGGACTTACCACTTTATAGATACAGTACAGCAAAGTAAGCCGGCCAATTTACGTAACATTAATTTCACAACGTGTACTTCTCAATTCAGCCGCGTCATCCGCCAATTAATTATTTAGACCTGTCAATATGTATAATTAAATTATAATAGTGAGGGTTAATGGCGACCTTTAATTTCACTCGGACGCCTCTTGTGTTTGCGCTTTTATTTTCTTAATTACGCATTTCGATTTTCAATTGGCTCTGACGTGAATAAACTGATGAGTAATGAAAGTTGTTAATAGCTGTATACAATTAGGTGTTTCGGATTATTCGTGTGGCTTGACGTGGATGTATGAGAGGTCAGTAAGATGTTTCTAGATTTCAGGCACAAATTCATGATTCCGGGCTGATAATGAATAGAAAAAACCAATATAATTTTGCCTGATGAGGGATTCGAACCCAAGACCTCAACTTTGTAACCGTACCGTAAAACAACTACGCAGAGGCAGTCGCAGACCGGATATAACAAACCAAATAAATTGCTCAAAGGTATCACAAATTTTAAAAGCTTGTAACATTATACGAGTACATCACACACTCACTCCAGATTATAAAACGATGACTGTATAGATGTTTATCATCGATAATACAAATTGCCAAATCACGAAATCAGTAACGTATCCCGTTTAATTTCGACAAATAACACCGTGTTTGTCGTATTGCCAAATAATCTGGCAACATATTTATTGGAGATAAGGATCGATATGTCATTGTGGCGGTGAATTATATTATACATTGGTGCGTGTATCGATGAATTGCCCTTTAATGGATAGGCAGGTACTTTTGAGATGCCACAAATATTAATTATAAAAAAGCTTTTTCTCACAAATGTTACAATATTTATTTATATCAATACTTTTTGTTTGTAACAAGTAAGTAAATTATGTCAAAACAGAAATAATATATTGCGTGTCCATATGTGATATTTTAAGACACCAATAAAATGTCAATACTTTATAACACAGTCAAAAAAATATGTTTTATTAACGATTTTCTTAATGAAATAATCATTGTTAATTAAATGCAAATTTAAACATGTATTTAAGTGTCACCAAATGAATGAAACAAAAAATATCTACTTTAAATACCGTAACTCAATACTAAATAAAATAAACATCAAATAAATCAATAAAAACGATAAAAAATTAAACAAAATGAATTTTAAATTTGAAAATGGAAATACCGCTGATTTTGGAATTTAAAGGTTCAACGTATTTGAATTTGGAACGGTCTTAATGGCATGTCAAACAATAGCTCACTTTTGGTACGGATCCGATTCTTAAAACACTTGTCGGTTTCCCACTGAGCGTTGACCTGACTTGACCTTCTCAACACAGGGTATGTGTTACTCATATGAAAATATTAGACCACATTCCAATACACGCCTTAATTGGATTAATATTTATATGTAATTAATTATAATATATAGGTCTTTGGGGAGTGCGGAATTGTAAAAAAATAAGCGCGTTTTTATCTAAATTATTTACATATATAAATACAATCGTAAAATTTTTATATTTACAAGATTTTTTTTTTCATTTATGTCATTAAAACTGTGTCAATTAATTTTTCATTATATTCCATAACGTCGAAAACGTATATATGTATACATGTAAATTATATATTATTAAATTAAATTTCAAAAGATATTACACGATCCACACTATTTTTTAATCACCAAATACAATGACCGCTTCAAAATATATCTACTTGCGAAAAAAAAATTGAAGCAATATGATAATCCATAATTGACCTCAAACTTTTTGTTATGACCCTATAGGCTAATTTATTGCAATAACTCGGGAAATACCTACAACCAATGCCCCATTCAGAAAAAAAAGTTACGCGTCAATTATTTATCTTTTACTACAAACTCACCCGGATGTGCGAAGCGGTTCGATGACCTCATCCGATTTTGTCACATAGGTGCGACATTTCATTTAGTTTTTAATGCCTTTGACAAAATTAATTAAATCGTTAATTAAGTTATAAATTTATTAATTAGTTTGATTGTAATCAGGTCAAAGGCGTAGTGCTTTGATTATAATGGGGTTGGTGATAGGACAAGGTCATAAGTTTGTCAACGCTGTTAATTAAAATATAATGAAATTTGGAATGATGGATGAGGCTTTGGTCTATATATTTTGTCATTTTATTCTATAAAATTAGTCACTCTTAATCGATACACACAAAACCTTTATAATTTAAGAAAATCGAACCAATTAAGACTATGAAAAAGCCTACTTTGTTAATTTGAAACTACTACATGAGACCAATAATTTCGTCAATAATATCTTTACACCATTATCTTCAACCATAAATAAAAAAAACACAATTGAAATTACCGTTATGACAAAATGAGCTGTTGCTTTTAACATTCATTTATAGTTGTTTTTTTATATTTTACACAGAAAGAATTAAGGAAAAGTTGTGAATAAAATTTGTAACACCCGTGACGAAGGGTCTAAGTTCAACGGACACATTCGTCAACAAGCTGACGACGGAACAGCAATAAGCGATGTTTGTCGAGGCGTTCTTTATTCCAATTTGAAAATGTACACCGGCGTGTTCCGAATTCAAAATTCGAATTTGAATCGAGCGGCTTTTTTTAAAAAGTAATGAGTTTTTATATGAATAGTGTTTTTTTTTATAAAGTAAGAATTAAGGAAAACATTTGAAAGCCTGTGACGAAGGGTTTAAGTTCAATGGACACATTCGTCAACAAGCTGATGACGGAACAGAAATAAGTTACATTTGTCGAGACGCGTTCTTTATTCCAATTTGAAAACGTACACCGGCGTGTTCCAAATTCGAAAGTCGAATTTGAATTGAGCGGTTTTTTTAAAGTAATGTATTTCTTAAAATGTTTTTGTTTTTTTTTTTTTCATTTTGTATATTTATTCTTTTGTCAGCTTACGTCAATTATTGAAAACATATACACAGTATTTATATATTAAGATTAATAAAACATAGTTTATAGCCATACGCCCATTCTCGGTTATTATATTTTGCATCTTATAAGAAATAATTTTATGTGTAAATTATAAAAATATTTTTATAATTTAAAACCACATCAACTATTCCGAATCCGAAGACCGAAATCTTATAAATAGGTCTTTTATATTAAAATATTGGATGCTAAATTCGGAATAGTTGATGTGGTTTTAAATTATAAAAATATTTTATTGATTTAAACGTAAAATTATATATTATGTATTACACTTTCTAATCTTCGTAGTTTTTATTTTAATTTACAAATTTGCACTAGCGTTTCCATGCCCGTCTGCAACGGCTCAAAGCCTCGCCGGCGACCGCTCGCGCGCCTCGCTTGTGTGAAAAGCCAACAATACCAACATCATAACGGGCGCGCGGGCCGACAGACGGGCGGCATTGTAAATTTGCTGATACGCAATTTACGCTCTCCAAACAGCCAGTTTAGTACGAGATATTTTATGTTTCTAAGAGAAATCATGTTTTCTTGCGCACCTTAGCTTACTTTAGGAAATATTGTGTGCAGAAGACCGTTGGAGTGGCGCACCTTCAGTGGGTTTAGGTTTACAAATATAAGAGACAGCGGAAAGCTTGAAAGTTTACGGGTAAAGATCATCCTAAGTATGTTTGTTAAGGTATAAAACGGTTGAGGTTACTGAAATATATTTAAAATACTGGTAGTATATAGTATTATGTATACTTTCCTATGAAAATTGGAAATTAATTACACTTTTATAAAATAGCAATAACTGACCTATTTTATTTGATATATTTCTTATTAGCTTTATGACGAGGCAGTTTTCTCGTTAATCCGAATCTAAAATTTATAAATACATATTTTGATGCTCTGTTATAGTTTTCAAACCTGAGACCGTGTCTCTACATCAAGGAGCACCACAATGTAATTACTAGCTACAATGTCATTTAAACCAGAAAACATCGTGCTTCTACATTATTGCTTGGGGGCAGAATAAGACAAAGCTGTGTTATCAACCCAGAGATCGTTTGGCGTAGTACGGACCACCAGCAAGTAACGTAATACTCGTCTTCTCCCGTTTTAATCAGATAACTTCCCATATAAAATGTTAAAGAAGCCATACTAAAGTCCCCGCTAATATCGGAAATTCGGCAAACGGATCTTTACCCACATTAAACATTCACCTCGGTTAACCCTAAAAGGCGTACACATCAGTCACCAGCCAGCGATACAGGGATGGCGATAGTGACCGAGCCATTTTTCTTTAAACACCAATACGGGTTACAATTACAGTTCATTTATCACGCGCGGTCCAATCGACCGCAAATCGTCTTATGAGTAAAGGTTGGTTGGGTCATTTTTTGTGTGTTTAAAGATTTTGAGACGGGTTGTGAGCGGATGAAATGTGTATTTTATTGTAGTATGAGAATATTCCGATCAATATGTGTTAAATTGTAATGGTATAAGGTAAATTAAGGCCAGTTTACACAGGCGTTCTTGATGGCAGGATACTCGCATTCAAGTACTTTTTGGGTAGGCATGACCGCATTGTCTTTTTTCCAGTGCGAAAACTTTGTTATATTCCGACTTGACGGACGTTGCAACTGTTGATTGCTGGGTGTTAAGAAACTTTGCACTCAAAATCTCGGTATGACGAATGTAGTTCAATAAGTATTTGCACTAGTATATACAAATATAGATTTTGTTAAGCGCCATTGAGTTGTCGGTAGGCAGACAAATCCTCACCCTCTGCCAAGCTACAATTTTTAGTAGTAATAATTAGTAATTAGAGCAATACTTGTCAAGTATTGCTCTAATTACTAATTGGAAATTATAGAGATTGATTGAAAGTCTGTGGGTTTATAAAATCTATAGTATTACAATAATTTTTCATTCAACCAATGTCATGTGTAACAATGAGAGATAAATATAAATACATCCATCAGCCAAAGGAAATCCACTGCTGAATATAAGCCTCCCCCAATAATTTCCACAGTGGATATACAATACACATAGGACTTATTCCTTCCACGCGTATTTACCAAACAAAACTAAAAAATAAACCTGATCATAAACATAATAAGCGTATAAGAAAAACCGTCTACTACATTCCATTGCATAGTACTCCGAAGGGCTGCACATATAAATTTGTTCGCACGTCAACTCGCGTCTCAATACGTATTCAAATAGGAAATGCGATTGTTATTGTAATAGCTCGTAACCACCCACGGTAATGTGTGGTCTAAGTTGTAGGCTAAAGCGGTTTTTATTTTTATAAATGGTGGATATTTATTGTTATATGTTTATAGTTAATCGCATTACAAATGTGATTGGAATGATAAAATAAATTGAAGTCAGGCATAATAATTGCTGTTAGTTAATCTTGTTATATGGAAGTAGAGAAATTACGACCACTTTTTATATGATTTAGATATCTTATTAGATTTTTGAATTATTCGGTTGGGAATACTTAATGGATGTTTTAAGTCCTGTTATTACTTTTAAAAAGCTACCCAAAATTTTCTAGAATGTCCTAATATACGTTGATCCTTTCAGATCTTCCCTGAAACATTACCTAAGTATAAATATGTATAACATTGAAATTTCCAATACGCAATTGGTTCATGGATAAACACAATGTTATAACTACATATGACAGAGTCACTGACTATAGTCCTTCATAAATTCTGTTGAATGGCAAAACTTAGGTGAAAATGAATAAAGGTATATTAACTGCCGGAAAATTCAAATAATACGTGCTAAAAATAATTAAACATAATTGTAAATCACCCATAACTAATAATTTAAACTAATAACGTCATAATTTTACTAACCGCTGTCGCTCGGGCCTTAGCCGCCCAGATAACGATCACAAGTTAAAGTTAACACCTATTTGTGGACGGGCGAATGTTTTAGATTTTAGAGCCATGCGTTTCGTATGCCCATTTAAACAGCGTAATAAAATAACAATATGCTAAACGCAACTACTTTTGTGAGAAAGAACGCAACATATTCGCATAATGCGGATCCTTGGTAATTTTAACTAACAATGTTATTCTTTTCTTTTTGTATTGTTATACATACATAGATACATATACATAAACATCGCGCCTTTTCCCAGAAGGGATAGGCGGAGGTGCAACCAGGACACTCATGTTTCGCCTTACGTGTTCCGTCCCATTATGTGATAGGGGGCGAGGGTTTCGCCATATCGGGAGCAAATTCCTGATTCCCAGCTGATCATTAATAGAAAAATTCAATATCACTTTTCCGGACCCGGGATTCAAACTTGAGACCTCAGCATTGTAACCGCACCGTAGTATAAATGCACCTCCGAGGCAGTATTATAATAATATAGTTACACTTATTTATAAATATACTACTCTCGATCTTTTAGTGCGTAACCAATTTAATTTCTGTCTTAATCGGTTGTCTATAATAGAATCGATTTTCTCACGTTCCGCATCCTTTCAAATATTTATCTCATTTATACTCGTATTTGAGTTCTTTATTTTAATGCCACTGTATTAACATCACTATTATGGTAATATCCGAGCGGGTCTATAAAAATACGACACTCAAACATGCTCCAATTTAAATTATCAAACGAGCGGTCCTCGTCGGAATACATTAGTTTTATATTGTTTTTCTGATAATTATAATATGGATGTGTTTACACCGTAGTAATATTTAAAGATTTTTTTTATTGCACAGGTCCGGCAAACGAGCAAACAGGTCACCTGATGGTAAGTGATCACTGCCGCACATGAGCATCCACAAAGCTGGATCATGGATGTGTTGCTGGCCCAATCGGGAGGGGAACGGGAAGGAAAAAGAATGGGAAGAAGAAAGAGGTATTGGGCATGGGAATAAAAATTAACTCGTTTTATCTCAATGAATAAAAATGATTTTATGTAATATAGGTATTGAAAGTGTGTTTTTTTTCGCATCTCTTAATTAATGTATAATTTTAAGATAACTTATAGACTTTACTTGATGATTGTAGTGGTTATTTTTAATTATTTCTATTCACATTTTTTTATTAATCCCAACAAAAATGTATTAAACATCAATGCTAGGGATTCTTATGTTTCGTTGAAAGATTCAAAGATTTTTGGCTCTAATTCTAAATGCAGCCGTCAAGTATATTTTAAGACGATTACATTATATTTAATGTAACGTACATTTAATTATATCTGTGAGAATAATCGAAATATTTTTTCCTAAAATTCCAAACGTACAACTTAAGCATATTTTGAGACAATTACAAGATTGTTTATAATATAACGTATTTTTATTACAGCACGGTGTGATGGAACCACGTATAAAAGCCAGTAACACGAGTGGACGGTTTTTACGATCGACTAATCCGATGTCTACATAGTTACGCTGTCACAGCCAGGTGGTCCGCTATTATATACACATAACTTTAAATTCACGTAAATTCTGTATGAAATGTAATAAAATTAGTTCGGAGATCGGTATTTAATAAAAAAAAATCTGGCACGATAAAGTGAGTAACATGTCTTTATAAGTAAATAAATAAATACAACCAATAGTCACATTAAACAGTCCTGATCCCACATTAAGATCAATTACGTCTTGTGTCATGGGTATCAGAAGCTATGATCGACTTTTCGGTCTCGCAAACAGCCAGACCTGAGACAAATACTTGTAGACCTCAAAAACATTTGTCTCGGTGCGGTCGAACTCGCAGCCTCTCGTTTCACAGCCGGCGTCTAACCAACTGCGCCACGGAGGCTGTCTTGATTATTAAGTACATAGCGTTATAAATAGATTCATGGATGAGAAATGGTTATTTCCCGCTATATTTAAATATACTTAAGTACATGCAAACTTTCTAAACATTAAGTATGTTTACACAAAAAAACGTTATTTCTTATGTAATACCTATTTAACTTGATATGTACAATAAAGAGTATAAATAAAAAAATAATAGATACAAAGATTTCTACGACGCAAGTGAAACGAATATCTTTTACATTTTATTGTTTCCGCATAAAATAAATTGTTAAATTAAGTCAGGAAATATGTAAACATTTGTATCTGGGGTATTTTTTATAAACCTGGTATTTTTGGTATCAAATTTTGCATAAATTAAACACAAGAATATGAACAATAGTGATTTGATCTGTGAATATAAAAACACTAAAATGTCACACAGATTCTTCTGGCTAAGTAGATCTTATAGTCCGTCTGTGACTGTGGCGCCCCAAGACAGAGTATGTCACATTTACTGATGTGCCCATTGTGCCCTACAACCTGCACAAGAAGGGACGTCATCAAGGCAACAGACGCTGCCATAAATGTAGCAACCTATTGGGCCGGGAAACTGTAAAAGTTTCAAAACAGTGTATCATTTGAGCCGTTGACACGAAAGAAGAAGAAGAAGTGAGTCAATTCTTCTATCCTGGTCATAAGTAACTAAGGTACATATAAGATCGATGCGGAAAAATTCATGCATAATTTTTTCTCGGGATGGAAATCGAATTCGCCACTTTCCGTATCACAGCCAGCTTCTCTTCCACTAAGCTTCATGTAATGAAGTTACTCCAAATGTTTTTCAATGCATTCGGAGTCGCGGGCGGTCCCTAGTTCTACATAAGTTATTCAATCGTAAACCACGCTGTTAGATACGTTGTATAAATGCGTTTAAGTGCTGTATTGGTTTTATATGCTATTTATTTAACTGCGTCAGTTTTAGGGTGTGTAAATTCCATTAAATGTTTTCTATCGTTGGTATTGGTGGTAGGTCTCTCATACGTAAGAGGCCTGGGTAGGTACCACCGCAGTGTCTATGTCTCCCACCAAACATCAGTGTAAATGTACTGTTGTGTTCCGCTTTGAAGGATATTGTAGCCAGAACAACTATTGGACATAATTGGACTTAACATGTTATGTCTCACGATGGTGAGGACAGTGGAATGCCATGCATTAATTTGTAATTAATGGTGTTGTTTGGTTTTACTACTAACCGTAAGCGGTTGCATCGCTTACTATCAGACGAATGGCATGCTTGTCTCGCGATTCATTGCAATAGAAAAAAAAAACTGTCTACTTTTTATTGTATAGATCCGGCATACGAGCAAACAGTTCATGACAGTTCGTGATTACCAAAGTCTATGAATAACTAGAACGATTCAGTGCAGCAGTGTAAGAACATTACGGCGCTCTTAAAATCAGTATGGAAAAAGGGCGGAAAGAGAACGAGTGGTAAATAGGTGATTTTCATCAATCTCACCCCCCAAACGAGACTTCTCATCAAAGCTGTCATGTCGCTTTTTATAAGAGACAGTGGTGGCATCCAGACCTACCATCCTACTTCTGATAATAGACTAGGTTAACTACAGAGGGCTCTACCACTTATCTTTAAAAATATTTGGGACTTTGAACCCATCATATGCACCATGAGAATTAAACCACAGTCACTGACAAACAATGCTGTGAATAAAAAAAAAACAATCAACGGGAAGTCTTGATAGGATTCTATCATTGTATGCCTCCTTGGCTGTCAATACGATTCTTAACAATCATTTTTCAAACACTTAAACACCAAAATCATTAATAAGTATTTTCTAACATCTGTCGTCTTTCCTTATACGATGCCATCAAGTCGAATTGTACTTTATCCCATTGCTTTAAGGTTTAAAATTGAACAGGTTACTATAATGTGTGTGGTAGAAATAGGCAGGCAGCTAAATAATAGAATGTGTGATTCGTCACACCCAGTCAGGGAGCGAGAGAATTTTTGTCATATTTTTTATATTTTTATAAGTAGTACGTCCACATCGTACGGTAGCTATCATAAAATATAACGTATAAGCTTAATATGGTACTTGAAACGGTTATGTTTTGGGTAAGTCCCTGTGGTAAGTTGGTAACACAAACTTTGCCAAATCTACTGTTTTTACTATAGTAATTTTCGCGATGGTGGAAAACCCGTCATAACGACTTACAAAACGCAAGTATGACAATTTTTGGGTTCAAGTCCAAATAATGGTTTAACATTACTTAATTTCCTTTCTTTAACTGAATATATTTTCTTTTACATAATGAGTAAAATTATTTCTCCCTCTCTTCCCGGCCACAAGAAGTCCACTACTGATAATAGGCCTCCCCCAATGTTATTTGCATACTAGAAATTACAAAAAATATATCATTATAATAATTACGTTAACAGATAAAAATGCTTTTACAACTTTATTGCTTTTTTATATAAAAACGACACTAAAACAGCACATTTGGATGCTGGATGCTAATGTCTTGTTAATTAGTTAAAAAACTCCAAAACATAAGATAATTAATACATATTAAAAATTTTATCTTTACCCCAATATAATATACACACTGTGTTCAAGTATTGAATTATATAAGCCATCGATTATTGTTTTTATGTAAAATTGTTTACAATGAAATTTCACTTTATATTTTAATAACATAATTACTTAGAACTGCACGTGTATGGAAACAAATAAAAAACAACATATGGTAGTCAAAATATAAACTGTAGATTTTGATATTACTGGATAAGCTTTAGTAAATCATATCTATGCAGATATAATATGTTGATATTTTGAAAGAGACTAACGAAAAAAACAACCAACTACATATAAAATAATCTAATCACAGATTTACGTAACTCAAAACGAGTCCAATTATAGAAATTCATTAAAAAGGATTTATTTGTTTTAGTTAAGATACAAACGGTGCATTACTCTATCGCGATGAATCAATATATTTCGAAATAGGGTCAATTATACAAAAAGTGGAGATCGTAAATACGGACCGTGATTTAGGACGTTTTGGTTTTCGTTGATAGCAAGCCACGATGGCTGTTTAGGAGCTAGACTAAACGTCATAATGAATATACAGGTGTAATAAATGTGATTAGTTAAATGTCTTGATTTTATAATATATAAAAAACATAAACCTATTCAATTACATCAAGTTTTAAAAGGAATTCTAACATAATATGTTAGTCTACATTAAAAACTTGCTGTCATTTTAGCTTTAAATCCTACAATTATGTACAATTAGGAAAACCTAAACAAAAATTTCCTTTTTATGTGGTGGAAATTATTACTTAGAGTATAAAACGATTATGCTTATGGAAATATGCATAAGATTAAAAAATCTCGTTAATTGTGTAATAAAATCTATCTAATTTACAGTCACCGGCCACATTACGTACAAACATTTCGTAAACAGAATGGCTACTGACTCCTGACCTACACCAACGTGTGGGCACTGACGCATACTCTAATCCCAATTCAGGCCACATCGCTGTTTCGGTAAATAAATTTGTCTCTAGACACGAAACCGGGGGTTATCGATATGTAAAATAGTTTATAAAACCACCATAAATAACAGCCGAGATAAGAATGCGTCGTGAGTGTAATATAAATTTTAGAAAATATTTTTATTTTTAGAATGTTTATTTTTAAAATGCAATTTTATTTTGTGAGCGTTTTGCTTTCAATATCTCTATAGATAGTAACAGCGTTTTTGAGAGAGGTAGGAGAACATTTGGTGATGGAGGCGCTATAAAATACCTAAAAATGGGTTTTATTTAAATGTACAAAAATTTACTAAAAATCCTTCAAAACTTCAATGGTTTTGATAAAATATCTCCATACCTTTTGAATGACATCCCGCAAATCAAGATTCACACCAAATCCAATAATCATAGATCATTTCAATAATAATCACAATGTACCAACAATTCGCGATAAGACCTTATGCAAACTATTAACCCATAGACACGACAATGAAAAGATAAACAGCAAAAAGTTGACAATGCGGGCCACACAATGCCAAGTCTACACAGATGCTCTGAAAACGTTAAGTGTGACAAAACGGGTGTAACGATGCAAAAAAACACATGAATATTTGATGCCAAACCAGAATCATTAGTCAAGTTTTTTATTGGCATCAAAGGTGAATTCGTCTTGAAGGTTGGGGTTAGGGTAAGGAGATCCTGGAGATTTCTGAGGTTCAATTGATACGACGGCGATATTTTTAGATTTTCTTAATTGATAGGTATGCGTGCTGGATATTGAAGAATTTTTATTGTGGTATAAAATAAAACTGCCCCATTTTATCCTAATGAATAACCCAATTTATCAAAGAATTTTGGAACAAAATATTGTAATATTGTAACCGTCAAAAAGCTGAAATAAAAAGACCTCATAATAAATGTTTATTTTTGAATTTAACGTCAAAAAAATTAACGTATTTATAAACAGAACAGAACCCATTTTACTAGAGCAACACTCAGACCCGTCTCAACTTTTTTTCAATATCTCACGACATTTCTCGCGTAGCACACCGCCGCTAATATTCTGGTAATCATATCATTAATCACTGATCATACACTTCCATTCACAAAAGCTACCTTTGATTTTACTTCCACCATACCCTGCTCTACCTTAAGCCATTCAATTTCTAAACCTATAAGGAAGAGATTACGGTGCAGTTTAGATTGTAAGCTGACGTATCATTAATTTTAAGACACGATCCCGTATTTACCCATGGATTTTCACCATAGTATGTGGGAATTCACAATTTGTTGCCGTCGTGTGTTTTTGTTCAATTGACGTTTACTTTATTAGAATGACTAATGATCTTTATATGATAGAGATTATGTTTTTGTCAGTGCTGCGTTAAATGCAATATTCACGTTTATAAAAGATTCTTTAATATCGTTGCTAGTTACGGCGAAGGAAGTATTCATTTTCTTGCTTTAGAGTTGCCGTATAGATAATTTTGAGAATATTTTTAGCTCCAACTGACATGCTTTTTTTAATTCTCTTAAGCGGTATTTTAAAGCGAAGTTTTTAGAATGTATGCTTTTTTTTCAAATAAAATTAAGTTTTGGTCTAATATTGATGTTCTTTATTATTCTGACATTATGCAATACTAAGTGCAAACTTATTCACTACTGTAATGCAATTTTAATCATATATATTTTTCATGTTTTTTTTCCTTGCTGTATTTTTTAATCATTATAAATTCACCAACAGCTGTTATTTGACGTAAAGCATGTCGGAAAATATTTAGTTCTGGGAAAATCTGAAATATTAAATGGATTTTCCAACCACAAGATTAAAGTTATCAATGTTCTTATGAGAGGGCAAAATTGTATGTAGTCATTGTTAGCTGCTTAAGCCAGAGTGATTAAATAAACACATACGTATCTTGGTATATATTACGGTAAAGGTTATAGCTATTGTGTTCTTGCCAATTCTAAAAAAATACGCATATCCGCTTTCCCCAGTATTTTTATATTTTTAAGTGTCGTTACAAGGTTCTTAATAGTTCTTCAGAGCAATAATTGTCTACCTACAAGTCTAGTGGCACATGTATTCTTTGTAAGTCGTGATGTCTAGAGCCCGATCTCGACCTAAAAAAGGTAGGATAGTCCAGACATTTTTTGATGTAAATTTTTAAGTGTCGGAGGCCCACCCACAAGTTGGACGGACGACCTGGTGAAGGTCGCAGGAAGTCGCTGGATGCAGGCCGCTTCCAACAGGTCTATGGGGAGGCATATGTCCAGCAGTGGGCTTCCTGTGGCTGAAGAGAGAGAGATTCGGAACTGCTATTTGTGTCCGACATGATGATCGTCTCACCTCTGTCATATTTTAAGACAGAATTATTTAGATGGCACAAGTGAAACCTCTGCTTTCAGAGATAAAACTCGTAGGTCTATGTATTGTATTGTATTGTATCAACCCATATACGACCCACTGCAGGGCACGGGCCTCCTCTGCAATCGAGAGTACGATTGAGAGTGGTTAGGCCATATAGTCCACCACGCTGGCCTAGTGCGGGTTGGCGGACTTTTACATACCATAGAAATTTATACTAATCGCTATGGTATGCAGGTTTCCTCACGATGTTTTCCTTCATTGTTATAGTGCGTGGTGATTGACTATCAATACACACATGACTCCGAAAAGTCAGAGGTGTGCCCTGGGATTTGAACCCGCGACCACCGTGAACATGTAGGCAGCCGCGTCTGGTCCGTTACCAACAGGCCACCACGCACTTAGGTCTATGTATGTCAAAATAATAAAAATAAACGAAAAACGTCGTCACAGTAAATCTTATTGTGGACAATCTCTTTAGCATCTACCTTATCTATAACGCAAGGAATCTTAGTACAAACTAGGGAATCTTAACTATAAATGGAACTGTTGGGTATTTATTTATTACTCTCAATACTCCGCATGTCGCGTAACATATGGGTAGTAATTTATTTTATTCCTTTTAATATTGACGAACTGGATCCGATTGCTTACAACTCAATCCACTCACCCTTATAAGGAATGTTTAGGGATGTTAGAGTCATGGGTAATATTTTAACGTATCCGATACGATATATTACGGGTCTAATCAATGCTCATGTGAAAAAAACGGTTTGTGGTCTTATGATTCCCATACGAATACTATTTTAGTGAAAGAAATAATTATAAGTAGTTCTCGATTGAGGGTTTTTTTGCAATAGATAAATTCAAGTCTTTGCTCATTTGCAAAACTACGGCAATGTATATTTCGAGTCTGAAGCATTACAAATGCAAAAGGTAAAAAGCCAAGTATGAAGGTTTCATCGACCCAAAAGAAAAAAAAAAATTTTCTAAAGAGCCAATATTAAATTCAACCGACCTTTAACGGTTATGGGATCAAAAATTATGGCGTAGATTTAGATTTCTTTTTTTATGCTGTTAAATTGATGAGTACCTACGACTGTTTTTAATGTACCTATTGGTAAAAAAGATCTATAAAAAAATGTAATTTCTTGAATTCACATCACATCTCTAGCTATTAACAAACATTATTTAAACGATCCATACGTTAGGCCGACTTCACATATCGTATTCCTATTTAATTTAAATGCTACAATGTATGTATATTGCTTTTTTTGCCATTTCAAGTACGGATAGTCATATAAATGTATTTCATCTTTTTATTGCCCCGTTATTGTGGGTTATAAAAGTTACTTGTACCGGTTTGTCGTGATATATCCTTTTAGGAAACGGCCTTACAAGGCTACGAGTATGATACCCAATTGCGTGGATAATTAAAGAAATGCTTATTCATTGTTTGACCTATTGTAATACGGTTTTTATGTTATGGTTTTTACTACTGCCAGTATATTTTGTGATTTGTTTTTATTTTTATGGCATATATCGGAAAAACGACTTAATAATCTATATTAATAGTTCTATCTCCATGAAACTACATACTATAAGAGTATGTAATATGTATATGACGTATATAATTCGCAAATATGATTGCCCTGGTTAATAATTTACATAATTTTAAAAAATATTAAAAATACAATTTATTAAGATTAGGAACATAATTTCAACTATAACCTTAAGAAAATATAAATTAAATAAACCAAATTTGAAATTTAAAGAGTAACCGGGACAATTAATGAACATCAACTTCAAAAATATTGTCATTCAACAATGCCATTACTACAAAGAGATCGCAAAAAAATGAACAAAACCCCAAAATTGGGGAGCGTCACACTCGACTCTTGAATTAATCATTCGTCTTTTTGTCCGTTTGTTTGTTGGTAAACTTGCGCGTACAATACATTGTGATAATATTGTTGCTTTAAAAAACATCATAGTTGAATACACAAGCACAATTTCTTTTGGTAGTGTAACGTCTCCTTTATATCTTTTCGTTTTATACTATTTGCTCTGAGGAAAAACACCTATTTCAATCAAAACATCTCATAAATCAGGTTTTGATTTAAATGGTTTATTTAGATTTAATTGGTTGTATAAATTATAATATTAATTAAAATTGGGTCAGCTATAATATGTATTATTATATGGTATTAACTATAATTATAAAACTAAAGAAAAAAGACGTCCTTGTATTCCTTAAAAAGCACAAGGTTAGTATTATTAACAATATGGCTGATCATAATGTGGGCAAATTGATTATTCCTATGCCACAGTAAAGAATACAATGATGACCAATATTCAGCTCGCGTTGAAATCTAATACTTGAGAATAACAAATACACTATTTTACTTTTATGAACAACTTTACCTCATTAAGAGGCCAAGGTTATGTCGTTTAATAGTATAATACGGTTAGTGATACCGGATCTGTTATATTCCACTTGTGACTCATGTTTCGCTCCAATTTTTTTATGAGAAAAGGTCAAACGATTATTTTATCTATTTAATTTCCTATAAAATATCTGAAGACTTTATAAATAAATAATTTGATTCTATCTTTGTTGTTTGCGATGCATAGAGCTATAAATATTCATAGCTATGTCTGTATTGTTCGAAACGAGATTGCAAAAGTTTTTTTTGGTTTTCTTGCGGTAAATTTACGACAAGTATTAGAATATTATTGCAAAATATTTTGAATAGATGAAATAAATAAAATATAGATTTCGATATTTCAAAAAGATATAAAAGTATGATTTAGAAAACATATGATGTCGGTCATATCAGATTACAAAATCTTAGCTCTTCTTTTTATTATTTTTAGATTTTTAGAAGCAGTAACACAGGTTTTTTATTTTGGCAGTATTCAATTAAAGCTTAGCGTAAGAATTTGTTTTATTTTAATTGAAGCTTATTCAATTTACGTTCCTACATTAATGGAGCTCTGGAACGACTACTACCCCTATTTAGCCACAGGAAGTCCACTACTGAAGATACACCTCCCCAAAGATCTCCTCTTCAAAATGTTGACTCCCTGCAACTTTAACTACCGTAGATCGACTTGGTAAGATATTGTTCTCACCAATTCAACTATGTAAATAAGTAAATAAATCCAACAGTCACAGAACATAGTCCTGATCCCACACCAAGATCTTAGTACATAAGATAAGTATATAAGATCGTACCAAATTCGATCAAGCCTTTTATCCTGCGTATCCGAAACTTCGAGAAACATTTTGGTCTCATAAACACTCACACTCGAAACAAATAGCAGAGGTGCAGATATTTGTTCCGGTGCGGGAGTCGAAGCCGCGGCCTCGCGTTTCACAGCCGGCGTTAAACCAAATGCGCCACGGAGGCTGGCTGTATTGATCTCTGAATACTGATTGCCCTGTGTCCCGATTCACAGCTGTCGAACCTCACAAACTCACTTCGTTCAAATTTAATAGTCACCGGCTCAATAAAACAGCATTTTTAATACTACATTATTATACAAAGTGTTATAAATTGTTCCCACAAATTTAACTTACGGCCATAAACGACAAATGTTATCACTGAAGTGACATTAACACAAGATATCTGTTGTTTAAATTTGCTACATATTCTCGCGTGCCCTGGACTTTATTTTGAAAATTATTTACAAAATTTAGTGATCGTAAAAAAAGGAAATTGTAACAATATTTTCGTTGGTTTAAGTGGTCAGCAGGAAGTCGTAAAGACTGCCCTTATATATTGTAGCGAATGTTATGAGACACAATTATTGTTTGTTTAATAGGTAAATGTCGACTAAAGTACTCGTGTATTGAGGCAATGGTGGTCTGAGTCCCAAATCCTACGTCGTCACAATATTGGCGAATTATTATCAACAATAATTAAATATTTAAACGCATTGTTAAGTAAATTATTGAAATAAATCCAATAATTTTGACAAAAAAAAATTCCAAACCTAAAATCTATAAAACATTTTTTTTGTAAAATAGATGGAGGTCATAAGCATTAAAATATCTTTAAACGTTAGAGTAGAAGTTACTTCAAACTAATCGAATAGCTTTCCTGTTCATTGAACTTGTCAGACACATTAGTACTACAAAATACGTCATCACACGAGATATTAAATACCCTATCACTTTCATTACACAATAAATTTATAATTAAAACATGAAAATCACGCATAAGGAAAATCATGTTTTAACTGAAGTTACGTGTGTTATGCATGCTATAACCACTTGCACTTTCTAGCATATGGCTTTGTGACCACTCATCAAATTCTGTTTAGCTTCAATGGACGCACGCTTTCACTAAGCCATAACGGTTCGAATGAGACCTAACGACAATTCAAACGTAGTTTATCTGTAAAATATTTTCTGGTGAGTTTATTCTAGAATTAATTCCCGATTTAAATTAAAAGATCAAGAGTGTAAAATGTAGAGACGAGAACACACTAGACCATATCTAAGCTCAATTTGTAATTGAAATGTTCTGCTATGCATAATTTATTGCATGTAAAATTACTTTCCCGCAATGGAGTTCATAGTTTCAAAGTCCAAATTTTCACTTAGAAAATATTACAGTACTTTGACTATGTAATTTGCACAATGCACATTATAAGATTAAACCTTTTTTTATGACACATTAAAAAATCTAGTTAGGACATATAAAAATCACTTGCTATGCGCTTTACTGCATTGCTAGGTTCGACACTGACCTCATCAAAATGCATAAGGGCCAACATCTCAGTACCAACTTGAGTCAACTAATAAAATTTAAAAACAAATATAAGCTGGTAACACATAAGTGGTACTCAAACAAAGTTCACGAAGGCATGACGAGGTACTTTTATGCTTTTTATTCCATTTAGCCACATTCCAAGACAAACACTTTTTGCCAACCATTACGAATAAATGTCAAACGCTTATCAATAGGATCAAGAAAATCACAATAGGACATTGTCGCAAATGTTTGGACATGCTTGTGTGACTCTATACAATTTCACGTATGGCATGATACGTAAAAGTTACGCGCTTCAATCCATGTTAAGTGGCCGGAATTGTTTACGTCATCCTAAATATTACGGTTAAAGAATAATAGAAAAATATATAAACCTTTTGGATGAAAATTCAACGAAACTGGCATTAATTGTACTAAACATTAGCTACAATATTCGTATTTACTTTGATAGAAGCTACACATAACGGTTAAAAAGCTATAATAACCCACAGACATGTGTCCTACTTCGAGTTCTTCCTGAGTATTCAGATATAATCGTGCCAGTTTATTAAATGTCGACCTAAGGGCGACATCCATCACGCTTCGAAGGGTAGGTTATCTGGATTGTATTGCACTACATTATTTACAATGCTCAAGTGGATTGTAGGCACTTTATCATGCAAATAAAAATAAGTTGGTTATTTAACTAGTTTATAAAATATGATGTTAATTATCACCATTACTTCTTTATAAGTTACATATATTATCAAATAGATATCCACATGACACTAACTAATTCTAAAAGTATAACAGAAAACAAAAAACCTAGTTAAATCTTAATCCATTTGATATTTCTCCTCGTGACACATGGTTATTAATTTCGCCATCGCATAACAACCATCAAAACGAATATTATGCTGTTTGACCGTTATTTATCTAAAAATATAGTATTTATTACCAGTTATATACATATATATGCAATAAAAACTAATTAAAATACTTAAAATTTAAGTTGATCACCCATTAACATTTTTTAAATGTTCGGAACACCCAGATTGAATGATTGTTCGTGAATAATGAATATATGTGATGGGTTTTTGGTTACGAAACTGTCGTTTTGATTGTGGTGGGCTGGGTTTGATTCCATATTTTGTAATGTGTTTAAAATATTATTTCGTGACTGTTAACTTTGGCATCGAATAGAAGTTAATCCGCCCACAAAATTAATGTAACTTAAACAGTCAATAAACAGCTGATCGAACGCACGTACCTACGTAGCTACGTTACCCGGTGATCGTCTACGGTTCTCAAACTTTGTGCACTAACAATTACGATTTTGAATCACGATGTTCACGTGTAATCGGTGTGACGTCGAATTTAGAGATGGAGTTCAGTGTTCGATATGTCAACTCCAGTTCGATTTTCCTTGTGCTGGTATCACAGAAGGTGGATGGCGTAAACTAGGAGACAGAAGATTGAAGTGGAAGTGCAGTGCTTGTAAGTCTTCGGCACCGATGAGTCCTTGCGCATCGTCCAAAAATATTTCAACCACTGATGTCGATATGATTTTATCTGAACTTAAGCAATTGTCAACTCAAATGGCTTCACTACCAACAATAATGGAAGATATTAAGGCAATCCAGTCAGAGTTGGCAGACTTAAAATCATTAAAAACTGAATTGTTATCCCTCAGGAAAGATATGGATGATTTAAAATCGTCTATGGAGTACACACATAAATCAGTAGATGAGCTGTCCAACAGAACTGTGGAAGTGGAGCGTCTGACCGGAGATCTTAAGAAATCGGAGGAAGTATTACTCTCTTTACAGAAGCAATTTAAAAATCTAACGAATTTTCAACAAGAATATGAACAAAGATCTCGTATGAACAATATTGAGATAAAGGGAGTACCCGAATTAAAATCAGAAAATTTGTTTGATGTTGTGTCTAAAATTGGTGATCTAATTAAATTGAATATTCCTAAAGAACAGATTAACTACGTAGCAAGGGTTCCAATGCGAGGTGACACACGCATTAAGAACATAATATGTTCTGTACATAATCGATATATAAAGGACAACTTCGTGGCTGCTGCAAAGAAACTCAAAGTTATAAACGCTTCTAGTATTGGACTTCAGGGTGACTCAAGGATTTTCGTAAATGATCATCTTACACTGGACAACAAGTTGTTATTGAACAAAGTTAAATCTTTGGCCAAAGAACGGGGTTTTGTGTATGTGTGGGTGAGGGGGTGCAAAATTTTTATACGGAAAAACTCTACTTCTCCTACACTGACCATCAAAACAGAAGACGACTTAACGAAACTCATCCATTAATTACAAAGACAATAATGTGTAAAGTACGTGTTTTGCATTACTATTTCATTTATGCTGTGCAAAGTTTTAGAAACATTGGTATTTTTTGTGCCCATTTTTTGCGCACTCGCAGTCCTTTTGTTCTTGTATCGAGTCGAGTCGATAGATCCATCGCTTATTGTAATTACAACTTTACTTCCTATTTCCTCATTTTTAGGGATAAATATTGCTTGGCCATTCTACACCTGCCTTCTTATAAATTTATGTTTAAATTATTGCTACCGTCCAAATCTAATATTAAAATATTTATCGTGTGTTATGATTTAATTAGTTATGCCTCTTAAATTTTACTATCAAAATGTTCGTGGGCTGCGGACGAAAACACATGCGTTTTATAAAAATATACTTAGCAATAGTTTTGATGTCATTTGCTTAACTGAGACTTGGCTAGCTGAGGGTTTTGAAGACAGTGAATTGTTTGATAACCGTTACATTGTATGGAGACGCGACAGAAATTATTGTGAGACGAATCAAACCAGGGGTGGTGGAGTATTAATTGCTGTTAAGCGGGACCTCCCAGCCGAGCTCTGCAGTGAGTGGTGCTCATCTGCTGAGGATATGTGGGTGACATTAACCCTTCGTCACAAAAAATCAAAAGTGTCATATAAAATACACTTATGTGTTGTTTATATTTGCCCACAAAATCTTGGTTATTCAATGTCTGCACAATTGACTAATTTTTCTGAGAATCTCTGTAATGTTGTATTGGAGCATCCTCTGGACAAGTTTGTTATTTTAGGAGACTTTAATTTACCCAACCTTAAGTGGCGCGTAAGTGATGACGGCCTCTCTCAATATCCCGATAATATTCAAGGACACGTCCAGGATGATTTTTTTAATAACATGCTTACGTGTAATCTGTGGCAATATAATACCTATGTCAACTGTAATAATAGAATTCTAGATCTATTATTTTCTAACAATATAGTTCATGTCACACGTTGTCTAGATCCACTTGTATCTGAAGACCCGCATCACAAGGCTCTTTGTATAGATGCTGACTTTGTACAGCTCCACACTTTAGCTGCAAAACCTCGTCTCAAGATGCTGTATGGTCTTGGTAATTTTGATGCTATTTGTGTTGGTTTAGACGAGGTTAATTGGCTGCATAAACTTACTTCGGTACCCTTGGAGGAAGCTATTGATTTATTTTATAACATATTACACAGATTATGTGACATTCATATACCAACTAAAACTATTGTTCCCAGGTACAAGTATCCCCTCTGGTATAAAAGCCCCCTTATTAAGTTAATAAAAGAAAAATCAAAGAACCACAGAAATTATAAAAAATATGGTAATATTTCTGATTTGCATTCTTTTGTATTGCTGCGCGAGCGTGCTAAGATCCTTGAAAAGGAGATGTTCGCCGATTATATCGCACACATTGAACACAATATCCGTAATAACCCGAAAGCGTTCTGGGCATTTGTTAAATCTAAAAAACAGTCTCATTGTTACCCATCAGTTATGAAATACGGTGATCGATCTTCAGAGAATGGGGAGGATATTTGCAACTTGTTTGGAGATTACTTTAATTCAAATTTCTTAACATATTCTCACTCAGCCAATCTAGTGTCCACCAATGACTTTCGACCGTCAAGTAATATAAATGTAGATTTGTCTTCAGTTGAAATACTGGAACATGAAGTGTACAGAATGTTAAAGTTCATCGATCCCAATAAGTCTGCTGGGCCAGATCGTATTCCTTCTATTCTTATAATAAAATGTGCTAAAAGTCTCACTGTTCCTCTTTCCATATTATACCGACGATCGCTGGATGCTGGCCTGATGCCCAGTATTTGGAAATCTGCACTAATTACCCCTGTTCATAAAAAAGGAGTTAAAAATCGTGTTGAAAATTATAGACCGATTTCGAAGCTTTGTCTCTTTGCAAAAATTTTAGAAAAAATTGTGTATAAGCAAATGTACAATGCTTTCAAACACAGTTTTAGCGAATTTCAACACGGTTTTTTAAAAGGGCGTTCCACCACATCCAATTTGATTCTGTGCAGTGATTTCCTAACGCATCATATGTCTCGGTGTGGTCAGGTAGATGTAATTTACACTGACTACAGTAAGGCATTTGATCGTATTGACCACAAAATTTTATTGCTTAAATTACTTTCCTTGGGAATAAGGGGGAACCTATATAGATGGTTCTCATCGTATGTGGAAAACCGGTGTCAAACTGTGGTCTTAAATGGTTTTTCTTCAACAGCAATACATATACCCTCTGGAGTTCCCCAGGGGTCATTGCTAGGTCCATTGCTTTTTACGTTATTCGTAAATGATATAGCATGTTGCTTCAGGAACTCTACAATACTTTTATATGCCGATGACATGAAGATTCTGTGTCCAATTAGTTCCGTTGTAGACTCCGCCCGGCTTCAGGACGATTTGAATAGGTTTCAGAGTTATTGTCACGTCAACAAGTTAGATCTTAATCCTAGCAAATGCTATGTATGCTCATATACACGAAAGCATACTCCAACACTACATAATTATTATTTATTGAACACCATTATTAACCGTGTTAACACCATTAAGGATCTTGGCGTTACTTTTGACTCCAAGCTACTATTTAATATCCATATACAAAATACAATTAAGAAAGCATCAATGGCACTCGGTTTCATTCTTAGGCTAAGTTCGGATTTTAATGACATCAAAACTCTTAAAATCCTCTATTGTGCTTTCGTCCGCAGTCACCTGGAATATGCCTCGCAAGTATGGAACCCTAAATATAATGTGTATATTGACGGCATTGAAAAAATACAGAAAAAATTCTTAAGATATTTGCAATATCGTTCCGGAAAATATAACAGCAATTATTTCAGTAGATGTAGAACCTTTCATATTCTACCATTACATGAACGTAGAAGATTAGCTGATTTATCGTATCTTTTAAATGTGTTTAATGGTAAAGTTGACTGTCCAGAATTACTGGGTATGATAGGGTTGCGCACTCATACTGCCTCGCTCAGGAAACCAAATCCCTTACATGTTCCATTTGCTAATTCTGTATACCGACAAAATAGTTACCTTTTACGAGCCTGTCGATCACTCAATGCTATCTATTGGGATGTTGATATAGATCTATTTAATACCAATACCAAGAAATTTAAGAAAACAATGTGTAATATTTACTTTGGCGCACGTACCTAACAAGTAATATCTGTATTTGGTAAATATTATGTATTATTAAGTTAGTTATAGTTTACCTCCTTCTTTTTTATTTATTTTTTTCTTTTTCTTTAAATACAGTTCATATCAGTGAAAACTTGTAATTGACCTTTTCTTTGTTTACTGTTTATGTTGATAATGTATAATGCTAGTTGTAAGTTTTCCTTAATAAATAAAATAAAAATAAAAATAAAAATAAATCATGAAATTATTTCTAAATATTCTATGAGTGGATCTCCTTTGAACCGAAAGATCAATAGTATTCCTTGTACGAATACGAATTTGTCACTGATTTAAATTTTTAATAATATAGAGCGATCTTATTTAAAACCAGTTGCAATATTTCAAATTTCGTATAATTTAAATTTAACCCTTCACAGCCCTGCACGCTCCAATCTCTCATAATAGCATCAAACTTGATCTAAATAAAAAATGACCCGTAACAAAAATAATTATGTATAACCCTTAACTTTACCGGTTTAGCTGAGGGTTACTCAGTTCATTATTAGTACATTACGACACTTAACCCAACAATAGGGTACAAGACCATACTGACGACCAGAAGTCATTTTTTGCTGCGTATTAAGTAATAAATCTGAAAGAGACAATAAAATGAATGGCACTTGAATTAATGTTATGGGAAATGTTTTTTTTTTGCTGGTTAATATTTTTGAGTGCTTTTGTTAGGCGAACCATAAACTGGATTTGATAGTTAATGCAAATTTTAATTTTAATGGGTAGCGTGATGATAAATAACTTTTAAAGTCAAATATTTGCACTATATATAATTTAAGTAGCTGTTAGTTTGTACCCTATTGAATATATACATAAAAGGCGGAAGCAAAACTCTTTATTACACATTTTACCACATTCTATCAATACGTCTTCTTTTGTCTCACAATAGGTACATGCCTTTTTATATATTTTTCAGAACGGCCATACCATGCAAGCTAATACTATCTAACTAAAATCCGTATATAAAAATTAATTGTGCCATAAAATATTGCATAATATTTGACGCAGATACTAAATAGAAGTTAAACATGATCTTTTTGGCAGACGAATGTCAAGCCATTAAGAGCAATTTTACCATAATCGTTTCCATTCAAATTAGCATTAATAATTATATTTAATGTGAGCAACATTACAAAATTATCGATTTAATCTATAACTGTGCATCTGCATTTCCTGTGTCTAATAGTTTTACACTAAAAATCTAGAATCCAACTGACATTTGTAAAGTTTATTAACACTAAAATCTAATTAATATTTTATTAATATAGTCCATTTTTTGACTCATAACTCAAGATAAGAGAGACGAAAATACACGGGGTTATTGAGGCATGTTTTGTAATGCGCCATTTATGTATTTGGGATAGATTTTATTATCAAAACATTGAAATGTCAACGTCAAAGCCTGCGGATTAAATAATCGTAGATATAGATTAAAAATAATTGTAGATTCGCCAAACTTGTATTAATTGAAAATCGTTTTAATAAGGCTAATGATTATTAAAATTCTAATATTTTATAATGGTTATGGTTTAATAAAGCTAGATCAATCAAAGAAGAGATGAGTTATGTCTAAATATTTTTAATTCTAGTTTTTTATTGATCAACGGTTTGACTTATAGCATTCTGAGCGGCCAAGTTTTGGAGGATGTTTTAATAGCCTTTGTAAAAGTGTTACGTTTGCAAACTTGTTTTAAATCTGTTCGCACAACTGTAACAATTAGAGTTTATTAGAAATTGTTCTTTGTAGAGCCACGCTGTAATCAATTGTTAGGAAAGAGTTGTTTCTATCGAAATGCTAACGACGTTTATGCAATATAGATAAATCACATGGTCCATTAAAATTACTTGAGGGCAGATAATACACACGTTTTTCTTGTTCTTACTCCTAAATCCTATCTCCTTCAATAAGTAATACCTCAGATTTCCCAATTTTTATTCATAATAGTAGGCAGCGAGCATTCCTTTCATCAAATTAACCTCTTGCACCTTTTTATTCTAATTCATGCAAAAAAGACATGAAAATTTTATGATGATTATTTATTACTGCTAATAGCAAATGAACACAAAAAATAGCTCGGAGGCAGTCATGTCTATCAAATATAAAGGAATAATTACATCATCTACATTAGACATCGAAATGAGGACGAATTTACTTACCCACGTTATCTACTATTCAATCATTTTGAGATCAAGAATTTCCCACGAAATTCGATACGGCCACTCAGCAATACTTCACTCTCTCCGCTGACTATTAAAAATATTTTATAGATCAAAGTTGTCCACCTAACAATACGGAAACGAATTTATTCATATTTTGCAGATATTCAACATAAATATTAATTATAAAAAGGAAAACGTTATGTGTTGAAACACGTTATAAAATTAGCGCTCGGAACAAATCCGATTATAACTGAATTGATTAGAATTTGAATAGCATACTGTGTGCGCATACCGCTCTCTTAAATTCTGCTTATGGGAGATAGATAATCGTGTGTAAACAAACTTGCTACTAAAAATATTTCAAACAGAGGATATTAATAAAATATTGTTGGTAATGTAACCGAGTTCGGTGTGGAAATATTCTATCGATACAAAATGTAATCTGGCCGATATCATAAAGATATACAACAAATTATTCACATAAGGTTACTTATTGCAGCGGTCATTTACCGTGTAAAAGAAAATAGCGCTATCAATACGACTATTTTTTGTGTTCAAGAGGAAAAGCTATTAAGCTCCCCTTTCGTTACCCCGAGGGAAGGTAAAAGCCCAAAAATGTAGTATAATTTTTCAAAATTATTCAAGGAATCATATAATTAACCACTTTTCGCACCAAAACAAGTAATTACTAAGATAACCATAACTACAAAACTTGTCTACACAAGAAATTAGCTGAATTGCGACATTTAGTCGCAAGTCTGCTACTCTAAAGTTTAGTCGCACGAAGCTTTAAAATTGTAATTCCATGTTAATTTTACAACTATTTACAGCTTGAGCTTTTACGACTAGCAATCGTGTCTGTAGCGTGTTAGTTTTGAGGTTTTGTGACACGACCCGACACTACTAAATTAAATTTTGGCTCTTCTAACAGATTTTTGTTATGGTTTTTAAATAAAATCTATGAGTAGATATTAGCCGAAAATTTCATATTTCACTACAATACGTCTGTACAGACCATAGGGTGATGTTAATGATTTTCATATTATTATTATTGAAATCAAAATGAGTTTTTTCAATGATCTAGATTAAAAATTATTTTCGATTTAACAACCCACCCTAATGTTCTCAAAACATTTACCATAGATCATAGTTAATGCTATATGTTCAAATCCCATATGCAACTTTTCCACCCATCTGGCACATCACAAAAGCCGAAGGTCGTCCGCGGTCGTGACGTTGGTAATGAGTGGCGAGCCGGCCTGTCCGTCACTCGTTCTGATCCAAATACATCCGAATTATTAAGAGTGACGTGTGTACGAAAATAATTGCTCAAACTCACGCCGACTTTGATTGCCACGCGGCGGCCAATTAAACGTGAGAAAGTGTTAGATTGTACTTGAACTTTGTGGTAATTGTTGAAGGCTGTACAAATCTTTCCTCATATTTTGTTTCTATCACCAGAACTCGTATAGAAAGGCTGTCAAGTAGCTACGGAATTGAAGTACCTTACCATCGACCTTACCAATAATCAATGGTTCTAATATTTAGTTTTGTAATGAGACATTTCACATAAATTCTCGAATAAGCTATTATACTGACGTCAAGAATACTCTTTCACTTCAAGCATAGCAATATCATCTACAAAAATGGAATTATTGTTTTTTTTAATTCACCAACCAATAAGTCGATTATTTTATACATATCATAAATGAACCAATAAACGCTTAGCACTAAGACATACAGACCGAAATCCTCAAATCAAATCCTCTATTCAAATTCCATAACCAGTATACCCAACTTTTACCAAACCGCCCTAGTGGGGGGTCATCAATAACAAAATACGAGTAAATTATAATTTAAAAGCATTAAAAAAATGCATACATCAAAATATTATAAATGCTTTAACATCAACACGCTACATTTTTATGTTAATCACATTTTATGACAAATACCGTCAACTGACGAAATCGTCGCCATCAATGGACGTTGTATAGAAAAAAATATTTTTATGTAAGTATAAAACGGGTTTTATATGATAATATAAGCTTTTATTGCAATGGACATTCAACTTGTGTTAATGGTACAAAAAGTTACATGCGGTGTGGGATGGACCATGTTCGTCGTGTGGAGCGACGACCTAAAGGCAGCTAAGTCAAATTAATTATTTAAATTAGAAATTATTATATAATTTCAACGATAAGGATAGAGAAAAAATATTTTGCTATGTAAATTAGTAAATAAAAATTGTTTATTATTTTGTAACCAATATATGACAAATTACAACCTTTCAACGATCTTTACCGGACAAAATGGAATAGTCCGTTATTGGAGTCAAACATAGGACTATTCAATTCATAGTTTACGCATGGAGTTAGTAAAAATAATCTGTTGACGATTTTAACATTGGTATATTGAATTTGCTATATATTTCACAGTTTGTGTAGGGTTGTCATAAAAAACGATCAAACAGTCAGCTATGATTACCTAATACTTATATTTTAATGATACAACATTCCACGTATTACTATTTAAAATAATAATATAATCTACGTTTACCACATTTTTAGACCAAAATAAAAACATTACACAATTTAAAACATTCATTTCCGTTTTCTCATCAAATAATGTCCATATGTTTACACCATTCACCCATTTAAAATGCATTTGAGCAGAATATTAAAAATTTTACATATATAAACAATTAAACACCGGTTTCTTGTACATTATAATAACATATTATATCTACCGCGTCATATATAGAGAATCCCATTAAGATCAGATTACAGCCAAATATTTGCGCTAATATATTCTTTTGGGTCAATTTTTTGCTTTATTTTTATCGACAGAAGCTGTAATACAAGCTTTAGGTGACAACATAATATTCAATTAACACTGTTAGTTATTTAGAATATTGCTAATAATATCAATTAGTGAGACCTTTGAGTTTTGTTTTAGTTGTTAAAATTCATAATTAGTAATTTGTAAGCTGAGTATCGTTTATTTTATGCGTCTGTAATATTTTAGTCTATTATTTATGGATCTGATAATGTAGGTGGTCTGTGAACTAAGACCCCTGTTTTTGGGTCATAAATTGACTTGACTTAATTTGCAATGTATTTAAAAATATAAGACTGTACTATTCCATATTTATGTGAGTGCCCACATTGTGTATCTAGTTGTTTAAGACAACTTCAAGTTTTTTGACCACTCTTAACAATTGCTACCATTTTGTCATCGTAACTATTTAAAAACCAGTACCAATAAAATTCATAAATGAAATTGAAACTGAGGATATCTCTTTTCTAAATATATTTTAATGCCAGAAGGTGTCTCAAAAACATCTTCAGTTCAAATATTTTGTTTCTCAAAAATATTCTTTAACCAGACCGAATGAAGTTATTTTTTGAAAAATACGTTATCACAAAAACTATTAAGGAAATAATACATTAGCTATCATACGCTAGTTTAGTATAGAGGAAGCCAACTATTAACTTCTAAGTTTATAAATTGTTTCTTATCACAGAAGATATCCGATGGTGGGTGTAAATCTTTTGTGCACTTAATTTTATTGACACTAGAAAATAATAGACAACATTTTTGTCTTTATTCGATTTAATTACGAACATGAAATATGTACCTTATTTGATGATTATTTTATTTATATACGAATACGGAACAAGACAGATTGCCTCCAGAATCAATTTCCTTGATGTTCATATTATTTGTGCATGTTGTCTTCACACATAGAAAATCTTGAATATCTATCAAGTACATAGGTTATCTCCAATTAGTGGTAAGTATAAATGTACAAATGTAAAACTTCGCCAAGATAAAAATATTTACTCCAGGTTCGAATCCTATCACAACAGAACACTTTTTACCCTTAAGAATATCATCTCATTTTTAAGCTTTGTCAATCTAACTTAGTGCCTAAAACAGACCGACTCTGCATTTTGCCTTATAAAGTTAAATTAGAAAACCTATGTCCTTTCATCACAGTATCAAATACAACATTGCACTAATCCCTCATATCGTCTATAACATTAAAAGGTACTAATTAAGGCGAGGTACTAAGAGAACGCTGGATCGCTCTCACGAAGCTGCCTCATTAACCCGTCGCTTCCTCCCGTTTTTAATGAGCCGCTAGTTAATTGTTCTGCTCGATACCGATTTAAACTCGGTCTAACTAAGTGAAAAACTTGAAAAGTTGCAACTTTCTTGGATATGTGGAAAACGGTTAATGTAGAGTTATGTAAACAAGGTAGAGTCGACTATTAATAGAATGGTAATGCCTCAAAGATCGATTTTGATGAGACTTACATTATGCTGGTATAATATTTATTTAACTAATAATATTTTCTGTATCGTAGTTAATTCAATGATATAAGTCTGGATTGCAACCACGATGTACGATGATGGGAAATTCGTCATAGTGACCCACGAAAAGATGGCTACTATTCGAGTTTAGTTTCATTATATTCGGTTTCAATTAGGTTAGTATTATTGTATCAACAAGCGCCAGAAGTTTATTTATCACTAATAAACATTATTTAAATTGCAATGCAAATTCACATTCAGGTGCAGTTTAACCAAATTTTGGGCCAGTTATTAATCATATAATTAATTTTAAAAGTACTTCTAATATTTATTATACACAAAGTATTCAATCTCTAACCTAAATAAGAGAATTCACATTCCCGTTTCACCCATTAAATCTGTCGCATGAAAGCCAAATAACATAGGATACAATGTAAATACAATGGCGAACACAAGTCAATTCACCGGGGGGAAATTGTACGCGCACGCGACAAACGTTGGCACACACCGCAACTGTACTTTCCATTGACATAAAATGTTGGAAAAGTTTAGCCGACCTTTGTTGAGGCGGTGGTACACTTGCCCGGATCCGGTGTGCGAATTGTGGATGTTTTTATATGAAAAACTTGGTTTATGTATCGTTTTTTTTTTTATAAGAAATAATTCGCATGAGTAAATATTTTTTAACTGTTTATTAATTCACGATTGGAACTAAAAATATAGAGAGTGAATACCAAAAAATATTGGATGAAAATAATTTAAAATCCTTCTCGAGCCGATTTAGTACACAATCAAAAATTAGAGATATTATGAATTATGTATGTAACACATTATATTTATTCTCGTTAATCATTTTAGTTCCATCACGTGAAAAAATATTTAAAAAAACGCGAATAGAACCAACTGTCTACTTAGAAATAATTGGATATGTATTCAAACCCAGACAATAGGAAGTTATTGTGCAATGAAAGTAAAATCAGTCGCATGTGTACAGTCCCTAACCGCCACTGTTTGAATGGCCAACTCACAGAAACTTGGAAACAGAAACAACCGCAAAATCATATTAAATCTTATTTGACTGCGTAATACGGGGAAAATGCGTTTTCTCTTTTATTTGCTTATGAGGAATGCTATTTTGAAGTTATGTTACGATGATGTAGGAAGACACACTTGTCAAGTGGCGAAATACTAGGAGACGAAATAAGTAAATAAACCCAACAGTCACATACATATCCCAACCCCACACTAAGATCGAGGCTTGTGTCGTGGGTATCAGGAACTGCGAGAGACTTTTCATTCACACAAACACTCAGACCCGAAAAAATACTTGTGGTTCATGCAAACATTTGCCTCAGTGCAGGTATCGAACCCACGGCTTCTCGTTTCTCAGTCAACGTCGAATCAACAGCGTCACGAAGGCTGTCGAGCTTAATTAAATGAGATTGATTTCCAAATAAAGCAATTAATGCGGTAATATTACGATGAGATATAGAAGGAAGAAATACATGACATAATAATATGTTAATATGTTAGGGCACACCTCTGACTTTTCGGAGTCATATGTGTATTGATAGTCAATCACCACGCACTATAACGGTGAAGAAAAACATCGTGAGGAAACCTGCATATCTTAGCGATTTGCAAGAATTTCTATGGTAAGTAAAGTCCGCAAACCCGCAGTAGGCCAGCATGGACTGACTCCTCTCCATCGGACCCTCGATTGTAGATGAGGCTCTTGCCCCGCAAAGGGACATATCTGGTATGATAAAATACAGTATATGATAAAATGATAAACTGTTCGTATTATTAACCATATTTAAAAGAAATTTTGACAAAGATATTGTGTAAACAGCATGAAAGTTGTATAGAAACTGAATAAACCATGATAAGGAGCATGTATGCGACCATGACACATTTAAACTTAGAATTCTTCGCTCCAAATATTTTCTTATGTCTCAGAATGGCAAGCATAGTTTTGTAATTTATGGTGTTGTTTGGTTTTGCCACTGTCCATCAGCGGTCGTATCACTTACCATCAGGCGAATGGCATGGTCGTATCGCTGTTCATTGCAATAAAAAAATAATAATAAGCTTAGACTTTGGTTACGTCTCCAATACAGATTGATTCAGTCAATTTCATTAGAGCACTAACCAATTAAATAAGTGACATATACATCGCTCCCACAATAAAATTAGCGAATTGACGCAAATCATTCGCGCTTTCGGCCATCAACCCACAAGGTGACACATTTTTTGTGATGACGCCGTGTGGGGCCTACGAGTGGCGGAAACCGATCTGGAACACAAATGTGGGTCGACGGAAGGTTAAGGTTGGCGAATTGGCACCTCGGCCATTATTGATTTTTGTAATTTTATCTCAATTTGTACGCGTACGATACGCAGTGATTTATTTCTCGGCAAAGGCACGAAAGTTTGATAAAAAACGTCGGGGGTTTAATGGAAACTCTTTTTGTGGTACGCGTATTTATGGGGGAGATTATTAACGGTGTTTTAGTTGTGTTCTCACGTGTGTAATATTTTTATAAGATTTTTCGGTAGAGCCACATTTTGTTTGCCTTGGAATAACATCGGGATGGGCTGTCTCGACTAGGGTGCAATAGTCTTAAAGAAAACCTACTTGATGCATCAACAAATCGATCAGTGGTAAAAAGGTTCGAAAGCCAGATCTGGTACTCCACTTCGTGTGATTTTCTGTTTAAAAAATCTCATATAATCTGTTAAGGATAGGATTTTTTTGATTGATAGACTGACCTTTCAAATATTAGGATGGAAACAAGCAAGGTAAAATATGAGTGCCTGTAGTAGGATCTCTGCCTACCCCTTGGGAGATACAGATGAGCATCTGAATGAGTACCTGTCAATCATATGCAACTAAACACTTTAATTCGTTTCGAAAATCCTTAAAAAGACATTGACAAGTATTTATTTAGTGGTACAAAAAAATTTAATTAATTTGACATCACTCAGCTCATCCATTCTTTTTACACTTGACTAACAAATCAAAGTATTATTTTATTTTTACTTAACAAAACAGTTCGTTACCATTCCCACTCAACCTTAACACGCTTGACGTGTCATGACGTAACTAAAGTTTAATTTAATAACTGGAGATAAGGGACTTCGTGGTTATTGTTGTTGGTTCAGTACATTTATTAAGCAGATTAGTATTTTCCTTAGCCGGGTTGTATAAAAGACAAATATAAAGTTGTATTTAAAAAAATATAAACTTACTAACATGACAATTGGATATTTTATTATAAAAGCCCCACAGTCAGTGTCCACGTCTTGTGGATTGAATATAATAGAATCCAGCCATCATACTTAGATCCTCACGATTTACACTCAAACATGCAAACACCACACCAATGAGGCAAATTAGTTTACATTTTAAATTCACCATTAAAAAACGTTTATCAATAAGTCGATTAGTAATCAATTTTGTTAAGCACTTTTTTTGCAAATCATCGTGATTGTAACATGGTGTTAATTTAGCAATACTAGACAGATTACACATTCTGTCTGATTTTAATACGTTTGTTCACAAAGTTTGGGAAATTAAGGCAAGAGATGAAAGAAAAATTGATTTTTCCTATTTTTTTGTTTTTTTTTTATTTTTTTCCTATAATAATTTAGAATCTCATATCGGAACAAATGTTTGTAAGACCCACAAATATTTGTGTCGGATATGAGTGTTGTCAGACCAACATACTTCCATTTCCGAAATCCAATTTATTTTGTGTTAAATTATTTATTTACATTTGATACTCGATTTCATTTCAAAAGGATTATGATATAAAACTTGTCACTTTGGTATGTGTGTTCTATAGAACGCTGCAGAAGCGCACGATTTTACTCTATTTTACTTAATCGCGGTGGCATTTAATCGAACTAAATGCAATCAAGTGTCAAGAGGTGTAGGCTGGCAAGATTGTGTGAGTCACTTTTGTATGCCGGCGTAGGATTGCTGAGGACTTAGTCTGGCAAGAATATTCGTAAATATGTCAGGCAGGAAGGCGAGTGAAATCGACATTTTAGCCTCTTTCAATTTATCGGAAGATGACTGGTTGTAAAATGGTTAGCTGAATTTATCATTCGGTCCCAGAAAGAATGCTTAACAAGGCTATGTGTGAAGGCGCTGGTTGTATTGTTGTTGTTGTGTTTCTGGCCACTCTACGGCCACTGAAAAATTCAACGACTTTTCACTTGTCATTTTAATAAAAGCATTATACAATAATATTACAATTATTAGTACACAATAGTTGTATATTATAGTATCAATATTATCATCAGCCTGTCGCAGTCCACTGCTGGACATAGACCTCTCCGAAAGTCCACCACAGAACCCGATCTGCTGCCTTACCTATTATATCTTTATCTATCACAGTATTAGTACAAAACAATAACCCACAATGGGTCAACAGATCCCAAAACCGAATCAAATGGAAATTAACTCGTCTGTCACTCGCTTGATAGTTGACGTCACATGTTGGCACGCGTCTCGCGGTGACGGGCGAAGTGCGCCACTCATTACTTTAACGAACTGAATTGAGAGTACTCAGTGTTGGGCAATATGGTTGTATGTCATAAATTATATGACAATACATGGTCATATGGCATGGAATGTTGACAATCATCCGCATCTGATTTTTTGACGTAGTATTAGCTAGTTTGACGATCACTGCACATTTTTGATTGTTCGGAGTCATGTATTGCTAGCCAATTTCTTCCTACAGTAATGAATAAGTTTAGATTGTGCGTATCTCAGTCCCAAATGCCTATGACAGGGAAAAAATTAAAAAGGTATTATTTTTACAGCTCTAAGATATGCAATATTTTTCAATCCACGCCCAATTACTTACTATAATTTCTTAAAAAAATATTTGCCCTGAAGACACTATTTGTTTTATTAAAAAACATGTGAACTTAACCAATCATCATAGATAAATACTAAAATTACCAAACGACAGAAATAAAATCACTTGTCAACTACCAGTTCAAGAGCTAATAATATTAAAAAAACTTATTTATACACACCAGGATTTGAACTTGCGACAAAAAATCAAAGTACACAATATTTTTTTACTCATTAATGAAGTTTTATTTTTTCCTTATGTGAATTACACAATGTTAAATAACTATTCACAAAACGAAGTTTGTATTTTCGGTACACACGTGTGTTTTCCTTTTAATTCTTTAATTACTTTCGAGAAAAAAAATCGTAACTCTTAAGACGCGGTTATGTTGCGAGCGGGCCCCGAACGCACATTTCAAGTTAGGTTTAAATTTTCACGTATTTCGAGTTATTTCAAATGTTATAACATATTATTTTTCGTGAAATAAGAGATGCAGTAAAATCCAGTTCGATATGCCGAATGGTTTTAACAGAGCTTCCATACAAAAAATATTAACCTCAGTTACATTTTAATTTCTATTGTCTGTATAAAGAGATTTCCATTACTACTGTTACTATTATTTGATTCATATGAAACATATGAATACATAATCTCCACGCGTTTATGTCGAAATTTATTTCATAAACGATTTACATTAAAACGCTATCATTATAACCCTGTCATTCCCAGGCTGCGCTTCGCCGAATCGATTTCGATCTCCATAAATAACAACGATTATGCCATCATTCACAACACTCGCTACCCGTTCCGCTCTACCCGGTACCCGCTGTCAATATAACCGCGGGTATACATCGCTCGTGCGCTACGTTGATCCGGGTCGGGCGCACGTCACGAGCGGCGACCTCTGACGGATTCTATGCGTCATTCTAACGCTTTTGTGAAATCTATGCATTACTTGATACCGTTTGTGGAGAAATATTTTTATAGTGTGATTCATTTAATTGTAGGGTAATTGCAAGGCTAATAATGTATTGTTATTGAGGTTATTCGATGATAATATTTGGCAAGCGTAGCGTGGGACGCCCTCCGGCCAGATGGCGGTACGACTTGCACAAGAAGGCTGGCATTGACTGGATGCATAAAGCAGCAGACCGGGCTCTGTGGCGTACCTTGGGAGAGGCGTATGTCCAGCAGTGGACTGCAAAGAGCTGATGATGATGAGAATACTACGTAAATAATATTATTATGCAAAAATATAATTTTAAATGTTTTATGGATTCGGATATTCTTAATAATGTAATGTAAAAGAGGTAGTTAAAACTCAAGCATCACAAGATCCCATACTCTTAAGAAACACAAAACGTTTCTATTAGAAATCTAAAAAGAATATATTTTAAGCACTAAAATTTAACACTAGTTTTTCCAACTCTAATTAGCTTTGCGTAGAAGGCCCGGCATGTGAGGCAGGATTGCTCGAATTCCGCCATACTAGGTCTACGGGCAACGCGCTCCAAGAAATGATTTGTCCACAGGTTATATAATACGGTTAAAGCGATCTAATTAATAGTATTACTTACTTTTCCGTCTTATTAGATCGCCTGTGAATGGGTAAACGATTTCGTTTACTTTAAATTACAATTTAATTATATTTATACTGGCGTGAAATCAGGCCAATTTCATTCGAGTTATCATTGGTAAATTGTAGCTTATATGTTATTGTAATGTATATTCTTTAAGATTGTAAAGATTTATCAAAATGTATTCTATAGTTTTTACGCTAAATAGTAACAATCATCCTCATACTCATACTCAATAATTTTTTCAGTCATAATTTTATTTTATATAGAGTAACAATCTCTTCATCCCAAAATAGAGCTGTGAATTGAAGAAGCCGAAGACCATGCTCATGTGCGACTGCGAACATCTGCGCAATATGTTCAGTAGCGGTTTATTGATGATGACAAATAAATAAATACATACATAAATCACATACATAGTAACACCTACACTAAGATCGAGTCTTGTGTCGTGGGTATCAAAAACTACTAGAGACTTTTCGGCCTCACAAACCTGTGGCCTTTCGATTCACAGCTTGCGTCTGACCAACTGCGCTCCAGAGATTGGCTAAATGATCTGCTTGTGGCTGACTAAGTAGCATATGTTTCAGTCTAGTCCCAGTTTGAAGAAATATATACAATGACACTCTGCATGTATTCTTTTGTTTGTGTATAATGTGATCGGTTCTTAGATATCTTTTATATTTCGGATACGAATAGAAGACAAGCTATTTCCGGTAAGTAAAGATGATCACAACTATTACAAAATTGCATTAAGTCAGAAACACCTTGACGAGGAGAGAATATATAGGTTTCAAAATAAGTGCCAAAAAATGTTTAGCAGAGCCGCATAATTATGATATAATTAACAATCTATAATTATTTTTTGTCAGATGACACTAAGTTGAGACAACAGTGCATCTACCAACAAACTTTGCCATTAAAAAAGCGCATACATTTGCATTCATTAATTAGCATTTTAATTATATCTCAAAACTACAAATTACTGTTATCATTTTTTTATGAAAAACAATAGCATTTCGTGCATGAATTAATTTCCTTGTTTTGGCCTCTTTAAGTCTAATACAGCAATAAAAAATTAACAATAAAACGTCTCTATATTAACATAGATAAGGATTTAATTCTTTGATCTGATCAAACGCACCACACACGTTTGAAGTCACAATTTGTTGTTTTATTATTAAGTGGGCTGACGAAGTGGTCATAAAGAGGGTTCCTTATTATTTTCTTAGATTTGTAATAAAGTCAGATGTTTTGATAGAAATTTCAAGAGGAGATTAACGCTGCTGTAGTTAAATGTTCAAAAACAGTGAAATGACTATGCGAATTGCTATAGATATGTCTTGCTATTCAGAATTATTTAAAATAAAACTTACTATTTTACGATACCATGGAATCCTTGAATTTTTTTTTTGTATCGCAAAAACTGGAATAAAAGTAATGCCCGGAATATATGCCCAGACAATGAACCCGCAAGTTGTATTTATCGTCACCTGTCCATCCGCTACGCCAATCAGTCGGTCTATTTCCAAGTGTCTTCTACTATTTCCTTACAATTTCTTTACGTTGGCTCCCCTGCGAGACATTACCATATACCGACTAATGCACTCTATGGGGGGTCGCATTACAAGCCATAAAATCGGATGCAAAAATATTCTAGAGAATAAAAAAATAAAATACTCGGTAACCGATCAGTGCTTTACGAGGTATCCGTAACCTTCATTAACACTTATGGGAAAACTTCTACGGGATTCTAAACAGAGTTTGCAGCTATAATAGATGTAGATCGTGATATAGATGAAGAAAAAATAATGTTGAACGACATACCCAAAATAAATCTGAATTCAGTATGTTTATAAGGAGTTTTTTTGAGAACTAAGTCTAGTATCCTTTAGAGTAATGTGTAGATGTTTCACCTTGCTGTCTAAATATAGCGTGGAAGATCTCAAAAAAATTACATATTTGTTTTCCTTTGATGTAGGTTCTACTTATAAATTTTACTCATAAAGTTTAAAAGCTCTATCAATAACATGAGCGACAGAAATTTAGAGTCACTCGAGTGATTATACAGAAGTTAACACCGCAAAGAAAATCCTTGTGACACTACTGCATCAGAATCTGTCACACTACTTCGCGCCATCGATATGACACGTGGCTAATATACGCACAAAGAATTTATTCGTGATGTTTTCAAAGATATCAGCAGTTCAATACTTTAAAAAAACTACGCTAAAATTCATTAACCTGTTTATGGTGTAAGATATATTATGTTAGATCTATGGGGAGGCCTGTGTTCAGCAGACTTCCTGTGGCTGAAGAGAGAGAGAGTATGTGTGTGTATGTGTAAGATAAATATATTGTTATTCCAAACTAGTTAATTAATTTATCAGAAATGTTTATAGTATAAGATACATAAATATTTGTATTAAACGAACAACTTTGGCAACTTGTGCCGATTACAACGTTTATATAATTAGTGGAACTCTAAAGTCGTAAAATAAAAAATACACTTAAATTTAGAATTTTATTGTCAAATCATGCTTTGTTTTAGAAAACGAGCACGATTACATTTTTAATTCGCTCTAAAATCATCTATAAATTACATTAATAATCACTAAACACACGAAACGCTTATAATTAAATAATAAAAATATTTCATTATGAATATTCTATTGTTATATTCGAAATTAGCTGGTTTAATATCAATGCAAATGAGAATTTAAAATACTCTTTTATTGTCTTTTTTTCTCGTATGTATGTCGGTGAATACGCTTTTGATAATTTTGGATAGTACATTCAGTCTCACAACACCCAGAACTGAAAAAAGGACGGAGCTTCAAAGCACTTGTCTCTGTGCGGTAATCGAACCCGCAGCCTCTCGTTTCACTGCCGGCTAACGCTAAACGAACGAACGCTGCAACATGCATTCAAAAATTTTTTGTGTCAAGAGGATAAGATATTAAGCTCCCCTTTTGGTACCCAGGAGGAGGTCGAAAAGGGTATATCGGTGTCACTGGCCTGCCAGCCCGGGGATAACCACGATCCTGAGAAAATCTCGTTCATCAAATCGAACATATCAAGCTCACATATTTCATGTTACGCTCGTACTAAACCGATGAAATTATACTTTAATTACTATATTCTAAATGTTTAAATACCATCTCCGTAACGACCTTACTCATCCCAGCGGCCTCGTTTATGTAAACTTTATTAAATAATACACGCTATAATTAAATTAAATGCCAACATTAACTTGTGTTTTCGACGGAAATAAACCGTTTTATTATTGCACTAGTTGGTGCCGGTAACTTCTCTCGTGGTGCATTATTGACGCAGCATTATGGCCTAAGCCTTCTCATTTGAATTCTAGATTATAGAACAGGCTCGTTGACTATATTTTTATTTTATATGTATAAATATTATTGATCAAACTCTTGCTGGTGGTAAAATATTCCTATCTACCGGGATAGCGAAGGGAAATTTATTGGTTGGATTATTAGTATTTTATCATCAGACAGCCTCCGTGGCGCAGTTGGTTAGACACCGCATGTGAAACGAGAGGATGCGGGTTCGATTCCGCACCGAAACAAATGTTTGTGTGATCCACAGGTATTTGTTTCCGGTCTGGGTATTTGTGAGACCAAAAACCTGACCTGCGGTCAGGACTGTGTATGTGACTGTTGGGTGTATTTATTTATCCATTTATCGCTCGTTGGTGTAAGATTAGAAGTGGTAGACAAAATAAGCACGCCATAGTTATCAAATTAATTAATAAGAAGGTTCACATAAAACTGAATGAATTGCCAATCTTTAAAACAGTTTTTTCACTTCCAAAAACATAATATAAAAAAGATAAATAAATAAGAAATGTATCCATATGTGAATTCTTGCGTAATAACTATTTTTATCGAAACGTACAAACATGTTTATATTTTCTATATATAAGTTCATAATAAAATAAACTTACTGCTCGGGTGGTTAGACGTAATAATATATTTCACTTTTTATGTGTTTTTGATTAAACATTTTGCGTATTATTAGATTTGGGGTCAAATTATTTTATGAATATTTATGAACATGTTATTTTTTTCTAATCAATTTGTTTTTTGTCTGTAAGACGTGACTGGACGCAACCTGACCTAGACTATATTTGTTTGGCAATAAATTTATAGTTTAATAATAATTATAAATCTCTGACGTATATTAGTAATGTTATTTTATTTTGTTTATTATATTTAAATGCATAACTATTTACAACTACGATCATTACGACAAAACACTTGTGAATAACGCATGCAATAATTATCATAGGTACTCATTCAAACTAAATAAATTTTATCTTGAACTGGAAAAATATACTCCAAAAAAACAGATCAATATAGTCGAAAATGTGTACAGAAGTCATGTACTAACAAATAAATGTTCGGATTATGAAAGAAACTATACTTTTAGGAATATAACTATTGCTTTTCATGTTTAAACACTCAAAATGCATGCTCAACTTGACAGCTTCCGTGGCACAGTAAGTTAGATGCCAGCTATGAAACGAGAGTCCGCGGGTTCGATCCCCGCACCGAGACAAATATTTGTGTGATCCAAAATTATTTGTTTCGGGTCTGGGTGTTTGTGAGACCAAAAAGCCTCTCGTAGTTTCTGCTATCCATAACGCGGGACTCGATCAGTGTGGGGTCAAGACTATGTACACTGTTGGGTGTATTAATAATAATTATTTAACTTGGAAATAAAACCAAGGACCTCAGTTTCACACCTCATGTGCGCTCCATAAATATCGTCCTTATTCACACCGATCAATAAAATAGAGCACACACGATAAATCGGAACGTACAGAGTTAAAACACATACATCACTTGACCTCTGGTGCACTTTCCAAAACTCCACTTTACAATTTGGGCGCGATAACGAAGCGGTGGAATAAAAATAAAGAGTGTATAAATCTAAACGTCGGCCGAACTCATTTACCGGTCGCCGTATCTCGTGCCTTACTTGTACATTGTAACGAGAGATTTTTTTTCTTTATAGTATTTTTACAGCCATATAGTGACTGTCCGCCAGCCCATATTAAGTCAGGGTGGAAGATTATAGCCTAAGTCCTCTCAACCGTAATCTTGGGTATATAGAAGGGTATATGAATAGTGGACTATAATAGAATAGACTCTTCATTGCTGAAGATTTTGATGAGAGTAAGTTTGGAGTCAGTGTTATATATGAATGACTTGGCACGATTTTATTGACGTACTAAAGTGCAAAAAATACAGTATTATTTTTGTTATTGCATTACGTTTAATCAGTGAGATTTTTTAAGACCTAATAACTCTCTTAACAAGTAAGTTATCAAGTGGACTAGATAACATTCATACAAAAGTTTTCGACCTGATCATCGAACCCAAACACATCACAACCATCCAACCACTAGACTACAACCATGTATCCACGAATGAAGAATTCCATAATTATCTTAAAATAAATTTCCGTCTAATCTATCGTCACGAAAGGAATTAAATATTTAATTCCAGTGTAGGAGAGTAACCTCGTTAACTGGTCGCGGATGCTACAGGTTATTAGAACTATACCGGTGCGGTTAATGGAGCCTGCACAATGTACGAGCTAATTCATTTAAATACTTTTGAAGTTGCGTTAGTAAATACTGATTGTTATTTTGTGATTGTGAAGTGCGTGGTGGCTTGCTGGTAGACCAAACGCGACTGGCAACATATTCACGGTGGTCGCAAGTTCAACTCACAGGGCACACCTCTTATTTTTCGAAGTAATTTGTGTATCGATTGAAAATCACCACGCTATTTAACGGTGAAGAAAAACATTGTCGAAAGTCCACTGACCCGCACTAGGCCAGCATTGTGGACTATATGACCTAACCCCTCTCAATCGTACTGTCGTTTCTAGAGGAGGCCCGTGTGCAGTGGGATATATATGTGTTGATGCATTTTGTTATTGCAGTATTAATAATGAATGAATGGTTATTTTTGTTAAGGAAGGTGTTAATGTTTGCTAGAGTATTTTAAAATTTATATAATGATATATCCACTCAAGTTTCAATACTCTTTATTAAAGTACTCCTGTGCCTAAGAGCGAAAAAGTTAGTAACGATAATAAAACGATTGAAATAATTAAACATTTTATTTGGTAAATATATTTTTGTCTAAAATTTAACAATAGATCCACCCTATTTGAAACTGTCCCGCCCTCGCACTCACCACTGCAAGTGTAAGTCAGGACCAACAGTAGCACGCATTTTAATGACACCAAACACTGAAGCTCAGCGCGTCTCTGGAAATGTCTAACTTGTCTTTATCCACAAATCACAAATTTAAATTAATAGGAGGAGTAGGAAATAAATACTCAATCCCATTTATTACGTACATGGCTATGCCAACATCCTCGAGCTTCTAGAAAAGTACAGAAGTGCATCAAAATTATTTATATTTTGCCAATAGTTGCCACTTATGAGATTTCTCGCTATAATTTGTCAAAATATGACCTTTATGCATCACACTTGCCCCAAATGCTAGATATTCAATCGATGGATTTATTACCCAATAAATTTATTCCGTAATAAACAATTAATCATCTGTAAGTGACCTTTATGAAATAAAATATTAATTAATTAATAAAACAAATAAACGCAAGTCATTCGTCCTTTCTAACATGAAAATAACAAAAACCAAACCATAAAAAATTATTCGTCAATAATTTTTATTATCATTATCGTGACCTAATATTAATATGAGATCAGAACCCATAATCTATAAAGATAACGCATCTTCAGTTATATTGCACATAAATACTAATTTAAAATGTCAAATCTTTATAACACAATAATATTTAATTACTTCTATAAATTAGGTATTCATAAAAAATGCCTGCCTTAACAAAATCAACGGCGTCTTAAAGCGCATTAATTATATCTTAATGATCTAATTAAATGACTTTTTCTTCTGCAATGGATCAGTTTATATTGGAATTGAGTGATGTATTTATTTTCCTCAAAGAAAGTTATTTTAGCATTACAAATATGTTTAATTTAGCCTTTCCTACTTGTACGATCTAGAATATACTACTTAATTGGAAATTTCCGAGCGCTATATCCAAGATTTTTAAGCGAAGATTATGAATAATGCTATGGTATTTTGAAACTGCATGATAATAACACCTTTTGTAATATCAACACTAATACTAGAGAGTATTGTGATAGTCCACATAGGGTGGTTACCGCGTTCTATATATATCCCAAGCCCATCTGTCTACATGGGCAATAACAAAAGCAATTTTTACCACAAGGTGCTTACTGCCGAATACAAGCCTTCGCCCATGAATTCCACCACGATCTGTTCGAAACGGTCTGAATCCAGCTATGTACTTACAGCGATATTTATCAGGTCGTATCCATCCACCACGTTCCAACTTCAATGACCTGATATACGAGGAGAATATACTTTTGGACGGATAGAACAAGTGTTCAAATAGCTCTCGATATTTTAGATGATATTTATCAACTTTATGCGTCAAGCTGGATCGAAACTACCGTACAAAAAGTAGAAAAGGGTGTCACAGTGGTCAAGAAAACTAGGTCCTGTTCTGGAATAAACCAGTTCACATTCTATATGAACGCCTTTTGTCGGTTTATTTATAAAGTGCCATCCTTAACATCCGGTGCAATGTCACTTTGTCATATAAAAGAGTTGCTCCATATATAGAGCAAGAAAAACAATTAATTATATCCTTTAACAATTAGCTCCGAATTAATCGTATGAGTCATTGTGACCTTGGTACGTTTCACAGACTATACGTCACTTAAACGTACAGCTCGTCTACAATCTTCTGTCTCCGAAAGCGCTGTTGACAAAATAATAAGAATATTTTTTCTCTCTTCACATGTCCAATGTAGGACATGTTAATAATATTAGATTACAAGTATAAATTGCCTATAGTTGCCTGTTGTTTATATTCTGAAAACATATATCAAACAATGCGTTAATTTTTTTTTTATTTTATTTGTAGTTCCAAATTTCGCCACACGCAAATTGATTTTAGATGATGTGTAACATCAAATTCTTCCTTTTTGAACACCATCGAAATGTCAAGTGATTTAAGCGCAATAAAATGGTATGGCGATAAATTACTATAATTAATTGTATTTTTTACAGCAATTAATATTTTAAGAGGTTCGGGACTAGTTTGTGTCTCACCTGCGATCGATTCGACCTTGGCACCACGCGAAGGATCGTAAATAGTAATGGAACTTTCACCTGGTAATGGCCAATTATTGATTTGATGATGTGATTTTATAGTCTAAATATAGGAATTTGGATTCATTTGGTAACATAATTATTACCTTTAGGCGATTTTTTATTCAATAACTAGAGTAGTTTAAATTATTTCGACAGGTTAGAGATCGTTTTCTCTTGTTGGTGAATACTTCATCTAGACCGCGCAGTTCTTGAAATCAGGTAAAGTCACTTAATCCCGTCGGTATAAGTAATTTAAAAAAATCTCACAAGACAAAATATAAAGCATTCAAAAAGCTCGCCGAATATTTGTTGAAATAGGGTAAAACGTCAAAACTGATGGCCATTGGGTGCAAAAGGTTCTGGAGTGAACGCCGCGTACAGGCAAGCGCGGTATCGGACGTCAGCCTACAAGGTGGACGTACGACCTGGTTAAGATTGCAGGAAGTCGCTGGAAGCAGGTGGCTTCCAAAAGGTCAATGTGGAAATGAAATCTTTGGGGGAGGCCAGTGTTCAGCAGTGGACTTCTTGTGGCTGAAGAGAGAGAAAGAGAGAGAGACATAAAAAACATCGAAGTTGACTCCACCATGACGAAATATATCCCAATACAAGGTTGATAAATTAAAATTTACTTAATAATGTTGCTCATTACGTCCATACAAATTCTTTGTAAACTAAGAGTTTTTCGAGGCGTAAGTTATTCAAAATGACCTCGGGCATAGTGCAAGAGTCTTTATAACCATCTCTTTGTAATCTGCTCATTTTTATTCAAACGTTTCGGTTAAATTAATCATACGGTCGGGTCAGTCTCTGTAAATTTTGTGTTAAATGTATAGAATTAAAATTGTTTCGTAAGATGTTTTGATTGGCTCGACTTGCGTTTGAAAGGATAAATATATTTCGACATTACTTTTATGGTTTACCTCATCTTGTATGGAGTTTGCAATATGTTGGGTGTTATTGTAAGTTTAACAACATAAATTATGATTTAGTTAGGCGCAGTTGGTCCGCGTGGCGCCGGCTGCAAAATGAGAAGCTGCGGGTTCGATCCCCGCACCGAGACAAATGTTTCTGTAAACGACAAGTATTTGTCTCGGGTCTGGGTGTTTCTCGTAGTTCAGTAGGGTCAGCATTATGTATGTGACTGTTGGCTGTATTTATTTATGACAACCTTAGACAAGCCTGTCTTCTTTTTTTATTAAGTCCCTAATAACTTTGTAATAATTATGTTGATGTATAAGGTACGATGGGATAGGCATGTTTTACGCCATAGTATAAAAGTCCCTTAATTTTTAATGACTGAAAAAACTTAGTAATAATTTTCGTACTGGCTTGAATGTACTTTTGTAAATTTTGTATATTATTTTTTTATTTTGCGTAGAAAATATTATTACCTAATTAAAAATCATTGTTTTGTATTTAATACTACAACAATAAAAAAAAAAAATATTATAAACTCCTGCAATAATCGACACCAACTCTTCATTAATTTACCCTACAACATCCCATATAAGTTCTACAACTGATTACATTGGAAAGTGGACACAATAAAAACTACAATAGCTTGGGGACAATAAAACTTAACAAGCTATTAAGTCGAAGAGGTGAAAACTGCGGCTCGCCCAACCGCAGCGCGTCCTTACACTAAAACAACTTCGCAACTTTCTACTGCGACCACGACGTGGTTTATGGAGGCTGGCAGAGTTTATATTTCCTAGTATATAGTGTTCTAGCATCTGAACAATTCATAGGGCTCTACTTTAATCGAAATGTACAACAAATACATTTTGAAAATACGCCTGACTTTTTAGTCGTCATGAATTTCCTGTCCGTACTGGGACCAAATTGACTGATGAATGAAATTTAATGATTAATCATGGATCGCCTTTGATAATTGTCAACTTCCGTTGGCCTCGTCGTGTCACACGTCTTTCCGTAACGCTCTCGTCACGCATTCACCAGTTTACTTCCCAAGTAAAGCGTGCGTAAAAAAGTTTTACTTCAGTACATGAAGCCGACAGTCCAAGGAAACGAGAAGCCGTTGTTTCGGTTTCCGCGCCTAAACAAATGTTTACCTAAACGACAAGTTTCGAGTCTAGGTGTTTCTGAGACGGAAACGTCTTTTGTAGTTTCTGATAACCAGGACATAAGACTTTTCATCTCGATGTGTGGTCGGAACTTTCTATACGACTCTCTCTCTCTTTCTATCTCCCTAGCGTTGAATTCCACATGCTGGTGGGATCAGCTTTCCTACTTTTTATCACACGTGGTGGTGGGATCAGCTTTACTAGTTTATTTTTATCCACTTTTGTGAATATTTGGTGTAATTATTATACACAGGACTACAATATTCTCGAGTCCCAAACAAATAGTGACGCAACAAAGCCCTGTCAGTTTGTTGACTAACAGCGCCAGCGCAAGTGTTTGATTGATCACCGCTCGCGTGTTTATTGCTCAATCGAATTATTTTTTTCTAAGATCACGACCTCAGGCGGACTTGAGTCGTTAAATTTTAGTATCAGCTATCATTGGAGTCGGGAAATTGATTTGAACATTTAAGTCGGTTTAATGATGTATTATTTTGCATTACGTTGTGTTTTGTCAATTTGGATAGCAAATTGGTGCAGTTAACGGTTTACGGTTTTGTAAAAGATTACGGGTTTCATTCATGTAGAGGTAAAATCTTGAGACCAGTATATTACATTTTTGTTGCTAAAAATACTCATGTCACTGTAGAAATCTTAGTAGCGAGAAATGTTTTTTTTTATTGGTAATAAAAAAAGAATCAAAGAAAATTGAATCTGATTCTGAAGCTTTGAATATCACTTATTTGGGTACGAAGCTCGTAGTAATATTATAAAATCATCCATCCGCTCATCGTTACCAAAAATATTTACATGTTTATCTTGATATTTTAGCGTATCAGGACATTAGCGCCGAATGGAAGAAAGCAGCCGATACTCTATCCAGACGGTACTATATGTATGTAGTTAAGCCACCATACCATATCAACTGTATAAAAAACAAAGGAATTTTCCTACATAACTGCGTCATACCGCGTTACTACGGCTCTACTACGATTACAAAAGACTCTACGTAGAGTTAAGACAATAGGCGCTGGCGATATGACCTGTGCACTCTACATCGGAACTTGACGGACAAACAATATGTGTGGTCAGATATGGATTGAGTGAGATTGATGGTAAAATATATATTTAATAGAAGACTTGTTTTAGTATAGAAATATCATAGATATTGGTTTGGTGAGAACGATGACTAACCTAGAATTTGTGCCCGACATGGTGATGAAATTGCCCACTATCTTGCGAGGGAAATAATATGACAATTCACAATACAGGACAAATCGTACCTTGAAACAACGTTATATATTAATTTTAATCTATCATGGAATAAAGGCTAAAATAAATAGCAAGAATATTAAACATGAACCCTATTGGCTATAGGCTTTCCCCTACACTGCACATACTTCCTTGCAACCTGTATTAAGTCAGGCATCCGAATTATTAATGGCCGTCCGAAGCTGCGTTCAAAACGTTGGATGCAGGCATCGTCAAAAGGTAGCTGTGAGACCTAGATCCAGAAACACACTACTTCTGGTTGAAACTTATTATGCTGAAGATGTTTGCTGAGACCCAAGTCTTAGCTGGAGTCCATAATACACACACACATTAATAACAGGGTGTGCTCGGTATATTTATCTATAGTCTTTGAGTAATAAAACCTCAAAAATTTCTCGCATTTTACTGTCGACAAAAAACAGGTACCCAACTGGAGTCTATTAAATGTATTTATATTTATTGACATCTTAAACGTTACATATTCGAGCTATCAAATGTATTCGCAATGCTTCTGTGGCTCAAATTAATTGCGTCTTCATGCTTCGTTTCAATTTTATTTTATTGAAGCGTTTTATTAAAAAAACGCCTCTGAACACTACACAGATTAATTGACTAATACAGAGGGGGGAGGGATACAACAAAACACTGTATTCAATATATCGTGCGCTTTTTCGTTTTCAAAATATCTACTCCTTATCGTAGATTTACGTCCCACTGTAGGGCAGAGGCCTCCTCTACAATCACAGCACGATTGAGAAGGGTTAGGCCATATAGTTCACCACACTGGCCTAGTGCAGGTTAGCAGACTTTACAATGTCCACCAGCAAAATAGCGTAACTGGCGATTGTGATTGCCAAAACTGCAGGACCGACGGACTAAATTACAAAAGAATGGAGTGATACTATATCATACTTCGCATAAATGTTTTTTTTTCTTTACAAATATACATGGAAATATCAATATAATGTCATTATCCAGCCCACTCATCGACCACTGGAACGCCTAATTACCAGAAACTATATTGGGGCGAAAAAATTAAATCGCTTAAACTCGACGAGGCTTTTAAAGTATTATCTTGCTTTTAGCCCGCAACAAATAATCAGAAAGAAGACAAATACCATAACTATGAATCATATTAAATTTAAGAAAACATACAATATTGTGCTAGTTATAAGAAACCAAAGATATTATAAACTAATTAATTGATTTAGGAACAACCACTGTGTAAAAACACATATTATAAAGCCAAATTCTACAAAACGCAATCTGTATTTCAGAAATATAGTGTTTCTTTTATACACATGCATTTATAACAAGACGAGTACTTATGAAGAGAAACTAAAAACAAGAAATTTTAATTAAACCTGATCATTATTAATAACAACAGATATCAATTACTTTAACACATCTGCGTTCCGAAAACTCTATCGTCGAAACAAATTGACCAAATTGAGTATAGCAAAATGCGCGTCGAGATTATATTAAGCATGTTATAAAGTATTTCTCAAACAAGTAGCCTTAAAAATGTTATTTTACTCGTCATAATGTGTTCGCGTATTGAACATAAACTTACAATAACATTATTAATGTACATCTTATAATGAACTAATACATTTTCCAAAAATAGAGATAAGCCATTTAATAAATGATTTTACAGTTTAATATACCAAGTACTAAAAATATACATTCATGTAAGAATACATTAAGATATTACTCATGCGGAAATTAAAGCGCCATAAAATTTTCCGCGAAAAAGAGTACCTAGGCGAAGGAGCTGCACCATAAATCCTTGATATAAAATTAACAATAAATAAAAACTTACCTTGATATTTGTTTCAAATGTACACGAGATGTCCTTTAAATTAGAGTACAACAGTTTCTCACTCAACTGACAACGCCGTATCTTATCTCACACATCACACTATAGTACACAAAAATAATCACTATTTCTAATGGGACATGGTAAAAATTCGCGGGCGCGAAATTTAAAAATCGAGCGAAATTCAAAATTTGAAAATCAGAGCGCGCGCGTTCGTGCGTACGCGCAACGCGAATCGCGCGTTTCGTTTTTTAAACAGTCCCCGAGCCTCACTCGGATGTGGTCCGTATGTGACTGTATACTCATCTTGCACTTCACGATCACCGAAGATGTTACATCTAGCCTCTCGCTCGCACACCCACCAACCGCTTATCCCCGTCCCGCTCTCTTATTATCAGAGATTAAACTTTGCCCATCAGTCAGTCGGCGCGCGGACACCGGGTGGGAAGGCCGCGCGTACCGTTACATACGGGACCTGTACCGCACCTTGCTTTGTACTTTGGCAAATAAAAAGCGCATGAAATAAAACAGGTAATTTCTCGTATACCGGGGAAATGTTAATTTGACTTTTATGGTCAATAAAGGAGATAAGCGGGCGCGTTATGAAACTAGATCGGCCCGTTGCCGAAATCGTCCGGTTGAAATAATTTATCGCCGACCAATCGGAAGCTCGCAAAATGACGAGTGCGCTAGATCATTCGCTTAGATGAGTGGTGCGCGTGCGCAGCGTTGGCCGCGATTGGCGTGGCAGTCTCAAGCCCCGCCTGTACCGTTATAGGGGGGGCAATGACTTCCCTAAAAAGTGGGGATTTGTAGATCACTTGTGTAATTGGTGGGGGTACGTGTGACATATGACATATAGTATTTAATTAATGCACCTGACCGCTCTTTCATAATGTTCCGTTAAACTGGACCCGCTTTATTCGGAGTAAAGATGACACGATTGCATTGGATGGCGATTGGCGATAGACATTATGTTTATTAAACTTGTTGTTAACTAGTAATCACCTGTTTCCCCACTCAATTAAATGTTAAATATTTTGCAATGGCACGTGTTCGGAATTTATAATAGTTTAGTTCGTAAGCAAGATTATAAAATCCTAATATATTCAAATAAAGCGATGAATTTAGATTTTTGAAGCGCTAGCAAAATTATACACGAAACGTTTAGTTTTCCGTCATTCTTTCACAAAAATATCTAGCTTTTTTAAGTTACTATATTATAATATGCGACACAATTTCTTCCTACTTTTGAAAAGCCCGTCATTTTAAAACCTAAATTAACTCAGTCTTATATCGTGAGAGTTATAAGAGACGTTTTTGGCCCCACAACACCCAAACCTGAGTCCAATTTATGTAGGTCAAACATTCGTCTCGATGCGTGGATCGAACCCGTGGCATCTTGTTACTCAGTCGGCTTATTAACCAACTATACTATAAAGGCTTTACCAACCTACTGGTACAGTGGTTAAGCAACTTGCTGGGGCGCGAAGTACTATATATAAAATATATTTCAATGCTTTATCGGCACTAGATTATCTATGAGTTTATAGTATATTAACTATGAGTTTTAATTCCTCCAAAACATCAAGAAGTGGAAATGTTAGGATGAACCGCCCAAACAAAAAAATCACGGTTATCCTGAAAACCGTAGTGCAATGTACTTGTTCATTATTTTGAATGTTATGCGCTTTTTAATTACAAACGAGATATTTTTTGTACCTTACGAGCTACATAGATATTTTTTGGACATAACCTCCATGTATCTTTGATAAATGTGCAGGATACTACTTACCAAGTATTTTTTTTTTTTCAAAAATATCCTCGCCTTATCTGTATCACACAATATTACAACATTTCCCTCAGCTCATTCGAGATTTTCTACATGTTTACTGGGATTATTACCCTACGGTAAGTAGGTACCATCCGCGCGATTGCCGTATAGAGTCACAGGTCATCGGGTATTCAATTATACTATTACAACTGTACATTTTGCAATCGTTTCGTATATTCTAGTTGTGTTCGGATAGTATTACATATCGTTGTGATCAAAATGTCTTATATTAAAGTATACGAATGTTAGGTGCTTCGTAAATAATCATAAAAATGAAACTTACAATATTTTTAAAACATTTACTTCATGAATTCTGTGTAATTTAGCTCATATTTGCGTCGGTGGTCTAGAAGTAGCGTGTACGTGTTGTGAACCATGAAGTACTAAGTTCAAATCCTTGATTAGGCCATTCACTTTTGTGTGTTTTTAATATGATAAATCTCATATGAGTAGCGCGAGGTTATATATTTACATAAAATATTATACACTAATTCTTTGTTTTGAAATTGCGGGTAATTTTACAAGAATATAACTATGTCATACAATTAATTAATATACAAAGCAAATAAATCATTTGATTGTCATTTCCATATACTTATTTTGGAATCACTATTAATAAACGTTTCAGTATTACATACACTATCAGCAATATAAATAAATTCATCTTCGAACCAATTATATTATCTTAAAACATAACAGCTAATATGAAAACATATCATTTGTTTACGGCGTAGTGTTCAACGACCTACTCAAAGACATAGTTACAATTCAGTCGCCACTGTTTACGTGAAGGCTGATGTCTAATTGGCGAGTAGTGAGTCTATATTCTGTACCATGTTAATATATTTACCATCTGTGTGTTTATTTATACCAAATTGTAAATTGCTGGTTTATAAACCCATATTTACCTCTTTAGTTCATTGTTTTTGTCACCCGCTTAGTTACGGAGGGAAGGGAACAATAATTTATTTCCAACTCCTATTAATTCAACTTTTTGATTGATTTCGTTGCGGGTTAAAGACAAGTTAGATATTCCAGAAGACTCGCTGAGCTTCAATGTTCAGTGTCATTACAATGCGTGCCACTGTTGATCCTGGCTTACAAGAGTTGCAATGGTGAGTGTGAGGGCGGGACAATCTTCTTACCCAACAGTTAAGTACACACTAAGGTAAACTCCACACTAATGTACTCCTACTAAGGTACTACTCTTGTGTTGTAGATATCAGAAACTTCGAGAGACTTTTCGGTGTCCCAATTGTCCAGAGGCGAAGCAAATTCTTATGGATTGCACCAACTTTTTTCTCGTTGCGCGGATCAAACCGCGGTCTCTCGTTTCACAGCTAACATCTTACCAACTTGCCATCCGAGTACCACTACCGTTTTGTTTATTTCTTCCGAAAATGTATGTAACAATTTTAAAAACATTGTAACCTGTCTTACTGGGCATTAAGACTCTAACACCTAAGCTCTTAGGGTGACAAATTCAATTCCATGCAGTACTTAATAATAAGTTCTGAATTGCGTCGCCCCTGTTAACGGATAGGCGTGACGCTTAGCATCATGCGAAGGAGCTGCTCGTCTCTTCATTTATAGAAAAAGAATACCTTAGCCATTGATTTATTTTTTAAGGGTACATACTTTAGGGCAACGACTTGCTCATCTCGTCATTTTAGCTTATAATACATTGTCCATCCATCCATCAGCCAAAGGAAGACCACTGCTGAACATAGGCCTCTCCCAATGATCTCCACAGTGACCTGTTGGAGGCAGCCTGCATCCAGCGACGTCCCGCGACCTTTACCAGGTCGTCTGACCACCTAGTGGGTGGACGTCCCACGCTGCGCTTTCCGCTTCGTGGCCTCCATTCGAGAACTTTTTGGCCCTAATACATTGTAAATGATGATATATTCAACACATCTTGACATAACGCCTCGATTTGCCACAAGATATACCACAGCTGATACAGAGTAATACAAAGTTACTAACACAATCCACTGCCCTCTATTCATGTCTATTTTCCTACACCCAAGCAAACCCACACCAAATCACCAGTATAAAACAATTAGAACGAAACCCAACGAAATGTCATCGCAAAGGTCACGAGGCGCGCGAGCTCGTCAGGACTCGTTTTAATACGTGCCCGCAGGTTTCGCAACAGTTCATAGGTCCGCGAACGCTAGGTTTTATGGCCAGGAACTGTTTTACATAATATGTGCGTTTCGCAACGCGTACGGCGTTAGCTGATGTGAAGAAAACTTTCCCTATTTTTGTTTTATAGGTCCCACAAGGCGATAGGATGATGAATTAGTTGATGTCACTGATGTATGCAGGAAGTCGCTGGATTTCTGGAAATTCTTGGACTTCTTATGACTGAAGAGAGAAAGAACGAGAGAGGGTTGCCACAGAACAATTGCACTACCTAATTTTATACTTTACAAAAATGGCACACAAAAATAGGGTCATCATTCTGTAAACAATAGCATTAGCAAAATTATAATCTCTGAAAAATGTTTTAATGTTAGTGAAATTCAATAGAGCTATTATCTCTAAAACTCTACTTTTAAGATTTTATTTCTAACTTAATTTACTCCCAAATATTACATGTGTATCGTTAGCATCATCATAACCATCATCTTAAGTCAGAAAGTCAGCAGCTCAACATATTCCTCGCTCAAAGTTTTCCACAGTTACATGTTGGAAACAGCCTGCAACTACATTTCGCAATCTAAAAACGCTTTAACGTTCTAAGTTTGATTACTATTTTTGGAAATAATCCTGGCAACACTTGACGCAGTTATCGACACCTACATATAAATTTTATTTGAAACGCTGTATATAAACATAAAATTTGAAGACAACATAACACCCAGTACTCAACATAAATAGTGAACACTCATATGCTCTGCTCATATGCATGTAACCTGAGATACGCAGATTTTGCATAATAAACTTTATTAGCATCGTAGAGGAAAAAGCCGTATTATTGAAGAATGTATTTTATAGATTAGGTTGCGTCTTCATAACCTGTACGCGAGGTGAGCTAGAAACTTTGAATAAATAAGCGTCATGTGCAGTGTAGGTAGATATTGTAATGGGTATGACCATTCAGAATCTTGTAATGACGCGAGACACATGTAAGGCGTTATCTGTTTATCTAACACAGTTTTTCCTACCGTAAATAATACCATACATGCATACATAAACTCACGCCTTTTTCCCAGAAGGGGTAGGCAGACAGACGTGTAACCAGAACACCCATATTTCGCCACGTTTCCCGGGTCGGGCAAATGATATTGAATTTTTCTATTCATTATCAGCCCGGAGTCAGGAATTTGTGCCCGATATGGCGATAGACTTGTCCCCTATCATATCGTGGGACGGAAAATACAAGGCGAAACGTGTGTATCCTGGTTACTGTCCTTTGCATAAGTAATAACTATGCTACAGAAATATATGCTATTGATTTTACAAGCCTCTGTTCAATATCAACATTTGTGGAAAATACTACATATTATGAAGTTCTCTGATCATTCTAGATAAATATAGCGTTCAGTTTAGCTGCCTCTATTGGAGATACTAAAAATCGGCATGGCTTATAAGAAATAATGTCAGTTTAACTGTTATAATTACATACACAAACATCACGCCTTTTTCTTTGAAGGGGTAGGCAGAGGTGCAAGCAGGACACCCACATTTCACCTTGTGTTTCGTTCCATGATGTCATAGGGCGCGAGCCTATCGCCACATAGGGCAGAAATTCCCGATTTTTTTATTATTGAATTACGTAAATCTGAAGTTTTAATATCTTGGCCTTCTCTTTCACTATTAATCGTCTAAATACAAAACCAGTATTGCACTTAAGATTTTTCAGATATTTTAAATGTTGCAAGCTATCTTATTTTTGCTATCCTTTACTGTCACTTATTCCACTTTTCCCAACTCAATGTCATACCTATCAATCAGTGACAAACTGATCGCACAATATAACGAAAAGCTTTCCTGACATTGTCTTATTGGATTTTTAATTAAAAACACGAGAACATCAACAAAACCGCGGCAATCTGTTGATCGCCGGTGCCGCCATAAAAGTACGGAGGGCGACGAGGATCGATTTTATATCGCCCATGTACAGTATGAAAGTTTTAAACCGTGACAGATACAAATTGATGGCGTAATGGCTTATGGGACAGGTTGGTGGTGGAAATTGGGGGCTAATGGGTTTAATGGTGATGTTTGATTATTGGTTATCCTTTTTTAGATTTTTGAAATATTTTTTGTTTTTGGTTTTCCAGTTAAAATGCTTTTCTCGAAAGTGATACTTGATCTCTTGTCAAATAAGATTCCTTTACGATATCCGCATAAAAAAAATAACACTAAAATTGGAGTAGGGGTAAGGATCGATGTGCGTGGTGGCCTGTTGGTAACGAACCAGACGCGGTTGCCTACATGTTCACGGTGGTCGCGGGTTCAAACCCCAGGGCACACTTCTTACTTTTCGCAGTTATGTGTGTATTGATAGTCAATCACTATGTACTAAACCTGCATACCATAGTGATTTGTAAGAATGTTCTATGGTATGTAGTCCTCTACACTCCACTAGGCCAGTGTAGTATACTATATGACCAAACCACTCTCAATCGTACTCTCGATTGTAGAGTAGGCCCGTGCCCTGCAGTGAGACTTATAGGGGTCGATACAATACAATGCCATACAGATTGTGTATAATAGCTTAAAATGTTAATAGGAGAGCTGTAAGGAATTCGATCGATTTTGAAAGCATTTTTAAATTTTCAATCGTATTTGTAGTTGACAGCTTATTCTAAATATTTTAATAAGATATATTATGGTACACGTCTTAGAAGATTCTTATAAGGAAGTAAGGCTTGAGACATTCCGTATAAGAATTATAATAATATTATAACATATTATCAAATATTTTTATGAATTTATTAGAACTGAAAAAATGAATATTTATGTTTGTACTTTCACTGCATACTTAATTTAAAAAAAACAAGTTAGAATCTAACTACAGCAAAAGTAAATTGATTCATAAATAAGTATTTATTATCACATTAGATCAAAACCATAGCAGGTCTGAATTTAAATAAAATTTATTTTTTTAAATCTGAACTTCATTTTTCATTTAAAAGCGACTATAAGCTTCACAATTGAAAAGTTCTAATCAGTATTAGCAAATTATAAATAACCGAATGTATTATCTAAAAAATAAAGTTTTTATACTTTATTTTAAATATATAAAAATATTAACAATTCAATTCGTTCAAAAAAAACATTAAAACTCCGCGGAAACTATTTTGAGATTCAGTCGCCACCATCAATTTGTCACTCACGTCAGCGCTCTGTCCAAAAGGTTCCGACATCACAGCACAGGTGGCGTTACTTGTATCATTTCTGATGAATTTATCGAACCTAAATTAAACTCACAGTTTAGTTGATTTATGTTATAATTGTGTAATTTTTCTATTTAGGGACGACTAAATATGTTAATAGTTTGATTTCAAGGTCATTTAATAGGTGCTTTTAAAACTTGTGTTTGTTTTTAAAACTAATATTCTTAGCATAGTCATGGATATATTTCTTTAAACTTTCCAAAACTTAGGTTCCATTTCAGCCACGTCAGCCTTCGTTTGAAATTTAATTCTGAATTGGTTTAAATTGCTAAGTAATTTGCCTCAGCGAAATTTTTCTATCATCTATAAATCAAAATACTATTAATTGATTTCGAATGTATACGTCGAGCATAACAAGATCGCTTGACCAATTTGCGACGCGGAAATTGCTACAATACTCGATATGCAGCTCAAATCGCAACATCCTCTATTTGATCTTATCGTGGGATTAAATTCATCGACCCGAGCTGTGAACTCACATCGTCATAGTATTTTTTTTTATTACATAGGTCCGGCAAACGAGCAAACAGATCACCTGATGGTAAGTGATCACTGCCACCCATGAAAATCCACAAAGCTGGATCATGGATGTGTTGCCGGCACAATGGGGAGGGGAGCGGGAAGGAAAATGAGTAGGTATATCATATGTTCTATTAATAAATCATGTGGAGATATTAATTTAGAATGAATAAAGTTCAAATGGATGCGCATAGGAAACTCATAAAAGCTTTAGATTCTGCTAATATATTTACAAATTGTGATATTCGAGTGATAATTTACCATTAGGTGACCTGTTTACTCAAACTTATGCAATAAAATGAGTCCGCCAATCCGCTCTAGGCTAACGTGGTGGACTATATGACCTAACCACTCTCAATCGTACTCTAGATTGTAGAGGAGGCCAGGGTCCTGCAGTGGGACTGGACTGATACAGGACAGTACAGCACACAGACTGAACCCAAAAGACGACATGCTTTGGTCTGAATAGTTGTCCACTGTGCACTTTGAGGCCATGCAATCACAAATGTCCTCCCAACAAATCTAACCAGAACAAACTTAATTTCAAATGGAAATCATTAAATTAACATACAAGGATGTCCCCTTTATTAGGTTGAAGGCAGGACAGGTCTCGAAATTGCAACATACAATAAAAATATGCGAATCTCGCAATAAAACTATACGTGAATAAGGTTTTATTGCGATGCCTACACGCCGGCCGTAAAGTCGGAGTGAACTAAAACAGCAATAAACAAACACGCGTAACAGCTGTACCGGTGCCCTTTGAGGAGGGTGGGGTAAGTCATAACATTACGGATAATCTAGGCACTTGATTGTCAGTTGCGGTGTCTTTATATTCGTTAAGATATTATGTAGGATTTTTAAATATTTGTGCTTGATTTTTAAAGCGATGTATATAGAAAAACGCAATATTTGCTATAGTATGAAAGGATCGCATAAATGAAGGTTATCTCACAGTGTTATGGAAAATTGTCGTGAAATACGATATTACTTCTAGTTTTTGTTTAATGACCGGTATTGACAATGCGGGACACGTATCTTTAATTTTTTTCCATTTTGGAGCTTTTTTGGATCAAATAGTAATAACCCTGTCCTACAAAATAGAGGAAAACTGTCATATTTATATTGAATATAATGTTAAGCGTTCAGCTTATGTAGATCTTGTTCTTAACAGATATACATAGCCGTATAATCGCGTCAACCTTACTTGCTATCTAGTCTAACTGAACTGCACTTGCACAATAAGATTTTATACCTAATCATTGGTGATAGGTCTCCCATATGTGAGAGGCCGTCTGGGTGGGTACCAGCGCAATGTCTATTTCTCCCGCCTAACAACAGTGTAAACTCACTTTTGTGTTCTGGTTTATAGGACATTGTACCTAACGAAATACTGGGTTATGTTCGTTACCCTGTTCGAAATCATGCTCAATAGCTGGTTACAGCTTATGTAGAATCGTGGGCGTATGCCACATACGCCCACTCGACACACATACTATACTCCGACATATCCACATATGTCGGATCGATTCGTAGGTAATCATAGTCTTACTCACAGAACGCGAGGCAGTCTCCACGCTCACACAGCACTATTCCCTGATGCTGCTATTTGCTCTCTTGATTGCAATAAACCGTTCTGCTAGCTCGCAGACCGTTGAGATGCTCCTCACATTTTCTTTTATAAAGCCCCTGACATCTCAAGTCACTATGTAGCGTAGATTCTGTCGAACGCCTATAGATGGCGTTGGCATTCCGTTTTTGAAAATCAACTCGATGACGACATATATATATATATATATATATATATATACCTCCAGCGCTCGTGTCTCAAACCATCCCCATAGAAATCATAAAGCGCGGTTTAAGTTTTTTTCCTTGCGAAGCGCACGTTTTAATGCACATCCGCGGAAATCGGCGGAGACATCGCGTTAACGGTTAGAGGTAATTGTTCACTTTATTGTGCACTAACATTGTTTTATATCCGCAAATATTTGCACGGATTTCTTTAGTGTTCGGGGAAAATATATAAGGGATATTATTATGCCCTTACTACTTAGTGATTCAGATTATAAAATAATAAGAAATATAAAAATATTTCTGGGAACATAAGTGCGTGGTGGCCTGTTGGTAAACGGACCAGAAGCGGCTGCCAACATGTTCACGGTGGTAGCGGGTTCAAATCCCAGGGCACACCTCTAACTTTTCGAAGTCATGTATTTATTGATAGTCAGTCACCACGCACCATAACGCTGAAGGAAAACATCGTGAGGAAACCTGCATACCATAGCGATTTGCAAGCATTTATGAAAAAGAATTTAAAAATTAAATTATTAAATTTATTTAGAATTTTTATTTATATTTTTTTTTTATTTATTTATGGTAAGTAAAGTCCGCCAACCCGCACTAGGCAAGCGTGGTGGACTATATGGCGTAACCACTCTCAATAGTACTCTCGATTGTAGAGGAGGCTCGTGCTCTGCAGTGGGACGTGTCTGGGCTGATACAGTACAGTACAGGAACATAATTTAATCCCGGTTTGGCGATTGCTCTGTCCCTCTGAAAATAAGCTTTAAGAAATGTATGTGACACCAGCGGTTTCTGAATCTGTTAAGGACTAATAGCTTTGTGTTTTTGTTTTTAGGTAACTGCAAAATCTCTTGTAGATCTTTCTACCCCTATGGATAAAAGATATATTAAGAATTCATCATCTTTTTTCCTTCCCGCTCCCTTCCCATTTGGCCCGCAACATATCCATGATCCAGCGTTGTGGATGTTCATGGGCGGCAGTGATCACTTACCATACTCGTTTGCCGGATCTACGTAATAAAAAAAGATACGTGTTACAATTTTGACGTGTGTACACACATTCACTAAATTATCTTTCAGTAGCACTGTACCTTCTTATTGTAAGAAAATATTTAGACATAGATGTTGGTGTTTAACAGGGGACTTAGTTGATTGGTCTAAACTTATCAATAAAAGGATTTGTTGAGCCATTTGACAAGCAGGTTTTTTCTGTACACAATTCTCGTAATCTGACTTTACTGGTCCCACATATTGACAATATCAATTTATTTACCCCAACATAAAATACATTGCACATATTCACTTAACATAATAAAATATTCTGTAAAAGACGTGCGATGTCCTTTTAAACGCATGTAAATATAACTTAAGCTTACCTCAATCGAAATGGAAGGTTTAATATGAGCATACGCATCATTTACCGTAGCATGTCATCACGAGACGTTATGTTGAGAAACATAAAGTTACGTCGGGGAAGTCTGCAATCTCGCCCACGCTGTACTTGATCTCATTACTACGCCTGCTTACAGCCCTGGTGGGGTCAAGTGAACAATATTAGTTTAGTAGGCAAATTGTAATATTGGTCCAAATTAGTTGAGCTTTGGTGAAACACAAAATATTTATTAAAAAGCCTATAAGTATTTGATTCTGGTTTGCTGCGATTGCCAGTAAAAACGAATCAAATAATAATACAATTTGAAATATGGTGTTTTTATCAGTAAACGTAACTAGACCTGTATTCTTAATGACGTTTTCTCTCTCTCTCTCTCTCTCTTTCTCTCTTCAGCCACAGGAAGTCTAAATGACGTTCAACCAATTGTAAATAAGCTTCAAGCTAAAACGTTATAATTCATGAGACTCGTAGTAAAATTCTATATTATTCACCTCTAAAATTTTATGCAACAAAGAATACAACGCGAATAAATGTATGGAGATTTAAAAAAAAGCAAAAAATACACAATTCGTGGAATAAATAAAGCAAAGTCGTATGAGTTTGATTAATTTTCGTAAAATATTTCTGCTCTATATCTTATTATTGTTCGAGATAAAAATGTGAATGACGATCGCAAAAAACGAACGCGTTTTGGGGTTCAAACTGAGCATTCTGAAAACCATTGTTCTATTGTTCCATTGAAAACTAAAGTATTGATATAATATTGATTATTGCTTTACGAGTATTGCGATTGATAGTACCTATGTTACACCAATCTTTTTCGGTAGTGGTGGTAGGTTGTGAATGATCTATAAAAACTTTAAGACTTATTTTACTTTTCCTATCGCACACTTACGTACATATGTAAGTCTAGAAATAGATTAATCTTTTACTTTTATGACGGTCGAAAGACTTAGGAAATAAGTATATATTCGTAGCTCATCCACTCTACTTATAAACCGAAAAAACAACCTTAATTATATTTTTTTTTTTAATTATTCACGGAACCATCAAGAATACACCGTTTCGCCCATACCACCACTCGGCAGTCCGCCCACACGCCGTCGCAGTTTTTTGCACCACAATATTTTGATTAATGTCCGCCGATCTTTTGTTAAATCATTATCGTTTCTGGTGCATCCCTTTTTAAAGCGTGGGACGGTTTTTTGCGTCAGTGAGACAGTTTCGTTCCCGGCAGGTGATATTAGTTACGAATCTGTGATTTATTGCGGGACATTTTGGCAGTAGCTTAAGAGTTGAAGATAAAAAACTAATCTTTCTAAGGTTAGTTTTAGATTCCTACCTAACCTAGTACCTTGTAGTAGTACCTTGATTTAATTACGTTTAGAGCAGCGTAATTGTGTCATTTAGCGATATAAACCATGTCTTATCAGTGGACATTCTACATGGAATGTAGTATACACACTATCCTGTGAGCTGTAGGTATTTAAGTTGGCGCCCTGGAACAAAACACACATAAAATAAAAATTCTACAAGCAAAATATATTTTACACAACATAATCAAAACAATGAAAATATAAACGGCTCACTTCATAATTCCTAAATTCGGACGATAATTTTATTATAAGATTATTAGATTAGTTAAGATGTAGTCATGAGGAAACTGGAAAGTCGACCTATTTAATATCAGAATTGCGAGAGGCCCATATTCGAAAGTGAAGGTTCTAAGGATAATGACAATAATACCTTTAAAAGCTTTATCAGAGCTATCAGTATTATTTTAAGTGGCCTTACAATCACAACAAGAAGACATGGTCATTCAAGAAAATTATTCTCAATTTTATTGTGACGGTTCATTCACAACAAAGAGACACCAAAGTAACAACAACAAGAAGTCCTTTTAAACCCATAAACGCATTCTAATATCAATCAAATGACCAACAATAAGTACTCGACCATGAAAAATTAAACCAGATCCTTTTCAAGTCTTCAAGTACAAATAAAATGTCCTTGACTAATGGCAAACATTTGGGCAATTTTTGGACCTATTGTGGTCAACAATGCGTCACTTTGATATTGCAACTATAGTTTGTGTTGCTGTATGAATATGAGTGATATTGGCGTGAATTGTTATTGGTGAAATATTGCGCATTGGACAAGTAACAAATAATATAATCGTTCGACATGATCTGTAATGATATTGGGGGTTGCGATATGTTTATTTTGGTGTAATGTATAAGAAACAGCGAGGCGTATAGCACTGCAGGGCACAGGCCTCCTCTGCAATCGAGAGCATAATTGAGAGTTTTAGTATTAGGACTCGCAAATTGCAAAACTTATAAATATATTCATTTATGCAGTTTTTAAGTTTATAAAATAAAGTTTCGAATAATAATTTCTATTTATTTTCATTCAACAAAGTTGTGAGAGGCAAAAAATATTCAACAGCAACACCCTTTCCTTCTCCTTCTCTTCAACCATCCAATGGTTGGCTGATGCAGATTGACTTAGTGCGATAACCCGCCATTTGTACTTTTTTGTCTATATATCCAGGGAGCGCAGGAAAATGGCGCACTTGCTCAGTTGGATATCAGGGCATAATATTAATATGGTAATAAAGAAATAATATTTGGAAAATACTTATCCCTTTTGAAGTTACGACCTTATAACCACCACCTTTTCGAATAAAACCGGTTGGGATGGGTAAAGCACAAGATTTTAACATATAAAATTTTTTTCGTTTCGTTGTTTATTAAATATTTATCGCAATAAACAGTGAAAATCATTTTGAACAACAACAAAACTTTCATAGACTTCGCCTTAACATTTGTTACAGAGGTACATAAGTATCTATTTGTCGTAATACGTTAAGGGGAAGCACGTGTGTTGGTAATTGTTAATTTCTCGGCATCTTTGTTATTATCAGACTACGCTATGAAAATGCATTTTAATCTAGACGCAAGCACGATTTACTAAAATGTATATTAGCAAGTGCGCCGTTTGTTTGCGCACCCTGTATATATATACATATTGTTATGTTTATTGTGTATAATAAAGAATAAACATAAAATAAATAAATAGTGCAATAAGCGAGAAGCAGGCTGTTAAAAGGTAACAGGGACTTTGGTATCCCGTCAACAAAATATTTCAGTTAAAATATGTCATTCTAATCTGGATGAAGATGAAGATTTTATTTAAGTCTAAATTTGTTATATTATTCGATATTAAATTATAATCTAAGTATGTGTATTTTACAGTGTATATTTTACTATTTTAATTTTAATTCAACCTATATGTATTCAAATCAGCATTATTATAATAACGGAAAATGGCCTCAGTCCAATAAGTTAGCTCAATTCGAGAACATTTTATTTAGTAAAATATGGCCAGGACAAAATACAATTCTTTCCACGAAAACATCAGGAGCAATCTTGATGCTCAACACACGGCAGCAACATTTTTTTCATCCCATATTTTATACAGTAAGTAATCATCGCGTTTTATTAACACAAATATTTATTAGTTTCCCAACTCACAATGTAGTTGAGTTAACAATAAAATGTTAAGTGGGGGTCGGGCAGGCCCCGCGGTGTCTGAACAAAAACGCGTCAATATTTTGAACTGTGTTTTCGTTGCCATTGTGGTCGGCGAAGATAAATTGTCCTAGTATAATTTGTTGGGATTAGTTCGGACGATTTGTTTAGCGTTGGTGTTATGTGGATGGGACATGTGCCAATCGTCTATTTTTATACCCAATGGCTTGCTCAAAATATGTAATTATTATATAAAGTGTACGCATCTGTAGTTAGCTTTAATTAAAACATGAATAAGTAAGGAATTCAATAACAAAGATTTTTGACTATTGCATTCGGAGTATCCAATGACAATTCTTTAATGACTTTTCTACATGTTTAGTGAAAATGCTTTTTGAGCAATTTTACCCATCCAGGTCCAAACCTAGCGACGGTTTCCATATAAACGGCACAATCACCTGAAATAAACTCTTACCTAACAAAACAGCAACATAATATATTTTATTCATAAAATAAAACTGTCACCAACCACATCCATACTAGCCAACCCGCGGCTTCTAACATTAACGCTGTTACCCGTCGCCGCCTACCGAATTGAGCATATGTCGGGTACAATCGACCCGTCGCCGGCGCACGGTTAGCCAGCTGTAGATATATCTGATTTATTGATTGCGCTTGCTGATTGTGTTTTTGGTTGAGGTTTCAATGTGCGGTTTGTGTCGTCTGGTTATGATTTTGTTGGTTGCGTAATATTTTTTAATTTATGATAGTAATAATGCCAAACCGCACTAGGCCAGCGTGGTGGATTATATGGCCTAACCCCTCTCAATCATACTCTCGATAGTAGAGGAGGCTCGTACCCTGCAGTGGAACGTATTTGGTCTGATATAGTATTGTATTGTATTGTATTGTATCAGCCCATATACGACCCACTGCAGGGCACGGGCCTCCTCTACAATCGAGAGTACGATTGAGAGTGGTTAGGCCATATAGTCCACCACGCTGGCCTAGTGCGGGTTGGTGGACTTACACACAGTAGAATTTTTTTTTTTTTTTTAACTCGCTACGGTATGCAGGTTTCCTCACGATGTTTTCCTTCACCGTTAAAGTGCGTGGTGATTGACTATCAATACACACATAACTCCGAAAAGTCAGAGGTGTGCCCTGGGATTTGAACCCGCGACCACCGTGAACATGTAGGCAGCCGAGTCTGGTCCGATACCACGAGGCCACCACGCACTTATATAGTATAGTACAGTAATAATGTGGCTCTTAATAGTCCCTCTGCAAGGCACGGGTCTCTTCTACAGTCTATAGGTGTGAGGCATTATTTTTTCTTTTGTAAGAATTTAATTCAACCCTTTTACGGGTGAAATATGTACTAAGCTGAAATAGTACTTTATAACCTGGATGTAATAAATATGGAAGCGTGTCATTTTTGGACCATATAATTATACTTAATGACAAGTCCAGTGAAATCCAAATACAGTATTCATTACAGAGAGGTTACAATATCGATCAAATATTGTCGATCGACACAATTATGCCGCCCTGGCTGAAAGTCTTAAGCTAGTAAGCAATCATAACCGTTGATCACTCACAACTTATCCTCCGCTCTCGTCATTTAGGTAAAGGGGCTATGCCTTGTGCAAGGTTATTAAAATATTCAGCTGTGGGAACTAAATCTATGGGAACGACTGTCAGTGACAGCGCCTGTCATTTACTGTTCTACTTATTAAACTGTTTGGTGGTCAAGCCTTTAAAACCTTACACAAAGCAATAAAATGACAAGAAAATAAAATGACTGATAATATTATGACAGATTCAGGAAGTTGCTGGACGCACGCCACTTCCAACAGGTCGCCGTGGAAAGCCTTACTAGAGGCCTAAGCTCCGCAGTGTATTTCTCATGATTATAGATTTTGATTACGATGAAATTTTTTTAGACGTAGGTAATATTTATTGTGACTCTCGACCGTCTTTGAAAATGAGCAGTAACCCTAGCATAAATTACAGCAATAATGTGTGGAAATAAAATTAAATTCTTACGGATTTTATCGCGACTTTGATTAAATTTTTACATGTTTTAAGTTCGCGATGTTTCGCCCAATTTACAGCTTTCGTTGTCACGGGGGAATTAGTCTTATTTTAATGTATGAAATTCGCGTAAATCTAAGAAACCATTAAATAATGTATGGATTCACCAAGCATCGCTCACGAAAAAAACAAGGACTAAGAACAGCTAAGCCACAAACCATTTGTGAATGTTTACCAGCAGTTATCACTAATTATCACCAAGTGAACCGTCTGTATATTTCCGAACTCCCAAGCAATATGAAAATGCATATTTAACTCAAATACCTAAATAATTACTATTGAATAGTAATACATTCCTCGGTGCTTGGTGCGTGGTGTACCGAGCCAGATCGTTTTTCATACATTTTAGTCACAGTGTATGGCACTCGAGCATTTTGTAAGAAACAGTAGGTGATAAATTCACTTCTTCTAACTCTCGCCATTGTCAATTTTGTATTGAGGACGTGCCATTGTGCGTCGCTACTTCGATTTTGCCCGGTTTTGTTTGGCGGCGGCGTGTGGGGGGAGCAGAAGCGATTTATTTCATTAGCGGACCGGTTTAGTTAACGTTAAATATCTAGCTTTTTTTGAGCTATGATATTTCTTTGCGTAGTCTAGATCCTGGTTGCCATAAAACAAATCAAAACACCTTTAACTAAATAAAAAAAAACATTCCACTGCACTTTTTGGATGCTACTTAATTGATTCTTAAAATAAAAAAATATGAGACTTAATTTTAACATGGAATTTAGAAACTAAGCCTTGAAAATCCTCGGCACTTAATTGACGTTGCTAGCTTAGTACAGATAAGGACTCCTCAATTATTTGGAATTCATTTCCAATAACTGTCAGTATGTTGATTACACCATGCAATATGCATTCATCGTTAAAATTACTTATTACATTACATAGATAATTATTTATTTATATATTTACGAAATTAACCAGGGTCTCGTCAACAAACGCTCATTTAAATTCCGCTTCATCTTCGCCTATGAAACCCGCTACCTCCCATCCCTTGCACCACTCACATGCATATTGTGCGTTCGATTTTACTCGGATCCATAGAACGCAACAATACCGGTTCGTTAGCGCGCAAAACAGCGGCACGTTAGTTTTTATACCCGAAGAGATTATCTTTTACGGTCCCTCTGACTGTTATGTTATCATGAATCAATTGGATTGCAATTATACGCGCAACGCCTTCGCTGGAAATGAACTTATTGTGCCTCTTTATTTTGTCTAATTAGCTGAGTCTAGTTGCATGGACAAGAGCATAGGACTGTATATGATTTATTACTGAATTTAGCTCGCGGTTCGGGAAGTGGGATTTGATTTTTAGTATGAAAAACAAGAGCCGGAGAAAAAATATTAGCTTTCCTGTAAGGTAACCTGTGCCTCCAACGACGAATTTCATTACAGCGTGAGCTATGACAAACTATTAAACGGCTCACGTTTTGGTAAACAATTGTACCATTAACATCTGAAACACGAAGAAGGGTTTTTTTTATCAACTCATATACGTCCCACTGCTGGGCACGGGCCTACTCTACAATCGAGAGAATCGATTGAGAGTGGTTAGGCCATATAGTCCGCCACGCTGGCCTAGTGCAGGTTGGCGGACTTACATACCGTAGAAATTCTTTAAAATCGCTACGGTATGTAGGTTTCCTCACGATGTTTGCCTTCACCGTTAAAGTGCGTGGTGATTGACTATCAATACACACATAACTCCGAAAAATCAGAGGTGTGCCCTGGGATTTGAACCCGCGACTACCGTGAACATGTAGGCAGCCGAGTCTGGTCCGTTACCAGCAGGCCACACGCACGAAGAAGGGTTTATATTATTTAATATGGTAGGGAGCTGTGGAAAAATAATTATGGTGGAAAGGATAGTGGGGCTTCCAAGAAGATTTATTAGGCCTCCGGCATTATTCACTTACTAAACAATACACTGCCTCGGTGGCGTAGTTATTCTACGGTATGATTACAAAGCTGAGGTCTCGGGTTCGAATACCGGGTCGGGCAAAGTGACATTGTATTTTTATAATATACGATGAAGGATCTCTTTACGTTGGTTTTCTGTAAATGTAGTACCAGACTAGCCGACTCATGTAAACGGTATTTTGACAAGCTACAAGGCTCCACAATTTAATGAATCAGTAGCATATAAAAGCTGCAATCCTATGCAGCCTTCTGTCCAACTTCTACACCATTCATCGGAAAATTCAGTTTTTGTCAATGAATTCCTAAGACGGCGAGTTCGTTCAAACCATAACAAAGCCAGTACCTCCACATATTACTCAACGGCGGCGCGGCGCAAGGTTCGCGAGGTGCGAACGGCTTTCCACGTGGGCGTCTAGCGCAAACTGTTGTGTGAAGTTATTGGGCCGTGGCTAATGTTGCTTTCGCGGGCCAAGGACTTTGACGTAGGATTTGAGTATGAGGTGTGTACGCTTGAGTAGGTTTTGTTGTCATTGTCTGATAGGTCAAATTAATTTGGTATTTTTGGGGTTACAACTGTATCTTTTCCTTAGATAAATAAATATCAGTAAATATAATACATATCGTATTACAACCCATTTCAAATTCATAGATAGCTATTTTACGAGTAGTCTACGAAATTTATTTACGTAACGAAAAAATTTCGAACCCTTTTCGATTATATTATAGTACATAAAGACTCTACTGCGACAATTCTTAAAAATACAAAACAGAATAACTTCTTTACATAACTGAAATTCCTGAATTAATCTACATCAGATATTATCTCATTACGAATATCTACTTTTTACAATACTTACGTAATATAAACACCAAATCTCCAACACTAGAGCCTATCCAACACCAACACAGCAACCTTGGCCGCGCCATGATTTACTTGTCCCGGCGCTCGTTAGCATATCTCTGTCTTTTGGGTGACTAAGCCGGGTAGTATGCCACTCGAACCGGCTCCGATAACATAATACATATTGTGATTTAAAGCCGCCAGATCAGGAACAATGCGAGGAAATCGCTGTTCACTTCTGCTAATGTCTGTTACGTTTTGATCGCATTATTTGGGCTATTTTATGGTAGGTATTATCTTTTTCACGATGTTTCATAGAGTACATAATGTACCCAATAATTTTTAGGGTGATATGTTGAACGCGGGCGTAGGCTAAGAACAAAAAGATATAGCACACGGACCTAGTAAAACTTAAACCTCTGTACATCTCTAAATTCTGTTTTTTTTTTTTGCGATGTATTAAGTAACATTATTACAATTCTATTTTTATTTTAAAGTTATTTAGTGACATTAAAAGTAAAACCTTAGCCATAGTTTTTGGAAAAAAAACGGTATGAAAAAAAAAATTACAAAGTAGGTATCAATTATTTCCACCGAAGCGAAACAAGAATGATCTAAATTACCAATAAATACAGTTTATGATTGTGAAAAAAATATTAATAAATTATCAGAAGTGTATAAAAATTGGGACTCCCTTATGTCTTTTGTATGGGAAATAAATGCACTACAAATCTTTTATAGAGAGCATATTAGAACGTTATTTAAGGGCCAGAACGAATTTTCAATACATTTAACGCGCCCTTACTTTGTAAGCATTTTAAACTGAGTCACTTCTCAATATTGTATGAATTGTAACACAAAGTTACAAATGCTTTCTTGCAAACTCTTTTCATTTAAGAACTCTATGGGGTCTAAATTTTTGGATTGTAAAAATAACTTTGTCGATGTTTTTAAGGTTTCCGTCTTCCCATTGATGACATCACGGCTCATAAATAAAATTAGCGAATCGGCACCCTATATGACCCGTTATAGAAGGGACAATATTTTGACATTGATTAAGTCCGTTATTGTGGGATGTCAGTTCACCAAAAGTTATTTTTTGCTGTTATGTTGCAGCTGGCTGGAAAGCAGTTTTTAGAATTAAATATGATGCGGTGGCTATGTAAGTCTTTGATTCCTTGTGTTGTCTTTTGTTAAAAATTATTCTGCATTATTTATTTTTTCGTGAATTTCATTAGTTTATACATTCAATTTTTAAGCAAAATACATACATTGTTTAAAATCCAACTGTGATACATACCAGTAAAAGTATTATGTATCAATAAAAATATCGTTCACAAAATTATTATGATAAAACCTTATACAAACCACATTCAAATCTACTCTTAAGAGTGAATAATAACTAATACTTAAAAGTCTAGAACCAGTATGAAACTCTGGACGACTCTATAACGACAAAACTATATTGTTTTATCAGTTCATCCCCGAATTTAAAAAATGTAGTACAACACACGTACATCACAAAGCGATGATTTGTACGTACCCCTACCTCGTAAATACATAAAGAATGTGTTGTCTCGTCGTCTGTTTATCGATGAAAAAAATCTCTATTATTTATGGTGACAATTGAGATAGAAATCTGTGCGAGAATTATGTGTGAGTTTTGTGTATGGCGTTAGATGCGTTTCGGATGTATGGAGTGTAGTTAAAGAATTTATATTTGAATTTCCGTAGTACGGGAGTGGTTTAATAAAGCTTGTGGGTGATTCCTGTGGAGTCACTATGTCAAATAATTGTGGAGTATAATTTCTTATTCTATTTTTTTTCAGTCTCTATTTTTAAATGCAAACCTTAGAAAGATGTAGTATTCTTGTTTTATAGTCTCCTATCAATCTTAGGTATATCGCATTCTTCAATCCGTTAAGGTCACATAAACCAGGTTGTCTAATCTTAAGCCAATATTAATAAACTTTTTTTTATTTTATCTAAAAGCCAGTTATGTGCTGTTCGATGTTCCTTTTGTAACTCACTGTAATGTAATTAAGGAATATATCAGGTTCTAACCAAAAACTTACGAGGTCCAAATCAACATCACCAGCTCCTAAAGTTAGCTTGAGGCTAGAAGCTAGCTTTTAAAAATGGTTCTAGAGAACGATACTGCAGTACAATCATCACCAAAATAGTGTTATCAAACGGTGGACTGATGACGGGCAGTAGTTATTTGTGCGAGAAGCTACGCCAAGAGCTTGCCAACCCGCCTGTGCAAATGCAGCAAAACCTTCCAATATAACATTAGAATCTTGACGGGAGACCTGTATTCACCAGTGAACTTCCTATGTCTGCAGATAATGATGATAATGCCTTAATTACAAATCAATAAGAATCCCCTGGTACTTTAAACTTCAAAATACCCATTTAATTGAGAACGTTCTTAATTTCTGAACTTAAAAATATACAGGGCACGAGATCAAAATAAATGAGTAATAATGAACAAGGCTCGGTATAATATCCATTGTTGCGACATATAGTTATAATAAAAATTCAGTGACGGTGCGCCGCGCCGCATTGTCTAGCGCCGCCCACGCGGCTCCAAATAAATTATTAATACTGAATTTGTAATGATCTGTAGAGTAATTGTAATGAGATAGGATAAGTCTTTGAAGTTAAAGGACAATTAATTGGTGGGTTAGCTATTATTGTCATGAGATGAAAGTGATTTTTAGTTTTTATGTTGTTTTGGTATTTTACACACGGCGTTAAATATGACACCTTATAAACTCCTGATCAGGTTTAGATACCAAAGCCCTTACTGTCAAAATATTATAACCAATTAAATATAAAAATATTATCCTTTTTTCGTTAAGAGGGCCGGCAGGAAATGCATGCATAAAGCAGCGGGCGGGCTCTGGGCCGTACTTTGGGAGAGGCCTATATCCAGTAGTGGACTGTAATGGGCTAATGATGATGATGATACGTTCATCGCAATTTATCTAGACAACAAGAATAACCAAACAATAACTATACCAAAAACAAAACTACCAGCTCTAACCTACAAAACTACATTACCACTACTCTCAGAAACCCAAAACATATAGGCATCAACAAACCGAACGCTAACCTATCTACCTGCACACTCTATGGCTGCGTCAAGTACCAGCGTTTTCGGTAGACACTGTTAGTCATCGAGCTAGTACTACAGCGACACATAGGTCGGACGGCTCAGCGCTGTATTTGCATAATTCGACACGGGTTTAATGCGCATTACTACAGGACTTGAATCAGCTGCTGTTTAAAATGCTATTAGGGATAAAGCTTACTAACAATATTGGTGGAATAGATTTGAATGGATGGAGAAATTTGGTGCATTGTTGTAAAACACAATGGTTTAAGTGTGACCAGATTTTGTTTTAATCTGCAGTTTAGTCTCGTGCAAAATTTAATCCTAAAGTAACTACTGCACATAATAAGACTTAACATGTTATATCTTAGGATGGTGAGCGCAGTGGTATGCCAAACACGGCTTTGTAATTCATGGTGTTGTTTAGTTTTGCTACTGTCTATGAGCAGTCGTATCGCTTACCATCAGGCGAATGGCATGCTCGTCTCGCCATTCATTACAATAAAAAAAATCCTTATTGATACTTTACGCGTTCTTGACGGTTTCATGCGTGTTGTAGAAGGAAAAAACATATAAATTTACTATCTTTTAGGTCATTACTTCTGCGAAATAATCGTAATATAACTAAATTTTAAAACTTTCCTTTCGTAATCAAATATTCCACCGACCCTACATAATTTCACAGTACACTGTTTATCTAACAAATCAATAAATATTAATAATTTCAAACTTCCACAACATATTTTTCCACTACACTTTTTCTATTTTTTACCAATTTTCAAAAACTTCCCAGGCCTTACCCTATAAACCCATACCAAAGCTACCTACATTGATTGGGCAGCGCATTTAATTTGATTGATAAGCGTCACTAGCCGCAGCTGTAACCGTCAATACAGAATCTATTCGTTCATTCGTGATTTCATTGAAATGATTTATCGCCATCAGCGGGAATGATTTATTTGTTTTCGTACCGCACGATTTATTGATGTATGTACGGAATGCATGGAGCATTTTTTATGTGTGATATTTAAGATGCTGTGACCTGATATGGTAATGTCTGTATTTGTCTGATGATCGGTCGGTTTGCTTTGATATATTGGTATTAGGAAATTAAATCATTTTGTTGTGCTGACTTTCGTTTATACGTAATCGTGTGGTAATGAAACGGAATCATATGTTTTGTATCTAAATTATAATACTGTTTTTATCTATAATCTTTTTCTGGGCGATAAAGAACTTAAATGCTCTACCATCGAAATGTGATAACGACCGAATTTAAATAAACCGACCATAGTATGTGAGAAATTAGAAAATTAATTACGCGTTACTAATTTCTAATTGTTTATTAAAAATGTAGCTGAAGTAGAAACTTCTCTTTGCATTCACTTGATTACTGAGATTATCATAGAATCAATAATTATCTTTTTCTCTCTAAATCCATAAACGTCACAGATAATATTTTTTTCATCGGCAAAGCATCGTATAATTAAGACAATAACATTTTCATATTCCCAAATAAAAGTGTATGTTTCTATAACCTATAAGCCTGAAAAATCTTCAAATAGCTGTACCAAAAGCATTAGAACATCATTAAAATTAATTTAAAACGAACGCTCAATTTCAAGAGGTCGCAATAAAAATCGATCGGGCAAGTAGCCAGTCCGATTTACGTAATCGATAAAAGTAATTTATTCCGAAATGCCGATGATGTATCGATTTCTCGGGACGTAAAAAGCAAAAAATATATTAATACGAAACGATATGGATCGAAACGGAATACCTGCACGTATGAAATATTAACTTGCGAGTGTTGCGCAATGGCGTAATGAAGATGGCATCCGATTATGTTAATGTCAAGTGAGAGTTCGGAGATTTTTAGGGTTCTGCCATACATGGTGGTGGATATTGTCAGTCAGGATAGCAAATGAGGCCTAAAATCTGATATTTTCGATACTGAAATATATTAAAGTGATTTGAAGTCAGACATCTAGCACTGGAGTTGGCCGGCACAAGTTAGTTCGCCATCATAATCATCAGCCCGTTGCATTCCACTGCTGGCAGGCTATGACACCAAGCCTGGTCTGCTCTTTGTGCATCCAGTCGCTGCCGGCCCTCTTGTGCAAGTCTTCCCACCATCTGGCCAGAGGACGTCCTATGCTACGTGGGCCAAAGCGGTCTCCACTCCAGAACACTCTAGTTCGTTGAAAGCGAGCAATTTTGCTCTATCATGTGAAAGAACGATAGTCACACAGATATACCATACATATTAAGATGACAATAACCACATTAAGAAGACGTCATTTAATAGGATATTAGAAGCTATTGTCTTCGGTCTCATAACATCCAGACATGACTGATATTCGTCTCAGTGCAGGTATCGAACCTGTGTATTCTCCTTTTTAAAGGCGCCATGAACGCTGTCATATTATTGGTCATAGTCACAGTACAATATCGTGGTTCAAAGATGTACTGAACACTACAAAACAATTGTCCCAACAATTTCACATGACGCAAATAATTACCATGAAATTATTAAAAAGGGCCGATACCGGGCATAAATATGGATACGCGACGTGGCTGTACGCGGTTTTTACTTGCACCCATAAATCTTACGAGAACATCCGAACTGAATCTGAAAGTTGCTCTACTTACTGTTTTGGACATGGGCTGTGAGGGCAGGGATATTAATTTTACTTTGGTATAAATGGATGAGTAACATGTTATTTTATCTCCGACAGAGTTTACAAAAAGGTTCTGTCAAAAGGAGAGAACTGCGTATGCGCTTAAAATAGCAATTTAGTGCTATGCCTTTAAAAGCCATTTAACTTTAAGAGTCAAGATGCTTCTTATTTTAAATAATTTTAAGTTTGCCATTTTCCTCTGCCTCCATGCGTCGTATTCCTCAGTACTGAAGGCTTAACCTCCTTTCCTCCCTTGTGTGCCATTTTTTCTCAAAAGAGCTACGACTCTTCCATTTTAACTATGGGATTTAAAATTCGGAAAGACTTATTTGTAAAAAAATGTGCTGATATTTGCAACATTCCAAACATAACCTCGCACAATATTAAGACATAAAAAAATCAATTATACCCAGAATATGATAGTCATAAAAATAAATAACGCCAAAATAACAACACTTGAGATATCCATTATGGGAGTTGATTGTGGTAAACAAGATCACGTGGTTGCGAAGGTGCTATGATATTCTGACTAATTGGCCATTTAATTGAAATCGAATAGTTGGGGTCTTGCCTGGGTATGGTATAAGTTGTGAGATGAAGCGGTTTCAGTAATATGTCTATGTCTTTACTACCTTCGATTTTTTATAGTATATGTCAGGCGTGTGAGTGGTGGCCTGTTGGTAACGAACCAGATTCGGCTGCATACACGTTCACGGTCGTTGCGGGTTCAAATCCTAGGACACCACTGACTTTTCGGAGTCATGTGTGTATTGATAGTCAATCACCGCGCACTATAACGGTAAAGGAAAACATCGTGAGGAAACCTGCATACCATAGCAATTTGTATAAATTTCTATGACATGTAAAAGTCCGCCAATCCGCACTAGGCCAGCGTGGTGAACTACATGGCCTAACCACTCTAAATCGTTCTCTAGATTGTAGGATAGGCCCGAGCCCTGCAGTGGAACGTTTATGGGCTGACACAGTATGTCCGGCAAACTATCTCACTGAATCTAGTAAGTGATCTGCCGCCACCCATAGACGTCTACGATACTTTGATCTTTGAGAAGAAATTGAAGAAAAAGAATCGAATAGAAGAAAGGGTTACAAACCCACCACTTTACAATGGTTTTCTGTGAATATTTCATTTCGTACTTAGTCTTGGTTATTTCATTTTGACGTTTACTCATTTATTCAATGTAGTCTTATTCAAAAGTGATTTTCACCGTAAAAATGCCATAAGTTTTTAATATTAACCCACAATTTTGTTAATCGGACCGCCATCTATAAAGTTCGCATTCTTCTACAGATTACGAAATAGGCAATTTATTCCAAATCTTCATACTCTAATTCAGAAGCATTTTTACGTCAAAAATACAATAAAAGATCAGGTTATAGTTACATCAAAAACGAAAAATCGAACGGCAGCATCGATAAATAAATCGATTATAATCGACCGGCAAAATTACGTCGGGAGGCGATGTGTATCGGCGGTGTTTATGCATCGTTATTGAACTAAATCGTCTGTGTTTAACCTAATCGCTACAATTTAACATTATATTAATTTAACGTTCGGCCATCTAACACATTATAAAGTATAAAAAATATTTATTGGCACGACTTTGGTGTTATGACTATGAACGGTGTGATATTTTGGTAAAATATAAAATAAGATTTGTTTAAAATTAATTTGAATACAATAATTACACAACAGCTATGGCAGTTTTTATTAAGACAATTGATGATAGCAAATTCACACACAATTTGGTCCAAATAAACCTACGTTGAAATCAAATTCTTGGGTTTCTATAAAAGATTTTTGATGTCACAACCACCCGGGCACCAGACGTATAGGTGCTTCTCTAAACACAAACATATGTCTCAGTGCGGGGACCGATCACGCGATCTTTTGTTTTACAGCCGACATCCTTGAAAAATGAGCTACAAAGGCATTGTGTTTTTTTTGCGATTCAGTGCCATTCACTTAGAAATACCATCATCAATAAGCAAACTTCAATTTCTCTCGGACCAGGACTCGAACCGGCATCACCCCAGCGCAGATAATTAGAACATTACGTGTAAATACGTGTACTCGCAACACGTGTGTATAAGTATATAATAATTTCATGTAATTCCCAACTAATATCACAGTGCGACGCGCTCAAAATACGTACCCATATCTTTAGGGTTCCTTGGAAATCAGAGCACTTTTTTCAAACAATTTAGCTTAAGGGTTTTTGTTTCGTCATTACTTGCTAAGAATATTTTGTCTTCCGTTTGTACCTTAAGAATTGTTTAGGTACTTAGAGCCTTGAATTGACAGGCTCCGTAGCGCAGTTGGTTAATCGTCGGCTGTGAAACAAAAGGCCGCAGGTTCGATCCCACCATTTTTGTTTGTTTTATCCACAAATATTTCTTTCTGGTCCAAGTGTTTGTGGGATCCAAAAGTCTCTCGTAGTATCTAATGTCCACGACGCAAGACTTGTATCTTCATAAGAGGCCTTAATATGTGTGAAGAGGAGCTAAAGGCGCTTTTTATTAGTAGGCCCTGTTATTTACTTGCCCAGCTTATCAGATAGATGTACCATCATCTTCTTCTGGACAATTCCGGGAGGTTTTATTGGTAAGTCTTTAAAAAAAAAAAACACTTTCGAAAATATCTGAGTACATCTCTGTTACGCTTGTCTATTGAACAAACAAAAAAAAATACCTACGCGTTCATTTGCTTCACTTTATTGTCAACTACTGTTTTTAACGTTTCATTTTATTTTATGTTTTTTTTTTTTATAACCACCCACCTATATCTTATTAAGATTGTAATTTTGTTTGCAATGTTTTAATATTTAGTAAGTAAGTATTGAATAATAAGAAATTAGTTACGCTCTTCCAAAACTACTAAATGTGTATTTTCAAATGTATAAATTTCTCATTAAGTGAAATTTGTAAATTTCTTTTGGGAAATAAAGTTTCTATAACCATATATAAGTTTATGATACCTCATCAGTTGAATACTGTATTGAGTCTACCACCTCTTTTTTCATGTTTTTTTTAGCACTAGATATGCTGCAGCTGCTAATAATGATTATTGCAGATCTATTCATGTCGGCCTCTTTATGCTTTAGCCGTTCATACCTGATATCAAAATCTTCAGCATTTTTACCTCCCAATAATGAAATCTTTGTCTAAAGAATTCTAAACATTTGCACATTGATAGCTTTCATGGTGCAGTTGGTTAGACGCCGCCTATGAATTAAGAGGCCGTGCGTTCGATCTCCGCACCACAAACGTCTGCCACAAGTATTTGTTTCGGGTCAGGGTGCTTGTGAGCCCGAAAAGTCTCTCGTAGTTTCTAATACCCACGACACAAGAATCGATCTTAGTGTGGGGTCAGGACTATGTATGTGACTGTGGGTGTATTTGTATTTATTTAAATGTCAGTATACAGATCCCCTAAACTCCAATCTCACTCGCTCTTACCTCAACATTTCGTATCTCACAATTTACGAGCATTAAAAAACCAGACTGCGGCGGCCTATCATCACAATATAAATTTTGCCAAAATCGATATCCCACACCTCGTAAATTCCGATATTAAAGCCGTTACGTAGCTTCGTCGGTGATTGCAGGAATTAAGAATTTTTCGATCGCGGGTAGCGAGTTTATACCCTTATTACAAGTCGGATCTGTAATTTTGGATACCGCAAAACAGTTACGATATAAAGGGTAATTTCGTGACCCACTTAAAGGTATTTAGTTGAGTTTACTGTGTAATAAGTTGGTGATTTTGTTTTGTTTTTGTTTTTTATTGGTGCGCGGTAAACTGGTCTAAGTATGGATAGGCTTTACGAAAGATGTTATGGGTTCTTTATGTAGTGGGCAGTAAGTTGTAACAGAAAGGTATTAAAAGATCTTCAGTAAGTACAGCCATACACGTGATCCCGATCTCTCAGCAAAAGTATGTTTTTGGATTAGTTATGTTAGAAAGTACTAGAAGTTTTTTATCTCACAATAAGCATATCGGTAAAAAATCACGGTAACTGAAGTCTAGGTTTGAATATAAAAATGTCAGTCAAATTCTACTTACATATTCTCACACATACATACCACAACAAACTGTTCTTTTAGTAGCACATCTCCAATATAAAACGTAAAATAAACCACTGAGCTTCGAAGAACAATATTAATAAAACAGATAAACATCGTGTGAACGTACAAATAAAATAAAACAATGCTCTAGTTAATCTCATATCCGTTCCAATATGTGTCCGCTTAGATCACCGTGCTATCGTCGCGGTTGGGTGAAGCAATCTGTGGTTTAACATAAAGGCTAAATGAGCTGATATATATAAGTTAATATCAGTATTATAGTGAATAAATGTTTCGTATGAATAGAAAAACTCATTTAAAAATATGATAAGTAACATATTTTCCATGCGTATCAAAATAAAATTGATTTAAATAGACCCAGTAATAAATAACTCAAGTAGTTCCAGGTCTAAATTAAAACAAACTTTTGTTTACTAATATATTTATATCAGAATCAATTCGGCGGTTGTTTTTGACACCTACTTTCAAGCCTAATCCTATACGCAAGCTGTCATTGTCAATTGTAAATAATTACAAAGCAAAATGTTTACTTTCCACTACATATTTAATGACGTCCATATTTTACTTTCAACAAGCAAACCCTTTATTCTTTGGTACAATTAAAAAATAACGTCCAATACGATAGACCTTACCCAAAAACCCCGACATCCCCACAATCCAACCACACCACTATCTGAATGAAATATTGAATCGCATTAGAGCTTATTAGCACACAAGGTACGCTCGAGTACCGCACACAAACAGACAGACAAAACATCATGAACAATGGACCGCCGCGGAAAACAATGACAGAAAGAAATCGTTTAATCCAATTACAACTACGTACGTACATGGGAGCGCGTTGTGTTGTATGGATAAGACTGTTTTATTATATTGAATTTTAAAGGACAAATAGTTTGATTGTGTGCCGCCAGATGTCGTTATAATGAATTTAAAATGTGATAATTCACTTACAATTGGTGTTAGTCCAAGTGAAGCCTTTTCCACCTAACTCTCTTTGCGACAGTTCTTGTGGATTACAAAAACTTCTATCTTATATCCTTTTCTAGGTCCTGGATTGCCCCCATTTCCTTTTTAGTTAGACTGAAAGAGTAGTAGAAAGATACGATTAATACGAAAGCGATAAGGCTCTGTGTTTTTAATTTTGGGAGAAACGGCAAGTCAGTACTTAGAAGGCTGTTAGGCTAATGGCATTTAAGGCACGTCCCGTATCAGTATTGTTATTTTCCTTAACAATATTTTTTTTAAATTTAATTTATTAGTCACTTATATTCAGTTTTATTACGAGCGGAGAAAATGTTATTTACGTCTTACTGTCTTTTTTGGTTTCTTTCCTTTTCGAAATTTTCCCATCACATCCACGCTATCCCATCCTCTAGTCCGTTCTCAGTGCGTCGCGAATGGGTGGTCTGTGTTACCATTTTATCATCACGAGCGACGCGCGGACGCGGCCGCTAGATATATCGCCGCCGGCCGATGAATGGCCCTGCCAGTACAAATTGTTCACCTTTTTATCTCAAGCTCAGCTGTTCGGTGTAGGTTTTGCTAGATGGTAGTATATTTTTATAGTACGGTAATTCAGGTGTTAATTGAATTTATTTATTCTATCAATTTAAAGTAAAATTTAATATTGTACAAATGTGTGTAATATTGTACAACATTGTGATTTCATACAGGTACACTGTAAAAAAATACTCACCATAATTATAAAAGGGCTATAGAATAAATTGTAAAAAAAAATACAGACAATTATATAAAACTGATTATACATACATAAACTCATACCTCTTTCCCAGAAGGGGTAGGCAGAGGCGCCACTAAGACACCCACATTTCGCCTTGTATGTTCCGTCCTACCATGTGATAAGGGGTGGGCCTATCGCCATATCGTGCACAAATTCTTGACTCTGGGCTACATACATAACAACCATATATTATTTATAAAGACGATGTGTTATTTTACACAACGTAAACGATAAACAGAGCACAAAAACTGTATCTAAAATGTTATTTAAGCTTTTTCCTTATAATTATGTTCTTTATACGTAACAATATTTTTTAGTAGCGCTGTTTTGTGTTTGCAGATGATATTATTTAAAATTGTTCCAGTTTATTATTTTCAATCAAAGGCACCCTGAGCAAGGGTCAGTTCAGAAAATTCGAAACCAATGAGAATGCATCAAGAGATTAATGAAGAATTGGATACGAAATTGGTATGTCATGATCGAACTAAGTAGGGATACAATGTCTTTGCCTGCCTCTATGTGCTGCAGACGTAACGATATACATACATGTATATATTTTTTGTTGTATATCTTATATAACTATTATTTTTTTAGTGACAAAGCATAATATAACCCAAGTCCGTAGAATGTACAAAGTGAGGTTGAAAAGGCCGGAGTAATATTTTTAGAAAAATTCGAAAGACCGAGCAACTCAACATATCCACTTTGATTCTTCCCATCGCAGTATTTATACTTACTTTTGTAAATCATAATTCTGTTTCTTAGGATATTTCAATTTAAATAAAGGATATTTCAGTTTCACAACATAAGATTGTGAAACAACAAAAGATTGTGGTTAAATTTTGGCCATCATATAGATTATAATTAAAATAAGCCGAATATAAAAGAAGTCTGGATCGGACGTTAGTCTAATCTCAATATCGCAAATCACTATTTATTTGTCGAAGTTTGTAATCGAAGCGGTTTATTTTATAAACCCTTTCAACAAAAAAAGAAGTTGATTCAGGCGTTAATTTCGTTCAAGTCATTGTCATATCAGTAACAAAGTAAACGAGGGTATATAGATTTGTATAAAAGGTCAGTAAATCATTTAGTGAGCATTGGAATCAATAACATGGAATTGTATTTCTATAAGAGGATTTTAATTACTGTTCCTGTCATTTAACAAGAATCTTCTCAGCGGGCTAGCATAATTGTATCATATCATATGGCATGTGACTGCCTTCTGATGCCATTCGATATTCTGTCTGGACGGCATTCGCACTTACTACCCGGTACAATGCAGTCGCTGTGCCGTCTGACGAGTCCTTGACTGCTGTGTACGTTAACATATAAATACATAAATATCACGCCTTTTCCGCGAAGGTAGTGCAGCCAAGAAACCCTTCGTAGACATTTCACCCTAAGTATTCCGTCCCATGATGTGATTGTGGGCGAGCCAATCGCCATATCGGACAAAAATTCCTGACTCCGAGCTGATAATGAATAGAAAAATCCAATATCACTTTGCCCGACTCGGGATTCGAATCCGAGCTTAGTAGTTGTACATACCATAGTACAACTACACAACTGAATATCCGGACGAAAACGAATATCGACAGTACACCAAATTATATTCAATCTAGCATTATCAGCCCGATACGGTTCCGTATAGTTTACGGCAATAGTCGAGTGAATGACCATCGCGCCGGCTTTAGGTTCGTCAACGCATCACATCGCCGTGTTAATGTGACATTACTGTTTCGACATCAATTTATTAATGGTAGAGCGCGGGTCATGCTTGCGGCGATAAGCGGTTGGGAATTTTTGTGGTACAATTAATTATAAATATTAATTCTACCTGACTAAATTCCCCGCTTATTAAAAGTCAGCGCAATATAAATGAATTGTAATGTTGAAGAAATATTTAAGCAACAATAATTAAGCCGCCGCCTGTATAAATATACTGTCTTGAGCAGCTTTTTTTTTGTAGCCTATAGTGTGTCCTACTGCTTGGCAAAAGCCTCCCCTTTCCTCCACTCGACCCTGTCTTCTGCGAACTCTTGCTATTTTGACTCGAATGCATCCAACTCGTCTTTCCACCGCATCTTCGGTCTTCCGCGTTTTCTCCGGCCATTCGTGGGAATCCAGCTTGAAGCTAGCCTGGTCCGACGGTTTGTTTGGGCAGCTTGTTTATTGAAATTTAAATAATGAATTATCCTGAGTATCAACAATCTCGGCCCAATCCAGAGGCTTAAAGGTTCATTTTTGTATGTCATCGTGAAGCTGTGAAACATTTTGTGAGACCGCAGACCCTTTCGTTCTATAATCATGGGTCTATCAAACGAAGCATTAAGAAGCAATTGAGCAGGCTTTCAGTATTATTAAATACACCAGTCACCCACATAGGCCTGACTTCAAATTAAGATGAACCTTTTGCCTTTTATCAAAGACTATAAGCTACTCTTCGGTCCCACAACTCCCAGCCACGAAACAAATATTTATGGATTTAACAAACGTTTGTCATAATGCAGGAATGGAACCCCTGCTATATATATATTTCAGCTAGTGTCTTCTTCAAAGATTGTATACTGACTTCAAAAGACGACAATGCACTTGATTATGGGTGAAATATATAGGGCGTTGATGATGACATTACTATGCTGGCTATCTTGAAACTGAATATACTCTAAACACCAAAATGCAACACAATTGCTTTAACAGACTTTCCAGAATCCTCAATGGTGATCGTTATGTTTGCGGATACTGATATCCTTCCCCAATTTTCCAAATTCAAGTCATTTCCAAAAAAAAATTTTATTGGTATACAATATAGCAATTTAAATCTATTGTAAGTTAAACATCAGCAACATTCAAAACAATTTATAATTATTTTAATCAAACACATCAACACGACTAAAAGCACAAAACCCGCTTACGCGTTTAAAACCGCTCGCCGCTCATGCGTATGACCGCAGCCAGCCCACGTGGGCGGTTGAACGATTCAGTCGGGCGACTTTAACTAATGCAACTTTTATCTAAAGTGGTCCATACAGATGATTTTATGTGAACACTGAGTGACCCCGCTCGGTCGCTGGGAAATGTCACCTGTCACACTTTATAACTATTTGTGGTGCACTAGTGTGTCCCTGCGGGTTTGTTTGGTTTTCGACGAATTTATTTTATATATATTTATGTATCTAAATCTGGTTTCGTCTATTTCACTAAGGCAATATTTTAGCAATAATGCTATGCACAAATCGCTGAACTTATTTGCGTCTCAAAAGTGTTTTTCAATTTCAAACACGGGCAATTTATATGACATTTTCAAAACTAAAAATCTTATAGAAAATGAAGTGCTTCACCAGAGCATCGAACGCAATATCTCAAGATTCAAACCACGTTGCCGCTAAACAACGAAGCAAATAGACAGACATACGTCGTATTTCTACAAGAGTTCTACAACATCGATATAATATCCAATTTTTACAAACTTTATTTGACATTTAGCATATAAATAAGAATTATAATGGACCATAAGCTTGTTAGGTGATGTTAACGATTTGAGAACTTGGTCGAGAGGTCACAGGTCGGCTGACGGATATCGTATCAAATATATTATAGACGTCAGATCTATTATTTTATGGATAAAATGTTTGAGTATCTAGAATTTTCTGGCGCTTTATAATAAATACGAGACCGATTAACAAATAAAATAGTTATTTATCGACTGAAAAAAATGTAGAATTCAAACCTAAGGAACTCAATTCAGACTTTTTGAAGTTACGCGTGTATTGGTATTAAAGTATCAGTGATTTTAACGGTAAATGATACCATTGTAAAGACACATGTACACCCAAGTCATCTCCGCAAGGCTTTCAAGAGTATGTCAGGTCTTCAACCTGCAACAGCAGGGGATGTCGAGGCGGAAATTGTGCGCCCCCTGGCCATGCACTCCCGTCTATAAGCACTTTAAAAACTTGAAGATTGTAGCTACGTTGACGTATATTTAAGTTTGATGAAGAAGAGAGAAAGAAAAGGGATAAGAAGTAAAAGTTTAAAAGCCTCCGTGAAGCTCTCCCTCTGCACAAAATGCAGCAATAAAGGTTATTTTTTATTAATATTTTCAGGAAGATACTGTTACCATTCAAATGTACTAAACCGTATAAAAAAAAATACAAAACTCTATATTGTAAAGCAAACAAAAAATAATACATAATCAGACAAAAAGCGATCTCTTTCAGACAACATTTTCATTATTTATCTATATTTTTTTCTATCTTAAATAGCAATTGGAAAGACCTATAACGATTTTAGGCAAACACAAAAATAATGAATTCAGAATCATCAATATTTAAATGAAGCCATCAATAACGATATTACAAACGCCACACCTTCCGCATAAAATATTCACAATTGTTATTTACAGACGAAAATTGAGTTGTTTTAGATAAAAAGAACATAAAATTTCAATTAAAATGAATTATTTGGCGCACTTCCTTGTTCCTGTCTGGAACGTGTTCGATGTAACCTTATTATGAATATTAATTATTGCATACATTATTTGATGCGGCCTTGTGGGCTTGCGGTTTGATGATTTTTTTTCCGTAATCGCAAATGAGCGAGCATCGCCGACGCCTGTTAACACTAAAATTATTAAAGTAGAGCCTGGTTTTACTTTGAAACGATGGATGTATAAAATAAATATTACCTTAAAAGGCCCATATTTGCCCTTCTGCTGATCTTTAGTCTTCAAAAGGCTTTGCTCCACAGACCTGGAATCGTTGTGATAAACTACGAGGTAGGTATGCTGTCTCTCCCAGTATTATTTCTACCAACTTTAAATATAATATAAATCAAGCTCCATCCAAATATTTTTTTTTATAAATTGACAATACCCCCATGTTTTCTAAAAATCAAAGTATATCATATTGCATTATAAAGCCGCAACATTCAAACAGGATAATAAAGAAAAAGTGCCGAGGTTTTTAACTCACCACTCAGTGATCACGTAATCAAACTGCCTTAGACTAATTATTGAGAAAATCGGCCGTCAATCGAGATGTCTTGGGTATGATCTGCTTATAGACTAAATTTTAAAATAAAATAATGTTCCAAATCGGTTCAAGCGTCTTTGAGTAATCGATGAACATACGAAAAAAAAATATTCTGACGAACTGAGAACCTCCTCCTTTATTGAAGTCGGATAATAAAAAAATGGATTAGATTACTTTAGTTGGTAGCTCATAAAATTACTACCCAAATCCAGCATTCCGCAGACCGCAAGTTACAATTGTATAATGACAGGTAGAAGAACATTCAAACATTAAATGTAAATAAAGTTAAAAGTGTTTAATGAGTGAAGTGTGAGTTGAAGGCTCTGGCTCAATGTATATAAATCATTCGGTTGATTGGCGTTAACGCGCGCATTGTGGGCCTTTCATTCCACCAGGTTTGGGTTCGGTAGGTAGATAAGAAACCCATATGGAATGTAAGATCGTATGTGTTTAAATACTTATCAGGTTATCAATATTTTTGTAAATAACTCTGACGTAATTATATAATTTGAATTGCACCTGAAATATACAGCTAATTTTGGACAGACTAGCGGCCATATTCATAGTTTTAAAACCTGTTTTAGCTATAGAATGTCTTATCTTCTTTGTTCAAACTGAATTCAAAAATCGTTCGAAAGGAACAAAACATTCAGTAACTAAAACACTTTAAAATCTGTTTATCAATATGGTCGAAGATCTTTCATTTAGTTTCACTTTTACTTTGGCTTCATTTACTGTGGCAAATACCCATATAACTTTAATGACGATAAATCTAAGCTGAAACTTATTACCTGCATTACTCCTATGACAAATATTGGTTATTTGGTAACTTGTATACAAAATTCTATTATTAAGTTTTACGAATAAAAGCTTGAAGTACGCCCTCGGGATTTTAATCCGCAATTACCATGTTGGTACTTCGCATCAGTAATTTACCAAAACAAAAAAAAAACATAATATACAAAAAAACGGTAATAACATACCTTAAATTCCAAATATGAGTCAAACTATAACTCAAAAATAATTTAAAACAGTTTTGAAACCGTCTATTACATCATACGTGAACTGCAGATAAAAAAGTCAAATGACAAATTGAGCACTAGGCGGAACCCGATATGCCACACCAAAATCAAGTTGGACCGGATTAGTTTTTTCACAGCGAACCCCGTTTGACCCCTAGTCGACCTCTCACGTATAAATGGCACTCATATACTAATAAGGGTTTATTCATACGACCGTTTTAATTTAGAAATGCTGTATGACTTGGGAGAAGATTTTTTAAATTGTTTATCTACAGTTCTTGAGTCTTAAAAAAATATTTATAAATGAAAAAAGCAACAGTTTAAAAACAAATCAAATCAACCTCTACATTTCTCTTCAGCCACAGGAAGTCCACTGCTGAACATAGCCCTCCCCCATAGATCGCTATTACTGCATTTGCATTGTTACATTTACAATTCCATGTAAAAAGGAATATCTTGGCATCAATTTAATAACGCTCCCAATGTGTCTACGATATAACTTAGCTTACTTAGCCTTGCTTAAGTATGCAACCACCTATAGAAAATGGCGCTACTGCTTTCAAAAACTTAATAGCCCTCAAATTTTACAAGCGGCTCAAAACTTTTGAAGGCTACAAAACAGAATTTCGACTCGTAAAACTAACAATAGCTATTAATTAAGAGAGAGTGACAGTCACCGATAGCAGTATAAAGAATCTAAAAAGCCGAATCGAATTTAACAAAAGAAGTGTTAATAGGAATTTGCATATACGAAAATCAAAAATACAGTTAACAATATTGAAGTGTTGTAAAAGCTTTCACATTATATTAGAACAATTAGCGTTCGATGTTTAGACGGTGACAAATTGATTTTATACAGGGAACTATGGAATTGTCAAGTAAATTGGTTGTACGATTTAAGGTATCGAAGTGAAGGTTCTGTATAATATTTAATTCGTTAAAAATAGCATTGTCTATTATGGAATTAGTACTTGAAGTCCAGAATTTCACAAAGTTGAGGAAGAAACATGTATGGGCCGTAAATGTATAATATTATTTGAATTAACAAAACGAGAAAATTTATTGTCGGAATCATGTGTGTATTGATAGTCAATCACAATGCACTATAACGATGAAAGAAAACATAGTGAGGAAACCTGTATGCCAAAGCGATTCGAAATAATTTCTATAGTACTATGTAAAATTCCGGCAACCCAGACTGGGCTAACGTGGTGGACTATCTGGCCAAACCACTCTCAAACGTACTCGTGATTGTAGAGGAGGCCCATGCCTTGCATTGGGACGTATACATACATATTACATACATTACAAAAGGATAAATTTTTAAACCATATATAAATGAGGATCAATTTGAATCATGTTTAGCTCAACCAAGTACTGCTCCTAATGCTAAATACTGCTCCTTAAATTACCAACAGGCAATTATTTTTGCTGCTTGTCAAAATTATGCCCACTTACCTACGAGAATTTCTTTACGTCCTTACTCACGGCCTGAATACTTAATTTTTTTAATGCAGCTCCAAGCCTTTCAAAATTCTTTCATGTTAAATGTAATCATAATTCAAACATCTGTGGTTTTGTCGTCCTACACCCTGGCACGTGTAACTCTATCAAACGTTTGACCAATTACGTCCCTACAAACCTACGTCACGGTACAAAACTAGTACCAAGCGTGTAATTGAAATGACGACGATTAACATACAAAAACAACAGAACAATGGCAGGCAATTTTGAAAAACTCGACGATTTTCACACCTGTCCCACACTGTGGCAAATTGCTAAGCTTGTATTAAAAAAAATCACGCGAGTGTAGGCCCAAATTAGCCCCTTAAATGATCTGCCTACAAGTTAAAAGTTAGAAGTTGGTGTATTTTTGTGACTGTGTTATTTTATCTATAACAGACAAAAAAATGTGAAAACTTATAATACCGAGTGTCATACACAATCACCTTAAAGAAATCATTAAAAAAACCTATTTCAGATTTTAAATATTTCATATTTGACATAGAACCAATGTAAGCAAACTACACTTACAAGACGAATGATACCAATAAGTCATTACTATTTAAATTTTAATCAAAACCCATTTAATCGAAAGTGACCTTTCTGCCAAAATGGAGGGGAAGCGCGCTAGAGGAAGAGCGCCAGCTAGATGGGTGGACCAATTCAAGGAGGTGACTGGAGGACAGATACAGGGAGCGGTACATATGGCGCAGAACCGGACCGAGTGGAGAAGATTGACATACAGTCACGATCCTCAGCATTGAGGGAACGACCAGAAAGAGAGACCTTTCTGCTTTTTCACACATAAAAAGACAATCTTTTTAACTAACACTATATAATACTTTTCCTCCCAACAACCTTACCGAAATTCACCTTCCTCACAAAGTGACCTCAAAAGGCAAACAACTGCAATGTACAACAATGATTTTTATTATAAACCATAAAAAACATAGAAACTAAATTAACGCGCACCTTATTGCGCATGAGCGTGTGATGATGCCACGTAATGACGGGTGGAAGGTGTATTATGTCAAATTATTTCATACCGATCGGGAAAAGTCAAGGCAACCGATTGTGAGCGAAGCGCGCCGCGTAATGATTGTGTGAACTGGGTGCTTGGAATAAGTGGATGTGGTGCATTTGTTTTTAATTTCTATGGAGCAATTATGTAGATTTCCTTCTTTATTTCTTTGACTACAAGATACCTACTGCTAAGTATTGGTGTCCAACAAATACTTCTACAGCAACTTATTGGAAATAACTTGCATCCAGAGTGTTTCAGAGATTTTTATCTGATGATGCATGTTATAATGTAAATTTTACCTTAGGTAGTGTGATTTGTTAGCTTGTGCATTTTAGAAGAAAACTATGTTTTAACAATATGGTGTGTTGACGTGTTTTTGTTTTACTGTTGAATTGTATCGTGTGCAGAAACGGAATATAAGAATTCTTACTCAAGTATATTTTATTATGTCCATAACCTGAAGTCATTAATGCAGACTAAGTTTATTCCTCAATTTTGGAATGGGCATCCAAAGGTGTGGTTTCCAGTACCTGCTCTTCGCTAGAGATTTTTCTGTCTTTGACCATGAGTTCTGCTGTTAAATTACGATCAGGCATGGTAGTTATCATCAGATGTCCAACATGCCTGTCTCATCATTCTCGAGAAAAAAATGTTGTCACGTTTCGTCAAATCTAATAGCTCTTTACCTTTCATTCTGTCGTATCTCTCCTTTTCCAGCTTTAATCCAAAATTCATCCACTGTTACCCTGATTTAAGATATATATACTTCAAATGAAATTAAATACCGCATCCAACAAATCTAACATCGACATACCCATTGAAATTATAATAGTGGCATAAAAAACACGATCTCCGGTAAAGCAACTAGACGCGTCCTTAATCTTAATGCTGAGACATTAGTGTCATTGACTACGATGACCATGATTTGTCAACACCTTGGGACTTGCAACATTGTCCACGATATCTGTGGTTTTAGATGGCCTTTCCGATTGGTGAAGTTGGTCGATAGGGAAAGTTGTTGATTCGTATGTTTGGTAGGCTTACAGCATTGATTGTCAATTATTTGATGAGGAATATTTGATTAGTAAATGTGATGTGTAATTATTAATTATGTATTAATAAGACAAAGAAAGAATAAAATAGTCGATTACCTGGATTATTTATACATGCTAGCTTAAAAGTACAAAAACATCTTAAGTATGAGGATATTTTATAAAAATGTTGGAACGTAAAATCGATTCTCTTATAAAATAGTGCAATCATTTACATAATATTTACAGCCTATGGTCATCAACGTAATCATGATCATCAACATCATATTAAGCTAAATAGGCCTATTGTAATCGATTTGTATTCTGTAATTGTCTGCAATCTCAATTTTAAGGGTTAAATAGATTGATATCAAATACTTCTATTACATCTGCCATGCTTATTCACAAGGCACCTAGTCCACATTACTTGCCCACTAGTGGACCCGAGGCTTTTCCACGTTTGAAAAAAGTTAGGCTTTTGCCTATACTACCACGCCGACTGTGGGTTTTTTGACTTCACAAATCTTTGAAATTCTTTTGGAAAGCCCTCAGGTATTTATCTTTACGTTAAAAAAATTAAGACCAGTAAATAACATTGTTTCTGTACCATATCAAACGCCATACCACCTAAACGACATTGTATTTTACTCCCAACAATCCCAAATCACTCAATCTTAAACATTTAAACTACAGAAAATATACCAAAACAATTTAATTACCACACCCTACACGAAGCGTCGTGATTCAAATGCAATAGCAGAATCAGTACATAACAATATAATTTAATGTTCTTATCTCAACCATGATCTGAGAGTTTAAGGATAAACGTTTTTATGTGATTAATTATTGTTATTAAATAGCTGTTTGGATGTAATGCTACTACTAACGTACGATTCTCATTTGTGCGTGTTATTTTTTGTAATGCAGATGTACTTCGGTATGATTTGAATCCTGGATCCGGTGAAGGATTTTCCATTCATCTCAAGCCCGGATTTAAGAATTTGTTCCTGACATGGCGACATGCTCACTTATCTCATCGTGGGAACACACCAGGTGAAATATAGGTGTTCTGGTAGCACCCTGCCTACCACCTTTGCGAAAAAAACGTAAGTTTATATATATGTGTGTATTAAATAGCTGTTTGGATGTAATGCTACTAGTTACGTATTATTCTCATATAAGTTTTTTTTTTAAATAAGGCACGCGGTTTCTTGTTATGTTTTATGTTGTAATCATTTAACGTCATAATAAATAAATAAATACACCCAACAGTCACATCCCTAGTCCTATCCCTACATCAAGATCAATTAAGTCTTGTGTCGTGGGTATCAGGTACTACGAAAGACTTTTCAGTCTTACAAACACACAGACCCGAAACAAATATCTGTGGATCGCACGAACATTTATCTCGGTGCGAATCGAACCCGCGACCTCTCGTTTTACAATCAACGCCTAACCAACTGCGCCACGAAGGCTTTCTAGGTTGAGTCTGGTGATTAGCAATAAATAAACACAATCATACATAAATATAACTTGAAAATCTAATTTTAAACGTAATTGTTCCATTATTCCACCAGTCTGTGGTCGAGACGACCTCATCGACCCCAATTTGACGCGTTGCAAGTCACCTAACTTTTTGCACCACCGTTCGCATCCGCTTCAATAATATGTTTTTGTTATTACGTTACAAAGAGTCTTTTGTGCTTGAAATGCCTGAATGGGTGTATTTACGCCCTTCATACTGAAGGGTAGATCGAGGTCGACTGCGGTTGATGACGTCAAGATTTCAATCGAATTCTGGTTGAACCGGGATTTTTTTGTAAACAAAAAGAGGTTTTATTTGACTCGGGGAACCTTCAAAGGGTATAGGTGGGTACTGTGATATGAGCATTTATATTTATTTTTGATGAACTGAAAATCATCATCAACATCGTAATGGAATCTGAATTTATAAGTTCAATCTTCATGTCATTAAACCTATGTTAATAAGAATTTCACGGCATTAAAAATTCTTTATCACACTACTAAAACCCATAAAGTGCGAGGTGGCCTATTGATAACGGACCAGACGCGGGTTCACGGTAGTCGCGGGCTTAAATCCCAAGACACACCTCTGACTTTTCAGAGGCATGTGCCACCACGCACTATAACAGTGAACGAAAAAACACGAAGAAACCTGCATACCATAGCGATTGGTGGGAATTTCTATGGTATATAAAAGTCCCCCAAACGCACCAGGCCAGCGTGGTGGACTATACGGCCTTACCCCACTCAATCGTACTCTCGGTTGTAGAGTAGGCCCGTACCCTGCAGTGGGACGTATATGGGCTGATACAATAAAAATACCATATATTCTCGATAAATTTCATTACAATTTCACAGCAATTTACACAATACAAAACCTCACGTACGATATAATTCCATTAGCTTACACACGAGTATTGCAATTTCTGAACAATCCGCGATGTTGATTGATGCGTCCGACTTCATTCGGCACCTGACCTGCGGGTCAGAGGTTCGTGGGAGGCGCTGGGTCGAAGATGCGAATGTTCGTGTTAATTAATATAGATTAATTGTTGACCCTTAAGTCGCAATATAAGGATATTGGGATATATTATAAATTGGTTATTTAACAAGTGAAAATATGTTTTATTTTTCTAATATTAAATATTGCTTCTTAAGTCCAGTGGCAGCAACATTGGATTGTTAATGTTTAGGTCCTGAATACGATTTCTAGGTATGTCGCTTTATTGTGTATGTGTTATCGATTTCAAAAAATATTCCAACATCTGACCTTTTCCGAAACGGGTTAACTTCAGAGAGGCAATTTTGAGGCCTTTCAAAATGGCAGCCTCGCTATAAGGAAACCATAGCAGCATTCAAAAACGCTTAAACAAAACCAGTAGAAATAAAACTCAACTTATTAATGTTACACTAAACATTTCCCTAACCATAAAATCACATACAAAATAGTCGTAAATAACCGAGGAATAAGAACAAACCGGCGCTAACATAAGCCCACAAAAGCTTTGTCTGGACTGGTTTTATATCACGTAAATACGGTGTTTTGGACGGCCGCCCGATAAAATTTGAATTTATACGCCAGTGAAACGAAGCTTTACGGAGCATGTATTATGCTTTATTTAGGGTAAGTACACCTGTTGTCGACCAAAAAAAATACTTTTTTTATTTATTTGTTTAAAACATAGAGAACTTACGGCTAATGTGTTATTAGCCCGTAGTTATAAGAGTAGACATAATATAAAAATTAAATATTAGTATGAGATCATCCTTGATGCAGATTCGTAAGTTGTGAAAGTACAGGCTGTTTGTTTGATCAGATAAGATCTTTTTTTTTTATCGATACAAACTAGAGTACATTATAAACGATTATGATTAAATGATCAACGGATAAATTTCTGATTTAGGTATTAGGGGGCTTAAAATTATATTTTGTAGTGTTCGATACCGACCATATGAAATACTCATACTATGTTCGACGTATATATTGTATTGTATATTTGACAAAACAATCTGATGAAACAATTTAAGTATGCATGTAAACAAAGTGTAACCAAATGAAGTCCATATTGTTTTTTTTTTCATGGCATTTTTAAAAACCTGGTCGATTTTGGTACTCGGTCCCCTATTAATATACTTATCCTGCTAAACAAGTGTTTTAAACGTATGGAACAAAGTATTATCTTCTCGATTTTATTTTACTATTAATAGAAAATGAACTGGACATTGTAGGAAACATCAGAAACGAACATGATATGATTTTACTGGTTTTTTTTCTTGTATTTTTATCGCAGGCAGACAAGCATGCGGCCTGCCTGATGGTAAGTTGTCTCCAACGCTCAAGGACCTTCACAGTGCCAGAGGTCCAGCACGGCCAGATCGCTGCTATCCGAAAGTCGTCAGTTTACACATGGCCTATTATTGAATTATAACTTTCTCTTGCACTAAGGGTTATAAGAAACTCCAATCAGCATTTCAGGTCAAGTCAGCTTCCACTCTGGGTGTTCCGTCTTGGGCGAAGAAAAAAGTCTGGTGACCTATCATGTAAGTTTTATATGCTTTAATGCTGATAAGTTTTACGTCAAATTGAAAGATTTTTCCATGATCCAAGGCCAAACTGGAGGACGGCTACGTCTTATTAGGGTGGTGTTTTATTGCATAATTTTAAAATTACTGATTTACAGGATTCACTTAGAGGCTATGTCCAGCAGTGGACTGCAAGGGGCTGATGATGATGAAGATCAATTATGGTCTATCACCCATTTAGTTTAGATTCCACGTTACTCCAAAATTTATTACAAAAAAATGCAATCTACCCACCATGAAAAAATATGTATCCAATTTTAATGTAATTAAGCATGCGCTCGTGCCTTAGACCACAATCGCTGAACAAACCGACAAACAAAACATAATAGCGTGTAGCGAGTAGCGTCTCGCTGTGAATGGAACATCGCCCATTCACGGAGACTCGAACCTGATACCATCCGTACAAGGAGCGCGGACACGGCGCACGGGAATACCGCAGAAGAACTGAAGATTTCAAACAAATACTTTAATGCATTTTATAGGTTTTTTGTACATTTTAGGACGTGTGGTGTGAGTTGCCTCAGTAGTCTAGCGGGAGCGTGTGTGGGCTGTATTAGTTTAGGTCCTGAATTTTATACCTAAATAGGTTATAATTAAAAATTTCTGATAAAAAATACATACATACACATCACGCCCTTTTCCCAGAAGGGGTAAGCAAAGGTGCAACCAGGACATCAACGTGTCGCCTTGTGTGTTCCGTCTCACGATGTATGAGGGGCGAGCCAATCACCATATCGCGCACAAAGTCCTGTCTCCGGGCTAATAATGAATAGAAAAATCCAATATCACTTTACCCGACCCGGGATTCGAACGCGAGACCTCAGCTTTATAATCATACCGTAGAACAACTACGCTACCGAGGCACTCAGATAGAAAATACGTCAAATATTTCTTATTATTGCCGAAGCTCCGCCGCAACTTTCCTCCTCTGGTTCTTTGACCTTCCATTTCTCCTTCGATTTTGGCAGGTCAGCAGCGCACCTGTGATCTAAATATTGTAGTAATTTATATGTTGCGGTAATATTTTACTATGAGTGGAAAAATACCTTTTACATTGGAGTCAGGACTATTAGATTTTTCTGTTCTTAATCAGCGCGGAGTCAGGAATTTGTGCCCGATATGGCGATAAACTCGCTCGCCTCCTATCACAATGTGGGAAGTACAAGGCGAAAAGTGGGTGTCCTCATAGCACCTCTGCCTACCCCTTCTGGGAAAAAGGCGTGAGTTTATATATGTATGTATGTCAGGACTATGTGGGTGACTTTTTTTTTTCACAAAACTATTCTTTGTCTACGTCACATCTTACAATTTGCATGTCCCTAACAAACCCACATTATATAAGTATACATTTATAATTGATGCGCTGAGAGGAGCGACACAGTCGAGAGTCGTTGTCGCCTCCTGACGTTGCGTGCGAGAGGTGACCATAATTATATTATTATTTAAGACAGTATTAAAATCAACATTTTTTAAAGAATATAATTGGCTATGGTTGTTCATTTTCAGTAGGCTAAGTTGTCTATAACATTAATTATCAGCACCATCATCATTTTGAGAGTGAAATTAATGCTGTAATACTTGAATGCATGCAATGAGTTTAGTTCACTTGATGACAGTGCAGTCCAATCTGAGCATTCACAAGTGAATAATAATCGTCTGAGGTTGACACAATAACGCTCGCTTAAAACCAGATATACGTTTAAGCCGATCCAGAAACATAATTTACACTAGTCACTATAATTAATAAAAGTATAGAAGAAGGATTTATTTTGTATTCTTCCAAAGATATTATATATCGTGGGACTTTTCACAATATCCTACTGCATGGCGGCAGTACTTATAAATGTGGTTAATCTTCACACAAGACTAGCGGTAATGGCTCGCTATGCGTCGCGGATCTAACCGATAACACCCACTAAGACACACACACGTTCACACACACAGACACATTCATACGTTTAAATACGTTATCTTGACTATCGCAGAAGCTATCTGATTACTGAAAACCTACGCTAACAGTTTTACCAACGCTTTCGGTGCCGGCTATGGGATTGTCAAGGGCCGAAGGATTTTAAATTAATCGTAATTTAAGTCAAGAAGTCTGATGACTTTGACCAGTGCGTTACATTTCTGAGAGACGAGAGATCTTTGAAAATTTTAATCCATTACATTCTGGTTATCTGGACTTAGAGGCAACATAATATGCGCTCACTTTGAAGGGCTTACGACCATTGATCCAGCGTTTAGGGTCCAATGTATTAGCTGCTCGTATTTGAATAAAATACCGAATTTGGCAACATAAAATTAATAAGTTAGCAACACTGTCCTAAAATAGAAGAACTGTCGTTCAAAAACCTTTGGATTATCTTTTGTAATATCGAGTAATATAATATTTCAAAGAGCTTTTCTACCTTTCGGACAGGCTGAGTCCAGAATTATCCTCTTACAGATCTAGTAAATAATATCCATGAGTCTTAAGATAACTAACAAGTTACAGTACAGAAATAAGTGTAATCGTATCAACACGCAATAAAAATAAAGCCACTCGGTTACGCTCCATACATTTCTGTGTAAAATATATCGACTCGATAGAAAGGTGAAAAAATAAAGCAGACCGCAAAATGTCTCCACTAATTAACATAAATGGTAGTAATTTAAATGGTCAATAAAAGATAACACCGCTCTGTGGGCAATTACGAAGTATGAAAAATATTAGTTCAATGCAAAAACCATGATAGCGGTGCAATCTGTGAAGCAAAAGTTACGCGATATTGCACCGTATATGGACGAGTTAAGGATGTATGGTTTAAAACAATAATATATTGTGATATCTACGGAAAACGCTACTTTCTTAACTCTTCAGATAATCAAGCACCTGTATATGTGACACAGGGTTATGGAAAATGAAGAGCTGAAATACCAACAAAATGCATATTATCGCCAGGTATATAACATAGTCTAATAGTTTTCGTATAGACGCATTCTGAATCATAAGATCTATAAAATATAATCAAATAAATTAATTATGAATATACAATAGACTTCTTTTAGATAAATTTCGGCCATGTCTTAAATGAACTTACATTGAAAAGCGGCACATATATGTAAACTTTAATTCAAGTTTCGAGACAAGAAAATATTGCCTAAGATTTTGTCACTTTAATTACTTTACTTCCTCTACATTAATAAAAAAAATACCATTATGAATCAATTTATTCTAATAATCCCATTATTAAATATCAATTAAAAACTATGTTTTACATCCTTTAAGCCCGTGAATCCTGCACGTATAAATGGCGAAAATTATCAAGGCAAGTGGCCTATACTAATGCGCTAGGAAACGGTCGTATAGATAAAATATCAGTTAAATATGTGAGCTGATACCAATAAAATCTTTTTTATTCATACGATAGCGCTGAGAGGTGCGACCGTTGAATATGTACCTACCTATATGTGGCTATTGGTTTTATTTTTAATTATTTGTATGTATACATATGAAAATACATTTAATTAAGGCACATTAATGTCTGATGGTGATTAACAGATGTTGATACAACCGCTGGGCAGAATTATTCCTAATCGGTTTGGTTGTTGATGGATACGGATCACTTCTCAAACGTTCGATTTTTCTATTGAAGATCTATTACAGAATTCAGTCTCGAATACTATGTATGATACATAAAAACAAAGAAAAATCTGAACTTTTCTTTGTAACAGCTTTCTTTATACAAGAATGGTTTCTCAAACAACACCAAAAGTACATCAAAATTTATTTACAGCATTGGCTGAGAATTGGTACAATTTTCGCTTCATTGATCTACTTTTTGAGAGTAAGGGAGCATGTAAGTCACCAGGTGGAAAATTTTCCTCCAATCTCCATAGGAATCCTCCATAATATTGGCACAGTATGTGCAATAGAGTTCATGCATCCAGCGACCATCTGCAACTTGAATTAAGTCGTCCATCCTCTCTTTGTTGATGAAAGAAATTAAATTGCCAATCTATTAGAGTTTTTGACTATTTTTCTATAAAACATGTCGATAGAGTTCATACAATTCGTGTCGATAATCAATATCGTAATTACCCAATCCACTCATTACCAAAATTCCTTAAAATCCAAAATGTAAATGGCTGGGACTTAGTAGTCCCAGTAGCAACACACTTCCTGCCCCATCCCTGTTAAATAAATAATCATCACAGAAGCGTGAAACTGTTAGTTTATTCAAACATTCATGAGTTATAATACATTAGACGCGGATTGTTTCACGACCGGCGCTGTCGCCGACCGCTTGCGATATCTCGCACGACTAAATAGTTCTTATGGCGCTTTTATACTTGCCTAAATAGATTTAATAAGTTTTGAAACCTGTAGCTAAACTGAATATTGAGTGAGAACGAACTGTTAAACTAAAATGCCTACAGCTAAATAAATAAATAAATACACCCAACAGTCACATACATAGTCCTGACCCCACATTAAGATCGAGTCTTGTGTCGTGGGTATCAGAAACTACGAGAGAATTTTCGGTCTCACAAACACCCAAACCCGAAACAAATACCTATGATCCACACAAGTTTTTGTATCGGTGCAGGGATCGAACCCGCGGCCTCTCGTTTCACAGCCGGCGTCTAACCAACTGCGCTACGGAAGCTGTCAAATAAATACTTTTTATCTGCTTACTTATTTTGGGTCTAGAAGTTGTAACATCACTATGAACCCAAAAAGACTCTCGTAATTTCCGATACACACAATACAAGAATCATATCTTAATCCTATTATGAGGAAAACGGTTGGGCGTAACTACCTCTCCTCAAATAAATAAAATCTGTTAAGCTGTTGTTCGGCATTGGTTGCTTTTTTCGCCAACCTCAAAGTTCTTTAATGCAACGGTTCGAGCGTTGCTAAAAGTCTCTCATCTTAACCCAAGCAGTTTAGTAGCTCTAAGTGCATGTATGCCTATGTATGCCTATGCCTACAAAGAATGACATCGGCAATATTTTAAGGAAGCGGCGAATGTGTACGGAGCTTAACAACGCAGTTGACAGAGCGTAGTTCAAATATTGAAATTGCGATGAGAACGCAAAGGGGAAGTTTGAAAACTGATCTTAGCCTGCGTACACAACAATGTAATATATTATTTATTTATTTTAAAACGTGGATTTAGGATTAATTTCCAATTCGTGCATACATTGTATTGAAAGTTAGAGATGGCTAGCGCGATAAAAAAAAAAAATATTGTCAATTGGAACCGACTAAATGCATTTGACACAACTTGTTCTCCGAGGTAATTAAGAGCAGTAAATTCTTATTATACAACGTAGACACTGCGCGTCACTTTCTTGTCAAGTGTAGTGTACTCGTATGAGTGTATTAAGGGAGTAAAAAAATAAAATATAAATACACCTACCAGTTACACCCCGACCGACCCCACTCTAAAATACAAGTCTTGTGCCGACATATCAGAAACTACATACACAAATATCTCGCCTTTTTCCCAGAAGGGGTAAGCAGAGGTGCAACTAGGACACCCACGCTTCGGCTTGTGTGTTCCGTCCCATGACGTGACAGGGGATCTATCGCCATATCGGGCATAAATTCGTGACTTCGGCCCAATAATGAAGAGAAAAATCCAATATCACTTTGCCCGACCGAGGATTCGAACCCGAGAATTCAGTTTTGTAATTGTATCATAATACGCCACCAAGGCAACCAGGTATCAAAACATATAACTGCAACTTTTTGCGGTCCATACAAAAGTCTCGTTGCTGGAATCGAATCCGTGGCCTCTCAACCAGCCCCACCATGAAGGCTTTTAATAGAATTATTTAAATAAAGTCCTCCCGTGCACACCCGCCTAGCCAATGTCGTGATCCGCCAAACCTCAAGTTCACGATGTCTTATTAACGGAGTACATTTATTATTGTTTGAAAATTTTTCATAATACAGAGTCTATCTTCATATATTGTTAATCTTAATTGAGCGTAACTCAAGCGGAACTTAACGTTGTACGTGTTACTTTGTAAGTTCATACATTTATACACTAAAATACAATCGTATAAGTATTTCCGTTACACTAGCACATCAAACTAACGCAATGCAATTAATTAATGATGAGTGCCGTCCGCATAAAGTACCAAGAAGCGATAGACGAATGACCATTATCTCTCGACATATATAAATTTACATACATAAACACACGACTTCATCCCCAGAAGGGGTAGGCAGAGCTGCCAGTGCTGCCAGGACAATCACGTTTTGCCTTGTATGTTCCGTCCCACAATGTGATAGGGGGCGAGCCTATCGCCATATCGGGCACAAATTTCTGATTCCGGGCTGATAAAGAATAGAAAAATCCTATGTCTACTCAATTGCTTGTATATATTATTAGTCGTTTATTATGAAGCTGTTCTTCAACCTACAAAAACTAAATTCCGTTACTCAACATTCTCATAACAACTTATTACCCATAACTAAACTAAAACAAAAACCGGCGGTTCCCAACATTCGATCTGTAATAATATAATAACACCGGAATCGAACCCGGCGCGTTATAGAATTAAAATGTCATCACCACCTCGTTTGTGTGAGAATGACGGACCGGAAGGAGGTCAGTAACGGGTTCACACTTCCGAGGATGACACCTGGTTGATTAGGGACCCGCAGATCTAATGGGTTAAAATAAAATCGTACGTACGAGATATTTTTAATGCTGGCTTGTGATGGTCATTTTCCAAAAGATCGATGGCAACAAAATAAGTGACCATCAAAATATTGCGATTTAAATAATAAATACTGAATCAAAATAATATGGCCGTGGAATTAGGATAGGGACTTAAAAGGAGATAAAAAATAATTTAAATATTTATTTAGATACATTAAAGAACAAAAGAGCAAACTAAAAATATCAATTAGATTCTTACAAAATGTTATTTTGTACAACAAAGTTATGACTGTCATTGAAAATGTATCAATTAATTTCAGTACGTCAAGCTTATGCCTGTAAAACTATATTAAAACTGTGTATTTTTAAACTACATAAATTGAGGCAGCTCAAGAAAAAAAGTAGTGTAACCCCATATTTGTCACCATACTCAAAAAGATATTAATACTTGTCATGGGAAAATGATTCGACAAATAGGCATCATTTACTTCTAACACCTTGTCATAATATTGTTTTATTTCTGATTCTTGCTGTAGTAAGTCAAGTGTAATTTCACTGATATTGGAGTATCGACTCGAAGTGTCTTTCGAAAAATTATAACCAACTTAGACCTGTTTTGACTTGGGCCCTTAGGTACTCTCTGAGAAACACTGTATCAATAAGAAAAACCTAATCTGTATTAAGCGTAAGAAGCAAAAAAGTATAATTTTATGTTTTGATTGTTAAATGCACTTTATATTCGGGACCGTAGATAATAAATATATTTACAATATTTATTAGATTTACATAAATCTAATGACAATACTGTTATTCGCTTGCGTTTCCCCAGATTATCATTTGGAGAAAAGGCTTTATAGGGAATGTATAGTTGTATATGCATATTATTATGTATATATAGGTCTGAGGTGAAAAACTCTGGAGAGTTGGTGCAGGTTTTTCGTCATAGTTAATGCAAGTTGCTTGTTGAATTGAATCCCAAAGCATGTATGTAATGATATGCAAACCAATATATGAATATGTGTACTGCTGGCACAAAGAAGGCTCGGGATGTGGTGCATGACAATGGTATCGGCAGGCGATGGGAGTTGTTGAGTCGTGGCGCAGATGTGTGGCGCGGGATCCACGCCCACGCGCTCCCAGGCTAGACATGGTGGGATATGACAGGAACAAAAACATATTTTAGTTAGCATCGTAAAAGGTACTGGCTGCCCAGCGGATTTGTTACTTGAAAAGGAAGTGGGCAAGGCACTTATCGTGGTAATCCTCGGGGTAACCCTTTCTTCAGCAATTATTAACTTACATATAGCTGAAAAGAGAGAGATAGAGAAAAGTCTAGAGGCAGCGTGTATGCGATAATGAGTTGTGGGTTCGTACTGAAAGATTTTTTATATATAAAAATTCTTTATTGAGTTGCCTAGAATTAGAATTTATATCCGGTATGGCGATTAGCTCGCTCCCTATCACATTTTGGGATGAAAATAAGCTGAGCGAAGTGCGAGTTGTGATACAGGCGGCCGATCATAAATACATATATTTATAAGATTATTCTCCAATTGGAATATAAATCACGTTGCGCTGACTTCATGAATGTAAGTATGGTATAAGTTGAAGTAGAAGTTTGACATTGTATAAAATATTAATAATCAATTACAATTATTTACAATATTAATAATCTAATAAGTAGTAGAATGAGGAAACATAACATTATTAGCTTTACAAAATTGTTAAAATAAATCATTGCAATAATATATTGACTTAGAGCAAATAACTTCTACGGCTTTTATTAATAAGTATAGAAATTATAAAGCATGTTTTTATACAAAATAAAATTTGTAATGATATAATAAAAACAACTAATTAACAAAATATATCAACATTTCCAGAAATATAGAAGGTGGAGTTCATCACGAAGACCTTTCCACTGAAATATTACGAGTACAAAGCTATGTCCACACAAATCGTTCCCCGCAGATACCGTGAGCAGACACAGATCTATCGGGCTCGGTTCGCGCACGCTCATTATGCGCTCGCACATTTTATTATATCACATATAAAGCTATTACATAAACTTGTCTGCACAATACGGATGGATGTATCTGGGTAATGCAAGGACGCAATTATTGTGAGCGCTATGACCTGACTTTATAATATTGAAACTTGTGAATTCTATAGTGAATGTTTTACTAAGGGGTGTATAGGGCTATGACCAAAAGTTTCCAGTGCCTATGTTATTTTCTCCTGCTCATGGTGGTCTGCTGCCCAAAGAATGAGGCTCTGGTGACCATTAGGAGGCGGGATATAGCTGTCAATGTCAAACGCCAAACCGATGACAGACAAAAGCGTCATCATTACATAAATTTGCCCACTGATGTTGCCAATGCGTCTGAAAATTGTTATGTATTGGCCAAAATAAATAACAACACTGAGAGTCAAACAATCTTCTCTCCCCATAATCTATTTTCATTACTCTAAAGACGACATCTTCTTCTTCTTCGAATTCCGCTCTTATCAGAGATTGGACAATATCGAGGCAAATTTAATTTTTGAAGCTGCTGCTCTGAATAGTGACGTGGTGCAGTCGAACTAGCCCCGCAGATTCTTTAACCATAAGTGTCGCTTTTTGTCAACACTCTTCTTTCCAGCAATCTTTCCCTGGATGATGAGCTGGGGCAGCCTGTATTTGTCATTTCTCATGACGTGACCAAAGTACGACAGCTTCCGACGCTTGATCGTATTCATAAGCTCGATCTTCGGCTGGAATCGACTTTATAATTTTCCTTATAGTATTCTATAAAGTAACTCATGGGTATTCTGTGATGATCTAATCAAAGTAACTTCACGCAGATTAATGAAATGAATCCAAACTTTCTCAACCAAGTTGTATGTGCTTAAAAAATCGCCCATCCAAATTGATTTACATTTCAACAGTTTATCAATAAATAATCGTGAACGATAAAAACGACCAAATAAAGTCCCTAAACAAACCTATGCTTTATTGCCTTCGTACTTAAACTTGACGTGGCAATATCTTATACTGTAATAGAAAGCGCTGACCAGTTAATAGGGACCTCTGGTATCTCACAAATTTGCTTTACTTGGAGTTTAAATTATGCTGGAGTTCACGTTTCTGATGATCGAAAGTGTTAGTTTCGATGGCTTGCCATTAAAATCAACCGATAAGAGACAACGCTAATGGATTGTTTTGACAAACGTGTGAATTTCTTGATAGAGCTTTGACAGCAGTGGAGTTAGATGTTGAAATTCTATTAGGCGAATATTTCGGAAATGTATTTGATGTATTTGAGTCAAAATACATTGTAGACGAAAATTTTGATAAAAAGATATGTATAAAAAGTATCATTGATTTAGCCTATTTCTAATTACTTTTTTGCAGAAGGGATCCAAGTGTTATTAAGAATTTCAGCTCTGGTCTTCATTCGATTTTTTTAAATTCTATAGATCTGTATTAAACTAATAAAAACACTCAAGCGCTTTTAAAGACACGAGTACTCACATCGTATATAATACAGAGGGTACTAATTGAAAAAATTCTTTAAAAATGAAACCAATTTGGAACAGATATGGCGATAGGCTCGCCCCCTATCACATCGTGGGACGGAATATACAAGGCGAAACGTGGGTGTTCTAGTAGCACCTCTGCCTACCCCTTCTGGGAAAAAGGCGTGTGTTTATGTATGTATGTAATTTGGAACAGCATTCACATAAAGTGCAATTGTTTTAACCGCAAAATCATTGCGTATCATTTGTCAATGCGCAACAATGCATCCAAATGTCACAGGGGCCATAGCAAAATGAACATAAGGTATTCCTCATAAACTTAGCTCACGATCTCATTACGGTGTTAGCTTAGTTCGTAATCAGAAATCTGATGTTGTACGGCCTTATTCCGGATCGATCGAAACTTTTGAATGTGTAAAATTTAAAAGCCTTCAGTGAATGACGACTGATACTGCTACTTCACTCTCTCTCTCTCTTCAGCCACAGGAAGTCCACTGCTGAACATAGGCCTCCTCCAAGGATCTCACTCTATTTCACCATTTACTTAAAATAAATTGCACTTGACCTAAATTAAGCTCTTAATGTAACCAAGCTCTATAATCCAAAAAAAATTGCTGTTACCAAATCGCCCATGAATAGTGATGACCGTCAAAAGTTCTAAGCCATAGTAAGTTAAAAGTTACTAGTATCGTGGGTATATGGTACAAATCATGGGAGACTAGTTTAGTGAAGAACAAATGTTTTTGGGCCATACATTTTTTTCTCGGCACGGGTTCTTTTCTCAACTGGCTCTTAACCAATTGCACCACGGAGGCTTTCATGAGTGATTAAAGTTAATTAAAGTTAATATGTATTTTATCGAATCATAGCACCAATCAGACAGATTATTTTCAGCTTCCCCCATGCTAATAAGCCCACACTCACCCACAGTTACTTTTTCCTTGCAAATATGATATAATCTATCGTGTGGGTACAGAATAGGCTCGAGATTTATAGTAATAACCGTGAACTAGTTCCGAACGCGCGAACTGCGCCCCCGACGCGGTCGCACGCCTACGCTCGCTGCCTACCATTCATTGTTCGCGGATTCATTCATGGTTTTCGTCTGGTTTGTTGCTAATTTCTATGTTTTATAGTGAAATGCTGGTTTGGAAGATAAGAAATGGATAATCTAATAAAAGGAAAGATTAAGTTAGGTATTAAGAGATGATTGGGAGATGACCAAATAGATGTTTATGATGGTGATAGGTATTTTAAATTTAGAGCATTTGAAAGCAGCAAACTAGTTGTATTTTTTTTTGTATACAATCAACAGAGTATATTCATAGAAACGTAGGCACACAGACTCGCACCTTTTTCCCAGATGGGGTAGACAGAGGTGCTACCAGGACAACCACATTTCGCATTATATCGATAAGGGACGAGCTTATCGCCATATCAGGCACGAATTTCTGTCTCCAGGTTGATAATGAATGGAAAAGTCCAATAACAATTTGCCCGATCCAGGTTTCGAACCCGAGACCTTAGCTTTGGAATTGCATCGTAGTACACTTACGCCACCGAGGCACAGTCGATCCTTTTTTCCATATCTAACATATAACATCAGTGTTATAAATATAATTATTGTAATGGAAGCATTTGCAATTCTGTGTCACACGTCGATTTTTTGCTCCATCTATCATCAGATTAAAATGCTATAAGCAATACCCAAAATCTATATATTCAGATCACACTATTCTACAAAAGCACGAACTCAAGGCTTCAGCAGATGCTGATGGTATCACATTCCGAGAATATTATTATGTCATATCGATGGGAACCGGCGTCGTGAGATTTCGCATTCAATGACTCACTGGCGCGATCACGAATTATATAATTAGCTATTAATTTTTTAACCTTGCATTGCATTCGTTACGACATTGAGCATTCAAATTGTGATCTAATTTATTTGTTTTGTTTCACGTTTTGTTGTTACAAATTACATTTTTTAGTTTATGACCTTTAATTTGATTTGTGGTGGCGGTCGTGAGAGAATCTTAATTTGAGCTTAGTTTTATTAATACTGGTTTAGCGATATATTTCCTCGGTACAAAGAAATAAAATTCGCTGATATAATTTAAAACTCATACATTAGCAAAATAAAAACTATGTTTTAGTCAACAAGAAAAGATAAAAAGTTAGTTCTTCAGTCAGTCAATAAAAAAGAAAGCGAAACAGACAAACAAAAGCCCTGCTTTTGTTACATTCGTAACTATAGCTTAGAAACAGGCTTTCTTTCCTATTAAAGATGCGCTATTTGCTGTTTTGTATCTCTGATAACAGGTAACATTTTTTAAATTTTAATCAATTATTTTTTAATTGAATTAACGCGCAATAGTGTCCAAAATAAACTCACATTCACATTCATATTACATTACAAAAAGATCATCTACATACCACAAAACTGGTGTTAAACCAACGTACCTGTAAACAAAAGAACCTGCAATCACAATACAGTTCCTAAAACAAAGCATCCAAATTGAAATGGCAAAAAGTACTCCAAGGGCGCGCCCACACGTCATTAGTTATAATCAGTGCAAGGCGCAGACGTGAAGCTGTATAGATGCCGCAAGTTTCTACAAATTAATAAAGAAATACACCAAACAGTCACATACATAGTTCTGACCCCACACTGAGATCGAGTCTTGTAATGTGATTATCAAAAACAACGAGAGACTTTTCGGTCTTACAAACACCCAGACCCGAAACAAATACTTGTGATTCACACAAACATTTGTCTCGGTGCGGGTATCGAACCCGCGGCCTCACGTTTCACAGTCGGTGTGTAGCCACGATGGCTGTCTCAGTTTCTACAAATGTACCTATGAAAACTGCAAACTACGCCTTTCATTTTTCGCCATCAACTGTGACATCACAAGAGTGGTTTCTCTCTCTCTTTTTTAACTTCTCTCGCATTTTTTTATATCGTTACGATAATCGTATCTCCGACGCGAGAAACTCTCCCCGTGTAAATGGGTCTATACAGCCGCTAGAAATAAACACTAGTTAAGTGATTAAATTCTCTATTTGCTTTAAATCAATTTAAAGTTTAACCATGTATTAAAGAACCTTATATTCGTGTCACAATTGAATGTATTCAAAAAAGTCGGAGTGGGACTAAATGATCCATTGTTGAAGTAAATAAGCTTACGGAGAGAAATTGCTGGCTGACGTGCTCCCTGTATCCTACAATCTAAGGTCCTTCCGTCGTAGCATGAACGAGCTATTTAGCAGGCCGGCATAATTGTGTCGAATCGCTGAAGGTGATTGATTGCCAACCGGCATTATTTCTGTCGGATCATACTTACATACCATGAAGTGAAGTCACTTTTTTATTATTGCTATGTCTCGCCATAGACGAGCATGCCATTCGCCTGATGGTAAGCGATACGACCGCTCATGGACAGTAGCAAAACCAAACAACACCATGAATTACAAAACAATGCTTGGCATTTCCACTACGCTCGCCATCCTGAGACATAAGGTGTTAAGTCTCATTCTAGTTACTTTACCTAAGTAAATAACTTAAGTTTCCTTTGGACACGTAAACCGTGTATACTTATATACAACTGCATATATACTTGCATATACGTGGATATACTTGCGGCATCTATTATATTCGAGTCTGTGTCGAGGCCTTGGTCTTCCTTATCCGAGTCTTTGTGCAGGACCATTGGAAAGTAATTATTGTGGCCCACTCGACTACACCCACGCTTCTAAACGTTTCACTTGAGTCTTGGAGAGCTCTTTATATGGACTTGGCGTGGTTTTCGAAATTGAGTTTCGACTTTGATGTGTCCCAGTGTTGTTTGTTGAAGTTTTAAGTCCTTTAGAGGCGTGGTTATAATTTTTTTTTTTTACTTATTCATGTTGTTAATTCTTGACAACAACATCTTAATTCAGTGTTAAAAATATTAGCTTTGTATAGATAAGTAATTGGAGTAAAACATGTTTTGCTCGTGTTAGATTCATGCTATTATTTTATATAAGCTCCCGGGACCTTAATACTATCAAAAAAAAACAAAAGATCTGATCAATTTATTCAATAGTTATTGTAAATTCAAACACGAATAATAATTATAGTGAAATCCTTTCACAGAGTTCACATACGTAAACGTAACTTAGTATTTATTAATTCATTGCATTTTAAATTGAAACCGATTATAGCTAACTTAGTAACATAAAAGTATCACCAAACAATTTAAAACTTTATTAGATCCATAGTTTATTTTAGCAACTTGCTTTCGACAACGCACAATAAAATATTCGCTATCGAAAACGAAAACACGCCCGGTTAACTCCACAAAAATCATGCTCTCGTACCCTGACAGCCGTGACGTACGTATGTTGAGCTTTAAGATTATAGTTTTCAAATAATGACGCATCAACCAATTAAAAACCTAAACACAAGTGTGTAAGATCTACTTTCCTTTAAACAGGTGGTGAAATAAAACCGAAAAGTTCATTACAATAGAAATAATTAATCTCTCATCAAACGCGTTAAGGCCAAGCTCTTCGTAATCGTTTAATTGGTACGGAGATTCAAAGGATTGTGTGGGTGACAGTAACGATGAAAAAATACATTACTCACTGATTTTGTAATATGCAGAGGTTTAAGGCATTCTATTTTATACATTCATTGACAGATGTTCAATTTTTGTAAGGGTTTTCCTTGACTTATTGGTAATAATGTTTGTACAGATAATGAATTTATTTTTCAGAGGTCATCGATTAAGTAATGCCTCAGTCCGTTGTGTGAATTAGAAAGAATGTTGAACAAATCAAAAAGCATGGCCTACCCAGAATGGATTGATTATCCATTCAGTAAAGAGGACGAGATTAAAAGCAAAAGATACTCTAAAATGAACATTTATTATTTCTCTTATCAATCGAAATTCAATAGAGGTTCTACTTCTGCCTGTCACGTCTTAGAAGGTAGTCGAATAAATTGGTTCCAATCGTTGCATCTCTGCCTACTCCTTTGGGATTACATGCGTGATTATACATCCAATTTAGTCAAATTGCCAAATCACTAGTACCATAAAGATCAATTTGATAATTTCTCAGATTTAATTTCCATCATTTTTTGCACTCTTAGGTGGAACAATTAAGTACAATCCACTGTTGTCCTTTTTGTAATATAATTGGTTCAACGATTTTTGTCTGCGATGATTACTAACAATTATGAATTTGTTCCACCACATTTTAAAATGAACAAATTAATAATTAACACCTGTTCGATGTTCTTGCTGAGTTTAATTGCGATGTGTTTTCGAATGTTAAAGTTATTTCATATGTTTTCTTTATTTAAACGTTACATAAATACTTGGAGCTATAGCGCAGTTAAAATAAAATAGTACTGACTCCTTTGATGACGCAGAATATATTCCAAAACAGATATCGAAGTGCCTAGACTGTACCAGGTTGTGAATAAATTACAATTTAGAAAGATATAAGTAATTATCAGCGAATGATCGGTAATAATCGCTCGCTGGTCGACATTACTATCAAAGCTTCCTAAAAGCTTTTACACCTGAAATTCTGAAACTGATGACAAAGTTATGCTATCTTACTCAAGCCCCAGTATGCAACTGACTAGTCAAGTTCTGATCTCAAAACGAGACATACTTTCGTGGTTTACCATAGCGAGTTTTACACTATGGATACGAAGGAATCGGGACAAATTCTCGTCCTTATTACATTACAAAACTACTGTAAAGTTAAAATATGACATACGAGTGTAGATGTTGTGGCAAATTATTTTATCTCGGGGTCGCGCGGGTATTACAAAATATTTCACAAACACCTGACGGGCTCACAATGGCCGACCATAAGGGCGAGCGTGGCGCTGTGGAATGAAGGTGCAGTATGGAAACTTGCAGAAAAATAATTTATGTAAGATTTAATTACATTGCTTGACCAGTTTCATGACAGTGTCGAGGACTGAAGGGTGCTAATATGGATTTCCTGGCCGATGCATATAATCATAATGCTCAACCACAGGAATTCTTAAACATCAAACTCCTCCCAGGATGTCCACAACCAGTTGGTAGCAGTTTGTACCCAATGACTTAATGCAACCATCACTGTAACTATTTTCTTTGAGTTAATTTTCTGATATGATTCGGTAAGGCAGGTGGCTTATTTAAAAATAATAAACTAAGTATTAAAATAATATTACTGTGTTCTACCCAGTGTAACGAGATGAGTAAAAAATGAATCATATTTAAATATGGAAAACACGAGTCGAGAGATCTCATATCAAACGCGATTATCATCATAAGATCAAGATATTTCAGGACACCGGTATTTCTTTGTTGCAATTTGTTTTTCGGTCAGCGATGCGGACTTGCATAGTGTCATTTCCTGAAGAACAGACAATGAGTGTCTATGCAGCGTCATCGTTGGGTCATTGTACAGATCAATGAATATGCGAATAAATCTTATTATTCATATAAATCATTGACATTTAAATTATTTAATGATGTTACAATGCACATGCGCTTTCTATATTAATTATTCTATTATTGGTTTCTATTCAGTTAGTTTTTTTCATTTGTAGCTTTAATAATGTTAGGTGCAGTGCATCCAAGATTAAGTACACTGCAAACAGCAACGTCGTCATTTGAATCTCTGGTATGTCCAATTTATTTTTATATACTGTACCAGCCCATATACGTCGCACTGCAAGGCACGGGCCTCCTCTACAATCAAGATTACGATTAAGAGGGGTTAGGTCTAGTGCGGGTTAGTGGACTTTTACATACCAAAGAAATTAAGCAAATCGCTATGGTATGCAGGTTTCTTCTCGATGTTTTCCTTCACCGTTATAGTGCATGGTGATTCAATATATCAATATACACTTGACTCCGAAAAGTCAGATGTGTGCTCTGGGATTTGAACTCACGACCACCGTGAACATGTAAGCAGCCGCGTCTGTTCCGTTAACAACGCTTTTTTATATTACACTCATCAATTATAATTTAAAATAGTCACATATTCTCTTTTCCATTTCTAATCGAACCGTGTCCATGACATTTTTATTTGATTTTTTTAAAGTTTCCTTACTGTTCCTTCATATTCCTGCGCCCATAGTAATAACTGGTGCCGTGCGCGCGCGCAGCAATTAACGCATAAACCTATCGTGGTGAGCTATGGCTTCATTTAGATGCGAACTCGAAAATTTACATGTCCATAAATGTGGAAATTATTTTAGAACTCGACTTGTGGAAATATTACATGTTATCGCGACACCTTGGACTGATGCAGTTTTAAGTTTTATATTTTTTTTATTCACTAATGGTAGGTCTCTCATATGTGAGAGGCCACCTGGGTAGGTACCACCGCAATGTCTTTTTCTCCAGTCAAATAGCAGTGTTAATGCACTGTTGTGTTCTGGTTTGAAGGACATTGTAGCCTGAGTAACTACATGACATAAAGAGACTTAACGTCTTATGATTCAGGATGGCGAGCGCAGTGGAATGCCAAACATTGTTTTGTAATTCATGGTGTTGTTTGGTTTTGCTACTGTCCATGAGCGGTCGTATCGCTTACCATCAGGTGAATGGCATGGTCTTCTCGCCATTAAGTAGCAATAAAAAAATAAAAATGCTTATACATAAACTCTCTATTACTCCGCAGAAGTAGCCAAAGGTGAAATAAATGCTTTTATTGTAGTCTACCTCTGTCCCAAATAACATAGAGAGGCTATTATCATACCGGGCACATATTCTTAAATAGTGCATCATTGCTTTTGTTATGGCTTAAGGATTGTGAACCTCATATACCGACATTAAAAACTAAACCGGTTATTTTATGAATGATTTCTTCAATTCAGTTATAGAATATAAGAATCTAAGTTTTGGACTTGATTTACGTTTAGATCAGAATGTTTTCATTAAAATAATGGCTCTATGGCGTCGTGCACTGTATGGCCTAACCACTCTCAACCGTACTCTCGATTGTAGAGGAGGCCCGTGCCCTATAGTGGGACGTATATAGGCTGCTACAATACAAAAAAAGTGGCTCTGAATATACTTTTTTCGTTCTTGCGGTAGTCCCTTGACAAATGATTTATGCAAAGAGCTATGAAACTTTCTTTTCAATTTGTTAGCATAGGTATTAAATTAAAATACGAGGCAGTTTTTATGTACATCCGCTAATGTCCATAGCTAAATTAGAAATCCGAATAACACAACAACGCAAGAGACAAGACCTCCAATAGATTCAAAATATTTCAGTCCTCAAACGAAACTTACCGCATCACTGCGTATAAATAGCATGCCTTTTTAAATAATACAAAGTTTTAAATGAAAATTTATATACGGCCGTGGACATTTGCAGCCGGGAGCGCGGACACCATAAACTCCATATCTATCGTTCCCGAAACATGGGATTTTTACACAAAACGTGACTTCAGTATTTGTTATATGTAAATTAGCGATTTGTCCGCCGCCGGACTGCGCTCCTCAGCATTCACTTGATGTTCAATTTTTTTTCGTATCAAATGATAGGGGAGAGCGAAAAGGAACCGTAAACGCAGGTGTTGTAGCTTAATTTCGGTTGCGTGATAAAATTTTTGAGATAGTTTAAGTTGATTCTGGATTTTTCGGAGGGGTTAATTAGGTGTGATTTGTATCTTTTAAATGTAATTTGAAGATTTATGGTTTTTAATTATTCTTTAAAAACCCTGGCAGTCTTAAACTGCCGTTATTTTTAAAAGTTCAAAATATTACGAATGATTATATTCTTAGATTATATTCGCTAGCTTGCTCACTTGATCACTCATAACTTTGATTTAATGTTAAAACGATTCTTATTGAGTTTAAAAAAAAGTATTCATAGTCTTTCCCCATATTTTGCGCTACCTTTGTGCTGAATATCATAATCATAAATATAAGTTTGTGCTTGTAAAAGTTACAAATGCTTAATACCCAAACAATACTTTCTCAATTTACAATATACTCAAAATTTTGAAAATTAAATATTGGTATCATCAACTCTACATCACATCTTTTAAGAGCTATTCAAACACCACGCAGAGGTAGACAATACGCAGTGAACTAGAGAAACGTCCGTCGCATACACCGCCACAGCACAGCAAGTAATTAGATAGCGTGCCTGCGTCGCGAACAATATCTGGACTGTTCTGTCCGCCATTGTCCCAGGCTTGGCATTAATCTGGCTACGGTTTGTAGCAAACTTGGATACTTATTTGATCGAGTGAAGAATCAATTTAGGGGAAAATTGGTTGGGAATTAAATGATGTAGTAACATTAAAAAGAATGAAGTAACTGAAGTAGCTCCTAACCGGCGAGTGTGGAGATCCTTGGGGGAGGCCAATGTTCAGCATTGGACATCCTGTGGCTGAAGAGAGAAAGAGACTGATACTGAGAAGTAACTGATTGAAGTACTTAATTTGATATAGGTATTTTGTTGGTCACAGACCGCCAGTAATAGGACAATAATTGAAGATGGGATGCTAGTCGCTGGAATACGTGATAATTTAGCAGCCGAAGTAATTAATTGAATGAAGCAAGCCGTCGACAGTGGTATTTTTATACGTCAGTTTCGTCTGGGACAGTGGTGCCGCTTTAGTTATGCTCAAAGATTATATTGATGATATCGGCATTCAACCCGGTTAGTAAGATTCTTTTTACAGTTAATTCTTAGTTCCTTACAGCATTCAAAGAGATATTTAAGTACTAGGCAATACTAAAAAAGCTGTCAAGCTAAAAGCATCATGCCGGAAACGAAGTTGCCTCCAACAAATCGTAATATAATTCATACACATTATATTTCCTTAAATAACACGAAAAAAACCTCGTGTTCTATAATTTCTTTATTGGTTCGTGACCGGTCGATTGGAACAAAATAAATAATTTAAATGGCTTTAGTCAGGTGGGCCGACCGACATTTTGTTTTTAATTAAATTAATTATAAATAACTTTTCACCTCTATTTGATCACGATTTCATAAAAACCGGTAAATTACGGGGCATAAAGAAGGTTAGATGCGTTTTATCATTTTGATCAAGTTTCTTTGATTTCGATGAAAGTTTCATTTGAAATTTAGATTTTTTGGTTTAGAAATTTGATGGATTAAAGTGATTTAAAATAAATACTGGATACTGGATCGTAGAAAGTAGATATTTGTGTTCGCCTACCGTTGTTCCCTATGCATAATTATGAGTCTATCGACGTAACGATATAATTAATGACATAAGCAACTTAGACTAATTTGTCAGGCATCCAAAATTCGTTGAGTAAAACCGGAGTCTACGCAGCAAAAACTTTTTTTAATCTAGAAAAATTACACTCCTCACAGGTTTTTATTCAAAACTTCAAATCCACCCATTCCTCTATCATTAATCAATCATAATTCAAAACAAAAATTCATATATACATACATAAAAATCACGCCTTTATCCCAGAATTGGTAGGAACAGGTGCAACCAGGACACCCACGTTTCGCCTTATATGTTCCGTCCCTCGATGTGATAGGACGTCATCTATGACGATAGCGCCATAGCGAACACAAATTCCTGACTCCGGGTTGATAATGAATAGAAAAATCCAATATCACTTTGCTCGACCCGGGATTCTGCTGTACCGCAGTACAACTACACCACCTAGGCAGTCGACGAAGGAACGAAAAGAATAAATTTTAAAGGAAAAGCGTAAATCAAAAATCTAGAAGAAAAGCATAAATTCAATCATAATTAAAATACATAAAACATATCAAAAAGGTTTCATTCTCCACAGTGCCACAGGTATTGGTTATAAAATTTCTTTTCCTTCTGTTCACAAACCCGTAAATCCACCAGCATAAAATCATCCAATTTTCCTTCTCGCAATGATAATAATTTCCTTAAAACGACAAACGTACAAACACGTGAACAATTTAAAAAAATCACCAAGCACGATTTGAGTTGTCAAAAATATCAAAATAAATTGCACGGGCGGCACAATAATTAAGCAATCAGAGAAATATTTCGTCAAAACGTTACAGTTACTCCTTAAAACGAAAATATGGCGCCCGCGCTTACCTTGTTACTACTGGCGATACTAGTTATGGACTGTGGTTCTGGACGCTTGTTTTTCCGAAAATACTTTTTTTCCACGTTAAGAAACCTTATTTACAAATTAATCATTGTGACACTTATGACTGGTGGTAGGTCTCTCTTAAGTGAGAGGCCGCCTGGGAAGGTACCACCGCAATGTCTATTTCTCCCGCCATACAGCAGTGTATATTATGCAAGTTATATTCCAGTTTGAAGGATATTGTAGCCACAGTAGCAACTGGACATAATGAGACTTACCAACTTATGCCTCAGCACGGCGAGCGCAGTGGGATGCCAAGCATTTCTTTGTAGTTCATGGTGTTGTTTGGTTTTGCTACTGTTGACGAGCGGTCGTACAGCTTACCATCAAGGAAAAGACAAGCTCGTCTCGCATTCTTCGCAATATGAAAAAAGTACTAGACTCATTCCAACGGTTAATTGATAGCTCAAATATTCAGACAGAAATTCAATTTACAAATTCAAATACAAATTGTTTATTTCCGTATCAATAAAAAAGCTATAAAGTATAATATATGTTTGAGAACCAATAAAATACAAAGTAATCAATTTTATATAACACACAAACACACTGCACTATAAAATTTAAAATTGATGTTTATGCTTCAGTTTCGTTTAAAAGTTCGGACAGTAAGTCAATTACTCTTTTTAAGAATATTTAATATGTACACGACTTCTTTGCAATTTTATTTTCTGCGCTAACGATACTTTTAGTCATATTTTCAACTCTATGCAAATGAAAATAAGGGTTATACAACCTGTATGATACATTTGTAAGCCAAAATTCACAAACAAGATAATTGTTTGTATTTTACAAACAAAACTTTCCTCACGAGTACATTGATTACTGTTTTTTGTAAGAAATAATTATTTCTTTAGGAAACTGTTTTCGGAACGAAAGTCATAAATGTTAAGTAATTTATTGCTTTTCGGTATACTCGTATATATAGTATATTGTTTTTGTCCGTATCAAAGTTAGGACTTATCATTAGTATTTTATTTAATAGCACAAATCATAAATGAAGGTGACACAAACTTCTACATCCAAAAGTTACATTAAAACGTTTTACGTCTGAATATCAAAAATAATCGAATCAATTTTCATTCCCATTACACTTACATCTGAACGGATAATTTACTGACAAAGGCAAGGTGATCAACCGCAACAGATACTACTTCCACTATTATAATAAATATTTTTATTATTGCTTGTTAGAAATTATTATCTAGGCTCCATAAGCCAAAAAGCCACTTTGTGGCTAGTATAGAATACAGCAAAACTGAAAAGCCTCAATTTCAGGAAGTCACACAGAACTAACGTGACACCAGATTTTTTTCTCTTTATTTAAGGAGCTTAGTCAAACATGACTATGTCTCTCCATTGGACCTTTTCTTAAACTACAATATACAATGTCTTAAATACGATTGCTAATGTCGATTTATGCGATCACAACAAACTTATATAATGGCTTCGCTGAATCTAATAGCGGACACATTAAAACCTTGATGTATCCACCGGTGTCTCTAAATTCTGGCGTTTTTCTTAGTAACTCACACCTTACGAACACACTCTACTATCATATGGTAAGCTTCTTCTACTTTTTCACATCCGGAACGAAATGGAGATAATGTTTTCTTCATTGATTAATCAAGTTTATTTAGTGGAATGTAGCCGGATCGAAGTCTAAAGGTAGTAACTAACATAGTTCTGTTTAAAAGCTGTCGCCAAACCATGGAGATTTCCAAGATTCATTCGGTAATACTCTGTACCAAATACCCTTTTCCACTGAGATTTCATCAAAGTAAACTTTCCATCAATCGTAACAGTGTTGTCTTACTTGTTGAATATAATCTGTGTAGTAGGGCAAAATGGCACAAAATGATCTGCTTTTTAATTCCCTACCTGACACCAGTTCCATTACTGTGATTTTTCTTTTGATCATCTATTTTTTATAGTACTTATCCACCTCCGGGAGTGGAGTGGTATCAGCATCGTTGAACAACTATTCCACCTGGCTATAGACAAAGAAGAATACAAGAAGCTGGCGGCTAAACTTTAACACTGAAGAGGCACTCAAAGAAGAAGAATCCACCTACCATTTTGTCACTCTTTCCACTCTTCCATCCATCTACAACACCAGATTTTGTAATATTTCAATATCCAAGTTTGACTATTATTGATTTATCTATTCACTTCATCAAACCTTTCCAAACGTAAAATGCCAGCAAAAACGATTACAATGTAAGCGAATTCCTCAGATGGATTCAATCAATCAAAATTGATATTTACATATAGATGTAGTTCGCGGATTCAGTTATTAAAGCGCATTACGCTGCGGTCGGCTCGCAGACGTAGCGCCATTTCCAATGTGTGTTGCTGGTGCTTTGCTTGTTCCTACGTTAGATTGCTGTTGAGTTACGAAGATTTTATAATAAATAAGGATTGAGATAGATAGCACAGACTAGACTGCCAACACCCTTTTCCTCTTCCCATCCTTTTTTCTTCCCGCTCCCCTCCCGATCTGATAGGCCGGCAACACATCTATGATCCAAGCGTTGTGGAGGTTCATGGGCGGCAGTGATCACTTACCATCAAGTGACCTGCTTGCTCGTTTGCCGGACATATGCTACAAAATAAAACCCCTAAAAATATTTACACCTCTTTCTTTCTCTTTCCTTTCCTTATTCTTATTTTGAGACCTCTAAGTGCATATACGACCATAACGTATTGTTATGGTTAGGATTCAGAACATGTAAATTACTTGCTATTAGAGAACCACTTAGAATTACATTAAGAAAAATATACATCTGTATCCTACTGGTAAAACATCAGACATCTATCGACGAAATCTAGCTTGAACATCACATTTAAAATTTAAATTAAAAAAATCCTAATTTCTTTATTAATCATTATGTAGATTTCATCGATAATCTAGATGATGTCTTCAAGAGTCCTACACTAATTTTCCTCGCTATCATAATTACAATTGTAACACATCTAGCCTCTAAACTTTCATACCTCATTGTTCAAAGTTGGTTTTTGTCCATCCCCCGTCTGCGCGTCTGCGGCCGCGGACTGACCGTGTTGTTGCTTCGTTTTTACACCAGGCGGCGCTTTGTGTATTTATCCACGCAAAAACTCATTCACATGCGTCGTATACATGATAACGTTTGTTCGTAAATTTCATATAATTTAGACATTATGGCTGAATAGTTTTTAGCATGAACCAAGCCTGTGAGTTCTATAGCGGTGGTCGCAAAGTACCCTATGGTCTTTTATGTACCCCTAGGAACATGTATGCAAAATGTCATAAGGATTGGTTTTGTAGATAAGAAGTGAAATAGTGACAAACGGACTCACATTTGTATTTATAAAATTAGTGAAACTTTAAACATCATGCCTTTTCCCAGAAGGGCTAGGCAGAGGTGCAACCAGGACGCACACCTTGCACGTAACGTGTTTGGTCCCACGATGTGATAGGCGGCGAGCTTATCGCCATATCGGGCACAAATTTCTGACTCCGGGCTGATAATCCAATATAATATTGGCCGACCTGCGATTCGAACCTGAGACCTCAGCTTTGTAACCGTGCCGTAGTACAAACGCACCACCGAGGCAGTTTTAAGTCTATGTATCAAGAAAATTTAAAACTGAATTTGGCTACGTTTTATCTAAATACAAAAAGAAAAATAATCTTTTTTGGTTACATATATTTTTATACAGTAATTTAAAATTGGTGACCCGATAATGGCAAGAAGTTTGACTTCTGTGAAGTGTGAAATAAAAATATTGTCAACATTGAATTCAATTCTGAAACCCTATGATAATTTCGACAACTGTATCATTGCCGAAATAGCTCAGTTTGGTAGAGCATTAGGTACTGGTGACCTAGGTCCCTGGTTCAAATCCAGGTTTCGGTGTTCTGCATTTCTTGCACTTGTTTTTTTCATAAGCTTTTAATTAAATTTAATTTGTATATAAATTTTTCCCATTCATCTTTTCTATAAAAAAAATAATACGTCATTGAGGCAATAAGGATAGGTCAGTAAAATAATATTAAAATCTTCATACATAATTCATTATAATATTTCGTTCAACGGAGTCTTAATGTACGTGTCTATTAATGTATTTAACATTCACTGTCGGTCATAGAGAGTTAAACCTCTTTTCGTTATCGAATCTTTTGTTTTCTTCGCTCAAAGTGAATTCAAAAGTCGTTCGAGAGGGATAAAACATTTGATAATTACCCAATTCAATCTAAGCCAGGTGTGAGGCTATGGCGAGCGCAGTGGAATGCCAAGCATTGATTTGTAATTCATGGTGTTGTTTGGGTTTGCTACAGTTTATGAGCGGTCGTATCGCTTACCGTCAGGAAAATGGCAAGCTCGTCGTTAATTGCAACAAAAACATCGTATACAAATAGTCCGCGAACCCGCATTATACCGATGTGGTAGGCTATATGGTCTAACCCCTCTCAATCGTACTCTCGATTGTAGATGATGCCTGTGCCGCGTGGGCTGATACAGACAAATAACTAAACTTTAAATAAATTAATACACAGAACAGTGACATACATAGTCCTGACTCCACACTAAGATCTAGTCTTGTATCGTGGGTATCAGAAACTACAAGGTACTTTTCTGTCTCACAAACACCCAGACCCGAAACAAATACCTAAGGATCACACAAATATTTGTTTCGGTGCGGGGATCGAACCCGCAGCCTGACGTTTCACAGCCGGCGTCTAACCAACGGCGCCACGGAGGCTGTCAATAATGTATTTTTGACATGGCGCTAATGTTTTTCAATCCACTACCTCAATTAGTAGGATAAAAACAGCTTTTTGCAACATCATTGTGCAGAAAACGTTTTTGTATTTGGAGTATGGTATATAAAAACGAGAATTAATTGTGTTGAAATCATTATTCCATTATCACGAAAGGGTAGATCTAAATAAAGAATCAATCATTGCCTCTTGTGATTTGAAATAACAGATATCGAAAAATATTTTTCAATCAAGTTGATTAGTTTTTACGCTATGATATAAAAACTTAAGAAAGATAAGAGAAATACCTCAAGCTCGAATAATATTTGAATCAAAAAGCAGCTCATTAATACATCTGTAACACTTAAATCGTAGGCAAAATACCAGTCCCTCAAAATGGGAGGAGGAAGGGAAGGAAAGGGACGGATGTAGGGAAAGGTATATTGGAACTTCGGCAAACTCATTAATTGAGGAAAGACTTATTTTATTTTTCTGGCTCTTGTAATGTACCACAGACCAACAGATCGACCCTTTTTTATATAAATATAATCAAATGTACTATTAAAAGTAAAACAGGAAGTATACACTAAAATGTCCACGTAGCATTAAGAATAAAATTCGATATTATTTAATCCAGAATCCATATTAAATCTCCAACATCTATTATCTATACCTACACGACATAAACAAAACACCCAACAAAATTGGCCAATTGAAAATCATCTATAATTAGGTTCGACATTCAAATTCGCAATACCAACCTGACAAACAAACTGTGCGGTAACCATTAATCGTTGCCAACATAACGCAACTAATACGAAATCTCACCGGGTGGTCTTATTAACTTCGTGAAAATGCTCATCATAATACATTGCTTAGCAAATGTATATAAATTAATTTAGAACAAAAACATCGGTATCCTATTACTGGTTGAAACTGACGTATAAGGTCCATCAATGAGTAATGATTTAGCTAATTACTGTTGATTTCTTATGTTTGAATAATGATTTGTTTTATTGTAATAAACAAAGGTAATTTGATTGCATTAATTGATTTTGTTGTCGTTAGATGTGTATAATTGATTTTTGTTGTTAATATATGCGCATCGCTAATGATTTAATTTGTCAGGAATTAATCGTGTGTTCATAATTATTGTTACATAAACCGGACTGGGGAGATGATGGCGAATTTGGTTATCAGTACCAACAGAAGATATCTATATTTGTAGATAAATAATGCATTAAACTTAAACACAAATATTTAAAAGTGAATAACCTGAAAATTGATATTTTGTTAAAATATGTATTTTTTCATCCACTGTGTAAAATTAACTAACAATGTAAGTTAAAGTTAGAGCCTTGAAATTTTGTTGAATACTTTTTAATAATATATTTTACACTATAAGACAGCCATTCGCAAAGGAAGGCTTGTTGAATCATTGAAGTACCCACTAAATTTTAGCAAATAACCCTGAGTCAATTTATACAAAAAATCCTGTATTGGAGATGCTTTGACAGTTACCGATGCGTTGGCATAAATCAATAGATAATTGACATGAACTCATATGCTCCGGTTACATATGCCTATGTGTTAACAATGTTACTAAGGTCATGCGCTGCCACTCTAACATTTAGTATAACTTGGCGAGCTTAGGATATTGATTTGTGTGGAAATTAGCAATCCTTATATTTTTTAAGTGAAAATACTTTATTTAGCCAGCTTGACCCGTCTTAACACTCTATAAGATTTAAATGTATTAAATGCCGCCGAAAAGTGCGTGGTAGACTGTTTGTAACGGACCAGTAGGGTAATTAACGTAATTAAATAAGTTCAGTTGCAGTGCAGTTGCAGTTAAGTTTCGATCAAAACAGACCTTTTCGTATTCTCGTAATTTTGACAACCGCTGTCAAATACGCTCGCGTCAAGTCCGCGTCACGCGAACGGTTTAGCGTATTCTACAGCTGCGTGATTCAGATCGCAACTTGATCGGTATTCACGTGTAAGCTTCTTGCATACGACTGACGTATAGTTGACGCGCAGCACCCGCGCAGTTTACGCATAGCTTAGGTGCAGTTCACGCGCAGCTAAACAATTACAAGAATACCATTTTGCACTAAGACGTAAACTTAATTGCAACTGCACCGCAACTTGATCGGTGCGTCAAAAAATTACGTGAATTACCCTACAGGACTGCCAACATGTTCACGGTGGTTGCAAGTTCATATCCTAGGGCGCACTTCTGACTTTTCAGAGTCATGTATGTCAAAACTTTCTATGGTATGTAAAAGTCCGCCAACTTGCACTAAGTCAGCGTGGTGGATTGTATGGCCTAACCACTCTCAATGGTACTCTCGAGTGTAGTGGTCGCCTGAGCCCTGCAGTGGGAGGTATATGAGCTGATACAGTAGAGTACAGTATATTAATTTAAAGCCTCGACATTGTAAAGGAAAGTTCTTGAGCTCGACCAAAACATTTAAATGTTTAATAATGATATGAGAATCAATAGGCTTACAACTGCAGATAATGAAGATTGTTCAAAGGAAATTACTAGGAAAAGCGTTCTCTGGTACTGGTCGGGATAACTCCAAATAGAACGAAAAAGAAAAGAATTAACACACGAGTATTGGAGGTGCTAGTTACCAAAGGGAAATTTATTATTAATGCAAAAAATAAATCCACGAACGAAACCAGCCCGAGCCTGTTTTATAATATTTCTCATATTCAATGGGTATAAATGAAAACCCCATATGTATTCTGCCCACACGTGAGTGGTGTATTAATGTGCTTAATTTAGTATAATGAATATATTTATCCTAGTATCGGAAGCGAGGGTTCAAGTCCGGCTGGAGGTCAGACAAGGAATGTACAGGCCCTGTTACACTGTGTCCATATTTTCATTTATTTTTGAGTATTTCATAAAAAAATCAACTTCAGCCATGAGTAGTGCTAAATAAGTTCACTTCAAATATTTTTACACCGTTTATTTGTTTTAAGTAACCTGCATATTACTTTAAACAAACGTGACCACCGTTTGTAATTCATGGTGTTGTTTGGTTTTGCTACTGTCCATGAGCGGTCGTATCGCTTACCATGAGGCGAATGGGATGCTCGTCTCGCCATTCATTGCAAAAAGAACACTACTATTGGCTCTCCTAGCGACAACATTGAATCAGAGCTGTTTTACCGGCTCTGAGACTATGGTTTTCGTACAGAAGACCAAATCACCTCAATCGAAACTGGAGTTTATCCATCACACGAAATTTCACAAGACAACTTGGCCTATCCGTACATAAAATTCAAAGAGCACAATTCTGCACGCGCCCTTATATCATAAGTAATGGTCTGTAAAATCTTAAATCAATTTAAAAACAGTTATTACTAGGGACCTGACACCGCATTGTTCATGTACTTTATCACACACGTGAGGGCCCGCAATTGTGGCCGTGCTTCGATCATTTATCGGCCTTTCCAAACCCGAATAGCATACCCATTTTGGACTCATAATAAACTATTATTATAAAACGTGATTAAACGTCTTCTCGGGTTTAATTTTATTTCGGTTTAATGATAAGGGAATTATTCCAATACTATTTTGATCGTAAGAGTATTGTACGGATATTTTTTTGTTTTGCTTGAAACGCATTAGCTGGCAATATCTAAATTAGTCATTCCAATTTTGTTCCTTTGTGTATTGGCAGGATATAAAATGACTATAACACAGTCAATGGGATGTGCAGTGCAGTGTATTTAAATTATCCACCAATGTGATCGTAAATAGGCTATTTTATAGACTATACCTTCTAAGTTTTCTGCCTCACGTCACCTACTATTTTGGAAAGTTATCTTATCCCTTGAAAACGTAAACCATTTGATAATTTTATAGCCCTTGAATAACACGACTATAAATTTATTTTCACAAATCCTCGTATTTTTTTACAGTATTTTCCTTTATTTTCAACCAAGCCAGAATAGAACCTACACCATTGATTCTACTCCTTTCCGCAAATCATCTAACGCTCACTTAGCAGACGATTGTTAGTATGCTTTGATCACAAATATGGCAAATAAAACACGACGCGCGCAAGTCATCAAGTTTAAAGGCGTTACGTGCGAATTATTGCGAACTATTATTTTACACATGTGATATAATAGAGATATGTTAAGGCTCAGGTATTTCTATTATATTTTAGTAATATTATAAAGGAGTATTGTTTGTATGTGCGAGGTAGAAATACTAAACATTTTTTTTATTGCATTGTTCCGGCAAACGAGCAAATAGGTCACCTGACGGTGAGTGATCACTGCCGCCCATAAACATCCGCAACGCTGTATCATAGATGTGTTGCCGGCCCTTAAAACCAGGTGAGAACGGGACGGAAAAAGATGGGAAGAGGAAAGGGGTATTGGGCATCCGTCAATCTTACTCACCGAACGAAATGCGAAGGTCGCTTCACGTCGATTTCCTGCGAGACAATGTTACCGCTCCGAGTGAGCCAGCCCATCCATGCTGAGGCATGACAACAACGTGGCTCTACTACTTCAAAAATCAGTTTTCATCTAGATTTTATTATAATCTGTTCCATAATCCAATTATTTATGGTATATGTTTTCACTGCCTCGGTAGCGTAGTTGTACTACCTTATCATTGCAAAGCGGATATCTCGGGTTCGAATACCGGGTCGGGCAAAGTGATAATGGATTTTCAATTAATTATCGGCCCGGAGTCAGGAATTTGTACCCGATATGACGATAGTCTCGCCCCGTATCACATCGTGGGACAGAACATACTAGTTGAAATGTGGGTGGTGGCGCCTCTGCCTACCACTATGGTGAAAAGGGGGGTTTATGTATGTATGTATATTTTACCAAATACCACCAAACAATATAACCAGCTCCTTAAGAAAGATGATTCGTGCAAACCCGGTCGGAAGGCGCGTTAGAACAGAAGCCGCCACTGCCCTTCAATTACGCCGCACGTTATTAAATAATAATAAAAAAATATATAATTCAGTTTAGTCAAGTAGACAAATGATTACTTTGTGCGGAATCCTCCGAGGGATGTAGTGGTGGGGTAGTCAACTGGTTATATCGATATCGATGTTTTTAATTTATACATACTATATTTAAAGTTCGATGTACGTAATTCTGAATTATTCGTAGGCAGCATTGGTTATTTTTTCTTGAGCCAGTGTGCGATGTCATCTATACTGGATCTAGCAAATCCATTTTTGTCTAGAGAATATTTCTTTTACAGTTATTAATAGTTACGTTACAATTGTACCGTTCTATTAATATTGAAATAGTACCGACTGATCCCAAAATAAAACGTATCGATTTAGATATTTGTAAACACATAGTTCGGACCGCAAGAAACCAAGTTTTGCGTCGTGAATATCAAATAACTATGAGAGACTTGGATTACAGTATCCACTCCCGAAAAACAATATTTGTGGATCTATCCCGTCAACAAACGGCGCTGGGTTTTTGATCTTCTTTTACCACTCAAGATTCAATTATAAACAATCTATGCCCAGCTGCTAATCTATCAGATCATTATCTAAAATAAAAAATCGATAATTCCCCACCACAGCACTATTCCATTACCCCGGCGCCGGCAGTAATCCGATGTCGTTTTATTTTCGCAAATCAGTGTTGCGGTTAGACGCGCACGGTAGCCCGAGCAGGTTCTGTTTATATAAATCAACGCTGCAGCCTTTATGTAGGTGATACGGATAGCATTCGGTTGTATTAAGAATTTGAGTTATAGGTTAACGTGGTTTATTATTTGGAATTTACGAATTGGAATCTGACTATTATCGTTTTGTAACTTTTTTCCAAATTTTTGTGTGTTGTACACGCGTCTCGTATCTATATAAAATTTTACGTATAAATGTCTAAATATACATAATATACATTTTGACAGCCTCCATGGCATAGTTTGTTAGGAAAGCGGCTGTGAAACAAAAGATCGTGGGTTCGATCTCCACACCAAAACAAATGTTCGTCTGGCCCACAAATGTTTGTTTCAGATCTCGATGTTGTGGGACTTAAACGCTTTTTGTACTTCCTGATACGCAATATAATACAAACTTTCTATAGGATCACAATCTTATTTTTGGCTATATTTATTTATTTGTCGTATTTATTAGCATCTCATTATAAGTCCAGGATTAAATTAGCAACTGCATTATTGCCCTTCCACCGAACCACGCGAGCCAGGCAATAAGTCACACCGTTGTCCATAAACAAATTCGACACGAATATAATCAGTAATATCGCTGGTAATACATTGGTATCATGGAACTAGTATTTACAGCTGCTACGGTGTGTAGGCGTGAATTAATTACGAGGCACCACCCAGTGCATGGGAAACGCGACTGGGGGAATTTCTGAGCTCGTAATATATGGAATTGTGGTCTTTTTTTGAATTCTGCTGATTTTGGTTTGGTGGACAGGACTTTTATTGTATCACTTTGCTATTGTATTATTTAGTCTGATGATGGAGTCTAATAGAATTATTTTACGTTACTCAGCTTGTAATACAGCGAAATTAAAAATAAAAGATAAGAGGAAGTAATATTATTACTTCTTTGAACCATAAAATGAAGTAGGCGTAGTCTTGTGATTAATGTCAACCCAGCTTCTATAATCAACGCAAACAAAATTACATTATTGTAAATCTTTTACCTATGCCAAGTCAACTGCGATGATATTATATTTAGAAGAAATAAAGGTATTCAAAGTTTTCCAGTACTATCAAATTAATTGGAAAGTATGAATGAATATCAATTATTTATTTTTTGGATAGAGTGATATTGCATTAAGGAATATTATATCGAGATATAGTATTACATGAGTGTTAGGATAACCTTAAAGGGACGGCATAATACAGGTAGCCGGGTGTACAAAATAAGCTCTTATATTATATATTCTGCAACATAATCATGTTCATCGCCCCTACATACATGACGAGAAGAGCTAATAAGGATTAGTAAAATCTTCTAAACTATATTTTAACTTGGGATGAGTTTAAGTCTGATATGACCTTGATAGAGATTTTTCTAAAAAATAATTAGTAGAAGTTTCTGATAACAAAGTATGAAGCCCACCCTCCACCAACCCCTTCAAATAAAAAAACATACCGATGTTTGTTTAAAAATCTCATTTAATTTTCAAATCATAAATAATATAAGCTGCTCTTTAGGGACGGGCAACATATCTATCGATAACAATAAAAACTGTATCTACAGATAGGGAATCACAAAACATCGACAAAACCGTGCGCTCTCATAAGTTTAATTAAATATTTATTCGTGTAGGGCGGGGCCGCGCCGCCCTCCCATCGATGTCGATATTGTTTTCTAGATTTAAGATTAACTTGTACGGCCATTGGATGAGCGGAGTTGGTTGGAAGGTAAAATGGCTGTGTGACAGCTTGATTTTTTTATTTGTAATATATTTTCAAATATTAAATAGTAACTGATGAAGTAATTGTCTTTTTGACTGCAATAATGGACCAAAGCTGTATTGAATTTGTTGTTTGGTCACTCAGAAAAGATTTCGCTAAGTGATTACACAGTATGGGAAGACCAATATTGTCCAGATTTTAGAATATAATATTTCTAAATTCATTGAAATAAAGCGATTTCTTAAGAATTTTATCACAAATTTGATTTTATTTTACATTTTTAAACCTGCCGACCTTCTCAATAACTATAAAGCTTTCGTGGTCAGGGAGCGGACTGAAGTATTAGTCATCTGCTAATGTGTAACATTCGCGTACATCTAAGAAACCATTAGACAGAAATTCAATTCTACTCATTTTTTTCAATAAAAATTGTTCGCGTTCCTTGCCCTGTCAGAAGCTGTATACACATCTAATCTAAATCAATTCAAATACAAACGTTTTTTCAATAAAAAGAGTAGAAATTCTATCCTACTTGCCTACTCATTGTATACCATACTTCGTCTACCTTAAAACCAGGAACTCATAAGTCCAATTCACCTATCACTAACGGTACTATCGCAATTAATTGTCCATATTCAGATTCTAATTACTATAAACTCGCTATAATACCCATAACTCTAAGAGCCAATAAACAATTAAATTAGTACTCGTGTTTAATGGCCCGATATAAGACGACCTCGCTGCCCGACCGCATTTATCATATAAAAGGTCAGGTGTGTGATGTTTATCGATATTTTTTATGGTGTCAGCGCTTCACTCTCGCCTGTCGGACACTCCTTTATGACATGTGGTTTGCGGGAATCCCGGATATGGCGTAACTCATGAATGGAAGTGCGATATTTGGACGCCCAGATAGTGATCTATTTACAAACAATGAGGGTAGAATATGATCTAGATTGCGCTTAATTTATCAGGTGCGGTGTTATGACTTTAAAAAATGTCATTAAACATTTTTGTTCTTACAGCTTTCTAAAATTTGATTCCCCATTGAAGATAGTTTCCTGTTAGCACTTTAATTTGGTTTAAAAAACCAAATTTCATTCTACAACGTGACTAAAACGAATCGATCAGGACTTATAAACTTTAGGAAACTTTACGTATAGTTAGACCTCAATCGTGAATGGACAGGATCGTCCAGGATAAATTATTTTGCTTAAAATCAACAGGTATTTAGAACTCTATTTTATTCAATCTAAAATATTATCAAAGTCCCAAACTACAACGTTATTTTTAATAACAATATTTTCCAAGAGTTGTGAGTATTTCTAAACTACGCTGCGCTCATAATTGTGAGCCTTTTGCTCGATAATCTTCTGTTCTATAATTCAAGACCTCGGCCGAAGCAGAGCCTAGATTAAACAAATTAATTTAAAATTAAATTAAATAAGCATTGTGAAACCAGACAATAACATACAGGATGCGCGCAACCTTGACCATTTGCAATATGTCAGAAAATTTGGCATTTACCACGACAAATATTGATCGATAATGTTGCATGAAATATCGATTTTAACATGCCATTGTTGGAGTAATCTTTTTGACATCGACTTGAATGTCAGAAATTAACATGAAATGGAAGTTTGTTGTTTATTACGAATATATAATTGCAGATGTGGTTTTACTATGGAATTTATGCGCTGTTTCATTGGTCAGTTGTGAGTTATGTAGTCTAGGCGGGAGAAGAATATATTGTGTCACTACGCCCCGAGGTACAAGGTTCGAAATCAAGGCACAATTCATTAGTGGGGAAAAAGATAGTTCTTGCATTTTAGATTGCTTTTATAATTATCAAGTGTCAGTACGGTCACTCGGCCGTATCAGCCAAAGAAAAATGTTTCATTTTTTTTCATGAATCAAATGGATAAAAGTTGATTTTATCCCGCTATTTTTTATGTGGGGTAACTTTCAACACTAATTTACCCGGTGAAATCGTAAAGCCTATTGTAAAACAACAAACACATCTCAAGTTAAATTAAAAGTAAATAACATATGTCAACGCACGTTAATAACAACGTCAATTAACAGTACAAGTGAAATAATGATCGCAACAATGTTCTCGCGTAGAGCATTCACAGCGTGACGAACCTATGGAAACGTCATAATCGGACATTGTTGCCGAACGGTCGTAAAAAACTGTTAAAATAATGACGTGTTTTGGTCTAAGAGTTGGAGGTTTTGTCGTATTCAAGATCTACGAGTATTCCTCAAAAAGACTGAATTAAAGGTATTTCGATCTCGATTTTTTTTTTTCGCAGCACTAATGTAAGCCATTGGGATATTAAATTAAGAACAAACTCAGTAGCCTGGGCTAATAATCTAGCTTTGATACTTCAGTGAAATAGATAACCTGCGTAAAATCAGGATGAAAAATTCAATCGAAGTTTCTTTCAACACCCAGATCTGAGATAAAAACATGTTGTTCCCATATATATTTATTTCTAAAATGGAACGAATTCGCTGCGAGAATTCCATAACTGCCTTTAGGTAAGTCACATAATACTTGCCAAATATTCATCTGGATACACCAGCTTGACTTTCTGTAATGGTAATGCAACTACACTCCCCCAAAAAAGTACCTCTTTCTGTCTCTTTTCTCTCTCTTTTCAGTCACAGGAAGTCCACTGCTGAACTTAGGCCTCCCCAAGTATCTCTACATTGACCTGAAGAAAAAAAAAGTACTAAGTACTTGACAATAAAGTACCTACACACTTAAAATGTATCAGGGGCGGAATGGATAAAAGTTGCTTCCAACAAGTCTAAACTCACCTATGGACTTCTTTACTAGTACACTGATGGACGATAATAAAATAATAATCTTATACAAGAATTCCGACATATTCTGATCAAACGAGCTCTCACATTACAAGCTCCTAGTGCAGGTGGACAGTCGATAAATCAACCTCGCCGCGGATATTTACAGCACCTGTGCACAAATTAACAAGTTGTATTGTTTGATTTCACGCGCTTTCACCTATATATGCCTGTTGAAGCATAAAAAAACGGTAAACATTGCTGACTAGCTGTACGGATAGAGATTTTTGATTAATGTGAGAATGTGATATAGCAATTTTATACTGGGACTGCAGAGTACTATGCGCCTGATTTTAAGTCCAATACAGACAGATTATGGTCGCCACATAAATTTGTGCCTGGTATTAATTTTTATTGCATAGGTCCGGCAAACGAGCAAACAGATCACCTGATAGTATGTGATCACTGCCGCCCATGACCATCTACAACGCTTGGTTCATAATTGTGTTGCCGGCCTTTAAAATCACGAGGGGAGTGCGAAGGAAAAAGGATGCGAAGAGGAAAAGGGTATTGGGCCTCCAGCAATCTCGAAACGCGACAACAAAGCTGTTGGTTCACTTCGATTTCCTATATGACAGTGGTACCACCCCGGACGAGCCTGCCCATTCATGCTGAGTCATGACTGACAACAGCATGGCTCTACCATAGCATGGCGAAAGTGTCGCCCTTCATCGCATAGCAGCACGGAAATAAACTTGGCCAATTACGAGTGGTATTCTTGAGGACTCTAGAAGTGAATTTACGGGTATGCTAAACATACATATGTATTTTATTTGTTAAGTTTCGGAATAAAAAAATATATTGAAATTAGTAATTTATTAATTGTGGAGTCAAAACTTATTTGATTAATACATACATACATAAACACACGCCTTTTTCCCTGAAGGGGTAGGCAGAGGTGCTTCCAGAACACCCACGTTTCGCCTCGTATATTCCGTCCCACGATGTGACAGGGGGCGAGCCTATCGCCATATTGGGCACAAATTCCTGACTCCGGGCTGATAATGAATAGAAAAATATTTGATTAATGACCGAAATAAAAACTGTTGAAATATCTACGATCAAAATATCATGTCTTAAACTTATTCGTTAATAATTATAATACGACATACGAAGTCTTATACTTTTTTGTGGACAGTTTTGTAACATTCAAATCAGAGATCTTAATACAAAATAATAACAAAAACTCTATAGAACGTGATATTTTTTACGAAATGTACAACTTGTTAAAGACAAGTTGGGTGGGCCTTGGTACTGACGAAACCAATTTCCACGGTTATTAAGGATATTTTTACATTTTTTTATTAATACAATAAAGCCTACAGGCTACGTTCTAACCGAGGCGTGAAAAGTCCCAAAATTTAATTACACCACTAAAATTAATTAAATAACCTCGCGAAATAGCCATTCAAAATTGCACGAACAATATACGCTAGGAAAAAACAATACGACCTATTACATCCAAATTTCAAGTCACCATGCGTATCAAAAGACTTCACACTATAGTTAAACTAATAGATATTAGACATACCATAGTTTTTTGTGTAAATAATTCGTGTGTCAATATTTTTTTAATTTTTATTACGTGCGTACGATTCCACGGCTATTAAGCTATTAAGCCTAAACTCAGAATTTCTTGCGTTGTGTGACAAACGTGCTATTTCCGTTCCAACCACAATTAAAAACGATTGTTTCGTTAGAACCCGTTATTTTTTTTGGTCGGCGGTAGCTGTAGTAGGCAATGAAATAAAATAAATGCTCAAAAAACTTGCATTTAGGTAGTAAATCTTTTTGAATCTAAAAAAATATTTATAAATGGAAAATAAAATGATAGAGCCACTATTGAATCTGTTTTGGACAACGCTTCATTTAATTAAGGATTGCAAGTGCATTAAATTTAGTTGCATTATTTTTCTGTAAATTGCTACCAACAGTCCACCTCGTTTGCTTATTGAGGATATGCATTATTTACATATCATGCATTTTTATAATATTTCTACATAAGATTGTTTTCCCTCACTTTTGAAGAGCTTGTCGCACAAACACACGACTAAAGCTGACCCATGGCAATCAAACTGGCGTTCACCGACCCTGCAGTTCTTGTCTTCGTTACCAACACCTCATAACATAGACACTAAGTAATAAATTGAGATATGAATCCTAGGAAATATTTTTTACCTAACCGAGCAATCATTATACTTTACCCCCTACCATTATATCAAAGCTAGCAGCAGTAATATGCAGTCACCGTACTCCAAGGCATGATGAGTAGAAGTTTTGCATCCGCGTACATGCAACGTTAGGTTTCAAATTACATAACGCATAAATACAATAGCCTAACATTATTTATGGCTGGTTTTAAAGTAAAAGCTCACCTAGCCGTGGCGGTAGGATGGCGCTTTTCTTAGATGAAACGTTATTTAGATTAAATATAATTATATTGCAATATGTTTATGCAATTAAATAAATAGATGCATACACTCAACAACCACACATGTATAAACGATTCCTCAGTACTGTAGTCATGAGCCCATAGTAAGAAATTAATGCTTGTGACGTCAATCGTGGTGCTACGAACAACCAAGAGATATATTATTGTGCCACAAATGCCAAACCTAAAATATTTTATAGTTCTAATTTTTTTCTCTACCGAAGCCGCATCTAGTTCTACAGACAGGTTGTTAGCCAACTACACCATAGGTAGTGCACAACCCTTCTTAAATTTTCCTTGAGAAGAAAAGTTGCAGAGGTATAACTGAATGAAATGAATTCAATACAGAATTTGAATTGCGTACAGATAGATACACAACATTATTGAACATCACAAAGTACAGAAAAAATAAAACATATGTAGAAACCTTATAAATAAATGTACAATACACATACAGACATACATAAACTCACGCCTTTTTCCCAGAAGGGGTAGGCAGAGGCCACCATGACACCCACATTTCGCCTTGTATGTTCCGTCCCACGATGTGATAGGGGGGAGCCTATCCCCATATCGGGCACAAAAAACACTCCGGGCTAATAATGAATAGAAAAATCCAATATCACTTTGCCCAACCCGGGATTCGAACCCGAGACCACAGCTTTGCAATCATACCGTAGTACAAGGCAGTCTATCTCTTCCAGATTACCAAAAAGTGTGAGCACCTAATTGATAAAACTTAATGAAAAATTTTCAAAACTCAAGCGCCATATTACCCCCGAACCAGACATAGGTAATACTAATGAGTAGGGATGCGCGCTCGGGTCGCGGCGTATGACCCGCGATGCGCGCGATATATTGTGCGCCGACATCGCACTGACCGCGCATGCGCACCACGCCACACCGCCACATAGCCAATATGGCTGCCTTTCTGTACTATTAGAGTTTATTATGGGGTTTTAAGATTTAAATTGGAGTTTTGGATGGTGCTTTTTGTATGTTTGCTAGTGCTAGAAACGGATCACATCGGGATCAAAATCTTTTTTTTTTTTACAATTTTTCGTTAAGTTACTCGTATTATAGCGCTTTGGAAGGGTTTAAAGCTGTGAGCGAGAAACGGTGCTAGAAATATTTTTTACTGAGTCCTCTTCTTATACAACTATATATTTATTTATAGTTATTTAAGGATAAATGAAAAGATTAATGTCAAGCTCTTGTCTCGAACATAAGTCAGCCCATTCGGGAAAATCTTCGGCTACGCTCATCAACACCTAGCTAGTTACTTTATTAATGTCAAGCAGTCTAGATAACCATCTTTGAAGTAATACATGAATACTTAAATCTGAATATACGCGTAACGTCGAAAAGTCATTGTATATCAAGGGGTCAAACATACAACTCCATCTTAGCAGTCCAACTCTCTTACAAATAAACCACTACTCGTATAACCTTATTCCTATCAATTATTATCAATAACAAAGTAATAGGAACAAATCCAATTTAGTTACAGTACAATGAATTAGGATTTCAGATAATTATTCACAATTACAAAGCAAGAAGACTAAATAGTTGCAAAGAATTAGGACTTGCAAGTAAGGTTATAAAGCCGAAACGCCGGCGCACGTACCCGGCACAATCCCACACACAGCCTCCGTTCTACTGGGCCCAAGGTCGTAACATCCCGGTACCGCTATGAGATCTCGGACCTGCCCAGACGTGTGTCGCAGGGAGTAGAAATCTACACTTTTTGTGAAACGTCTGGAATTCTCTTTGAAACTTTATTGCAAAATAGTGTAATTCATAAAATTCAAGATTGATGACTCTTGATATACCGCCTGATATTTATCTTTGTTTGTTAGATTTATCATCGTTATTAACATAAGTTATTTTAATTATATAAGTTGAATTTTGTTAAATGCTTTTGTGCCTATCTTAAATAAATAAATACATTGACAAAGCCTTACCTTACAAAATGGATTTCTGGACCTAGCAATTGAATCTATTAACTTTAATAATATAGTGTTACAAAGATAATTTGGTTTAATAAAAAATAGAGATATGTTCAACTCAATCGATTCTCTCGTTTGTAGAGTAGGCCCGTGCTCAGCAGTGGGACGTATATGGGCTGATAAAAAAAAATGTTCGTCTAAAATAAAGAAAGAAAATACAGTGATATGCATGTTTACATTTTGTATGAATACCTAAAATAATATTCTATTCAAGTTGACACGACGCATCAACAATAACCAAAACAAAAACAAAGGAAATAGAATATAGAAAACTCTACGAAACATACACGTTTTGAAAATTCATTATCATCATCATCAGCCGGTTGCAGACCACTGCTGGACATACGGCTCTCCCAAGGAGCGCCAGAGAGTCCGGTCTGCTGCTTTATGCATTCAGTTACTGCCGGCTCGCTTGTGCAAGTCATTCCACCATCTGGCCAGAAGATGTCCCACGCTATATTTGCCAAGGTGCGATCTTCACATATTGATTGAAACTTAGATAATTCACAAAAAGTCTAGCCAGTTCCACCGCGACAGCAGTAAAGTATACATTGTGTATAATAAGCGGGTCGTCTTTAGGACGGTATCCAAACAGCCGTTCCTATTTTAGCATTTAGAAGCAGGAAATTACATCCATGAAGACATCTCATTAGGGCCTTCTTGCCTTCTATGTGAAAGCGCAGTTCAAATCGTTATTCCCAGCGATTATACTTGTCCCTTCGTACTAATACTTGTTAAATTGTAGTGTAAATCGTGTGCTTAAAATGTATTAGACATAGTAAAGTCATGTAACGTTGGTAATTAAATGCAACTTTTTTTTATTAGCGGTAGAGCATCGCCAGTTGCCATTTTATGAGTCATTTAATTTCATTTCAAATATATATAATATAATATGAAAATTCTAAGTTCCACGTTCAATTCTCAGGTATTCAATCAATTTTGCGGGTGTTTTTTGAATGAGAATTCAATTTATTCGACCCTGGGTAATATTCAAATAGTTTTTATCAATCAGCCAGGTGGCGAATTCATAAGACAAATATTTTTTATTTATTATGTCCTTGGATAACTCGTTAATTATCTCATTAATAAATTATTCGGAATTCTCAATTTAAAAAAAAACAGATAAAACCGCCTATACCAAATCTATACAGGATTGACATACTGAGAATTCTAAAAAAAATACTTTATGCGCACATATGAGTTGAGACAACTCACAGAATATTGGATTGTATAGAAAGAGGACAATATAAGTTCATCCAATTCGCAGTTACACGTGTGCTGGCAGTACAGCACGGGTTTAGTACATAGTAACAAACATTATTGAGCATCACTGCGAGTCACCGTAATGTCTAAAAAGATATTTTACGACCCTGCCACACATTACCAACTGGATGTAAAACGTCCAGGGATATTTAGAAAGTACGATTTTCATTTAAATATTTTTGTTTTCCTTAAAATCAGTGTCAATATTTGGTTATGTTTATGTATGTTCAGCGTATTCATCTAACTTACAATAAAACTTTGGTTAAATTCTGTCATGTGTTAATAAAGGTAAATAAATATATACATACATATATAAACTCACGCCTTTATCCCAGAAGAGGTAGACAGAAGTGCTACCACGATACCCACGCTTCGCCTTGTAGGTTCCGTCCCACGAAAAGTTAGGGGGCGAGCCATCGCCATATCGCGATAAAATAACTTATATAAATAAACTAAACTTTTATTTTTTTCTTGTACGGAGTCAATATATAGGTTCCTTAAATTATTTAGAACATATATACTTACAATTATACTCAATATGATGACGTTAAAATACAGAGCATGTAGTTAAATATTAATAAAAATATTATGAAGTTATGTTTTAATATTTTCAATAATAATTAATTTATAAAAAAAATTCTGTTAGTCAATATTCTGTATCGAGGAACTACAGCCAATACTGCAGCTGTAATATTCCTGATTCTATATTTATAAATATAACGAAAACGGTCTCAATATTCTTTATCCACTTTTCTCGGTACCAAGGACTCTTTAAAACTACTCTGGTTGTTTTTATTATTTTAAAATATGAAAATTCATCAATATCTCTGTATGTACCTCACATATCGTATGCAAATCGTATCGTACAACGTAAACAGGACTCAACAGTCGCAGTAAAAGTAAGGCTCGCTGATGCTCGTAACTATTTTGTGTTCAAACGACTAGCTTTACCCTATAATCCGGGACATTGAAACTGTACCGGTTAGCTCGGGAGTAAATTGAAAATTCCAATATCTAATAGAAAATACACATGCGTTGGATATGTGGAACGTTATTGAATGGTTCGTATTTTAGAAATGTTTGATCCAAGATGGTCCAATGTGTGTACAAATGCTCCAATATCATAATCTAAATACTTAATGCATAAAAGTATGTAAACAAATTAAACCTACTTAAAAAAACGAAGCCACTACATAACAAAAAATATAAATATATAAATACACCCAACAGTCACATTAAAAAATCCACAATTAACAATTTTTTAAAGTGCTAATGTTCAACATTGAACTTCCTGTACTTGAAGATTGTTATGACAAAGTCTTGCGAGTCCTTTATATAGTAATTTGTTGAAAGCGACCTGAGACCAGCAACTTCTTGCTATCTTTATCAAAACTTCCGACCATATAGCTAGCTAAAAGCTAAATGACCGCTAAATATATAAGAATCTAGTGTTTTATGCTTGATTTATGTTTTTCTTATAATACCTGTAATACTGAGTTCTATCTTCTTTCTTATTTTATTTAATAGCCAGTGGGTGCCAAATCGAAAGCATATTTCCTTTCCATGTATATTAAATAAATAAATACATACACTCAACAGTCAAATACATTGTCCTGTAGGGTAATTCACGTAATTTTTTGACGCGCCGATCAAGTTGCAGTGCAGTTTCAATTAAGTTTACGTCTTAGTGCAAAATGGTATTCTTGTAATTGTTTAGGTGCGCGTGAACTGCACCTAAGCTATGCGTAAACTGCGCGGGTGCTGCGCGTCAACTGTACGTCAGTCGTATGCAAGAAGCTTACACGTGAATACCGATCAAGTTGCGATCTGAATCACGCACATAAAACACGCAGCAGTAGAATACGCTAAACCGCTCGCGTGACGCGGACTTGACGCGAGCGTATTTGACAGCGGTTGTCAAAGTTACGAGAATACGAAAAGGTCTGTTTTGATCGAAACTTAACTGCAACTGCACTGCAACTGAACTTATTTAATTACGTGAATTACCCTACTGACCCTACAATAAAATCGAATCTTGTGTCGTGGGTACAAGAAACAACAAGAGACTTTTTCGGTCTCACAAACACCCAGATCCGAAACAAATACCTGTGATTCACACAAACATTTGTCTCGATGCGAGGATCGAACCCGCGGCCTCTCGTTTCATAGCCGGTATCTAATCAACTGCACCACGGAGGCTGACACACTCTATATGTAGCGATTTGTCACCAATCGTAGCTTATTTTATTGCAAGGGATCAATATTTGGATGCTATCAAGCTCTTCGCGCAAATATATTGGTCTGCCATATCTCCAATTGAAATTAAAAGTCCAGTTATGACCAGTTTTGACTACCTAAATACCTTTAATTCCCCAATAATTCAAGTGTTCATTGCCCAAGTACCGCACAAACGCGATGAATGGGGTTCTAAGCCCATCCGCATTCAAGGTGTATCTGCACATGTATCTAGACTTTCCTCGGATGATCTCGCATTGTTTCGCCTTTGATAAAAATGTTAAACAATAGGAGAGATGAGTGCGCGCCGACCGCCGCCGGCCGAGGTAAAGTGTAACCACCCACACCTAAGATGAAATAATAATGTTTACCGTTAAACACTGGTGAAATTATAAATCGTGTTCAAGATCTTACGAGTCTAAAGTCTTCGGGCTAACAAGTTATTTACTTCTAGTTGACGAACTATTGCATCAGCTCATATGCGTCCCACTGCAGAGCACGGACCTTCTCTACAATTACAAGGATGATTGACTGGGGTTTGGTCGTATAGTCCACCACGCTGGCCTAGTATGGATTGGTGAATTTTTAGATACCATAGAAATTCTTCCGAATCGCTATGGTGTACAGGTTTCCTCACGATGTTTTCCTTCACCGTTATAGTGCGTGGTGACTGACTATCAATACACACATGACTCCGAAGAAGCAAGTGCCTAGAGATTTTAACCCGCTACCATTATAAGCATGTTGGCGGCCGCGTCTGGTCCGTTACCAACAGGCCACCATGCACTTTGACGACCTATGTTTTAATTCAAATAATTATATTACGCAGTGAAGTACTTAAACGTATTGAAAATGCTTTAACAGCTGTGCTAGCTCGGTCAAGTTTTGACCATTATCTTACCGAAAACTAACTTACGTAACAGTTTTGCATAAATATGTACTTCATTAGGACTAGCAGAACCTTCATCATCAATTATAATTCTATATTCCTCCTAACTGAACCTAATACCTGTTCCTGTCACTAAGACTACTAGAAGCTTTATAATTTTTGTCATTTACATCTTCCTTAACTGAACTTAACACCTCTCCCTTTCTCGCTATTCCCTTCTCAATAACCGTCAGAACATCTACGATTACTGCTTCGTGGATATTTATGAGATTAGATGATCACTTAGTACGTCTTATCAAAGTCAACCTATCACAATTGACTAAAAGATCTTCATCTTCTCATCCTTCGTATAATAATTCCTTAGCAGTTTCTCGCAGCCCGCCACAGCAGCGGCACTCCGTCCACTATTCAAGCGAGTGACTATGCATATTTCTCGCTACATTTATCATATATTATGGCAGCAATGAATATTCCACTGTTAACGTACTATGCCTGTGTGTACTGAAGTTAAATTTATTAATTGTGCTAGCCGACCCCGGCCTTGCTGCGATTTATGGCGCGCAGTTATTGTTGATGCCACTTTGATACATGGATTGGCTTTGTGCGTAATGCATTGGAGTTAGATTTGAATGTGTTTAGCGCGTTAATTATTATGTGAGTTATTGCCGCCGGCGTCTGATAGAGACGGTAGGTTGTGGAAAAATGTAAAGCTTATTTATAATAGTTCACTATCGATGCTTTATTACGAATCCGTGGGTGTTTTCTACAGATCCAGAATTGGTGGCGTCTGTAAGTATTGTTTTTGCTCTATAGATTTTTACTGTAAGTAAGGAGCACAAGTTCAGTGCCAAATTTACCAAAATTAAAATAAAAGATAAAGGCTGTGTATCTCAACTTTTTTATATCTTGACATATTACTTTTACTTCTTTCTCTTTCATCAATCACCTAATGCATTCTAGGTACTTCCGTCCCCGGTTTGGGTGACAATAATAGTATTTGGGATATTTTACCCACTTTTGAGGGTCGGCTATTTATCAGTGGACTTCTTGTTTCTAAGTATTATGATGACAAAAGTACATCAATACTCAATCGGCAGTTTTATGAAAGCCAAGATCAATTAAAACCAAACAAATTACCCGCCTATTGAGTTACGCGCACCTATGCACACTTTCACCATCAAAATAAAGTTTAATTAACAAATTAAACTCTCCACATTAATAGCTCAAACACGAAAGCAAAACAAACTAGTAATCGTGTCGAGTGGGTCTCCAAACTTCGTTGGAAGTGAAGCATTCAGCCCAGTTTCTATGGGATAAATGGAGTACCCTTGTATACACTTGAGATCGAGCAAACGAAATTCGACTTCAAAAGTCAATATTGTGAGATAGAAAGTCTTGGATGCGGTTTTTGGAAATTTGAATAGATTTTTAAATATAGATCGTGTTAGTGATATACCCAATGGTATGTACGCATAAGTTCAATAATGAAAATTGAGATCATACAATTAAGTTTAACTCTATTGATGAAGCCTGTCTCAATTATACTCTAAATTGTAGAGGACGCCCATGCCCTGCAGTGGGACGGATATGGGATGATACAGATATAAATAATGATTTATAAAAGCTGCGTTAGATGCCCATCTACTACGTTTATGCGTAATATAGAAAAGTAAATAAATAAATACACCCAATAGTCACAATAGTCCTGACCCCCACACTAAGATCGAGTCTTATGTCATGGGTATCAGAAACTACGAGAGACTTTCCTGTCTCACAAACTCCAGTTTATGTAACATTGCTAAATGCAGTCCAAAATATTTCAGCCTTGAAGAAGCTAAAGTTGATGACTCTTGTTTTGTTTAGTAAACTCCACTTATTATTTATTTGTGCAAGATATATGTGAATATAAAGTATAAATACACTTTTCACCTTTCTTTTCCTACGTCCAATTAAATAATCAGACGTAAAAACATATCGAACAAAGAAGACAACCTTAAGCGACATTAACACGGAGAGTTGCTCGCGGCAAGAATCGTATGCGATTATCGTATTACACAACCGTCATAGATTATCGTGTTTTGACAAATGTTTACACGATGCAACTTTTTTATATCCTTACGATAATCGTATCTTCGAGACGAGAAATTCTCTCCGTGTAAATGGCGCTTTATGGATATTTTTAATCGCCTATGCATACCACATCCATATTTCTTTTGACCAAAAAATCCAAATAAACCGAGATCTCTGCGTGGGCCGTGTTATCATAGCTAGAAAGCCGATTGGAATGCGCAGGGTAACACCAGAATTCAAACAAACATCGAATTACGCGCAGGCCCTTTATGTTTGTCTGTCTGTCTGTTTATTTTTAACTACAATCACTCTCTAAGTGCTGTTGAAGTGGTTCCAGTCCAATTGAGTCGAGTTTTTATAGTCCAATGATGGACATATATGTCTTTATAAATGCAATCTCTGACTTGGTATGTATTTGTTTTTATAACCGGGAATTTGACATATCAATGATAAATTACGTCACACCTGCCAAGCTAAGCTTAACCTCAAAACGTATTTGTTTATTTTTTAGGTAACTGTACTGTATCAGCCCATATAAATCCCACTGCAGGGCACGGGCCTCCTCTACAATCGAGAGAAACGTTAATAATTTATTATTATAGAGCATAGCTGTCGGAAATTATAATTCTATTTGATTTATTTGTTTATAAACATCATACTTGTATACATCATATCAACTAATCAATAACAAAATGTGTCTGAGTAAAATAAATTTAAATATCAGTAATAAATAATCAAAAACCAAATGATTCAATTCCATTTGTAATCAGTATTTTAGCATTAACGCCATTACTTCTTCCAAAAAAAAAAATCTCCGCCAAAATATATTTTTAAATAAAACCAAATATCTTAATATATTTCCAATATTATTTCCGCAGTAATTCCTAACAGTACAAAATACAAAGTCACGAAAGCCGGGAAAGACGCGCCACCGATCGCTAGATAAGCGATAGTGACGGGCTCCAAACACGAAGTGCTGTGAATGGCCAGCCAGATACGACCTTACGACCGTTTTATTGTTTCAACATTTTTTTTTTACCAACAAATCAACGATCGGTAATCTCTTCCTCAATTGTGATAGGAGGATTTGGGTTTTTGATACTTGCAGATTTTTCAAATGAAATAAATATCCGATAATTTACGTTCATTACAAGGCACGGGCCGGCTCTACGGTTAAGCGAGGGGTAAAACTTTGTCCATCATACTGTTCTTGTACGTGTTCTAGGACTTTGCCTGCATTATAATTCTTTTTCAAAAATATTGAATTAGCAAATTACTTTACATTTATAACAACAATTTACTACTATTAATACATACGAAATGTTGAATACTCCGTGGTACGTAAGCGACTTGAGTACAGTATTGTAACTTCTACGTTTCAGTTCGATGCTCACCTGAAAGTTAGAGCGGAAGACTATTTCTCAATTATATATTATGCAGTAAAAAGTGTAAGAAAACTACACAATATAATTGAGATTTAATTTCTCCATCAATGCCTTATCTTCATCACCCCTCATCTCACACCGTCAATCTTTTCTGTATTCAGCAAGCTCGACAATATCTTATTAATGCCTATAGTATTAAGAAATTCCATGATAGCGGATATTCCACACTTTCTGCAGAGCCGCTAGCTTCTTTATAAAATATAAAAAAATACAAGTATCAAACAACATCAATCCGCGTACGAACTAAGTCGATCGCAAAGTTATAATTCAATGAAACGCCGAGTCCACACCTCTAGGACACGAGCCAGTTGTATATTGGAAGCCATCACCGAGATTTAATATTACCTCACATTACTTAATAGCGTACGATGCTTTTAATGTCGAGGCCGTGGGTTCGCGAGCCGGCCTTGGTTGAAAAAATATATCTGGGTAAATTACGATTATAATAGTGTATTTTTATATCGGTAATTATGATTAAGTGTTATGTTTTTGAACTCTTCCTATTTTATCTCTTTGTTTCGTATCGTTGCGGTTCAAAACCAATTTCGGTTCTCGTAGTTTCTTATACCCACGACACAAGACTCGATCTTAGGGTGGAGTCAGAATTATGTATGTGGCTGTTGAGTGTATTTATTTATTTTAATTTCAGCCAAAAAGTATCGCATAGTCTTTGATTGTCGACACAAGACTTACTCTGTTACTGGGAAGTCAGTCCTATTTATGACTGTAGGTTGTACTTATAACAATATTTTCTCATTCTTAAAAGACTCGCCGAGCTTTAAGATCCAATGTCAAATGATTTGCTACACAAAATATTTTGATTTGGAGTCACTATAAGTTCTAATTTTAAAGCAGAAGCGACGTCATACTCGCCTGATAATCAAATAGTCGTATAATTACAACATAAAAGATGAATTTATAGACTATTTGTTAATAATCCAATTATGCAGAAAATACAATAATTAATGGAAATTATAATAGAAAATTAAAAACTACGATATGTTTTTTCATTATAATTAATAAGATATGTCTTCTTTTCTACACGAAATATTATTTCCGTTATCCTTATAAAAAATAGGTATCACTGTTTACATTGGTTTTAAACATGATGCAAACGATATAATTATACAATGGAATATTATTGTCATTTTTTAAGATATGACATTTAATACAACGCTATTTTTTTGAGACAAAAAACTTAAGTGCTCAGAGTAATAATGCAATCGACGGTATTTTAAATTATTATCATCAGCCGTTTCAATGTGTCCGTCTATTGGGTAAAGGTCTCCTTTCTTTCCTTCCATATTTAGTTGTCTTGCGCGATTTGGGGCCAATCCTGAAGAAACCTGTCCATTCCGTCGCTCCACCGACGACACTCAGTGGAGATTTTTGCTCAATGTATTCGGCAGACGTGACTTTATTTTTTATAACTTCATTAATATCGTAATATATATTAATTTAATTATTATTAAGATATAATCTAGTAAGAAGCATACTTCTTCTTCTTTAGTAAATAATTGGAATAGGCGACACGTCTCAAAAATTATCTTTTACCACATCCTTCTTTGTATTCTGATTATGTTTACTTTAATCCTATTTTACTTTTTCCTTAATTTTATGTTCTGATTAAATGAATATCATTTAATACTAAAATGTTTAAAAAAGAGAACAACATGATGTATAACATAGTAGCATATATGTACTTAAAAATAGATATTTATGATTCTTTATAGCGATATAAAACAAAAAAAAACTCTACCCATCCATATGACAAATTGGAGTTAATGATTAATATTAATGCAGTCAAACGACTGTCACCAAATTTAGCAAAATCCAATTAATCTTTTTCCATGTCAAAATGTTTTATTAAGTGTATAGCACTTTAGTATTTATTATATCAGAGTCCTTGAATATTAATATAACTGCATGTTATTAAGAGCGTTTACGCCTTCCGTGCGCTGCTTCGATCAAAATCAGTACTATTTTTATATTCCTTCAAACTTTAGTGTCGAGCCATCTTAACAAAGTATCCCACAGAAGTCGAAGTATACAGTCCGCTTTTTAGAGACTATCCCGCCGACAGCACCACAGCAACTCCTGTCAGCCAGGATCAACCATGGCACACAAAGAATGGGCACCGAGCTCCGGAGCTCGGAGAGTCTCTTAATGGCACTAATTTGTTTTTAACCCGCATCGATATTAATCAGAGAAAAAAATAGGATGAAAGAAATAGGTCGCTCTTCATCAGACAACAGTTTGCTCGAAACCGAATTTTCACAAGCTGAATACGAAACATCTTACATGGATGTCATTAAGTATATTTTTCCACCTGAATCTATGGTGACTACCCGGGCGAATACGTATATCTCACTAGCAGTTATAGACTCCTAGGACCAAACCAGACCAGACTAGACCCGTTATTGGTTAAATTCGCAGGAAGTCGCTAGAAGCACGCCGCTTTCAACAGGTCTATATGGCAATCCAAAGGGGACAGCAGTGCACTTCCTGTGGCTGAAGAAAGAGAGTTATAAACTCCGGCAATCTCAGTGAGTCAAATACAGCAGTAGAGTCACAGCTCATTATAGTACACAGCTCGGATGTACATGTGTAAAGGGATTATAGAGATTATGTTAAATAGATTACACACTATAAGCACAAACGGTTCGTGACCGCAGTGCACGCGGGGCGCGCAAGGCCGGCCGTACTATTATCACTGGCTTAATTAAAAGATGAATGCGTGTTATCTGTTGGCATCGGACGGTGATCTAATTTATCAAATGACGTAGTTAAATAGAGCCTGAGAGGCATAGAACTGGCCATTTGAGGTATAAATTCTCGCTAATATGTGAACGAAAATAGAATCAACCTTCAGTGGATTAATCATCGCTCTATTTTTATAACAACTTATGATCAAAGAGATTCGATTCTTATATGTCCAAACAAAGTAGTTATATTTATACAAGCGTGTTCAATGTGTGCTGACTATCACATAAGCTTTAGACTTATCGTAGGTGATGGCACTTCTTGAGCAATTTTTTGTATATTATATCAGCAAAAATAAACATACAACTTAATCGAGGGCAAGTAGATATTCACCCGCAATCAAAACATATACATGTTTGGAGGTAGAAAATGTTGTTCCCACTCCTGCAAATAGTTAAAATTGTAAGTACTTATTATGGGGTCCCTAAAAAATTGTAGAGGACATGGTTCATGGAAAAAATAATTAACACGAAATTAAACCGTGTATATTAAGCCAACTCTTTTCATGAATAGCTCTATGGATAAGCAGAGGAAGTGCTAACAAAGTTAAGTACAATTTGCACGATTTCTTGTTTAGTAATTTCAATAGGATGCTGTTTACGTCATTTCGCTTCTCTAGAAACAGCTGATTCAAGTTTCAATTGATTAATATAATAAAAGGTTACACAATATAACATCCTTCAACGTTATTTTTCCTTATCCTTAAATCTCTATACATTTATGAATTCATGTCCTGATATAAATAATTTCTGAAAACATTTCAAATTAGTAACATTTTAAGTCCTGCCACCTTAGACTTCAAACGGTTTAGACAATAGAATAGAGTAAAAAATCTGTATTTAGTCGTAAGAAATTAAAATAAAAAAATTATTCAACTGTACCTATATTATGCTTAGGTTCGATTATTGCTTACGCGTAAAATATATATCAAATACAAATGGATAATAATTCGAAAATAAGTATGAAAAACACCTAATATACTTATAGGTGAAAATATCACACAAGTACGTACCAGTATACCTAAAAAAAATCTTCAGTATGCACAACATCTATTAATACAATATTTGATGAATGTTCTTATTAAAAATTTATCATTTAAAGTCATTGAAGGTGACCCGTTCGAACTTTTGATTGATTGATAAATTATATTTTTTTACTAATCCTAATTTATTTTTCATCAGAATAACAAATCTATATATCAAAATATCATTAAAGGTCTTTTTGATGTAGTTGGTACGAACTTAGGTATGAAAATTCATATTATTAGTCAATTATAAACATAATCGTGCCTTTTCATGAAGAATATCGTAACCTAAAATTCGCATTTCAATCTTCAAAAGGTTTTTTTTCCATAAAAAGCAATTATTAAACATACTTTTGAAAATTGTGACTCTTTTATGTGTAAAATCGAAATCCTTATAAGTGAAATTGATATGGGGGAGAACTGACTGGTTATAAGATTATTACATACCATATATTTTAATCATTTAGCGCTTATGACGTTCCTCTTAAAAGCTCTACATAAATTCCAAGCTTGTCACTAGTAACTATGGCACAAGAGAGCTGGCTCGATTGTGCTAATACCACTGTATTACAGAATACTATGTGAAAATCTTTTGCGTTTCTTTCAAATCCTTTCCCTCGCCCATTATTCTTGACTCCTATTTTATACTCTATCACGTCTCCTTAAAGTTATTAACATACCTATAATACCTCAGGTATATTATAAAAATAATAGTATAATGAAATAGGTATTAATAAACGATGTTAATCGCTTAGATGATCCGCACGCTTATTTGCCACTCCCAGGTTATAAAATGATGTCGGTTAAAAATCCATCACGACTAATGACGTCATTATAAAAAAACAACGTTCCCAGGAGATGAAAACTCATACTCACAACACAAATATAAAAGTACTCCACTAATACAAAATCAACAGAAGCTCTACTCATCCCAAAGACAAACACAAATACGACAGTTGAGATACGACAAGAGAGATTACAACACAAAAGAAAAAAACTTGTGACGAAAGCAGAGTCGATACCCCATATACATAAAATTACGTAAGCGCGAACTGCTCCGATGCTATGTTTAAAAATCGATTAACATCCATACATATGCGTGGTCACGTCTGAATGGCGCCCACGCGCATCGTACTGATGATCCATAATACAATTATAGATCAGGGCGGTTAGTGACGTCACGACGTTGGAGAGTGCCAGCCTTGTACTCGAGTGTCTCTTAGAGGATGCTACTGGACACTTCAGTCGTTTCTATCCGTATCCCCCTAAGGGACTCAACCAAAAACTGGTTAAAAATTAAGTAAATCATTTTGTTTTTGACGTAAGAAAAATAAAAAAAATATATTTATCTCCTATTTTAAATATTTATTTCCGGGTTTGAAAATCGAATTCAGGATGTGGTTATTGTTTTCACGGATTGCCCTTTCATGCGGTAACCTTTTGGAATAGGCTAATCCCGCCTAGATCCTGTGTTATGATTTCTAAAAATTCAAAACAAAAGGATCGTTTTGATCGGGAAAAGAAACTAGTGCGTTAGTTATGACATGTTTATTAACATCCGTGTACGTTCTATATAACACTAGTCGACATTTTATTACACGTTAATTTCTATTTTTTTTTTTCAATTTAAAACACAAAATACAACTTTACCTGAACTGCACCACGTCTTGATCATTGAGTACTCAATGTATTTTAATCCTCTAAATGCCTACGTCTACATCTGTTCCTCCCCACCCGCCTACTCTATGGCCAGTTCATTGTTTAAACTATGACTGGATGACACATTTCCAAGAATAGTTCAAGTCGGTCCAAATCAAATGCGCAGGAAACTCGACTGCGACGTCGCACGACATCGCCTAACTGTAATACTAAACAGTCCATTTGGATCACCATGCGATTTAAATGCGAATAATCAATTAAATCAATTGATCATGATTAATTTAATGTATTTAATTAGTTGTGAAAGAGATGCGAAAGTGTGTTGTGGAGTTTAGTGATGTGGGGTGCCGGATTTTCGGTTTTAGACGGCATGGGCTACGCGTTGTCGTAGAAATATGCCGAATGGCATTAATTACTAAAAAGTGTTTTTGTATACTGTTCTGTGCCAAAAAGCTACGAAAGTTAAAATAAGTATATTTATTATTTTCAGGGAATTTACCGTCAAGAAGTTCTTATCTCTTGCCAGTCAAAACAATTATTCGGGCCTTATGAAAAACTAAATGAACATGATGGACTAAAAATGCGGCATAACATGCAGATTTCAGTATGGTGAGTTTTTCATCATCGTATAATACGATGATTGCTATGCACATACGAAAATACCACCAGCTTTTAAATCCACGGCAAACTTATAAAAGTAATGAAATGCAATAGCCAAAACATTTCCTTCACATCTTCAATAAGAAAGCAGCACCACCACAGAAGAACCAAACCATTTGGATACTCAACCGAAAAATGTTTGGTGAAATGAAATGAAATGAAAATATTTTATTGAACCAATGAATGTCATACATTATTTAAATTCACGCTTTAACGGGACAGTGGTAAGGCCCTGTCTTATGCTTGTGACCTATTAGTACCTATTAGTAGTTATTCCTTAATCCGGCTTATAAGAAAATCCGAAAAGGCGGTAGCCACACCCCCTCCTTATATCCTAATTGGCCAGCTGTCAAGACTCGGAAACGTTAATAGCCCATATCCATTCGATACGACAGTGCGGATGTTAATTGACATCATGAAAACGCTCGACAATTAACACTGGGAATATTAAATACTGGCTAGGAAATTTTCGCTCACTGCAAAGACTTAGACACCAATAGAAAATTTTGTATGGTGAAAGTAATGGAAATAACAAAATTAATCTAAACTAATATTATTCTATTATTTATTTTATCAGCCCATATACGCCCCACTGCTGGGCACGGGCCTACTCTACAATCAAGAGAATCGATTGAGAGTGGTTAGGCCATATTTATTGTAACTAATATTATTAAAGTGATATATTATGAGTAAGTAATTTAAAACTAACCACTAACTAAAATAATAACTAAAATGCCTAACCACTCTCAATCGTACTCTCGATTGTAGAGGAGGCCCGTGCCCTGCAGTGGGTTATATATAGGCTGATACAATACAAAAAAAGTAATTTAAAATGGCCTATGTTCAGCAGTGGACTTCCTGTGGCTGAAGAGAGAGAGAGAAAGAATTTAAAATGACAGGTTAGTGATGGCTAGTGGCATTTTATGCAGCAATTGACTATCTGTGACTTAAAATGATGGTGATAATAATGATTAAAACAGGTGAAACGGATTGTTAAAAAATGTTTTAAAAATAAAATTTCTTGTAATTTTGTGTTTGTATTATAAACAGTATAACAATCTATTGGATATTACACTTTCCTTTTTTGCAGAAAAATAAAATTTCAGTAAATTCCATAATTACTTATTAATATAATAACAAAATACATTTACAAGTTATTGTATTCTTCCCACATTTACGTAGGTCTATCGCAAAATGCATTTGCGTATCACAAAATCTGATAAACGACCGCCAGTAAAACATAGTAGTAAAAATTTATGAATTATAGAGTGCCCTACAAATATTATTTTTTTAATAATACATTTAGAAGCACGTGGGGTTGGAGCTGCAAATTTTACGATTCACGCCGCTTATCGAGTTACACTATCTACAATAGCACAAGCGCATAAAAATTATCAATTAATTGAGAAAGAGTCAAATTTAAAACATAATGAAGTGTAGATTAGTTTTAAATAATCTGGCATCTGCAAATTAGTTATTGATTTGCTTATGATTACCTTCGCCAATTAAAATTAAGAAAAAGAATCAAATAATCTAATAGTACTTGGGATTTGATGAAAGGTTATAAGAAAAACTGATGAGAATGTCTGGACGTTGGGCCTTCAAATATACTCATGAAATATCTCAACACTAAATATTTTATGATTTTAAATCCATTGTATAATAGATAAGTAATACAATTACGTACTAATTATGCAGCAAAATAATTAAAATGACGACAGTTTACGCGTATCACACGCCCAACATATAAGCGGTGACTAGCAACTAATATCCTAGATCATTGACCAAACTTACTATTCCTCACACCCCAAACTGCAAAATAACTCCACACCCACGACACTAAAAATAGACCTTATGACCACAACACAGGAACAGTTAACAGCAAAAATTCCTTGCGTATAATATTTTAACGATGTCTCCTTTTATGCCGGTTAATAAAACAGTAATAAAACTTGGTTCAAAGTACGCGAAACTATCGCGCACGTGAATCAGATTTCACATGAAATTGGCGAAGTGGACGATAGACGATTGCCCATCGAGCGCAGACGCCGGAAATCCTGTTAAGTAAAGATTTTATCATTTACTTGTGATACAACAATTCAATAAGTTTTAGAATTGGGCAAAGATTATTTCGGGACAGAACGGTCAGAGGTTTGATGTGTGCACGGAATGTCTTGTAGGTCTGTTTTTGAAATGTCGATTTTACGTAATATACTTTGATTTTACAGAACCTTTTTTAAAGTATAATTTTATCCACGAAGGCGCATATCTACATGTGTAGGTGAAGCTTATCCTAGCGTAAACATTCACGCTTGTATACCAGAGGAACTGGGTAGAGGGGCGACTTGTAGCCTCCAAATTTTGGCGATGTTATTTCTGTTCCAAGACATGATAGGGATGACCCATAAGGAGATCTAGTGTAAAGGATTTTTTATGTATTATGCTTTTAGACACACGACAGCTGAAAGGTGATCACTTTCATAATTATTAATTCAGAGCAGTCTACTTCTCGGACATGGCAAACTAATTTGCCTTGTCATTTTACCACCTATCACTCTTTTCAGAAATAAGCCTTTTAGTCTACCACACTGGCCTAATCCGGACTCCTACAATTCCAACATAGGCATAAACTAAAATCCAACAAACCCATCTGCCATCCTTATTCTGTGCCACCGAACGGGCCTGCTTAACTATGCGCAATACAGCGCGTAGCTCGTGTACACCCGATATATAGATCATCATATTGTTCTTCATTTAACTTGCACCGCATAGTCAGCGGCGGCGACGCGCGCTGCATAGTAATCGAAAGCTTTTTTGAATTAGAATTAGACTGTTTGTATTGTTGTCACAGAATACTAAAGTCGGTTGTGAGTTTTGTTTAGTGGAAATTATTAAGGTAATGCTGGTTGATTTTTGATTTGTGTGTTTTGTGATTTTGCCAGGGTGGTTTATAAAAGTGTTAGGTGGAGTTAAGGGTACGGGTATTTTGGGAATTTTTTATAACTGATTTTGTATGACTGATGATTTCATTCTTAGATTGTGGAAGTATTTTTTGGAATAGATGGTGTCTAGTCGATAATCAGTTGAACAAAGTTCAGGGTTTGGTGTTCGTGCAAGGATTTACATATGGTTATTAATGTAAAGAGATTGGTGTAAGATATGGCCTATTTGGCGCACTAGGCCAGCGTGGTGGACTATATGGCCTAACCACTCTCAATCGTACTCTCGATTGTAGAGGAGGCCCGTGCCCTGCAGTGGGTCGTATATGGGCTGATACAATACAATACAATGGCCTATTTAACCTGAACTAATCTAAATAATATGCTAATGTTAATGAAGGCACGCGAACAAGTAAGTGATCGCCCGTGAACTGATTTGTAAAATTAGTTATTACATTTTATACGAATGGAGTAAACCTTCAACACAGTATAATTTTGAACCTAATGTGATGCCTTACCTCAAAATTTAAGGTGTAAAACATCACAGTATAAAATATAGCCTTACACAGACGGCTTAGTAAACAATCACTGGCATTCTTAAATCACGGCAATACCATAGGGATGCATCAGCTACTGCCTACGCAAATATTTGTAGAAATTATTAATTAATGTATTTTGTAGTAATATAAATTAAATCGGAATAATATAAACAGTTTTCGTCACAAAACCACTGACAGATTTTTATAATCCACTTTGTTGTGCTGAACCCCTGGCACTACGAAGGTCTATGCGCGGTGGCGATCGCTTACCATCAGGCCGGCAGCGTTCTCGTCTGCCTGCGAAGACCATAAAAATATTGTAAGAGAGAATCCCTAGCCCAGCAGCGTGAAGCGCCCATGTATTTCAATGCTTACAGTAATTTATATTTTATTTTTATTGTAGAATCAGAATTTTCCCTTCTTTCTTAGTAAATTAATGTTAACATGAATGACGAACCTATCGGATCTACATGGAAAAGAGCTGAGTATAAAACGGCAGCCCGCCTATTCAAACATATCTCGATATTATGTGGTTATGTATATATTTTTATCCACAAGTGGGCAAAAAAGATAACTACATGGAATGGACCATTTGGCAGAAGAACCAGAGGAAGACCAGTAGAGAGATGGATCGATGAAATTATCAATACTGCAGGAAAAAACTGGATAGAAAAGGCGAAAGACAGATTGAGGTGGAGCAAAATGGAGGAGGCCTTTACTCTCTAAGGAGAGGTCCTTAATAAAGAAATAAAACATAATAATATAGAACACATATTTATAATAAAGAAAAAAAAAATAAAAAAAAAACTAAATTAACGAAACTATTACTAACTACGAAATTATTACTAATTAACTAAGGTATGAGCACTAATTAAGAAACTGAGCTAACAAACTAACTTAACTACTAACCCCTTTGAAACAAAATCACTATTGTCGGAGTACAAGATAATATGTTAGTAATAGTAATTGTATATGTAAGAAACATGTATTCTTTTATATTAAGGAAATAAATAAGGCTTTATTATTATTATTATTATATATTTTTATCCAACATTTGGCGTCATAACGTTGGTTAACACATTTTTGTGAAATGTATTTATTACTACTTCATTATTTTTTATATAAAACAATTAACAGTCTCCGTGGCGCAGTTGGTTAGAAGCCGGCTGTGAAACGAGAGGCCGCGGGTTCAATCCCCGCACCGAAACAAATATTTGTGAGAACCACAGCTGGGTATTTGTTTCGGGTCTGTGTGTTTGTGAAACCGAAAAGTCGCTTGTAGTTCTTGAAACCCACGACAAAAGACTCAATCTTAGTGTGAGACCAGGACTAAGTATGTCGCTCTCTAAAAAAAAATTGTAAAACCCCCCAGGATCTTGTATAAGACAATTAACGATAGTCAAGTGGCAAATCTAGGTAGTTGGTTATATGAATGTGGTTCAAACGACAAGGGTGTGAGTTTATGTACTTATTGATGTATGAGCAGCATGTTTGGGTCCGAACTATGAGATCCTAGATTCGATTCTGAAGAAGGGCATATGACGGATATAAACCAGACGAATTGTGGGTGGCACTAGTATTACCTACATTGATACATAAATAGACTCACGCCTTTTTCCCAAAAGGGGAAGGCAGAGGTGCCACCATGACACCCACATTTCGCCTTGCATGTTCCGTCCCACGATGTCATAGGCGGCGAGCTTATCGCTATATCGGGCACAAATTTTTGATATCGGACTGCTAAAGAATTGAAAAATCCATTATCACTTTGCCCGACCCGGGATTCGAACCCGAGACCTTAGCTTTGCAACCGTACCGTGGTACAACTACGCCACCGACGCAGTAATATTACTCTGGGTACACAATTGTTTATTTATCCATGCAAAATGCTAATAGCATCAAACACATACAAACCATTTCCCTAATCGACACATCGCGGTCCAAAAGATTCCTATCAAAAATCCAATTTATTCCACCCTAGAGATCCCGAGGTTGTCTATGCCAACTCACGTGCTGTGACGTCACCGGCAAGCGCGAACGGTACGCATCCGCGTGGCGAGCCATAAATCTGCAAGCGTTTGTCGCGGCGTGAGTAATGCTTGTAACCGTCGTGCTTTTTATAGGCATTTTTTATATATAGAAGTAGGAGTAAAAATGTGCATTTGTTGATCTAGTATGTGAATGAATCTTGTATCTCGAAGTCCTGGATTTAAATACTAGGATGAGTGACTCACGTAATTTGTCTTTCAATTTAAACCGACTTGCTCTTTAGTATCCTGTCACGGTTTGGTGTCAGAGAATAATAGATTCATCCTTCAAAATATGACAGCATCCTTGGCGTAGTTGGTTAGACGCCGGCTATAAAAAGAGAGGCCGCGGGTTCGATACCCGAATCGAGATAAATTATTGTGTGATCTAAAGGCATTTATTTTGGGTCTAGGTGGTTGTGAGACGAAATACCTCCCGTAGTTTCTGATACCAAAAACGCAAGACTCGGTCTGAGTGTGGGGTCGGAACTATGTATGTGACTGTTGGGTATATTTATTTATATAATTTTCTGATATTTCTCGGCATTTTCACACTCACGTTCACAAGCCTTCTACATTTTTACAGTTTATACATAATTATAATGTTTTCTGAATAAACCACTTATGCGTTTTTCGTATCTGAAATGAATTAAAATACTTAATACATACGCAATTGGATGATTTCATTTTTCTATATTTTGATTCATGCTTTCGTTTTTAGTATTTTTGGCCTATGGAACTTAGGATATTTCGAGTTAAGAGCGTACCTACTTATTTAATGCGGCTTGGTAACGCATCAACGATTTCCACGAATTTGTAAGTGTTTATTGATAGAGATGATTCTTAATCATCAGATGGTGGTTGTCCAACAGTGGACAACGATATAAGCGGATGAAGATCAGGCAGTGGTTTTGGTTATACCATAGCATCCCCCGCTTCTTCCATCAATTATTTTTGTACGTAGGATTACCACGAACAATTTAACTGCGTGCTATTAAAAGTAGTAGTAGTGTACTGGTGGTAGATTTCTCACATGTAAGCGGCCACCTGGGAGGTACCACCGTAATGACTATTTCTCCCGCCAAACAGCAGTGTAAATGCACTGTTGTGTTGTTTGTCCGGTTTAAAGGACATTGTAGCCAGAGTAACTACTGGACATAATGAGACGTAACATCATATGTCTCAGGATGGCAATGCAGTGAAATGCTAAGCATTGCTTTGTAATTCAAGGTGTTGTTTGGTTTTGCTACTGTCTATTAGCGGTCGTATCGCTTACCAACAAGTGAATGGCATGCTCGTCTCGCGATAAAAAGGCAATCTGTATCCAAACTTGATATTACTTTTATCCCAAATCATCCTTCTATTTCATAGGTGAGCTCAAGGAAATCTTTAACTTTGTTTACTATAAATTAAGTTTAGTTAATTGCTAATTCAACTGATAATAAATTATATCCGTTATTGTTTCCAATAATAATACTGGGAAGGGAAACTGTAAAGGTTTAAATAACAGTGTATTTGTATAATTTGCGAGATTGACACGAAAGAAGGAGAAGCTTAAACAAGCCTCTCGCATCTTTCCATAAGAGGTTTCCGCAATAAAATTCTTAAGTTATTGTAGTCCACCAATTTTTACTGTGGTAATGTGGTGAATTATTCCTAAATCCCTATTCATAGTAACGGAGGCCCGCGCTTAGCAAAAGGACTTTATAAATGAAGTGATATATACCTTCTACAAACGACTCGATTAGTTTTGATACTTGGTGTTATTTCTTTGTGTCTTAATTCATCCTGGCTATCAGTTGCAGATGTAGGCCAGATATTCTTTCATCACCAAGGTCCATCCTTACCCGAGCCAGTGACGAGTCTTTGTAATTACCCGTATGCTAATTGCGACAATCCGTAGCGGAATGTCCGCACGCGATGGCGACGCCGATGCATTTCAAATCAACTGCCCCGTACCGTTACACTACTGTTCTTGTTTGTTTAATCGTGTTAATTAGATTTTACAAGGCACAGGATGCAGGTGTGAGGTTTTTAAAGAGCTGGGTTAATATACTTGCTATTAGGATGACGATCGAGTGAAGTGGAGATTGATGAGAAAAGTGGACCTTGATATAGACTGTAATCGTCCATCCATCCATGAGCCAAAAGAAGTCTACTGCTGAACATAGGCCTCCTTCAATGATGTCCACAGTGACCTGTTGGAGGCAGCCTGCATCGAGCGACGTCCCGCTGTAATAACTTCATGTAAAATAACGGTTCAACTGTTGTTACTTTTTTACATAAAAATCGGCGAGTTGGAAAATTTGTTAACTACTGGCTGATTCTAGAATATTAAATTAGTAGTAAAAAAACAGTACATACACAACACCTCAACCATCAACAGTCTGTCAATTCCAAACTTAGTTAAACTATTCATCCATTTAAAAGAGAATATATAAAGGTTAAGCCAGAAGCCTACGTCACAGGTAGCCATTTGCATGGATGAGTCAATTACTCCATTATTATTCGGACTAGACCGCCTAATGCGCCCACCCACTTAGCCCAGACAAACCGTTATAGAAATGAAACAATGAAATAGCTAAGTCTGGATTTAGGAAGGTGATTTGGCATTCTAGATAGTTCTGCGTGATTTATATCTTTTTATATTCATTTATATGTGCATAAGCTCACGTATATCCTTTAGGGGATATGCAAAAGTACTAGAGCCACCCACAGATAATTGGATGTATTTTTGTCCCAAATTGTGATAGGATGTGAGTCTATCATGCCGCATATAATTTTAAGTCGAAAAACGTGCACAAATTGGCGTAGCTGACCTGATACCTGAACCTAGGACCTCGCCGATCCACAGCTCATATACACAAATGTGTGTGACTATACGAAGATTTACAATTTCCATTGCTTGTGGAAAACCCGTCATAGTAAACATGTGTGTTTTCTTTTAGGTTTAAGTCATGTATATTTTATTACAATCAGCCTACTTTAATGGCCCATTCACAAGGAGAGAAAATCATATGCAATTATCGCATGTAATAACTGCTATAACTTTATCGTATTCTGGTAAATGTTTACACGATGCAAATTTTATCTCTCTCTCTCTCTCTCTTCAGCCACAGGAAGTCCACTGAACATAGGCCTCCCCCATAGATCGTCACATACACCTGTTGGAAGCGGCCTGCATCCAGCGACAATTTTTTTATATCATTAAGATAATCGTATCTTCAAGGCGAGAATCTCTTTACTTATAAATGGAGCTTAATTGTGTCGACTGTCGAGATATTAGATAGAGTTAACTTTAGCCGGTAGAAGTACTGTTTGTATAGCATTTGACAGCCTTTGTGACGCAGTTGGTTAGACGGCGGCTGTGAAACGACAGTCCGCAGGTTCGATTCCCGTATCAAAACAAATGTTTGTTAGGCCCAGAAGTATGCCTCAGGTCTGGGTGTTTGAGAGACCGAAAAGTCTCTCGTAGTGTCTGATTCCCACGACACAAGACTTAATTGATCTTAATGTGGGGTCAGGACTATATATGTGACTGTTGGGTGTGTTTATTTATATTTATTTATTTATTGCACTTATTATCTGCTTAGTTCACTTATCGGTTAAGTATAGGATAAAACTTTACTTACTCTAGTAGTGAAAGGGCCTACTTCTATTGTACGTCCCTTGTGTACTGCCTACGTAAATTCAACCCATCAAAGTTCGTTTTGGTAGTTTACTAGTTTTAGTAGAGCTAGACTTGGACCATTAAAATGTGAAGTTTATTTCATAATTTTCACTACTTGTAAGAAAATTAAAAAAAAACAAGTCAATATTTGTTTTCAAAAATGTATAAAATTAAACGAGTGCCTTTAAATAAATTTCACATGAAAACCAATTCCAACAATCGCATCCTAAAAATAGCAATAAGTTCGCCACACGAGGCGGCCGACCAAAAAAACAGCGGTGTCAAAGTACCAATCGCGAACCACGTCTGGCATACAACTAACCAATTTATCAACGATACCCTATGAGGTCCGACTCGTAATGCTGGCTTCAGCATATCTCCAACCATCAATCAAAATACAGGATACATACACTGGGAGAGAGAAAAAAAACTATGTAATGTAAAAGCACGCTTAAAGATTCCAAACGCGCATGCGCCGAGCGGAAACAGCACGTAGCGGAAACGTCAGGACGCGGTACGATTTCGAATTTGGAATCTCGCACTCGAGATTTGAATGGGTGACATGGCGTCTACTCCGTTTTTTTATTGCTCGTGTTTTTTTCTTCTAAAATGCGCACCGGAGCGCGTTTATTGATAGTTTCCTTTCTAGCGCGTTGTTTTAATATTAGGGGGTTATTATCAAAACTGATGGACTTTTTAAATGTTTGTAATTTGTGGCGGTCGATTTGTATGCTGGTGTGTTTGTAATTATACCATATTATACAGTCATATATTAAAGACATGGTAACAGTGTACAATGCCATCATGTTAGACTGTCTTATTATATATTGGATCATCTTTAAACTACAATAATTTTACTTACTATTCTCAAAGTTAGGCTTAATAAAATACAATATGCAAATAAGAATTGTTTTTAATTTCAAACGCACACTCTTAAAAAAACAGTAAATATGGAAAAGCGAAAATTGTACCGTTATATTTAGAGAATATGTGAAAACACAAAAAATATGAAATTGTATTGGGAATTGACATACATAAAAATCACACCTGTTGTACAAATAGCTTTCCTTTTCCTGTTCATTCACTTCAATGCCCCATCTCCTTACTAGTAGCTTCTAAACGTGTAAACTAATATAATTCTATCTCCGTTTCCACACTTCCTACTTAAAACCATTTATTTAAAGCACTCGAAAAATCAACATAAGCATACAAATTCAAAACAACCTTCAGAGTTCATTCAAAATAAGACTCCGAGCGCGGCGCTCTAACAACCCAAATTACCATCGCATAAAAAATATAGTAATCGGTCTACCACGCTTACAAAAATAACGCATTGAGCAACAAAGTAAAAGATATTAACTAAAACTGTACATAAATTGACTGCCTCCGTGGCGTAGTGGTACTACGGTACGATTGCAAAGCTGAGGTCTCGGGTTCGAATCCCCGGTCGAGCAAAGTGATATTGAATATTTCTATTAATTATCAGTCCGGAGTCAGAAATTTGTGCCCAATATGGCGATAGGCTCGCTCCCTATCACATCGTGGGACGGAATATACAAGGCGAAACGTGGGTGTTCTGTTTAGCACCTCTGCCTACCCCTTCTGGGAAAAAGGCGTGTGTTTATGTATGTTATGTATACATAAATTGTACATCTTGTTTTTATTATTGTATTGCTATTTTTTTATTATTGTATTTTTTAATTATTTTTGTATTGTATTTCTTCATTATCTTTAAATTACTATGCTACTATTATTTACAATGATATTATATTGTAATGCCAATTAGTTCAGACTGTGATGTTCATGGTGTGTACTCTTATTTGATTGCCATGTGGTGTTTGCCTGTAAATAATTGTTGCTCTTATGAATAATTAATAAATCACCTTACGATATTGATGTAAGAATTAGAGTGAACAATTGTGGGTAAACCTGTTAAATAAAATAAAATCTCTGTCATCATCATCATCATTCACAGCCTGTAGGGTCCCACTGCTGGGTATAGGCCTCCCTCATACTATGCCACTTTAATTTTTCTTTTGTCAGTCGCATCCAGGTTCGGCCTGCGACTTTGACAATGTCGTCGACCCATCTTGCCGCCGGACGGTCAACGCTGCGCTTACCCAGTTTTGGCCACCATTCTGTAAGCGCCTTACTCCACCTGCCATCAGTATCAAAATCTCTGTATTACTTTCCAATTTAACCACTACCACTCTATTTCTACTGCTTTTTCCACTCCGTCCAAAGGTTGTCTGGAAGTGATCGCCGTCGTAAGCGATAACACCGCCTCTTGTACTACCAATAATTTATATTTAAGCCTGTTTTGTATATTTTTTTGTTTTTAATCGTGTACAATAAAGTATTTATTATAAAAAATGTCATAATTTACTACCTCATTGAATAGATAATTATTAGAGTTCTCGTTGACTTTACTTAGTGTAGGAGTTAAAACGATTGGTATGCTGAACCCAAATTCCACCCACTTGCAAGTCGTCGGAGATTTAGCAAATCATAAACTTTCAAATTTCTTGTCAGACCAATGAATCGAACCCGAGTTATTACGTAGCTTTATGCACTATGGTATTGCAGATGTTTATGGGCGGCGGTAATCACTTACCATCAGGTGAACCACATCCTCGTTTGCCATTTGTAATATAAAAAATGTTGCTACTAGACCAAGAGTAGATATGAATAGATTGAAGTTATCTTTCTTTAAACACAAATAAATACATATAACAGTCACATACATAGCCTTGACCCTACTCTAAGATCGAGTCTTGTGTCGTGGGTATCAGAAACTACGAGAGAATTTTCGGTCTCACAAAAACCCAGACCAGACACAAAGACCCGTGGATCACACAAACATTTGTTTCAGTGGGATCGAACCCGCAGCATCTCGTTTCACATCCAATGGCGAACGAATTGCGCCACGTAGGCTGAGTTACAACATAAGCCTTCCAAGGATGTCCATAGCGACCTGTTTGATCCATCTCGTAAACGGACGCCCTTAAAATCCAATCTAATCAATCCAATATCGTCAGATTCCCTATCCCGTAACACAACATCAACTAGAAATCAATCTGGCGACTCCAGAGCCGCGTCTGGATCGTTTGTCCGCAGCTCGCCGTGTGAACACTGGGGAACATTAATAATATGTTCACGCCGGCCCGACAGGGGGCAGATGTCAGCCACGCTTCACACTGATGTATGTAAACCGTTTTGCATAGCCCCTACATCATCGCGTTCTCACAAAACCGTTGGACTGTATAAATCTTTGGATATTGGCTACGTCTGTGTAACTGGCGCAGAAGGTTAGCTCCTTGCGACGGAGTTTGTAGGTTCTATCTAAGAATGAATAAATACTGGTATGGTTTACAAATATTTGTCCGCATCTGGATATTTATGTACGACATTTTCGTTGATAATTGCATGCAAGAGATAACATATCATTACCAACCATTATAATATAGTAGATAATATTTTCGAAATCGGAAATTTAGGGTTCTTTACCAATTTCGTATCTGAAGATCTAAGTCTGCGTACTACCGGTTTGGAACTTGGAAAAGATAGGCGTCACAATAGCTCCAGAGATGATTATCGGTCGCAAATCTATGTCTGTCTGTCTGCATGGAATCACCAAGTGCAGTACAGAGGTATTAGTTAAAGGTTTTTTAACAGAACATGCTTTCATCAGATTTGTAAATTCCACAAATATTCGTTTAAAATCGTATTAACAACAGCACTAATAAATTAAGTGTACCGTTGTTAAATCCAACGCGGTTTGTACCGTGTTGTTAATATGGACATCTTAAATCTTCTTCGTTTGGGTGGTCGACACGGTCGTAAACTCTTAACCGTATTGCTTTACATTAGAGATTTATCAGCACGTGTGAGTCTACTTTCTTTATAATTTCGTGCGTAATTATGTTATATGTATTGAATAAATAATATATAAATAGGAGCAGCAGCAGGCCCGTAATATATTCAATTGTATTATCAAGCTACATAGATAATGAATAAGATTAAAATTTTAAAGACGAGGCCACATACCTACTTGTGTAATTTTGGACATCTATCTATATAATAGACGTAAAGGTTTGAACAAGTCGCTGGACACAAGACGCCACGGAAATCTTTTAGGAGGACAGATCTTTTCAGATATCAAGCGAAAAATCATATGAAATTAATTTTTATAGATTTTAACCGCTGTTTTTGGCTACATCATTTATGAAAATCCTGTTATTGTATATCATAATGTATGTGACTGTTAGGTGTATTTATTTATAATAGTGGCAATAGAACATTCAAGGATACTGCCCATATCAAATTGTGTAAAATATCTCAAATTATTGTAAAACATAATTTCAGCAAATGAAAATGACTTGTATTAATCATTTTCAAACCTATGAGTAAAAAATGCACCTAAACTGACCCTTATAAAAAATTAAGGCGCAACGCCCGGTAGCCGCATCCGGGGTGCCTTAATGACACCGAAATTACGAACTTTTTGGGTCCATCAAAAGTGGTAATTACCTGATCGAGTTTCGTTTTTTTTTTGGATCCAATCACGTGGGTTTTTTGCTGAACGCCCGTCATCGTCGCGTTTATAAGGTCACCTTAATGTTAATTCGGCGATTATCAACGTTTCAAATCTTGGATAGGTTTATTCTGTACCTTTATTGTGTTGGGATGTTATCATTAATTTTGAAGATGTATGTATTTGTTATTTATGTCTGTCTGTACTATTCATATAAAATTGCGATGTTTTAATAATATTTTTATTACAAATTCGCAGGAGGAATGTGTGCCCGATATGGCGATAGACTCACCTATATACCACTCCTATAACATCGTGGGACCGAACACACAAGGCGAAACGTGGGTGTCCTCGTTGCACCACTGCCTACCCCTTCGGGGATAAAGGCCTGATGTTTATGTATGTATAATAATGTTTTGAATCCTAAAACGTATTGTTAAAGACATTTGTCTTGTAAAAGGTAGAATTAAGTATAATCCGTTATGATTAGTCTTAAAAGTATTTTAATCTCTCCCGCGAATATCCATAACGACCTGCTGGAAGCAGTGCAATTGCAAATAACTAAAAAATATAAAAGGAGGCAAAGAGTAAACATAAGTAAAAACAAAATTTAACCCGAGCATACCCAAGACAATTCACAGTGTCAAAACTCCAGGTATGATCCGAACAAAATTGTTTCCATCAAAAAATCACGTCAACCATCACATTTGGCACGAGTTAAATTGATTTTTTAGCTCCCGGAGTGCACCGTACAAAAAACTAATTGCATTATATTTTTTCATTTTCCTCAATGTGTGATTTTTTGTAATTAGTCCAGTGTTTTTCTGAATCGTGCACACAAAGGTTGGGCGCAATTTAATCATTGATTGGATGATGTCAGATGTACCAGAAATAGGTTAAAGCCTGACCTTTAAAGAAAAAAACGAGACCATGCTTTTGGAGTTTTATAGAAGGCACGATTTGAATGTTGATTTACTGCGAATTATTTAAGTTAGTATTCCTTTGTAGGCATCCTATACTGAACAGTCATATTTTTCGACATGCATCAGCTTCGTGGCTTAAGGCTTTAAGCCTGCTCTATCATTGTAGAATCTGTATTCTACAGCGGAAGGTACTTCTCCCGTCATCGTTTATGAACTAATGTAATATTTTTAATTGAAGGCTTAAATCTCCTTTACCGTTAATAACATAAGGTCTAAATATTCATAATTCGATAACTCTACAAGATTTCCTGTCGCCTATCTAGTCACATACCAATCTCATAACTCCAGTACTTCACACGGGAACCTCACCGTGTTAACCATATGAATGGCCCAGACATCTCCACTGTACTATTTAGCACTGAAGCGACCAATTTATATTGACCTACCATGCCTGTTAGTGGTATTATAGCAAGTGTCTAGGAACTTGGTTCAGACATTAGGGGTCAAGATATATTGGTGCTTGGGATGGAAGGATGCTGTAAAATTTTTAGTGAGAATTTCTTATTTTATGATAACTTAATTGTAATAATGGGATTGTATGGGACCGGAATTTTATGTTTTTAACTTTCATGTGACAGAGCAACTTAGTATTTCTTTAGAGTTTATGATTTTGATTTTTGTCTGTGTATTTTGTTTTTAGTTCAATATGAAAATGTTATTTATTATTCATTAAATTTATACCTTCTTTATCTACATGCATAAACATGACCTGACTAATATTAATCCTGTAAATTGTTAAATACTGAATTGACGTACACAAATAATTTATGAATTAAAGCCAGAAGTCCAGATTTAACATAACATCCGCACTACTGTTAAACCATAAAGACTTAGTGTGTTTGTAGCAACAGCCTTCGTGGCGCAGTTGGTTAGACCCCGGTTGCGAAACGAGGCGCCGCGGGTTCGAGCCTCGCATCGAAACAAATGTTTGTGTGAACCATAAGTATTTGATTCAAGTCTGTATGTTTGTGAGACCGAAAAGTCTCCCGATAACCACGACACACGACTCCAACTTACTGTGGGGTCAGGACTATGTGACTGTTTGGTGTATCTATTTATTATTTATTTGTAACACGAATTATATTATATTAATTATATACTTTTAGATAACCCATTCATCCACCCTTTCATCCTTCCTTATCCATACTTCATCAGACCTATGACTATAATTTGTCTTCTACAACAATGACAAACAAATAACAAAAATAATAACTGGAAACCTCATAAACAATGTAAAAATGTAGATGAGACAAACCGCGGGACCGTAATGCGTCTCGTTGGCTTTCATTACACGGCGATAAAGCGAGCTCACGACAAATGTTTAATGTAGATGATATTTTTACGTTTCCGCGGTCAACGGTTCGCTCACCGCAAATGTGGGGTTGGGGAGTTTTGATCCTTGTTTATTTTTCCGGCTATAAAACGAGAGATCGCAGTTTCGATCAAGGTATCGAGACAAGATTTTGTGTGATACATATTATGTTTGGCAAGAGACCACTGGTTCAATACCCACGAAGATGCAGTATTGTAATCCATAAGTAATTGTTTTGGATCTGGGTTTTAACAAGATCGATATGTCTCTCGTAGCTCTTGATATCCATAACACAATCTTCGTTCAGCGATGGCTATATAAAAAAAAAACTTTTTTTTTGTCTAATGTATTAAAGGAATTTGACCATACGTGTAGATTACAAAAAAAACTGTTGACCTCAATTTGGTATCAATAAGATTTTAATGAGCTAAGATCTAGCGATTCATGTAGGAAGTGTTATATTTCATTGCCGGTTTGTTTAAGCAAAAAATTGTACTAAGTATATAAATTAATATGGATAATAAGCTCATCTGTATAAGGAAGTTCTATTTTTAGAAACTACCCAGGCGGCTTCTCAGATATGAGAGACCTGTCACCAGTCGAACAAACCTTCCTTAAAGTAGTTTTGAAGTTCTGAAAGACAGGAATACGAAATAAGTACACCTTACGGTCTCATACCCTGATCATCACCTGACCCCATTCTGAGATACAAGTCTTTATCTTTTTGGTCTCACAAAAACTCACACCCAAAACAAATGTATGTGGATCCCACAAACATTAGTATGCGGGGATGGAATCTACATTTTATATAGGATAGGTCCGGTAAACGAGCAAGCAGTTTACATCCACATCCAAAACACTTGGATCATGGATGTGTTGCCGGCCCATCACATCGGGAGGGGAGCGGGAAGGATAAAGGATAGGAAGAGGAAAGGGGTATTGGGCATCCGGCAGTCTCACTCACAGAACGAAACGCGACAGCATAGCTGTCTACATTTTATTTCACAGTCGACATCTAGCCAATTGCATTACTTACTCGAGGATACCGAACAGCTACCAACTTGGCACTGTGCACAGATATATAGATTATCTGACAAATAAACAAACATTATCTGAAGACAGAAATTGATACATAGAATAACATGTACATTTCACACTAGCGAAGTGGCGAATATCAACCGGCTAGATATTATAGATATGCATAACCGATTGCAGATGCGTATCATGCGTTCGACTGTTTTGGATGTAGCAATGTTTCCGGTTCACTACGGTATACTATTAAATGCAAATATAATTATTGCATTCATTCATTTTACGTGATAACTTAGTGTGGGTTGACTATGTTTCAGAGAACCTTTGCTTTGTATTGGAAAGTACATAATATGTTGTGTGTTCCTCTATTCTTTTGGATAAATGTTATTTATCAAAAAAAATCGACTACCGGCTAAGTAAAGTTTGTGTAGATTGCAAAAATCTTGCTTACAATGTAAAATTATTTTTCCTTCTCTATCTTTGCACTTTGTTTTGCTGATTTTCCGTTTCTTTTTAGATTTTTAATGTACTTTAGAAAAAGGTAATTATCAATTCGACCTGTATGTATGTAATATTGTGAGAATCGCACAGTTCATTTCTTTTTTTTTTTTTATTGTAATAGAATGGTGAGACGAGCGTGCCATTCGCCTGATGGTAAGCGATACGACCACTCATGGACAGTAGTAAAACTGTAAATAGAAGCAAAACTGCCTCTCACATATGAGAGATTTACCACCAGTAAAAAAAATCATATTATGCAATTATTAAAAAAAATTGATCAATATGTCCCTAAAAGCTCAAATACATGAAAATTAATTACACATTAAAATTAACTAAATAACAAACAATATAACAATAGTTTAACAAGTATCAAGACTAGCAAGCGACAGTACAGTGCAGTAAAATAATTTGTTTCAATCTAACTTGTCTGTCAACAACCACCGCAGACTAGTTACACAAACTCCACGTCTAGACCTCTCAGCCTTTCTATTTACAATAAACAATTTTCATTAATTCTATCTTGTGCATTTCGTATTTTAATCTTTGTATTTTTTACTCTTTTGGATCTTGATCCTTTTTGGCTAAGCACGACGGTTTGCTTAATTATTTTTGCTTTAACAGGATTTTTATATTCAGTCCACCATGGTACATAAAGTGGTAAAGTATGGTAGGCGGATAATATTTAGTAGGCTAGTATTCAATATGAATTTTACTGGTGGTCTCATATGTGATTATATTTCTCCCGCCAAACAGCAGTGTAAATGCACTATTGTATTCCGGTGTAAAGGACATTGTAGCCAGAGTAACATCTTATGTCTTAGGTTGGCGAGCGGACTGATTTTTTTTGTTTTTTTTTAAATGATTTCATTCTAATCATTGCTTTGTAATTCATGGTGTTATTTGGTTCTGCTACTTTATATGAGCCGTATCGCTTACCATCAGGCGAATTGTAATTTTAGATTTGGGCAGGCCCAAAATTAATATTCAAACTATACAACATTCAAAACAACATTACTATAACATAAACATCAATGAACCATGACTACAATAAACAATTATGCAGACACTTCTGTGCCAAAAAAATATATCATTATTAGTATTTGTACAAACAAAACAGTTTACCGAAAATCAAACCGCAAACAAATAACCGTTTCATACACAGAAGTTAATCCTTTCACGGAATTTGTGCCAAGTTTTTTATGTACATTTTATAGCCTTTATTAACATACGTATAAGGTTCAAAATCGTTAGAAATGGGATAATGTATTTCTCACGAGATCTGTGACAGCCCATAGCGTCTCATTCTCCACAGATTATAGAATATTTATGACTCATTATGTTTTTTTTTTCAAAGTCAGCATGGGGTTTGGGCGCAAGTCCGGAGTTTGAATTTGAAATGACAGGAAACTATACAGAGTGATTCCATTTTTCGGATGATTTACTTAAGCCTAATGAAACAGTCAGAAGTACATTGCGATAGTAATCAGAATACTATTCACTTACTTATAAAGGTATTTATTTTTAAATGACGATTTTTCTTTTAAATAACCTGATCTTTACCTCAATTGATATCAATAAGTATTTAATAATAAAAATTGCTCCTTATTGGCTTCCCTATCTGGACAATAGTGAGTTTATTGTTGAATGTAAAAATCAATACATTTTACACCTTTCGTACGCAGGCCATTTACTAACAGTATAAAAAAACAAACACAAATATAACTGCATCGTGATGATTTACTCAAGATATAATATAACCCAAAAATAATCCTCCTGATAACTTCCGTGGCGTAGTTGGCTAGACGCCGACTGTGAAACTGGAGGCCGCGGGTTCGATCCCCGCACCAACACAATTAATGTTTGTGTGGCCCACAAAAATTTGTGTCGGATCTGGGTGTTTGTGAGACCGAAAAGTCTCTCGTAGCTTCCGATACCCACAACACAAGACTCGATCTTAGTGTGGGATCAGGACTATGTATGTGACTGTTGGGAGTATTTATTTTATATATGTAAAGGCGTTAAAAAAACTTATGCAAAAATAAATACTTTTATAAACAAAATAAAACATCATGCTGTACCATTAAATGTATTCACAAAAATTAACGAATCTCTGCGAGACAATACCCGCACGGCTTCCGAGAACAACTGACTTGGACTTCACCAACTAGGTGCTTTTTTGCCCAGTTTTTTTCATTTGTTTTTACCCCAACGCCCTCTGTGATAATCGGTTAACCACAAATTTGTAACGTTTTGCACGTGCTATATATAATAATATCTTGCAGGTATATTTCAAAAATGCGTGGTGACCTGTTGGTAAAGTACGGGAGGTGGCTGCCAACATATTTACTGTGACCGAAGGTTCGAATCCCAGGGCACACCTCTGACTATTCCGAGTCTGTGTGCATTTGCAAGCAATATTTTTGTACTCGTAATTCGTGGTGTTGCTTGGTTTTGCTACTGTCCATGAGCGGTCGTATCGCTTACCATCAGGTGAGTGGTATGCTCGTCTCGCCACTCATTAAATGTGCACTAATTTCAATTCATAAACCTATACGAACATCATAATTTTATCTGTTTGTCATCCCTTAATGATTCATTAAAGCGCTAACCACGCATTGTCTTTAATCCGTCTACAAAACCATCCTTGCCAATTACGAATTCCGATATGTACCAACCCAGCGCAGTAATTTGAATTTTCCGCATTGTCTCTTCGTTGTACCAATACAGAACTATTCTTTCTACTTACGAATTCCGAAATGTACCAATCCGGCGCAGGTATTTGAAATTAATTCACGCTACTATCTTGCGGAATGTTTTGTCTGCGTTATTTCCGGACAGATGCGACTTAGCTTCAAGAAACTAATTTATACAGTTGTAGAAGGCCATTGCAATACTGTTTTTCTAGTTTTAATCCAGGTTATCAGCTATCTCCATACTGTATTTCATCAAAATTGGTATTTTGATCACTTTTCTTCACATGACCGCATGACCATGATAGTTTACAAAAATAAATAGATTCATAAACTCACGCCTTTTTCCTACAAGGAGTAGGCAGACATGCTACCAGAACATCCACGTTTCGCCTTGTGTGTTCCGTCCCACGCTCTGACAGGGGACAAGCCTATCGCCATATCGGTTACTAATTCCTTGCTGATAAATATAAAAAGTGCGTGGTGGCCTGTTGGTAACGGACCAGACTCGGCTGCCTACATGTTCACGGTGGTTGCGGGTTCAAATCCCAGGGCACACCTCTGACTTTTCGGAGTTATGTGTGTATTGATAGTCAATCACCACGCACTTTAACGGTGAAGGAAAACATCGTGAGGAAACCTGCATACCGTAGCGATTTTAAAGAATTTCTACGGTATGTAAGTCCGCCAACCCGCACTAGGCCAGCGTGGTGGACTATATGGCCTAACCACTCTTAATCGATTCTTTCGGTTGCAGAGTAGGCCCGTGCCCTGCAGTGGGTCGTATATGGGCTGATACAGTACAGTACAAATATAAAAATCCAATATCACTTTGGCCGACCCGGTATTCGAGCCCGAGACCGCAGCGTTGTAATCATACCATAGTACAACTGCATCACCGCAAACAAAAATACATACATACATAAACACACGCCGAAACCTCAGTTTTAGGACCACTACGCCACCGAGGCAGTCAAAAACAAAAATACAAAGCTAGCAGTATTGCTAGCTACGGGATCGTGTGTATACACGATCCCGTATGTCTATTGAAATCGAACATATATTCATGTCCCGCAAATCATCCAATCAGCCGTACCTAGTTTATTAACCTCTTAGTTAATCACACGAGCCATATTGTTAAACGTTGGAATTAATTTAAATCTAAATTGTATAAATGTCTATTACGTTTAATAAAAAGTTAAACGATTGTGTCCATTTCGCTAAAATCTCATCAAACATTAACAAAAGTAATGATCTGACGATTAGAAACGTGGGAAACCTGATATGGAAGGCGGGGACGGATTTGGGATATATAACGGGGGCCTGGACACACTAGGAGTAAAGTTATAGTTTTCCTGTGCATCTAAGTTCCTGTTAGCTTTAATTATTTTGTGTGTAGGCTTTTTTGTAAAATAGCCTACACACAAAATAATTAAGTAAGATTTTGATGGCTTTTAATTAAATAACGAAGAATATTCCAAATCATTTACTTGGTCCATGACAACTTTAGTTTCACTATGAAGGACTTAAACTAATTGCTTCTTGCACACCCGCAAAATGTTTTTTTTTTCATTATTTTGTTACTTAAATACAAGAACCGAAAGTTAAGACATAAATAAAAATTATAAAAACGTTCAATTGGTTTATTTTTGAAATATGAATAAAAATTTCAATCAAAGCATAACGGTTGAAAAAATTACACTAATTATTCATAAATTGCACATGCAGATTTTTATTGTATGTATAATGATTTCGCAAACTTAAATTGACCCATAAAATCATGCCTCATTACGTCCCACACCTCGACCAATTTCTATCTTTTATCAACGGGCCATAATGAGCACCGCATCGATTACAGAAAGCTACGAAAGGTCGCGCCAAGTCAAACTCTTTGGCGGCTAAACTTGTCAATATGCGAACTGTAAGAGATTAAGATAAAAATATTTACAGACGCGACTATTTGGACTAATTTTATTTTATTTCTTTATTCACTGCACACAAAGGAACATTATAGGAGGAAAAATAATGTTCCGGTTTACATAACCTTATCAAGTACTCTTAATTTAATCTCTGATTAGACTTTTTTTGATAATAAATATTTTCCCAAAGTGAATGTTTTTTTTCTTCTTTAAACTATAAATAACGACAGAAATAGCATTGATTTTTGATTTGGTGTAATAAATAAGCCTTTGAACCTTTCGCCAAGTCTCATTTATTTAATTTCTTATTTATTTAAAGGTTCTCCAACAGTATACACATTATGACCACCTACTTATTTTTGCTACTGTTATTTGCCTAGCGTAATAAGGCCGCTTTTTGTACTAATATTATCATATCATATCTTTAATGTTTATTGTTTATGTAGTGCAAAAAAAGATAAAATAAATAAATAATTTCAATAATCAAGTGAGTGAAACCGAGGGAGCGACTCACTTACTTATTAGGTTAATCTATTTATCAAGGAAACAGGAATTATTTCAAAACACCGTAAATCAAATTTAAAACAATAAAAAATCAGTTACCCACCAAATTACAGTTCATTAAGCATCTGTACAGTTTGCAAACTGGCCAATCTTCATTAATATTTTAATCTGAGCGGTGGAGTTGCGTTCCCATTGCTGCGTCCGCGTTAGATCAAACAAAATAGACTCGTTACGGCGCGTCAATCAATGCGCTCCGTTCAATTGGTTTAATATAAACGTTACAAATAGTAATCAAATGTGATCTCGTGTTACATCGCCAATCGGATTTTTTTATTCTAAGTTTTCATTTTTGACCTCGCGCTCTGTTGGTCGGTAGAGTTAGGAACAATGTAGAAGTGTTACGTTTTGTGCGTATTACAAAGGTCATATTTTAGAATTTCCGTAATTTAGTAAATAAAAAGCCAGTTAAAAAGCAAGAAGCTACGGATTTCCTGAATGGAGAAATTCTATAGTTTCTAATATCCAATAAAGTAAATTACGAATATATATAGTTTAAATGTTTAATGTAAAAATTAAATCAAATTCGCGATAAAATCCGTAAGAATTCGTTTTATTTCAATAAATATAGTTTAATTGTTTATCATGTCTTTTTACGAGGCTCAGTTGGAGATTGTTCTAAATCTGGGGCGGCAGCTTCAAGTCCACAGTAGGTACACGCAACCAACTTTTCGATGTTGCTATAACGGTGAGGGAGAACATCAATTGTATACAATTTCAACATATAATAATATTTCATTTAAAATCATGTAGATTTATAATGATGAGAGCGGTGCTTAGCATTGCAAAACTCGCAGATAATGCCGCCGATAATAAATATTGATTCCGTGTGTTTCTGTATACGGTTTAAACTATTGAAATATTATCGCTTCATTTGCCCAGCGGCAATTCATCCTCATTATTATAGCGGTTAGATCCGTAAATACTTTACATTTACTCAGGATCAATTTCGTGAGACACTCCGCTAATCTCAAAAGCCTGATTATTTCCAGGCTATAGCCTTTTCTTTATAATTTTATATTCCATTTTTGAATACTGCAACGTACCAGTATTCATTTGATATTAAGGATATTGACAAGCCGTGGTGCTCACTTCCCATCCAGGATTTTCTGCTGAATCCTTTCCCACTTAGATATATTCAACGACACTCGGCCCTTAAAACGTTATCTTCATTCATTTTTCTTATGTAATTGAGAAATTAGACGGATGACTCGATAAATATCCTAGAATGTATAGTTGAGTAATGAATTACTCCCGTTTATGGGCAGACGTGGCGTTAACCGCCAGGCAAGGGACCCAATCGCATCACTTACGCAAATTTGAAAAATGCATGCCCGGTCCAATATTATACTGCAGGGTACGGGGCTCCTCTACAATCTAGAGTGCGATTCAGAGGGGTTAGGATATATAGTCCACCATGCTAGCCTAGTGCAGGTTGGCGGACTTTACATACCCTAGAAATTCTTTCAAATCGCTATGTTTACTCGCGATGTTTTCCTTCACCGTTATAATGCGAGGTGATTGACTATATGCCCTGGGATTTAAACCCGCGACCACCGTGTTATATTATGTTGCTTTTAATTTTTTTAGGGGAGACCTATATTCGTCCCCGATCTTTCCAAACCTGAAGAGCGTGAAAAAAAGACCTTTCTAATACCACAATCGTTTTTATTAACCTCTAACCTTCTAGACTAATAACAAGTACTAACATCTTTCGAAATGCATCGATCAGATATCAGATATTGAATCTTGTAATCCCATTTGTACTCGATTTAAGGCGCGCCGTGGCTATGTTATGTGCAATTAATTATAATATCTCGGATCAAAGGTATTGTACCTGTTTGGATGGATTGGCCAATGAGTCCTGGGAATCTTCATTAGAAAGTGCATGGATGAGTTGTTATCTTTCAATCAAATACCTACGTATGACGATTATAAGAATTTGCCTCCTGGCGATCCTTACGCAGTATTCGTTCCAAATACTATTAAATACAGCTGTTAAATTACTCAAATGTAAGTACAACTTTATACCAAGTTAATGCTTGATTTAATATACCATATTTTCAAAACTCATGAATGAAAAAATGTCATGCCACAAATAACCAACATAAACTAAAACCTTGCGTGGATTTTATTAGCTTAACGAGATTGATGCAAATACCTACTTTTTCCCATTCATACCCCAAATCTTTACTACATAGATACTCCATAGGACAGCCTCCGTGGCACAGTCGGTTAGACGCCGGCTTTGAAACGAGAGCCCACAAGTTCGATCCCCGCCCGAGATAAGTATTTGTGTGATCCACACGTATTTGTTTAAGGTCTGGGTGTTTGTGAGACCGAAAGGTCTCTCTCTGATACCCACGACACAAGACTCGATCTTTGTATGTAATCTTGTAATCTTTGTATCTGGTATGTGACAATTCGGGAGTATTTATTTAATACTTAACATTCTCGTCCCATACCATGGTGACCATTCTAGTAGACACCATAGACTACGTTCCAAACACCACACGCCTGTCAATATTAAAAGTACGGTGATGTATGGAATATTTGGCATTTTTCCGACGGAGGCTACGATCATTGATCATTATTAGACTGAGCATCGCACCGACTACACTCGACGAGATTACAAGTGCAACCGTTGCGTTGATGTTACTGCATTTGATACTTAGGATGATAAAATATTTTATTATTTATTTTGTTAATTATTTTGCCATTAAAATGTTTTTTAATGAACAGATTTAAATACATTTGCGTATTTTAATGTGTGAAGGAAATTTAGATATAATGATGCAAAAATGTTATAATTATTGTAAATTGATAAAAAAGGGCTACGATAAATAAATATTTTTTTGTTAGAAACTATCGGAATCGATATTTTAATCAAATTACAATTCTAAAATATAATTTAAATTAAACTACAGTATGAAAAAAATATCCGAAAAGAAACAATTGGGAAAATTATCGCTAAACATAAACCAAGTACTGACAAGTAACAATAATCTCACAAAAAGAAGCGTCTAATACCCCGACATTAACAGGAACGTCTCGACCGGACCAAATAACAGTTCAATTAAGACTGGGTTTTCACAAGAGCGCGTGACGCTGTCCGTACGATACAGTACAAAAGCACAAAAGCTCGTAATCCGAACGTTTCCGGTGCAACTCTCATTAGTGCACTAACTAATCGTATTCAAAGCTTTTGTGTTGAAATTCTGCGATTCTGAAATTAAAGTTGATTTTTCCTTAAACAGATTACACGGCGGATTTTGGTTGTAGATTGATATTGAATTAAAGTGATATTTAAAAGCCATTCTTAAATGTTCGCTGTTGTGAATCATAACCGTCATTTACAGGAAATTGACCTTAATTTGCCGCTGCGATCATTGTATGTCAAATCAATGTTATTGACCGAGATCCAAAAATATTTTCCCCTCTTCCGTATTTTATTATATTTCATGTTAATTATCTACAACAGATATTATTTTATAAGAAATCTTAAATGACAAAAAAATTTAATACATTAAAGGTTTTTTTACTAACACCCGATTTTTTACTTTTTTTTTGGTATATGTACACGTACTACCAGTGCACCTAATGGTCTGCAATCACTGTTGCTTAATACCGGGTACATCCAGACTGCGATCGAAAACAAAGTCAGGTGGTAGTATTAGTGACTTCAGATACAATTCAATTTTAAAAATTTCGCAAAAAAAGCGAATACATTTTTGGTCAAATTTTTTACTTATCGTCGTGTTTGGGTAGTAAATACATCTTTTTCCCAAAATAATAATTTACACCTTTTTATTTTTAAAGACACAATGGTACGCAATGGTTTGAATTACAATTTTAGTACAAAAAAATGCAAAAAAAAACCTGTCGCCTTTTTTGAGAATTTTTAGTTGTATTATGTGTGTAATCACTAAAACTACCAACTGGCTTTATTCTCGATCGCAGTTTTGATATACCTGTATATCAACAATCTTTCATTAATATAGCCAAGTCCCTGCCTACCGATCACTGAATGTTAAAAAATAATATCTCCAAACAAAAATCTAATTACCGCACACACAATAAATCGTACCCATCAAGTATCACAGATAAGCGCTGGCGGTAAATAACTGTCCAACACGGCGGCGACAAGCGTCTGCGAGCGTGTCAGGGTTCACGTCAACCACGCAATTAGGTAGCGATTAGCGAGCCGACTGGCCACATTTATTTGCAGTTTGGGCCGGAATTTTTTTTATGTATGTGATCAATAACATTTAGTTTCTTAATTCCTATATATAAACCTACATACCATAGACAGGTATAATGTATTTTAAAATATTGATGTGTAAAAGTGCCCCCGGTGGTCTATTTGCAAAACTGAATAAATAAAATGCCAAGGATTTTTACCGTACGTGACGTCCGCCAACCCACGCTAGGCGAGTGTGAAGGACTATGGCCTAATCCTTCTGAATCGTACTCTCGATTGTAGAGAAGACCAGTCACCTGCATTGTGACGCATATGGACTGGATTATGAACATATATTTGATAAAAATAAGGAGCTGCCTATTTACTATATTTGAATAAGTAGCGTCTGCGAGAGTGTCAGGGTTCATATCAACCGCACAATTAAGTAGCGATCAGCGTGCCCGTATGCAGCTATTGCGGGATTTTCGTTTATTTGTGATTTATTTGAGCTGGATTTATTTGAGTTTACTTAATATATATAGTAGAGCTGCATGTTTATTAAGTTGGAATATACAGTTGAGCTATTTAGAAGGTATCTTGAATGCATGGAATGGGCCAGAGTGGGCAAATATCTCTCAGAAAATTAAGTTAAAGTGGTGACTTTGCTGTCGTGTTCATTTGAATGAGTCAGATTGCCGGAGTGAAATACTTTCATTCCATTTTCCCTCTCTTTTTAAGAGGTTGACAACATAGCTATGGACCGAAAGTTGCAGGTTTTCTTGAGCAGGTAAAATTAACTTCAGGTAAATTATTTACTGACTTTGAACTGAAGACTGCTAGAGCCTAAAAGTTCTGAGGTGGGGGTCACGTATAAGCAAGCTGAGTATTGGACGCCCACCCATAACGTGGATGGACTACCTGGTTGAAATAACATGAACTGCTGGATGCAGGCAGCTTCTAACAGGAGAAAATTATTTGCCCTTTGACATACCTACGCATCAAAAGTTACACTACAAATTATATTTAACACTACTAACTAAATCATGTATATTAACCTTTACTTAATCTCTAATGAGACGCGACACCCGCGGTGCAGTGGTAATGAGCGGGTTCGACGCGGAAGGCGCGGGTTCGCGTGCGACGCGTGCGTGCCTGCCCGAGCCGTGAGAAAACCTTTACCAATCCTAATTGAATAACTATTAATTTTATTTGAACATTTATACGTGGGGATTTATATGTGACCAACTTACGAAATATAAAGTTACTAGTAATAGACAGCCTCCGTGGCGCAGTTGGCTAGGCGCCGGCTGTGAAACGAGAGGCCGCGGGTTCGCTCCGCGTACCGAAACAAATATTTGTGTGCTTCATAGGTATTTGTTTCGCAACTAGGTGTTTGTGAGACTGAAAAGTCTCTCGTAGTTCCTGATACCCACGACACAACCCTCAACCCTAGTGTGGGATCAGGACTACGTATGTGACTGTTGGGTGTATTTATTTGTTTATTGTGAAAATCCTTGGGAGGACTATTTTTAGTGAAGACTTCTTGTGACTGAAGTTAATAATGGTGATAGTTCTAATGGAAAAATCTTAGACAAAAACCTTGTAAAATCTTTTTTATATTTGACTAACACTTATTAACTATATTTGTATGTTCTCTGCGATAAAACTGAGGGAAATAAACACACTACGGATATCATATTATTCTCCCTAAATTATGTTGAATTCCTAAATCCTGGATTACATAATCCCCTAAAAATTAAGATTACATAATAATGACATACACCTACAAAAGTATTATAAAGTTTAATGTCTCAAATAAATCTAACGTTTCTGAGCGATTAACTTCATTCTAATTTAGTGTAAAGATTTTTGAGTGCAAAATATAATTTATTGCATGCAAGAATACAAACCGCAATAGACGCCAATCGACCTCGACATTTTTGCGAACACTCATAGATCTAAATTCTAAATGGACGTACATATATACAGAGTGATCCATTATAAAACCTTTGCAATTATTAAATTGTGTCCATTAAATTGATTGCCATCCTGGTCAGTGTTTTTTTTATTGCCGTTATAGGCAGACGAGCGAGCGGCCCGCCTGATGAAAAGCGGCTACCGCTGCCCATAGACCTTCGCAGTACTAGGGGCCCAGCACAACAAAGTCGCTGCCTACCGAAGTGCCTAGCGTGGTGGACTTTATGGACTAATCCCTTTTAACCGTACTGTCGATTGTAGAGGAGTCTCGTTCCTGCAGTGGTACGTATATGGGCTGATACTGACACTGATTTAATTATCTATATAAAACAAGATTAACGACGAATATTTTGAATTAAAAATGCATAATAAGGAAATGAGATATCTATACTTTATTAAAATACTTAATACGAAAGTCCACTGCTGAACACAGGCCTCCCCCAATGATTTCCACAGTGACCTTTTGGCAATAGGTACATATATATCGTAAACATTTTTTTATAATATAAACACACAAACTTGGACAAAAATTTATATGCCATACATAAAACCAACGAGTAGGTATCGAACCTGTAGCCTCCACAGTCCGCTTCCCTCACAAAAAGCCAACCTATCCACTACACCAATGTACCAACATTCATCATTGATATAATTTAGATTTATCGCTCTAATCGTAACACCATCTATACAAAGATATCGTAATAAAGAAATACTTTGATATCTTAATTCGTCACACGTTTAGCGCTTTTTGACTTAATTTGTACGCATTATGAGCACATAAAAGATCGCCGAAAGCGGTACATCAAAGGCGCCGACAAGAATTGTTGCTTTGTGTGTTCGTCGGATGATTTTTATTGATTTTCGTATTATCTATGTATCTTTTGATTAGTTTTGCTCTCTCTGCGACGCGTTTCGTAATTAGTTTAAGTTTTGTTCCCGATTCGATTTGGTACGACTTTTTTGGGTTTTTCGGATGTAAACGGTTGATTAGGGGTATGGATTTAGGCATTTATTTGGGGCGATTAATTGATTTTTTTTATTACAAAACTCAATACTAAAATGTATATTTTTAGTAAGTTTCTATACAAAGGTTTATTATATTTATTATTATTTTTTATTATTTATTTTATTTATTTATTATATGTATAGTACTCGTTGATTTTAGCCTAGTCGACAATAATAAATGTATGAAGCTTAAATCCGAAATATCTTGTCAAATAAAATGAAATAGTAAAAAAAAGAAACACAAAAAAAGTAAATCCGTCTACGTGGGGCCTTTCCACTTCACATACACCTGAGTCCGTTATTAATTGAGAGCAATATAAAAGCGGATAATTGTACCAGAAAAAATCAATCGATCCATAGTGTAACGTGTTTTTTGAACCTCAATAATAAATATTGATTGTTGTATTAGTTATAGTTTGATGGTTCCGACCGTTACTTCACAATTGGAGATTTCCTTTGGACAAACAAATATTTTAATATAAAATCGTCCTTATTTTAAATACGTTTTTCAAAGCTTTATATGAGTGTTATGTGCTTACATTATAGGTTTAATTTATTTCTACCTTTATTTTTATTCTATGCTGAGTGATTAATTTCTACAACAAAATTGTGTTGTATTACCACTTCCAATATGTTTTTAATTAATAGTCAAAGCAATCACTACATTGTTTTCCCTTTTGATTAATTTACCCAGTCACCTCTTACCCATCATGTTTGTTGTAATAACATCACTCGATGTAAATTAACTGTAAATGGACTTCTACAAAATAAAATCAATTGACATATAATACCTAGTGTGGTTCCTCCAACTTAATATATTGTGCAGAATTCTCAGGTGTTCATACTTCCTCATAATGTTTTCCTTCACAATTTAAATAAACGAGAATTGACTAATGCTCTATAATATACCTGATATAATAGACATAAAAGCCCTTCGGTTTGTCAGTCACATCCCTTACTGACCGACCTTACTGACTTGCTCTCTTAAAACTTTACTTGTATCACATACACCCATAAGATGTCATCTGTATATCCCCAAAAGTTTAGGCAGTCGTCATTCACTAAGCCTTTAATGACTATGCATTCACCTTTACTTTTTTTTTCAGATACTTTTCACGTGCACATGAACTGACACTGGTATAATATTCCAGAGGGAGTAGGCAGTGGTCATCCCTCGTCCCTTCACAATTCTTCAAACTTAAATATTTTCGTCCCAGCGGGGTTACTCTATGATCCGAAACGAAACACGAATGTTCGGACGTCGCATGTAAAACTGTTCAAATGTTCAAATCTCTATCGTACATCCTAACTATAGACTTAGTTCAGAGTGAATGATAAGTATCATAGGGAATATTGTTGATTTTTAGAAGTGAAAAACTTACTTCGGACGTCGAACGTCCGAACATTTGAGTTTCGGATCATAGAGCAACCCCCCAGGTCGCTATATGTGCGCCGAATATAAATTCCAGACCGAGGAGCCTCATAAGATTTTTGATGACAAAACCCAGGACCTTGGAATTCACAGTCCAAACACTCTTCAAAAAGCCAATGAAACAACTCCGCTTTTACAAGTTACCTTAAAGAATTTATTCCGTGTCAATAAATTTCGCAACAGAGATATATCTAAGCGGAAAATTCGAAAACCATTTGGCGCACCAATAAGTCTCTTACTTGGCTATTTAAAATCTAAAATCACGATTACACGTCGCTTTGAGGGCGCTTGCGTCGCCACCATTCGCCCCGACTGGGTTGACCACACTTCAGTACTTAGCGAGACTTTGTCCGATATATTTTTTCACTATCTATTTTTAATTAAATAAATGGTAACAGTTCAGTAGGTATCCAGAACGTGGAGGGATACGTACATTACGTAGATAAAAAACCCAACATACATTTTCTAATAGCATATTTCTCAATAACAGAAAATTGTCCCTCCGTCGTGTTAATTAGAGTACCACGTTGGTGACAGCTTGACATTTTTAATGACAAATTACTTCACCGTCTTCTCAGTTTCACAATATTTTATAAATACTTTTTTAATATAACATATTCAGTAAACAATCTATTCAAAATGTTTATGCTACGAGGACATACATAATATTATATTATGTAAATAAGATTATCATAATACCTAACTCATACTTCTTCTTGATACATGAATAAAGCGACTTGGCGACAATAGCGGTTTTACTCCTTAGCCTATCAGTGTAACTTTCTGAAAGTATACAAATATCCTTCCAAGCAAAAATAAATACCAAAAAAACTCCAGAGAATATCCCGCCAAGGTACTGAACCATGGCTACAGCACAGAGGTTGGACTCGTGCGCAAGATCGCGGCAGATAGCCCGCGTATCAGATGAGATGGCGGGAGATAGCGGCGCTCCTACATTCCCACGGCCGGACGATCTAAATGTTTCACACTTGATTGCTCGTGTGTTAGGTTTAAGGTTTTTTTGCTTGAGATTTTAGGTGAAAATACAGACAACTGTCATATACATAGTCAAGATTTTAACTCCCCCTATTATTTTAACTTTATGATTAACTTCGTTGCGGGTTAAAGACGTGTTACACATTCCCGAAGACGCGCTGGACTTCAATGCTCGGTGTCATTAAAATGCGTGCCACTATTGATCCTGCTTACAGGAGTTACAGTGGCGGATGTGAGGGCGGAACAGTCTCCATACATAGTCAAGACCAAGTGTTGAGACTTTATGCTGCGTGCATTCTGTATCAGCCCATATATATTCCACTGCAGGGTACGGGCCCACTCCACAATCGCGAGTCCGATTGGGAGGGGTTAGGCTATATAGCCCCGTACACTGGCCTAGTGCGGGTCGACGAACTTTACATATCGTAGAAATTATTTAAAATCACTACGGTATGCAGGTTTCCTTGCGATGTTTTCTTTCACCGTTATAGTGCGTGGTGATTGACTATCTATTGATAGACAGTAGACAGAAGAAAAGACAAACAGAGATATGCCCTGGGATCCTGCGTGTATAAACAACTTATATAATATTGTCCAAACCAATAGGTATCAAAAACATAAGAAAGTCAAAAAACCTTACGATGTAAACTATCATCTCGTGTTTGCTTTAAAGTACCTTTTACAACTCTCAGTCACTAAACTCCCGATAATTCACCGCCATTACACTTCCAAGTTTATTATGATTGATTTCTGTTTTATTGACTATAAATTTATACTATATAAAAGTTAATATTTCTAATAAGTTAGGAGGTCTATAATTTAAAAACGCCGATGACATCGGCTGTTCTGACATTATTTTACATGCAAAACTGGCTCTTATCGCCATTGTATAGAGTTCATAATTGCCGGTGTGAGAAACGAAATTAATAGGAGTGAAAAATTATGATCGTAAAAAATCAAAGTGGAAATTTTAATGGAAATTGATTGTAAGATACCAATAAAATATTGAAACATGGAAATAATAAATGTTTAGGCTTGTCGTGGTGTAGTTTCAACTATCGATTGATTGGTAATAAATCAACTTTTAGTCAATTTTAAATATGGTATTTGGGAATGGAATATATGCCCAGTATGGCGATAGACTCGCCCTTTGTCTCACGGCAAGGAAATAAGCTAGGCATACTGTAGTTTGCAGTAGTGATACCACTGCCCACCCATTAATGGTATGAGTGTGCGCTTATATTTGTACTTCAAATTGGTGATTATACCAACTTATGTAAGTAATAGAATAGACACCAAGAATCGGTTATAGAAACCATAGCAGGCCTTTGATAAGGTGGACTAACGACCTGGTTTACGCGACGGGAAGGACCTAGATAAGGACCGCCTTGGACAGAACGACCTGGCGTGCATTAAAAGAGGCCTACACTCCGCATTGGGTATACAGGCTGAAGCAGAAGAAGATTTCTCTCACTGTCTCACAGGAAATCGACGTGAAGCGACAGCTTGGCTGTCGCATTTCGTTCGGTGAGTCAGATTGCCAGATGCCCAATACCCCTTTCCTTTTCCCATTCTTTTTCCTTCCCGCTCCCCTCCCAATTGGGCCGGAAACACATCCACGATCCAGCGTTGTGGATGTTCATGGGCGGCAGTGATCACTTACCAGCAGGTGACTTGTTTACTCGTTTGCCGGACATATGCAATAAAAAAAAGATTAAATTAAAATTCTATACAATGTATGCATAAAGGATGAAAACAGAAAGACGATTCCCAAAGGTAGGTAATTTCACATGGTGATACTGACGTGTCTACTACAATCTCTAATATAAACAAGCCACCGTTTCTTATTACTACCGGGCACGAGCCAAAATACTACTGTTGTTTTCGCCACGCCGATAAACTGTAAAACAGTTTCTTGGCTGGTGTGTATACTATATAAAATTGGGTCCTTTAAAACGCGTAAAGAATTATTTAAGCAAGTCGGCGTATTACGCTCTTTATCTAATTTTTGTTTAACATACTGGGGTATAAAATATAATGCAATCATATAATATAATCATAGCGTGAACTATTTACCATCATAATCAGGGCATAATTTACAAGTTACATTTCTTCAAAATATCTGTACAATTAAAACAGTGTACTGGGAATGTTGACTCACAGATAACAAACATGCGAAATGATAGCATTTTGATAGCTGATTTGATAACTATAGCATTGTGTTTGGTCAAAATACGCACTTTCCAGCGAATGAAATCACCTATTTAAAATGAATTAAATAATAGGAGGCATAATCTCGTATGTAAAACAGTGCCGATGTGCTAACGCGAGTAATAAAGACAGTTAGCAACGCTCGACATTCCACCGGCCGCGTATATATGTCCAGCTGTTGGCACGTGCGCGATTGATTTGTCGGCTGTGTGGACACTCTGCTGGTGCCGTACAAGGCATAGATGGTAGCGGAATATATAAAAATACACCTAAGAGTCACATACATAGTCGTGACCCAAGACTGAGTTCAAGACTCGTGTTGTTGGTATCAGCAACTACGAGAGACTTTTCGGTCTCATAAGCACCCAGATCCAAAATAAATACTTGTGCTCAATCATTTCTCTCGGTGCGGGGATCGATTCCGCGGAGTCTTATTTCACAGCTGATTTCTTACCAACTACGCAAAGAAGTGTTTCATGACTTAAAATATTCCTACAGAACAAAAAAAAAAAACCAATTTTTCCCCATATGTGACTTTCACGCCACTATTAACTTACTTTAGAGATAAACCGCTTCCCTTACGCTTATAAAATCGCTTCCGCTCATTACTCACAGCGCCCGTATTTAGTACGATATTAGAATTTAAAGAACGGCACCCGGCGTCTGACATCATGGCAGCCAACGGCGAAGATTTAGTATTAGAGTACCGTCTTGCGTCTATTAATCTAGAATTTTAAAGAGTTAGGCCCTAGAAAATTCTTAACTGAAAACGCCATTGTTCCAACCGACGCCGTATGGCGGTTAATGGATCTAAATTACCTTTAATATTGTGACAGCAGTCGTGGCGCATTTTGCTAGACGCCGGCTATGAAACGAGAGACCGCGTTACGATCCTTGCACCGAGACAAAAATAAGTTTGACTCACAAGTATTAGTCTCGGGCCTAGGTATTTGTAGGACCGAAAAGTATGTCGTAGTTTATGATACCCATGTCACTAAAATAGTATGTTATTGCGGAATCAAGACTATTTGTGTAATTGGTCTATTAATTTATAGCAGGTACAAAGTCCAAATAAATGATACAAATTATTATCATTAAATTAATTATCTATGCCTATACTTTTGTATATAAACAACATTGAACTTGCTATCATGTATAGAGTCCTCATTTATTGTGCAAATAATACAAAAAATAACTCAGTCATGATATGAATAAAATCGCTAATATACATATTGTCCGCTAAAAAATCTAAGGATATTTTCATTTATCTCAATACTTTAAATTTAAGAAATAATGTTTTTAGTTTCCGTCGTAGCTTCGTTCGGGTCTTCTATTACTTTAAGACAATATTTCAGTTACTGAATAGTATTATCAGATTGTTAACAGCGGTAAAACTATAGGACAATACACAATATTTTAAGAAATACAATTGGATTTTTCTATTCATTATTGGGAGTCAGGAATTTGTGCCATATATGGCGCCACGTCTTCCGCCAGACAGATGGTCGGTGGAGCAGACAAGTATTAGAGTGGAGACCGTGCTTAGGTAAACATAGTGTAGGACGTCCTACTGCACGATGGCAGTGGATGCATGACGGCTGCTCAATACCGGGATGGGTGACGCTTACTTGGAGAGGCCTATGTCCAGCAGTGGACGTCGACAGGCTGAGTATATGGCGATAGGCTCGCCTCCTATCACATAGTGGAACGGACAACACAAGACGAAATGTGGGTGTCCTGGTAACACCTCTGCCTACCCTATCTGGGAAAAATGCGTGAGTTTATGTATGTAATAAATACAACAGTTATACATAGTATTCCAACTGGCAAGAAAGAAGTTTGTCTCCTACGAAATTATGGGAAACTTTTATCCCGACAGCCTTTGCGGTGCAGTCAGTTAGGCGCCGGCTATTAAGAGACAAGCCATGAGTTCAATCCTCGCATCAAAGCAAATGTTTGTGTGATCCACAAAAGGGTGTTTGTGAGACCAAAACGTCTCGCAGATACGAGACTCATGACATTTATTTATTTATTTATTTATTTATTTATTTATTTATTTAGGACAGCCAGTGGTTGTTACAATAGTACTTAGACTAATAAAATACACAATAAATAAATTAAGAGTAACACCCTTTGAAGGCGGTCACAACTTGCACTGTTTGTGATAAAACAATACAACAAATATTTAAACATAACACTATTAAAAACCATAACACTATTAAAATACAACAACAAAAAAAAATATCCAAACACAATTAAAACATCAATAATAAAATTATACATAGCAAACAAGGCTAAAAAAATTGTAATACAAAGAGAGAAAAATTTATATAAAAAAAAAAGAAATATAATAAAAATAATAACTACAAAACAACCCATAATTCTAGACAATAAAGATATAGAAACATAACATAAGACTTACATGTATCTTAGTGGGGACTCATGTGACTGCTGAATCTCTTTTTATATCCTACAAAACTCAAACGGCAACCCCAAAAGCCAAAGCACATATTTCGGCATCTCCCTGCACCTTCTACTTTCATAATCATTGCTTAATGTAGTACCTGCCTACGAACGCATAAAACTCTTAAGTTACGACACAATTTTTTTACTTCCGCCGTAGTGAAGAGGCATCTCAGCGGGCTGGCATGATTGTATCGAATGGTGTGAAACTGCCGTCTGATGCCATTTGATCCTCTGTCTGGACGGCATTACGAGTAGCACTACCATCAGCTGCAATGCAGTCACCGTGCCGTGCCAAAATAAGAAATAATAATAATATAAAAATGATGATGAATGAGTTAATTACAAAATTCATAACTGATTGATAAAAAGCTAAATTGGGAAAATAAGAAAAACTTGATGACTGTCATGATCAAAATTGTTAATATGGTAAAATAAGCAAATAATTTCAAAACTTTTCTCAAAAAGTCAAACCTCTTCAAACTGAACGGAAATCATTTGAACGGTACAATGATTTAATTCCAAGCGCAATATGAGTTCTATTACATTACGTATTCTGTAACAATATCGTTTTATATTTATTGAAAATGAGTCGGTAAGTAGTGGAAAAATTCGGAGGGCGCCCGGTCGCAAACTTAGTCCAGGGCCGTACTATGAGTTCACGATATTTTGTCGTTAAACTTTATTTATCGATAGCTTAGCGGTACGGTAAGTGAGTTGCGAATAGTAAGGGTCCAGTTCGATTTCCAGATCAGGATGAATTTTATAGAAATATTTTAGTTATAAACATGTAATTGTCAATAATTGAATTTTCTTTTACGATTACAGGTAGGTAGGTAAATACATAAGTTGATGAAAATGAAAATGAAAATAATTAATTGAATCCATTAGAATGTTCAACATTATTTAGATTCAGTCATTTTTTTTTTCTACCACCCGGTTCGGAAAGCGGTTTTCACTAGAGAAGAACGGGCAAGAAACTCTAGTGTTGCTCTTTTCAAAACCAGTTTACAATATCGTGATTATTACAAAAATTACAAGTTGGTCCAAATCAGAGCAGGTCATTGATAATTTGTTATAATTTGCAAGTGACATATATTTTTAATACAATATGTTTACATTCTGTTTAATATGGCTGAGTGAAGTGAAGTAGCCCAGAACAAAGAATCAGTATACCCTGTTTCACCAACGCAGTGAATACTCGTGAAAACCTTATGTAATCTATAAATCAGTTACAATGTAAGCAAATCGGACAGACCAGTCCACACAAGCAGCACCCGTTCACGAGTACGACGCATGTGCCAGCCATCGGCCTCCTCAACCATGCTACAGGGAAGTGACCGACCCGGCACACGACGCCGCCGCAAGCACAGACTTTTAAGCGAGCATGACATACCCAATCGCTTACAAAGCAAAAATGAAAGATGATGACGAAAAACGTAATAATCATTTTTTCCTGATCTTTTACTCACAATGACGAGCAGTCAAATGCACATATCTAATCAAATGTGGTCATTCCAAACCAGTTGCATCACAATAATCACATATTAAAATATTTATGAAATCGAAGATGCATAGCTTCGATATTGTTAATACATGTTTAATTAATAAATTCCTAGTAATAATTAAAATAATTGAATAATGTTGCCATATCAGACGATTAAGTTCAATTAGATCAACAGCTCACGTACATATTAATACGTAATTTATATTTCTACAGACATTTTCCTGAGAATTTAATCAAATTTGGTATTATTCATTAATTTTTGAGTGGTTTTTCTTCTTTTCTCCTCTCATTTTAAGTCGGGAACATACTAACGATCCAAATGTTTTACCTGTTTTTTCATAGTCATTACTTAGGATCAGGTTTGCCGTTCGCCCGTTTACCGAAACTATTGAAAATCATGGAGACGATGGGCTGAAGAGCGAGCCCACTGGCGTGCCATAGGCCCAGGTCCACATGTAGACGCGGACGGGCTGATGATGATGGTAAAAAAATCATTGTAAGATTTTTCTAAGTCTTATAAATGAGTTGCTTTAGAACGTAATTTGCTTCCGACATCGTATCTAGTTCGTTTTACTTCACATCTTAGGAGATAAATAAGCTTATCAAGTGAGGATACAGGCATTATATATAATAGACGCACAATTCCCAAACAACCGATTACGAAATTCGAAATTCAAATTCAAAATTTTAAAAATCTCGATACAAACTCGCAATCAATCGCTACTCTGTTTTCGACCGATAGTAGTGGACATATTTATCAAATGCTAACAATTAGGTTGCAAGTCACGTATTTGCAAACTGGCGACGATCTTTTGCGAACAAAAAAAAATGTTTAACGACACGTGTTGTACCACTGTACTGACCACTTGTGATTTTATTATTGGTTTATCGATTTAATCGTTTTGCATTGCTTTTAAATTCTGGTTTTGCAAAAAGTAACTCTCCTATATGTAATTGGTGGAAAAACTGTATCGTATGTCTAGAGCTGACAGAGATAACCAACTTTTTTTGCTGTATTTTCTATCTAGACTGCAGTGCAGGTACTGTTGTATGCGTTGTCAGAATAAAGAAAAATTAGAAAAATATTCCTTCGCCCTAACCGACGCAAAATGTGTTATACAGTTAGCCAGAAGAAAAATATTACCAAATGTTCGTTCTCAAATTTACAACGAAATCATGCTCATACGACTGCCTCCTTGATGTAGTTGGTAAGATGCTGGCTGTGAATCTAAGTACCGTGGGTTCGATACCACGAGAGGGACGAACGCTGGTACGGTGTACAAGTTTTTGTCCCGGGTCTAGGTGTTTGTTAGACTGAAAATCTCATTAAGTTTCTGATTCCTACGACACAACATTTATGTGGGGTAAGAAATATGTATGTGACTCTCGAGTGTATTTATTTATTGTATTTATCTTTACTACGAACACAACTTACAATTTTTTTATTTTATTCTGTTAGATTTAACCCTGGATACAGGCCGCTTCCAACAGGTCTATGTGTCGATTTATAGGGTAGGCCTATGTTCAGCAGTGGACTTCCTGCGGCCGAACAGAGAGACTTAACCCTAGCAAAAGTGCACTATACCCAGTGTTTATATCTGAGCAAGTGAAATTATCCAAATAATAGATACCTAAACATTTATCTCCTAAAATTAGCTTGTACTTATTTAATTTTATATTATATATCTATTTTATCAGCCAATAATCGAGCGCTGTTGATATTGAGCTCAGGACTTCTCTATAACCGAGCATGCTAATGGCATAGGACCGCCGTCTGATACCATTTGATACTCTGCCCTGAATGCGTTTGCGCTTACCATAAGATGCGGTGCAGCCATGCCGCGCCAGTTAAAAACAGTAAAATAATTCGTAGTAATTATGTGACAACCTCCGTGGCGTAGTTGGTTAGCCGCCGGCTATGAAACGAGAGGCTGCGGGTTCGATTCTCGCACTGAGATAAAAGTTTGTGAAGCCCTCAGGTATTTGTCTCGGGTCTGGGTGTTTGTGAGACCGAAAAGTCTCTCGTAGTTCCTGATACCCACGTCACAATACTTAATTGATCTTAATGTGGGGTCAGTACTATGTATGTGACTGTTGGGTGTATTTATTATTTGTATTTATTTCCAAAGCCATATCCTACATCAATCAGTAAAAAATATGTAAATAAAAAGTTTTCAACTCAATACAGGAAACATTGGAAATGAAATTTAAACAAATCCGACGAGTAAGATGCAACGTGTGTTCTCTTAACGACGAACTAAACGCACCGTGTTCCTATTACTTATGCGCTTTGTAAATAAATACGGAATTGTAATTGTTATATTATAGTATATTACAATACATTATCAACCGAAGCGAGTTAAAATCCATGTGGACCTTTCGTGTTTAGGTTTCAAAGATCGTAACAAAGTTCATATTCAACAGTTTGGGCATTTTAAAAGCATAAATACTACTTTGACGAAAAGGATTTATGGTGGGAAAAAGCGGTAACTATGACAAATAAAAATTAAATAAAAATCAAATAAGGTTGTCGGTTGTCTGGAAGAGATTGCTCTTAGCGATAAGACCGCCGATTTTTACCATTTTAAGTCTTAGTATATGAATGACTTATGTTACTATATCAGGTGCTAAATAAAGAGTTTTATCAGTATTATTAAATAAAAAACTTAAAGGTAAAGAACCGAATGAAAAGCAATTATAATTAAAAAGCTTACGTAAAGTGATTATGGACGTTCTGAAAGAAAAAGATTTTTAAAACTCCCTGATAAATGTCCTTATGACATAAATATACCTGTGTACACCCTGGAACAAAGCGTTTATAGCAAGTGATGTACCAGCGAGCCGGCATACTGTACTGTGTCAACTAATTATCATTCAGTCTTCGGAACGGTTCCGTATGTGGGTCGGCCGAGCGACGAACCAACGCTAGATGTGGTAGTTTTATTAGATTTCCGAATTGGGATTGATTTGTAAAGCACCTTTGCAAATACATCACTCAGCCAGTTTCCTAATTAACTTTTGCTTTCATAACTACTATAATTTTAAGGATATTGAGGTTTCGTTATAGCTTTTGAGTTTGTAAAGTAATTGGAAACGCAACTACAATGCTTCTGTTAGTAACCTACTAATTCTGCGATTGGTATCACTGCAGCTTTACCAACCTTACATGAATTATAGTGAGTACTGAATAGAATATAGGTATTTTTTGTTAGCATTATTTATTACTTATTTTACCATGTCTTAACGATTAAACTTAATTAAATTTCAAATGCGAAAACTAACGTACTTTTTGCGAATGGCTCTTTATTAAAAATAAAATATATTCTTTATTGTTTTGCTCACTCTACCTGTTCTCTACCGCATACAAAAACAAAACGATATAATTGAATTATCTTCGTACATCCAAAACTAAACTATTTATGCCCAGCGACTCATTGTCTCGACTTGGCAAAGTCACAAACGCATTGTGTATCACAAATTTAAATTTTCACCCCCTTCAGTGTACTTTCCATACTTCACACATTGACTTTCGCCTATGACAACAGCAAATATAAGTTTGTCGCCTTTGGTGTAATATGTTTACAAAGCAAAGATTTATTTAGAGCTGTATTAATTTCTAATGGGTTGTAATAGGGTTGATTTTTGTGTGACGGGGGTGAAAAATTAAATTTGTAAAAAGGCTAAGTGTTGTGGCCCTAAGCATTGTATACGGTGAGTAACTTACACAGGAGTTTTAAATAAACTGGTGACTTTTATTTCGAAGCACCGATAGGATTGAAGTAAGTATTGTGTATCGATTTTATTTTCAAAATATTGAAATAGACGATAGCAGTTCTCAACTACAAAACGTTTTAGCATAAACTCTGTTAATTGTTGAATACTAAACAACTCGCTCTCTATTTCCTCTTTTTTTCTAGTTTATCTAAACGGACCTTTTATTAAAAATGTAGAAACAAAATTAACTTCCAATCATTTAATTCTAGAACAAACTTTCCTCTTCTCTACAAACAATTTTCCCGGGAAAATGTATTACATCTTTTTATATAAATTATACATCAGTAAGGAAGTAAATACGACGCAGCTATACCCTAAATTCTAATACCATTAATGGGAAGGGAACTCGTGTTTTTTTAAGCTCCGGATCTCTTTCGGTAGCCGTACTGTTTTGAATGTATAATGCGTTGTAATTGCTGGGTGCGTTTGTTTGTTTGTCATGATTTTATTTACATACATAATTTGGAGTGGAATGCCCTCCTTTTTTTCTTTAAGTATTTTCATTAGGTGTATGTGAATACTAGTTTCTATTCGTGTGAAATATTTTCTACGTGAAAATAAATATGTATACAATTTTCCCTTAGAGTATGTTTATTTTCTATGCGGAATCATAAATATTTTGTATACTAGTAATTGTAAAAAGATTTAGTTTAAAATCTTAAGACCGACTACGCACAGCAAGGCTAAAAGGTAATAGAATACATTCTCAATTTAAATCAAATCAATCGATTTTGATCATTTCGTCTACCGATCTGGCAATCAAACTTGTCAATATGATTACAAAGTTTATTGAAATAAATTCCCAAAACAAATTAGTAACAAAATCATCAAAAAATTCCAACCAACTCCCCTACGTAGGCCGCCAATATCAAGTAGAAAACTAATACATTACGAAATCGAATGTCATTAAAATTACAACTAACATTAATACGCAGAATTAATTAATCAAACGCGTAATAAAAAGATAACAATCGTAACACATAAGTCAAGCGCACAGTCAACAAACGTTCAGTATTAATAATAACGTCTCATCTAAAGAATATCGCTTGTAGGATGGTGCAGTTGGAGCCATTAAACTATACACCGACTATTTAATTATTTCTTAATATATTACATGTTATTTTAAAACCACACAGTTAATAAATAATAAATTAATAGCCTATGGGGTTGAAAAATTCTTGAGTAGAAGCCGGCACGTTCATAGTTAGACGTCCAAACACAAGGTGGACAGACGTATAAGTTGCTTGACAGAATTCTTTCATCAAGTCACTTTGGAGATCCGAAAGAGGCTTTTTGAGATCTAGGTAAAACAATAAAATAATTATTGTATAACTTTATCTACGATTAACAGTGAAAAACATGTGAACTGTCTCAAAATTTGCCAGCAATTTAGATAAGGAGAAATAAAATTGGTATAGTATTTTATACTTTTATGTGAACGATTCAAATGGTCGGCAGTGTATGTTGGCTACCCACGCGCGCCTTAGGGAGGAGGCGTACTTATTATTTCACCAAATTATCTTTAACTGGTTAACATTAACGACTCCCACGTTCGCATCGATAAATCATTAGCGTTATCTCCACAATTTGCACTTTTGTTGATTTAGAAACAGATTGCGTGCGAAAAGAAATTGAAGTCAAATAAAAGCATTATTTTATATCTTTTTAAATTACGAAAATATTAATAGCAGTCTGAATTTGGTGATATGATTTATTGTATTGTAAAAAAGATAACTTGACGTCATACTTTCGAAAGATTTTATGACATTAATTTTGAAAAAAAATTCATAAATAAACTATTGCAATTATGTTTTCACGACATTTATCAATTAAACATGGTTTATAAGTTTCGTTCATTCGTGTTTACTATGTTGGACATATTTATCACGAGTTAGAATTTTAATGAGTTTTTAAATTGACAGCCTCCGTGGCGCAGTTGGTCAGACGCCAGCTGTGAAACGAGTGGCTGTGGGTTCGACTTCTGCACCAAAACAAATATTTCTGTGAACCACAGGTATTTTATTTCGCGTCTGGGTGTTTGTGATACCGAAAAGTCTCTCGTAGTTTCTGATACCCACGACACAAGACTCGATCTTATTGTGGGGTCGAGCCTATTTGTGTGACTGTTGGGTGTATTTATTTATGTCATACGCAGAGGATATTTTAAATTAAGGCGATATAAAAAATCATCCTATTACATGGACGTAGCCAATAATCTTCACTACGGCATCACAGAGATGGTTATATAAACCTCACTCAACCACACAAAATTTCACAAAAAATGCAGCGGGCGGTCTCACCTCAACTCTCCGCAAAATAGACCTTATGCCGTGCACTTAAGATCACCTGCATTATCTAATGGCATTAGTTTTTACACATAAGTACGCCAATCGGCGACTATGTACCGCGGAACGTTATAGTTAATCCTATTTGAATTCACGACGCCGATGGCGCAGCGCGTGCGCGGTAGGTACTTGCGGTTTGGCAGTCGCGGCACGCGTTGCTCGGACATCACTGCGGTGTCCACACTTCAATGCCTGGAGGGACATTTTTTGCATTATTCGAAATTAAACTGTAAAACGAGATACTAAGATTTTTCTTGCGTAGGTGAAGATAATTGACTGAAGGCTTTTATAGTGTTCAATATTTCGTATTTTGAAAAGACAATGGTCAGGCGTGACTGGAATCAAAAGATGAACTACCATATATAAGTTTGCTCACTGACTCCAGAAAGTCTTTGACACGAATTTCAAAGATACGTGTGGTCTACCAAACGCAGTACACTAGCATGGTAAATAAAACAGCCCACTCCTCGTCAAATTATAAGCCGTTGAATTCTGCGACATGGTAAAGCGAAAAGGTAAGGTAGCTTAACTGACACGAATGTGTGTGGCATAAGACCTAAACGGAGAAAAAAGACATAGTAATCGCTTAGGTTCACCAGTTTTACGAATTTCCTGGTCTGCGGCAGTATTTTTATTTTCTCGTCTTTGAAAATTTTATCGTGTATAATGCAGTATTCTGCTCAAGCTTAAATTGGTACCGAAATGACACAATAAACTTTTCTCCAAAACGTCTCAATCAAGAAAAGTCCCGCCGAAATCACGGTTCACCCACAACATTATATCACATTCCTAAAGTGTCAGGCTTACTTTATTCGAGATCACGTAGAGCGCGTCGCAACTGCCCCCTGCGCCGCGCTTTTAGTTTATTCAAAATAGTCACCATTATTTTGGTCATGAGTGTATTTTTCAAGTGATGACATCATTCGCATGGTTCGTAAAAATAGTAATCGTAGTTTGGAGAGTGATTTTGGAGTTTGTAAGTTGATTTTAGATTGAAGTGTTGCTCGAATCGGGTTTGCATTGCTTTCAATCTATTATGCGTTATTGTTAAAGAATTTACTAATTATCAATTTTTCTATCGAATGCTGAATTCTTGAACAAATATAGCTTTAGTACTTTTCTGTAATCTAGACTGATAAATTAATGTGATTTTATATAACATCATAAACTCATGATTTTACTACAAAATAATGCCACTACTCGGATTACAATAAATCAAAGATATTCAAAAATAACGTACTCATTTTGAAAATATTCTATGTCAGCTAAGTATAATAACTGATGATTACTAATAAGTATAGTACCGACCTGATAAAGCTTCTACAGGTGACAGCCAATTTTTTCGCACGATTTGACACACTTTTGCCTTGAACAATTAATTTGATTATTACTGTACCTAAACTCGACATCGTTTAAAGGATACTGCCAAATACAATAAATCATTTTCTTATATTTTTACATACATAAACATACATAAACACACGCCTTTTTCCCAGAAGGGGTAGGCAGAGGTGCTACGAGAACACCCACGTTTCGCCTTGTATATTCCGTCCCACAATGTGATAGGAGGCGAGCCTATCGCCATATCGGGCACAAATTCCTGACTCCGGGCTGATAATGAATAGAAAAATCCAATATAACTTTGCCCAACCCGGGATTCGAACCCGAGACCTCAGCTTTGCAATCATACCGTAATACCACTACGCCACCGAGGCAGTCTTATATTTTTAGAACTGTTATATGTATATAATATATGTGTATAATTAAATTACCGCTCTTTTTATAAACTATCTTTCACTGCACACGACACCAAATTGTAAAAGCAGTAATAATTCACAAATACGACTTGCACCTAACGGTCCTTGTGTGAGCGAAACACAATAATTAGTAAATAAAGTAGAAATATCGTGGGAACACCGATGCGTTTGTTTAACACACACAAAATAATATTTACTATAAAAACTGGTTTTATTAGTTGTTTTATGTCTATGAGCTATTCTGTTATACAGGGCTTACTGATAGTATTCATAAAATTATGTTAAGTTTGCAAGCATGGGAAAAAAATGATTTTCTTTTTTCATTTATTAATCCATCCATCAGCCAAAGGAAGTCCACTGCTGAACATAGGCCTCTCCTAATGATTTCCACAGTGACCTATTGGAGGCAGCCTGCATCCAGCGACGTCCCGCGACCTTTACCAGGTCGTCTGACCACCTAGTGGGTGGACGTCCCACGCTGCGCTTCATTTATTAATGACACAATTAAATAATTGTAGGAGGGAATAAGCTCCCCTTTCTGTCCACGATATTGCGAATAAACTATGAATATAGTTTGATGGTAAGGTCAAGTAAAGGACAGAAATAGGCTAGCAATATAGGATGACTGGTCTCAACATGACAGCTTCGAGATTTCTTTGAAAGAATACTAATCAAAAAAATATGGGTAATCAAATTTGATTTTTTTTTTAATCTTAAGCCTTTTCCATCACCCTGTATATTAATTATACCACTACTCAAACATACAGCAGACGTAACTGATATGTGGATATGCTAATTTGTTTAAGTGGAAAGCACATATAAACTAGGTTAATCGCTTTTCCTCATTCAAGTAAAAATATCAATAAATTAAAATACCGATACCATTACTCTTAAAAACAATACAGTGCAGAACACGCCAGATTTTTTAAATAAAGATATAAACCTATTGTACAATTACAAATTGACTCTTTTCAGATGTAGAAATAATAACTCAATCAACGGACTACAGTTTTTATCCAAAAAAAATATGAAAATAATTCTCTTAATATAAATAGTGGTTCAAAGACGATGTAGTAAACGTAGTAAATAAGATAGAGAAAATATTACTTCAGTGGTTAGACTGTATTGCAAAGACGCAAAGGTAATTTTTTTATGGTGGTGTCGAGCACAAGGAAGTGATTTTGAACCAGAGTGCTATGTATTATCTCTGCCTACTCCACTGAACATAGGACTCCAAACTATGTATACACTTACGCTATGCCAACGTGAAGATGTTCAACCTATCGAAGATGGACTTCACATGCTTGCTATACTGTTACGAAATACTTTTAGGTATGTAAATTTGCCCAAGTCATTAATGCGACTGGTAATTATCTATACATACTGAACTACACAAACAAATAAAAAACCAACATTAGTAGTAAGTACAAAGGTATATACAATTAAACACAATGCGAATGTAACCTTTGTTGAACAAAAGGCACAATATTATTCATTAGACGTCGCCTTGAACTAGTGATGGGAGACTATGGCGCTTTACTCCCTCTGTGTTGCCCACGTGAGCGCCTACTGCAAGTGTAAACCTGGGCTAATTTATCAAAATCGAAATATTTTCTGTTCAATAATTGATTATTAGTATTTCCTAAAATATTTTTTTTTATAATATTGAACGAAAATGGCGGAAGAAAATTCCTCAGCTGTACGAATTGTCTTCTTTTCTCTTTTAAAAGAGTCAAACATTCACAGATATCCATGCAAAAAGGATATTGATCCCTTTCAACCAAATATGCAATAAATTGGTTTTAATGTCCCATAACACGGAGGGAAAACAAAGTGGGCTTTTTTTATTGATTAATTGTAATAAAATAACATTGATATTAAGATGAAGTAAACGCGTCAGATAAAATTATTTCCTCTGAAATCAGAATCGCATTTGTAATCAATGACCAGGCATTACATTGGATATTAGAAATAGTTATATTTTCTACCATTATATAAAATATGTAACTAATGTCAGAACTGCCTTATGAAAATTGGAGTGGAAATATATCTTAATTTTCCAATAATATAAAAAAATTGAGTTTATAAGTATATGTCCTTAATTAAATTGATCAATCCCTCTTCAACAGTGAATCATCCAAACTGATTAATTTACTTTTGTTATGCCTAATCTCATTCCGCGGCGTGGGAGCGAGGCCGCGTTGTGAAATTCAAGCCGACGGGATGATTCAGATGTGATTTACTTATGAAAGGTTCAAGTGTGGGATTAATTGTTTACCTATTAGGCGTTACCGTAACCTTAATTGTTGGCTAATGTTTCGATAGAACAGAAAATTAATTATTCATCTATTGTTAATACACACATAAGTCCGAAAAGTCAGAGCTTTGCAATGGGTTTTTAACCCGCGACTGCCGGTAACGACCAACAGGCCGCCACGCACTTGATATTTAATCATCAAGCACTCTAACGGTGAAGAAAAACATCATGAGGAAAATTGCACACCGTAGCGATTATAAGGAATTTCTACGGCAGGTAAAGTTCACCAACCCGTACTAGGCCGGCAAGATGGTCTATATGCCCTAACCCCTCACAATCGTACTCTCGATTGTAGAGAAGATCCGTGCCCTACAGTAGGTCGCATGTATATGGGCTGATACAAATACAGATACCGATTATTGTAAATATTTGCAGATCGCGTCTAATACATCGCTATGGAAATCCTTGAGGAAGCCATATAAGCAGTGAACTTCTCGTGAAAAAGAGAGAGAGAATCTAAAGGTGAATAAAAATACTGATAGCGAATGCCTGCCTAGTCCCTAACATCTCATATCAAAATATCAATATAATATTCACTTATTACTATATTGACTTGAATATTGTAATTCCCTCTTTTAGTGTAGAATTTAGATAAATATTTATTCATATTTAAAATTGAATTTTGAATATGAATAAATATTTCTCTGTCGCCCTATATCGGTTTGGAAAGGTTTAGAAAAGCACATGATAGTCTGTCAAATGTCGACTGCATCATGAGTCACCTGAATAATTCTTAATTTAGAACAGTAAGGTCGACGATGATACACACAATCAGTTTGAAATTACCTGCTATTAAATTCAGATCTGCCTACACCCGGTCTACCTGACAGTATTCTTTGCTACGCTGTGGGTTGAATTGCACATAGCAAACCGTAACATGTTATTTTAAATGCATACGTGTCACCGGAAGAGTATGATTTGGAAATTAGAAAAGAAGATTTAATTTAAGATTGCAAGCCTTCATGAAGTCAAGCCGTGTGAAAATTTTAAATCTTAAGGAAAAAGGAAAGAAAAAGGAATTTATTTTTTCCGAAACTCAAAACTCACATATAATTGAATGTACTTTAATTCGCAGACAACACGCCCTTCCGTGAACTAAACAAGCTAGCAAGATATTATTCTCATATCGTCAGCAAACAAACATTCATTGAAATCAAATTATAATGTAGAGTTTATATTTTAAGTAATACATTTAAAAACGCCTATCTCTCTGTTCTTAATGCGCATACCGTATGTGTCATTGAATAACTCGTTAACACAAGCCCTAAAAGTCGAGTTCGTAAGTACACTCGAGAACAAAAGCCTTTACTGAGCAACTCCTCATGAATGACTTAGTAACACGAGGAGGTATATAAATGGAGAGCAAATCTCACTTGATCTCAAATGTCAGGCGGTTGCTGTTTGCGGATGTGCTGTTGAACCCTGCGGGGAAGGGGAGGGGAATAAAGGGGGTTTCACTTCATTCCGTGTGCAAACATGCGGCGCTTACTCGGACTCACGTCTCACTGACTATACCTTTCCGTAGTTGGGTCAGTTTTGATGCTTTATGAGAAGCAATAATGTTCACAAATCAATATTTCTTCTTTACACGTTTCAATGTGGTATTGTTTTTTTTTTTTATATATTTCGTAGCGTATAGGGTTTAGAGGAAGCTGCATAACGAGGGACCGTAGGTTCAATTCCCGCACCGTGATAAATATTTGGTTGAGATCTGGAGACCAAAATATTCTCAGACATTTTCATACCCACGATACCAGACTTATACTTATACCTTGTGGCCAGGAATGTATACTGGTGCATATGTTTAAACAAAACCTTAGTCAAAAATATCAAAACACCCTATTTGCAGTACAATGTGAAGGCTAGTGTTCTGTGGTACAAGCTGGAGTAGGGCCAGCACAGTTAAGTGCTCGGGAGCGTCCTCAGAATTTGAAAATAGTTGAAAGGATTGGACTTCATAATAATTCGAGCTTATTAAATGACAACTCGCGTAGGCTCTATATGATTACTTGAATTGCCGCTTTGGGAAGAAATTAAGCTCGGTGAGTTATATGAAAATGAGAAGTCAGCAACATAATGGAAAGCTATGAATTCAGTTTGAAAATTTACGAATCAAATTCCAGTGTGGGTTTTGTGAGGCTGAAATCGTTTTTGTCTTTTTAAATTCTACTAATGTAAACTTAATGATATATTTGGAATTTATACTTCGAAAAATATCCGGCACCACCCGTGAGTGCGAACAATTTGACACAACAATACCAAAACTCAAAAAATAAAAACAAAGCTTTAAACCCAGCCCGAACGGTGTCCTTACCCTCAAATTACCTTGTCATTTACCACAATGATTCCTCAAAAGCTCAACCGAAGGAAAGCTCGCAGCCCGAATTAGCATACAAAACGTTACGTTGTCAATCAAAGCGGCGCGCACGCGTGGCCTTATCGGCCATAAATCTCGCATATACGGCACGAGTACAGGACCTGGGAAGTCCAGGTCTCCTGGCACCTGCTATTGGCTTGGACTATTTTATTACAAAATTATGGAAAACGGTGCCATTGTATTTTGCTTCATGATGTTTGGAGCGCGTTGATATCTAATACTTGGAAACGTTGTGTCTAGTAGTGAATCGTTTTTTTTTTCGTTTTAAACGTTGCTAACGTGAGCTGTTTAGTAAATTGGTTGCAAAATGGTTTCTTTTTTATAAAACAACCCATTTAAAGTCCACAACTGGGCTAAAACTAAGTGTTCAAAATGCATACGCTCATACCAAAGTCCACCACACCAACTTATTGTGAGTTAGCGCACTTCACAATCTAGACTTAGTCAGAGCAAACCAAATAATACTATTCAAATCCACATTCGAAATACACATAAATGCGAATAATTCAAACAACAGAATCAATATCTGCTATCTGCGGCGGGATCGGTGCGTTTCGTAACCGCGCGCCGCTCTCATCCATCTAAACCTACACTCCGGGCGCGTGCAATGTGTTATGACGCTAAATTGCCTCGCGATATATCTAGGGCATGATAAAATTGTTTATTTTTCTATTGTACTATTAATAAGAGGGTAGAGCCACGCTGATTGGACGGCGATAGGAATGGGCTGTCTTGGCCGATCGCGCATGGATAGAATCGTACACGAATTGTAAAACAGATGAGTAATAGAGTATGTCGGTTTTTGGGTTCAGTACGTGTATATTTGGATTTTAAAAAGCTGCCATAATTGTATCTACTAGTGGGGGATATTCTACTCCTTATTTATTGCTCAATACTTTAGCTGTCGATGCGCTGGCTTTTATGTACTAATTTAAAAGATTATTTTTTTTGCATTAAAATATTATGCAAAATATAATGTTAGTTGGTAGCCTCCGTGGCGTAGTTGGTTAGACACCGGCAGTGCAACGAGTCGCCATGGGTTTGATCCACGCACCGACACAAATATGTTTAATAACAACGGGTATTTGTGTCGGGTCACGGTGTTTGTGAGACCGAAAAGTCTCTCGTAGTTTCGGATACCCACAACACAAGACTTGATCTTAGTGTAGGGTCAGGACTAAGTATGTGACTGTTGGATGTATTTATTTATTTATGTGTTTCCGTAGATTACGTTGTAGAATTACATTAAAAATAATGTTTAATAATTCACAAACAAACGATCCGTGACAATAAAGGTTAACGATCTGTCACAAAAAAAATATTAAAAATTCAATATTAATCACAGTTTTCCTAAACCAATACGGCACCAGACGGTCCATAAGCAGGCACCGAACTTAATAAAATCCATCGTGAGTCACAAGCACAATACTGGCAGCTCTCGCCAAAAGTAAATGCAAACAGACGGACAAACGCGCCCTTCACCTGGTTATGTTAATACATTACTCATCATGTTTATTACCAGGAATGCGGACTTCACTGTACGTCACTGCAGTTCAATTCCTGTCGTGTCAACGTGTTTACAAAAACAGACCAGATATTTTTATCATCACATTTTTTTAAATATTTTAATTTTAAAATGAATATTATACCAAGATTTGATTTTATAATGTTTTTTATTTTGTTTTTCGATAACTAATACAAATAGGCTTTATGGAAAAATATTCGATTCAGTTTATTTAAAAAATTATGTATATTAACTTTTACAGTTTTCACTACGAAATCTTATTCCAAATATCCTGGAAAATTGCAAAGAAAAATATTTCATTACACATTTTCAGTAATAATATATTTATTGTTTACATTACATATGTAGGTACTTACTTTCCTAAAACTGGTTATCATATTATGTACATCCAATCTCGATCCATCTGATCTAAGATTGGACCGTGTTAGCCTGAAAGCGGTCTGAGCGGAGTCAGCGATGTCGAGCGGTCGACATTTGTCACGCGCGGTGATACATCGGACGCGCGAAGTGGCTGACTGCGAGCATTTGTCGCTGCGAACCCGCTTCGATTCATTGTTCACGGACCGCTTTGTTTAAAAGCGAGCCAGTGGTTTAACAATTATTTTAAGACAAAAAATAATGTTCACTGTGTTCGGTAATTACTGAGTTAATCAATTTTCCTTCTTTCACTTTGATTTTTCTGAGTAAATCGAGTTATAATGTGATCAGCCGTCGAACAGGAAAATTACATGGACGACTCGCATGTAAATTTATTAGGCGCTTAAGTTGGATGGTGGAATAAAGGAACAAGTATAAGAAACGGGAGAAATGAAATATAAGAAGAAAAGATAAGAAATCTAGAAATTGGTATAAAAAAAGAACGAAAGCAGAATATCGAATTTCGGTAATTATCTCCTTAAAGCTTTAATTACACGGGGGAAGTTTCTCGCCTCGAAAATACGATTACGAGGACATAAATAGTTCCATCGTGAAAACATTGTCAGACCACAATAATCTTATGATAATATGTCATGCGATAATGGCATTCCCGCCGCGAGAAACTCTCCTCGTGTAAATGGCGATTTACAAAGTAGTCATTTGCCGGAATACCGACCACCATATGCTTTGTAACTATCATATTTAAAATGCCATTCTTTGACCCTACCACCTAAAATCCCACAAATGCTTCACTATCGCAGACCCCGTCCTTGAGACCGCACGCATCGTGTGAAGGATGCGCGCCGTGTCACCGCAGGTGTTGCTATCGATGCGCAATTTTTACGCGCCGCGACCCCTGCCCCGGGAATCGAACCCGCACATTACCATATCCTCCTATGAGATAAATGTTGTTCACGTGTGGGAACATCGTATAAGAACTTAATGAAGTGTGATTTTATTCTCAATTGATTTAAACGTGGTTGTAATGGTATTATTTTTGTTCATGTTTTTGTCTTACATTCAGTACGACATATTGTTTAATATTGTAATGTAAAAACATTTGCCTTACAGTGTAGACGTTCAGCTGCCTCGTTCGCTTACAAAAAACCCCTTATCTGAGAAAATACCGATAACTGTAACCGGAAAGGACACGAGAAATTTTTGAAATTTAAAACAGCATATTGCTACTAAATATATATATTAAAAAATACGTAAATTCGGTCAAGTACCACATTTGCCCATAATTCGCAAACAACTAAACGCATGCATCGAAAAAGCAACGAGTATTAAATTTACAAACTATTTCACTTCTCATTCAGCTTTCGAACCGACGTCCCATCTTCACTTCTCACCTAACATCTAAGTCACAAAACCGTCACAAATTCCCTCCAATATGGACATAAAACACATACCTCAATCACCGCAAACACGACACATCAATACCCCATTCCCTCACATAATTCCGCATTAAACTTACGATTGTTAATTTTACAGCTCGTATTAACTTCAAGCCATAACAGTTTCCGGGTGGGCAGAGGTGTTAAACTTGCCTCGTAAACAGTGTGATACCAGAGAAATATCATTTGATACGAATCCACACGTGAATCGTAAAAGCAACTATTAGATTTTATAGTTATTGCAAAAGTTATTAGCTGTTTGAAAAGAACTGGCGGAGTTAAGTTAAATATCATGTGCAGTTTTGTTTGTGTTTCGGAGAATATGAGTAATAGTGACCACTCTAGTACCATGAAACTAGTTGGGTTGTTAGCGCTTTGTATATGTTTAAAGCGTCCGCTCTTGGGTTCCATTCCCTGGTCGTGCCCATAAGTCATATGAGTAACCCAATAATATAATTTTAGGATAGGTTCGTATATCACACTTTAAATTAAAAAGCTCAAAGGCCTATGGGTGGTAATACTGATTCATCTATTTATCCTTTCCTATACAGTCGTTTTATTTAATAAGTCCGGCAAACCAGCAAACAGGTCAGCTGATGGTAAGTGATCACTGCCACCCATGAACATCCACAACTCTGGATCATGAATATATTGCAGGCCCATCAAATTGATAGTTGAGCGGGAAGGGAAAAGGATGGAAAGACGAAAAAGGTATTGGGCATCCGACAAAAAAAGGCTGTTTACTGCACCAAATTTTCAGTTAACATGTTTTAAGCAAAATACCAATACTGATAGAAAATAGTAATAATAAGCCCAGGAACGTCAGTAACTTAACATGTTTCTTGCATTTTAGTACAAAGGCAAGAGATAACTTTTAAACTAAGATTTAACTATCTAATGTTGTTAAAATTAACAAAACTAAAGAAGACAAGTCTTCACATATCTTCAAATATATCTACGATAAATTTATACCATCAACAAATATTTAAACAATATTTATCATGTAAACAAAAAAACATACTCCAGATAAACAAAGCAAAAAACCGACAGCGACGATCGTACATCACTCGCGATGTTGCCGTAGATTATCTTAGATCGTGTTAACAACATTCATATCAATAATAAACGGACAACGCATGAGACGATTAAATCGATGGGTGTGGGGTTGACGTCGCAGTGAGGACGGCAGGCTATGACATTGATGATGGTGTCTTGGGTTTACTCCCATGTTACACATTGAATTGAATCAAATTCGCGATAAAATCCGTAAGAATTCGTTTCATTTCAATATTTTGATGATTTTTTACTATATTTTAATAGATGATGTTAGACATGGCTCATTATATTAAATGAACGGATTTTGAGATTATATATATAAAATCGTAGTAAGTATTTATTTATACAAATTTTCGAGATTTTTTTTTACAAAAGAAAACAATGGTCCGTCCATAGATACATATTTTAAAAATTTAATGCCTAACTTTTTCACACACAATTCTTCTGTCTGGTTCTTAAAAAACACATTTAATATATTTCGTCATAGTATAGTTTACAATACGACGTCGCCTTTAATCTGATCCGAATGTAACATAATATCGTTCGCGATGAATCAATTGTTTCCCATTCATTCGAATTAATAATCGATATGGTTGTTCTCAGTTTTTGTATCGTTCTCGGAAATCGATTTGGGACGTCTAGGACGCCATTTAGTTTTGTATCAGGTTGTTTTGCTAATTCCCATATTGTTTAGAGGTAACAATGAAACGTCCATTGAACGACCAAGTTCGAGTCTATGTTGCTTGTTAGGGTTGTGTATATAATTTTGTTTATTATATTTATTTAGTTTACTCGACTAGGTCGGCAAATGATTTACTGCTAATCTCGACTTTAAAAAATTGAGAAACGAGAAATTTCCGTTTTTTTAAAACTACCACTAGAATTATTAGGCGTTGAATACGCATGATGCCTCTTTTTTGCTTTAAAATAAAATAATTTATTCGGGTAAATACATCATAACCGATATTACTGAACGTTCTCGAATGAAGTCCACCGGCAAACGCAGCTTTAGGTGGACAAAAGATCTTATACAAGTTGTAAAAAGACGTTGAATGCAGGCCCCTCAAAATACGTCGCCATGAGGATCATAGAAAACTTATTATAGAAATACCACAAGTTATCTATTCATTTTGATTATCTGACTCTATTAAAATTCTTCCATAGTCCCTTAAAAATGAACATTAATGATTACTTCAGAATAAAAAGATTTGGAAAAGAAGACAACAAATTGTCTCAACAAAACACAATCCACTAATAATACCACAAATCGCAACATACTCCAACTCACCATCCCAAACATTATTACATTAATAATTTAATATTAATAACGCATGAAACGAAATCCGATGCAATAATTATTAAAAAATATGTAACAGGGAGGGCGGTGGGTCGAGCCTCCCCGGCGACGATAAATTAACTCATTTAATTATTAATCCCTCTGCGAGCGTGAGACGCGGGCCCGTCTGCCCAGCTCATATGTAACACTGACGATTTTATTTCTTTTATGTTGGGTGTAGAGTAATTTGTATATCGTTTGTAGGTCTGTTTGTAGACCATTTGAATAAGGTGCTGAAGTCACTGGAGTTTGTATCTGAGATAGGCAGAAGTCAAGATTGAAATTTGGAGACCATTAGAGCTTCATAAAAAGTCCAGTTGATATTGGGTATTATTGAGAGAGGTAGAGTTACAGACAGGCCTAAGAAGAAACAGTTCTACAAAACCTATATTTAGCAACAAAAATCCTCAATAATATGACCAACTAGCTCTACTATTTAGTAAAATAAATTCAAAAAAATGAAATCCATGGATAGAATACCCAAACGTTTTCGATCTGAATCTAGAAGAATTGCAGAGAAAAAGACTTAATGAAGAAAGAGCAGGCATTTACACCTCAGAAATACACACTCTAAAAAAGCTCCGTCAAAACCAACAGCACTAGTCAATGTCTCTGAAAAGCCTTGCTCTGTATCAGAGTCGGATGTTACAAGGTATGCGGGCGTCTGCGTGAGATGGCCGAGCGAGATAACGCTCGTATAAACATTATAAATTATATTTATTACATTATATTTGGGCGCAACAGATATTTGTTTAAGTTTAATACTATCAAATAAGAGAGCCACTCGACACGCCCATGGCGAAAGCGAGCACGGTTGTTTTAATTCGGCGATTTATTTTTTATTATTGATTTATTGGTAATGTTTAATTTATACGAGTTTAAAGCCATAAGGTGCATATGAGATTTGGCTATGAATGAATTTTCAATGATCGGCTTGGTGAATGACTGGTTGTACCTGTTTTTAACCGACTTCATAAAATATTATAGATGTATGATGCAGTCGTATAATTTATTGCTATATCTATTTCACATTTTTGCCTCAAAATTAGTGTTAAGTATTTTTATTATAAGTGAATTCATGAATATTAAAAATGTTTTGTGTCAAGACATGCATATTGAGTAGCCGGGCTCAAAAGTCACCATTCAGATAAATAATATTGTGGGAACGAATCAAAAATGAATGAATTTTTGAATGGCCGGGTTGGATAGTGAATAAGTATTTGGTAAATAATTATTGATTATATAAATATTATTGAGAGAAATACGATAGCAACTCTGCCATTCTAGAATTATTTTCACTAGAACAGTGACGACACCCGGCCTTGACTCATTTATGATATACTCAAGACTGTATCGTGGCTCTACCACCAAGATTTACAGGTTCTTCCTACAAAACGTCCCTTAAAAATTATTATTACATACATAATACATAAAAACACGCCTTTTTCCCAGAAGGGATAGGCAGAGATGCTACCAGAACAACCACGTTTCGCCTTGTATATTCCGTCCCACAATGTGATAGGGGGCGAGCCTATCGCCATATCGGGCGCATAAATTCCTGACTCCGCGCTGATAATGAATAGAAAAATCCAATATCACTTTGCCCGACCTGGGATTCGAACCCGAGACCTCAGCTGTGCAATCGTACCGTAGTACCACTACGCCACCGAGGCAGTCAATAATTATTAAGACTGATTTATGTAATCAAAAATCTATCCGGAATTGGAATACATATTCAAGTTTTATAAAACAGATTTTTTTAAACTCCCTTTATTTATTTTATTAGCGCAACCGTGTAAGTACATAAACCTAAATAAAATAAATCCTCCTCCTCCTCCTTGCGTCGTGCTCCTCAATGTTGAGGGTCGTGACCTTCCGTATGCATCGTTTTCATCCTAACGAGTTTTTTCCATTTGGTTCTGTCCATGGCGGTGTGAAAGGCGATGTGGAGTGTAGAGTCAAGAGTGGTGCGGATCTGGTCAGACCAACGCATTGGATTCCGTCCACGAGGTCTTCTCCCATTTACTTTGCCGGTCACAATCAGCTTTTCGAGGTTGTCACTGTCTTTCCTTGCAATGTGACCGAAGTATTCTAGTATCCTGCGTAGACACTCAGATGAGAATCGCGATGATATTTTGAGTTCTTGCAATATAGATGCGTTGGTCCGAAATGCTGTCCAAGGGACACGCAGCATCTTTCTCCAGCACCACATCTCAAAGGCGTCAATGCGTTTGCGATCTGCAGATTTTATTGTCCAAGTCTCAGCGCCATACGAAAAGATCGAGAAAACAAAGGTCCGTACCAGCTTGGTTTTGGTTTTTACGGAGATGTTGCGATCCTTCCAGACTTTTTCCAGCTGAGACATGGCGCTTTTAGCCATTCCAATTCTTCTGCGCACTTCCTTCTCGCATGAGCCATCTTTGCTGATGTTGGAACCCAGGTATACGAAGTTGTCCACTACTTCCAAGTCCAATACACCCGAAAGCTCCAACTTCCCAGTTCTGTCCACCACCATGATCTTGGTTTTGGATCTGTTTACGGAGAGTCCCATCTCCTCGCTAATCCGTTCCATTCTGTGTAGGAATGCGGCCATTTCCGACTCATTTGCTGCAAGAAGAGTGGTGTCATCGGCGTAGCGTAGGTTAGTGATTTTCACACCACCAACCGAGATGCCACCCTCCCAATTCTCGCAGGTACGTCTCATTATGTATTCCCCATAGATGTTGAAAAGAATGGGCGACAAAATACATCCCTGGCGTACTCCTTGGTGAAATTTAAAGGGTTTTGACGTTGTTCTGTCAACTCTTACGACTCCCTGACTTGAGTCATACAAGGTGCGAAGTAAAGCGATGAGATGAGCGGGTACTCCAAGCTCTTGCAGGACTCTCCACAAGCAACTCCAGTTGACACAGTCAAACGCTTTGCTGTAGTCGACGAAGCACATAATCACCGGCGTATCAAACTCGTATGCCTTCTCCACGAGCTGCCTGACATTGAAGATCTGGTCTCGAGTTCCCTTGCCCTTCACAAAACCCGCTTGCTCCTGCGGAATTTGCGAATCCAGATAGTGGTGGATGCGATTATTCATAATGTGGAGCATGACTTTACTGGCATGTGAGATGAGAGACAAGGTTCGATAATTGCCACAGCACTTGGTTGATCCCTTTTTGTGCAATGGAAGAATCACAAACTCCGACCAGTCCCGCGGCCAGTCACCGTTCAGCCAGATGCTTGAACAGATCCTGAAGAGTGTCTCAACACCCAAGTCACCCATGGCAGTAAGCGCCTCTGCTGTTATGTGGTCGCTTCCTGGGGCCTTCCTCTTCTTGAGTGAGTGTAGAGCAGTAGATATTTCGGAACGAAGAATCATAGGTTCCAGTTCTAGATTTCTCCAGTCCAAGCTAGTTCCAGGTGTTGAGCAGGGATCTGTGTACAATTGCTCACAATAGGCGCGCCATCTTTCTGCAATGCGATCAAGCTCATGTAGCACAGTGCCATCGGCATCTTCTATGACCCATGACTTAGCCTTGAACTGTTTGGAAATAACTCTAACTTTCTTGAAAATGTCTGCAGTTTGTAACTTGTTCGAGTGTCTCTCAATGTCGTTGCAGATGTTCTCAATAAAAGCGTTCTTATCTCTGCGACAGCTGGTTTGGACAGCTCTGTTAAGCTCAGAGTATTCGGCCATTAATTCTGGATCTCGCAATCCAAGTGTTTTTAAAACTTTTCTGCGCTGAATGAGATCCCTGAATGAAATAAAATAAATAAATAAATAAATAAACCTAACCAAGTAACCAAAAGGGATTCATTTGCCATAAAATACATTTTCAGAAAAAAACAACAATTCTTACTACATAAACAATTATATCAAATTCACCAGTACCAACTTCCATATTAAAATCCTGAATTGAAAATCCACGCACACTGTGTAAGGTAGCGGGCACACGTCACGAGCGGTAGCGTGTCGGCAAACACCACTGTTGACAGTGCATTAAGCGCGGTAGCACTTGTTTGTCCAGACGATCGTCGCAGTCAACGAGTTTGACTTTTAAATGGATTGGAAACGAACACACCTACAATGAGGCTGGGTTAGCAGGATGTTGGTTCTTTTTTGTTTTATAGTGAAATAGGTAATTGAAAATAATATTTCATAATTGATGTTTCATTACGCTTTAAAAAGTGTATAGAATGAAAAAAAGCACAGGACTTGTAAAAAATATTAGTCGAAATGAAAAATAATGTGGTAAAGCTAACATAATGTGTAAATTAGTAATAACTTCGCAAAATAATTATTATCTACTCCAAATATAGGTCTTTTAACATTTTTACCTAAATTTTAAACCCAAATTACCAATACTAATAAATTTCACCAAACCACACAACAAATAAATTTTTTACGACCTGCAAGTAAACTAAACATGTCCCATATCACGTATTTCTGGTGCCAATTCACCACAAGCATCGTCCATTGTTCCCACACAAACATCGTTATGAGCTGACACCGGGGCGACAGTTCCGACACAGAAAATTTGTCATTTGGTCCACACAGCAAATATTTGGCCAACGTGTTTGGCGTTGGCGGTGTGTGTGGCGGGTAAAAGCCGTGACGTCCGCTCCACGCTCCGCTTAAGCTTGTGGCGTGGGTTTACTTTCACGAGCAATGCACTTTTGCTGATGGGTTTTTGTGAACGCATTAGTCTTGTAGTCGTTTTTTTAACTTGGTTTTTTTTATTTTATCTCAGTTCGGAAAATCAGGAGCTGTAAATTGTTAAGACTGCGTAGTTTTCGTGATTTTTTATTGAATTAAGCGATATAAATATTAATTTTTGTTACTTTATTATTTAGTTTACATTACACGTGTTTTCTCATTTGTATAAAATCAATAAATTCTTTTATATTGAACTAATGTGTAACCTAATTTTTTTCTTTTTATTTGTGACCAATTTTCGAGACGAGACCACAGGATTATTTCCGGTTCTTAACTTATGCAATAAATCATATGCTAAACTTTCCTCGGCTTGATTTATTTCCTAACTCTACTTTGAGTTTCCACTTCCATCTCTGCATATTATTTGCACTCCTCCAACTGAATGTAGAGTCGCGGCCGTTAGTTTTTATTATATTACCAGACTTCCATTTAACATTCCTTAGATCTGTTTCTAACATAGAGTCGCTGTAGAGTCGTCTCTACACAATGGAAGCCTTTCTCTACTGCACAGTTTTTGCCACCATTTTACAGCTTAAACTACTTTGACTTCGTATACTGCCAGCTGGTACAAAAAGCTTTGGACGGAATTATGTGAATAAATAATGTAGATGAGATAAATGTTATAACTAATTGTGCCTACAAGCATTACGTTTTATATTATGTGTTCTTATATTTAAAGGTTGTTCCAGTTCCGATGGTTCAGTAGAATGGTTTTTTACTTAATTTTATTTTAAATAAAAATAAAACAGGAACGAAGCATAAAATGTACGCACAAGTAATGCTAAAATAAATTAAATGTACATATACAAAGAAAGTTTGACCATAACTGAATAATCCTTTAATAATCGTCTCTTCCCGTTAGATACTACCCTGCTTACCTCTCAAAATCAATATGTTAAGTAAACAAAAAAATATATACCATATAAAAAACAAAAAGAGGCAGAATTGAAAAACAGATCCCGATTCGGTAGAATTACTCAAATCATCAAAACCTACATCTCGTCTACGAAACGCCTTAATATTTGCCCCCCACACGCGCATACTTGTCGCTGCGGGCAGTAAAACATTATTTTACATAGCACTAACACACGCTGCGTCGTAAACCATCCGCGTGGACAATGCCACCAGCACCGGAATTAGTTCTGCAATACTTACGACCAATGCTGTGACCTTTGAGTCTGAGCTACGCGCAGAATGCTTGCGTTTTCATGAACCATTTTAGACTATTTCTCTATGAAATATAAAATAGTGAAGAATCAGAAGTTATCATTATAAGGAAATCTAAGACTTTTATGACATATACTCGTAATAGTTTAATAAATAAATAATATGTAAATACACCTAACAGTTACTGAGTCTGACCTCACAATAAGATACAAGTCTAGATTCGTGGGCATTAAAATCTGTGATTGTTTTCGTTTTTACAACATCGACACTTGAGTCCAATGTTTTTGAATCATATACAATTCATAGTCCGGGGATTGAAACGGCGACGTTTCGTATCATAGCCAGTGTCTTACCAGGCGCGTGGACAATGCCACCAGCATCATAATTAGTTCTGCAATACTTACAAACAATGCTCTGACCTTTGCGTCCCGAGCAACGAGAGATTTCTTGCATTATGATGCATGGATAATGGAAATAAATTATTTTATATCTAAAAAACGAAGCTTTAATAAACAGAATTCTAGTTTGGAAAAAAACTAAATTCAAAAAAATATAGAATGATCTTTGGAACTCACTGTACCTTATTTGCGTTGCCGTTGGCACTTCACATTGTGTGAATTTTCCGAATTGATAAAACTCATACGAATTTTCTGAGACTGGAATTTCGCGAGCCTGTGCCTAGGACTAGTATCTTCATAGCGATAGCCCCACACCATATCACATCCTTGGAAGTACTAAATATAATATGTCTGTAAATATAACTTTTGAGTTTGATGCGCGGGGACTTCATTTAATATAAACAGTAATATCGAGCAGATAATGTCACGATGGTTCATTAATACTGCCAATTTTTACTTCTTCACCCGATACTCCTCGCATCCTCAATTCGAAGTAAATCTATTGTATTCCTATATAATTCAATATAATATTACAAATAACAAACAAAAATAAAACAGAAGCGTGACTTTGGCAAGCGAGCAAAAAACTAAGCCGAACTCGTGTTATGGTTTTTATAATACGAACGCGACGGGAGACGATTTAACTTTTTTTCCGTTTATTTTTTGTTTTTCAAACGTACACGTACTAAGATTTGCATACAATGCTCGCGGGTGCAATATGCCGCCGCTAATGCCCGCTCGGAGGTGTACATTGGAGTTATTTCCAAATGGATACAAAAATACATTGAGAATCTTTGGAAATCCACCAAAGGGAGATTTTCGGTTGACTTAAAAAATCGTTGGTTACTTTTTAATATGACTTACATTTTTCTCTGGCCTTATAATCATATTTTGCAGGAAAGTCATTCACTTTATATGTAATTACTACTATAGGTGATAACCACCGTGGCGCAGTTGATTAGCCGCCAGCTATGCAACGAGAGGCCGCAGGTTCGATTCTTGCACCGAAGCTAAAGTTTGTATGATTCACTGGTATTTGTTTCGGTCTGGGTGTTTGTGTGACCGAAAAGTCTCCCTTAGTTTCTGATACCCCCGACTCATGACTCCATCTTAGCGTAGGGTTAGGACAGTATATGTGACTGTTGGATGTAATTATTTTTATTTATAGGTTCTCCAGTACCATATACTAACCATAATCTGAAAAAAGTGGCCACACCACTGTTTCTAAAACCCATCAAACTTCCATCCACTTGTATCTCCAAATCACATTTAAACCAGTAATAAACGTTTCTAAACTACTAAACGTAAAATAACTCGTTTAAAACACAATAAAACCTCAACAATGGCTAATACACAATATTTGACGATAAATGTCGGGTATAAATTTCATGCGTCTAGTACATATTTTAAACGTTACGAGAAAAATTACCATAACTTTACGAAATGGAAACTTGCTCATGTCAATATCACACGGGACGGGTGACCTTCGACATCGGTTTGGTTTCTAGTGTTGGTACAATGCAAATAAATTCATCTCCAAGGTTTTATTTTTCGAATACGCCTTTGGATCTATATTCGAAGATTTTTGTTTTCAGAAGTTTCAACTGAAAATATGTGCTTTATTTTTTTTACTATAGAAATTATAGCTTATATTTATCGTTCACCGACAACCTGCATAGGTGACTAGTTAAATAGTCGAAGTGTTCAATAGCTGAAGTCCACTCTTGACAGGTCTCAAAATACCTTTTTGAGCGAGGTCTGTAGGTCCTATGAATGAGAAAGATGATGTAAATGATTAGATTAATTATGTATAAATAAGTCTCCTCACAAGTTGGGTAAAAATATCACTATCCGAGATGTCCTATCACATCAAACTAATCATTATTACACCTGTCAACTCCTTTAATAATACGACGTTATGACTTACATAAATTCAAAGCCACTCGACAAGTACCTCAAACATTCCAATACCAAGTCAACAACTATTTATACAAAATATATAAATCAATAAGAATGATCACCATCACACAGCCATCACTATTCCTCACGGATTCAAAGAAAGGCAACATTTTCCCAACATGGCGGTTGCATTCATACACTGATTTATGTAAAGTACTGCTTAAATACTTGACATGTGTTAGAGGTTACATGAAAATGCAATGAGGCAAAAGTTACTACGAAATCTGTTTTAGAAAAATCGGAGGTAGTTTTGAGTTTACTTAACACTTCATAAAAATAATTTGGGTTCGATCCCCGCACCGAGACAAGCGTTTGTGTGCACCACGAGAATTTATTTCGGGTCTGCGTGTTTGTGAGACCAAAAGGTCTCTCGTAGTTCCTGATACCCACGACACAAGACTCGGTCTTAGTGTGGGATCAGGGCTATGTATGTGAGTGTTGGGTGAATTTATTTATTATTTATCATTATACTGGTGTCCAAGATAATACAGTACAGAGTATTTATCCGTCAAAGTGATCCACGTTAGTAGCGTTTCGAATTCTCCCTGTCTGTATGCTCATAACCATTTTAAGACAATGTGACTGAATTGCAATTGTCATCAGATTTTTTAACGAGACTTTGTTGTGAGATTGTAAAAAAAAATTAGGAATAATGCATTATCAACCTTTGAAGGAAAAGTGGAAATTGGCAGAAAATTAATTTGCTGGGTTTATTCGGATTTCATTTCATTTTATTGCTACTACTTAAAAAATTTCTATGTATACAATTTAGACCAAGTCTTCAGGTTTTATTTATGACGCCCTTAAACAGAGCAAAATCAATATGTAATGCAAGTAATCTTCCAACACAGCATACCTACTAATTTACAATTATTGCCTATCAAAAGCTTTTGAGCCAAGACGCATAAAAACAAATAATTAACAGACGTTCTCATTCTCAAAAACCAAAACAGTCACAAAATTCATTATTAAAAAACTAATATATTTAAACAAAACCCAAAAAAAACGGTGTCACAATACGCGTCACCTATCAACCTACCATTGTGTGCTCGACACGTAAAACATAGTTATCATTTGAATATTCATTACGGACAACGCAATGGCATTCGACAAATTGACATAAAATTTCACACAAACAAGAAATATTGTTTTTCGGGCTCGCGGGCCGGGCGCCGGGCTCCAACGCCGGTGAATACATTTGACTACATTTGAATAATTTGCCCGAGCACCGATCGTGTTTTTATGCTGACATTTTAACGAGAAACGCATACAAGTGGTGTTGATATTGCTTCAATCTATGCTTCTCACTTAAAACACTGTTTGAGTTTCCTAACCTTTTGTTTCGTGGTTTTTGTGTTGGGAGTTTGTTTTTACTAGTTTCAAATTCATTTCGAATCTTTTTTTTTGTGCAGGTCGTGATAAAAATATCAATACGAAAAATATTGCTTTTTAAAAAGCGAATTAAATGTACTGGTTCGACTTAAATGGCATTACTATTTCACAGGAAATCAACGTGAAGCAAAGTATTCGCAATCAATATTCATTTGATGAGAACCACCGTCCTCTCTTACTATGGAAATTAATATAAATAATATCTAATTCAAAATAAAAAAAATAAAAAAAAATACAATAATACATATATTTTTAGCAATGCCGCTCGCCAAATCAATCACCAACTGTCAAACTACATCCATTCTTAACGGAATACGTCATCGTATAATTCAATCCCTTTTCGCCTTACAAATTGTCCCTAATAGGCCCCAATATAATCGGTAGCGGCGATCGATCATCGCTACGTGAAACAGGGACAAATTGTGTTCACAATTCATTAGGTTTTGATTGATCGGTTCAGATATCCTTCCGGTGTTACTTGTCAAAGAGCAGACGTAATACAAAATATTACACAAAAAATCAACTAGCTATTTAGTCTGCATTTAAAATCTATGGAATAAGTACATTGTTTTTTGTAGTTTACGAATTCCGCTTAAATACGCTTAAAAAGCGCAACATAGTTTAGCCGAGGTGGAAATTTCGCATAAAAGTCACAAAGTAGGTAACAATAATATTTGTTTTTGTACGAGCTCGAGAAATCTCTACATATTTATTCGGCAAAGGTTGCAGGAAGGCGCTAAATACAGGCAGCTTCCAACAGGTCAATGTAGAAATCCTTCAGTTTAATATTCAACAGTGAAATTTCATTAGCTGAAGAACATGGTGATGGGTTATTAGTCTTTGCATCCAGCTTCGATGGTATATCTATACGCTCGTCTTAAAGAACTTGCAGTTATAAATAGAAAACAAGTCAATAATTCTACTTTATTAATAACAAGTACATATTTCTATAACTTGATGATAAAATTCCGAAAGAATCAGCACGACCTATTAAGCATCGCTTAACCAACAGTGGCGCCGTTCGATTTTACGATCGACTGTATGAATGGGCTAACGATCTAAAAAATGGGTTCAAATGTCGATCGTAATTTTAAAAAATCGGTCGTCAACGTCACGCGGTCAGTGAGCGGTGTTAGACAATAAAACTTGATTCATGCACCAGATCATAAATAAAACGGACGTTTTTAATACACACCTAATTTGAACTATTACAGCGGCGTAAAGTTCGGTATAAGTTGGTTAATTCTTTAAGCATTTCTGGTCGTAAAATTCTGGGGCACGGTGGTGTGGCTGTGGAATATTTTTGGGATAAACTGGAGTCCTGGAATATATTTATTATGGATAAAGAAAATTTATTCGATGCGACGCGACGCAACGTAACAAATGGACCAATTTGACAGAAACTTTATGCATAGTAGCAATTCAGTTTTGCTACTCTTTTTCGTTTTCTGAAGGAAAGGAGAGAGGCAAAAAGGGTAGATAATTAATGTTAAATCTGCTTTCCGTAATATTACGCCATAGCCAAAATTCGATAGCATAACTGTTATAAAACCGATCATTCCAGGCCATTGATACTAAATTGTCAAATTGTAAAGCTGCATTTTCTATTCTCATTTACTTTCTATCGAACATAGTCTTCTTTAAAAGCACGTTATGGTGACCATATAATCGAAAGCGTGCCCCTCAATCAATAAACCGAGTTGTCTTTGATTCATGGCGCCGTATCCATGTGATCTACAATCTTTATTTCGGTAGTAATAAAATGCGTGTGGCCTGACGCGTCGAAGCGTCACCATAACGGATATGATAAAAAATCTGTACCACTTGCGCACATGTTAAGTTTGGGTATTCGTTTGAAGAAGTGCGCGGTGGCCTGTTGGTAATGAACCAGACGTGGCTGCCTACATGTTCATGGTGGTCGCGGGTTCAAATCCCAGGGCACACCTCTGACTTTTCAGAGTTATGTGTGTATTGATAGTCAATCACCACACACTATAACGGTGAAGGAAAACATCGTGATGTAACCTGCATACCATAGCGATTTGTATAAATTTCTGTCGTAATTAAAAGTCCGCCAACCCGCACTAGGCCATCGTGGTGGAATATATAGACTAATCACTCTCGATTATAGAGGAGGCTCGCGTCCTGCAGTGGGACGTATTTGGGCTATGTACTATGTATGGCCGCATTTCTATCTTAGCAAGAAAGGATAAGCCAGAGGTGCGCTTTTCTATTACAAATGATGTCGAACCGATTTGAGATTGCTGAATCCCCAATACCCCTTTCCTCTTCCCATCATTTTTCCTTCCCCCTCCCCTCCTGATTTTAAGAACCGGCAACACATCTATGGACCAAGCGTTGTGATGGTCATGTGCGACAGTGATCACTTACCACCAGGTGAGCTATTGGTTCGTTTGCCGGACCTATGCAATTAAAAAAGAACCTACTACGGTAAATCCACAGTGACACCTGTACAGTGATCCACTTTTACTGACCCATCTGTTATTTTAATAATAATCGATATCACAGATTTCTGTGTTCTGTGATATATTTGTGTAGAGCTTAGAAGTTGGCTATATGCTTAATGCAACATCAATTCCAGCACATCTGCATGTTCCACATATTGCATAATCTGTAATTAATATTTGGATGGTCTAAAATTAGACTGTATCTAGGCATGTTTTCATGACTTAATTATGTCTGTAGATTTACCTAGGACAAAAGAGAAGTACTGTTTTGTGGTCAAAGTTATATTTTTGTACGAATTAGGACTGACATTACACAGTAAAGTTAGTATTATCGTAATATCAAATTAATGACAAAAAACAAACAGTTCAAAACGGGTATAAATTTCACAAAAAGACAATCGTGTTATCGCGAGCGAGAAATATAATTTAGAAAGGGTTGCTGATATCGATTAGTATCGGATATCGCGGTTATAAATAAAGGGACGAAAAGTAAAGTGCCCATATCCGATCGAAATTACGAGCGGCGCGTATCCGCCGATCGCCGTGCGCCATATTGCGCGGGAATGCCGCGACACTAGTGTTGTGAGCACGTGCTCTACTCTTGACATTATATTTTTGTATTTATAAAATTTATGGGCTGAAATATAGGCAATGTTAAAAATAAATAGATTTACTGAGAAATCAGGCCTCTATTAAAGTAAGAACATGTCAACAAACCCAACAGTCACATATTTACATAGTCCTGAGCCCACATTAAGATCAATTAAGTCTTGTGTCGTAGGTATCAGAAAGTATGAGAGACTTTTCCGTCTCACGAACACCCAGACCTCAAAGAAATATTTGTGAGCCTCACAAACATTTGTCTCGGTACGGGGATCGAACCCGTGGCCTCTCGCTACACAGCCGGCGTCTAACCAACTGCGCTACGGAGCCTGTCGATACCCTCTGTCTACGTATCTGATACCCTCGACACTAGACATGTATCATAATTTAGGATCGACAAGATATGATTGTCGGATGCAATAATTACTACATTTGTAAAACAAGCAGTCCAAGCTTTAGTCTAACAATAACATGAACGAGTAACTCACGATATTCTTCATTCAGTATATATTTTTAAGAGAAATTTACGTACAATTTATAAAATAATGAGATATTATGCTATGACTTGGAAAAACGAAATCGTTAGCTAGGGCTTTGAAATCAAATGCATCCTTTAGTCTATCAAGTTGTAATTTATGGTATGAAATGGTAATCAATTCTGTAACATAAAATACCGTATTTTAAACACACCCAAAATAATTAAATAATTCCTTACGTAATATAAAATCGAATAAAACTGACAACACTAAACCGCTGCGCATACCCGCGCGCGCCGATATCGTAAATCTTTGACATTTTTGTGGTCCCAAAGAAGAATTAGCAATAAAATCGAACCATACAATATATGGTATTTGTACACGGGATGATTTATACCAGGCCTCGTCTAACGCCGCATAAACAACGCTAATTCTCGGTATACAACTATAAATTATGCATTTTTTTCATTCGCCAAATATCTGCGTTTGGCGTTTACGACGTTCTCGAATTGGCAGATGAAATCGAAATGATATTTAGATCGGATTTGTCGTTTTTCTGTGTGCAGCGTGTGCGAGCTGTGAACTGTGGGGTCTTGGGTTTGAGTCTTTTAATTAAGATAAATAAGATTCTTAACACATTGCTGAGAACATGACGAGATTCTGCTACATACATACGCCAATCGTGCAGTGACCATCCTACCTAAATATCGCATGACAGCATGTTGAAAATATAAAAAGATTTCCGGATGCCCAATACCCCTTTCCTCTTCCCATCATTTTCCCTTACCGCTCCCCTCCCAATTGGGCCGGCAACACATCCATGATCCAGCGTTTTGGATGTTTATGGGCGACAGTGATCACTTACCTTCAGGTGACCTGTTTGACGGACCTAGGCAATAAAAAACCCAAAGCACCTAAGAAAGAAAGAATTAATATAGAAACTTTGATGCAGAATTTGTTTGTTATAGTTTTATTTATTAATACCGTATGATAAGCATACAATTTGGGTAGCGGACAGTAACCACAGATACCTATACACACCAACAATACTTGAGGAACCGTAGGTGGACCATTTACCTTTGAAGTAGCGGGAAGGAAAGGAAGGATTGTTAGACCTTCAGCTATCAGAATAGCGCCCTGATTGAATAGCAAATTGTCATGAGTTTAAATGCGTTTCATGGCGGTACCATTTGTAAATTGTATGTTACATCTTATTATAAATAGTCCTGCCATTTGTGGAACTGTTTTGTGTGACAGCCTTTGAGATACGGTGGGCAAGGAGTCATCTGTAAAATGGGAGAGTGTAGGTTCGATCCTGGTACCGCCACTTTTAATAAAAAAATATTTACGCCCAATTTGGTTGCTTTGATGCCGTAAAAATCCTTATTGGCACTTTTTTCTTTGGAGTCGCGAAATGTAAAGTGTTTTTATTACGAAATAATTTGCAAACATTTTTGACATCAAACAATGTTTTGTCACGAAAATATATCGTAGGAAAATGTCCCAATTTTTTTTCAATAATATTTGCATCACATTACCACAAAACAGAACACGAACCAATGACGAAACCAAAAAAAATCAATGAGCATTAATTCCCGATGCGCAACAAATTATTAGTGTTGGCTATCGCGGGATCTCTCCGGGAACAGTAGCCGGGATAACATATCGACATGACATGGCTAAAATAAATATAGTGCTGCACCGACCCCGGGGTTAACAACGCCGCCCGGACTATTTCTCGCCGATTATACAAGATACCGTTTAGTTTAGCCGATTATATTTTATTTATGTTTTGTTGCTAGATTTGTTATTTTGTGTTTCAAATATTGTAGTGTACACGTAAGCTGTTGTTGTGGTAGGTTATTTTGGCTTATCAACTTGGTGTTAGAATTTTCGTAATTTATGATAAGAAAAAAAAACGAAAGTAGGCGATAGTCCAGATGTGTAACAAGTTATTAATGAACTGCTCTGATTTAAACCAATTTGTAACTTTTGTAATAATTACTAGAGTTGCTTGCCCGTTCTTCTCTAGTGAAAACCGCTTTCCGGACCGGGTGGTAGATCAAAAAATGACTGAATCTAAATAATGTTGAACATATTAATGGATTCAATAAATTATTTTCATTTCATTTCAGTAAATACGGGGCAACTGAACCGGAGATCGCGGGTACAAATCATGGGTATCCTTTCCATGAAATGTACATACAGTTCTTTTCATTATTTTTGTATCATAAAATATAGTATATTTGAAACCTGGCATATTAGTAGTTGACGACCTTTTGAAATTAGTAGCAATTTTAATTTCTATGTCAACAAAGGACCAAGGTCTATAACAATAGATATCGCATAGAACATCAACCAATAATTACCATATCATAACATTGTCAACTGATAAAATAACGATAGACGTACACGATATTCTCTGTCGGTCCTCGGAGGGGCGCAGCGTGAAGTTATTTATGTGTGAATAGCTGAATAACTTGTTAGAACCACCGCGACATGTTTACAAGCATCGATAGTAGTGTTCAGTGTTCATGATTGAAAGTTTTAGGAAGACTTTTTTTAATTTTGAATAATAACATTGTGTGAGCTTCTGAGTTATGTCTTTGTTCGATCGAAATATGGTCATAGATCGAAGTAAATCGAATATAAAGAAATATTTCTAGTATTAAGAGAGGAAGTCTTCAGATACAGGTAGTGCGATGTTGAACAACGGTATCCTGTGGATAGTTTTTGGGTGTTGCCAATTCTCACCCCTCTTGGTAGGTGGGTTTGCGAGCACACAACATAGTTTCTTTGTTGACGCTGGTGCCCGTCATCTGCTTATGATTTGACTACGCTATTTCTGCGAAAGTAATTCTGCGATCGTTCAGTCGCCTTAACTTAGAGCCAGCGCAGACCGGGACAGCATGAATCCCTTTTGATGCCTCGGTATCAATTTAAAATATTGGAATGTATGTCGTTTTCCTACCTAATATGTTTGAATATGGTAAAAAATTTAATCCCTTGCCATTCCGTCCCGATCTGGGCTGGCTATTAATCTATTGGCTAACATGGTCCAATGCGAACATTTGGTGTTTAGTTTGGGTCACGTTTTTGCTAGGAATCCCTTACTCTCCATTACGACATGTATTTTGAAATAAACAACATACAACGGACCGTTTTTTGGTGTTTGAAATCACAAATACCTCTTTGCCTCGAGGACAAGTAAAGTCTTTAATGAGATGTAATTTGGAAAATAGGAGTCCTTATTACGCCGTATAAGTAGCCTTGTCAATATTAAAAAAATATTGACACTACGAGAAACTCTGCAATTAAATTCAGCATTGCACCGAGCTACTCAAATATTGCATCAACTTGGAAAAAAATACACCACAAGCTTAGTCTGATAACGAAATCTTCCTGCTATAGTTATAGTGCATCATCCATAGTTAATATGCAATAAAGGCAAGTACGAATTGATGTTATATACTAACACAACTATCTAACAAAACACCTGATAATGGTTTCTTAGATTTACGCGAATGTTACACATTGAAGTAAAATGAATTCTTACTGATTTTATCGCGAATTTGATTTAATTTTTAAATTTTTTAACGTCCTGACGTTTCGATCACTTTACAGTTTTCGTGGTCACGGGGTGAACTGAGCTATTACTTATCCGCTTAGTGACTGTTACCTGTAACGTCCGTAAGCAATCGTTTTATTTCAAAACACCTGATAATGAGCATAATCCAAATAGAGAGTACTCCGTAGAGTTATACTTATCTCGCGCCATTCCACACAATTATACCAGCTTGAGACATATGCAAACTTACAGAAATGTTTGAAATTAATTAAACAAAGTAATCCACCGATGTGTGAAATCTATGAAAGTCTACTGCGCATCGCTATATCCCCATACAGTTATATCGAGCAAAAAAAATTTTTTTTTCACATTGTTGTTGCACATTTGCTTTCTTTACTTTTTAGTTTTGTGTTAATCATAGCTGTGCAGGGTTATCAAGAATAAATTTCTTTCTTTCTATACATGCAACTGAGCATTGGACTACTTAACTAACTAATGATACTAATAAATAACTTCATTAACTGATTTTATATTTATATAAACTGACTCCCTCGGTGGCGTAGTTGTACTAAGGTATGATTACAAAACTGAGATCCTGGGTTCGAATTCCGGGTCGGGCAAAGTGATATTGGATTTTTTTATTCATTATCAGTCCGAAGTCAGGAATTTGTGCCCGATATGGCGATGGGCTCGCCTCTCTATCACATCCTGGGACGAAACAGACAAGGCGATACGTGCCTGCCTACCAGGAGAAACTCCGCCTACCCCTTCTGGGAAAAAGGCGTGAGTTTATGTATGTATGTATATTTATATAAAAATTTGAAGTTGCCAAATCCAGCAATAGGTCCATCCAGCGATCAGGGCTCGTCTAAAGTCCACAAGCATTCAACATACATATATCCACCTAACTATACAGTAAACAGTTATATCGGGCAAAGTAAATTTTTTTCACGTCCAATGCTCAGTTGCATAGATAAAATCAATTAGCGAGGTTCCCGGGCGATTTGCCCGCTCGCGCGATCTCGCAGGGCGCGGACACGTACCGCGCGTTGTCGCCCGCTTATCGTCCCGGGATCGCGCACTGCGCACACCGCTCATTTATTGTGCGAGACTTTTAAATCAAAATTATTTATTTTTTCTAATTTACAGGGTATATCAAGACTGCTGCTGAAAACGAAGCATTAATCGCAACACATATGAGGTTATAAAGATTATCAGATATATTTATTTATTATTATTTATTTTATTTCTTTATTGTGCAAACATAAACCAACAGAAAACAAAAAAATTAATTAAAACCATAATCAAATAAGTACAATAGGCCATATACCAGTAGTATTTTACTTAACAAACCATACATTCAGTTGTTATTTGCAATGTTTATTTACTTTTCAAACGGTATTACTTTAAAAACACTGCAGATTTCACGCCACACACGATCCCAGGATATTTTAAAACAATAACATTTTAAACCATTATATACCGTTGAAAAAAAAATCGTACATTATTGAAATTGTCTGTAACCGATCTACGATATGAATATTGCACTCGACTAGCTATACAGTCAAGATTTAAGAACAACGAATGCATAACAGAACATATAAAATAAAATATAAACAAATAAAAATGGCATAATTAAGGAAATAAACTGGACTTCCTTCTATCGATGGCGATTGCGAACGTTCTAATCGGTGCGATAGAAATCAAAATGCGCACATCAGTTTAGTCACACGTATAAAGGAGTATTGACTGAGAAACTATTGGTGTTTTCTTCGCACTGTACTTTTAAAACGCCGCGTTTATAAAATTTCATAAAATATTATTATTAATTAATTGAAAAAAAAACCACAGGTTAAAATTCTGCAGTTAATGACATCTCTCACACCACACAAGCATATAATATATTTTTAATATATGTATTTAGAAGTGTATATGGACAAAAATTTACTCATAATCTGCTTATTGTATTCAATAAAAGATAGAGAAGCAAAAAAGTCGTGGCAATTTTTTGGTCATTTGCATAGAAAACATTGCTAAACAAAATCAGCGTTTGATAAACCAGTGCGTAGTACAACGTTTGCCATCCACCAAGCAGCGTCAGTATACCGTACATACTAACTGAACCGAATTCAAACCATATAACTCTCTTTATTTGTATGAACATATCTGTACCGTGTATAATCGATCCGAAATGTTCTACTTTAAACATATGTAACAGATTGGTTTATTGTTACGATCTACATGTTACAAAAAACATTATATCGCTCCGATGTTCTGTTTCCCACGAGTGAATTTGAGTGTTATTGTGAGATCATTCGCTATTGAAGAAATTTTGGCGATAAAACTGTATAACTGATATTTTAGTTTTATCTGTAGGAGAACGGAGAGCTAAATAATTCATAGAAATGTTTGCAGATAACAGTTTGGTAATATCGTCGTATATTTTTTTATATGTCAATACCTAATGATAAGATAACTATCGCTGTTCAACGCAATTGTACTAACCTGTTCGGAACAGAATGCACATGAGCTTAGCTTCTGTCCGGTGCGGCAATAATTTCGTCCCTTATCACATCTTCGGATAGATTTAAACATGACGTACTTTAGCAAGTCGCACATGTTACATCTCTTATTTTCATAACCTGGCTAAAATAATTTACAGTGGCGGGTATGACGGTCAAGTCTCTATTACCTCTACCTACCCCTATTTTACAGGCATAAATACTGTACTGTACTGCAAAAAATCTAGCCGCACCTCTACCTACCCCTGTCATGTACAATGTATGCAATAAAATCCCCCACCGTAAAGAGTCGTACGTTCTCGAATCCGTATGCGCATGCGCACATTGTGATTTAGAGACGCTTGCGGCGATTGCCGATAGCGTTTTACTTATTGTTACAGCCGAGTTTGATCGCCGGACGACGCGTGCGCGATACGCCGGGCGCCCGTATTTATGCGCTGTCATTCGCGTTTATTGCGATTAATGCGCGCGGATTTTTTTTGTCCACGTCACCACCTGTTGGTTTGGGCTTCGTTCGATTTTGATTATTTTGTTTTTTGATCGATTTTTAGGATTGATATGGGACATTAGAAGTTTTAACAACTGACAGAGATGAACGCAGGATTTGGTGTGGTCGTGCTTTTTGTTTCCCTACTATCTAAGGGTTTATGAATGACTGAACGAAAAGATAATGTAACGTACGATTTTATGATGTTAAGGGGAACTTCCTACCTTACAATACTCTTCAAGTAAATATCGTCTATCTTGCACTTTCAGACTACATAAGCAAATTTACTAAAATGCAGAGAAAAAGACAATTATACCAGCTCAATATTTTTTACATCGCTTGCTAAGAAAGAAGAGCCATCCTTCTATATATCATCTTCATCATTAAAAGGCCCACGTGTGTACAAAAGCTTCCTTTAAGGATTGCACTCGCTTGAGTACGTTTTGCCAAATCTGACAATAAATAAGCCACACAGATAGGAAAATGACCACTGATTGATCCCACTTTTATTTTTAATTGTTTTGTTTTATTAATTATGGAGAGATAAATTTGCTTATCGGCTGGTCCACTCGTATATTAAAAAAAACACAAATCAAAAGCTCTACATAAAAATTTCTACACATAGGCATCACGCAAATCGTCAAAATTTAATAAGATTCAATCTCCCTTCTCTAATTACTTTAATCTTAAATTAACCGTGATCGATACTTCACGGCCTTAATCCGGACACAGTAGCCCGTTTTAAATCGGAAACCGTAGTCAAGGCGAAGAGTACCACGGCCAACAAAGATGCATTGTCCGCTGCAGCGCTTGGAACAAATCCAATATTGTTAGGACTACCTACACTCGTGACCTCCAAATTCCACATTTGAATTTTTATCAAACTGCACAACGACCTAACTGTTGATAAACTAACGATCAAATCTCGATTCTACTTTACGGGATTAGAGTTTAAAGTTGTGTGGGGATGTGAAGGAGTGAGTCCAGCAACTATGCCAATTAGTTTTAGCATTAAAAGTGCCAGGATGGGCAGATCGGTCGGCCATTGTTTTCTACGGCCTCGTCAAGGGAAGAGCGGTGGTGCCACGGTCTTCGTCAAGGTTACGATGTGCCGCTTATGGCGCGCTTGTAAGTTGTAGTATTGTGTTAATTGTTTGGTGTAATGAGTGTGTAGATTGTTTGGTATCTTTGTTCGGGTTTTTATAGCCGGTGCCTTAGATGGGAAGTGAGTCAATTGAATAGTCTGCGGTTGAGACGAGTCAAAGAGGTTATTATACTTTCGACATGTCAGCAATTTTTCCAAATCGTATAGGCAGATGATATAAAGTGATCAAGTGTGATGATGTTAACATTAAATCCAAAAAATACTGTCGTCGTTAATGATAACCGCAACGAATGATCACAAATCAAAATATCTTGACAAATGAAAAAGTTTATAAATGGGTTGCAAAGAAGACCGACCAGACTCTTCTGAAACAATTGTTAAAATTTTAAAATTACTCAACATCAAACTATTAGAGAAGCATACGGAGTAGAAGTAGTTTTTTTTATTTCGTTTAATAATTATTAAATTAACGAGAAAAATAGTTTTGCCCTCATAACTATAGTCATCATATGAACAGCCCCTCTTTTCTAGTTTTCTGTTCTAAAACATTCTTGGGAAATACCACATTGTATAAATGACAGAAAAAAATACACCAAAAAATAAAAAATAATGTCCCAAGTTCAAACCTACAGTACACTACGAGCAGTAACTTATTGGTTTACAAGTGTCATTTATATGACACGACAATCGGAGACGCATTACCCCGCCGATGCCAATCACCCCGAAACAAAGAATTTTTACGTTGAAATCGAAAGTGTATGCGTTGAATTTTAACACTTATTTTTGTGTCTTTGTTGAGGCTATATAGTTTTTATCGGATTAGTCATATGATAATTGTTGCGGTGCAAAACAAAGCCAAAAAACCCAACGTTAGCTTTGTTCAAGTTATCGGTTAATCGCTTCTGGATAAGTGAAGGGTTGCTGTGCGGTTTACGGTGACTCTGGCTTGGTAGAGTTGACTCTTTTGCTCTACCGTGCCTTATACGAATGTGGATGCTCATTTTGAGTGTTTATGTTGTGGTTGCTTGGGTGTTTGGTTTGTAGTTGAATTCGATGTTATGTACTTCATATTTGAGAAAGGGTATCAACTTAGTAAAATCTTTTGGAAAAGTAATTGAACATGGAATGTGTTTTACTACAAAAGGCTGCGGTCTATGACACGGAGTAAATTTGAACAAATCTCAACATCATTTTTATTGAATAGAACAAGCGCCCACAGTTGGGTTTCGTCTAACACGCCATGAAGACAATGCTCATTATATTTGCGATATCGAGATATTTATTTTAAACAATTTTGAAGTTTGCTGATATAACAGCGTGTGAAGTTATATGTATCCCATTTCCGTTTTTTTTTTTATTTTGAAATAAACATTAGAGTTAGAATAAAGATAATTTTGAATAGCCGCAGCAGGAAATATTTTAAGGTAGAGTCGTCTCTACTTTTCACACACTTGTCGCGTTAACACAATGTAAAGTCTATTAGATCACGCTTTCTATTTTCGCGCCATATCGTTTTATTATTCTCCATATCGCGGCAGATGCGATGCGACCTCAATTTTTATACGATCTGTGACAAAAGGTTCACGTTTGGAACTTTATGACAGCTTTGGAGATCTGCAGGTGAATTGTGTTTTTTTTTATTATTTCGGAAAATTAAGTTTAACTGTGTATTGTGTCCAGACGCGAGTGCCAACAAGTTCTCGATGGTAACGGATGCAAATCCCAGGGCACACCTTTCATTTTTCGGAGTCATGCGGGCATTGATAGTCAATAACCACGCACTATAATGAGAAGGAAAACATCGTGAGGAAACCTGCATACCATAGCGATTTGTAATAATTTCTATGGTATGTAAATTCTGCCAACTCGTACTAGGCCAGCGTCTTGGACTTGTATTGACATTTTGTTTCAGTTTTTTAATTACATAAAAGTGCACATTTTGCGTTATTTGAAAAAAACCATAGGGACAAATTCAAAATAATAAACCTAAATATATTTAGTGCATAATTTAAAAAAGGTAAAGATAATAGCTTTCAAGTTTCCCATTATAATGACAGATAAAATATAATTACTAACATAAAGAACCCACCACACTACCCGCGCTCACGTCCTAAAACAATTCGATAAAAATATGAAAATGTAATTTATTGATTTGTCAATAGATTGTGTATACAAATATTTTATTGTCGCGGTGAAACCGTGTGGTGGCGTTTTTAGAAATTATTGTCCGCTCGATAAGATAATGTTTGTGATGCTGCGCGCACACGAGATTCATCTCGGACTTTAACGTTACGATGATACATTTTGAGTTAACTGTACCTATTTATCTTTAGAATTATGGGATGTTGTTGTTTATTTTAAGAGTGCTTTGTAAACATTTAACCAGTATAAAAAATAGATTTTAGTATGTGTAAAGCTTTGTGGGTTTCAGAAATAATGTGGGATTCAAAAGTTATACAACAACCAAATAAACATACATATTTATTGATTAACACGCACTCTTGTCTCAGCCAGGAGAGTGAATCCACAGCCTCCATTTTCCCACCCAGCTTTTCTACTGCTGTACAGCGCAGTCCTTATTTCTACTTAAGCTGTATCAAAGTTTTAAAAATACTTATTAAAAAAATATTAATTGTTATAATTACACTCCAAACGTATAGTGGAGACAATCTCTCAAGGTGCGCAGCTTATTAGGTACATGCATAAATATACACACATAAGCATACGCCTAAAGGGGACGGCAGCAGTGTTACTGCCACTCACAGTAACCGAACTAATTCCCTCCTAAATATGACAACAGTACTATTTTATCCGACCAATTCTCTGCCAACTAGACTATATATATAAAATAACGTATAAAACCAAACATCTAGCCTATTTCACCGTGCGCAGGTAAAGCTCATTACCCAAAAAGCGGTTAGCGCATGCGCATCGTGTAGAGATAGCATCGGCCCGCGGCGCGGCCTGTGCTGTGCGTAAATCACGCGATGCTATCGCCCCGATGTCTCTACATGAGACCTAGGCCTAATTGTAGACGAATTTATAGTCTAGGTAGGGCGTTGTACCCGTTTATCTGTCAAATCTGGTATTTAAAACGGTTTTGTGCTTGAATAAGAAAATAGTTGGGTGGAAGGATTTTCGGATCCGACATCATAGTACGCAATTTTGAAAAACCTATCATAATGATGCAAGTATGTCGGATTTCCCATTCTTTCCCTCTCTCTCTTCAGCCACAGGAAATCCATTGCTTAATAAGGCCGCCCCCAAACCCTTGGGGGATTGAATCCAATCTGTGGAGATCCCTCCACGTCCACCTGTTGGAAGCGGCCTGAATCCAGCGACTTCCTGCAACCTTTACCAGATCGTCCGTCCACCTTGTAAGGGGGCGTCCGATACTAGACTGTGCGTTTGTTTACCTTATTTCCAATACAGTCTGTGTTTATCTGATTTGGACCTAACCCCTCTCAATCAAACTCTCTACTGTTGAGAAGTCCTGTGAACGCTGATAGTACATCAGTACAGCAAGTATATTTGATATTGAACAGGCAAACATAATTAAAATAATATAATAATCAATAATCCAACATTCACATGCATAGTCTTGACCCTACATTAAGTACAAATCTTGTGTCGTGGGTATCAAAAACAACGTCAGACTTTTCGGTCTCACAAACACCCAGACCCTGAATCATATTCCTGCGGATCACACAAATATATGTGCGGGGTTCGAACCCGCAGCCGCACGTTTCACAGCCAGCATCTAACCAACTGCACCACCGAGGCTGTCATTATCAAATGTGTTGATTGACAAGATCAACTTCCCTCACTAATAGATTCTCTATTTGAATACATTGCGATTACCAACAGGTGTATTGAAACTTGAAGTGCGTGGTGCCGTGTTGATACCAGACCAGATGCACCTACCTACATGTTCACGGTGGTCGCGGATTCAAATCCGAAGGCACACCTCTGACTTTTCGGAGTCATGTATGTATTGATAGTCAATCACCACGCACTATAACGGTGAAGGTGAACATCGTGAGGAAACCTGTAAATCATAGCGATTTGTAAAAAAATATATGGTATGTAAAACTGCACCAACCTGCACTAGGCCAGCGGGGTAAACTATATGGCCTAACCACTCTCAATCGTACTCTCGATTGTAGAGCAAGTCCGTGCCTGCAGTGGGACGTATATGGGCTGAAACAGTGCAGCAGTATTGAAACCAAGTCAGTATAAAATATGTACCGAGCAATACGTGGGCGCCTTATCACAGAAAATGAATACGAAACACAGAAAATCACGCGTTATCACAAGCGAGAAGCTAATTTACTAAAGTCCGTACGCACATCTGTGACAATTGATTAACGTCATTAGTACACCGCGACGCGACACGACGCATTAAAACCGAAATACAAACGAAATGTTGAAAAATATACCGATGACAATACAACCAATTTGTCCCAACACCTTTTGAAAGATAAAATAGCCCTTACAGCTTTAATAATAAGGTTGTAAAGTAAATTTTGGTGTGTAAGAAAACTGTGGTGGTGTTTTACGAAATCAGACCAGATTAATTGTCGGAAAGAAGGATGCACGGACAGACAAATTGTTAACAATATATTGGATTTGAATCAATTTGGAACGTGTTTTTTTTATTTGTTTCTTTTTTAAGTTAAATGTTGTTTTGGAGTAGATTTCGGAACAGATGCGTACTGATTTAATATACACTCTTTTGGAAACACGATCACATTAATCTTAGTGTCGAACATCGTATAGTATAAGGAATACTTTCGCCTCATTAGTATAGCAGTGTATGGTTAAGAACCGTGAGATTCTGAGTTCGATATACTGATAACAACATAGTATACAGAATATATAAACTTACCCGAGAGTTTTATATCAAATTTCGCATATACACATGAGCAAATGACAACGTCCGCGGGGGGATAGGCCAAATTTATTTTATTTTTATATTTATTTTAAAAAGACACACCAACTACATATGTATTACAAATTTACAAAAACAATTACAAAATAAAAATCTGATGCACATGCCTATTAAATGCGGGTACAACATTTAACATACAATTAGGTACAAGTAATGGCTATATGGCCTAACACCTCTCAATCGTACTCTCGATTGTAGAGTAGGCCCGTGGCCTGTAGTCAGACGTACATATGAGCTGATACAGAATTGCACACACAGTTTGCTGAGCTAATTTCACATCCAAAATATGGTAATGGGCGAGCTTACCACCAAGCCGAATACAAATGTCAATGTGAAAAAACATATAAAAATAAACAAATAGAAAATGGAGTCCAATTCGGATACCATACCCAAGATATGAAGATTCACAGCACATAAACGCTGCGTCTAGAGTCTAGAGTCAAGACTAATGGATATAGACCACAGCATAAGCCAACGAAACAAAGTAAAACAACGCCAGTCTACAAGCCCACACTAAACTAACAAAATGCTCTGCTTAATCGTACAGAATTAGCAGTGTATCTGTATCAGCCCATATACGTCCCACAGCAGGGAACGGGCCTCCTCTAAAATCGAGAGTACGATTGAGAGGGGCTAGGCCATATAGTCCAATTACCAGTGTGTCAGGTTACAATTCTGACACTATGACATTATATGACATAATAAACACGATTTATAACATCTCCTGCAGTAACCTACAGCCTAACATACTCTTCATACAAGCAATGATATCTTTTTCACTGATTCAATTTCAATAACTTCAAATAAGTGGCTCCTAAACTATCAAAGCGTATCAAAATACCTATAAATTGTTTTAAATAACGAGACAGGTAACAGGGAAGCGCGTTTGTACATATAACATAAAATTGTAGAAAACAAAGAAACGTACGCAACATTAATAAAGCGGACCACACATAGACAACGGGTGACTGTTTAAATGAAACTACTCATAAACTACGTGATATTAAAACACTCTTATTATGTGATTATATATTTACATTTGTACACAGAGGGGACGTGTAAGCGATGTTGTCTCTGCCTATTTTTGTATAAACTTTTAGAGGAACATAGACTTTTTTATTAAACCTCAATTGTGCAAAATCTGTTTTTATAATACATAAATGTAATAATATGAGGTCAAAAATTACGTTGATTCATTAAAAAAACACACACACAAAATAGCACCGATTTTTTTTCTAAAGTTAATGTACATACGTTCAAATAAACCTACCGCTCCATATAAAACGAATTATCACCTCCACAGCCTCCATAATCTTTGCCACTACCAAAGTTCAAAATGGCTCTCAAATTACAATGAATATTACAATATGTTTTATGAAATATGGCCGGTGTCGGGCGCGCGACACGAAAGGGGCGGCTGCACGAAAAAACGAGTAAATATTAACTAAACGTGAACGGGCGCGATCATTCGATACCTAAATATGATCTTATTAATCTGTCTTGTGCTACGTGCTCCGGAGTCTGTATTCGAAACGGGTGTCTACCGTCTGTGCGGTGTATTCAGTGTTATATGGATAAATTGTTGCCTTGTAACAGAAGCGAAGATCTGACAGAAAAAAAAATACTGCCCATGAAAAAATATTCATGAAATGTTAATATCAAAACAACTTACTTACAATGGACTTTAGACATGTTGCCAGCCTTTGATTATAAAGCTTATAGTAATAACCTAAGCTTTGGCACAATGGAACATATCCTTTAAAGTAGGTGTTGAAAGAATGGTCTTTCGTAGGCTGTCGCTTGACACTTCTGATATAGCTGACGTACATGAAGAACGGTTACCGTCTAAAAAGTGGCTTAGAAAAGTAACAAATCTGCTTATATATCTTTGTAGGTAATAAAAGGAGTTATACCAACCAAAACTCAGACTATAGGTGAAAACAAGCTTTTGCCAAAAAATACAAAAAACTCTTTTAACATACATAACCCAATTCTACTGCAACATGATAAAAATACTAGTAAAAGAAAGACAAAATATATAAACTAACAAAAACTAATTCAAACAGCCAACCCCGCGGTAAATCACAGTGGTAAGAGCATAGTTCACGCGCCCATGCATCGGGTCAATGAACTCAAATCCATTTCTCTATTTGATTCAGATCATTATCTAAATCGATTTTAGGAATGCAATTTCAATACCGATTTTAAAGCTGTTTGTACAGGATACGAAATTAATTTAAGGTATCATGGTGCATAAAGGAGTCATCATTTATGTCCTATGTTCCCTAGATGGGGCAGAGGGCATCCATAGTGACTGTCCATCTCTCACGGTATTGAGCTGCCAGCTTGATGTCACTCCAGGTCTTCTTAACACTTTTTGCTTCGTCGATGACAGTACGCCACCAGGTTTGTTTGCAGCCACGCTTTCACTTTCCTTGGGGATTCCACTCCATTCTGTTTATATGGTCTGCACCTCTTAGCAGGGTGGGGCCAATAAAGGAGTGCTAAAAATATTTAAACTAATTGTTAATCACCGTCGCCTGTGCCGACATTTTTTTAAAGTTTGACAAAATAACTGCAATTCTATTCAGATAGGACATCGATTGGCAACAGATCGTTATCTTGCCATTTGACATAACCATGCTAGACAATATATATGAGCGGTTGTTTACAATTCTGATAAAGGACCCAGAATGGTACGAAGGAGCAGACACGTTGGCTGGAAAACGCTTCTAAAGCGACCAACAATGTTAAGAAGGCAGTCAATCCTACGATAAATTATTCTTTAAATGATATTCAAACAGAATCGAGAAGTAATCCCCAAGCCACCTATTATATTAAAAGCACGGGGCCCAAGTCCCCCATACCAATTAAAAATCTTCCATAACAAAACTAATTACACTTTCTTAAAACACACAAGATCAGAATTAACATAAAACCGATGTTTCCGTGTAACAAACTAACAATAATTACGGTGATATACGGCCGCCGCGGGGGGGCGCCACTTTCGGCGCGACCAAGGCATCGAACCCGCACCGCGGTCTTGTATCCACACTGAGCTAATTGAACCACTTAATTGAACGCGTTAAGGGAATGGGTTAGCGATGGGTGATGGTTTCCGTTGGTTTACGGGAAATATGTCGGATGACGTCATAAGCTTTTAAATATATTTTTAATTTTGAGGAATAATTTAGATATGAATATAACCGTTGCTGGATTACTCTTTAATAGCTTTTGGTGTGTCTGGGGACCCCGAGAGAATATTAAGTAGGATATCACGGGCTACTTTAGTTCGGAACACGATATCTCCGACATCACAAATATGAATTAATTATTTTTTATGTCCCTGTTATTGATATAAAATATGCCAGCACGCTAAATAAAGTTGTGCGCTTACGGGAACAAGCGGCAAGGGTGGCCCGTCACTGTTCCACAACCTTCCTTAGAATCGGGAGGGTGGGGCATGCTTGCACTCCAAAATAAGTTCGTTGGGACGCCCGCAATGAGCACCGGGTTTTCGTGTCGACATTCTTTGGGCTCATTTGCAAAAGAGGGCACAACACCCCCGCAATGTAACCAGCAACTCCACTTCTATTCTCTAATCGCTTTTTTTATTAAAAAAAATAGATAATGTGGTGGCTCTTTGTCTGTTTGAACAGAGGTACATGTATGACAGTCAGTACATACTACATACTATGGTGGAACGCTGGGCTCCCTTACATGGGGGTTAAAATGGATGGAAAAAGGAAATTCTCCACGAAAACTTTATCGGGTTGTTATGTCTTTCAAGTACAAACTTATATTAACCGATTTATTTATTAAGCTCTACCTCTTCTATAGTAGGAAAACTCTAAAAAATACAACCATGGTTTTCTCAAAATCACGTCCGTTAAAAATATCGTACATGAAAGCAAATAAGTTGTGTAATGGACACAGTACAATATCACGCCCACGTGTTAATATATTCTCGTATTAATCCCGCATAATTGTGGTAAACGTTTCACCTTACAGCGCGCATTAATTGTTCCCCGCGACGGACGTGGGAGATACACTCTTTTTTATATTATTTACACTGTATGCACTAGTGGTACAACCTGGCTTTATACATAGTTTCTCGAATATTAAATTAATTTAATTTTTTCTAAAACATATTTATGCTACAGTTTTGTAAAGATTTTTCGGTTTTATATAAAGAAAATTTTAAATGTTAAAAATACCTACTCAATTACATTTTTGTATAACTTTTTATTTCTTCAGCTAATTTCTATTTCATATCTTGTATTATTATTTGAAGTTGGAGCAAATATTGACTAAATTAAAAATAGCATTAATTCTTAATATCAAGTAACTCTAAAAAATATCATTTTTCAAAAATCAGACGCACAAACACAACTTCAGTAAATGTAGTATGAATGTACGGAGATGCATCGACCCACTTATAACTAACATTAAAATATTAATATCTGAGCTTGGGTTGTTTGTTTTTTAAATGCGTAGAATCAAGTTAATAAGTATTATCTACAAGGTTAGAGATCACAGTAAAATTAATGAGAATTTGAAATTCGATACCATGATTAAAGAACTAGATTGGATTGAAATTAATTGTATACATCGTCTTGGAGATTGATAAATATAAAATCAACATCGTTTTAGCAGGTGAAAGTTTGCAAGATCGATATCAATTTGAGTGAAAATATTTTTGGATTTATATAAATGTATAATCGTCACGCCTGTATCCTATAAGGGTAGGCAGAGACTATTAATCACTACTTAAAAAAATTACTTGTAATTATGTGATTTACATTTATAAAATTAATCATTAAAATAATTTCGGTGTAATATTATTTTTAGTTCATTTAATAGACGCAGATAGCTTACTCTTATTTATAGATTTTACCTGTATTTTATTGGATTCAACAATTATTCACTTTGGTACTAAATGCTAGCACATCACAATAAAAATTATAGATTTAATTTTCGAAACGAAATCCATTTTCTTGATAATCTATTTAGCATAATAGTTCTGCTATTCAATTAAATATTAGATTATAAACTGTCACCACACAAAGTCCTTTGAAACGAACAGTAAAGTCGCCAAGGTTGGCACACAAAGCGCTCCGCCACAATGGTGAGAAGTGCTGTCGCTCTCATGACATAATGTGGGCATAATTAGACGTAATCTTAATTCGGTGCAAGGCTGCCTAACCAGGTCATGTTCAAATGTCGCCCACTGAGGTCATATTTTGTTCTCCAAAATTTTTGTTGTTCGCGAATTTTTCTCAGTAATTTACAGTTTGATATATATATATATATATATATATATATATATATATATATATATATATATATATATATATACGTGTTGATTGCTTTCCTGATATAGTATATGAAATGTTCAGTTATACAGGGTACATCAAGACTGCTACTAAAAACGAAGCCAGGCGGTACTTTTAGTCACTACAGACACGATGCAACTAAAAATTTTGCAAAAAAACGAGACGATTTTTTTTTGTAATGTTTTAAATATCATTATGTTTGGGTGGTGAATCCATGGTTTTTGCGAAAATTATAATTTAAAGCCTTGCGTACTATAGTGTATTTAAAAATAAAAGGGTGTACAATTTTTTTTTGAAAATGTATGTTTTTACCCTTGTATAATGGTTGTTGAGAAACATTGATTAGGAATTTATTAGTAGTAAGCTTAGTTAGACATTATGATAGCCATTGCATATGATGTTGGAAAGTCCGTCATTGTTTTCCATGCAAATATGTTCGTTTTAGTTTTAGCGTGGTCATTTCCATGACGACAAAATTATAAAACAATATTTATTAGGGGCATAGTTATTTTTCCAATTAAATATATAGTTTGATCAATAGTGTGTTTGAAGTAATAGTGACTGATAGAAGTCAATAAATATAACATTCATAAAAAATAACATTCAGCAATACAAATCAGACAATAAAACTGAAATATTCACAAATTTAAAAATAATGTACGTACATATTTAATTACTTATTGTCTTTTTTTAGATCAAGGTTACGCATTCAAAAGATTAACTAGTTTGAAATAGTTATAATAACAATAAGATGTAGTATCTAGACAAATTAAGAAGAATTAAATTAGTTTGAAGTTTTGCTTATTCTTTTTATATTTTTTGTTCTTCAGTAGGTCCGGCAAACGAGCAACAGGTCACATGATGGTAAGTGATGCCACTCCTAAACGTCCATAACGCTTGGTCTATAGATGTGTTGCCGGCCATCAAATTGGGAGAGGAGCGGACGTCATGATGGCACATCTGGGAAAAATCTGGGGTATCATCTGGGAAAATGGGGTGAATTTATGTATGTATGTACAATAAAGTCACTGAATGCAGGCCGCTTCCAACAGGTCAATATGAAGATCCTTCGGGAAGGCCAATGCTGAGCAATGGACTTCCTGTGGCTGAAGAGAGAGAAAGAGAAAATAAAGTCCTTAAAAATTTAAGAGGCAAAAAAGCAATCTTAATTGAGACTCTGGCGTTCTTCCAATGAACAATTTGCCTAACGTTTTGCAGTTTAAAATTATATAACCTTCATTGAAATAATTTTCTAAACATAATTGGAATATTTTATAATCACAATAACAAGAATTAAAATGTTATGTCACATGAGGATAACTTTGCTGAAACTGTAAACGAAAAAATTAAAAAATAAATATTTAGATTCGGCTCCCCAATTTGTGATGTCAACAATAAATCTACTTCTTATCGTTTGTCAATGGTTCGACACCAAAGTACTGCGCCCAACATCTCCAGAAATTCTTAACGGAATGATGGGTCAAGAATCAAATGGAGAAATCAGTATTATTTGATACAGCATGCATTATGAGATGGTTCCTAGTTTTAGGTTCCTAACCACCAGATGCTAGTGTCTAGAATATCGCCATTGAACGATGATTTATTTTTAATATTCTTATTATACGCATTTTTATGTCAATAAAAAAACTCTCTGACTGCAATAGTATCATCCATCTATCCATCAGCCAAAGGAAGTCCACTGCTGAACATAGGCCTCCTCCAATGATTTCCACAGTGACCTGTTGGAGGCAGCCTGCATCCAGCGACGTCCTTTACCGCAATACTATATTAACAGTTAATTATCCCATAATTTAATGTTGAAGAAAAACATCGTCAGGTAACCTGTATACAATTGAAATTAAAAAAAAAACTAAATCTTTACAATAACTGTGATCCACTGAAATCTGAAAATAGAGTATCACGTAGGCTATAAAGCCTAGCAATCTCACTAACTTATAAATTTAGCTGAAAAATAAATCCACAAAAGAAAGAGTCATACAATTTAAAATTATCCAATTTTCAGCACAACCAAATGAAGTATTTAAATAATGCAGGTGAATAATCAGGATACATAATGGAAAAACTGTAGATTTGACGAACCGTGACGGGTCTCACGATTAGCGCGGCTCTACAAAAACCACGCCATATTAACGACCCAAATACGCGAATATTCGCCAAAACCTTGATATTAATGATAATGATGATGTGAATTTATTTCATAATTAGTGTAGATGTAAAAAATATTAATTTGCGTCCAGGTAGACTTTTGTAAATTGGCAACGAATGGTTTAATATTCGTAACCATCAGGATAGCGAGCACAGTGAACCACAGCGGAAAATTCTTGATGATTATAAGGACGAGTGTGTACAAACACAAACACGACACACACAAACAAACACGACAATGTTTGGTGTAGGCGCCGTGGCTTGGTTGGTAAAGCACCTGTCTAATAAACAGGAGATCGTGAGTTCGAACCTCACCGGAGCCTTTAAAAGCGACAATAACTTTTGGCATAAAAAATATGACGTCTTTTTTATCACTGGCGCAACATAGCGACTACAATTTTAAATGAATGTAAATCAATCTGCTATTTTAAGTTAATAAAAAATACGCAGATCGTTTCATTAATTTTGTTGTACTTTTAAATTAATTTTCATTTCTTCGAGTGTAGATATGGGATAGATAGGGAAGTAGATACCACAGGTTCAATCCTCGTCTCGAGACAAAGTGTGTGCAATCCACAGGTATTTGTTTCTTGGGTTACATGGGGGAGGCTTATGTGCAGCACCGGACTTTCTGTGACTGAAGAGAGAGCAAAAGTTATACTTATAGCCGCGTCCCAAGGTAGATCATTTTTTCTATATGCACGACAATATCACAACGCGCCTGAAAGTGTGGAATCCAAATAGATTCCACATCCGGTTGTTACAAGTATGACGGCCAGTTCCAAATCGCGAATATTTTGTATTGTATTATATTAGCCCATATACGTCCCACTGCATGGCACGGGCCTTCTCTACAATCGGGAGTACGATTGAGAGTTGTATACACAGCCGGTAGCCGCTAATACACGAGGTGAACCCGAAACGCGACACATTTACGTAAGACACAATGACTGGTCTTCCACTATCGTATATGGTTGTCGGTATCCGGGTGAATAAAAACGACATTATAAGAATAATATATATTTTCAAAAGCCTAAAGATTTTTTAGGCTTTTAAAAAATGTTTATTTATATTTCTCAAAACTTCGTTTGTTCGTTCGTTTCGTTTAATATAATTTGATCTATTTTACCATTAATGCATCGTTTCTTAGTCACGCCAGGAAAGAAAAAATACTCTTAGGATCTCAGTACATCGTTAACATAAACATTAAATTCACACAAAAATTAAATAACTGGGTAAGACAACCGAAATGACTTCCCAGTATAGACACATGCCAATTAAAATGATATAATGTACCGAAACAATAAAAATACTGGGTAAATAAAAATCATTTTAATTGTTCAAGATCAAAACAATGACAGAACAATGATGTTTAATTACACAGCGAGAGGTAGTGGAGTTATTCTCCGTTTGTGAGTGTGTGCAAGTTTGTGTGTATATGTGTGACCTTGCACTACATCCATCTTGAAGATCGTTTGCGGTTTCTGCTCATATTTACGTGCGGGTAAGGTTGGGGAAAATTGCTTTAATGTTCACTTTTTTTTTAATATTAAAGAATTGAATATGCTGGGCTTTAGCCAGTGATAATATTGATTGCCGGGCTAAGAACTAGTCAAATTACAGAGCTATTGTTTTTATGAAACGAGACTGGGTTAGATACGAGAGATTGCGCGTTAGATTCCCGCACCGAGACCAATATTTGTGTGAAACGAAGGTATTTCTTGCGGGTCTAAGTATTAGTGAGACCGAAAACTCTCTCGTAGTTCCTGATACCCACGACACAAGACTCGTTCTAAGTGTGGGGTCAGGACTATGTTTGTGGCTGTTGGGTGTATTTATTTATTTCTTTTATTATAAAAACTAGAACTGCCACGAAACTACGAGTACAAGTAGCACAAGCCGGATCACATATGTCATAGGCGAAACGTGGGTGTCTTGGTTACACCTCTGCCTACCACTTCTTGGAAAAAGGCGTGATGTTTATCTATGTAGACTATCCTAATAAATCTGTTCGGTATAATATGATTCAAAATATGTTCCACGAAATATTGTGTAAGTTTTATATAATCCAAAAACCTAATTTCAGAAAATCCAGCGCATTTTCCCCAACAGTCTGCCCACGGAGCGTGACGGATGACATTGCACTAAATCGTAAACACAGCGGCCAGATGATTTCGGTTTCAGTTATTATTTTTTGACTTTTATGCCTTCTATTAAACGATCTTTTGATGAATCAGATGGAAAATACACGTTCCGATTATATCTAATTACTGGAAATAATATGGCTCTACCAAATTACCTGAAACATAGAGAGGAAATGTTTATTAAACTTTGAAATAAAAGAATTCTTACGGAATTTATCACGAATTTGATTTGATTTTTAAATTTTTTAATTTTCCGACATTTTGATTACTATACAGCTTCCGTGGTTCAGTCGGCCCCGTGGCCGTATGTGTATTTATTTATTATTTATTTACATATTTTTTGTTACTGGTTAAGGTTGCAGGAAGTCGCTGGATGCAGGCCGCTTCCAACAGGTCGATGTGGAGATCCTTGGGGCAGGCCTATGTTCAGCAGTGGACTTCCTGTGGCTGAAGAGAGAGAGCGATAGACGGAGAGAAACCACAGGACTCAAACACGGTCTATTTTTCTTTACCGTCACTTTATTTAATTTTGTATTACGATATACTGTATCAGCACATAATTGCCTGGGCGATGCTAAACTCTGGTGTTTAGCATAGGACTTATCTACGAGTATAACCGAGATTTCGATTCTAAGAATTACACACAATCCACTTACTACAGTCTATTGCGGATTGGCGGACATCACAAAGTGTAAATTTTACTATCGATATATTTTAATGACCTACTTCATGCAGTTTTGAAATATATCATTGAAAGATAAATAACTAAAATATAAGAAATCAGATCTAGCAGTTTTCTTTATATTTTTTAAACTAGTAATTTGAAACTACAACCTCCATACAACGTAAAAACTCAGTTAAACTACCGCTACGTACGAGTAGAACTAAAATCCAGGAAGTCACAGGCGGACATTGTGTCTGTCCCATCTGCACTGCGCTCGGTTTACGGCCTTCCGTGCCAGCGTGAACAGAGACAGTTTGAACATGGGCCAATTTCGGTATTTTGACAAATTTCGAACAAGTGGAGGAATCAGAACACATATGATAATTCACATACATCAGCTCGCCCACATATTAACCTCTATTTCATTTATTTACAGGCGAAACGTGGGTGCCTGGTTACTACCAGGAAAACCTCTGCCTACCCCATTTAGGAAAAAGGCGTAATGTTTATATATGTGTGTCCATGATAAAATTGTCGGTCATTAGCTAAACAAAACTAAATTAATTACCTAAGCAGCACACACTTAAACCGCCAAAATAAGCATAACATCGCTCTAAATTAACGACAGTTTAATTACTAAAGACTAGATACAATCTGTCCTTGGTTCGTTCGGGCTCACCTTCTGATGAGATGGCGCGGTCAAATGGTACGAGTGTCATCGGACAGGCATTCGAGGCAGACAGACCGGAACAAAGTAGTTGAACTATTTCTACATACAGATTTATATGATGGATTATTTAAGGATTTATCATGATTTTCAGTAGATAAGTAATTCAAAGAGATAAGGTCTATTACTAAAGATTAAAAGATTCCAACAGTTCAATGTGGAGATCCTTGGGGGTGGCCTATGTCCAGCAATGGACTTCCTGTGGCTGAAGAGAGAATGAGAAAAGATTTTGTGATAGACTATTTGATTTTTTTTTTCAAAGTTATGTTAAATCGTTGAGGACAGCAGTAGCTAAACTATACTAATAAAATAACATACGTAATAAAAAGATATACGTAACAGCTATTACACTCTTCCAAAAATAGATAAAACGTACGTCACTAACAAAAATCATGTTTTTATCAACATTTACCGCAGTAAAGTCCCTACAACGGAGCTAGAAATTAATTGACCAAAAAAATAATCGCTTTAATAATTGGTTTATTGTTTATATTTCCTGTTCGCCTATTTTTTTGTACACATTCGAGTAGATATTAGATGACTCGAAGAACCATTTCTATCAATTCATAATAACATTAAAATGATCGATTAAAATAATATATACTTATTTAAAAGTTACAATATACATACAAAGATTCAAACATACATAGTCACGCCTTTTTTCCTAGAAGGGGTAGGCAGAGGCGCCACCATGACACCCACATTTCGCCTTGTATGTTCCGTCCCATGATGTGATAGGGAGCGAGCCTTTCGCCATACATACAAAGATGACATAAATTACTTCATAAAATTCGCCAAGTCCGCAATGTAAGTAGGACAAAGATCACAAAACTCATAAGGTCTCGCAGTAAAGTTATTTACTAGTCGACATTATACTGTGTACTGCGCTCAGTCACAAAGACACTACTCTAAACTATGAAAGAACTTTGTAACTAAATTCAGATCATGTTCGTACTTATTAGTTTAACCTTAATTTTTTTTTCCGTCTCGTGACATTAAAAGATCAGTTTATATAATTTTATATGCGTGGGCATAGGTTCTCCTGGTAGTAACCAGGACACCTACGATTCGCCTTATGTAGTCCGTCCTAAGATGTGATAGGGGGAGAGCCTATCGCCATATCCAGCACAAATTTCTGAATCCAGGCTGAAAATGAATAGAAAAATCCAATATCACTTTGCTCGACTCAGGATTCAAACCAGAAACCTCAGCGTTGTAACCGCACCGTAGTACTACAATATTCTGATGATAAACTTATCACAAAAACTCGTTCAAAAACCATAAGTTACAACTTTAGGTGCTTTCTTCTACAGAATTTACATTCTATTTAAAATAAAACAAAATTAACCAATTATACTAATTGTAACGCGTTCACACTCATCTCTCATGGCATTACTCGGTAACGAACAACATAATTGCAACAAAAACAGCGCCATTTCAAAATCCAATTACAAAAACTAGATTCAAAATCCCAAACCGTTCCGCAAATGTATATCGAATCGTCTGGCAAACAGTATAACATCGGGTGTCGGATATAACATGATTGATCACCGCGTGGCGAAACTAAAGAGATTTGCCAAAAAGCAGTCGTCAATAAAAATGTCAGCGCTAATCGGCGTGTGGTAACGCGATGAGGCGAATTTGGTACAGATTTAGGGGGTTGGACCCGTAATTATATATAATTTTATTTATCGATAAAGAGGACACCCTCTGGCCAGATAGTGGGACGACTTGCACAAGAGGACCGGCAACGACTGCATGCATAAAGCAGCAGACCGGGCTCTGTAGCGTATCTTGGGAGATATCTATGTCCAGCAGTGGACTGCAAGGGGCGAATGATGATGAAGAGAACTTGAATTGATGCTTTCACCAACTAGCTTCCGATATTCTACTAGCGAGCACTGAATACGATGATGGAAACACGCTACAGGGCCCTTTTTGGGTTAAGTCTGCATGTATTTCGTTTCAAAAGTAGGTATAATTGTCTCAACTGAATTGAGACCATCTTTCACCCGTGGATTCTCTTTCTGAATAATTGGAGAAACTCTTTCTTACCATTATTTAAAACATAATACGAAAATCTATAAGGAGAATTTTGGAAAATCTATCACATACATAAGCAGCACTTTCACTTGAGGGTCTTTTACAAGCCAATCAGTAGTTTATAGAGCCTGAATCCTTATACCCCACGACCTATAATTTCTGCCTATCCCGTGATACAGGCGAGAGTTTACGAACACAAAACCAAAACCACAACACCAGAAAAATCCAAAATTTGAAATCACATCAAATTACGAACCACAGCCCATCCAAGGCACTCCAAAATATTTCTATACACGCACATAAAGCAAACAAAAAAATATCCAAGTTGCCGGATGATTAGTTTAATCAGTAATTGATTACCGACGTCTCAGTTACGAGGCTTTTCAACTAGCTAATTATAATGACTGTGCAGTGTGTAGTGCAAACACAATATGTGATCGAACCCGTTCACTAATTAACTATTTCGACATATCACTAGTGGAAACATACGGGCGATGGTCGTGTATGAGGCTTCGTTTGCTGGCATGTCTAAGGAACTAAACTAAATTTGATAGAAAACAATGCGTTTAATCTATTAGTAAAAACATTAGTGTTTTCGACACAATCATGCCGGGTTGAAACCAAAGAATAATAACGAAAGAGCAGTTGGCAAGCAAGGCTAACATTAACAGCCTCCGTAGCGCAGTGGGTTAGACGCCGGCTGCGAAACGTGACGCCGCGGTTTCGATCCCTGTACCGAACAAATATTTGTGTAATCCACAGGCACTTATTAGTACAGAAATTACAATTTCTTTCGACCTCGAGCTTAACTGTCGTTCCAATAAACTATTTTTAAACCGATTTTTCAGAACAGATATTCACTAATCCGTATTAAATATCGTCAAAGCCAAATTATAATAACCGTAGCGTTCTCGCTCACAATACCCTCCCGTATTTACCCAAACTAATCGCGTTACGTTTCCATACAAAAAGCAGACTTCACATCTCAATACAACTAAAAGGTTCGCGCGTAAGCATCTCTAATTGGTTCATATCAAATAGGAATTATCTCATACATCACACCATAACCAGATGTTGACCTATCTCTGCTTACTTTATCAATACAAAGAGAGGTCTCCTTACGCTGGATGCACCAATATATCTTGACCTATCTTTACGTTGGGTTTCAAAATGATGGGCGGTCAGAGTAAAGTGGAGGTTTATAATTGTGTATAACCCCCCTTTTTTGTCCCCGTCGGTCTGGTTTGGTAAAATTGAATCGTCATAGTGATATATTGAGGTGTCGGTGTAAATAGCGTCGGTGAGTTAAAGCAGTAATCTCATTCGTTATATTTGGCTGCACGCACGGGTTGTAGGGTGTATAGCGGGAGAATACTTACTCTCTTTGGGAAGGACAAGGATTGAATTTTACATGTTTTGGAAAATAGAACTATATTTATTCATTTATGTATTGTTTAAGGACAATCAGTGGAAATAACATTACATTATAACAAAAACACCAACAATACATTTAATTAATTACCTTCAGGTGCCACTGCACGCATTGACATTTAAGAAAAAATAAAAATTAGAAATTAAAAAATGTTAACATATTAAAAACTGATATAAATATCTTAGCAATATGTTAATAACACGTTGAAGTACATGATTTATAAAACCATGTACTTATATTGTTTTACATGTTTTTCGAACAACAAATCGAATTGTATAAATTAAAACAAAACAGGTGATTAAAGTTAAAATACATAAATTCACTAGATATAATTCTGACATGTCTGATGGAGAGCTTTAAAATCATAAAAAGTCCTATCAACTTTCAGAATACAAAACGTTCAATCCCCTGTATTATTTTATTATTATTAATTTTATTTAAATATCCTTAAATTATAAATTAATCAATGTATCTAATCACTCATCCTACTTACTTCCCTCCTCGTTAACTGGGAGTCAAAACTAGTTCAAGTGCGGTAGCCGAGGCGTCTATTCAAATACCTTAATTATGAAGGAATCCTCCCACATACTTCCCGACCCGTTCTGACTCAGGGATGACTGGCAAAAGACTAATTTTTAATAAGGAAAACGAGGTGTATAAATAAAAATATAATGTAAGTTCAAAATGATTTTCGAAAGCAGGGTCGAGTTATAGAAGATTTATAGTTAAAGCATAGTTTTAAAAAATGCGTTGATGTCTTTTAAAGGTGGACTTTCGAAAAATTAAGATTGCTTTGCTTTAGGAAATCTTACTTTTGTCTTGAAATAATTTCATATGGATGAGGATACCAGTAACCTCGACTGACTATCTCTCGCCTCCCGATATAATTTAAAATGTCTAGTCGCAGCGGCTTACATAGTAATTTTCGAAAACGTGACTTGTGTTTATCACTAAGAGGAGGTTTCCAGTACCCTATATGTTAGTCATACATGCATAAACTCACGCCTCTTTCCCAAAAGCGGTAGGCAGATACGCCACTACGACACCCACATTTCGCCTTGTATGTTCCGTCCCACTATGTGATAGCGAGCTTATCGCGATATCGGGCACAAATTCCTGACTCCGGTCTGATAATTAATTGAAAAATCCATTATCACTTTGCCCGACCCGGGATTCGAACCCGAGACCTCAGCTTTGCTATCGTAACGTAGTACAAATACGCCACCGAGGCAGTCATATGATAGGCATACTCCGGACAAATATCTTATCATCAACTGTAAAGTTTCCGACTATCTTACTTACCGATCAAAGGACAACAGCAAGCTTTTACTCCAAGTTTATACCTGAGTCAGTTTTATATCCTAAACCAGTAAAAGCTGTTAAAGCGGTTACAGCTCGCCGAACGTTACTTTTTACAGATAAAAATGATCGCTCATCATCAGATGACGAGCTTATTATTTTACCACCCTTATGGTGTCAAAAAACCTAAAAAATCAACCCAAACATCAACAAACATCTGTCTACAAAAATAAAGATAAAAATCATACCAACAGCATCTTCCGTTTCAGAATAAAAAATATTTATCAAAACCGTTACGAGGGATGAACACGGGAATCGAACCCGTATACGATGCGTATCTAGTCACAAAGCGCATGCGTGCGCGCGCATAATTTTATAACGACGTAAAAAACTATCGTGTGTCGGGAGACTTATTCTGTGAACTGTGAAATTAATTCCTTTGTTGTTTCCATATTAAACTCCATTTACATACAGCTCCACTGGCAGAATTATCATTGTGAAGTAACGTTAAAGATTTGGTATCCAGTTTCTATTATTATTTATTTACTATTTAAATCTTGTCGAAAATTCCAAGTCGTGTTCTCGAAATAATTAATTAAAATTGTCTCAATTAAGGTAATCGAACCCACTGCCAGTAAACAACGAACTATATTGGTAAATGAAATCTATTGATACATATAAATTTTCTGACAAGCCAGTATAAAAAAGTTACATTTGTCAGCGACCTACCTAATTTCAATACAAGGAAAACCAAAAAACCTATTTAATTTTCTCTGCGAATCATCAATGAACCAGTCTCTATAAAAGTCATTAGAATTACACATTTAAAATAATAGCTAAGTCTCAAAGATCTCTCAGAATATTCCCCCAAAAGGTGCGAACCGTCACACAAATGACAAAACGGCAAACAGACAGTTACAGATTACCAACCCCGTTTTATTACAATCACATTAAGATATTATCACAAAAAGACACCTTTTAAAAAACATAATCCTTTCACAATCGCACCTTAAATTGAGACGTCAAAGGGTAGATTCACAATCATTTGAAATTCAACTTAAAATTCCCGTAAATAGAATTGGTTTTACAACGTGTGAGGCTAAAGGATTTAAAAGTCAAACTTCGCTATTTAAGCAATATAAATTGGATTTAATACGTATTAAGAACAATAGGATATGCATGAAGGGAAGTCGCTTGTTCTTATGTTTGCATAAACAGACCCTGGTGCTAACGAACTTAACCCTTTTGTTGGTGAGAAACTATATTACTGTCTGGAGTTAACAGTCATTTCAATTTTGCATAATTTAGTGTTAACCCTAAAATAACTCCTAGATCGATATCACGTTTAAATACGATGCACTCTTAGGCGGAGTGTTTTCTTAAGATGCCAAGTTCATAAACTAGACAAGTTCCCTCCTAGGAATCTTATGTCCTTTAAGAGGCCATGAAGAATGAACCAGAAATGAAACAGATGTGAAATTGATGTGTTGATGTTTTGCCATTCTCTCCTTCGCTTCACAGAACCACACGTACTGCTCATGGAGCTACAGTTTGGTACGCAGTGTCCCAAGTGGTTCGCTATTATCTTTGCTTTGCTTCTTCCATCGGCCTATAAATTTGTTTGCCAGTCCATGTGTTCTCCCTACTTAATATCTCATTACAGCGTTATTTGTCCAAAAGCGCGAGACAATCGTTCGGCGCCAGTCAATGAACGGCAATGTCCATTGTTAAGTGTGTCTTTGCCACAATAACAGAACATACTCAGATAAAAACCTTATCAAATAATGTCAAGTTCACATCATATGTGGTGCTATTAGCATAATGTAAATAATATTAATTCAGCGATAATGTTCTCATAATAATTGCGCGCACAAAGAGCTGGCTACGAAAAACTGATTGTATCACAATCGTGAGCAGACCGTGTGTAACACGTATTGTTATTGTTATGGATAAAGGAATTAACTTATTAAAAGATTTCATTGCATTTTGTAGGACTGCTACAGTAGGTTCTTGTTTTACCCGTCTGCCGCAAAAGGAAATTTTCGTATATATATCGGAAAATTTTCGTATTTTTGCGTGACAGCTTGCTGGTTGGTCAAGACTTTTCTAAGTATATTTTGTCGCAGTCAGCTTTTAAATATTTATTTACGCTTTTTAGTCACTTAACATCAAGGAAAACTCGTAAGGAGACCTGCATACTATAAAAATGTTTACAAATATATATATGAATATGAAATTTGCAATGGGCCAGTATGATGGAGTAGATTCTAAAACCACCCAATCGTAGGATAGACTCGTGTCTTGCAAAGTTATGTATTTACCCTGATTTATTAATTTATTTTATCTTAATCTACACCTATTCATCGTGACTTTTTATTCTAATTCAAAACTTAATCCACGCACCGTAGCTATTAAAAACAACATATTATGAATATATTATATTTAGCTCGATCTGAATACACCAGCAATAAACAATGAAGATTTAATGCGTTCCCACACTCACTTTCAGCAAGGAAATGATCGCGCATCAGCATAAAAAAGTAATTATAATACATATAATGCAAATAATGCGGTATTAAAGTTTTTCTCGTACGAAATTTATTGAGGTCACGAGTTTTCAGTTTTTTTTTGTCGACCGCACGCTGCGAACAACCGAGTACTTTCGATGTTTTATACTATCGTTATTTTTTATGTAATTTATGTGGTTTATATGATAATTATTTTAACTGTATTTAATTTTGTTTGAGGTAAACAAAGTAATGTAATTTCTTGTATTAATGTGACTGTTGGTTGATCTTAAATGTTGTATTCTCTTAATGTAATACTAATGATTGAAGACAACATTTTGTCATCAATACTTTTTTTTTATTGCATAGGTCTGGCAAACGAGCAAACAGGTCACCTGATGGTAAGTGATCACTGCTGCCCATCAATAACCACAACACTGGATCATGAATGTGTTGTCGGCCCAATTGGGAGGGGAGCGGGAAGGAAATAGGATGGGAAGAGGAAAGGGGTATTCGGTACCCGGCAATCTCACTCACAACAAAGCTGTCGCGTCACGTCGTTTTCCTGTGAGTCAGTCGTACCGCACTGGATGAGCCTGCCCATTTATGCCCAGTCATGACTGACAACAGCCTGGCTCTGCCACTTCCATCATACTTGGATTGATAGCAGTTGGTACATGTGATACAGATTTTTTTTCTTCGTGAAATCACCATATACATATTTAATTTTGAAAATATTTTTCGCCAAATGGAAAAGACCAAATGACCTAAAATAACGTAATCCTTTTATATATATGAGTAAGTAAGCTCCACCTGTGTGTTCGGTTTGTTTATGGTATGTTGGCAAAGGTGCCACTAATACAACAGTTTGCCAGGCAATTTTTTCTAAAATTGATAGAGGTCAACACATAAAATATATATTAAATTGACAGCTTCCGTGGCGCAGTTGGTCGATTGTACAGCCTAACCCCTCTCAATCGTCCTCCTGATTGTAAAGGAGGCCTGTGCCCTACAGTGGGACGTATACGGGCTGATATAACGCAATACAATAAAAATATAAAATCAGTATCGCAATAAAGGAAGTAGATGCCGACTGCTTCTTACAGTTCACTGTGGAGATCCTAGGGAGAGGCCAATATTCAACAATGGTCTTCCTGTGTCTATAGAAAAATAAACTAAATCAAGTGTAAAGAACAGGCCAACAGATGTACTCGTAACTACTATGACAATCGCATGATAAACTTCAATAACATTGTCGACCAGAGGACAATGACTTATAATTTCATAATTGTGCTTTAATTATTCTTTATTTACGAGACGATGATTAAACTTGAAATTAGCATTACTGATAGACTTTGAAATGAAGTTAATGATTCACTTCAAGATTCCGAACTAATTCCTGCATAATTTCGTATTTACGTAGTAGTTATTTAAAAAATACACCCAACAGTCACATACATAGTCCTGACCCCACACTAAGATCGAATCTTGTGTCGAGGGTATCAGGTACTGTGAGACTTTTGGGTCTAACAAACACCCAGATATGAGACAAATACCTGTAGCTCACACAAATATTTGTCTCGTTCGGGGATCGAACCCGCGGCCTCACATTTCACAGCCAGCATCTAACCAACTGCGCCACGGAAGCAGTCAATCTATTAACCTACCATCACGTTCCCTCATGAGACAACGAGTTATTCTGTACATGAGGTATACTTACAGAATATGAGGAACTATGTCTCAGATTATTGTATACACCTTTACGAGTCATATAAAGGACAAAAACCTAGTACAGTGGACGAAACAATCGCGAGGGCACACAATATCAGCGGCTCGGGCTCACACGTCAACGTTCTCGAGGCCTTGTGCCCCTTACCCGAACAATGCTTAGATAAGCCACAATTACAGTGCGCTCCGGCTGCGGCGATTTGGCGTTAAATTCCTCCGTCCAGGTACTGGAGGATGGAATGGGATGGAGAGGGTATAGGGAACCTAAAGTTTTTAAAAGACTGGATAAGCATGTCTCATCCCGATCTCTTTAGACGAGTAGTCTTAAAGACGTTTCTAAAGTTTTAAATCATATTCAGAATTAGAAAACACAAATCGATAAATAAAACCAAACAAACAAAACTGTTACTAATTTTGTCTACTATGGATGAATGAGATGGATTGATAGTGGTACTCCTTATAGACTATTCTAGAATGTAGTCTACTACTAATAGTGGAACTTTACATTCTCGTTTTGGGGAGCTGGCTCCCGTTCATGATGTATGATCCATCTACCGTGTTCTTGAGCGACGATAACCACTTACCATCAAGTTTTCTTGTTGGCGGGACCTATTTCAAAAATCTTAGAATTTTCTTGATGTATTAATTAATATAAACATCATGAATCATAAACATAAACATCGTAAGAAAACATCTTTGGAAACCTGCATACCATAGCGATTTGTATAAACTATGGCATGTAAAAGTTCGCCAACCCGCACTAGGCCAGCGTGGTGGACTATAAGGCCTAACCACTCTCAATCGTTCTCTCGATTGTAGAGGAAGCCCGTGCATTGCGTAGGACGTATATGGGCTGATACAATATAAAAAATGACTAATAATTATATTTGTTACTTTTTCAGGATTCCAATAGCACCTCCACGCATTCTCGCATCGCGGCGAGCGCTGGGCGCCGCGATAGCATCGGGCGCGCGCCGTAACCCTCGCCCATCTCCGATCCGAAGATTCCATTCACGCAGAATTTTAGCGGCTGTTTGATTTAACACCAATTATGGACTTCCTCGTTCTTACGCTTGATATTAATTTATTTTATGATATCTCCCCTGATGAATGCGAAGATGGTTCGTGAACTTTACTGCCTTGTGTGTAGAGGTTAAGCTGGACTGAGATATGGCCGGTTTTAGGAGGAACAATAGATAGTACGGGGGACAATATAAAGGAATGGGTTAATAATGTCATACAGGTTAATGTTGCCATTTTTTGTTTGGGCTAAAGAGCGATTATTTGATGAGTGATCGCTGACTCTGAATAAGGTAAATTAAGTTTATTGCAAAAGTATTTGTATATTCTTTACATGAAAACCGTAGTTGCACGGTCGTGGAACAAAACTCGGTTAAAAAAATAAACTGTAATATTAAAATCGATAGTAATAAATACGTTCATATAAAAATGGAATAAAATAAAGACAATGATTTTTTCTAGGATAACTCAAGCAATCACAAAATTTATTGATCTAGATATCGAACGCAAAGCTTTCTTTTACCATCTGTTAAAATTTCTATTACATAAAAAAATAGCTATTAGGAAAATAGGCTACAAAGAAACTATGCTTATATACATAACTTATATACGAGTATATTTTAACAAGACAAGAGCACAACTGTACCCAAATTCATAGACAAAACACCCAAACACTCATTGGCATCTCAAAAATGCAGCTACAAACATATTCATAGGCCCACAGACTTATAACGGACAGTTATGGATTTTAAATTCCAGTTACCAGATAACTGACCAATTCTAACTAATGTTCAGATTGTAGAAACAAATAACGTGTGCGAGAATGGAATAGATAGACTTGCTTGTCTTGACTTGTTAGATAGTAAAATTATGAGGCAAATAAATATTAAATGAACAGCTCTAAATTAAATTACAATACTGTGAGCTTTCATTTATCTTATAATTTTTCTTCTTCTAATTTCGCGTTCAATCGACTCGTATTCGACGGTGTTACCGTAATATATCATAATGTTTATACATTTTGGAAAAAAGACACAGTTATCAATTTAGTACTAAAATATCATAAACACTTTCTTAGGCTGTCTTATCTATAACATGTCTTGGAAACTGATTCAACAAACCGGATCGTGAAAATTGGGGATAAGAGTGCTCCTTCCCTCTTCTTTATTATAAATCCCACATGATGGTGGGGTTCGGCTTCTTCACATTTTTCTTTTACTTCGTACTATTGTTGACGTTATCATAAGAAACAGCATGGTATTTTTTTATAGTGTCAGTTCATATACTTCCCACTGCAGGGCAAGGGCCTACTCCACAATCAAGAGTACGATTGAGAGAGGTTAGGCCATGTAGTCCACCACGCTGGACTAGTGCGGGTTGGTGGACTTAAAATAGCATGGTATGGTATGCAGGTTTCCTCACCATGTTTCCCTTCACCATTATAGTGCGTGGTGATTGACTAACAATACACACATGACTCTGAACAGTCCAGAAACAGAGGTTTTGAATCCGCGACCACCGTGAATATGAAGTCTGGTCCGTTACCAACAAGCCAAGCACGGTATAATGTCTAGGAGTAATGAGAGCAATTAGGCAAAATCGCCTTGTATTAATTACGTACAGAGTGCAACTAAAAAAACAGTCTGTAAACCAACAATAGACCAGAGATTCGATATTAAAATGTGCTGATAAATTTATTTATTTATGTTCAGGTTTTGTATAAAATTGTTTCATATAAAAAGCACAAATGGCAATCTTATCGCACTAAATAATTTCTTATAGACAACTATATAATGGATTTTTTTATATTATAGGGGGCAAACGAGCATACACCTGATGGTAAATGATCAATACCGCCTATGAACATCTGCAACACCATGGGGCATGGAGATGTTTTACCAGCCTTTAAGGTGGTAAAACGCTCGTTTTTTTAAAGGTTGCCAGATCGTATTTGTCCGAAAATGTCGCTCTTGGCAATTAGATATAAGAAAAACAGAAAGAAAGGACATAGGATGAACGGGATAAAACCGAGCAACAAAATGTATCTACAAAAGTATTTATCCCAAGTCAATATATCATAAGCCCAAAATTTTCCTCATCTTTCCCATGAAAAGCACAAGCAGGCAGTAATCAATAAAACCTATGAACGTGGGTAATCGATTGTTTCGCGGACAACGCGAGGGCCGCGTATTGTTGGCAGTTGCGGCGTTTTTGCTGCACTTCCACTGCGCAGTGAAGGGAGCTTCAAGGTCGGAACCACTGTGGAAAAACTCAGGCGTTACATACGGTTTTTCTTAAGTATATGTAATGGATTTAACGGAAAACTATTGAAAAGTAATGCGGATGATATCCCAGTTAGTACAAACCATCTCGCATGATTGATGCATGCATGGGCTGACTGAAATCCAGATTAAAATGTTATAACAGGCAGAAAATATCTTCTTCACAATGTTCCTATTCAGTTGAAACTTATGTGATTTTCCCACGTAGCTGATTAATCGGGCGCATTATTTTACGATCAACTGCTGGGCTGACACCAACTTTTTATGAAAACGCTTCTTTAGTCTAAACTTACTAGCCTAAAACAGGTTAGCGGTTTTTACATAACTTTGAATTTCTTGCGTATAGAGTTTTCCTCGAGGAGCGCGACGTTTTCTACACCGTTATAAAGTAGTTTAAGACTATTATGCTAGACATAGACCGCTTCCAAGAGACTGAATCCGGAAATCTTTGAAAAGTTATATTTTCCTAAGGCTAAATATACAAACACCAAAAAGATAAATATACAACACAAGTCCGCCCACCCGCACTGGGCCAGCGTGAAGGACTATATGGCCTAACCACTCAATCGTACTCTCGATTGTAGAGGAGGCTCGTGCCCTGCAGTGGGTCATGTATGGGCTGATACAGTAAATATACAAACACATATCGATAGAGCCAGCTACAACAATCTCAATTACTTATGTCATTCTACGTTATCTTTATGCATATTGACAGACATTATACGCTGACCCCTCCAAATACTGACCGGTCCAGCATTGCTAAACTGATGATACTAACTAACCCTATTATAAGTGACAGTCAGTAGCCACGCACGGTAGTTAAAAACGGTTAACCTCGCTACATGCAAGAATATCTCTATATTAAATAGTATGGGACATGTTCTTTTAGTGTGTAATATACGTTATTATAAATGTTAGCTGTGTCCTGTGATCTTGGAGTGGATATCTAGGTCAGAGATTTTTATAGAAGTGACTTGTTTGTTTTTATTCGCGTTGATGGTCATCAAACCAAACATCATAAACCTTTGAGATGATTCACGCAACTTCATTGCTTGTTATGTTCTGCTTCCGTTTATTTGAAAACCCGACACAATTATGTCAGTCCGTCATTGCCAGTTTATTTTAATTAAACTGCAACTGTAATGAATAGCATTGTGGTCATTTTGTCCTGTCAAAAGAAGACTTCGATCAAAGGAAAATAATTACGACAATTAATTTTAAAAACCCACTAAATAGCAAAACTACGCATAGTCGCGGGCAATTCTAAAGCGTATTGTGAAATCGGGGGATGGTACAAGATGATCTGCGCGATACGCCGTGGGCGTAATGTTGGAGCGGCCGCGTCTGCGAATAAATAATCGATTTAAACATCGTCATATCGATTGCGCTGTAACCCGAGACCGAGGTTAGAATGTTCAACTCGTTGGCATTATGTGTACACGCAAAAATGATGAGCAAGTACTGCCGCGCTCACAAGAGGATAATAATTTAATGCTTTTCTCTTTTTTTTGGGAAAATTGAATGTTGTTAATAGCTAGTATTATTGACCTCCCAGTCCAGTGTAAAGGCTACAAATAGTTAATAAGGTTAAACAAAACATTAAATAATTTCAGCCAGATTCCATTTACAAATCATAATTAATATTTTCTTAAATAAAACTAGCTAAAAATTAATTAAACAATTGGGAATATTTACAGTAAAATTGTAATATGAACTTTAATTACTGGTTTAAAATACTAATCCATTTAATTCAGCTTAAACAATCTAATGTCCTAAATAAATCATCTTAACCTACGTAAAAATATTTAAAAAAAACATGTATAAATGAAATATAATAAATAAAATTTAATATTACTTTCTCCTTTTCTTCCCGTCTATACATCTTAAAGGTTTATTGCCGGGTACATTCAAGGAAACCAGTGCGCATCCTAATTATGAGTCGATATGACCGAGTCGGGTACAGATCGTGGCCCGGGCCTTTTCCATTGCTCTATTAATTAGCGTAGGGATGGGACATGAATAAATAATATGTGTTTAAAATATTTGTATTAATAAGAGTACAAACATCGAACGACCATTTATACAATGGGGAGATTGCTTAATAAATACTGCTAAATGTCGCTGTTTCTTCCGACAATTTACTGTAAAAATTCTTGCAATAGGCTTATCTTCAGCAGTAGTAGAGATGATCGTAATACTAAAGATGCGATTGCAAAAAAAAATAAGAAACCAACTATCAGCCCGTATAAGTCCTAAAGCTGAACTCTCTCTATGATTTAGTCCACCACAATTTAAACCAGTGCTGTTTAGTGAATTTCACATAGCATTAAAATACTAAAGCCCCGTTAAGGTAGCAGGTCTCCTCACGGTGTTTTCCTCTACCGTTGCAGTAAACATCAAAAATGAATATAATTCACAACTTGATACCGTCTCATCTCTAGCCCTGCATATGACATAAAAGCCTGAACGTTATGGCTCGCCGTCCGCTGATAAATAACAGAACATATTAGTTTGTTTGCAGATCCAAGCTGTGAGATAAGGTAATAGCCAGAAACGTGACGTCATACGCGTCGCCCTGTGAAGTGTTCATGTATGATGTGCACTTTCTTAGACCTGCTAATACAAATAAATATAACGGGTATGATTGTGGCAAAGGTTTCGTTTTAAGATACATTTTGAATTCATTTGGAATCAGTTTAGAAAGCTTTTGGAAGTGATAAAGGTAAGCCTTTAGTAAGACTAAAGCTCCTTAAAGCTACCGCACGAGTGGTTCAGCTTGACCGAGGACCACCGAGGACTGAGGACTCATAGAAAACGAATGAGAAATGCAACCTTTGCTGTTATATCGTTTGGTAGTTTAGGCTGGTGGTAACCATTATCTGATGGTAAGACATGTGTATCCAATCAGATAACGACCACTGTAAACGATGGTGGAGAATATTATGGCCATAGTGAATCAAGAATCATGTTCAACTAGTAAAAACCTCGTTACAAGTAGAAGCGATTCTCTCTTGTCATTACATATTATATTTGGTTGTAGACATTCTCTGCAATGCGAATTTAGATGATATCTTTCTCTATGTCTCTCTTCAGCCACAGGAAGTCCACTGCTGAACATAGGCCTCCTCCATGAAATCTCCACATTGACCTGTTGGAAGCGGATTGCATCCAGCGACTTCCTGCAACCTTAACCAGGTCACTGTCCACCATATAGGCGATAGGATATCTGTATATAAAGCTGTAATTTCTGTCAAAAAAGAGCTTAACTATTCGATTAATAAATATTCCTTTAAACGGATGTAGTAAAAACAAAAAGTACGAGTAATAAATTGCTCATAGTTTCTGATACCCACGACATAAGACGCATTTGTCCACGTGTCTATGAATCTATATAGACGTTTGTCAAGTGTCGTGGTTATCAGAAACCAGTAAAATGAACGATAGCCTAGTTGGCACAGAACCGGTCTGCATATCGGAGGTCGTAGGTTCGAACCCGAGGCACATCTAAGACTTATCGAAGTGACATGTGTATTTGTAGTTAAATATTTATTTGTGGTGACAGATAGTATCTAATCTCGTATCTGTTACATCTTTACAAGGATTTCAAAGGTATGGAACCAACCCATACTAGACCGGCGTGATGGATGTCAGCCTGATATCTTCTCGAGTTTAGCGCGGGCCGTTATCCTGCAGGGGGTAATATTGCAAGACGGTGAAATAAAACGAAATCTTACGGATTTTATGGCGAATTTAATTTAATTTTGACATTTTTAATTTCCCGACGTTTCGATCACTTTACAGTTTTCGTGGGCACGGGGCGGACTGACTTAAAAATTAAATTAAATTTGCCATAAAATCCGTAAGAATTCGTTGTATTTCAATGTGTAACATTCGCGTAAATCCAAGAAACCATTTTACAAGACGGTTCTAAAATAATTATTTTATGCATCGCACAAAAAAATGTCATTGCAAGAAATATATATAGATAGGCAGTGGTGATTAAAAGCGATACATCCCTACACATCGCTCGCCCATGAAGATACCTTCATAAGACATGGCATCTTTTGACCCTCACTTTTCAGCGAGATTATGAACCACCTAAAACAATTGAATATTTTTCAAAACTGCAAGGCTGAGTGAGTACAAAGTCCGACCACCCGTACGCAAAACCCTTTATTTATCACCATCGCATAACTTACTGGATAAATATTCGCACAAAACCTCTTTAGATGTGGCCACAGAGCGGATCAATTAGTTATCGGGGATAGTGGTGGACGGTTTATACATATTTATAGTACATTCGCGAGTGGGGGTATTGTTAAACTAAGTTTATATAAGAGGCTACCGGGTGTAAGCCTGTTTTATCATGCATTGCCTTTTTCTCGCACAGCTTAGGTTTTTTTGCGATCTCTTCTGGTTCAATTTGTTTTACCAGCCCTTATTCCACACATATTTTTTTAAGTTACAGAACCACATAATAGTCACATAATAACCACTATCTCACAAAAAAGCCATGTGAACGGCCGATTTGTTATTTGACGGACGGTAAGTGAGTTTTCCAATACGGCATAATAATCCTGTCCATCGCCCATGCTTTTTATTTCCCATTTCGAATGGAAAACGCATGTAATATCTAAATATTCTGAATGCTCATGGGCAACAGTAAATTGTATTATATCAGCCCATATACGACCCACTGCAGGGCACGGGCCTCCTCTACAATCGAGAGTACGATTGAGGGTGGTTAGGCCATATAGTCCACCACGCTGGCCTAATGCGGGTTGGCGGACTTTTACATACCATAGAAATTTATACAACAGTAAATGCTTACCATCAAATGAGTCGTATTCGTTTATCAAACCGAATTATACATGCAGTAACAAAGTACGTGCAATTGTACGTGCAGTAACAAAACGAATTATACATTTATAGAAAAAAAAACCTAAAAACTAGTCGGTAGCTTCCAAAACTCTGACCAAAAGCACTTAAGATAGTTTATCGCATCAATTTGCCAGGATATTAGACATCGGAGCAGTAAAATCTTCATCAAACCATTGCGTTGGCACTAACGCAGTTTATTATGTCATAACTGAGTGATCACACCAAAAAGGCGAAAACCTTCGCGCCCGCCTCAATAGAAACTAACGGAGTTATACTATCGTAAAATTATTTCAAAACATTAAGGCTGGATTCTCACGAAAGGTAAACTACTCAAGCTTAAGGATTAACTGAATTCTCGATTTAGTGGAGGGACGACACCCAGAAAAGATTTATCAAAATAGAGCTATATAATATAAGATATCACATTATTTCTACTCTCACTCTCTCTCTCTCTCTCTCTCGTCAGCCACAGGAAGTCCACTGCTGAACACAGGCCTCTCCCAACGATCTCCACATCGACCTGTTGGAAGCAACCTGCATCCAGCGACATCCTGCAGAAGGTTGCAACCTTAACCAGGTCGTCCGTCCACTTTGTAGGCGGGCGTCCGACACTACGTATTTATTTTTTATTTCTACTACGTAAATTCAAGAGCAAGCTGGTATAATTATTTTTAATTTTTTTGTTTATTTATTTAAAAAATAAATAAGTACCAATAAATGAATATATAAATACATCCAACAGTCACATACATACTCCTGACCCCACACTAAGATCGGGTCTTGTGTCGTGAGTATAACAAACTATGAGAGACTTTTCGGTCTCATAAAAACCCAAACCCGAAATAAATAAATTAGTCACTGATTATGGCTGCATTGCGTTTATCATGAGGATCCTTGTAGGCTACAGTGAGGTAAAAACATTTCTGTAGTGAAACCAAGCAGCGATATATTCTTACATGAAATAAGTCGGTCGTAGTTAATTGACTGCCTCGGTGGCGCAGTTGTACTACGGTATGATTGCAAAGCTGAGGTCTCGGGTCCGAATCCCGGGTCGGGAAAAGTGATATTGGATTTTTCTATTCATTATCAGCCCGGAGTCAGGAATTTGCGCCCGATATGGCGATAGGCTCACCCCCTATTACATCATGGGACGGAATATACAAGGCGAAACGTGGGTGTGCGGTTACACCTCTGTCTACCCCTTCTGGGAAAAAGGCGTAAGTGTGTGTATGTATTTATTTTTATTTATTTATTTACTTTTCGGAAAGCTTACAGACTAATAACAAAAATATAATATCTTACTATGTAATCCTATTGCTAATTACAAGCCTTCACCTATGGATATACAAATAATTCACAAAAATCAAGCCTAATTCACAATAAAAACATCATAATTATAATATTACACTACAAATATCTTTTTATAACAATGGATATGTTTGAGTTCGCTATGGATTTGGAACAGTTAATAGTAACTTAATTATCAAAAAAGTTTTGAGCTAGCATGCCTTTCGCCTTTCCCACATTAGTACAGAATAGGTCAATATCAAGATTCGGTGGCAACTCATTAAAGCAATTACTGCTTCGCAATAGAAAAGCATTTCGTCTGTATTTAGTGTATGTATGTATACTGTATTAGTATGTATGTGGTTAATTTCAGTGCCTTCACTTTCATACAATATGTATGTATAGCCGGCAAAATTTGCACAGCGCTCCGCCAATGGAAGCTCAGCTTTACAGTAATGCTGCGATGTTGCTATTCGATTTAACAGTTCCGTGTAAATTTTATGATGTGATATTTATGTGGAAACGTTTGATATTAATTGTGAATGGAGCAGACGTGTCGTGTAATGTAATTATTATATTGCACAGTTTTGTCTCGACCACGTTACAACTCAATATGTGTAAAGACTATCGGCCTTATTTATAGACAGTTTTAAAACCTATTTTATTTATCGAATGTTTTGTCTTTTTCGCTCAGCTGAATTCAAAAGTCTTTCGAAAGGGACATAACTTTCGATAATTAAATAGGTTTTAAAACTGCCTATGAATAAGGCCGAATATAAATACACCCAACAGTCGCTAACACAGGCCTAACCTCACACTAAGATATAAGTCTTTTGAGGTATCAGTAACTACGAGAGACTTTGTAATCTCACTATACCCCTACCGGAAACAAATAATTATGAATCACGCAGCATTTTTATAGGCGCAGGTATTCAACGTTTGAGTATTCGTTTTACAGCCAGAATTTTAACAAACTGTGTGGCAGAGACTTTTTACACTTTCTTATTTATTATAATTTACACTTGAATAGCAAAGTGACTTTACTGCACTAAATTATACTTGCAGTTCCGCTCACATAGGCTTTCGTCTGGTCAGTAATAAATTTATTGACATCAGATCCTGTCCAGCTCAAATGCTTCTTTAAGCTACTCGATGAGTAACATCATGATCGGCCTGTCGCAGTTCACTGCAGGACATAGCCCCTCCCAAGGTACGCTACCCTGCTGCTTTAAGTAAAGAAGAGTATGTCTATCCAGCAAAAACAATAACAATAAACCTTCACGTAATGATTTGGAACACAAAAGCTTTAACTCATACAATAATTTAAATCACACATCAAACAATTAAAAATTACATAAACTTAATAAAAATGATAAAAACACACGGATTTCCTACGCGCGAACGTTTGAGCGAAAGAATATCCATTGTGGCGCGGTCAAGGCTCGTCCCGATTCGCACGGAACAATCGGCTGCGGCGCATTGTGCGGCCGTTTTTATCCGCCGATGACCGCTTCGATTGTTTTGTCATATAACCCGCGACAATAGACTAATGTTGTAATTGATATGATGATTGTGTGTGTTAATATCGATGGTATGTGTGACATTTCGTGGGAGAGCATATGTGTGTGTGTGTGAGGTTTCAGAGCTGATACACAACCCTGCTGTAACTTTTTATCGTTATCGAGACGAGTATGTCGGCCCCCTGATAATATCACATTATCAACATCAGCCCGTTGCTGTCCACTGCAGACTATGTCCATCCTGCTTTATGCATTCAGCCTTTGCCTGGCCTACATACGAGAGTCTTATCATTAAATGTAAAAGAATATCGGAAGAAGTATTTAGTAGGAATTTTATTGTATTGTATCAGCCCATATACTACCTACTGCAGGGCACGGGTCTCCTCTACAATCGAGAGAACGATTGAGAGTGGTTAGGCTATAAAGTCCACCACGCTGGCCTAGTGCGGGTTGGCGGACTTTTACATACCATAGAAATTTATACAAATCGCTATGGTACGCAGGATCGTCACGATGTTTTCCTTAACCGTTATAGTGCGTGGTGATTGACTATCAATACACACATGACTCCGAAAAGTCAGAGGTGTGCCCTGGGATTTGAACCTGTGACCACAGTGAACATGTTGGCAGCCGTGTCTGGTCCGTAACCAACAGGCCACCACGCACTTTTGGTAACTTACTGATCGAAATATTATGCATGGCTATCAAGCTTTAGTTAATACCGCCTCATGGTACTTTTACATTGATTCAGCTAAATTGGTAATAAAAAGTACCTTGAAATGTAGAGCTGGATCTAACGCAATCTATTAAGTTGTATAATATGTATATGTTGTATATTTTATTACCCAAGTAAGTATTGACTGAATAATAACTGTCATTAGACATCGGCGTATATAATCTTATTTCTCCATACCTGTAGGGGTGTATTAACGTCGCTCTTACTTTAAACGCTCTTATTAAATTAAACCATTAATTTTAAACAATAAATATGCCAATTAAACTATAAATTAAACTTATGCGATTGTAATAGTTATATTAATCTTTAAGACAGATACTAAACTATCTTTTGTGATAAGATAGAACTAGTAACATTGCCTTGTTTCTGTATCGATCTATAAATAAATTATCACGCACTTTTACAAAAATGGAAAACATCATGAGGAAACCTGCATACTATAGACACCTTTACAATAACTTTTACTGGTGGCAGGTCTCTTGTATGTGGGAGGCCACCTGATTAGGTACCATCATGTCTATTTTTTCACATGTCTATTTCTCCCGCCAAACAGCAATGCAAAACGCATTGTTGTGTTTCGGTTTGAAGGACTTCGTAGCCAGCGTAATTACTGGACATAATGAGACTTAACAACTTATGTCTCAGGATGGTAAAGCAGTGAAATGCCAAACATTGCTTTGTAATTCATAATGTTGTTTGGTTTTGCTACTGTCCATGAGTGGTCGTATCGCTTACCATCAGGTGAATGGCATGCTCGTCTCGATATTCATAGCAATAAAAAAAGTCCGTCAACCCGCAGCACGCTCGCGTGGTGGATTTTGACCTTAGCTATCGAACTGTCGATTTCATATGAACCGGTGCTCACCTGTATTGTACAAACTTTACCATGTTAATTAAGCGAATAATAATTGACTCATATATCTATAGAAATATATGAAAAGTCAGAAGTGTGCACTTAGATAAACCCATAATCACCGTGTTGGCAAATCGCGTCCTATTTGCTTCTTGCAGGACACTAAGCACTACGAACTGTACTGTTCTGTATCAGCCCATATACATCACACTGCAGAGCACGGGCCTCCCCTACAATCGAGTACAATTGAGAGTGGTTAGGCCATATAGTCCACCACGCTGCCCTAGTTCGGGTTGGCGGACTTTTACTTGGCATAGAAATTTATACAAATCGCTATGGTATGCAGGTTTCCTCACGACGTTTTCTTCGCCGTTAAAGTGCGTGGTGATTGACTATTAATACACACATGACTCTGAAAAGTCAGAGGTGTGCCCTGGGATTTGAACCCGCGACCACCGTGAACATGTTGGCAGCCGCGTCTGATCGGTTACCAACAGGCCACCACGCACTTCATTACTACTACTAACACTTGGTTATAAATTATATGGCAATGTCATCCGACATTTAAGCTTTAACCAACTTAATCCTTTTAGGTGCTCCTATTGAAACTTTAGTAAATAATATATTTTACTAAGCCCCGTTCAATAAGATAACTTATGACGTATAAAAGATTACAAAGGTATAAAAGATAGACGTTAATGAGTCATTAATACACAGCGGTTAATCTGATCGAGATAAAATACACGTTATAAAATAGTTTTCTATGGACACATTTATATCAATATTAACAATAAATAAATTCGACAGCAGGGACGAACTTAGATAAGAAAAAATACGGCTTTTTGTGTATTTTTTCATCATCAATTCTTTTACGATTTCTTATAATTGCCACGTGTCTTATTGTGAATGATATTTATATAATTCACAATATATTCAATTATCAGAATTAAACCCCATTTACACGAGGAAAGTTTCTCGCCTCAAAGGTACGATTATCGTAAGGTTATAAACATGTTTCATCGGGTAAACATTTGTCAGAACACGATAATCTAAGGCGAAACTGTCATGCGATAATCGCATACAATTCTTGCCACGAGAAACTCTCCCCGTGTAAATAACCCTTTAGGTACATATTTCAACAACTGTCGTAATTTTTCAGCTTGCCTAATATCTAAATATTTTTATTACACTAGGATGTCATCAACACCGTCTTGTGCAGTTCAAATAGGATATCAATCATAATAAGTTTTATTCTATTTTATAACTAACAAATTCGGATAGAAACTATACTGAAACCATGAGGCGAAAATATTTAAAGAACGATCCCCTTCATTCGTTGGGTACCTTCAATCCGTCCCTGTATCAATAGAGATATTATGTCCAAAGTAGGCACTGACAAATAACATCACATTAAATTCGAACGAGTCTAAAGGCAAAGAATATAAATAGGCGGAACAATAAATATTGGCAATCATGTGTAGATGCGTGAGACAGGGATTCCGTAGGAGAGCTTTTATATATTTTATCAGGAGGTATGTATATCACTTTTTGTAGGAATTGTGAAACGAGCAGGTAATTTGAGTGGTATTTAATCATCCTGATTAGGTCATGACCATAAACCTACAGTCCTTATTAAACATCACATTATAAAATTTCTAAACTACTTAACTATTCGTAACAATTGGGAAGAAAAACATAATCCCTACTTAGAATTACGAATATCGCAAGATTTTTGGTACTCCAATCAAAAATTGTCACCATTATCCAAATTTGATTTCTGCTAAAATATCAAAAGCACACACACAAACACACCATTCAATACACACAATTAAACACTTAATAAAGATATCATATCCCCACAAAAAAGTTAAAAAGAGCGTATAAAGACGTCACTGATAATCTCAAGATATATAGTAGCAAACGGGAATTATCAAAGCGGCGCTGGTGGACGGTGTGACGTGATAAATCGACAGCATTTATCTGCGGCTGATTGTATCAAAATATTTAGTCGATCTGCGGGATAAGTGTCGGCTTGGTAATGTCGGGATTAGACGTGAACCCTGTGCGGTACCGACGGGATATACCGACGGGCGGGAAATCGCTGCGTTTTAGCCGCTGCTGTTTTAGTGTAGAGAAAGGATGCTGCGTTTTTCAGTTTTACGATGTTTTAATTGAAATAAAATGGTTCTACGATTCGTACTAGAAGTAAAATGATGGTAGTCAGTATTATTAACATCAGTGATTAAAAAAAAACTCATGAATTAAATAGTACTAATTGAAATAAAACGAATTCTTACGGATTGACGAATAGAGAAATACGAATTTGATTTAATTTAAAAAAGCTTCCCGACGATCACTTTACAGCTTTCGTGGTCACGGGGCGGACGAGAGGTTATTTTATTTAAATGTGTAACATTCGCGTAAATCTAAGGAACCGCTTTACCGCTTAATTTAAAATCGACATAAACATCAAATTAAATGTAGGACAAAATCTGGGCCAATGTAATAAAAATAATGTTAATGTTAAACGTCATATAATTCTAAACATTATTTGATTGCAAAAGCAAGTTTTAAAGCAAAATGTAAATAAACAATAATCATTCCAATTTACAGAAATATCATTTAAAATTGACATTTTCTAAGAACGTTTACATGAAAATTAGAATCAACACAATTTAGTATTACTATCGATGTATAAGAATAAATAATAAATTAGCGCTGTGACAAAAAAATTTGTTTTCAGTATTTAAAGTTGCGAGTTCGTCTTCCAAGTCTGTACATTATGAAATATGTGGTCTTAAACGCACCCAAGATCCGAGAAAACAATTATTATACTAATCGGCATTAAAAAACCATTGTTGAATACAATCAATGTTGTGTTCTATTTCTAAAAGTGTACAACTTGGATTTGAACCTACAAACTTACAAATTGTGGTAATCCAGTCCGCTTCCAACAGATTCCTACGCTGTTCACAAAAAACATATTCTTCTCCTTCTTTCGTGTCAATGGCTCAAATGATACACTGTTATTGAAACCTTTACAGTTTCCCGGCCCAGTAGGTCGCTGCATTTATGGTAGCGTCTGTTGCGTTGATGATGTCCCTAAAAATATATTATTGCGATAAAATCAAAGCAGTAACGACGCTCGTCTGCAACCGCACACAATACATTGGGATGTTCGTGGCTCTCGTGTGAAATTGAATAAAACCAACGGTGCTTATTTTTTAAATGAATAATATTAGAAATACTCAAACAGATAAGGTATTTAATAGTTTTAACAATATACAACGCGCGTGTTATTTGCAGTAATTTCGCCATCTGTAACGTGGGTGATCCTGCTATACCCTCATGCAATTAGCCTTAAACCCCATAGGGTTAGGTAATATAAAATTCTTCGTCATATTCCAGAAACACTATGGTTCATCTTTTAATGTAAATATACAGCAGATTTCTTAGCATTAAACTTTATAGGAAAATTTGAGATGCTACATGGACGATAGAGGGTTTGGCCTCGTTTTTATCTTCTTTGCTCCTTCTCCTCCTCCTACAATCAAGACTTTAATTGAAATAGCTAAAGGCATAGTCAACCACGCTGACTTATTACGGCTTGATGAACACCACGTAGTATAGAAATTCTTATAAATCTATGCGTTTTTATTGCAATCTATGGCGAGACGAGCACGCCATTCGACTGATGATAAGCCAAACGACCGCTCATGGACAGTAGCAATACCAAACAACTTGGATTACAGAGCAATGCTTGGGCATTCCACTGTGCTCGACATCCTGAGACATAAGATGTTAAGTCTCATTATGTCCAGTAGTTACTCTGGCTACAATGTCCTTCAAACCGGAACACAACTGTTCGTTTACACTGTTGTTTGGCGGGAGAACTAGACATTACGGTGATACCTACCCAGGCGGCCTCTCACATATGAGAGACCTTAAACCAGTAAATTCTTTAAATTCTTTTAAATGATGCTATGCAGGATTCCTTACGATTTTCCTCACTTACATACATCGCACTATTAACTTCCTTTAAAGTCCATGATAAAATAGCGATATAAAATAAATATAGATTGCGTAAGGTGCGTGGGGTCGGGGTCAGGCGGCCGTGTCTTCACATTTCACGCGGGATTCCGTTAAGCTCAGATATTTGCTGCCGAGCAACATTCTGCCGCGTAATGTCAGGATGGTTTTAACACTTCGTATGGAGGTAATGATTGTCGGTTAGTGTGAATTGAGGTGGTGATTTTGTTTTTAGAAACTGGCTAGATGAGCCAGGCCGTGGGTTTATTCGGAGACAAATGCTAGTGTTGTTGATACAGTTTTGTTTTAGATATGACAGGAGGAATAAAAGATGTCTCCTATTTTCCTACAGCCTACAGATACGTACAAATTTGACGTGAGATTACAAATATACATGAAACTTTTAGGATTGTTTTTTATTTAATTTTTATGTGAAAATAATATTGCCTAATCTACTATTATCCCAAGGTACGTAGAACTAGGTCGAATTGCCCGATCTAAAAGTTACACTTTCTACTTTTCAATTCACCTTCCACTGATGCCACTAGATCAATAATACTAACAGTACTAAAAAATCCTTCGCACTACAATTGTATTAAAATTAATCCAGAACAGTTAACAATTATCACATTTCCATGAACCCTTACTGTAACTCAGATTGTACCGCAGGTAACTTAATTTGGAGATTCAAAATAATTACGTAGAATCTGGACTAATGATTGTAAATCCCTCTTAAGGAATTTACTATGGATGTTTTAATACTTCTACACCGTTATTGACACGTGCTTATTGTCCTACCTGCATCCCAGAAAGAAAAAATGCTCCAACTTAACGGCATTAAGAATTTGCGGGGTACAAATTAATGAGAATAAATTTAATTATGCAAATCAAAAGAGCTGAAATAAAAAAATCTATGATTATTTTATAAATGAGGATACAATGTATTACCTCTATTACAAAAACAACATAGCCGCTACGCCATTAAATCAAATCAAATCTAACTCAACCTAATAATGAAGCCTGAAAAATACTTTAACAGCTAGACTCAATATAAAATTTAACTTGTAAAATATCCTCATAAAATTTGTAACAAAATAGCCAGAGACAATAAATGTACAGTAAACTAGAAGCATGCACTAAAATATGATATTAAGTAAACGAAACTGTAGCGTCAACGAAACCACGTGAAAGTACAAATAAAAAGTTTAAAACAATTTATATAAGTCCCATTCAGAACGGGCATCACAGCATAATAAGTACAGTGAGGCAACATCACTTTCTTTTTATATTTACACTGCGAAGTGATAATAACTAGCATAAATGAGTGTACGGGCAATACAATTTAATAAACGATGTTTAAAGAATTATAAAAAAAATGCTGTTTGGTTTTCATAATTTAATCAGTGTTAATAATCTTGAATTAAGATATTATTTTTTTCGGGTGGATTAAATGTGATCTGATAATGCGATAAATATTTATAGTTTTTTTTTGTATTCAAGGCTATAAACGGGGCTATTAGAAGTCTGTAACAACTTTAATACCATTCCTGCTGGTGAATTAAAAGCATATTCAATATGTTTTGCTCTTAATACAAAGCTAGTTATATTTATTTAGCCTGGATTTTGGTTCATATACTAACAGTAGTTATCACCGTTTACGAGGACGTACAACACTAAAATGATTCCTCTTTGCTAACCCTTGTGAACATTGGGTGGATATTTGTATCTGAACTACATATTCCAAATCTAGTGATAAACAGCCTCTCAAGGAACCTCGCATACGTGTCGAATTTTGGACTTGTACTGTACGATACTGTAGCAGACCATATATGGCCCAGTGAAGGGCACGAGCCTCCTCTACAATCGAGAGCATGGTTGAAATGAATTAGGCCATATGGTCCACCACGCTTGCCTAGTTCGGAATTGGCATTTTGTACTTAGCGTGTTTGTGTTTGGTTCCAATCGGGCTCCCATAATTATGTCCATTCCATTTACTATCAAGTGAAATTATTCCACAGGAATATTTTTAAACTTTGAATCTACTTCCCTGTTCCTCCTAAACTCAAGTACAAACCAACACAATCCAATAAAATGCGATTAATCAAAAAAGGCCGTATCCATAAATCGCTGCGGCTCCCAATGTATCGCCGGTATCGGATTAACAGCCACTAAACGTCGCCCAACAGGCTCTATCTGGACGTATGTGTTAATACTCCACGGTTTTGGGGTACCAGCAAACATATTATAAAACCTTTGAATTGACCATTATTGCAGTATATGAAAGAGAACATTTCTGTATCAGCCGATATATACATACGCGCTACTGCAAAGCACGAGAGCTTATCTACAATCGAGAGTAAGATTGAGAAGGGTTAGGCCGCATTGTCCACCACGCTGGCCTAGTGCGGGTTGGCGGACTTAAATACCGTAGAAATTCTTTAAAATCGCTACGGTATGCAGGTTTCCTCACGATGTTTTCCTTCACCGTTAAAGTGCGTGGTGATTGACTATCAATACACACATGACTCCCAAGTCAAAGGTGTGCGTTGGGATTTAAACCCACGACCACCGCGAACATTTTGGCAGGCTCGTCTGGTCCGTTACTAACACGCCACCACGCATTTTACCAAAAATAACATTTAGCGCATAATTTTGTCACTTATCTAATGCTTATCGATGACATGTCAACTTTGTAACCAGTTGCCCATGCGTGTTATTATATTATCCTGAATTCAATAGCTCTTTTGCGTACACTGAGGGTAGCCCTTAAAAGTTCTACCAAGCTGTACTAAGCTAACCTGGTGGATGAAGGCCCAAACCACTATTCATTATATCTTCGACAAACGCGTAAAAAAAATCCTTTAAAAACAGACGAGAGAAGGTATTGGAGCACCGCAATCCATTTATTTATTTAACTTCACATACAAATATATTGTACATAGGCGGACTTAATGCCAGAGGCATTCTCTTCCAGTCAACCTTGAGCTGGAGCAGAGATGACAGAAGTAGGGGTACATATGTGTGCTTACTACAGTAGTCCAAAATAGTGTGGCTCTACCAGTTCTTAGGATCGTGAAGTAAAATTCCTTTGCACTTTATTCGGCTTTACTACAATAAACTCGATAATTTTAATCACAGACTCAAAAATCCTACGGTACCATCACCAACACAAACGGAAAAAAACACACAACACAATAAATAAACGCACAACCGTTAGTCAAGTACAGTCGGCATCTATTATCACATAACGACGTATTTAAGTACACCCGTAGATAAATCCCGCGTTACGTGGTCCCAATAAATTTGTGAAATTGAGTTGTAGGAACAAGATCTAATCTCTGCGGGGTGATTTATGGAATAAAATAGATTTAGTTTTTATAGCATGTTTTTGGGACGATAGAGGTGACTTGGTAACGGATTTGTAATTAAACTGGGATTATATAAGATTTGTGTAATGTATATCAGAGTGTACGTGTTCTATTGCTCGCTTACATAATGTAGAATTAAGGCCTTAAAGCATAATTAGTCTTTTGGTAGGTGCATTTCAAAAACCTTTGTAATTCCCGAATGATATAGCTAGAAACCCAAACCCATGACATTTTTAAGAGGTAGATCCTAGCGAGTGTTTCACTTAGGGACTACAAAAGAAGAAGAGATTAATGGTGTTAAAATTTCATCGATAAATACAGTATTTTAATAGTAATCTAACACTTAAGCACAAATATTAACCGATGACCTTTAACAAATACAAAAATCACGATATTTCTACATGGCCTCTCTATGCCTATACCCTAATACAAAACTATGCACACTTAAATCAACATTGGACTGACATGGTAACATTGTTCCATGACCATACATTGGCCACTTGCCATTTAACATACTTGATAATCAAGGCGCCTTTGAAAATAAGGAAATATTGTTTACTACCATTTACAATTACCATAATGGCAGGTAATGATGCAATGAAACATATTAATTTTATGATGGCGGCAATCTAAGAAGTTAGTTATTCTTTGTTATATATTTTTATGGCGTCTTCCTTTATTTGTCCACGTGGTGGACCCTATTTAATTTTTAGTTTCTGCATTTCAAATTTGCAATAATAAACCGTAGTTATAAAACTTTACCGACTAATTTACTTCGTCCTAATTAAGAGAAATTTATGTAAACATAGGCATTCGCTAAAAACACATAAAATGTAATTTTGTAAAATATTTTTACTAAAACATTACTTTTTTTAATATTATACGCCCAACTGCAATACACAAGCCTCTTTCATGATCGCCTTAAACCCTCGGAAACCATCTACTGGGAATTAGTGGAATTAAAATTTAACTGACATAGTTTTAAATGTCAATGAACAGATCATTAATTTTAATAAAAAACAGTAACCTTGAATTAGGTCAGCACTGCAAACTAAAACTAGTAGATATATACTAATATAAAAAAATGGGTGTGTCCAGTCGTAAAATACACGGCTTTAGAAAACCATATTTTTATTCAATTCAATAAATAAATACACCCAATAGTCACATACATAGTCCTGACCCCACACTAAGATCGAGTCCTGTGTCGTGGGTATCAGAAAATACGAGATTTTTCGGTCTCACAAACATCCAAACTCAAGACAAATACCTGTGGATTACACAAATATTTGTCTCGGTGCGGAGATCGAACCCGCGGCCCCACGTTTAACAGCCGGCTTCTAACCAACTGCGCCACGGAGACTGTCAAATAAATAATAATATATTTAAAGTAATTTCCAAATGTAAATTATTTATACGTACGATTTAACAAGGAAACAGAGCCCTTATTTATTTATTTATTTATAAATCTCTATGTACAATTAAGAATGCTGATTCCGATAAGAACGTAAACAATGTTGTTAGACATTCCCCACTTACAACTATTCTTCAATACTGACAGTAGCATGCATACGTCACTACAACTACAAAACACATCCTTAAATGATTAGATCATCAATGAGAATGCGAGATGATACTGTGATAAATAACGCATGGCGTGGTATTAATGGAGTATGGATTAAACTGTATTAAGAAACAAATCCTAGAATATTATAAAAGTCCACCTCATATACGTCTCACTGCACGGCAAAAGCCTTATCTACAATCGAGAGTCAATTAAGAAGGGTTAGGCCATACGCACCGTGCAAGTAATCATTTCCATTTTTTTGGGTCAAGAGCCTGTAATGGAACCCCGGAGAAAGTCTAAATCTAGATGTCTAGATCTGGACGTAAGTGGGGAGCAACTTTATTCCCCAATGAGTAAGACCAGTCTGTGTCCTGGTTACGCGCCGAGCGATCATAGGGAAGGAATCGGGCGCTTCTGGCCTTGACATATTCAGAGCTGCCCAATATGCGCGCGACGGCCGAGGGGCGCAAGTAATAATTAACATCAGTTGTTCTGATGCTGAATAAAACAATGATAACAATACATTTTCGCAAAAATATTACTAGGGATGAATTAATTTACCAATAAATTTAAATTTATATTGAGATATGAATAAAGAACAGCATAAATTAATAAGTTTTTCGAATATATTAATAAATGAATTACAAGAGTCGATAGTATGACTAAAATATTTTTGCACACTAGTCAATATTCGCGACTTGGCTTGTTTATAATTTTCACAATACTATAATATTAATAGATTTGAAAAAAATAAATGATGTCCATTAATTCACCATTGGATATCAAACTTAAACAGTTAAAACAAAAAAAACACAAAACAAAAAAGTGACGTCACAGGAGTAACGGGCTATCCGAGGTCGGACAACCCTTGTCAGGGCGAGAGCAAAAAAAAGAAAAAAAACGCCACCGGCCCGCTCCTTAACTGTTTTAACACAGTTGCAATAAACTTTGTCTCTACTTTTTCTTTTTTTATTTGCGCAAATTTCTTTTCTAAGAATCTTTCGGCGGCCTTTGCCAATTCACTTTGTCCGAATCATCCAGTTGTGATTTTATTGTTGCAATTTGGTAACGGTTATGCCATTTTTTGGCAATTAGTGAACAGTTACGCGACTGTTATATTGGTTTACGAGTTTTGATTAGCTATTTTTTGCAAACTATTTAGAATAGAAATTAGGATATTGAAAATTACATTAATTCCTTTATACTATAAAAACGGCTCTGTTGGATATGGCTTGGCAATTAACCTATGATTATTTTCTCATCCATTTTTATCAATATATTCATGCATTCACATCACTTCACAATTTAAGATACTTAAAGACTTGACTTATTCACTAGTGATAACGTATTTGCAATAGATAAGGTACGTAATCTTTTTTATAGATATTCAGATTTTGTTATGAGACACTACTTGTGATTTCAATCGAGCAACGCTACCAATTAACATCCAAAACAAGAACCTTAAATGCATTTTTTCAAGAACAAAACCTAGTTAACCCAGATAGTTCGAACATTTAAAATTGGCAATATGGCTCTAACACTTTTAAAATCAAAAGGAAAGCATTAAAAAAGTACTAAACTATGAAAAAAGTATTCATATTTATTGCCAAAAAGCAATAAAAACCTTTTACAATTATACGCAATCGTGAAATTTCGCAATGTTTCGCTCAAAGCGCTCTATATAAAAATGTTCCTCGCCATTGTTTCAGTTTATGGTCCCGGACCGTTAGCTCGAGACTTCTTTCAAAAAGAGAGTTTAATTAGGGTTGTTTTAATTATCTAATTATTGCGCAGTCATTTTTTGTTACTTGTCTATTTACAAGCAGTGCAATGTCTGGGAAAAGAAATGACAAATGCCTTTCGCCCTTCCTTTACTTTTTTATTTTGACATGAAGCTGGCAAAGATCCTACGAGCCATATATTGTAGGAGTTCATAGTTTGCAATATTTAGATACCTATGACCAGGTAGAACTTTGTCGTTTGACGAATTGATGCTATAAAAAAGGAATAGTATGAAATACGAATACATTCTTTTTTAGTTCATAAGTGGTAAAATTACCTATTAAAGACAGCAACCTTAAATATACTAACTCCTACCGTAGTTGAAATTGATTTTTCAACTCTTAAAGTAAGTCTGGCTTTAGCCTGGCTTTTTCTTTATAATCGGATAAAAACGAAACCAATCCCGAGAGGGATTAAAATTAGCAATATTAACACGTTCAAAAGCGTAGCATTTTATTAATCCGCGAATAAAGAGGTTTAGTGAAGGACTCTTCGTATAAAACACACTTTAATTCTGTGATAAAATAAATGTGATTATTGAGAATCTCGTTGGAAATAAGATTTTGTTTTTAGCCTCATAGCGACTACCGTACATATAAAGCTTGCCACAGTTACCCAAACAAACATGCCATGTTTCCGGATGAGCCTGTATTTACTAGTTTCAAGCAGGCCGGCAAAATTGTTCCGACCGTCCATAACTATCTTACAACTGTAATACACTATCTGGTCAGCATCTACCATCAAATGTATTGTGACCACTACGTCATTGTATATTATTGCAATAATATTTTTGCAAGTTAACATGGCAGTTTTACGATATTGATGATGATCACTGAGGTCTCGGGTGCGAATCCTGTGTCAGACAAAGTGATATTAGGTTTTTCTATTCATTATAATCAGCCTGGAGTCAAGAATTTGTGCCTGATATGGCGATAGGCTCGCCGCCTATCACATCGTGGGTCGCAACACACAAGGCGAAACGTGGTTGTTCTGCTAGCTCTGCCTACCCCTTCTGGGAAAAAGGCGTGGATTTATGTATGTATATGACAATTTTCCTATATTGATGATCAACCGGATGTGTCGAGTACATATATCCTAGTCATGACAGTTGGATCTTGTCACATGCAAATTACCCACGGCACCAATTAATGATATTATTATTCCGATATTATGCGTGTTTTCTTGTTCAATTTACCTTGGTTAGAACTAGTATTTATTTTTTATGTTCTATTGATATAGGATAAATGGTTTAGTAATTGCTAAATGAATATAACTAAGCCCAATGAAAAGTACATTTTATTATGCTCCTATTCTCTATCTCCGAATTGACAGTTAAGCTATTTAAGTAGTGTAATAACTTCGAAAACTTCTATATGTTTCACAATAAAATGAAATAGAAAAAATGTTATGCACCTCTGGCGAACACACTATGACCTCTACACATCTATTAGTTCAATTGGCTTGTATCTTGATTTGCTCGAACTTAAGCAATAATATTGAAAGTTCAGTGAATTACCATATTTATCTTTCACACGCAAGACGCGCAGCCGTTGAGCAATATTTGATGACACCTTGAATGATCACTGCAGGACTCAAGTGATTCGGTGCAGATATCAACTTTATATTTTGTAATTTACATTGCATTGAAGTTAGTGGTGGCCTTTTGGTAACCGACAGGACGCTTTCTGAGAAGCAGTGGGTTCCAACCGCAGGCGATGCCTTGTGACTTTTCAGAGTCAAGTAATACGCACTTGACTCGTACACATTTACCACGCAATTTAACGATGAAGAAAAAACATCGTGACGAACCAGCATGGAATAAATGTATTTATAAGAAATTCTATAAGAGGTCACCCGCAGAACACTAGCGTATTTGGCTTTGGCCGAAGTCCTCTCATTCTCAGAGAGTAGTATCCTGTAGTAGTATGGGACGTCTATAAGTTGATATATTCATATTCAAGGTGTTGGTAGAGGTTTAACGTTAACTTCTCTGAGATTTAAAGTGAGACAAATGTTGTGGTCAATACACTTCAAACCAGACAGTAAATAAACACAGTAAGACCGAAAACTATCTTAAAGGGCCGTTGTTAGCAGATACTGGCAGCCTGAATGTGCTGCGAATAATAAGGGTTCGATCGCCAAGTCCAAAGCCTTACTGTATGATTTCTTGTTTTGTAAAATTTAATAATATGCAATATATCAGTACTAGCGCGTTGCATATACATGTTATGTACATATAATGATAGTATATGAAGCACTTATTTGCTTACATTATGAAATTGTATAAGTCAATTTGAATTTTAGAATTCGTTTACTCCTTAACTGTTGATAAGGATAATAATTTAGACGACATCAATGGTTCCAGGAATCTTGCACTTTTAATAAACATATTGAGCAGTGGCATGTAAAGGAAAATGCCATATTTTCTCTACATAATATACATTTAATTACACAATATTACAGGAAATGACAGAGTAATAGAATATAAAGTAGATGATTATATTATTTCCTTTCCTTTTGCTTCCTGTATACCTAACTCATGTATTTTTAACTTTGGTCTTAACTTACATTCAGTGTAAAACAACGATCGGAGTCTGCATTGAGATTTACTTGTGATATGGTTTAATTAAAGTTAAAGAGTGTTAAAAGTTAGTATTATGAACAGAAATAATATTTAAAAAAATTATAAAAACTGATAATTTTCAACATATATAGAATTTATGAAATTTTTTGAAAATGCATCAAAATATCAAATTATCATAGTTACTTTACCAAAACAATGACGGTAAAATGAACCAAAAACTTGAAACAAAACAACGCATAAAAACTCATTATGAATCGAAAACCGCTTCGCGTCCGTGACAAGTTGTGATTATCTGGCGATCTGTAACGTCGCGTATCGCCGTATTAATCGGTGCGAGCGCAGGCCAGCGGTGGCAAAGTTCACGCTATCCCTCCGCACGGTAACGCACCGACGTTAGAGACAGAGATGGGTATATAATAAAACAAGATAAGCGAGAGCAAGACAGCAATACACATAGATGTTGCGTTAGACGCTAGCCACGCCCCACTGCCGATCCGCACGTCGAGTCCACCTCCGAGCGCATTCGTGCGCGCGCGCCGACTCAGACGCACGCGATTGCTCCCGTCGAGTTCCATCCGGAAAATGGATACGCGATTTATATTCTCGGATGTGTGAGAGAACGTCCGCGGCACAATTTTAAAAACAACACTGTTAAAATGATGTGTCAATAAACGTAACAGTGTCGGCCGATGCATTTTCAGTTTGCTTTTTCAGTTACATGTATAGCGTGAATTGGACGCGACATACTATGTTTGTTTCCATCGAAAGTGACTGGGACTGGTGACATTTGAAACCGATAGTATTGGTAATAGAGCCAGCACGTATGCGGCTCGTCTTCAGTGAAATTGGACAGTTGAAAATATTCCGGAATTTTATTTACTGTTGTGAAGTGACTGTGGGATTTGTCGTCAGGCTGTATCGATAGCGAGCAACACCAAAGATTTAAAGGTAAGAAGTGTTTACTTATTATATTTTAGCTATATTTTAAATTACTCATGTAAATGTTGCGCGAACTATAGGCACTAATAGATAAAATAAACGGACAATAAAATATAATGCGCATCTAAATTGATAGAGCTTTAACCGATAATGACTTTGTAAAACACGCAGAGTCGTTATCTATACTAACTTTAGTACTTAACAGTTCCGAATTGTCCGGTATAGGGAGAGCGGATTATCTCCCTTATAAAAGACATCAACGGGTGTTCAATATGGGTTCTGGGCAAAGTCACTCATTTTAAACACTTCATATGTATTATTTAACTTAAAATGTATGTTTTAAGATATATATCAACCGTAATTAAGATCTCAATATTTTTTTAATAAGGACTTAACCAAAATCCGAAACAAAATAATAATCGTAATCGCAATAAGCTATACCTTAATTTTGAAATATAATTACCAATATTTGTAAAGACAGACGTTATTCTGAAACATTTTTAAATCTCGCGTCAGAAATAATCGTTCGTAATCTTAAACTTAAATTCTTTTATGAGACCTTAATTTTAATTCTTAATCCGAATAAAGCAGCGTCCTTCTCGTGAACGCGAAATATTTAATCCTTCTACACGGATCATTCAGAAACAAATCTTATTTCTTAATAAGAGATTTTCTTAAGCCTATAAAAGAAAGACGAAAGGGGAATTATCCTTAATAATGTTTTAAAAATCGGTAATTTAAGATTAACGCTTCGACGCCGTTTGCTCAGCGCCGGATCGATTTTGAAATTTCAAATCCCATTTGTCAATATTTGGTATTTCCTTAACCGTTATAATTCACTGATTTATTAAAATATAATTAAGTATGTGTCAAAAATATTTATATGACACACTTTTTTATTTATCGACGGATTATAATAAATAAATAAAAATTAAATGTTTGAAATCGATATGTTTAAATGTAAATTGATATGTAACACATAAATATATTCCAAATAAGTCGTTTATGGAATAAAAAATGCCCTCTATAAATCAATAAGTAACGTATAAGTGTTAAATGCTCGCATGTCTAGACTGTTCCAAGTAATTTATCTATATTTGGAGCAAAGACACAGCTCTATTTAGCTTCTAATTGTATGAGAATTACATTTAAACTGTGTAAAATTGCACTATTTTGTGAATATAAGTGATGATCAAATCAACACGTTATCACGTACAAAACAGACAAGTGATAAATATAACTCTGATCTATATTGTAAAAACCCAACGAAACAGTTTGAAAACATAAATATCCGTCAATTCATCATCATAATTTTCGCCCACAGCGAAGATACTGGTGAACATAGGCCTTTCTTAAATAATTTCACAGGATTATTATTATAAGCCCTTTAAATCCCAGTGCTGGGCAAAGGCCTCCCTCCTTTCCTTTTATTTGTCGCGGTCAGATGCTCATTCCCGCTAGCTCGAAAGATATAAATCGAGCTCGTTTTAAATTTCACAAAATTATCACTTAAAAAACTCGAAACATTGAAAGCCTATTTCACGGAGTTTCAAATTTGTTAAAAGAGACAAAAAAAAATGCAATTAATTTTAAAAATTATCTTATTCTACAAAACACATAAATATCAACGTCGAATTCATTTTAGCGCGTATTATATCTTAAACACGTTGATGCTTGAATACAAAAAACGACAGAAACATGGCTAACCTTTAGCGTATCGACCGTATAAAAATAAAAAAATAACACGATATTTATTTATCGAACCAATATATCAACGCGATAAATATGTAGATTAAAAATAAAATATTGATAGAAAACAAATATCTTCTAAATATTGGATGGATTGAAAAAATACTTTTATGCTTTATCAATTCCTATGTTAAGTTCAAAAATATACTGCATCGATCTTAGGTTAAGCAATAATTATTTTAATTACCCAAGAATTTGATTTATAATTAACTTAATATGCATCAATTTAATCAATTCCTAAATGTAAATACAAACTCGTGTTATTTTTAAAAATTCCCTACAAAGATTTTTCTTTTCCGCCGGCTCGATTTATGGAAACATTCTTCGACACCACCTCCACAAACTGAAAGTACCTATGTTTTTTTATATTAAAACATATAGAACCCTATGCTAAAATCTACCTTCCTCTATAACTAAAGAGATTTAGGCTAGCCTATAAGGCGTTGATATTCTCATACCATCGAAATACTTCCGGAAAAACCTTAGAACCAAATTTACTACTCTCACTCGGTTAGATATCTCATAATATTCTTCAAAAGTTCTCAATTCTCTAGTCGCGCAGCTGGGCATGTGGTCCTCAAGAATTAAGGGAAGAATAAGCATACGTAAACCACACTGGCTAATACGTTTTCGAGGAATTCGAAATTATTGCTCTAAAGTATCACGTGTGGAAATTTCCTGACGATGTTTTACTTCACCATTAAAAGTGAATAAATTCGTCTCTTTGTACGTCAATGAAATTTTAAAATTACTAATTATAAATTAAGAAATATCGTTTATTACACGCGCAGTAAATAACTAACGCCGGCAAAAAAGGAGCATGCCGCACGCCAAGCGCAGCTTGTACTATTGCTAGTACATTTAAATAACTATGAATGAGGATAACCGATTATCCACAGAATTCATTGATTTAATGAATTCATTAATTTCGTCATTCTCACTTATTTAGTGTAGAGGTACGGTAAACAGTCATAGATTGTGATACTGTTTCAGCTCATACAAGACCTTGAGATTGAGACAGCTTAGGCCATAGTCCACGCCGGCCTAACGCGGGTTAGTGAACTTCACATATCATAGATATCCATCTAAAGATGTTTATAACAGACTATTGTCACCCAAACCTGAAACAAATAATTACACGCACACAAATATTTGCCTCTATGCGGCAATCGAACCTACGACTTCTCCTTTTGTAGGCGACACGTAAAAACCAAGTAGTGCACGCAGGCTGCTAGATAATTCCAGTATACTTCTAGAATACTCTTTTTTTTATTTTAACTCTGTTCCATAACTACCTCACTTCAATCATAATTAAACAATTAACACCATTTTTAACTAATTATTTTTTTTATTTCTTAATTACGGAAATCAAAAATGTTAACTCGTTATAACATAAATAAAACGAAAAATTTCAATTTAATTATTAAAAAACAGATTGTGAACAAAATATAATTAACATATTTTTAATGTAGATACTTATGTTCTTCTGTCGGCAATTTAAAATAATTGAATAAGCATAAACCTAATTGAATACATGTTACATGGGCTCCATGTTCAACAAAGCCTGTCCAAAAATTCATGTTTTTTATTAATAATATTTTCTGTACAGACGGAAAATGAAATATAAAAACTAACAAGATTTTATTTAGAAAAAAATATATATCTATTCACTTTTTATACTATATACTACACAAATTATAAAACACCTACATGGATTATATACTCTTCTGTAATACTCGTAGTCACAAAATCACTAGCATACATATGTAAAAAGTTGACACATAATTATCCATTATATAAACGTTAAAATAGGTCAAACAGCACGACAATCACTTAAAAAATTAATTCGCAAACTAACATCAATCACACTGACCCCGCTTGTATCGAAATTCAATTGAACAATCGACCATTATAGTCATAATAAGTTGTTATTAAAAAACAACAGATAAAAAGGCATTTAATGCGTAAAACAATAAGGTCACTCGTGGGAAACTATCCCACGGTACGTAAGGCTGCCGACACACGATCGCTTAGTGAACACATTCGTGGGTCCAAACATGATTATTTAAGTTTGTTAGTTTGGTACCAACCTTAGATTGGCACTTTTTTAGTTTGAGATATCTGGGATTTGGGTGCCGGACTGTAAAGCCAGTGACACTGGCATACCCATTTCCGCCTCCTCGGAGTACCGAAATAAAAACTCGAAAGTTATTCTTTCGTCAAAAAAATGGTACCAACCTAAAATTTCTGTTTTTAATTCAGTTCTGATGTATTCTTGGGCGTGGAAACCTAATTTAAATTCGTATAATAAACTATTAAAATATGTGTTAATGAAATTTTGACGTTTATGTGCACATGTGTGTTTTTAGAGTCGTCAATCGAAAAAAAATATTCACGGCTTTAATGACTCACATAAAATATTTTATATCTTATTACGCGGAAATCAGGTGGCATATTTAAGTGCGTTTTTACACCCTATAATTCATACTATTATAGATACATATTTAAAATGTCTATAATAAATACATTATTTTTTATGCAATACTTGACCTACCGGCAATAATTTAACCTCAATATTAACATATTGTAATAGAAAACATGTAAAACAATAGCAATAAAATATTAATAACATGTTGAAACAAGGACAAACAATAATTTAACGGCTCAGATATCATTAAAAACAATATACGTATCACTAGTATTAGTCAATACACTTTTAATTTTTATCATAATAAGAAATTACTTATTTTCTAAGGTGTAATATAATAACAACGCTCTTCCAAATGGATTCAAACCTCTGCAAGGAATATAATATCATTGACGGCCTCATAGAGTATGCAAAGCCGTCGGCCCATTGCAGATAACCAATATAAATTACTACTAAGCCAACGGGACCAACTTTGCCCAAAAATATTTTGGTCCCAACTCTTGGGTCCAACACTAATGAGTGGTAACAAAAAGGCAGTGTTACCGCTTAGCACGTAATAGCAGTGCAATCGTGTGCGACAATGCACAATAACGATTGTCTACACGATTGTCTGTACAACACGATCCATCTGACATTACGGGGAATTGGGTGGCCGCAACACTAGTTATGGCACGCGACTTGCATTACTAAAATGTATTTGCATAAAAGAGTATTTTAAGACAATTCGATGGTATGGTATTCCGTTCTGGTTAAGCTATTTTAACGGCTTCAATTTGAAGTTTTCTTTAAATTTATCCTAAAAACAAATTTTAAAAAGAAATAGCTCGGAAGCATAATCAAATGGGGATTTAGTCTCAAATAAGGTCAAAGTTTTCACTGTGCCAAAAATAAAGACGAGAATTGAGTACATATAAATTATCTTCAAAAGATATCAAAGCTTACATCTGAGTTAACTGACTATTCATCCGATGGTAACAACCGTGAACGACTGGCGATGTGTTCAAACTTTAGACAAGAAACTATTCTCAAACTCCATTACATTTGAAATGGAGATATCTAAAATATACGCCCGTAGCGATTAGATACATTTCCTGATCGTACTTATTCCGAAATAAATTGAGATGCGAATCGCTGTCACTTTACCACACCATTAACGACATGATTAAAAATTTACAAGAGAATTGATGTCGGAGTAAAAAACCTAATTTAGCTTCTTGATAGAGTTAAATATTTGATATTTGAATTAATGATGTGTCATTTACGTTAAAATCCATGAGTTTTGAGGTTGCAATTTATTTAATTTTATATTTCATTTCATTTACAAATCAGTAATGTAAGTGTCAATTTATATTTATATTTAACACTGTTTATCATGCTTATCCTGAAATATACCACGAGCATAGTTTCAGTTTCGACAACGTTTCGCACTAGCGGTCCGGAAACCCGTGGCGTTAATCACTGCCGAATTATAGCCGCCTTCGCAACTATATCCAAATTGCGGCAACTGTCGCAAGCTGCGGTTAGGCAATAGTCTAGATTTAGTCCCTTTATGATATTCTTAATAAGCGCAGTCAATATTTCGGATCTAAATCGTGTAAAATTCATGAGCTAATTATTTTAGTTACACACTCAATTTAATAGTACTGGGCACATGTCTGCCTACCCACTCATGGATATACAATTGGATGATATTCAACTCAATATAATAAATCTTGACTTGAATATAAAACATAAGGCTCTGCATTCTTGATCCTCTCTCTCTCTCTTCAGCTACAAGAAGTCCACTGCTGAACATAGGCCTCCCTATGAATCGCCACTTTGTTGCTTGGCATTAAAAAAATCTAAATTTCAAATAAAAACACCTCTAACACATACAAATATTGAGCAAATCATTCATTTATCTGTCTACTATTTGATCCGAGGTTAGACCCATCATACTATCACACAAACCACCCACATGAATCCCGAATCCTTTGAAACGCACAAGCCGCGGACACAAGGAAGTGTGCCATAGTGCCGGCGATTTGCACGCCCATCCGTTGCATACTCGATGCAGCCTAAACGCCCTGTAACCTCGCGCCCCGCAGACTACTTCCCACGGGCCTAAACCTAGGCTAAGCCTTAGCTAAAACCTAACTACCGTTGGGTCTGAAACAGACAATCTTAGGATTGTTAATTTTTAAGACCTCATTAATTAAACTTTAATAATATTCGTTGTAGTTCATATCCATTACTACTTTACAATTATATTAAATATTGCACTTTGTGTTTGTGTTTTTCTTTTAATACGATTGGTAGTAGAGTCTCTTGACAATTTTTATATATCATAATTCATTTGATTGTTGAATACATAACGAAACTAGCATTATACAATTTAAAATAAGTCTGGTGCTTTAATTAATTATACTAAAGCCTTCTCTAGCGATCACAATGAAATGCCAATATTTAATCGTGTAAAATTACAAATTTCAATTTCAATATTAACAATTTAATGTCACTAAAACAAAGATCTTATACCCAATTATTTGACATGTCCCTGACTAGTATATATGAAACTTCATTCATAATATAGCCAACATCGAAAACCTTGACTCAAATAATGTTTTTATGTTGTCCCGCCGAGGTGGAAGCACCGGCCTTCCCACAACCACTGCTTTTCTCACGTTCGCGTAATGATATCTAATGGCGTGTGACGTCACGCGTGTACTGCACCGTGCACACTGACCGGACTGTGTTAGATCTTAGTATTGCGATTTATATGTAAGTTGCCTAAATTGAAGAAAATTTCGGAGAAATGTAATTTGAGCTCCGTATTACAAAGTATTACGTATTATATCTATATTGAATCTGTGTTCAAATATCTCATTGACAGGGTACAGGCTACAAGGTCTATGCTCGCATACTATTTGCCAGGATTTAGATTTGATTGTTGTGCAACAATATAATTTATAATACATACATAAACATCACGCCTGTATCCCAAACGGGGTAGGCAGAGGTGCAACCAGGACACCCACATTTGGCCTTGTGTCTCTGTCTCAAAAGAATAAAAAAAGGATATTTAAACTCTCGGAATAAATACGAATTAAAACGGCAATGTTCAGCTTAATTGCGTATACTTATTTGCGTCTACTCACAGATGTTGCGAAACGTAATATTCAAAAACGGAAATTATTATTTAATTTGATATTAATGCACTATAGATATAAAGACGTGTACAGTGAACAGGGTCCTTAATAGCGACAACACAACACTTTGTTCATCGCGTGTGTGGTATACTTTATGTCATAACATGTCATATTATGTTCTTTTTGCTCCACATTTAGAATTTGCAAAGCATACAACAATTGAAAAACTACATCTACTTTGATGTTTATATGAAGCCCATGTATTGCTAAGTATTATCCGTTATCAATGTATTATAACAAAAAACTTGGGTTATTTGACTAACGCTATTTGTAAAAAAAATTGCATTTATAATAATAAAATCCTTAGCACATCTATGTATATCGCCAAACATAATGTAATACATTGGATCAAATTTTTGCAACAAACATTTGAACCAGTACTGTACGTTGAATGTAGAGACAAAAGGTACTCATATATTATTAAGCTTTTAACTCACGGCACGAATTACCGATTGATATAAAAATATCGCCTTAAAGACATTAATTATCGAAAATAATTAAATGTAAAATTATTCATTACCAATTCGAATTTATGTATCTCATAATATATTACTTTCGTATCTGAATATACCTTTACTTTGTCACAGAAACGTACTTTACATATTAATTAATTTTACGACCCTTCTTAACAATAAGTGTTAATTTTGTAACACCTAATGGCATAGTTAATTAGGAACATGAATAAGGATTATATTCAGACTTTTAAAAGACATAATGGACCAGTAACTGAGAATCGATTTGTAAAATAATTGTCAGCAACTTTGATCTGCGCGCTGAAACAAATGTTCGCGACCAACAATTTTTACGTCGGGTCTGGGTGTAGTGGAAAAATCCATTGTATTTTATTATATCTTTGACATAAGACGTATAACTTACTAAAATGCATTTAATAATTTATTCAATAATACAAACATCTTTGGCTATTTTCCGACACTCAAAGTAGTCCAATAACTAAGTCTTACCAATTATTCAACTGTCTTTTGTAATTCCATCTACCAGAAGACTTTGACCAAACCACTCTCGTCCATTTTAAACCTCAAACCCAACAATATGCAGCCAGAAATATCAATTCAACCCTAAGCAAGTTTCTACATAAAACCGTACAATCTGTGGTACAAAATAAACCGCCCATAACTCTAATGGCATACAAAACGCTCCGTTAGCCAACAAACAGTCGGACGACACAAGAAAACTAGCAAAAGTGCATACGACTTCATCTGTTGGGAACTCGAGCGCTCGTGAGCAATGGTGTACTACATTACGTGGCGCGCCCGCATTAGGGCTCCGTGGCTTGCAAGGAAGGACATGGACAGTATGCTATCATTGCCAAAAAAATAAGTTCGATACAATGTCTATTCATGTGTCCATTCCAGTCCCTTATGTCCAGTATTTACTCTGGCTACAATGTCCTTCAAATCGAAACACAACAATGCGTTAATATCGCTGTTTGGCGGAAGAAAGAGACATTGTGGTGGTACTTAACCATGGGGCCTCACACATACAAGAGACTTACCAGAGATCTTCGAGGATTGCTAAGGTATCAAGAAACGTTCTACGTCACATTAAATTAGACAGAATTTTTTCACTCAGTACACCGCTAGACGCTTACATTAACGACGATAATGCAATGCCAGCAGATTAATTAATTAAGTTCACATGCATCAACGATTTTCAATACATTATCATCCTAGTTTAGAATAATGCCACTCACATCGCGTTAATAGCGGCCACTCTATATGTATTAATTAAGGATTAAATTATGCTAATAACTTCAAACTGCCAACTGCAGAATGTAAGGAGGTTACACCTTAATCAACATTGGCGTAATTCATAGTTAAAGGCTATCATTTACTGTAAAATGTAATTATTAAAATTAATTTTACGATAAATTACAATTCAGTCAAATTTTATCGCGAAAGGCTTATGGACAGCTGTGATTATTATGGTAAATGTTTGGCCTTATTATTAAAATCTGCATCAATTAAGACAATTTCGTACTATACTTGAATATTAAAAAGGTTTCACAAAAACTATTGGACGACAGAATATTTTTATTCAAATAAATACTTTTTTCAACGTTCATTTTAAGTTTCCGTACCGTACCTCCGTACACTCCGGCGCACTCCGCCAGGGATGCAACACGGGCCGATGTCCTTGTTTATGTGTAGGAAGGGATATTTTATTGGTATTTCGTGATGTAACAGCAATGTACGGATTTGTGTCGATTCTGTGTTACCTTAACGAGAATGTCAAAGTGTCCGCGCCGGTACACACGCTTCGTGACAACGTTGCTCTTTATTAACACATTTCATATATTTTCGAGTTATTTTTAGGTTATTTCACGGTTCGGAGAGTAACGGTATTTGTGACGTATGTTTATATTGAATTTTATAGTCGTGATAGCACTATTCGGTGATGTGCAAACAAATTGTTGTACTTTAGAGCTGTAATGTAAATATGTTTGGCTTTTTAAGTCATAATAATTTATGGCAATAAATATAGAAGAGAATACTATTTGCATATTGTTAAATTATTATCAAAATAGTTTTATAAACCGTCACGTCGCTTGATAATTCTAAAAGTAAGAAAGAGAGACACGACCTAACTACAAACACTTAAAATGATCATTTTGTCACTCAATCTTTCATAAAGGAATCGATATCCAAATTGATAAAATAACGTAACAAAAACACTATATAAGATAAAAAAACTCACCTTATCAATTTCTTGATAAACTTCAAATCCACTTACCTGCAATGGAAAAACATAAACATGATTTTTTTTAAGAAACTAGAAGCGTATATCGTTTTCATTTCAAGATATATTCAAGACATAATTACTTCCAACCAGGACCAATATGAAAAAATCAATTTTAAATACAATACATTTTTTCTCTCATTAATGTACGTCACATCGTAATAAGGCGAACGTATTTACGGTTACACTGCCATAAGTTATACCAGACAATATCTATTAGAGAAACAATAAAAAATCAATAAGGAACATCATTTATTTAACAAAAGGTATTTATTATGGCTTGAAGTTTTCATTAATAACACAAATTAATAAATACACCGTACTACTGGTTTCAATTACTTCAACTGTACGTTAATTATGAACTATCAATTTGAAATAGGATATTTTGTGTTTTTACTACTTATACTAAGCAACTTGTACTATTAACATCTTTTCTCACTGCCTTTTAATTGAATTCGTTAGGTGTATATGTATTTTTTTCCCGACGTAGTATTTCCATTTAGCTTCGTCATGTGAAGTGACACACGTTGGAAACCTTCGCTTATTTTATTCATGTGACATTTAATTAGGGTTTCCTCAGAGAAACAAAGCACAGAGAATGACCGGCATAGCCCATCAGATTTGTAAGTGCAATATCAAATGATATCAGACACAGAACGCATTTCAATCAAGTAACTTATACATATCTGGATTGCATTTTAAATAATTTTTCATCATCTTTTTAAAGTTAATTAAAATCCTTGCAAAATATTTGACGGCGTACAAAATGATAAGGGTACTTTATTAAATTTCGTGAATTTCCCGCCATATTGTCCATTTCGTCTGTGGACCGTCATCGTCCATCGCTTGGGCAGGTAGCCATTGGAAATTTATAAATCATTAATTCACAATACGAAGGTCTGTTAGACGCTATTAATTTTAATTAACTGTTAACGAAACGTATCTTAACACGTGCAAGCTATAAGTAAGAAGCGATTTCATTAGCGGTGTCTGTTTTAATTATTTTTGTGGTTTTTGTACGATAAACAAGTATTCATTTGGTAGCGATTGGTAAAAAAAATATTTAATTGAATGTCAAAAAACAGTTGAATATTAATTCATCAAAAATTAATAAAACAAAATTCCCAAATTAATTCCTCTTTACTATAAAATAATAAGCATACTTTGCATCTACTTGACAGCGTATCATACTAATAATTATTAATGGTACCCGCTAAAAGTTTATAACACATACCAAACACCACGTCCAAAGATGATTTCTATAATTCCGTTCGCATGACCCCTTGCACTGACCATTCTAATTACAGCGTGGCAAAAATTTGACATTACCTGTCTTCGCTCCACGCACACGAAACACACCTACTCTTGCATATAAATGACTCTTATTTTTATGACTATAGACTTCAAAATGGCGTGAATAATTATTTTTGATAATTTTGTTCTGGGTTTTTAATTTGTCAGTGTTATAGATGACAGCATACTTATTACGTCCCGTTGGCGAGTCGAAAGTGTTTTGCGATCTGTGTTAGATGGTCTCGCTTTTTTAATATTATAATGAGTTTGTTATATCTATTTATGGATGTATTGTCTGATTTCTAAGCGTGTCTTTATGAGTGTTAGGTTTCCTTGTTTTTTGTTAGCCTTTCTTTGGTATAAGAGCTGCATAATCGTATAAATGAATATTCATTAATCAAAGTAATAGAGAAGGCGTGTGGCAAACAGATTCGAATCCATGACTTGACATCGGTCAATGAGGTCTTTCCGTCACAGCTTTTAAAACCAATCACACAAGTCAAAATCATGTTTTATAAAACCCAGTTCTTAAAATGACTCGTATTCCAAGTTATACATAGACCGTATATCTGGATTCTACGCAACCTCAAGTTGATCATCATGTTTATAGCAGACAGGGAGCACTAACGCCCAGCCAATCTTCGCCGTGTGTGTGGTAAAGTGCATTTCAGATTTAAAGTAACCTTTCCTGCAAACGTTTTGAAATAAGTTCACACTATGGGCGCCATTAAGTCTGACACAATCTGCGAAAAAACATTTACACGAGACGACATTCTCATTTAGTAACTTGAATCTTTTATCCAATGACAAAACATGTACTCATCATAATTTCAAGTAACTTCAAGTATTTTCAAAAGATATATATGTATATACGTAATATACATTTTGTAACTTCTCGTAAGAATTCGTTTTAATTAGATGTATAGCATTCGCATAAATCTAAGAAATCATCTCATCAATCATTTTGTTTATCAAATCAAACCCACCAAAACAAAATCCCAATTCAATCTCACTGACATATCTTTATCGTGTCGCTATCGTCGCGTTATCGTATCGTCGCCGTGCTATGTAAACAGGCCACGTAATAAGTAGCTATGGGATGACAACGCACAATTGAAACGCAGGTTTACGACTCGAGCAGTCGCGCACCTTACGACGCACGATAATAAATCCACGAGGCATTGTTCTGTCCGTCCTCAGTTATTTGCAGCGTGTGCTTTGACGATTTTTAATTTAAATCCGCACTTATGAACGTTCCTTTCTTGATTAATTACATCCTTTGTGTATCTATTTGTGGTTTTATAGGTAGGTGCCAATTAGAAGTGTGGACAGATGTGCAATGATTAAGGATGTCTATAACTTTTTGAATGTCATCGATTTACATGTTATGTACTGCATTTGATTGTAATTGCCTTACTATCCACATTGACAAGTGAAATTGACGACTTTAAAAATAATGTATGTGCCAAAAAGTAAGACTAACGACATAAAGTAGAGAAAGGGAGAGACTAGATTTTCCTGTTAAATAGAACAAAAACTGTTGGGCAAATGTCTTCTCCCTTCCCTTCCAGAGTGATGCACGATTCTCACAGTGTTGCACGATCCTTCCTTAGAGTGTTGCAGGATTTGCGGCAAATCCTAATTAAAACCTGTCAATGTCACCTCTCAACCTCTCTCTCTCTCTCTCTCTCTCTCTCTCTTTCTTCAGCCACAGGAAGTCCGCTGCTGGACATAGGCCTCCCCGGAGGATCTCCACAACGACATGTTGGAAGCGTCCTGCATACAACGACTTACTCGAGTTATCACGATAATAATCGACCGTAGTTATCCTCAAAGTCGGCCTCTACACGTCCTTCTAGAGGTCACGGGCTCAGTCGAGGGGCCGCTGGGCACCGCTGGCCCCCTGCCAACTGACGAGGCGCTCGTAATGTTGGCTATGTCAAAATAACACGAACATGAAGTCCTTATATTGTTGGGTCAATTACTTGTATGTAAATATATAATTATAGTTACATCATATTATAGTAATGTAGAGGACTTTGCCGTCCAATGACACCCTGACTTAAAGCTCATTCGTGTTATGTACAAGTGATGCATATACATTTGTCCATATTTTGTACCCACGACATATTCGATCTTTAGCGTCTTCAGTTATAAGATTATTTACTATTTTTTTCCTTAACAATAGCCAACTAGAGCTTTAAGTCAATCCATCTTTAACAAATAATGCAACACCTATTTCCCAAAACATATCACACCGAATTCCATAAAGTTTATGTCGTATTGATCCAATTGTCACAAATTCATTCAATACAGTTCAATACACGCTACAAACTAAAACTCACCGCAATAAAAGTAATGCATATAGACGGCAATAAAAAGTGAGGCGTGAATAAAGAGTGGTGACGTCACTGCGCACGCGCCGCCGCCGCGTAAACTGGCGCGCCTAATTACGCGCCGGTAGCAAGATCAAGGTTGTACTGGGAAAGGCACACGCGGTAGCGGGAGCGGGTGAAGAAACGCTTAGTTTGATAAAAATATAAATAGAATTGATACTGGAGTTCCGGGAGTCAGGAAATATATTTTGTATCAGTTGTTCGATAAGAGAAATTTTATAGGAGTAGCCCGAGGGAGGAGTTATGTCCGGATTGGTGAGAAGCTAGCACTCTATCACAACTTGGGATGGAATTGACATTTGAGCTTTACAATACTAATTTCAGCATTGGCTGCAGCAGTTGTCTTTGGACTTTGTCTATTTGTCAACAAATTTAAAAAATCCAAATGGAGTATTAACTCGCAAGATGTACAGTCACCGCCAAAAGTAGCTGAACATATTCAAAACGCCAAAAGTCATACACACATAAAGCATCAAAAGTGGGTGACCAGTGTCGGCCACAAAAATTCATGAACACACTAAGGTTACAAAAGTTGGTGAACAGCAAAAGCAACAAAATTGATGAACACGTCAATTGTACATAAGTCATTGAACATTTATAAAAAGTAAGATTGCCGTAGATGTGTTCACCTACTTTTGTTGCTTTGTTGTGTATTCGTTGTTAATTTTTTTTTCACAGTTCATATTTTTAGTTCATTGTCTGCATTAATGTATTGTCTTTTACGTTTTTGTGAAATACCTAACTAATATTTATTTTCATAGAGTTTAAATGTCGTGTTAGTCTGTTGGCGTGTGTGCTTGTATTAAACAATAAATTGTTATTCTTATAGGTACCTAATTTTATTTATATCGTGCTGTTGGTGTTCCAAATATAATAAATACATAAAATAAGAAAATAAAATATATCTCTGTGGTCTTGTTTCGTGTTAATATATGATAATGTATGACAATATTGGCAACAATTTGTGTAAGTATGTGCTTGATTTAAATTTTGTATATGTACTGTACCTACATGGTGTGTACGGTTTTGGTGACAATTAAAATATGTAAATACAAAGAAATATTTAAATTTATTATACAACAAACAAATTCAACAATAAAAATATTAAATTGTTTAAAATCTTGTGTGGCCTCCATTTGCATCGATGACGGCCTGTAGTCGGCGTCGCATAGAAGATAACATATTAGCACATACATCTCCCCCTCTGAATGTGTCCCACACGCGTTCCACGTGCCTTACAGTGCCTTCTTATGTACGTGGCGTGTCGGGCTTCCAGGCCTGGACAATGAGACCCCATAGATTTTCTATAGGGTTCAATTCTGGACTCTTCGGTGGGAACGGCATCTCGATAATCGCTTTTTCATTATTGCGGAACCATGCGTGACATCTTCTAGCTTTATGCACGGGGCTGTTCTCGTGGACGGGGTGTATTGGCTCCGATACGTGATTTCTGGCCGTAGGAAGTAATGTGTTTTCCAATAAATCTAAATAGCCTTCGCCATTCAAGCGGTCCGATATTTCCGTCTGCTCACCGGGGCCCGATGCACTCATCCATCCCCAAAAGCCAACGCTAATACGGCCCGCCGATCGATTATTCCTAATATTTTCCGGGTTATATCTCTGACCAGTTAACCGCCAAAGAGTGCATCGTCCATCTTCCGTTGATTGAAAAGTTTTTTCATCGGCGAAAACGACTTGCGACAAATCGAAATGCAAGAACCTTTCGGGTAATTGCAGGCGTTTCAGTTTGTGCCGTGGTGTTAAAATAAATTTTCTTGCTGAAACTCGATTGTAGAAGCCGTGTTCTTTCAGCCGCTGGCGAATTGTATGTCCCGATATGTCCATGTCTGTTGCGACCGTCGATACTCGCGTGAAGCCACTGCTTCGGAACCGCCGAATAATATCAAAATCTTGATCTCTTCTAGTTTAACTGGTCAGAGATATAACCCGGAAAATATTAGGAATAATCGATCGGCGGGCCGTATTAGCGTTGGCTTTTGGGGATGGATGAGTGCATCGGGCCCCGGTGAGCAGACGGAAATATCGGACCGCTTGAATGGCGAAGGCTATTTAGATTTGTTGGAAAACACATTACTTCCTACGGCCAGAAATCACGTATCGGAGCCAATACACCCCGTCCACGAGAACAGCCCCGTGCATAAAGCTAGAAGATGTCACGCATGGTTCCGCAATAATGAAAAAGCGATTATCGAGATGCCGTTCCCACCGAAGAGTCCAGAATTGAACCCTATAGAAAATCTATGGGGTCTCATTGTCCAGGCCTGGAAGCCCGACACGCCACGTACATAGGAAGGCACTGTAAGGCACGTGGAACGCGTGTGGGACACATTCAGAGGGGGAGATGTATGTGCTAATATGTTATCTTCTATGCGACGCCGACTACAGGCCGTCATCGATGCAAATGGAGGCCACACAAGATTTTAAACAATTTAATATTTTTATTGTTGAATTTGTTTGTTGTATAATAAATTTAAATATTTCTTTGTATTTACATATTTTAATTGTCACCAAAACCGTACACACCATGTAGGTACAGTACATATACAAAATTTAAATCAAGCACATACTTACACAAATTGTTGCCAATATTGTCATACATTATCATATATTAACACGAAACAAGACCACAGAGATATATTTTATTTTCTTATTTTATGTATTTATTATATTTGGAACACCAACAGCACGATATAAATAAAATTAGGTACCTATAAGAATAACAATTTATTGTTTAATACAAGCACACACGCCAACAGACTAACACGACATTTAAACTCTATGAAAATAAATATTAGTTAGGTATTTCACAAAAACGTAAAAGACAATACATTAATGCAGACAATGAACTAAAAATATGAACTGTGAAAAAAAAATTAACAACGAATACACAACAAAGCAACAAAAGTAGGTGAACACATCTACGGCAATCTTACTTTTTATAAATGTTCAGTGACTTATGTACAATTGACGTGTTCATCAATTTTGTTGCTTTTGCTGTTCACCAACTTTTGTAACCTTAGTGTGTTCATGAATTTTTGTGGCCGACACTGGTCACCCACTTTTGATGCTTTATGTGTGTATGACTTTTGGCGTTTTGAATATGTTCAGCTACTTTTGGCGGTGACTGTACCATCACAGCGTTATGGCCACATGCATTTTGTCACTCGTGCCAGTATAAAAAATACCCTCAAGAAATTCCATCCATCCATCCATCAGCCAAAAGAAGTCCACTGCTGAACATAGGCCTCTCCCAATGATTTCCATAGTGACCTTTTGGAGGCAGCCTGCATCCAGCGACGTCCCGCGACCTTTACCAGGTCGTCTGACCACCTAGTGGGTGGACGTCCCACGCTGCGCTTTCCGCTTCGTGGCCTCCATTCGAGAACTTTTTGGCCCCATCGGCCATCAGTTCTCCGTGCTATGTGCCCCGCCCATTGCCACTTCAACTTGCTAATCCGCTGGGCTATGTCGGTGACTTTAGTTCTCCTACGGATCTCCTCATTTCTGATTCGATCTCGTAGGGAAACCCCGAGCATAGCCCTCTCCATAGCTCGTTGAGTGACTTTGAGCCTCCTGATAAGGCCCATAGTAAGAGGCCACGTCTCGGTGCCGTATGTCATCACTGGTAACACACAACTATCGAAGACTTTCGATTTGAGGCACTGAGGTATTTTCGACGAGAAGACGTCGCGTAGTTTCCCGAACGCTGCCCAACCGAGTTGGATTCGACGATTGACCTCTCTCTCAAAGTTGGACCTGCCTAACCGGACCACTTGTCCTAAATAGACATATTCGTCTACAACTTCGAGAGTCGAGCCCCCAACTCCGATGGGGGTGGGCACAACATGGACATTCGACATGATCTTCGTTTTGTCCATGTTCATTTTAAGACCCACCTGTTGGGAGACTCGATTGAGGTCTTCGAGCATAGTGCTAAGGTCTTCCAGCGATTCTGCCAAGACTACAATATCGTCGGCAAATCGAAGGTGAGTGATATACTCGCCGTTGATGTTAATGCCGAATCCTTTCCACTGCAAGAGCTTGAAGGCGTTTTCCAGCGCGGCAGTAAACAGTTTAGGAGATATGACATCCCCCTGTCTTACGCCTCTCTGTAGTGGAATAGCCTTCGTGCTCTGATCTTGTACTCGGACCGACATGGTGGCGTTGTTGTATATACACTTCAACACTTCGATGTACCGATAGTCAATGTGGCACCGCTGAAGAGACTGTAGCACAGCCCAGGTCTCGATCGAATCAAAGGCTTTCTCATAGTCCACAAACGCTAAACAAAGCGGCAAGTTATATTCCTCGGTTTTTTGTATAACTTGCCGAAGCGTATGAATGTGGTCTATGGTACTAAAGCCTTTTCGGAACCCGGCTTGTTCGGGAGGCTGGAAGTCATCAAACCTGCGTTCGAGACGATTTGTGATGACCCTCGAAAACAGCTTATAAACATGGCTCAGGAGCGAGATGGGCCTGTAGTTCTTCAGCAAAGTGTTATCACCTTTTTTGAAGAACAGTACCACCACGCTCCTGCTCCATGCCTCTGGCGTTGAGCCCTCGAGGAGAACGGAATTGAAGAGCTTCTGAAGGACTTTCAGCACCGGCATACCGCCCGCTTTCAGAAGCTCTGAAGTGATTCCGTCCTCACCCGGCGCCTTGTTGTTCTTAAGCTGTTTCAGGGCCATCTCAATCTCACACAGGTTGATGTCCGGGATATCATCGCTAAAGTGTCGGATCAACTCGGCTCTCGGGTCTTCGGCCGAGCTAACAGTAGGTTCGGCAACCGAGGTGTAAAGCTGTCCGTAGAACCTCTCGATCTCCCTTAATACCTCTGCCCTCGTCGACACTACGCTGCCGCCGTCCGTCTTCAGCCTAGACAACTGGCTTTGCCCAATAGACAAGTCTCTTGCAAACACTTTGGAGCCTCCGTTCCGCTCAATTGTCTCTTTTATGCTCACAGTATTGTGAGCACGGACATCGTGTCGCAAGGACTTCCAGATCCGTCTATTGAGCCGCCTATATGCTTCGGCGTCATCGGAAGACTGCAGCGCCATAGATCGACGTTCGGCCATGAGGTCTAGAGTGTGGATCGAGAGTTTTTGGGGTCTATCTCTGCGGCGAGATCTAAAATACTTAGATCCCACCGTATGGACAGCTTCTACCAAACCGCTGTTTAGCTCGTCCACTGCAAGGTTTTCTTTGAGACAATCAAAGCGATTTGCCAGCTCAAGTTGAAAGCTCTCGGGGTTTTGGATAAATTTAAGAAATTACGTTTAACAAATGATGTTACAAAAAACCAGCTCCATTTCAAACCGCCCTCTGCTCCTAACTTGTGCCATCGCCGCGAGGTGTATCCACGGGCGCCCCGTGGGAACTAGAGCGGGTTTTTTCTTCACTTTTACTCGTTCCGTTCCACTTGACACTCGATTGTTATGACATGTGCTATTACGTTCCATTAACTCGCATTCACGATCATGATAATTACCTTCGCGTTCTGATGCGGTAATGTATGTAATGCTTTTGATGTACAGTACTGGATGTTTCATTAATAGTCTTTCGTGAATGTTGCAGTTGTATACTTATTGGTCGAAATAGGGTGAGGTGAGGTATACAATAAGGTCCAGAATTTGATCTTCATGTTGTGCAATTCCTTTTCATAATATATTGAGAAGCAAACAACGATTTTGCAAAATTTTACCAATTATTGCTAACGGTCAGTCGTTTTATCTAGATATATTCGTAATTCAATATATACAAGCTAACTTTTCAAATAAAAGTTTGGCTTAAAATTCCTCTAGAAATACAGGAGCTAAAACTACAAGAATTTTATCACGTAACGGTACTTCATACATAAAGCTCTCATCAAAAACTCCAACAAATATTCAACTTCCTGACGACTAAATCTCCGTAAAACTCTATTAGTACAACCGAAATTAAGTTTACCCACCACCCGTGCCCACATCAACAAAAAAAACTAATTAAGCAATACCCTCCCACAATTAAGACTTTCAAATAAACCTCAAGAAGCCACCCAGAAAAACCCTGTTAATTACTAAACCATCAACAAACTCGAAGAGGGATCACTTATTACCAAACTGTACTAAACGATAGTCAAAATAATGAGGTAACAATCACACATCGCGTTATGAAGTTAATCACGCCACTGTAAAGGTAATGCAAACATTATTGTAAGAATGTATATGATTTCGACAGTATTAAGGTGTTAGTTCTTAGTTGTTTCGAAAGCCATTAATCTTTGGACAGGAAAATAGAAAGGAAAAACTATTGAAGGCAGTTTTAATTAGTATTTGTTCAATATATGTGTCAATGATAAATTCAATTTTTTACCTACAAACTGTTTCATTTGCGTACTTAACGGATGAAAAATCATTTTTTATATATGAGATAATATGGTTGATTAAATGTGGGTTATTTCGTGGTTTAAAAAAAGTTAATTCGAATTATATTATATATTATAATAATTAATTAAAAGTGGGTTATTTCGTGGTTTAAAAAAGTTCATTCGAATTATATTAAATTCTTTATTGATACGCACTTAATTCAAAGTGTGATATATTAATAACGATCTGGTACAATCAATGTACGAAGCAGCAATAACAAAAGTTGAATAACAAAAATATCCGCAACAAACACTTCTCACATCATTTATGTATATTAGACAACCACAACCAATGGAATTCTACCCAATCACGACACACTCTTAATTCACACAATAATTACAAAAATACATATAACACCGAAATATAAACGTCTCGCGGATAACCACTGGTGTTAAACGAACGCTAAACACCGTCGAAACTACGTAATTAGTACTAACTTGCCACACCGTATTGACAGAGTTCTCCCTTTCCAAATGCTATTTCATTATCTATACCAATAATTTTATAAAACAGTGTCACATATTTCAGTTTACCTCCAAATAATTTCGCGGCTATTGTTTATTAAACTTCGTTCGATTTTCGCGTGCATTTTAATTTATTTGTTCAATATCGTGTGAGTTTTTGTTTATTTGTGGTAATTGGTGTGTGTTTTAATTTATTTATTTTAATTCGTTAGCGTTTTTGTTTATTTAACGTATTTCGCGTGTATTTCAATTTAAAATGATCGATCGATTAATACGTTTTTGTTATTGTTTTAAACGGCTCAATTAAGTTTATAAATTAATTATAATGATCGGGTCCTGTATAATTGCAATTTCATTGTCTTATAATTCAATGCAATAACCATATTAGAGTTAATAATAGTGTACAAATGGTAGTTATCTCACCCAATTAACCTCTATACATCCCCTTATAAAGCGTATTAAGAAATACCCTGCAATTATCCATGGCGTGATGTTCCATATAAAGAGATCGCGTGCACTGCCACCATAAAAAATCGTACCATTTAATGTTAAAACCGTAAAAAATCAAAATTTCGAGCGATAATTGCCGGTTTCGTAATCATTGTGTGTTTTACCGACACATCGATTACAAACAATCGGTATGGATTCTCGATTCCGTAATCGATTACAAAATTGAATCGTATGTTTATAAATGTCACGGGTTTGTAAACTATTTTGAACTCTAATATGACTGTTGCATGGACACCTTAGCTTTAAGTTAAAAATTACTTTTCATTCATCAATGACAACTATCGATTAATTTGGTTATTTATTTGTGATGTTTTTGATTTATTCAATCAAAATAATGTTATTAACCTGATTCGATGTGCAATGTCTTACAAAATTTAAAACTTTTTCATGCGTTCAACTGTCACACAAAGTCATGACTCGTTAGTAAAAACCACGTCATATAGAGGATATTATTAGGCTTTTAGTAAAAAAAATATCATAAAAACTTGTCTTGGAACGACGTTCGAAGCCACGGCGTCTCATTTCACAGCCAATATCTTAACTACGCCACGGACGTTATCAACTGTCTTGTAAATTTCTTCTTAAAAATAAAGACTTATGTAACCAATTGAATTAATTAACAGCACTGTTTGTTATTCCGTGGCGGAATTTACTACTTCAAATACATGGAAATGATCTTAAAAACCATTGATGCTCATTGTAAATTCCCACAGTGTAGTCGAATAAAACATTTTAACAACACGCTCTTTGAAACTCTTACTTTAGATTACATTTTTGAAACGTTATTTTACCTAGAATCTTAGTATTGGTTGGTTTCGGGCACACTTTTCGATCATTTTAAGATACGGGATCATGTTTATGACGTATCAGCTCAACCTTTTTAAGTAGGGTCGTCGTAGATAAACAAACGCAGGAAAACCAAATAATCGAATTGAAAAACTCATTCATAGTTGACTGCCTGACCAAGGAATCGAATTCATGATATGGATCTATATTCTAACCAATTCCGTTTTAACCGATGAGGTGAACATGATTATGACATTATGAAATTATTTATAACATAAGACATATATATCTATAGGTTATTTCTCATGTAACATAATATGTATTATACCTACCATAAGCAAAGTCACCGAACAGTACCGTCAAAGTTGCTAAATTATTTCCCATACAGGTCACAGCTATGACCTTTAGTTTTAAAATTAAGCAAGTGTTTACATAACCCGAGCCGCAGTTATCTCCACCATTTATCATAAAAACATAATGATTCCGATGCGATGTATAATTTAATCCGTACTCCTTTTTAAATGGCAGCACATGTCCTATAATTACTAAGGTTTAATTGAAATCCATTGATGAACATAAAGCTTTGTAAAGTGATTTTAGTCTGATGGTTGTAAAAGATTGGACTTAGAGATAAAATAAACAATTTGTTGTTTAAAGTTCATGTTTGCCTCATATATATGGTTGAAACTTATAAATAATGTTCGTAGTAATTTGGGTCTTTTTTGTTGTATTTCAATAATCAAGTGTTTCATTCCTTTATGCGATTTATCATGAAAGACAATTTACTCCGATTTCCAAAGATCTTTATCTATTTCAGTCCAGCTACTTATTCTTTGCCAAACGGTCTCTTTTTAACTGAACGCTTTAATATTAACAAGTTTGAAATCTGTCTGTTTTTTTAATTCATGAAGTAAGAAAATAATTTTAAAAACACATTCATTTATTAATAATATAATGGTAGGTTTGAATGGAGTGTGAATGGCTGTCTGGGTTTATTAGTTTGTACGGCACACGATGGTGTCAGCACAGCGATACCGGAACCGCTTTTAATATGGAGCTAAATGGTCGCTACTGTGACCATGAACACTGCTCTAATTTGTAATTATAACTTTGGAGAGAAGTCTATTATTTTTACTGGATTTTGGATGAATAAGGTTGTATCCTGTCCCGTTTTTTATATTATTACCGATATGTCAATATTGAGAAATAGTGCAACCATTAATCATGTATTTAAAGTGGTATTCTTTATTACCGAATAAGGCGTCACACCATCGTAAGCCAAAAAATGCTTTATAAAATAGAAAAGGTTGAATTAGTCTTTTTAACATTCTTTTGAGGGAAGCCAGTGACAACTAAATTCTCGTATGCATTAAAAATGCTACTCTAAAATAAAAAATATCTGACAAAATAATGTCTCACGTGACAGGGAACCCGTGGCCACAGGCGCGCGCGTTGCGTGCCGCGTGTGGCGCGCTCGGTCAACAATACCCGCTAATTCGTCCACTATCCACCTACCATAACCCGTACGTGCTAATTTGGAAACTCGTACTTTCGCCCGCCAGTTTGCGCCTTTATCAGTACATCACATTTATCGATCGCTAGTGTTTGTACAGTGGTGAAAAATGAAAACGTTTGCACAGCGTTTGACACTTTAAAATGTGTTCTGAATGAATTGTAATAACTTTTACTTTTATAGTTTTTTAGGTCGGTTGAGTCAGGTATCCGGTTGATTTATCTTACATATTCATCATGTGATCGTTAAATTTCTGCAAAAACTACTTTTTTTAAATTTAAATATATGTAATATCATATTAATCTTGGATATATTTTTTATCTTTTAGGAGACAGTATTTACATTTCATTATTTTATTTATTTATTCTTAACTGCACACAGAAAGGAAAAACATGCAAAAATAATAATAAAAATAAGAAAAAATTACAGACGGCGGTCTTATCGCTGTAGGCGATTTCATTCGTATTTTCTCTCCTACTTAGCATATACATCCTCAAATTCTACCACCAATGCTAGTAAAATATTATTAAAATCAACAATAATATTGATAAAAACAATCACACATATCGTAAGCAATAAACCCGTGAGTACATTAGGAATGACATCACACAGCTTCCTATTCCCATGCGTCGCGCCGCCCACCACAAAAAACACCGTCGTTTTACAAACTCGCACCTGTCTCGGACTTTCGTTCCCATATCGTGAGCTAATAAACGGTACAGCGTCGACGCACTTGCGTTTACTCAGTTATTAACACAATCTCCTTATAAAATAAGCACCAAAAAAATTGTACACAAATTGGATTGGTATCATCTATTCAAATAATTAGAAAAAATGCTATGAAAACATTGTAAAACGAATTTGAGCAACACTGGAATACAAAATACATTATGTTAATATAAAAACGAACCTATTTCCTTTGTTGCTAGAAAACATATATTTCGCCTACAACACTAAAATCGTTACTATTTAAAATACCGTTCAGAAAATATATAATCAAACAGACCCTGTAAATTATTCCGCCTTGACAAAAACTATAGCTATTCGAGACAAATTTCCACCACCTCAAAAAAAACAATTCAGAACTTTCTTCCACTACAATTAAATAAAAAATCCTATATCCCCACTCCCAACGTCCATTACCGCGGAGAGATGCCACCACACGTCCTCTCTATTAACGTGCTCATAACTCGGAATACTCTTTTGTATGATTTGTGCTAACCATGTTTGAATGCGCGTGAGCTTTGTGCGCTCATATTAACATAGCACTTAACTTGTTAGAGCCTCGATAATAGTCCAGTGTGGGTGTTCGGGCCAACGCTTGGCCTTCTTGATCCAGTATTTGATCAAATAACAGGACTTATGAGATTAGGACGGTTAATTCCGTTAAAACACAAAGGCATTATCCAAACCACGTTTCACTAATCATCCTCTTAACTCAGAGAAAAGGTGTTTAAAATGACAAAAACATTGACAAATCCCTAGTGGTTCGTGATTGAAACGTTTCGGGTTAAAGACGTTGTAATCCGATCATTGCTACCCTTTCAATGTTTGCAAATACCATAAATCCATCAAAATGAGACAAATAGGCGACGGTCGAAATGACCGCAACCCGCAGAGATGGCTTGGGGTCTCGTGTCTATTGTTTTGAGATTATTGTCAGTAATTCAGAAATGGGTTGTGTTCGATATTCAAAAATGTAGAGTACGTCGTGAGTTCTTTGTTGAAATTACCATTCGAATTGAGTACTTATCAATAAGAAATCATCTTTGTTCGACAATATGACGTCATATGTTTGCCAGTATAAACTGCTAATTATTAATATTTCTTTTTTCAGGTATGTTCCTGATTTTATTACAAATCTTGTGAAAATTACTGACATCGTCATATTCATGAGGTAAGATAGAATTAACACAATGTATTAAAATTAATTTTACTATCTCCCTGCGTTTATTTGTACCTATTCACATTGAATATGTTAATCATACCGTAGGACGTTCTGCCATCAGCTTAGCTTACAAGACAAATTTACCAAGTAATATCCAATGTAACTTCCATTTAGACACGGATGTCTAATTTATCTCGCAGTATGAAAGAAAATTTAATGCCGCGAACTAATTTCTCATTAAAGATTTAAAAACAGTTATTAACTCCATGCCTAATAGGGGTGGGCGGATATCGGTCGGCTACACTCGGCTAAGATCGGGTTAGCTCTGGGTCACTCGGGTCGCATCGCTGTGCGCTCGGATAGAATTATGCTTCAATTGTTTAACGTTCACACCGACATCGACTATCGTTCTTTTTTTAAATTTGAAAATCGAATCTCAATGCGTTTTATTGAGAACACAATAAAAAGGATTGTTGTTGGACCAAAAAGGTTATAATGCTTTAATGTAGTGTTTTATTTTTTAAATCTTAGCCATGGCGTGTTAGGAATTTTTGTAATATCTTAGATATACCGCTGTTTTTTCGAAAGGTGAGAGAGTGCAGCACCTATATACCATTTTATATAGTTTTTCTATATACCGTTTGTCTAATTTTAATAATTTAATTTAATAGTTTTTCGTTTTAATCATTTTAATTTAAATACCCACATAATAAACCGTTCTGAAAATAGAACTTAAGCCAAAATAATTAACCTTTGTCCACTGCCATCGACAGTAATTAAAACATTCACCTCCGTTCAATCACCGAAGACTAAGATCGTATGAAACATGGATCGTATAGCGATTTTAATCGATCATTTAACGCTCGAATATCGATGTTTTATTACTATCGAATGAAGTGTGAAGCGTCTTGGACACGTTTCGATATCGAGGAAGCTTACTTGATGGCCCTATAATACGTTATGCCTTTGGGAAAATACTGGTGCTTTTGTTTATATCGATCGTAATTTTGAGGTATTTTGAAACCTATGCATATTTAATTAATGCGTTATTAGTTATATTCTTAGGATCAAAGATTTCTATATACGCGGGTTCGAATCCCGATGCTAGAAAAATCTTTAATTTTTTTGGGGCTGCGTATTTTGAGATTAAAACGTTTTACATTCAGTTAACATCATACATTTTAAATGGAAACCGTAATTTAATTAATTGCAAGAGATAACTACATGGCTATCACAAAACGAAAAATCGAGATAAAGCCATTATCTATCGAAATCTAGACTTTAATACTGTATCAAATAATAACAATACACTAAACGACCCCATTCCCTTCAACACGTAATAAGTCGATGCCTTAGTGCGTCCCACTACCAAAAAACTACAAATCAAAATTTAACCGTAAATCAAACACCGAAGGTTGAATTTCAAATACCAGGAAAATCCTTAATATTTCAAACATGCATCTAAAGAACACATTACCAGATAGCGGCGCCCCGGGCGTTTCTTAAGACGCGTCTTGCATCCCTCTCTAACACGTGCAAAAGTATATCTCTTTCCCGTTCTGTCGCGTTAAGGCATTGTCATTTTTGCAGATTGACCTATGAACCTGAAATACAGAGATTATGATACAAATGAATATTGTCGTTATTTTTCATATAAGCACGGTATAAATAGTGCAATCATACTTTGTTTTGCCGTTTAATTCATGGACAGAGATATTTTGTATTTGTGGTGATTTTGTACCGGCAAGAATTGTAGTAGACGGCGCAACTATTCAGCCTATTTAGGTTCTAGTGTCGGCTTATGTATCTGGAAGTGATCTTGAAATTTTAACCACTAGTTTTCGCTAGACACGATCATACTAACACCACCGTGTTACATTTTGGGGTAAGGCTTAATACAGTACACATATACATAAACTCACGCCTTTTTTCTAGAAGGGTTAGGCAGAGGTAGCAACCAGGACACCCACGTTTCGTCCTGTATGTTCCATCCCACGATGTGATAGGGGGCGAGCCTGTCGCCATATCGGGCACAAACTCCTAACTCCGGGCTGATGATCAAAAGAAAAATCCAACATCACTTTGTCCGACCCGGGATTCAAACCCGAGACCTCAGCTTTGCAATCATACCGTAGTACAACTACCACCGCGGCTACCCACCACAATAACCTTACAAAAACTAGTTATTAGTCAGATCAGTTTGGTGTCAAATGAGGAGATTTACTGATGGTACCTTGAAGATACCTTCAAATAATTCACAGAAATATTGCTCTTATTGCTCGGGTATAGATTTACAATCATTTTATTTTATATACATATAAACATATTTCAAAAGCATCATACACGAAACGATCCACGAGGCGATGAAAATAAAGACGATAGTAACCACGATATAATTGTATTAAATGACCAACAAAGCGCCGCAATGACTAAATCATTCCTCATGAATAGTGATCGCCAATTAGTTATGTAATTGACTAAAATTGTCTTTCGATTAACATTTTAATAACACAATATTATAGGTTTGGTTGGGCCGTTCGTGCGATCGGTGATTGACGGCGACGAAAGACATGACAGGCCATGCTGTATATATAAGTCTAGTTAACCAGGCAATTTTAAGTATTATTATGAAATGCAATGAAAATAATCCAAAGAAGCTATAAGCCTGTACAGCTACATATCCTCGTCATTCTCATCTTCAGTCATAAGAAATGTGAAACAAAATACAGACCTATCGCATTTAGAGGGATTTTGGCAATACTCGCAAATTTTTACGGGTTAGTCAGAGAACGCAGCCAGATTCTTACACTAGGGACGTGTTTGTGTGTTATTAGAATTGTATTTTACTTTGTCATCTCTATATTAGAGGTCATCCTGACATACTACTTTCGCTTCGTCTACTTTCTTCAATATTCATCAATCTCGCGCATATGATATATTATCTCGAATATGTCAGGATCGAGCAAAGTGGAGATCCATAGTGTCTGCCTACCCCTATGGGATACAAGCGTGACGTTTATGTATGTATCTTGTTATTATATCTATTAATTTTCAAAGCCTCATGTGATTACCAGTGTCATGGCAGACATCAATAACCAATGGTAAACGCATCAAGTGCGTGATGGCCTGTTGCGGGTTCAAATCCCAGGTCACACCTCTGACTTTTCGGAGTTATGTGTGTATTGATAGTCAATCACCACGCACTTTAACGGTGAAGGAATACATCGTGAGGAAACCTGCATACCGTAGCGATTTTAAAGAATTTCTACGGTATGTAAGTCCGCCAACCCGCACTAGGCCAGCGTGGTGGACTATATGGCCTAACCACTCTCAATCGTACTCTCGATTGTAGAGGAGGCCCGTGCTCTGCAGTGGGTCGTATTTGGGCTGATATAAAAAAAAAAAGCATCAGCTGGTTTAATTTCGTCAGCATTACTCTGAGGCATTACTATATGTAAATAGCCATAAAACAGTGTCCAGTCCTTAAGGCCCTAGAACAAACAGCTAGCGCCTTAACACCGTATGTGCCAGAATATTGTAACATTCGTAGACTATAGGTGGGAAAGCGGACAGTGCCGGGCGCTCGGAGCCATTCGTGTGCGCAGCCCATAATAGCACACGATCTCGTATCACAAACTGTTATGGGAACTCATCTGTAATTGTGACTTCTGGTGGTACTTAGGTGTTGCTATTGATTTACCATAACTGTTGTTTGATGTTCTGAATGGCTTTGTTGAGTTGTGCGAATTTTGTTGCTTTGGTTTTCCGCTAGGCCAAACGGTGGTGTCCTGGTTGTTACTGCGAGTACCTCTGCCTACTCCTTCTGGAAAAAAGGCCTGAGTTTATGTATGTATGTGTATGGTTTATTACTGTGGATATTGCGAGTAATCCCGGGTGTATAATGCTGGAAGTCTTTAAGCCTATAAAACTTAAACTATTTCAATATCATATCTTGTCTCCTGCTAATATTTTATTTCAATTGCTTTAAGTCGACACTGAACTGAAAGGATTGCAATATTTTATTATTGAATGAATTAGCTTATAACTTCATGATTGTTTAAACCTTTCTAGAAATATACTAAATGAATATACTTATTACGATTTAACCTCGCATAACATATTTTTCGTCTCACTTATCTAGTGGCGGCATTGCCATAGATGGTACTATTACCTCTGCCTACCCCCCAGCAATACCAGTGTGAAGTACACGTAGATACATTTCTGACTCATCCCAACCAAGACCAGGAAACCGATCAAGTCTGGCAGGTCATCAACCGTGTCCATAAACGCTGAATATATCGCGCCGCAGACAGATGATTTTTCAAGATAACACACATAAAGATATAAATAGTTGTGATAGCACGCCACTATTACGACTCCATAATTAAACCCACAGGATACTGGGATATTACCTCCTGTTTTAAAATATAAATCGATAGTGTTTCCTGCTGCATTTTATACGCATGTGTCTATTTTGCGCCTAATAGTATTGCCGGAAGATAGCTTGATACCTGCCTGAAAAAAACTGGTTGATCCTAAAACGTGACTTATGGATTCCTTATAAAATTCACATACTGCGAAAGCGATTACCAATCATAATAAACAGTCTTTAAAAACATTTTAAAAGTTGGAATCTTGTCAAAAAATAATTTTGTTCTGATTTTAACAACCTCTGTAACGCATATAGTGACAAACTTTCTTTCAATCAAACGTACCTTTAGATCCACTACCGTATCAAAGTATTGTATACCCAAATCCAAATATATTTATACTCAAATTGATTCTTAGTAGGAAATATTTGCCTGTTGAGCGTACAGACAACACGAGCGAACCTAACACCTAGATTTCTCTGCCCAAGTAATATCAATCCAATTCCCACGGCTAAAACAAACACTATTAACTAAACGAGGCTCAATAAAACGCGGGTAAGGGAGATCGGTAAAACAAACACGACATAGAATAAAGTTGAGGATGAAGTAAACATAACTGGATGCTTTAACGATCCCGCGCTACTCATACGCGAGGATAACATCGCGTATGCATACAGGGACCTGTCGCAGTGATAACTGTTAATATGTTCGCGGAAAGTAGACATGATATTAAGTTTAGAGTCTAGATTGCTGTGTCTGAACGAAAATTATAAATTGTTTATTATGTCTTAGTGATAATTGTTCACGCGGAACATCTACACATGGATATTTATTAAACTTTCGTTGACTAAATTATTAATTTAGGATTCGATTTAAATGTTTTAATTATAAGCAATTATGATTTTGTTGTTATATGGTACCCGCAATGGCGATAGACACACTATGATATTTTGGTACGGAAATGAGGTATGCAAAACTGTGCTTTTCCTATCGTGGGTACAGGTTCAAACTTTTGAGAAAGTTGTAGTCACATTTGTATATAATTTTGTAGTACAAAAATTATCTTTCCAATCGTAGCATTGGACACCAACGTCTGATTTAGGAAATACCGCATCTTAGACTGAAATAAAATTAATTATATGATAAAAAGCTATAATGTGAAAATATCTTTACAAACAACATTATTACACCATCCTGATCTATATAAAATAATTCCTTTGAATATTATCTCCCGCAGTGCGACAATTTCACGACACAGATATGATCAGTGCGTAAACATTTGATATTATTTGATCGACCGCCGATCTGTGGCGAAGATTGCCGATGTTGCCCGATCGCTATCGATGTTTTTAATTTTATGAGTAGTTTACACGGAATAAAACGATGTCGTGCGATACTATCGGATCAAATAGGGTAACATTATATGTGGACTCTAACGGTATGTTATTTATGGAATTATATTTAATATATGATTTATTTTATGACTCCGAATTTGAATAAACGATATTTTATTATGAACGAGAACAGGTGATAAATGTTGTGATGTGTTTGACAGTTTTTGTGGCGCAGTAGGCAGAAGTTGATTGTGAAGGCGAGGCTGTAGGTTCGATTCCCGCAACTAGAGTTATATTGATAAATATTTGTGTTTTAGACCCGCATCTTATAGACCGAGGTTATAATTTATTTAAATATACTATTAGTTACGATATAAATAGTTTCATCTATGCTTAAAGTCATTTTCACTATAGCACAAATATTGCACAAAAGTTCCATTTAATACGAAAGCGATATGCTGTTACTGAGTACCTAACCTTACTTTTTCTGAAATATAATAAAGCATGATTACTACCAATACATTCATCAATCTTAAAAATCGGCAAGGATCGGATAAAATAATAATATTTTTATTACTCCGAGCTAAAGAACCACGGACAAACGACTAAAGATCCCTTTTTACTAATAATTTAGAATCAATTCACTTAATTTTACGCAACATTTAAAGAATAAAGGCGAAAATGTAACATGAAATATTATTTAAATGCAATAAAAATGTCACCGGAGTCTATTAACAACTCGTTAAAGACGCGAACGGGATCTTTTGTCGCAAATATCTTCCTTTTGTGTCATCAAATTATATTCAAGTTGGATAATAATACCGATATTTGTACTTTTTTGCATAAAACTTAGCAGACTGTATTATTAGCGTAATATTTTATATTAAACTATCAAGTACTGAACTCTTAACTGTGTACGAGTATATAATTGTCGATGACATTTTTCTAGATAAGCAAATATTTGAGAGGGACATGTATGACTTCTTGTAAGTTATTCTCTAACAGATGTGTGTCTTATATCTAAATTCTTTAACCATTTAATTTATACTTATATACTGAAAAATCCTATTATTTCAAATTTCAGCAGGTATATAATCTATAGCAGAGTTTAAAGGAATAGAGCCTGCTTCTCATCCTAAGAGCAACCATGATCATACTAACACACAGATTACATCGAAAATTCCAACTGAACCCTGAATAAACGCAAAAGTGGATTCCAGGCTCCATTCCGTGAAGATCCTTTAAGGGCAGATTTACAACACTAATAAAAATAAATCTTAAATATATAGAAATAAAGTGTAAACTCGTTTGCGCGACAAGCACCACCCGCTGGGAGCGTTAGCAATACAATTCAAAAAATAAAATATCAATTTTTTAAATAATAAAATCTTAGAGAAGTCACATGGAGTGGTCGTTTGCCACAATTTATTTGCGTTTAAAGTTTAATAACGCACGATTTTAAACCTTATTTGAACATGATAAAGACGTTGTTTGTTAATTTGGTTGTAAAAGTAAGTCGGTAAAGCGGCGACGCAGCGCATAAATTCGTATAAAAATGTCAAAAATGAATTCCCAAGATCGTAATCGCAATAAACTTAATAATATCGCGATGAAATTTGAAATAAATAAAAACAATTGATGCGCCGCGCCGCGCAGAGGGTATTAGCTGTTGGTTCATATCCACCACTTTTTTGGTCTCTGTACTGTTTTTTCGTCCCTTTTTTCTACCAGATTCGGACAGATTGTTTATTGAGTTCTGTCACTGGGTTTGATTTAGGACGACCTCGGGATAATTGGCGACCTTGGGTTCTTTTTGTTTGGATGTCATATGGTCGACGATTGAACGTCATATGAATAATGTGTTGCATTTCCCTTTCAAAGACATTTCAAATTTTTAATTAATGTTAATTAATAACTGTTGCGTTTTATTGGTAATAACATCTAACATTTCATGTTAATGTGAGTTAACTTTCATGCAATAAAATAGTAATAAACAACTTATTTATGTTCAAAGTTATGCATGTTCGTTTATCTTATTTCACTGCGTTTTACATTTATTTCCGTCTACTTAATAGCGGTCTTGTTACACATTTTTCTGTTATTCAAATTATTTCTAAATTAACATAGCTTTGTGTCTAATAAAGTAACCTTACATCCGTTGGTGATCGCCACAGATCACCCATTACATAAATATTGTTTATTATCTAGGAACAATATATCCTCTTTCCTCAAAGGCCCAAAACGTCTCTACGTTCACTCATTATCACGTGAATGACCGACTCATTCGTCACTCCTATGCCATTACATTTTTACGCCACCTCTACTATAAAAAAGTACCCCATTTGAAATTTTACAGATGCTTTATTAAGTAAGTACGCATTTCACATAAATAACTCCTACTTCTCCAGCCTAAAAGACCTGTAACCCCTCCAAAACCCATAAAATAGGTCAAGCAATCCGGCTACCATTACGGGGAGTTGGCAATTACCGTCACAATTTATCTAAGAAACGCCATTGGCCGACGAATTGTTACATTTGCGTTGTGCGTCGCCGACAGAATGGCCCAAGGTTTAAACGTTAGCGATGATGTGTTATGGTATGGTCCAAGATATAAGCGACCGCTGGTTTAGGTCTTTGACGTTTAAGACTTGGCGAATCATGGTATATTTGAGAGATTTATTAAGACTTAATAAGTACTTATAAACTTATAGAGTATTATATGTATGCGTCTGTATTTTATACATGAAAATTAGATCCAATAAATTTAGTTGAATTTCTGTAGAAACGAAATCAAGTGTTTCCAATGTTATTTTTTTTAAATACCGTAATTTTCTAAACATCTCTATCGATATGGTTAACTTAAAACAGTTATTAAAACTAAACAAATCTCATTTAAACAGTCCACTTTCATTCATTACCATAAACGCTACCTCCTCATCTCATCACTGACACCACACGTGCTCATAAACAGCATCGTGTCAGCAGATAGACTTGACAAAGAGGCGCGGAACAAAGCCGCCGCCACTGTAAGGAAGCGCTAAACGACCGCCGCTCATCAATTACCTTTCAAATTGTCCACGTTTTTACTGTACTGAAATAGTGCTGATGACGTGGGGCGAAAAGTGTTAGCAGTTGTTTAAATTGGCAATATTTTGTTCGGATTTTGAATCGATTTAGGGAAGCTCAGTGTAATGAATAAGTAGATTTTGATTTAATTTAATGTCATACATGACTTTCCGCCTGGACATCATCTAAACGGCAATCTTTTGATGAACTTACATAGCACTTAAGTTAATAAGTATTTGTAATAAAAAACTTATGAATGAGCTAACAATTAACTGATAATGAAACCTAAATTAGTCAACAGACCAACGTTGTAAAAATCCTTACGTGACAAATAGATCATAATAGAAAAGTATATTCTGTTGTTAAGCAAATGACAAATTACCTAAACAAAACAAAGATAACAAATACCCAACAAAGTTTATAATCCAAGCATTGTCCAACAAAGAATGCGAACACCTGTTCCCGATATCTCCACTTACACGCCATAATTCGTTTTATAATTGGCCAAAAGATTTATACTAACTGCCCGAGAGCCTACTCGCGTCATATATCCCGATCATAAAGCAACCAAGATGAAATTACTCGCCAATGCAAATGCAACGCAACATATCGCCGGGGTCTCAACTCGGCCGGTTAATTTGCATACATTAAGCGCACCGGTATACCACGGAGTTTTTAGTTTTGTTTTCTTCGGATGGAGTACGGGTTCAGTACAAAATTGGCTAGATTCAAACCATAGTATACAGTAAAATGAAGAAGAAAACAAAGATCGGTAAAATGATAACAATTTACGAGGAAGTCACAGCAGTTGTTAAAAGAATTTTTAGATTCTACATCTATCAGAAAAAAAGATTTTTTTTTTCATAATTTAATCGTAATAATTAATATACCAGTAACCACTAGGCACTATTCAATAAAATTTAGTATTATCATGTCGTTGAGTTCGTTCCGAGACATTCATAAGTTAATTTACATGCAATCTGATGAACACATCATACTACCTGATGATAATAGCACAAATAATTATCAATTAAATCTCATTGCCACATGAAGAAGTGTGTCTCGTCTGTGGATGAGGCAGCAGGCACCGAGCGAGGTGCATCAATATACAAGCAGCGCTACACGCAGACGCGGGGAAATGTGCTGAATGCCACGCGAGCCTTCCACAACGGACGCAAAGCTATTCAGCTATTTACTAATTTAGATGGCATTACTTGATTTAACGAAAATTTGAATGTAATTATGATATACGTTTTAAGTAAGGAAGTAAAAGCTGATAGTAGAGTAGTAGTAGAAAATATAATATGTTGGTTACGAAAATTTAGATGGGCTAATATGTTTAAATACTGGAAATAAAATGATGTAAAAGACTATAAATCTTAGCTTTATAGCAATGTTAAAGCACTATATTAACATTATATTCGTAAACAATTGAACACAATACAATTAATAGGTACAAGTGATTTGAAAACGATGGTACTACACTGAAATCAATAAGGCCTTTACATAATGACGAAACAAATCCTAATAACATCGAAATACATTTTTTGTATTGTATTGTATCAGCCCATATACGACCCACTGCAGGGCACGGGCCTCCTCTACAATCGAGAGTACGATTGAGAGTGGTTAGGCCATATAGTCCACCACGCTGGCCTAGTGCGGGTTGGCGGACTTACATACCGTAGAAATTCTTTAAAATCGCTACGGTATGCAGGTTTCCTCACGATGTTTTCCTTCACCATTAAAGAATCGAAATACACTCGGATACAAATTGACAGCTACATAAAACACTGAAATCTAACACAACCGAACGAAACACGTTACAACACGTATTGTACAAATACCAACATTAAAGTTATAGGTCACCCATACGTTACCGCACCGCGCCCACTGTGGAGAGACCATCGCGAAAGGTCTAGCGCATCCCGTGACCCTTGCAGAAAGTGCGCTTCGCTATCATTTACCAAGTTAGGCCCTTGAAAACAACAAACGTGCGATGCAAAACACACCTTAACTTGAAGCAGGTAGAGCTACATTTCAATTGGCAGGAGCAAAAGAGCAACAGAGTGTCGGAGAAATTTAAATTTTATTACACAAGCAATAAGGACGGGCCGCTGTAGCAAGGTTATGTTAGAAAGTGCGACACCTAACCTCTGGATCTAGTTGAATAAGTAATAGTAATTTTGATTCGGAATTAAAAGGTAAGCCTTTCACCGGCTTAATTGTCCAACATGGAAAAATACTAATAGATATATCTGTCCAAAGTACAGCTAACACATCTGTAGGTATATACGATGTAACATATAAACTCTCAAATTAGGTAAATATCAACTCTGATAGTTGATTAAAGGGCGTTATCATGCCTTGTGATAAACAAATAATCTTGTATTAACTTCTTAATAAGAAAGTGGTAAGACATTAGCCTGAAGACAATTTTCTCAGGCTTTATTAGTCCATAATAAAATCATTCTTCAATTCAGTTCTCAATAGTATATTACTCGTAGTTTGGTAACTTGCATTAAATAAAAGTAATGCGTCACTCAAAATAACCCATATTTCTGAACTAAAGAATTCAGTTCAAAATAACTAGCATACAAAGTAACTGCAATCAGCAGTCGTTTGTCTTATCCCTTTAAGATGATATCTTTGCTCGGAATTCCCACTAAATGGAATGAGGTCTGATGGTTAATGAGGATGGTGGCAAGGTGAGGATGTCACAGCAATCACGGTGGTAATGGTCGTCATTGGCCCAGATCCGGCAGGTCGCCAGCGCTTGCCTCACTTCCGCCACCAGCCGCCGTGACTTCTGATGTACAGGGTGATGCAGGAAAAAATATGGCTACTTAAAATGCTTTATAAATTGTAAAGGAAACATCATAATGTGTCTAAATATCCTGACGATGTTATACGAACAAACTAGATATTTTAATTTGTCTAGCTAGTTTTAAGTTGTTAGGAATAAACTCTATTCGTAATAAGCCATCTCTTCAACCACGCAATTCAATTTCTTTATGAAATTAACATAGAAATTTTACCTTCAATATACAATCATAGTCTACAAATATGTTCAACGGCATTCTTCAAAGATAAATAAATTTGGTATATTTGAAAAATACAAATTTCCAGATGGCCTAGTTTTTATGAATCAGCCTGTTAGCCTAAGCGACGATCAAACACTAACATCACAGTATCCCGGACGAGAGTCGCTTCCACCAGCTTCCGATACCACAGTACGCGTTACACAACCGTGCAGTACTGCCTATGCAAATACACGAATTAATGTTGTTTGGTTTTTAAGGAGATGGGGCAAACGAGCAAATAGCGAAAGCATTTTAATTTATGAGATTTTTGTTTAGTCGTTTTAAATTAGATAGTTCTCCTGCCTACTCTTATCACACATTTACACCGGAAAGGGCAAGAGTCAAGTCTTAGTGATTAAATGGACTTATAATTTTATGCCTGATTCACGCCTTCGGGAATTGGCTATATAGGTGTTTAGTTTATAATGTTGTATATTTATAAAGAAAATCTCTGATGGTTAATGACACATATTTAGTGTCAATTTCTTAGATTCGATTCAAATCCGTATAGCAATCAGAAATATGTAGATCCATTACTCGTGTTTATAATTTTCCTAACTTTGAAACTTGAGACTCATAATCTGAACTAAACCATTTAATTTTTATTTTCATTTGCTATATTACGTTTTTTATCCACACAAACCGCCAAAGTTATGCATAATTCAATTCATGAAAATCCGGAATGGTCGATGATGAGTCTAAACGGCGGCGTGTGAGGTCACCCACAAAATTGTCTTAACAACCACTTGCAAACAATACTTTGGTGGCCTTCGTAGCTAATGTTTCATCAAATTCCTATTACGACACTAATTTATACGCTGTTTGTCCAGTCGAGGACGTCGGACTTGTCTTCGGATACGTCTTGCGAAATCTTTTCAAGTGTAACGAAAATTTTATTTTCGAGTAGTTTTGTCTACAGATAAGTATATTTGTGTTTTAATAGATCGTTATTTGATTACAAATATGAATTACAAGATGTATGCTTTGAAGTATTCATTAATTTGCCCTGGGCATAGTAATAAACTCGCCTTTTGTCAATTAGACTTGGCAAACTGCGGATGCCATTAGTGGTAACTCAGTTTTTTGAGTTACAGACTTGACAGGTACTTGATAACAAATTTTAGACGGGGATCAAACTTGTGAAATCGCCCCCATCACATCGTGGGACGGAACATACAAGGCGAAACATGGGAGTGAGTCCTGGTAGCACATCTGCTAACGCTTTCTAAGAAGATGGCGTGAGTTTATGTATATGTTCACTTTACGTAGTCTGGCAAAACTCTCCAACATTTAACCGGAAACAAAGCGCATATATCCAGTTATCGATTCAAATACACACGCGGGTGACAGATGAATGGCGCCGTCATCCATATTGATCCGGCGGCTATGAGTTATTGAATCGACACCAACCTGATCCAGATTGCGCCGCACAATGACTTATGAATTTTAATATCAACGGAAGCTGGGAAATTCTATTTCGGTTTAGTTTTGATGTGATGAAAATGGATGGAGCGGTTGAGTTTAAAGAGTTAAGTGGGATGGTGTTTCAGAAAGACTTGGTTGATGGTTCGTTAATGCAAAATTATTGTAAAGTGGAGTACTTAAGTTGGATTGAAAACAAGGCGGTATGGGAACTTGCAGCAGCAAAAATTTAAAAAGGTTTTATCAATCCCATGATACCAAAACTCGAAACAAATGTTTTAGAGCAAACATTGTCCAATAATTGGACTCATGTTGACAAAGATTTCGTTGACAAGATAAGCTTAGATAGATAGTTTGATATAAAGAAGCCCTTTCTCTGCTATACGATTCTAATGACTATCAACAATAAAAAACATTTATCTTACTGCGCGGTTGAACCTGAACTCTCCCATTTCACATAACAGTGACATACCATATTCCTGAAATTTCACACAATTTCCCACACCCGAAACAGAACTGCAATACAAACACAAGATAACAGATAAAAGGTGGTGTTAAGAGCGGTTACGTAACGCGAGGCGGGGCGACCGCGGCCAATCAACCGGCGCGCACGCACCGCAACCTATCGATACTGCGGGCTGTTTTTACTCAGGTTTTTTTCGCGTATGACTCAATACGAGTTTTGGATATTGTCACACCACGCACGTAGTGTTGTTTTTTGAGGAAAGTCTGTTGTTATTGTTTTGGCCAGTCTTCGTGTAACATTGTATTGAACAAAAACAAATATTGGTCAAAGTAATTTTTTTATTGTTTTTTTTATTTATAACAATAGGAAATAATGACTTAATATTGCGCCATGGAAATAAAGTCCACCAGGAAGAGGTTATCATACCGTCAGAAGAAAAATATGGCCTGCTAAGAAATCACACAAAAATGGGTCTTATTAATTTTAGTATGTTACATCCCACACACTATCAAAAGCCAATTCTAAAAACCCAAAACTAGACATGAAATACATCCTGCAATACACCAACATCCTAATTACCCCAACATTAATATATTAGCATGTTTTGACAGAAACGTGCACGACCATCGCCCGGCCGGCATTACAATACGCGCCTCGGAGCGTAACTTGCGCAAAATTTCTTTTCTTAGAATAGATTCCCGTTTACGATCGCTTTTGTTCGGGCTCCGGCGGGCTCGGCCCTTTCATCCGCCGACACTACTCCTCTTTTTACAATTAGTCGTTGCCCTTTTTCAGTGCAAATTGTTTAACTATTCGCAATTTTTTAAAGTTTATTGCGAGGTTTATTGATAGTAACGTTAGGTTTTGTTTGAGCAAGCCGATTTTTGGGGCAGTGCGTTTTGGTATTTCGGTTTTATGAGACTTTATTGTGCTCTTGACTATTATTTTAATAAAATCAATGCTAATAAAAAAATAGTTTACATTGCATTGAAAGATTAAGCCTTTTGTTAGTACACATTTTTGTAACAAAATGTACACATGCACTTTTTACTGAACTACAAAAAACATCTTATAATCACTCAACAACTGCTCCAAATACAAAAGGTCGTATGAACTATTAAACATCCAATTACATACGCCTTTTCACCTTCGCCAAAACACAAGCAGTGACCAAAAACCAAAGCATTGTTTCTCAATAACCTAAATTAATTTTATTCCAATATAGATATCGTCATTGTATTCAATAGAGTGGGGCAACGGGAGTCATTGTTTAGGTCCACGCCTGCTCGTCTCATGATGGCTTTATAAAAGAATATTCATACGTACAGTTTGTTTCATGTACTTCATTATCATTATGGTAATTGACTTGCGAAGGGTTCATATTTTTATTTATATAGGCTTAAGCCCTAGCTTTGAGTTCTTAAAGAGAGGGACAAAGATAATTTATTTACATAAAATACAATTATGAACTAGACAAATTAAATAATAGTAAGTTTATTAAGCATTTTATCTTTTTGCTATTTACCATTGAATTAAGTTTGAAATTATTGACAAATATGTATAATTTGTATAATTTGTATGTGTTATTGAAACAAAATTATATTTTATCGCTTTATATTTTTCACATATAAAACATGTTTATCCTTAGAATTTGTTATTACACTTACCAAGAAATCCAGTTCGGATTAAACTCACCATTTATAGATTGTAAAGTCATCCTACGGTAAGGGAAATCCCTTTGCGTGAATGAAATCACCTTCAGACAATACTGAATGATAACAATTACTTCGAAGTAAAACGAAACGTGGAAAATACGATGCTTTTATAAATTTATAATTACCACCGATTCTTAGGAATTAACATTGTGATGCTATTTTTATCAGCCTTATTTAAAGACAAATTAAATCTTTCTTAATTATCGAATTATGAGGATTAAATTTTTATAAACAAACATTTTCATATAATTGAAGTGAATGGTCATTTTCTCTCTTAAAGATGTAAACCCAAACGTTAGTTCAACCTTTTTCTATATTTCAAATAATCTCTCTGAAGCCTCAAAATAGAAATCTTACTTGCAACTTTAACTTAATAAAAAGTTTAGGAACCCTACAACTGATAAAAATATTGTTACTTTTCTCAATTTACATTAAACATAGTAATGTAACTTCTTAGTAATCAAGCTAAAAAAAATACAAAGAATTCTATTACTATTACATTTCCAATTATTCCTCCAAATTCCTTCAACAAAATAAAACAATCCACAGACCCAACTAGACAAACTCTCTACAGCCATGTACAGTCCATTAAGTGCAATCGGGTCTGAATCAAAGATCCGTGTTAATGCTCGGCATCGATGTTACACAAAGATGTGTTCGGAGCGACACGGGTCAATTGTCATGGGAAGCGGTGAGATGACGCCGCACAACCGGACTAAGGTTAAGACGCGAGCTCAGTGACGCGATTGTGGGTAAGATTGGAATTAAAATGAAATTTGGGACCTATATGTGGATTAGATATCATATTATTTTAAGAGAAACAGGAATTAAAATATAACATATGTGGTATCAATATACGTTAAGAATTATATTTGTAAATAATTGGGAAGATAGCGAGACAGAAAAATATCAGCTGATTGAAAATAATAATCGTTCATACACTCCCACAACAAAAATAAATACAAAGCAATAACTTAATTTGTGCTCTAAAGTACATTTTATAGGTTAGACCAAACGCTTCCTGTATTTATATCAAGCAAAACGCCCAATGTGTCGTTGACATTGCAAAATTATTCGAGTTATTTCACTCCAACACCCAGTAGAAAGATTAATTATTCAAGACTCCTTTACCCCTCCTCAAGGGTCAGCAACTGACACTAATTCTAATGAACCGCAAATTGAAATGGTATTTTCTAATGTTAAGAGATAGGTAATTAACTTTGGATTGTGAAATCACAATTCTGTGAAGACACTTTACGACACCATAATGTGAACTTTATGATTTACTGGAAAACTGTTTAATATCGGTTCAATGGTTTAACTTGTGGATATAATAAACTGTTGATTGTAGCACAGTTAACTGGAGTCTGCTTTCTATTCCTAAATCCATAAATTACTACTAACTGACATAGAATCATCACTTGTTCTTCTTTGACCATGCTAGACTTAGGGGTCATGCATATTGCAGATATTTCGCCTATAATTATATTTTATCGAGTTAGCTGCTTTACAAAATAATGAAATATAAATTCGATAAACGCATCATCAGAACTCAACCTTAATCGAATTGAGTGCAAAGTATGGTTAACAACAAACAATAGGCGTATTATACACAAAAAAACGTTGCGTTACCACTTTATATATCATAATACTATTATAGGAACTATCGTCCAGTCATCGACAATTTGATTTTTAGTTCAGAGGTCGAAGTCGGTCTCACAATGCGACGTGAAAGCTTTATTCTTTACCGTAGCTAATGTTGAAGGAATTTCGCTTGTCTCTCAAAAGACAAATCTATAAAGGAACGTTTAATGAATTAAATAATTTAATTTAATTGTAATCAACGGGCATTGAACACGTTTAGTCGGATTATTGAAATGACAATAGTTGTCATCGGTTATTGAGTTGCACTTTCTATAGAACAATACTGTTAACGCCCCACTTTAAATCCCTTTTTAGATGGTCGGGTGTTAGTTGCCTTAAAAGCTTTTAGTTCAGTCAACAAGTCTTATTCAGCTTTAGTGTCTTGATAAATTTCTTTAGACAAAAAAAATATTTTTGCTATTCGTTAGAACAAATGGTAGGCAATCTATCACTAAAGCCAACACAGAAAATCGATTAGTTTCTGCTCTGTTACCTATGTCGCAATACTCAAAAATATGCATAGACAAATGAGAAATTCTTGCATTAGACAAGCAGCGACGTTGATTAACACCGGTGCAATTAAGCCGAACGATCCGCATCCCGACGAGATTTACACGGGCAGATGCATGCAAATCTGATAAGCGAAATTAATTCACAAACTTTTATAATTTATCGTCGCACACACATCTGTGTGGAAACAGCCAGTCACCCAACATATCGCGTTTCTAAAGCGCACAATAATTTCTACGTTTCCGAACGCAAATTCAAAAAAAGAATGCATAGTCATTCGTTCTTTACGTTACGTTTGACATTTATAATCTGTGCAACTTTATACTCTGTGGTGACGTCATAAAGACGTTTGCAGGGTTTTATTAGAGGACGATTTTAATATAAATACGTGATTTTAATAATTCGAAGGGTTTGTGTGGAATTGATGCAACTGTTGAAATGTTTTGTCACAACAATTTGTCATGGGCTGTCAAGAAACCGCGAGTCAGGGTGACGTGTGCCTTAATTTCGGGACGTCCCGCCGGCCGAGCCGTATGAATTATATCAATTAGGCACAATAAATCATTTGTTATCGATAATCGATCACGTAACGGAATCTTTAGTATCGAGCCCTTTCTTATGACAAATAATCGAATGAAATATTGTAGAAAGGCGCATGCCTCGCTTTTTTATTGTCTATAGTTTTTAGGTTGTTTTTTTATAGGCGTTCACAGTTATTTTATTGTTGTCGTAAAATTGTAACTATTAAGAACTTTATGGAAATTATTATTCTGAATCGATTATAACAACTTGTATTACATCTTAATATTAATACTGTAGCGTTTTGACGATTCAATAAATATGTAGATAATTTTTACGAGTCAGTTTATAATTTTGATGTAACTGGTGAAACGTTTAGCACAAAACATAGATAATTGGCAATTAAATTTTATGTTATTAATATGAATAAATTTACAACATACTGATATCTATACTGTACTCTGTTATGTGAAGTGATTGATAGAAATGGTGTACTAAACTTCAGACTCTAGCCTTACCATACGCTGTCTCCAAATTCTAACACCTAAGACTATTATAGTATAATGTTACACATTGGAATAAAACTAGAGTTTACGAATGTTATTGCGGATTTTGTTCAATTTTCATATATTTTACTCGTGGACTCCGGTCTCGGTCCGCTCCGTGACCACAAAATCTATAAAGGCATAAAAACGTCTTCGGGACGTTAAAAGATATGAAAATTTGAATCTATTGGCATCATTTTGATGGTAGATTATAAGAGAAATTACGAGTTCAATGTCCATTAAAAAAATATTAATTCAACACTAATAAGTTTCAACCAAACTAAATCGCGAGAAAACAAGATAAATGGCATAATAATCCCCATTTAGTGCTTAGTGTAATCAGACAATAAGGTTATTAAATCCACGGGCCGGCGACGTCGAGAGTGAGTGGGGGCCAGTTGGACTCGTGTTAAATTGAGCAAGAAACGTGCGCCGCCGGCCGCTACCGCGCTACGCGTCTCATTAACGTGGCTTTATTTCATTACGTCCGCACCTGCGAGGGGAGGTTAGGGAGGGACCAATTAAGCAAATCATTAATTTAGTGTTAAATTAGTTATGGATTTCATTTTTGTGTATTTTTTCAAAGATTATGCAATAATTTTGATAATATTGTTTGAAAACAAGATTAGAAAATTTGTAATGTAGTCTACAATTTATGATGTTTCCTATTATTTCCTACGTAGGAAGAATGATTTTGCGACCTACTTTATTGTAAGCGATTGGTATCATGAACTTTGGTAACAACAAAAGCACCGTACTGTCATAACTTTGTATTGAAATGAAACCAATGAGAAATAGAAAAAAAAGCTCACCAGAGACCTCAGGGCAATATTTGATATAATCCGGATGAATACATACATACATATGTATTTATAATGAAAATTTATATCATATATATATATATTTCAAAATTTTCATTATGTATATTAATCCACCAGGTTTTTAACCACCAATCTCAATCATTATGGTTATTAAAATAGTTAGATAATTCATGCAAAACTCTTCCATCCAAATAAGGTATACAAAAGAACTCAGAGCTTATCACGCGACAACACCTTATCTCATTTAGCCCACTTACTTTTTATCGAGAAGACTTCATTCATAAATTACAATACGATAGGATTATCGTTTGAATATTGCAAAATTACTTAATACTTAATAGTTCACGCGACGCTGTTCGCATTGTTGTTCTAATATCTCGTCACTTTTATACCACTGCACATGGAAAATTTCTTTTAGAGTTTTAAATATTTTTTTTAAATATTTTAGATAACATAACAATGTATTAAGTTCGGGTTATTATCCGAACTAAATACCTGTGTTAATAAATAGAAAAAAAACGTGAAATTCTGAATGGCAAGGTATTCGATTTTGGTTCAGTCGGATTACTTTGCCGTAACACAAAACATTAGAACCTTAATCAACGGTAGCTTGAATCCTGAGCCTTAATAGTTGAATTAATGTAACTGTATTGTAAACTTGTTTTGAAAAGAGCAACTCTAAAGTATATTAAATAATAAAATATATAAATAAATTTATGGATTTAATAAAGTATTTTCATTTTTAATTTATTTAATACCTAATGGAAGATACATAAAATTTTACATATATCTTATTAATATAAAAAAGAAAGATAATAAAAAAAGAAACAGCAATATTATCAAAATCATCTAAATCCATTAACAAATAGACACAAGAACGGAACAGCGATATAAAGATTATCCACAATAAACGGGTTGTAATTAAAAAATAGCATGTAATCAATCCAGTTAAATGTAATTACTTGCATTTAATTACAGCGCATAAACGCCGAACGCCTTTACTTAGCCCGTGCTTGAATTCATTATTATAATTGGACATTAATATACGCCGGTGAAGAATTTCTAGTTAAGTCTCTTGGTAAATATCTGAATAGTTAAATGAACTCGATAAGTTGGGCTTTTGATATTTTGTGCAACTGTTGGAGAATTTGTTAAATGGATTTATAAAGGAGATTGACTACCTCATAGAAAAAATATCGATTTTATTTCGTACGTAATCATTGTCTAACTAACAGCAATCAAATTAAATCAGGTTCAGTTTTATAATGTTAGCCAAACTGCACTCCTTCCGAACCTTAACCGCTATCAATTAATCGGACGCTAATCTATCGGAAAAATTAGCGTCACTAAGATAAATGAGAAACGTAGAAAAATCATAATGTTATTTTTTTTTAATTTAGCACTGTTATTGTCGTATCCTACAATCACGAGTACTAGGACACCATAAACCATGAAGCGTTCGAACTAGGCCAGTAACAGATATGTTCCAAGGCGATGCTGTGCGACCTCGCGCTCCCGTCCGTTGCAGCGAAATCATCAGCCAGTGATTACGGTGTGAGAACCGCCGTGACCCCGCGACCCTACCTGTGCCTTCACGACTGTACACCACGGGATGGGTAGAGACTAGAGACGTCATTTTAGAGGTATTGATTTACAGATTTAAAACATGTACGGTGTGACTCTTGACATTATCACTCGCATTAAATATTACTATTAGTAAGCTAATAGACGAGTCAGTAATTTGAAAGTAAATTGAATTTTATTTTATTTTTATATTCAATACCTATTGTCTTATTTTTCAATTGCCTTTAAGCAGGGATTATTTGTTTGCTCATAATATTACCTTTGTACCTGCTACAGTTAAAAATACACGTGATTTTATAATCGGCCATTTTAATGTAATTTAAATACCATGATTTTTTTTTTCTTCTGAAAATTTGATCTGGCTATCCAATAATCATCGTCAATATGATAGAAAATAGTACAAAAGAAATACCACATTGAATCAAAACAAATGAAAAGCAAGTACATGTCGAATGAAAAACCGCGATCGGATCCACGCATAGTTCACAAACGACATGATTACCTTGTTAAAGTTAAAAACGATGCGTAAACTTGAAAAAACCGAGACAAATCTCACTCGATCTGATTTGAATGCGTGGTAGCATTGCGTCTATTTGGCACGCATTCCAGATGTCCATGGTCTATGCAACTGTTGTTGTGGGAGTTTAGTCTGAAATCTGTGGACACTAATATTTTGGATTTTCCAGAATGTTCAAGGGTGTTTAGGATTTATGTATTTCGTGAACCTTTTTGTAAGTTTGTGGAACGGTGGGTGCTCTTTGACAATTAGTAAATGTAGGTTAATGATAGTAAATAAAATCAATGTTTTTTTTTACTTTCATTTTTGAAGTATGTATTTACTGTACATATGAGATAATAAAATACAAACAAGAACGCCAATTCAGATTCAGATAACCAATGAAATGTAACACTAACGTTTTTCGCTTGAATTCCCGTACAAATAATTTTATTCAGCTTTTATATCTCAGTATTTTGTATTTAAAAGTACTATGTACACAAAATATCTTACCTATATCGACAATCCACACTATGTCATTCACAAGAACATAATATATGTATCATGCAGCCATGCAGGGATTTATTACGTTAGTGCCTAGTTATGCACGGATAAAACGCGTACACCGCGAGGGCATAGCAAATTAACGCCGATCAAAACAAAATCAAGAGCTTACCTCACTCGGTAGGGACAGCACCTTAAAAGCGTAAATTATTATGCAAAGTCGAAATGAATAGATCGGCGAATTGATGCAACTAATTTAGTGTTCAATAATTCCATTGTAAACAACACACAACAACACAGATATTAGTTGAAGACAAATAAGGTGTGCGTCATTTGTTTTCATTAATGTTTATACTGAAAATAATAAATAAGTAATTCTTAAAATTATGAATTATTAAGAAAACAAAAATGTTATATTATTACTTATACGACAAGAAATCAATATTTCCAATGATTTATGCTGGGATTCGAATTTAGAACCTAATAATTTACAACTCGGTCATGTTACCAGCAGATCAGATATAACATTACATCATTATTTTAGAAATAATTCCATACCACTTCCAAACCTCAAATCATACTAATAAAATCATCGATGAAACATTATGACCTAATACTAACCTCAGCGTGATATAACGGGCGACGCTGTCGCCAGTATCCCACCGCGGCGGTTCGATTCCCGGCCCATTACCCATTCGCCTCGCTCACTTACATACACGATGTCTGTGAGAATTCCTACAGACGCCATGACGTGGCCATTACCGAGTGCTCTGCTTGTTCCTCGCCTGGGATTCAAACGGTCTGCGGTATTGACACTTTGAATTTGCAATTGGTTTAGTGATGAGTTATATAAATTTTTTATGAGGTGCTTTGATTGGATTTTTTAGAAATGCATTGGTTAAGTATTTCTGAATGTCATTTATCGCAAACTTTAGTTTGTAAATATGTGAATTTACTTTTTCCAAGACTGAACGTATTTTGGCCCCGGGGATTTTTAAAGATATGCCCAAATGCTTGTTAAATTGTTTAAGTAGATAGCTTAACAAGGCAACTACAAATTTATATTGCAGCTGTTCATCACTGCTCCAACCCACACCATTTTAGAACAGCAACCACTCAACTTATCCTTTAAATATTCACATTCAACTAATCACCGCTGTTTTTCCCATACTAAAATTATATTCAAAAATATCGGCAGAACTCCAATAACATCCGACAAACCACTTTCCTTCGAGCTATCTATAAGTCTGAGTTGAACCTGTAAACGTAACCCTGCCATTGATTACTGTACAGTTCCCACGCGTAATGTCGGCTAGCAAATGACAGAGCGGCGCTTTCACACGCACCTGATAACTATGACGCCTCGCAATACTTATTGAATCACCTGGCTCTACGTGGATTTGGAGCTGTTATGGATGGTAATTGATGATATATATTCGATTTGGATGCTGGTAAAACGGCATATTTGTAACGAGTGACGATAGATAGTCATTTTGTGGTAGATACTACATTACGTTATGCTTATAAAGGGCATTGTAGTTATTTTATTAAATAAAAATATAACACTTCAATAATGATATTTGGCTTAGCAGGCAATTAAGTGAGAAAAGGCGCCCCATAAAAGAAGAGAGTATAATGGCATAGCGTAGAAGTTATAAAATCACGATTCAAAATCTGCAATTTTTCAGTCGAAACCACCAATACATTAACTTTCTGAGTCCGTGTATTCATAATACACGTTTGGTAGACTCAAAAACACCATTATACACAGCACGCAATATTTTAAAAGTTCCAATGACAGACGTGTTGTTAAAAAGACGAATGCGAGAATTAATTGAATCATGGCGCAGGTAATCGATCTGTAGTGTTGCATTACTCGGCCGAACTCACTTCAACACCGGCGCCGCTGACGGTACGAAAATAAGAGTTCAGTGACATCGATTTTGGCACACGGGGAAAAGACTATTGTGATTTTAATTTGATATTTTTCGATTTCTTTTTAATTTTTGAGTGGAAGCATTTTTATTATTTAGGTTATAAAATTAATGCGAATCATTCACCGAAATAAATATATGATGATAATACAAAACCTAAGCTAAATTAGTAAATAAAGCTAAGTTAAGGTGAGTTTAATCCTACGTTTTCTTATGTATAAGGTAAATTCTCTCGGAATCAGTCATACAAAAATATGTGCGTTCTCTTCACAGCAACTGAATGCGTTTGTAGCTAGAATATACTCATGTTACTCTTGAAAAATCAATTTCATATAAATCAAACATAAAACAGTATTAAAAAACTCCACAAAATCTCAAAAACAAACCCAATTTCCGAACGAATGCAACTGCAAAAAGGCATATCTCATTACATTGTACGCAATAAAAACGACAAATCATCGAGCGATGTTTAAAACGCGGACATCGCTGTCGCATTTAATTTAAGAGCGGCCGCGATGAGCGCAGCGATACGCGGAGCGATAACCGATGGAGCCGTGCTGCGTGATTTACTTTACGAGACGGGATAGTTGCGATGCATTTTTTAATGGTTTAACTGTACATAGTATTTAATATGTTATAGTAAGGTGGTTCCGTAGTTCATTTCTTTAATACCTGAGATGTGTGCGCGAATACCGAACCAAAACCACTAATGCAGCAAAGAAAACTGCGTGAAATTTTCGAAAGCATCAATTTTTTTTTGTTTTCAAAGAACGATTTATCAATTAGCACTCCTCAGAATATTTTTATTTATCTGATAAGCTGGACAAAACAAAAGCTCTTTAATATTTATTTTACTGTAGAATTTCATCCATCATCATCCATCCATCAGCCAAAGGAAGTCCACTGCTGAACATAGGCCTCTCCCAATGATTTCCACAGTGACCTGTTGAATTTCAGAATTGAATTGAATTGTAGAAATTATTGTTGTATTGTAGAATTTCAGTTCCACAATATTCCCATACTACAAATAATTCAAAGCACTTACGTTTGTGAAATGAAACAAAACTGACCATAAACATCTCTATAATTATCTAACGCAATCAAATTCATTATTCAATTAATCCTCCAAATATCTACACAACACAAAATAGCCCTTTGTACAACCACATAAAGATTTATGGATCCACTTAATATTATAGAAACACGACACCTCAACATCACTTAAGTTTATCATTACTAATTAACAATATGATTGTCCAACACAAACCTATACACTCCGTTATCTGAAATTTATTCATTTTGGAATTAAAATTAATTGTAAGTTATTTATGTATAGGTAAATTTATGGCGATACAATGCATAATGTTAGAATTAGACGATATTTCGTTTGTGTTTTATGCGTTATAAATTATTTATTTGAATACGTATTGTAGTTAATGCTTGTTGGGAAATATTGTGATGAACGAAATATCACGTGACATCATGCAGTGATGCTTTTGTTTAACGGGATCATATACTCGTAATATGTCTTCGAAATGTACTCTGTTTCAGAAGATTCATAATGTATTTAATTAAATAACGTCACAAGTATTTTACTGTTAGAAAATGTTCTTTATAAACGAGTGAAATTGTGGAAGACACAGAATAAGTTATATAGCACAAGAGGTGATTCTGTTAAAAAGCTGAATTCAAAATGCGTCATTGAAGATAAATTGACGTAATAAAAACATTAAACATAGCTGGCCTAGTGCGGGTTGGCGGACTTTACATACCGCAGAAATTCTTTAAAATCGCTACGGTGTGCAGGTTTCCTCACGATGTTTTCCTTCACCGTTATAGTGCGTGGTGGTTGACTATCAATACACACATAACTCCAAAAAGTCAGAGATGTGCCCTGAGATTTGAACTCGGGACCACCGTGAACATGTAGACAGTCGCGTCTGGTCCGTTACCAACAAGCCACCACGCACTTATCTTTACCATACCCAAAATTAATAAAAGATAAATAAAGCACTAATCTTATACTCATTGATAAACATGCATATTAATATTGGAAAGCGGTAATAATACGTTTTGGTGGCATTAAATCACTCTTATATCAGACTAATAATATTAATCTGTATACATTATCTGCAGCTAATTATAAAGTATCGACAGCTGTTATTTCGACTTGTTATTAATACGTTTCAAATGTATTGGTGAAAGATGATTTTTTGAAGTTAATAAATTGAACTTGGCCAACCCATTTGCATTGGTGTGAGACCCAAATCCTTTTACAAAACGTGGGCATGGCATACAGATATAAATGTTATGTATCCAATAAATTAATCATCGTAGTTTTACTCCAAATTGCTTTAACTGCGGGCTGTGGATCGGAAGGATTTTTTATTGCGATGAGTGGTGAGACGAGCATGCCATTCGCCTGATGGTAAGCGATACGGCCGCTCATGGACAGTAGCAACACCAAACAACACTATGAATTACAAAGCAATGCTTGGCATTCCACTGCGCTCGCCACCCTGAGTCATAAGATGTTAAGTCTCATTATGTCCAATAGTTACTCTGGCTACAATGTCCTTCAAACCAAAACAACAGTATTTACAGTCCTGTTTGGCGGGAGAAATAGACATTGCGGTGGTACCTACCCAGGCGGCTTCTCACATATGAGAGACCTACCACTAGTAAGGTGCACTAACAGGATGCAAGTTTAATGTCCACAGCGAGACAAGATTTTGTGTTACCCGTTTTTATTTTGTCTGTAGGGTCAGATCTGTGTAATCTTCAGTGTATTAATTTAATATACTATAATATGAACCTGATGAAATCATAAAAATAATTAAAAAATGTCCCACAATAACTTAAGTGTAATTTTTAAACATATTTGCCGGTAGTATACTTTCTTCATAATTTGTTTTACATTACTAACGAAGATCACAATCGCTCTGACACATTGCCATTATTTAAATTTTTAAATTCATTTCTTAATGACAAAAGTCGAGCCCCGTTAAAGCCGCTTTGGGGCAGGGCTGTCAGCTAAACGATATTTAGCATATTTTCCGATAAGTACTAGTGCAAAATTTGTATACATCCTTAAAAAATGCTGTAATGTCGGATGATAGTACTAAACCGTTGGCATAGTTTTAATCACAAGTTTAAATCTAAGTTCTTCACATTCAAAATTCTGTGGAAAGATGCAATACACAGTTCACGAGAAGGTCATCTTAGTTATTTGATGTTTGAACTTCCAATAGTCGCATAGTTGAGATTTTCAAAATATAAGAACCATTAATCCTTTACGCCAGAAATATATCTTCAACATCATACATCCTGTTTGGGGTTAAGCAATGGAGTTGACTAATTACCAGGTGGCCGCCATTTACCGTTAATATCCCACAAACAGGCAAAAACTCAACACAGCCCTAAGCATCTGCTCATTCATGTAAATCAGAAGAATTTTTCTTATTCATGACAATGTATTAAGAATAACATTATGATTTTAATGTCTTAAAAGGTTGAGCGGACATTAAAATTTATGTTCTGTTTATATTTATAACGAGACCACAAATCTGTCTGTTGAATTATTTACAAACATGCGTGTAAATGATAAGATGTAGCGAATACTATTGTTGACGGGTCCCAAGTGTGAAGATTTAGCATGTACCTATGAGTTGGACTAAACTATATTCATCTTCAAAAAATATAAGAATAACCTTTATATATATAAACAACATGTTCTCGATGGTCGCGGGTTCAAATCCTAGGGCACACCTCTGACTTTACGGAGCCGTATGTGTATTGATAGTGAATCACCACGCACTATAATGGTGAAGAAAAACATCGTAAGAAAAACTGCATACAGCATACCATGGCGATTTGTTAGAATTTCTATGGTATATAAAATCCGACAACCCGCACAAGGCCAGCGTGGTGGACTATACGGCCTAACCTCTCTCAATCATCCTCGATTGTAGAGGAGACGCGTGCCCTGCAGTGGGACGCTTATGGGCTGATACAGTAACCTTTACCCATGTACATATACTCCTCAGTATAAACTACTAGCAAACACTAGGCTACCGTATCAGTCAAACCCTGCCTCTTTATCTTTAGATACACCGTCCCGAAGTCGCAATAATTCCTTAGGCAGAAACAGACGAAAAAACCTAGTAGGATAAATGTTGGCAAGTCGAAATTTATATAAAAAAATTAAATATGTGAAATTCATTTACCAGTAACAACAAAATTAATTACACGACGCATACACTCTCTTTTTACTAAAAAAGAACAGAAAACCCAAAAACCAACCGTAAAAAAGCAAAATATCAACAAAACTAAAAAACCACGACGCAAATATCAATCAAAAATACAAATGCAATAATTGGTAACAAACATAACATCTCGAATCGATTAAATATCGTTTAATTGTTACAGAAAAGGAGAAATCCGATTTATCGCGAGTGCAAGTAATAACATGCACCATGCCATTTGAAATTAACAACTAAATGAGCAGCGCGCCGGCCCGCCGTGGTCACGGCAATGTGAATTAGGTTTGTGAGGCGAATTCTCATATCGGACGATAAGCAATTGTTGGACGCTCGTTTGTATTTCAATTTGAATTTTAAGTTTTGCTAATTCATTTTTGTAATTGTGAGTATTTTTCTAAAAAGTTTAAATTGAGTTTATGAGGTTTTTTAGTTTAGGGTAATCTTTAATAAATATACTACTTTGAAATAAAATGTTTTAAACGTAGTCCTGCGAAAAAATATCTTAAAATCCAATAGACAAAACAAAATCTGGGCCCTGAACCTGAACAATTCTTAAATAATCTTTTTGAATTTTAATACCCAATATTTCAAAAAGGCTTTGAGTTATTTAACTTCACAATACGAACTTATAAATTAAAAAAATAAAAATTGTGAAATGTTTTTCTGATAATTATGATTTATTCCAAACCTTATTATTTTAAGTAGCAAAGTGCAGTAACTGCGGGTCTGTACTCTTAAACAAATATATGATCTATGCAGGCCGTTCGTCTTTCATATAAACGTGGCGTACGTGGTAAAGTAATATTGAAATTGTGTTGTATTAAAAATGAATAGTATACAAATTTTCTTTTTTTATTTCCAGATGAACCAAAAGTGCAAAGTGTGTGGAGAGCCGGCGGCCGGCTTCCATTTCGGCGCGTTCACCTGCGAAGGATGCAAGGTATGTACTTCCACCATTAAAAATCATATTGTATAAACAAATACATTGTTATGACAGCCTTTGTGGCGCAGTTGGTTAAGAAGCGCATGTGAAACGAACTGGAGGATTGGATCCCTGAAGCGAGGCCAATGTTTGTGTAGTCCATAGCCAACAAAAAGTTTTGTAAGATGAGAAAATGTCCCATAGTATCTAGTGCGCACGAAAATAGATTTGATACCTTATTGTGGGGTCAAGTCTATGGTCTTTACACATGTATGTGGCTGCTGGGTGTATTTGTGTGTTAGGCAAAAATAATGCTAAGTAAATTCTCCAAACACATTAATTTCGGGCCTGTCGCAAAATTGTAAAAGAAAACATTCTGAAACATGCACTGCTGTTTTCCGACTAGATAGATTTAAAGGTCATTGCGGAAAGTGATTCCTGGACATTAACGACCTTATTCAGACAATTGTAAAATCTATTTAGCTATTGAATGTTTTGTCTTCTTCATTCAAACTGAATTCAAAAGTCGTTAATTAAATAGGTTTTAACATTTATGGACAAGGTCGTATGAGTGTTCAATGTTCAGCAATGCCATGCAGTAATTAGATTAAACGTCCTGAGTGGTGCCGGCCCAGTATACAAACAAGCATGAGGCTCACCATCAGACATACGACCAGTTCCTCTGATCATTCTCTCATTAAAACACTAAATTCTCACCTCATTAAAAGCCATACTGACGTGCGGTCACGCCAATCCATCAATCAAGTATCCTTCAATAACTGCCCAATTACCGAGCCTATTCTCATAAATTACGTTAATCTAACTAAATGCAACATAATTATGTATATTATTTAAATTAATATTAGGAAATGAAAACCGGAATCGTAGATTTCAACAATCGTATCAAGGATTATTGCTTATTTCACAATGGCGTGCGTGAAACGCTGAATTTGTTTAAACGTTTAAACCAATATACTAATTGTTCTTCCAACATCTACCACATAATATCCATAAGAAATTTATTGAGAAAATTCGATATCTTCATCTTAGCGACAGGAGATTCACTGTTAAATACAGACTTCTCAAAAAGTCTCAGCAAGGTCATGGAAGTGATTTGAATTAGGCGACATGCTTATACCTTATACATTAGATGATCTCCCCGTTGAATAATAAAGTCAATTATCGCCTTAAGTTATTTATACCTCAAGAATTGTTCGATTTATAACCTCATTTTCCACACCATGTACGTTGACACTAGACCAAAATAAGTCCTTACTATTTAATAAACCGCACCTCACCATAACACATCAAATTGCGTCACCATTCGATGGCGCGGGCACGCCTCTGAATATAAAACGAAAATAAATCAATCGATCACGAGAGTGCTAAATTAAATCGTTTATCAAGCGTTTACAAACGCCAGTGCGACAGACACGCCGGGCGATATCACGATTGACTTAATAATATCGATAATTACACGTAATTCCGATAAAGACATCCCGCAGCACTACTACAACTTTGTATGACTAATTACAACCCTATTACATCGGCGATAAAGTCTAAATTAGGTAAATGTTTAGGGATGCACGTCCGGGATACTCGCGTCAATAATTCGATCAACAATTACGCGATGTTATGTATCGATTTTTTTATATCGATACCAAGAAACTGGAGTGGAAGATATCCGTTGCGTGTTGTTTGTTTTACGATGCAACTCGATTCGCCGCCGGAATTCGATTGCTATTAATTTTTTATCGATATACCAGGTATGTGGATGATTTATTGTGTGCGAATGCCAATTTAGAAAATTAGTTGTTTATGATGTAATTGAAGTATGCAAAGTTGTGCATGATTATGACCTTATAATTAAGGTTCGGATGGGTCCGGTTAGTTTTTTATTGCAACTGGCTATTTGAGAGTTAATTTCAGTGTTTGCAGTCATAAATTAATCTGTATCAACGCTATGATGTTATTTGTTTTGATTTCGAACTATAATTATATTTTCGTTTCGTCTGTCCAGCCTTTATAACAAGCATTGTATCGTTAATGCTGCAATCATTATGAATATTCGAACGGTGACAATTTTTCGCCATTTCCGTCTTTGGTTCTACTGACAGCCGACTGGATCTCAATCCAACGTCACATCCGCACAAATTCGCTATTAAACATAGGCCCCTAATTCTCGCCAAAGAATTTTGCACAGTGCTCTTTAAAACGTCTTGTCATGAACCCTACTACATTGAAAACAAAAAATCTATATTTTTTTGTAATGAAAAAATCTAAATTTTTCTTTTAATTTTTTTGAGGAATTATTATTTTTCTTTAATATATGAACCAAGTACATACATAGTAAACAAAATCCTAAACCAATATCAACACAGTTTTAGCAAGCCGCCCAGGGCCCAGCGTTACGTAAAACGTTTGTCAATGCAACTGGAACACGGCGTTGCGTTGCGCAACGGTTTTTATTGTAAATGTCTTCGCAGGATGCGTTGCCGGCTGTTTGGCGATTCGGCCGATTAACCACATTGCTGCGACATTGACCCGCTTGCGGACGTGTCATTTTATATGATTGCTGCTTTGGGGTTTGCGAATATTTTTTAGGGTTCCGTAGACATTCACCGAAGACACCATAATACTAAGTCAAAACGGAGCAATATTTTTGTCTCTGTCATACATTTACGGGAATGTCTTGTAAACTGTAATAAGTAGTTGGCAGAATTTTCATAGCTAAAAGATAGAATATATGTACTTAATGGCGAATTTCGTAAAAAAATATAAGGTTTGAGACGTGCGTGTCTTAATGGTGTCAACACGGTATTCAACCTAATATCATTATCAACATACGAATAACAAAAACCTGACATTAACACTATATTGAAACACACTGCATCAATCATCAATCCATTTGAACCTGCGTACTACCGGATCAACAAGACCCACATTACAGTTTACATAACGCTAATCCAATTTGTAGTTAACCAGACGAGATAAGATCGGATGGCGCGTCATGGTGTTTGAGTCCGGGTGAGGCAACCGACGCAGCCGCCGGAAAATCACCATCGACATCGAAACGCTTTATATTGGTTCGACGCAATGCTGTTGCATTGTTATCTTATCCTTCGAGATTTAGTTTCGGTAATTTTGGAGCGTTTTGTAATTGTGCAATATATTTTGAATTAAATGGACGTAGATCTTGTAGAGATTTAGATTAATGTACGTTGTAACAATGATTTTATTCCGGAGATGGACGCTGCCAACAGCGACATAATTAAACTTTTAACTACTGCAGTTGTACCGTAAAATTATATTCTAGTTTTGTAAAGTTTTTGTTCAAATAAAGATTATTATTTATTTATTCTATTGGGATGTGTGGCTTCTCTTGGGGTGAGGGTAGCCAAATATATTTACTTCATGTGATTAACAGTAAAACAAAAGTAGGTTTATAATGTTTAATTCATTTAAATAAAAAAATAAAATTGACTATAGTTATGAAATTTTTTAATGAAAATTTGAAATAGTAATTTCCTTTCATTATAATACACAAGAAGAAAATGCCACAAGAATCAAGCCTGGCAATAGATTATTTTGGGTGATGAACCATAACGAAGCAAAAATATTATACAATACTTAATTACATTAGTTGAATCACAGGTGTAGTGCTAGTTAACGCAGTAATCGGAGCACACTTCCCACTATTCAGTATTCACACGTTTTTCCTCGAGGCGCGCATCAATCTCAAACGTCACTACTATTAAGATATTATCTTTTTAAACATTGATATGTCCATTTTAAATATCACGGTTACGTGTGCTAACTTGGTAGTTGACGTGGTATTACGTCCTAATTATATTGATCACGCGATCACGTGTAAAGTCGTCTTGAGCTTAAATTTCATTGATTCGTCGGTTGGTAGCAAATAAAAATTATGTAACCTCATGCAAATCAATATGCAATCTCTTTGGTTCAGGTGGAGATTACAAACCGCGAAATATTGTGGACTGAAAATCAGTAATCAGATGAATCTCCGTCCTTTTGCTCTTTTTCAATGTGTCTAACGTCTTAATAGTTTCCCTAAAACACAACTATTACTTCTCATTTTACTACCCTCATTTAATTCAAATCGTTCTGATTTTCTCTTCGTTAATTTTGCTTTCACGCTCCCCCTGATTATGGCATGTATTGTTTTTGTTACTTCTTAGTAATTGAGATCATCTAGTTCATCCAAATACCCAGTTCTAATTCACACAATGGCAACGACAGCAGACGATAGGCGGGCGTTCGCACGACCGATCGTCTCGTCTCTCGCCACAAATTATTTTCAAATTTGGAGCACATTTAAATTGCGGTAACGCACGCGAGGAAACGTCAAAACATCACCGAGACGTTTTGTTTCGTAAGCGGCCAGTAATAAATCATCGCTACTAATTTGCTTTTAAAGGTTTACCGGAATTATCTGTATGTGTAATCGGGCATTGTGAGGGACAATCGGCGTCGGTGGCGCCGCGCCGCCATTGTGCGGCCAGCGGCGGAAACTCGCATGAAAGGAACCGACCGCGTTCGTAATTTGTCAACCCGCTCTTTAAGAAACACAAAAGAGACCATTAATGGTTAAGTTAAATTAATTGGACTTTTATTTTAAACGTAATTGGCCGAGCTAAGTGTCGCCGTTTAGCGGAATGATCGCTTTGTAATTAGCATCGGCGGCGGGTCGCGAGACGTTATTGATTCCATGATAATTAAATTCAAAATTACTCTATTACCGCGAAAACATTTGCTATGTACCGTCTAGTGGTCAAATTAATTAACCGCATTTGTGCAATTAGTATGAATTAGTGGTTTAATTTAGTCGGAACACAAAATGTCCGCGAAAACATATGCTAATGTCCAATCTGAATTAGTAATCTGCGGACTCTGTTGAGCACTAATTAATTCATTTAAAATTATTTTAAATTGATTAGTATAGTTTATTTTATTAATCCCGCATTTAGATTCATCAAGCTAATGACAGATCGACCTGATTATGTATAATTTAAATATTTTTAACTAACGACCGCAATGCAAATAACTGGATCCGCATCCGTGTTGTATTAAGTTCTAATAAACCTCGTTTATTGGCCCACACTTTCCTCTAAGCGGCCTTGCGTTGTCCAATTAAAAAATTAGATCAAAAACAAAACGATTTGTCGCAACGTCGCATTCAATCGTCAGTTTGCGATATAATTCACGGGCTGCAATCGATTCGTCTCGTCTCTATTCCGATTCCGAATTCGATTCTTTCGATTTTGAATTTTAATTCTTTAATTATAAGTCGACAATCGATCGATTAATGTCATTGTTTACAAAGGACGTTGTTGAAATTGTCATCGGACGCAACTGTTGGCAAACACTCGTACTTATTGGAGCATAGAAATAATTTTTATTCACGTCACGGCGTCCGCGGTGCCGTCGGTCCAACATGTTGTACTATTAGTTTATTGCATAATTTATAAGATTTGTGTCGGGTTCAAGGATCGCTAAGTCAATGGTGTACGAAATTTTGGTGTTAGGTCAGTAATTTCATGGTGTTTATGACATTTTATAATTCATTAAAGAGACTCGCATAACTGCGCCCAATGGTAAGAGATAATCATCGGTCGATTTGGACGTCGATGTGCTTATCAGACGCATGGTAGTGACTTCGCCAAGCTATAATAAAAATTACAACAACACAGTTTTGAAATTGATCCAAATAACAACTCGAGAAATTTAAAGAATCAAATGCCTTCTCTCATCTCCGAATTATAATTTCACAAGCTCACGTCCAACAAAAATGTTCGTTAAATATCATTATTCAAGTTCCTGGTGTATACTTTATTGCACATTATCGACGCTTGCTCGCTAATAAGCATTTGCGTGCGGGTGCAAGAGAGGTTAAACTTTATGTCTACCGTCAATTAGGTACTGTTCAATTGTTCAATTTCTCTCAACGACCCACCTAAACTACTCCTTTAGGTAACCGAGTAGCTCTAATCATCATTAACGTTTAAACTTTTTGCTTCATCATTATATCATAATTTACAAAAAAAGAACCTGTCCGTAATGTCAAATGGCGTCACTCGTCACTCCCTAAATTATTACACGAATAAAATGAATAAAAATGGCGTTCCAATTTCAAATGGCGCACGACAATCGATTTGTAATCGCGGGCCGCATCGATTCACATTAAATGAATAATCGATTGTTCGAATGTCAGAGTTAATCAAAACATCGACTCGCCGCGTGCAGGTCACTGCTTCCGAACGCAAACTTGGGACGACGCGCGCTCGCCTTTCCGAAACGGATAATACCGTTCTAAAAATAAATGTTACGCACATTTTATTAGTGTTTTGCTACCGCCGAGCGGTAAACGCAAGTTTGTTGAACTACCTAGGAGAGAGGTCAAAAATTAAAGATCGCATTATCTGGCCAGTTCTCACGCCCGTTTCGCGTGTGCGTGATCGTCCGTCGGTTCGATTGGGAAAGTCCACACGCGAGATAAACTCGATTTGTCACACTTATCGATATAAAAATAGCATTAAAATCGTTACGGCGTGTGATTCATGTGAGAATCGATTGTTGAATGCTCTTGTCAAAATATTGAATGTATTATTCATGAGGAGAGATTTGGAACGTGGACATAAGAAATATTGTATGTCATCCTTATCATTAACTTAAAAGGGCGAGACAGGGGAAAGCACCACGCCCAATGCTTTCGTTTAATATAGTGTTGTTTGCAATCCAATTTGGGATATTCATTGGAAAAAACACTTAAGCAATAGCGATATGAAACCGCTTTATCAAGTTATTTGTATATGAAATTCTAAACAATTTGTTTCCTTTTAAACAAAGAAAAAATCTTAATACGAGGTTTAGTTGCAATCCTTAAGACAGTATTATCTTTCAATACTACGATCTATATAATCCAGATTACTGAAAAAAGTGATACTGAATCTCAAACAATACAGAAAGAATGCTGACAAAAGCTGCGGTAGGTGAAAACAAGGCTAAATCACCATAAATATGTTGACCATAACATTTTATACGCCGTTTTATAGAGTCTTAATTGTGGGACACAAACCCCTCGGACCTACTTTACTGCCGTAACAATGTTGCAAGGATCTTCTAATAAAGATAAAACATCGGCGAATATGTTTATACGTAGTAAACACGTGAAAGACGAGATGAGATCGCGATGCCGATGAAATGGAGTCAATTCTTTGTGCATAAACGTCTTGGATTTGATTAAAATGTATGTTATGTTATGGCTGAACCAGTGTTAATGTATTGTAATCTTGACTTTGAGTTGCAATATGCTAACTTACGACTTGACGACTTGGAGCACTTAATTTTGAAATAGTAACTATAAGAATAGACCGCCCATACAACCGCCGATACAACTATTTTAAGTCAGGGTTGAGGCATATTTATAACACCAAGAATTGAAGTTTAAATCATCCCTAGAAATAAGGAATTTATCTAACTCACAACAGAATCAATCAAATGTATTCTGGATTTGATCTCCGACCTCCGATTAGCCCATCTAATCGTCCCAACTGGGTTACCGCATTAAATTACATATTAGTATAAACATAAAATCCTTGAACATTTATGGTCCATCAATAATGAACGAGTCATAAAAATTACATACAGTAGATGTATTACAAGAAGGAATTCATAATGTAATTGTGTCCATTATTTATTATGGAATATCTGCAATTTGTAAGTTCATAATGTTGATGGTAACTACAAGGTAAATCACTTATGACATACATTACATATATACATTATACCTATATATCTGTAGGTGATAAATCTTCAGTAGCAACATGAACAAAGACATCCTTCGGAACGCAACATTATGTTATTTAATTATGATAATTATTTGAGAGGCTTATCATAAGTAGCATACTTGAAATCATCATTTATGTATTATAAACATATATAAGTATGTCTATTATAAGCCTACATACTATGGAGCTCGTTACACGAATTCCTTTGGTATGTGAAGTCCGCCAAACTGCAATAGGCTAGCGTGGATGAGACCTCTTTAAATATAAAGTTGGCACGTGTCCTGCAGATGGTCGCATATGACTTAATGCATTTATATATATTGTATTTATTATAATTTACAGAAGCTAAAATGTTTTTATAATCTCATGAAATGAAAAGTTTCTTTATAGAACACCAAACTCAATGCGTTTACGTAAAAAAATTATGATCAATCTTGCGAATGATTATCAACATAAAAATCGAACGTAGTTTTAATGTTTAGTGTCCATCCTTAATAGCAGTTCAACTAAATATTTAAAAAATAAGCAAGCAAACTTGCGTTTAAAAATATGTTTAAAACAACTAGCCATAAAACGTAGTTTATTTGTCCATTAAAACAAAGCAATACATACTGTAACAACAGTAAGTGTGCACTAGTAATTGCTTCTGATCGTAAATACATCGACTACTCGAATATCTACTTGTGTGTATTTTATTCCAAATTATTAATATCTATGCCAAATTACTACTACCAGCCATCTTTTACGTTACCAAAGAATGTTATAAGCTATGAGAAAAGTCTGTCAATACACATTTTGTAAATCAAATTTGTATATGTGCACCAAATACAATTAGTTTAATGAAAATAAATCCAAAAAATATGTTTATATGTATAATGATTAGCTACAATTATCGAATAATCTTAAAAGTGACATTACTTAATCACTGTAATACGATAACTACCACTATCATATTTATATTTAAGTAAGTGTCGAACTCAATTTTCTATGCGTATACCTCTTTAAAAGACACGTGGCGCCATCTATATTCGCACAACGACACTATCGGCATACCGCCTGCATGCGTGTGCGCCCTCGCTTGATTTATGCATTTTTTAATAGCAACCTCTCACCGACGCATCTTTCGCTTTACGACCTCTAGACTATAAGGATATTTTATGGATTATATGTTTCGTATAAAATACTCTATTAGGTGATCTTTTAAACTCGGGTTAAAAAGTATTCTTTATGACCTGGTAATGAGCAAGTGAGTTTAAAACAACTTCTGGGGAATATTTGGTGTGCTGCCAGATTTTAACAGTAGAGAGAATCTGTATCTCTTTCAGCAACCCTGTTATTGTGTTCGTTTTTTCTAAGACACTATTAGGAGGTTGGGTCATACATGCTATAGACAAGAAAACAACCGTTTGTAGTTTTTAAAGTATATGCTATAATTGATTTTCATTGTTGCCTGTGACTTTATTTAATATAACAGTTTCGTCTCATGCATAAAAATCGTAATAACTCTTACAAAGTTTTTTTTAAACACAATCGCCATCTCACTGCCTAGTTTATCAAACGTTCTACAATGTTCGTTAAGTCTTTACCTGCCGCAGTCTATATATCTTAAATACCAGGAAACGAAGTATTCCCGGGAATGATCCATTTATTCCAGCCACGCAAACTATTACGCATTCCAAATTTGGTAATAATTGAATATCCCAGCCGCCTATTACTTATTCTACAGCTCACTCTAGAGTCTAGACGTGAGCTCAAACCCGTCAAACACAACACCCCAATTATACCTAAATAGCTTTAGATTGAATGAGGCTGGTGGGCGTTCAGTTAATAGAACAGTTTAAAATAGCTCTACTGTGTATTACGTTGCGTATATGTGCGATAAAATATATCACAGTTTTACTTTTGATGAAATTTTTATTGCTTATGTAGCACCAACTTTAGTTAAGTTCCACGATGAGAAAGGTTCTATGCATTAGTTAACACTGCTGGCATTAAAAAACATATCTTGCTCTTTTTTTTATATTTTGGCAGTAAACTAAGTAGAGAAAACAATTGTTTCAATAAACAAGGCTTAAAAAAATTCACTGACAGTCTCCTAAATTTGGACTACCGTTTAGTACTAGAGAACACATAAAAGTGTATAGGTGAGGCGTCGGAGGTGAGAGGTCCTGGCCGGCGCAACACTCGCCACCCGCGCTTGCACAACCCGCATTACGCGCCTCTTATGCGACAGTACTGTCACGCACACAACGGTTTACAAAGTATTTAATAAACGCAGTCTGATAAAGTATCCACCGAAGTAAAATCGTTATCTCTTGCTGGTTGCATAATTATCCCGGCTATTAGTCCAGGTGGAATGCTGAATGAAAAAGATAATTATCACTTAACTTTCCGGATTTATTTAAAAATGGCATTTATAAAGTCTAGTACGGAACACACATTTGCCTGGGCTACGACGAATTTTCCGCCTTGTACGATAGTCTATCCGTGGGGTCACTAATATCCTATGATAGAACTCGTCAGCGATCTCCTTCGAAGAACGAAACGCAACAGCAAAGCTGTCGCTTGGTATTGGGCTTTATACCTAAGACAAAGGCAACACCACTGTTGACCTGACAACTGATTAGTACACCAGCCTCCACATAAATAGCTACAGGTACTCTTCACCGTTGCTAAAATCTAGTAGGCGATAACATTATTAATATGCTCATTGCTTAAAACCTGGTTCAGTACTTTTTAAACACTTTTGCAAATAACGCTACAGCGAAGAAGCGACGCAATTACGCAGGGCGCTCGCCGCGCGCTTCACTTATCTACACTATTAATTATAATATCATAGTGAATGATCGTGCACACATTCATTTTTAATTGCAAGCCTTTTCGTACATTAATCGGACATTAATTAAAGGATGGTTTCACGAGGATTTTGTAATCTATTAACAGGTTGCCGATACAAATGAGCTCTTTAAATGTTTCCATATTTTATGTATGATGTATGTCTTATTTCCTTTTACTGTAAGCCTATTATCCGTTGGAATATAATTTTGTAATGAGCCATATACATATTCACTTACAAGTATACATATTTATGTCCCAGGTTCGGTCTTGTTAAGTCGAATAATTTTTGTATTTTGAAATAATGTTAAAAAAAATTATTTTAAGATCTTTTTTGCTATATCCATCAGTCGCACACAAAGTCTTGACCATTTAAGATACAAGTCTCGTGTATCGGTTGCCTAAACCTATGACAGACTCGTCGGTCTCACTACACCCACAACCGAAACAAAAACTTATCGAACACACATCTATGAGTCACATGGTGTTTCATGATGAGTGACATGATGAGTCACATGATTGACAATCACAGATTAATTATCTTTGACAAACTATTGTGACCATAAAGGTATTGTATATCAATATTTTATTTATTTATAAATTTTACAAAATAATTACATCTAACGTATCACATAGTAAGTAATGAAAAACTAACAAAGATTTGCCAACAATGCTATGATCTGAATCCATATTTGGCCGCGTCCATGTCGTTGTTGGTAAAGATCCTAGCTTTAAATCGAGAAACTATGGATTTGATTCCCAACAAGACAAAAGTTTGCGTGATTCACAAGTATTTTTAGTGTCTGGGCGTAATGAGACCAAAAAGTCTCTCGTAGTTTTAATACCGTCGACATAAAACATTTATTTTAGAAAAATCCTCTTTATCTCAACTATACATGTTTCAAAGGTTGACTGGTAGAGAATGCCTACATAAATTATACATCAAGTTTAAATAAATAAATAATAAGACTTTGTGTGAAGTCAATTCTACATATATCTAGGATCTTAATATGTATTTTTTTTATTCTAAGAAATACATACAACGCTACAAAAACAACCTCAAACCACCAAAAACAATTTTAACATCCAGTACAACCACTTATCGCCATTAAAGATACGTTGGCTCAATTTAAACAAGCCCGTTGCCACTCAGACGCGTGTCAAACATTGCGCCAGCTTTGCAACTTGTCGCCGACAGAATCACAATCAAAATCGCGTCATACTCGAAGAATCCAATCTGAAACAATGACATTTTTAGGCGATAGGCCTCCGTGATAGGAATTAAATGAGGTGTGAATGTGATGTGCGAAATTTGACCTTAAAATTTGGATGCTAAAGGACGTTTTTCTGTGAGCAAGGTTAGATTTGACTTTAATTGTATAATGTATTTGATTTTTGGAAAGCTATCTCTGCTTGTGATTGGTGGTAATTTTGGTCTAGACGCTAGTTGTCTAATTTATACTTTAGGTACGAGTGTTATTACTTTAGGTAAATACCCAAGAAGTTATAATAAAACAGGACGTTTGTTTTCAACATTTTCCTTGATGAAAAATCCTTGTTAAAAATAAATAAAACCCAATAGAAACCAGCTCATTAACAAAATTCACTTGTCAAGCTCAAAATTCTCAATCACTTATCACTTAAACCTGTAAAAACGTAAAACAATACATTACGTAAGCCAAAATCAAGGTCCAATGAAACCAAAATGGTTCAGCAGACCGGAACCGAACCCGCACAGCGCGGATGTGACGTGGTGGCGTGAAAAAGACATTTGCAACGCGTTTCACTATCGTCCGCACGCGGTTCAGCGGGCGCCAGCGGGCCGTGTAAACGCCGCCTTACATAGCAATTGTCTCGTAACACCATTGTATCGGGACAGACGAAATCACTCTTAGATTTACACATTGCCGATAATACACACGTTACGGTCACACAATCCTGACCTCATATTAAATTTTGCCTCACTGGTATCGCCAACAAGACTTATCGGTCCCACGAACACCCAGACCCGAAACAAATACCTGTATATCACACAAACATTTGTCTCGATGTGGGGATTGAACCCGCGGCCTGTCATTTCACAGCCCGCGTCTGAAAAACTGCGCCATGCAGCCTGCATGTCAATATATGTATATATATCTAGAAACAGTTATGACGAAATATCTGATAAGAGTACCTAACACACAAATTGCAAAAATTAATCCTGTGACCCAACGAGTCGTAAGATACACAAACACAGACTATAAATAATTGTATAACACTGTTTTATATAAGTGCAACATAATTAATGCTAATTGTGTTTATAAAACAGTGATAATTGCTATAATATATTTACCTAAGAGGTTTTATTTATAACGTTTTATAGTTTTATCCGCGTTTTCAATTGGAAATATTAACAAATTAGTTTAGACGAAAAAACGCAGACTTTACGTATATTATCTCTATCCAAAAATCTTGTTAGACTATTGCTCTATAACTTTGTAAAATAAAGAGTTCTATCTAAACTAAGCATTTACAATATAAGAATGATTTATGAAAGAATAATTACAGCTATTCATAACATATGATTATATGGTACATGATTTTGTTAGCAAAAAACATGTATCTCTATTATAAAGTTAGACAACGATAATTCACTAGCAGAAAAATACGAGATAATCTGTGTACACATAGTCACCTTTACTTTATATTATTAAGAAGCTACCTAGTATGTTTACAACAATATTAATATTCATTTCTCTGTCTTTACAGTCATTCTTCGGGCGATCATACAACAACCTGAACTCAATCACGGAATGCAAGAACAACGGCGAATGCGTAATCAACAAGAAGAACAGAACAGCATGCAAGGCCTGTCGCCTGCGCAAGTGCCTCATGGTGGGCATGTCCAAGTCGGGCTCGCGGTACGGCCGCCGCTCCAACTGGTTCAAGATCCACTGCCTCCTACAGGAACAGCAGCAAGCCGTCCAGTCGCAGTCACCGCCACGCGTGCCCTCCTCGCCCCACCACCTCGCACCGCCCTTCCCGCCACACCTGTTCCCTGGACTCGCCAGACCAAGGACGAAAGAAGAACTAGCGCTCCTAGGCTTAGATGAGTATAAGCCACCGTGTTCAGGTTCCCCTGACTCTCATCGAAGCGGATCCTCTCCAAAATTAGACGAAAAGAGCAGAATGTCCCGGCCACCGGACCGACCCCTAACACCGCCCCGAGACGCACTGTTCCAACTGCCCTTAGCTAATATAGCTTCCTTGCCTCACTTCCCACACTCCCCGTTCTTACCGCCCCCGCCATTCAGCCCGTTCCCTGGAAGCCATCACTTGCTATTCCCTCCCGGTCTCCACCCGATATACTCCAGACATCTGCTGGACCACGCCGCGCTGCGCCAGGCTGCGGAAAATAATAATGATGTCCGGATCGACGACCACAACGCCGATTCGTCAAAGCGATTCTTCTTAGATGAGATTCTGAAACAGCAGAGAACTACACAGCCTATTACCCAAGAGGAGGTGATCCCTGAAGCTGAGTTCGTTCCTACCCCGCCAGCCGAGCGGAGGACGTCGGAGTCTCCCCTGCAGGAGAACCCTATGGACCTGTCTGTCAAGTCGGATGGCAGGTCGAGTTCGGCGCGGCGGAGGTCGGACGACAGCGAGGTGATCATCCCGGACAATGACGACGCTGAGTCGGCGAGCGCGGGCGCCTCAGCTAGCGAGGAGGAAGACGTGTCCTACTCACAGATCAAGAGGATCAAGCTCCACCCCCTCGACCTCACGACTAAGGTCTGACGGCAGCGACGTGAGACCATGGAGACAGTTCTGATATCAGTGTACGTGTAACGTGGCCAGTAATGTGGGATTGTGATTTAAATTAAGTAGGCAAAGACAATCGAGCTCGTGTGACGTCATGAAAGATTATATCCAAAAAATATTATGTAATAAGTAGATTAAGTTGGAAAAATGTTAATTGGTATATGTGCCCGGTTGATGGTTTTGTACAAAAACGAATTTGTAAATAATAAATTATTCTTTTTTTATTCTTTTCGTGTATAGACTAAGTTAGATTAGGTTTAGTTAGCAATTTTTGTTTGAATAGATGCCGGGTGTTGTGACATTCCGTTTGCTGAAAATCAGTTAAATAAATAAATGAGAATATATATTTTTTATTATTATTTTTGTATAATTCCAATATAATTTATTCAATTTAGTAGAATTTCGATTGAAGTGTTGTTATGTGGATATTAAAACGTGAACTTCGGGTGCATTGTACATCGTGTGCTATTTTTTACTTTCTTGTTCATCTGCAAGTGTTCATTGAATTCCTGTCAATTCTACTATCAGGGTATTATAAATGTAAATAAATTTCTACATAATAATATAATGATCCTGTTCTACACTGATTTTATGGCACGGACGAATTCTAAAGCTTTTTTAGGCTACATTTGATAATACGTGCTGTCTTGCCTTCCAAAATAAAAAAGGAAATTTTTGACATAAAAAATAATTTAGAAACAATATTAATTTTCGAGTTATTGCCAGTATTTTTGTACCAGATTTAGAAATTATACAATTCAAATAAGTAGCTATACCAGTGATAATATACTTTTATATTATGTAAAACATTTTTTTATCAACAATAATAAAATATGTTGTTTAACATTCCAATAATATTTTTATGTAACTTAAAAGACTGCACATTAAATTCGAATAGAATCATATTAAAGTACATCAGACCTTTTAAAATATAATGTAATATATTTTCGTTAAAAAAATCCAATGCTTAATGTTATTGACTTTGGAAAAGTGTTCAATATCAAGTATAAGTGCCTTATAGGCTTTCATGTAGTCTAAAAAGTATTTTTCTGAAAAAAATAACATCTACAAACAATAAATTAAAAAAGAACATGGAAAATCCAAAACTTTGCTTAATTCATAAGTTTTTTATTTGAATGTCGTTGTTATTTCTTCAGTAAAATATAAAAATGTTACTTAACCATATTATTATATATACTCATAAAATGACAAACATTCCTACATTGCTCAATATTCTATCTATACCTCTGTAAGGCATAGACGATCAATCTGATGCCAAAAACACAACGAAAACGATATAGTTTTATAGGTTACTATCATAGACAAAGACAATGGACTAACTAACCACACAATATTAACCACTAAGGAATGAGACGACGCGATGTTGCGGCCAATAGCTCTCAGTTTTGTAATTGAAATTTTTTTTTTTTATAATTTTATTCGTCGGTTCTACAAGCTTGCAAGCTAATGACGATTCTAGAAACAGACACACTGTCACAGCTTTGTCTTTTTCTACCACTTTCCACCCGTATTGTTTTCCTATTCAGTCCATTTACCTATGTCTATTATACTAAAGATATTGCTAGGTGCAGATTGGTTCCTATCGCCTACGATTACTCAGCGTAATGAAATTAGTCACGAATTTATACTCAAATGGATATTTTGTGATGCGATGTTTTTTTTCGTTTGTAAATATAAGTAGAGAGTTTTAATTAAATGTATGTAATAAATACATTCCACGGAAGCGTACAAAATAAACTATTCATGCACTCGAATTTTGTTTTTTTTTATTATCTGTGTCGAATTTATCATTATCAACCTAAGTTATACAAAGCCTATCGCTGAACATCACTTTCTCTAAATAATGGAAACTGTCAATTACAATTAAAATAAGTTTACACGCAACCTTCTATACATTGGTAATACATTGACAGGTAAAAACCCAACAAGCACACTTATACATACACATCACACATCACAGGAGACCGACGTTAAGCGATAGTTTTGCTGTCGCGTTTCGTTCGGTGAGTGAGACTGGCGGATGCCCAATAGCCTACTTTCCTCTTCCTTTTTCCTTCACGCTCTCCACCTGATCTGATGAACGGAACACATCCATGATCCAAGCGTTGTGGATGTTCATGGGTAGCAGTGATCACTTACCATCAGGTGACCTGCTTGCTCGTTTGCCGGACTTATGCTATAAACAAAAACATAACTTAGTAAATTCATTTAAATTCTATCGGGGTGTCGAAATTTTGAAATACAAAAAAAAATCTATTTAACCCTTTCTTTGAGATATGTAAGTGTCATGGTAGCATGACACCCACATTTCGCTTTGTATGTTCCGTTCCACGATGTGATAGGCAGCAAGCCTATCACGATATCGGGCACAAATTGCTAGCTCCGGGCTAATAATGAACTGAAAAATCCATTATCACAAACTCTTAATTACGATAAATTTAATTACAAGCCATGAGAATTAAATTTAAATAACCTTGTAAAACTGAAACGATTACTACTGATCGTTAGCTTAAAGACGGGGTATGTATGCTGTGAACATTTAAGTCCAAGGTTAAATTCTGGGGTTGAAGGTTTTGTGACGTTCACAATTCATACAGAACTTTCATTCACAATGTAGCCCACATATTTTTTTTTAGAATGACATTAGGATGACATTTATTCAATAATGGAAAACCAAAGAAAAGACTTAAACGCGTTCATAAGTTTAAAAATTATCTCTACCATAATTCTTCCTCTTGAATGAAATATGACTACATATTTGTTGATCTAGATAACTATGCATATAAAAGTAAATCTTTGGAGAAGGCCTACGTTAATTAAAAGACATCTTTACCTTAGCACCACGATGGAAAGGCGACGCTAGAAGAAAAAATACTGTTAAAGGCAATATTTAAAACATATACCCATAAAACTACCTGTATCCCGAAAGAGTTAGGCGAATGCGCCAATAACCTGGAATTGAAACTAGGACGTCATGGCTCAATGCCTAGACACGCTAACGCTGGACTAATGAGGCGAGAATGTGACTTGGTCATAAAAAAATATAAGCTTGAGCAAGTGCAGCGCCGTCCTAACGCTCTGCTAGAAACCCGAACCCGAAACGTAATATATACGTGGGGCACTATACCACCTGTATATGACGGTCGATCTGGATGGATACGAATAACCTAGCAAAAGCAATATACGCCTAACGAGTTTTCGCATAATATATGCTGGTTGACACACGCTTTCCCGACTCAAAAATCCAGTATCAGCCCGCATACGGGCCTCCTCTAAAATCGAGAGCACGATTAAGAGGGGTTAAACCATATAGTCTACCTCGCTGGCCTAGTAGGGGTTTTTTATTCCTAGTCAAATTCCTAACAAGATCCAAACCTCAGTCCGTATTTCGCAAGCACATAAAACACGTGCGCAGGTGCCCACTGTCAATATAAAACAATATAGGTTTTCATGTGTTGCGTGGCGAGTTATGGCGTAGTTATGTTTAATAGTTAATATAGTCGTGTGTGAGCGGCGATCCTTGACCCGGAGACATGAGCACAGGCACATCTCCGCTGACTAACACATACCGACGCTAGATGCGCCTTCATTACTTTTAATATACATCATATACAGATTAAGCTGAGCACAAACTAAGTAATTGTAAGCTTGTGTACTATGTAGTATCATAAACGACGAAAAGCTTTTCGGCTTCTCTGCACTTAATAAAAACGGTGCGGGGATTGATTACAGATGGCCTTTTAACCAACCGCACACAAAGGCTGCCGAATTCTATATTTAGAGTTTTTTAATTGCATAAATAGATCGAGGATAGGAACAATCCGCAAACGGAAAAACGGCTCACTTGCTGACAAGTGATTGCCGCCACCCATAACCATTCACAACACTTGGACATACATGCGTAACTGGCCTCTTAACACGGAAGTGGTAAGAGAAGAAAAGCATTGTGAGAGGACATGGGTTTTGGACTCTCACTTACCGAACGCAACTCGACACTAAAATTGAAAGCACAAGAGCCCAACATATTCCTTCAGCAGTCGAATAAACACTATGTTACAGTAATTAGTATCTGGGACGAAACACACAAGACGAAACGCGTGTATCCTTGTAGCACCTCTGCCTACCCCTTCTAGGAGTAAGGTGTGAGTTCATATGTATATGTATGGTACAGTTATTAGTGTTATTTACGAGTATTGCAATGACTGGCAAGACGAGCATGCCATTCGCCTGATGGTAAGCGATACGACCGCTTATGCACAGTAGAAAAACCAAACAACACAATGAATTATACAGCAATGCTTGGTATTCCACTGCACTCGCCATCCTTAGACATAAGGTGTTAAGTCTCATTATGTCCAGTAGTCACTCTGGCTACAATGCCCTTCAAACCGGAACACAATTTACCACTTTCATGTCCAAACTTAAGCGTACCCACACTATCTCATCCAGCATCCCGTACATCGAAGTTCATAGCATACCTACCGTAAGTGGTATCCACTTGTGTAACAGTAGTAAAGGCTCACAATAATCGCCGTGTTATAGGTCATTTTGTATAGTTGAATACGTAATTTGGAGACCGAGTGACCCGACCGCTCCGCGCATCCTAGCGCAATTCTTTATTTATACACAAATATTCCATGTTTTGTAAAGGTATAGCTTTAGCTTTAGCAATATTATATTTGCAATATAAAGTAACTTGTACGTGGCGTAAGAGACGAGAAGCTTTGAGATGAACGGTGGCAGGTTCGATTTGGACAACGTAATCAATGTTACAGATATTATCCCACTATCAAATGTATCACAAAATACTAATATTGAAACAATTACAATTATATAAAAAATACATACAAACATAAACTTACGCCTTTTTCTTAGAAGGGGTAGGCCGAGATACTACCAAAACACCCACGTTTCGTCTTGTATTTTCCGCCCCACAATGTGATAGGTGGCGAGACTATCGCCATATCGAACGCAAATTCCTGACTCCGGGCTAATAATTCATAAAAGAATGCAATATCACTTTGTCTGACCTGAGATTCGAACCCGAGACCATAGGTTTGCAATCATGCGTCTGCGCCACCGAGGCAGTCAGTATAAAAAAATATATTCGCTAAACACCCAAACACGCCTATGTGCTGGGATCGAAATCGCTACCTCCAATTTTACAACGAGATCCTTACTTCCTGCTACACGTAGACTCCAAAACATCAATAGGTGTAAATTATCTAGAAACTTCTTGATTTGTCTAGTCAAGGAATCAAACTCAAGACTTCACGATCCACTGCCCACAACTACTAATAGTCAAATGAATCGATTGTAAACCACTTAATTTAATTTTCACTATTTTGTGAACGCCATTCCGGCCTAATTACTTGTTAAACACCGACCATCGGAAATGAAATCTTTAACTAATGATCGACTTTGTTACCTAATAAACTGTAACGGAATAGGAAAACATTAATATTTGTGTAGTCTACACATATTATTAGTATAGTCTATAAAAAGATGTATTGATAATCAATCACCACGCATTATAACGGTGAAGGAAAACATCGCGAGGAACCCTGCATACCATAGCGATTTGTAAGAATTTATATGGTATGTAGAGTCCTCCAAGCCGAACTAGGCCAGCGTGATGGACTATACGGCCTAACCACTTTCAATCGTACTCTCGATTGTAGGGGAGGCCCGTGCCCTGCAATGGGACGTATAGGGACTGATACATTTTGATATGATGCTTAAGGATAATTGGCGTGGCACAATTGGTTGAAGAATCAGCTGTTAAATAAAAAGCGGGTTCGAACCCCACACCAAGACAAATATTTTGGGTGTGATTTCTGCGAAAACTAAAAGTATCTTGTAGTTTTTGTAGGTTCATATCACCACTTCATTTCTTTGTACCGCTTAGCAACAGTGTATAAGCACTGATATGTTTCGATTCCAAGAACAAAGTAGCCAGTGAAGTTACAGGGCATTAAGGCATAACAACTCATATTTCGGTGCGACTAGCGCAGTATGTCATACAGTGCTTAGTAATTATCAGATGCGAGCGGTTTAGCTGCTATTTAAGGATAAGCGTAAATCATCATCATCAGTCCGTTGCATTCCACTGCTGGACATAGGCCTCCCCCATAAGCGTAACGTCTAGCATCAAACTATGTGACCTGTTCGTCTTGTAGTTATTAGCAATTAAAAATAACACGTAGGCTCCATCTGGGAATAGAACCTAAGATCTACCAGTTCCAAGCTCAGACAACTAGACCATACAGACGAATTCCAAATAAAAAGTAACTATTACAATACTTGCGATATATTTTTCTCGTTACATCTCCCAAAACTATACTAAAGTGATCAGATTGTTCCCATGTATAAAACAGGCGGTAAAACGCCCAATATTTCTATCGTCCAGGGCGTCTTCAATAAATGTGCTCGAAACTGTATGAACACCAGCTGTAGCCAAAAATATCTCGCAAATTATCATTTAACGTAGGCCATAGGATAATAACACGCATTTTCAAATAAGGCAGATCTAAGCCAAGAATATTATAAGATGCAACAATTAGTGCAATACCAAAACAAAGTAATGTTGCAACGGTATAGACGACTGGATGTGGCACGCGAGCCGCCATAAATATTACGCGACCTCGGAGCGCGCTCGCCATCGCCTCCTCGAAATTAACACCTCCGATATATCATTTATGCAATTCTGTGTTTTGCTTAAAATTTGTTTAGGCTTGGAAATATTCTGCGGCTATCATACCTAGTTACTTGAGATATCTTAATATGCTCCTCAAAAGGTCTGATAAATACAATCACAACTAGAGGGTAACCATCTCTCGCCAGTGTATGATCTAGTTAGATTGCACTGTATCAGCCCATAGACGCCCCACTGCAGGGTTTTTTAAAATTGAGACCACGATTGGGAGGGGTAAGTCCATATAGTCCACCACGCTGGGCCAGTGTGGGTTAGTGGACTATACATATCGTAGAATATCTTTTTAAAATCGCTACGGTATGCAGGTATCCTCCTCATGTTTTACTTCACCGTGCGTGGTGATTAAATATTATATATTTGTATAACACTGTTCTTACCATCGAGTATTGTAAAAATAAACATTTTTGGGATTCTCAAGCATGTCTTTAGATCGCAAAGAAAATATAATTATAGTATAAAGAATACAAGGATTTGTAGAGTAATTATTTACCAGTTTCTTCTATAGCAAAGTGGGAGACAAAATATTGATATAAAGAGGTATATAAATATAGGATAAAAGGCTTTTATAGGTAAAAAGACCGACTATACTACGATTGAATTTGAACAATTTAAAGACATCTTTGAATATTACTATAATGGACTAGTTATACACTTTCCTCTAGATGTTTCGGGTCTGGTAGTTTCGACTTAATTAATCTTTCGTAGTTTCTGTCACGCATGATATAGGACACCTAAATAACTACCGGCTATATGTAATAATAGTTGAATAACTTTACTTCAATTCACCTAATAAAAATAACAGTTGCAATGTTTAAAATTTGAATATACAAATTAGTAGTGAACATGATCAAATTGTTTTAGATTTCTATCATTTAACTACTGGTTATTAAATTATGATAATCGATGCAAGTGTTAAATATAAACTTTGATGATTAAAGTATCGAATTACCGCCTTAAAATGTTGATGAAATGCGAGCTATTTCATGTATTTTAACGCACCGAATATATTAAAGACAGCTGCTTAAACTTCCGCGTACCTTACTCTATATAATACCTACTTATAGAAAGCGCAAGATAATTTATTTCATAATATAGAGAGATTAAAATCCCAGAAAGGTGATGGATATAAGCAGTTTCCGTCAGGCGACTATGGTCTTTGGGGGCGATTTATATTATATTACTAGCGGCCCGGCCCAGCTTCGCCTGGGTGCTTAGATGTTTAGACTCCACTCCACCCCAGAAATATCTTATTCCCGTTAAAACTTTTGTACTCCTGAACTCAACCTAAGTACCTACTATCCCTTTTCCTATCATATCTCATGCCATCTCATCTGGCTCCTTTTCTTTCTCTTACATCCCGTCCCATTATTTCCCATGGAATGCAATCCGGATCCGACCGGTCCCATCGCGTTCGTCCCACTTTATCCCATTTCATCCCTTAATTTCATCCCTTAATGCCTAAATAGGCATGTTGACAATTTTTTGGAATTGCTTTTATTTTGTAGATAGGCCTTATATAAATACGACAAATATCATTTAAAAAATACGCAAACACAAATACTTTGCAAAATTCCTGCTAAAACTTTCCGCTCAGCCACAATTCTGACTACGAAATTGATTTTTTGAAGTATAGTAAACTACTTATTTCTCAAATGTAAACAATGCAAGTTATAACGTTGTTCCCTTCTTGTTGTTCTGTTGTTTAATTCCTACCTGAAACAGCGCTAAGGAGCGCTAAGGAGAGCTAAGCGCTTTAGGAGTCCATTGAGGACAAACATTGTGACACGAGATTTATATATATTAAGATATTAACACTAGGTGGTCAGACGACCTGGTAAAGGTCGCGGGACGTAGCTGGATGCAGGCTGCCTCCAACAGGTCACTGTGGAAATCATTGGGAGAGGCCTATGTTCAGCAGTGGACTTCCTTTGGCTGATGGATGGATGGATATTATATGAAATAGGCTTCATTTAATTGATGATAATAACATTAAACATAAATTTTGAGTACATTTATTTCATAGACGTGCGTTGTATCCCTCTAAAACCAGGCATATTAGGTTTTAAACTTATATTCTCTTAATCGAACCCAAAACATGAAGATATTTCACTTCCAATATCGATCGATGAAGCAATAAATAGTTAACATCAATAAAATTGCAACACAAAATAACAAAAAACAAGGTAAAACAGCAAAAATGTTATAAAACGTCCGTGTACGAGAATGATTAGTTTATGTGTTTGATTGTATTCAATGGAGACATAGGTCATCGGTTCATCATACTCGGATAAGTTTTAATGACTTATTCATGACTTTACCTTGCTGCACGCAGGGACGGAATGAGAGGAAATGTGAGGGTGGTATGACCCACCAGGCTTGATGAATTATTTTTAGACAGTGATGGTAAAATATGCATAAAAGTTGATTCGTTGACTGTAAATTATAGGTTATTCTTATGATGAGGATACTACGATGAAGTAATTATTTTGTAAAGTCAATGAGATTACTAAACTGAAAATCTTGAAGAGTATACAGTGATATTTCTTACCTGATTTATGTATATTTATTCGTCCGCTTTTTAATATTTTAATACATTTCTAATGTCTCGATATAAAATTTATAATGTCCAAAAATAAACTTTACGTAATCTGGAAGCATTTGTGTTCAAAAAATTCATAACATAAATAATAAATTATGAAATATATTAACAATAAATGTATTATTTATTGCCAATATTCCATGATATTTACATCATAACGGTATTGAAAAACTATAAATTAATCATCAATTTTATGATATCTTTTATATAAGTCGTAAAACTGACACAAAATAATACATCTACTGTGGTAAACTAGTCTCAGTGCAATATTAAACGATACAGTTTGTAAAAAGTGAACCCTGTTATTCATAAGAATAGTAAAGTATGGTGAATTAAGTATATATTTTTTGATTTTACGCTTTGCAACCCTTAACATGCTAGAGTGGTGAATTACAGCCTAAGTCCTGTCAATCTCACGCTCAACTATAAAGGAAACCCGAAACTCAGCAGTGGGCCCAAATAGTCCAAAATATCGTGATTTATATTTAACCCCCAAACATAATCCTGAATGCGTCCCTAAGAGGTTTGTTCGTGAGCGAAACGGCGCATCTGCGAAGCGCGCCTTCCTATAAAATGTAAGGTCAGCTAATATTATTTACTACTATGTGTATTCAATAGATTTCTGTACATCACGCCCTGCCCGTACAGAGCGGACAGGTGGAACAAATGGATGTAGTTTTTCTTTGGTATACAGGTTAATCGGTTTGGAAAACTTGATTTTGCCTTAATTTCGTTTACATGGTATTTGATTTAAAATCATATTTATTGTATTTAGAAATAATTAAATATAAGCAATAACTATGATATTACGATATAATAAATGAATAAATTTGCAATATGTGCTCAAACATAACTCTAAAGGACATCTCTATCATCCCAAGATTTCGACCGATTTTTGTCAATGAAAATAATCTATTTTAAAAAAGGAGCCTATTTTCCAAATAGCAGGTACATGTACATCTAGTTCTAAAAAGTAATTTTAGCGTTTATTTATTTTTTCAAACTTAGGACCCCAAAGTTCGTAACCTTGTCACGGCATATAATTAAAGAAGACATTAAAATAGCCTATAGATAGGAATTTATATTTTTGCTACACTATACTATAACAATATTAAGATTCAATTCCAAATAATTATGATCTTTACCCAGTATTCAGTGAGCAACGCACGCTTGAAACATAAAACTCACTTTTACATGCCATTTAGTAAAATTAAATAGTTTTATCAATTCAAAAACGCGAAGACACAGGCAAACTCACAGTGTATTCTTCACAATAGTCGCCCGTTACTTTTGGACAATCACTTCGGGAGAAGCAAGGTCAGGCGGCGGCCACATAAACTCTGACATCATACTATGCATATAACCTCTTCATATATTATTCATATGAAATTTAAAAAGAGCACAGATTGTAAATCACGCGCGATCTTTCAATACCTCGGACAGGTGTAGCAATAAACTTAATAGTCGTTTTTTTTTGTTTTGTTTTTAAACGGTCCGTTTGGCTCCATCATGGCATTTTTGTGGTGTTAACGGGTTTTAAATACGCCATTTTCATTCACTGTTTTTTAATGGTTGACGCCTTTGAGCAAACTCGAACTCGACTAAAATTCTGACGCTTTTTATTTCGGAAAATCATCTATGTCATCGTGTATCGCCCAGCAAGCTTTAAGGTCGCTACTTTTGGCGTTATTTTCACCGCTTCATTTAATTATACCATGGTTTGTTAAAAAGACATTATGAACTGAAAATTTCGCTTGCCATCATTTCCGCGCGGGATAACGTTATTATTTTTTATTGCAATGTTTGGCGAGACAAGCATGCCATTCGCCTGACGGTAAGCGATACGACCGAAATTAGTCTCGTACTGGCTTACTGTATTACGCCGGACTATCTGTTTTTAGACTTTAGTCGTTGTCATCATGGGTCACTTACCAGTGAACATGATCTATAATTACTTGAGTGATATTGACTTATTTTGGGACTTACACAGGCAAGGAAAAATTAAATCAAATAAAAAAATAAATTTAAATTTAATGATATTTGAACTTTTATATCGAGGCAAGAGCTAGCAGACAACAGATCAATAGACCTACTGCGCATCATTAAATAAATACAATAATTACCAAATGTACAGTTAAAAATCCACGCACGTAGCAACGCATATCGATATTAGTTACAGCGCCACATTACAGTATGAAATTCTAATTTACACAAAAAAGGATCCGTACAGAGTGTTGACCGCTAGAAAAATATATTTATACAGAATTTTCCAGTTCCAATGGAATGATTTGCTCAAACAACCGTGACACCAACGATCTGAATACACGAAAATCGCGAGAAACGTATAGCGTGCAAGCAAATTTCGCGCCTTAGAAAGTTTTAGTTAGATTACAATCGATTAAATGCTTGCTAAAACGTTGGGAATTCCATGGAACCCGGCTTACACACACTTCAAATAATCATTATTTAGTTACACGCGGGGACGGAGTAGAGTAGCTACCAGTGGGATTGTACCCCCTATCTTTGACGGTTGTTGAAATTGAATGTAATATTTTCTTTTGTTACCTGATAGCGTAATTCAAATTAACATACTCACTTTTCTTGTACAAAAAAGACTGGTAAACACAACAAGATTTTATTCGAGAAAATAATTATTCATTAAATATAGTGTAAATATAAACCGTCCCACAGAAAAAGACGCACTATAACTTACACTATAAAACAATGAACATTTATAATAATGTATTTTGAGTAGAGAGTTGTCTGTTAAATTGATCCTCGAATTAAAATACACACATATAAACCTACACAAAATCCTCATTTTTCTATTCGACAAAACTAAAAGCTTTGGAAGCTAATAAGTCCCACATTCCCCGACCTGATTGCCACCCTGCGCCGTGCATTGAATGTCGACAGCTAGGCGAGCTGTTAGCGCGATGTAGGGGAGGTGATAATCGGTCGAAATACTGATTTAGTGCCACCACACTTTATCGGTAACTCGGGATAACAGAACCACTCGATATGACTTATTGCGTCAATGAGTATGATTTACTTCATTTGTAGCGTAATGGTTGGGACGTAGCGCTGTAGTAATTTACGATGAGAACGATTAAGATTGATTGGATTAAAGCAATTTAGCTATTTTACATAAAATCATGAACTTAACGCTTCGTTGGGCATTTCCCACAATTAAGTAGATTAAATGAGAATATCAGGTATTTTCATACTCTTAGCCCTTGTGTCTTAGATTTGCAACTAACCGTTAACATTTTCCAGATTATTATGAAAAAATATTTAACGTCACCTGTACCTAAACCATTATACTAATACCACTGGTGTTGCAAAACAACCTTTAATTTGACTATTGGTAAATAATTCATTCGCAGATTTGACTTTCAGAGCTTTTCATATCAAGAGGCTTCACAGATTTACCTGACTTTCCATTGGAATACTGAATTTTACTCTCGGCAGACTATCTTTCAGTAACACGTGAAGTACCAAAACGAACCTACAAATTACAAAAAGAAAACAAGTCCCAATAAAAGCCCAAATCACGGTCCCCTTACTCTTCAGGCGCGTTAACCGCAGTACAAACTAAACTTACGGCGCTCACATCGGCCCCGTTTATCACAATCGCTGTATGCTTTATTTATTCATCGACGATTGAGCCGTCGCACCGATGCCTCTAAATCACCTCGCGCCAAACGGTATTAGATTTTAACATTTTTCTCCTGAATCTTTGGATTTTTTATGGAGATTTTCGAATGTTTTGAATAAGGCATTCATTATGGTTTACAGAAAAGACGTTTTAGATAATTTTTGGAATAGTCTTGTAATAGTGATGAATGTTCAGGAATAGTAAATTCAATGAATGTAAAAATATATTATGCTAACGTATTTAATCAATCTGTATCAGCCCATATAAGTTTCACTACATGGCACGGCCCTCCTTTACAATCGAGAGTACGGTTGAGGGGAGTTAGGCCGTATAGTTCACCACGCTGGACGCTAACCAATAAATCCTATAAAAACATCTTACATATAGAAATCCGAGCCTTAGATACAGTTTTTCGTATCACCATCTGCAAGGTATACTGTTGGCCATAGAACTGCAATTTTATATTAGATATTGTTTTGAGCTTTTTTCGATAATTATCAAAAATCTAAAGCATTATTTTATGAACGAATGAGCTAAACACCATTTCACATTCTTTTGTTTAACCATTCGACTCTGAAATAAAGACGACGTCACCTGACCAATAAAAAAAGCTTTAATAATAAACACAGCCTTAAAAAATCTACAAAAATACACACACACACTTACAATCCATATAAAATCATTCACCTCTACCAGGAGCTAAGAACTCGATAGAACCAAAACGAATTGCGCAGTGTGAACGTATTAACAAATATCAACGTGAAATTCACACGAGTTTTTTCATTGTAACACGGCATAAATTTCACAGTTACTAACGTGACGAATCGCCGATTTGCCATTCCCGAACTGCTGGTTCCATCTAGACGCTCATGTTGCGAATTATACAATTTTCCAAAATTAAACATTTCAGATTTCGTACACAACTGGTTTTGGATGCAAGAGCTGGTCTGTCGACTCGTTTTGTAATCTACATATTTTTGTATCTCACGATACGTAGAAAATATTAATAGTTTAATATTGTAGCGTTAGGTGAAAACTAGATACGGGACTTTTTTTAGATAAAAAATTGTCCTGCAATTAAACACCATGGAAGGCACTATACGATCGTCCTCTACAATCGATTGCGCCTAAATCCTCCACACTAACCTTATTTAGATTGATAACATTATCATAATCTTCGAAATTTTCTCGCATAGTTTATGAAATTAAAATTTTGGAAAACAAGTATGAACACGTGTAGCTTCTGAAATTCAGTTTGTACCCTAAGATTGAACTTAAGCTTTCTTAATCAATAGTCCGTGTCGGTCCTACTAAGCTTCGTTCATTTTATAAGTAGCACAATAATATTTAATAGCATTTTCCTTGTAACGCTTGCACGAAACAAATGTAATAGTGTTGCTTTTTACAAGGTTTACACATTTTTTGCAAGAAAAAAACAATTTATCTTGATTAAACTACCAGCCTTATACATAGCCTAAAATTTGAGGTATTGTGGATCTACACCTGTGTATATTTTGTGTATACTGTGTGTGTTTTTCCTAAAGTTACGTTATCAGCGAAATATAAAATAAACTTTGGTGCGCCATCCCCTTAAGATGTAGAATCATCCATCGTCCATCCATCAGCCAAAGAAAGTCCACTGCTTAACTTAGGCCTCCCACAATTATTTCCACAGTGACTTGTTGGAGACTATGTAGAAAAGATGTAGGAAAATAAGACATATTAACCAACTAAACTAAACACAAAACTTAACTTAAAGATAAGCAAAGATTAAGAAAATAAGTAAAATGTGTGTACCGTTACTGGGATGATTAGAAGCCCAATAACCTACCTTTATTTTTACCACTTCGTTTAACGAGTATGACTTTTCCAGAGACTTTCCCAGCCATACCCCCACCACTACAACTCCTGTCAGCCAGGATCAACAGCACGCAAAGAATTGGCACTGAGTTCTGGAGCTTGGCGAGTCTCTTAGGGACATTAATCTTTATCCCGCATCGAAATTAATCAGAAAGAAAAAAATAGGAGTTGGAAACAAATAATTGTCTACTTGTAAGACTGCTGAAAGTCTAATTTGGTGGTGATAAAATATTCGTCTAAGCTTGCCTTGAATGTGTTTTGTTTCGGTATCACCCTGTGTATATGCGGTTTCTAACAGGCCGGAATAATTGTATCGACGGGTGAGAGATAGTCCTCAAAGATTCTCGCTAGCCGATACACTACCCGGACCTCTTAATACTCACCATCATTCATCGCAATCACTTTGCCAGTACAAAAAACTAAACGTTCATAAATATGCATACACGCATACCCGGTACAGTAAGATGTATGTATGAGAAAAAAAAGAAAAAATGTTTTTAATAATGAAATGCGGTGAACTTATTGCGTTACAAGACGGGGTCACAGGTCAAATCCATACGTAATTATAACTGGCCCAGCGTATATATTATGTTAAATCCGCGGCCACACTCTGCTTTTGTAATTATGTAAAGCGCGGACGATGCAGTGTGGCCCGTTTGACAGATAAGGCTGTATGATTGTTTTCGTGTTTGACAGTTGAAGTGTGATCAAAATTTAAGGTTATGTTCTTTATTCGACAAATAAAATAACGAAGTATGTAATGTACTTATGAATTACAATTAAAAGTGAAATTAAGATCGAATAAGAACAGATATTTTTAGAAAAAATATTTACAATTTAATTAAATAGTACTTGTGTTGATCAAACGTTGTCCTAAAATTTCGACCATAATACAGAAATTATATAATTGATGTATAAAAAATATAACGCTACTTTTCGACTTCTAAAACAGTGCACCCATAAGCTTAAATTGAAAAGTAAAAAAATATTTTCCAAAAGTCAAACGTCAAAATATCCATGATAGCATGCCAACGGCACTAGCACCACGCCAGTGAGATATGAGGCCCATTTGTCACGGCGCTCTCGCAACGGAGCCGCACTAATTGGCCGATGACGATACACAAACAAAATGATTTGTAACTCACTGAGCGTTATTAAAACTAGCCAAAAAATTACTTGAAGTGATTTACATGTGTTTTAGATTGTTTAAACGTTTTATGGTTTGAATATTTTTATATTGGTATCTTAATCTGCTTGGTTGTGATGGTTAGGTCAGTGCTATGTATCTTAGTACATACTCATTTACTAGAAATTAGTGAAAATGTGGTCGATATTCTTAAGTCACCATTTCACACGAAACGCAATGTGAACCCGCAGAAAGATACATTTTCGGATCAAAGGTTTCAGAAAACACGAAGAAACTTTCGGCCGTATTAAAACTAGCACCAAAACAAGTATTAATCATACAACAATTTAAGTTGGTCAGAGATCGAAGTCTGCACCTTTGTTTTCACTGTACGGTATCAGCTCATATACGTCCCACTACAGGGCACGGGCCTCCCCTGCAATCGAGAGTACGATTGAGAGTGGTTAGGCTATATATATAGTCCACCATGCTGGCCTAGTGCGGAATAGCGGACCTTTACATACCATAGATATTTATACAAATCGCTATGGTATGCAGGTTTCCTCACGATGATTTCCTTCACCGTTATAGTTATAGTTGTGTTCAAAGCTGTCTTCTAATTTTCACGAAGACTCTTGAGCTATACTAGCAGTATATTATCTATTTAGTCACTATTACCCACAATCACAAATCCCTAACTTACAAGCGGTTGAACATCATCGACACCTCAAATTCACCTCACAACTAACAATTTTCAAACTATCAAACCTTTTAAGCTATAAAGCGTCAATTTGAAAGTGCTCGTAAACTATGAAAACAAACTGTACCGCACATTAAGGCCTTAATATTGGCTCGAAAGGCGGCATTAGCCCGAGTGTCGACCACACCTTATTTAGACGCCAATTTCTAGTGTTGAAGCGGGGTCGGCCCGATCTGAACTGTCATCGGCGATCTACTAAATTACACCGATAACTCGAAGTTTGTGATTTAATGCGGCGAGCATACTATGTCGGTATGGTTATAAGAGGGATATACGTACAATGCCAATGGTTTAAACATAACTTTAACTAAATCGTTATTAAATACAACGATAATTCTCTCATTAATGTGTCTTTAAAGGTGCCACGTGGATGCCACTATTGACAACCACATTTTCTCAAACTATTCCTTTTTTCCGTCTTATCATGTAATATACTGTACGTCGAGTGACAATTTTTTAAAAATGTTGTATTTAAGTTCCAGGAAAGTAGCTAGAAAAAAAAGTATATTATGTATCTAACTCTTAATGTAGCGTAGCACCAAGCGCAATGCAATACCATTAACTATTTAGTATCTACATACGTCCCGGGTAGTGTTGCTCGTCTTGTTATTCTCACTTTTAAAAACAAGCAGAACTTTACAATGCATACAACACTAGTATGCAATATATAACGGGATAATATAAGTAAATAATTTATTTTTCGTAAAACTGTGTTCAAATTAAACAGACAGCGTAACAGCGATTTTGAAAAGCTCTGTTCACGCCTCACGCAACCACTACTGAATGGTTTTGCGCAATTTCCTACGCATGGGAGGATTAGAAACAGTATACAATAAGATCAATATAAAATCATACTTTTTATCTGCTTAGAAAGTTTTTTATTAATAATTCCATAGGTCCGGCAAATGAGCAAGCAGGTCACCTGATGGTAAGTGATCACTGCCGCCCATAAACATCCACATCATTTGATCATGGATGTGTTGCCGGCCAGATGATGGCCAGACGGTAAGATGATCTGCAAAAATATTTTTCAAGCAATCGTCCTCGAAAAGATCAATAAACAACGTTTGCATAAGAATTAATTATTCTTAAACATAGGATTTCATATGGAAGTGAACGTTTTAAAATTTCATCGATAGGAAATGTGATCGGACACACTGCTAGCTTTTCATATTATATTGTCTTTGTTTCACAGTACCAAAAAAAGTATCACAGATTACAGAGTAATTTAGCCCGGATGCCATGAAAGTAGGTCTGAGGTCTATGCACCGTACTCTTCGACATCACCAAATATGGATCAGATCAATTTTCCCGCACAAAAAGTACTTGCAGTGGGACACGGGACGTCAAGCGTTTGACCCGCCGTGATGACGAGGTTGACAGAGATTTACAGCCATCTGTCGCGAACTGCCCTCAGGCGGCGTCGTGGGGTGGCCAGACGAAAGAAAGAACACTAATAAATACGCCAAAATATTTTAAAATTTAAAACGTGAAAAGAAATCGGCCTAATTAGCTATAGCGCATACATACATAAACACAAGCCTTTTTCCCAGAAGGGGTAGGCAGAGGTGCTACCAGAACACCCACGTTTCGCCTTGTATTTTCCGTCCCACGAGGTGATAGGGGGCGAGCCTATCGCCATATCGGGCACAAATTCCTGACTCCGGGCTGATAATGAATAGAAAAATCCAATATCACTTTCCCCGACCCGGGATTCGAACCCGAGACCTCAGCTTTGCAATCGTACCGTAGTACCACCACGCCACCAAGGCAGTCGCAATAGCTATAGCGCAAAACATCAAAATTAAAATACTTTTTTTAAAATAGTGTTTTACAAAATCTTTAGATTCATTAATTTAAACTACCAGTTACTACCGCTTCAGAACGTGTTACAGCTTGAACGAAGGTTTCTTTGTCATCTCCATACTTTAAGCAAAACTCAGAAGATGTAAAATGCCGCTGGGTGGAGAATATTCGCCTGGGGTTCTCTTGTGTATATTAGGGTTTATTCAGGCCGACATAATAAAATCGACTGGCGGGAGATAACCTTTTCACGTTGATATATACTCTGGACAAACTGGGCTTACCATGAATTGAATTATAGTCAGTTTGTCATATTATGAAACAATGTTCCCCGGGTATTTGTTAGCATACGCTGGCAACACAACGCCACCCCGTCCCGCCCCGAGTCCTGGGAAAGCCGTGTCCTTTACCCGCGCGCCCACAACGACCAGTGCTGACGGATCGCTGCCTCGCTGTACTAGCCGATAGCGTAATGAGACGAGATGCAGCCGTACGAATTTACTAAAACAACCATGTTTTGTGGCATAAAGTGAATACGAGTACTACACTTGACAATGAATACAGTGCTGCCTAGAGTATCCTACGCGAGACGTGTTTCTCATTACTCTTTCGACGTACTTATGCTGGGCTGGACGAAACCGGCAATATGTACATCCTCCTCTTTGCATCGATTCCCTAATGCTGTAGTTAGTTAGTCTTCATGGAAACAATCCTTCACGCACGATGTTGTGCCACCTAGTCCGGTTTTTGGCAATACATAGGCACATACACAGAGGTAAAATTAACGCGCAATATACGTGGGCTACTAATACAGCTCTTCCCACCATTAATCGGTTCGATCCCCACTCACAGACAAATGTGAACCACAAGTATTTGTTTCGGATCTGCGTGTTTGTGAGACCAAAAAGTCTCTCGTAGTTCGTGATACCCACGACATAAGACTCGATCTTAGTGGGGGGTCAGGACTATGTGACTGTTTAGGTGTATTTATTCATTATTTATTATTCTATATCGTGATCGTTATCTAACCACTCAGATACGAAACACTTGTGATAAACTTTTGTGTCGCCGGCATCAATATGCAAATTAACTCTAAATCGGTGGAGGCTTGTAATTAGCTATAGTTATATGTAAGATTAGTTATTTGTATTTGTTATTTGTCTGTAAGCTTCTCTAAAATAAAATAAATAAAATAAAATAAAATGTCCACCTCTATCGTTAAATAAGTCTGGAAAATTTATCGGTGTTTATTAAAATGTATGTACATGGTAATCGCATCGATTAATTACTAAGGAGTGCAGATTATGAATGAGGTAACCCTATAGCGGAAAAAATACATCTGAAGGTCACCAGTAAATAGAGGGAATAGAATAATATATTAAATTCATCCATCCATCCATCCATCAGCCAAAGGAAGTCCACTGCTGATCATAGGCCTCTCCCAATGATTTCCACAGTGACCTGTTGGAGGCAGCCTGCATCCAGCGACATCCCGCGACCTTTACCAGGTCGATATATTAAATTAATAGACTGCAATTCATTCGAAGTATGATAAAAGTGCTTATTAAACTCTATACAAACGTGAAGTGGATAAAATCATGATATATCATCAGTTTATATCATCCCTTATTTAGATTTACTATCTTTTTGCAGACGGGTTGTGTGTAAAACCATACTATGTTTGTTTCTGGTGTTTGTGTTATATCGCTCTTTTAACAAATTATTCTTTTTATAAACTGAATTATCTATCATATATAACTATGTTTGCAAGATAATACATACATGTATAAATCTCGCCCCTCTATCACCCCACCTCCCATGGACGTAAGCAGAGGCGCCACAAGGGTTAAATTGATATACTGTGACCATTTCATTCTACATTTCAGTAAATATTGTATCCTGAAATTGGCCTTCAAACTCAATATCAATGTGTTCAGTACTCAGAATCAATCAGAACCTCATGAACCTTGCTCTTCAGCGGCATCTGTCAATATTAACATCATAGACAATATAAAACTGTACGTAGACATGACACGACACGGCAACAAATCAACCCGGTCGTGCGGCGAGACACACGGGACGAATCTTCGGCAATTACTCAAGGGTCGTGACCAAAATATACTCGTAAATTGTCATCGCAACGAGGGCAGACAACGCTGACGACAATTATCCGCCATTACTGGCCCATTCGGCCCATCTGGCCGTCCTGGGCCATCGTGTACTTTGTACGATGCGACAACAGATAAGCAATTACCTGTTTAGCCGATACACTTCGATAATTGCCTTTAATTGAGTGCTATGTATAATCTGAGCCAACATTCCTAATTTGAATTGTAATAAATTAATTCACCAGACACATACAAAGTTCTGCCGCCACATTATACAAGCCTTATGTCGAGGGTATCAAAAACATCGAGACAGGTTTCGGTCTCACAAACACTCAAAGCGGGAATCCGCGGCCCCCCGTTTCGCTGTCGGTGTCTAACAACTGCGCCACGCAGGCGAAAGGAAACGGAACTTTAACTTTAGCACTGGAAGAAAAAAAAATACACGAGGTCGCTTTGATGGAGTAGGCAGAAACTAAAAGCTACGGAGACTCAGATGTTTAAGCAGATTAGTTCAATTGTAAACAGGGGCAATTAATACAACTTAACAGCAAACTAAAAACTATGATCATTCAATTATATCTTATATTCGAATCAATGTAGGTTGGACGCAAGCAAATTTGCTAATTAATTTAAATTTAGACATAAAGCCATTCCACAATACGAGTAAAACCGTATAAATTACTTTGATCTAAAAATACCCACCGCCTTTCAGCTCACTGTCACCATCCTCTCTTAATGGCTTGTAATAGTTGTCGCGTTGTCCGACATAAAAAATACACACAAATTAAACGTTAAAATAAATAAATAGACCAATTACATCGTGACATCAGTAGATCTGAGCGATCAATTCAAACGCCCGTCCGCGCGCTTCAAATACCATAGATTCAAGATGGCGTCCGTTTATTTTTTTAAAGGCGAAGGCATCCTGTCATTATGCCCATATATTATCTTCACGGGGTGCTTCAGTGAGATAAAATTGTCGGTTTAAGAACGTTTCACGAGATATTTGATATGGATTCGATTCTGTTTTTGGAGCTTAATTGTTGATATAGATGACGACGGTCGTTATATTTGAAATTTTATGTATTGTTACCCATTTGGTATGAGTGGCTGAGAAAAATGGATTATTGAAAACTGGTAACAAAGTATAAAAACCAATTATTGAAAAAAGCTGCTAATTTTCATATTTAAAGTAAGATAATTTAAAATTGAATAATTATTTCAAAAGAGTAAAAGGGGTACTACATAAATAGTTAAGGATTGATTAGGCAATGTATTATTTTCTAATGACCTGCTTGAGGTCACTAAGCAATTTTACAACATGGCTGAAAAGTCACGTTGCGCTGACACCATATAAGTGTGGTATAAGGACAGTAGGAGGATCTGATTAAAAATATTTTGTACGTGAAAATTGTGAACTGTAAAGAGAAACTGCGTGTTTGCTAATAGACCGCACTTAGCTGCCAATACGGTAGACTCGGGTTCGAAACCCAAAAAATCCACCTCTGCAATTCGAAGTCATGTGTGTATTGATCGTAAAAAACACACTCTTAAACGGTGAAGAAAAACATCAATAAAAGCTAAACCAGCACGTGAAGTCAGCTAACCTGCATTAGGCCAGCGTGGTGGACTCCATCCTAAGCCCTAAAAATCGCACTCTCGATTTAGGAGCCCCATGCCCAACTGAGCGAACATGGTCCTATACAGCACAGGTAAGCAGCTACCATGACTTAGCAGGACCAATAAATACTTGGACAAATGGTCCAAACATTGGCGTTCAACACGAGGTGCAGTAATGAGAGAGCATTGCATAAGTTAACAGGCGTATCTGTTGATCTGTGAAAGGAGAGGCGCGCGCCGCGGGGGCCCGCCGACCCGCGCCGAGTTATTGTTATTGCCACCAAACTAATGTAATTATTTAACTCACAGGAACACGACGTGACGTGGAGATGACTTGGTTTTGAAGAGATTTTTGGCTGAAAATTTGTATTCATTGTAACGTTATTAGTAGCTCAATCTCTTGGGTTTTGATTTGAGTTAATCGCAACGTCAACTGTCATCATCATCATCATAAGCCCGTTCCAGTCCACTGCTGGAAATAGGCATCTCCCAAGGTACGCCACAGAGCCCGGTCGGCTGCTTTATGCATCCAGTCGCTGCCGGCCCTCTTTTGCAAGTCGTCCCGCCATCTGGCCAGAGGACGTCCCATTGTAATATTTCGACATATTTCCATTAAAAAGAGTGGCTAATTCAATATAGTTCCGTTCTATTTAAAGAAGATAAGAATTTTTTAAATTATAAGTACACAGTAATTGTAGGCTAAATTTCGTACATTCGTTGCTGAAAAGTCTGCGGAAACCTAATCGGTGACTGAGCGTTTCATAAGCAACTTCACATTACTGTGCCACTATACAATACAATTATTACAGGCCAACATTCTCAAACAGTAGTACATCAACAAAAACAAGAAAAAAATATCAAAGAGACACTCCACGGTAGAAGAATAATGAGTACGTATGACAGTGCGGCCCAGCACAATAATTTACGTGCACCGACGAGCGTCACGGGACAACCGTCGCATCCCAGTGGGACGCTAGTTACCCCGGGATTTATGGGCATAATCCCGCGGAATCCCGCCTTATCCCGCCCATCCCGCATTTTATTGTCCCAGTGTTAGTTTAACCATTTTATTATTTATTAATTGATTCGAGATGTTGCTTTCGATTGAATTAAATTTTATGTTTTATGTGAGACGACATATTTTTTTTAATATCCACCGGTGGTTATCTCGATCTCCGGGAATAAATTTAAGGTTTCCCTGTGTGTTTTAAATTAATTATTTTACTGTTATTATGAGTGAGAATGTGGGTATTTGATTTGGTTTAATTATATAAATGTCTTTTACTTTATGTCGTGTTTTGGAACGCGTTTCTTTTAGGTTGAGGTTGGATGTGAAGATTTAATTTTTTATTGTTTTTTTATACAATCTTCAACTTACGCCGTTAATCATTTAAATTATCTTAGTTAAAGTAAACGGTAAAATAAACAGTGTTTATTTTTGCCGATAACACAAGCCTCTTTCATTAAGCTCAAGAATTAATAAAGAAAAATTTAAAACTGTGTGTATCTACGTTTTAAATCGATGTATGGTGAGTCTTTTTAAATATACAGCACGGTAAGCTGTAAATAATGCATTACGTAACCTAATAATCAACCCTATGAATACACCATCTATCTAATACAATCTAGTTAAAAGTTATTTCTATTTCATATTTCCCTATTGTGGCCGCCATCTTAATAAAATACTCATACATAAACTGTTCCAAGCATTTATAAAGATCTACGTGCAATACTATTCAAGGTAGAATCGTTGATACCCCAGATAAATTTATCCAAAAATATATAAAACACAGTACGAAAATATTGAAGTGTTTCGCTGATGGTACAGTTTACCACAAATAGCTGGCATTATGCCGAACGAGGGTTAATCCGTGATTGCACTTGCACGTGATGAGAGCTGCAGTTAACGGGTTAAAAATATCGATTGCCCTAATTGATATCTCACTTCGATATTCTAAAGCTGGATGTGGCATTCAATAAATATTTGGTTTTTGATTTCCTGCACCAAAAAGTCGCAATTGGCCAGCGTGATGGATTATGACCTAACCCCTCTTAACCGAACTCTCGAATATAGAGGATGTCGGCGCCCCGCAATGGAATGGATACAAGCTAGATGGTTTAAAAAATATTACTGTAAGAAAACAATTCAAAACATTTAGAAGACTTATCTCAATTATGGCTCCGCCCATAAAGGAATTTTTCCAATCGCAACTTGGAGTTGCTGATTGCTAAACTAAATATTTGTACAACCAAGATTCTCTCTCTCACACACACACACACAATACGCACTTCTTGTAAGATATATGTATCTTTAGTTTTTTTAGATATCAATAACGACGAATGACTTTTAAAGTCTACAAGATTTAGAATAAATATTAATTACGCATAAAAACACAGAAACTCTACCACCTTTACCATGGATTTATCATAAATAAAATGAATTTATTTGCCTTTCACGCATCACTTAATTAAAATCCACTATTATCCTCTCTCACCACTCAAATGTAATTTCAGAGAGTTTCCATGTGCTCTACATCGGCGCTACTCCGTGCTCTAGTTGTAGAGCGGTGTGTAAAATGGCACACTCGTGCGCCGCCGGCACCGAGCGCTTGTTATGTACCTGTTAGTGTACACGTCTTTACATCACTCTATCTCCACGCTCACTCATAGCTCTACCTGCGACTTTACTCGCATAGACGTATCTTCTTCTTTAATCACTGCTTAATCTAGGCCCCTAAGAGCTCTCCGTGAGATTTCCGCAGTGACCTGATGAAAGCCGTCTGTACCTGGCAGCTTTTGTCGTTGGGTGTGGTATAATGGACTTACCGGAACATTGTTACAAACGTATATGGGCTAGCATAACAAAAATCTTTTAGAAGTAGTAGGGGCACGTGCAGTAATCGTACTTTGCAGTCTGTTAAGAGCAAGCCCTAATTGTATTTTCCCTCCACATTCCATCATCAAAGACCAGGTTCCCTAAAAAACCTTGAGTATTAATGGGCTATGACGACTAAGTGAGTCGCTTGCTAGTTTTCCATTTTTTTTTAAAACAACGCAAGAAATAATTAAAAAGATCTAGAAAAAGAAAATAAAGAGTTTAAATAGAAACCACCCAAGCGAGTATCATACAGCAGTTCCGACACGTTCTTAATGCACATATAAACTTTACCCTATCTCTAAGATAAAAAGATTTGTGCGCCAACAGTGTGAATTGCTAAGAATATAATTATCGTAACATAATATTCGATTAGTTTATTTACAATAATGCCAGCCATATAATTACACTCTATCATTGATAGTCACAGGCGTTCTAAGTTGATGAAGGGATGAATTTAGTTAAACCCGCTGGCATAGTATAGACTCTTCAACTTCGACATTTTAGTTGGACCCTAAAAAATATATCTGTAAAAAGACTTTATGTTTGATTTTTAAATAATTTAATCAATATCTAATATTCGATACAAGCCTTCAGTGATATAATTCTCCATTGGTGATGCAGCAAACACACAATCCACGTCAATAACATAGTTTCTGACAATTTGCTAAAGAAGTCATATTTTAACAAAAGAATTGTAGATCTATTATTTTTAATTCTGAATTATTTATGTTTTAGTCAATTTCAAATTTTGTTTACTACAACGAGACTGGCACCTTGAGATACATGGCGAGCCTAGGGTACCTCTGAATCATATTGCTTGTACAGTCTGTTCGTAAATGTCGTTTTTATTTTACTTTACTCGCTACAGTACAGTACCAACATAACGATATCAAAATTCTTGGACAGTAGTAACACAATCAGCTCGGATCAACCATACAAAATAACTACATACCCTTCAACATAGCTAATCGCGTCAATCAAAAATAAATAACACTGTTTGTCTCATTGAAGTGTGAAGGCACACCAATAAATAAACATAAAGACGCGTCCATAACTCCAACGTAACATCTCATTTACAAAAACCGAAAACTCATTTGGTGTGATCACGCGATAAACAAAATCGCCCCATTAAACACGTGGCGCCGGAAAAAAACACCATGGCAGTGTTGCCAGCTTTGGGGAATAAATATCTGGGCGTTATAGGGCATCTAGCCTTATGTTCCTTGATAGGAAGGGGAGGTTTGAATTTTGGTAACCGATGACCATCAAGCTGGCTACATTTTTATCTGTTATATACTGTGATTTGTAGGTTAAAAAATAAAAACGAACGCACTAAGAAGTGGACTGTGAATGTGAATGTATTTACTCAGCTTCATTTCGTCAGTGTGATAGAATATACTTGAAATATCTTAGACTATTCAGACATAAAAAACATCTAGCCAGCTTTATATCAATCCAATACAATGACATAAAAAAATAGATTCAACTACGAATTCCTCAAGAAATATTTTCCCATAATCTAATCCAATCCATCAGCCAAAGGAAGTCCACTGCTGAACATAGGCCTCTCCTAATGATTTCCCATAAATTCCGGGTAATTCATTTTTATAATCTGGCAACTCCCGCACGGACAAATTCGTCACGCGCGCAACGAACACCGGCCCAATTAAACCGCCCGATTATGACCCGATAATTATATTATAATAAAGCAATTTGCATTACCATAGCGTTGCTCTAATAACTGAGCGGCGCGACTGAAGTTTTAGGAACTTTTATTACTATGAAAATCACGCCTTGATCTGTCTATAAATGATGATCAAACGAACGGGGATTTGCTCGACATGAATAGTTAAGTGAGGCGCCATATTGTTTGAATCCGCAAATGAACCGATTTTATATTCTAGAGCAGATTTTTGTTAATCGTATTTTTGTCTCGCCGTTTAAGAAAACGTTGACATTATCCTATGTATATGTAGCATGTTTGAATTTATAATTTGTTATTGAAGTTATTTTTTGCTTTTGGTAAACTCGTAGTGTCATGCTATTTGTGTAGGGCTTTATTCTTAGCGTGAATTTCGCAAAATTCTATGATTTAGTCGTCAAAACGTACTTATTAAAGTCAAATTCTCGGAGCAAATTAAAATTACCAATGACTGTTACCCAAACACAGTATGACACGCGTCTCGTGTCGTGAGTACCTACTGTGTATCTACATAGCTGTTTTGAAGTCCCAACTCCGACACATGAAATAAAAATATGTTGAACATTCATCCCCGCCTTTCCTTTCATAACTTCTAATTTATAAAACAATAGCTACGAAAGAAGCAACCAATATTGTGTCCTACAAAAAAAACCTAAATCAGCTAGCCCATTTTTACAACTTCCAAGAACTAAAAACATCTGATTGGAGATGAACACTTGATTCGCCTCTTGCAATATAAACTTATATTGGAAATTTCAAAATCATTTATAACTTAATCGACGAACGTGCGAACAGCGATGGCCCGTAAATCGATAAAACATATCGATATTAAACCGATAAAACATCGATAAACGCACCTCGAGCACTTATTATAAACACGGCCAATAAAAAACTGTTAGCTTTACATATCGATACATGCAAACTCTTTTAGTGTTGTGTTAGATATGAGTTCTTTAACGATGGAAATGCGCATTAAATTATCGATACGTGGACGCGTCTAATCGGCCATTCAAGCACTAATAACGCGCTTCGTAATTACTATAATTTACCTCGGAATCACTATAAGTTGACGTGAAAAGGGCGATATTGAAGTTGTTTTATCGATAGTCATTCTTGTGTTTCTGGCGTGAAATCTTTTCATTTATGTATATGTGTATGTATTCCAACGATCATTTATTTACAAATACAACAGTAGAAAGTCGATATTTTGGTTGGAAGAGGAAAAGTAAAGGTTCAACTGATAGTGAATGCCTCAGGATTTAAGTGCTTATACACAATTCTATAAAGTGTTAAATATTTATAAATAAAAGTTGGCTGTGAAACGAGAGGTTTCAAATTCGATTCCAGTAACCATATTTTCTGTGGTTAGTAAGGGTGAAGTATACATATCGTTAATAATATTTGATTTGTTTCAATTGTATTTGACGTGTTTACTATACTGGCACATCGTGAGTCTATTGTTAATATTATTATTTTTGTTGGTAATTATAACAAGTAACTTCTAATTTGTTGTCATTCGACCTAAGATCATAGCACAACATATTATATACTTACTCCAAAAAATATACGTATTTTTTGTTTTTTTTTTTTAACTGGTTTGCATAATGAGTCCACTGCACCTGATGGTAAGCGCAAATGCCGTCCAGACAGAGTGGCATGAGACCGCAGTCTGAAGCCATTCGATACAATTGTGCCGGCCTGCTGAGGTGCTTCTTCACACTACGCCGGAAGGACCTAGGATTATAGGAAACAGGGAACACTTTCGACGGTAAACAATTCCACAGTATTGACTTAATAAAATAAACATCTTGTAATTTATTGTAACTGGATCTTAATTCACAGTACACCCTCTACTCTCAAAAAAACAACTTTTACTTGCAAAAAATACTACTCCGATTTACCTCGACTAACACCTTCACTATGTTTACCAAATCACCATGGTTCAGTTAATAGCAATCGTTAATTAAGAATAAAATAATTTTCTACTTCTTTTAGAAATCAGTATTTGGCAAGGCCTTGCGACATCGGCCGTTCCGCCAATCGATGACTAATTAAAACAATTAACTGAGCAATTCGTGGCTTTGCCGGCCGTCATAAAGGTCAAATTTGGCCTCTATAGGATTAGTGGCAACATACGGGCGAATAACGTGAGGTATTGTGACCGATTCCTAGGATGGGAAATTTATTTTATGTGAATTTTAATGTTTGGGATAATATTTAAATTACCCGAGACTACAATAATTTATGTAATCCTATAATACCTACGTCTAATACTCCATTAGTATAATTAGCAACTCGATTATAAATATTGTAATAAGAGCATTGCTAGTCATATGTTTCTTGACGATATCAAATAAACGCTTGGCTCAGGGATGTTGAGACCGCACTGCGCTTACCAGCAGGCGCATTATGGTCAATTTGTCATGCCGACATAAAAACACCGGCAATTATATGGCCACCGTGCTACTGTGGATTATGTGACATATGAATATACTCTATCAAGCGACATTGACAGCCTCCGTGGCAATCGTCTGTGAAACGAGAGACCGCGGGTTTGATACCCGTATGCAAGACAAATTTTTGTGAGGTCCACAAATATTTGTCTCGGGTCTGGGTGTTTGTAAGACTAAAAAGACTCTCGTCGTTTCTGATTCCTACGAGATACAACTTAAGTCTATGCATGTGCATTTTGAGTGTATTTATTATTTATGTATTTAAGAATTATACCGCGCATGTACTAGTTTCCTATGTGGCACATATATGTGTGACTGCTCTGTGTATTTATTATGTAGTCCATTAGAATCGGATGTACCGCCGAATCGATTCCGGCGTGTTAATTGTAAAATAGTACGGAGCGAATAGTTTAACTAACATTCTATGGAGTATGAAATAATATTTATTTTGTGCACTGTTGATGCGATAATTGTTCGTTACGAACCGAATCGTTTATGTGGCGAGTGGCGAGGACGGAATAGGTTGAAAATAAGGGGGTCAGATAACTCCCCGAAATATATTTTAAAAAAAGCTGTTAACCAGAACTGGTGGTCGAATTCCCTCGGTTTGTACTAAGAACTTAAATTTGCTGCTTTGTAAAGCATATCATTGGCCTTGCCAATATTATTAAATAATAAATATATCCAACAGTCACATACATAGTCCTGACCCCACACTAAGATCGAGTCTTGTGTGGTGGGTATCAGAAACTACGAGGGACTATTCGGTTTCACAAAGGCCTATCCCCGGAAAAAATATCCAAGGTTCACGCAAACATTTGTCTCGGTGCGGGAATCGAACCCGCCTCTGGTTTCACAGCCGGCGTCTAACCAACTGCTCCACGGAGGCTGTCAAGTATTTCTAGTTTTTAATAGTTAGCCATTATTTTTGTGTGATTAAGAACATTTTGTTATACAGTTCTCTGGTATTATAATGCTAGTAATTATATTTATTGCTTTTATTGTATCTTGTCTACAGCCCTTATATTCGCACTATTGACCAACACCGCAAAGTAATTTATAATACTATATTCTAGCCGGAAATCATATATTATTGGATTTATTTGCTTCTAAGCATACCAGTTAAAGTTCACATTTGCTAGCAAATAGCAACCTTAATCCCTTAATGTTTATATTAATAATTGATTTATTTATCAACACGTATAACATTCAACGAATAAACGACCGAGAGGCAAAGTCGCAGAACTGGTGAGTCGAAGTTTTAATTGAGTGAAATTTAAATTATTAAAATTTTTGTCCACAGTAAATTCACCGCTGAACATAGGTTGCAATCAATAACTTCAGTAGATGACCTTGGCCATCCTTGCTGATGAGCACATTCGTCAGTAGATTTCCTCTGGTTGAAGACGATGTTGATGACAAAGTCACTATAACATCATTTCATACAGTGAATATCAAATTATTAAAATAAAATACATTTAACAACACATTGAACCTACGATATCCTTCATGTCCCTTGCAACTTCAATCATTTGCATGGACATGTAAAAATATTTTGCCTCCCAATAGATTCCCAAATCCGTCCCCGTGTTTCCGTTCCCGTAGCCCATTCGTGGGCGCCTCGAATCCATTGGATAACAGATATAAATATTATTCGGCCGGTCACGCGATACGCTCGCCGATTCACAGATAACCCGACCGCTATCTTCACATACTTTCTAGTTTTTCACAGGGCAAATATTTTATTAAACTGAACTTGGCAAGGGATTTTTTTTTATCTGATGGTCCTGTACTGTTCTATATTATAAATAATGAAGAGTGTTTGTCTGTGAATCCAGGTGTTGTAATAGTCCACGGGCAGATTTAATTTTATAATGTGTTATTTAATATCAGATCAGATGACCACTACCAGATGAACATGAGGTGTACAACCAGATATAGTATCTCAAAATTCAAATTCTGTATATCTCTACTGTACATCCGTTTTCGTACTAACCATTTCAATTGTATCGTCAATAGCATAGACAAAAGACAAAAGCACCTCATACACTAAACATTTCACACTTAGTACTGACTAATATAAAGATACAAGTCTTACATCATGACTATCTGAAATTATGACCAACTATTTGGTCACCCAAACACTCAATCCTGAAATAGTTATGCACCACACCACATTTGTCTCAGTTGAGAGATCGAAGCATAAGCGCGCGCGGCCGTATGCATGTATTTATGTAACCTTTATTTTACACAAAAAATAACAACCTACAGAAACGAAAAAAGTACAAGTGGTGGTCTTATCGCATAAAGCAATGTCCCACAGACAACTATGGGATGGATTTCAAAGGAGAAAGAGTAGGACAGTGTATGTATTATATGTATGTACATATGTGTGTATAAAAAAATGAATCCCCACTACACAAGTCCCACCCACGCAACTGATTATCAAGATATCAGTGTATTGAACATTCGCACCTCGTTAGTCTAGTTATCGGACTGATTCTAAACGATCACATCCGTTCCAATCATTGCTTTATTAGTTAAACTGTTTGCACCCAGTCAGAAGAACAGTTAATCCCAATCTTGAGATCTGTTTGCGTATAAAGTTTACTATATAATGTGCTGAATTGGAAACACATAATGGTACATTGAACTAATACAAGTCTTTACAAACACAATATACTTAATATTTTAACATCATTACTAAGTACATACATAAAATAAAAGAACTATTATTATAAAAATAATCATTATTTTCATAAATTCAGACGTTTAAAAAGGTTTCGATACAGGCTAACATATCGATTAATAGAGAAATAACAATAACAATCCTAATAAATTCTAATTAAAAATCACGATAGCTAATTAACGACTATTAATTCCTAATTAATCGATTACAATTAAGTCTATAACTAAAATGTATTTTACATCATAATCTGTCCGACCATAGACGATAATAAAGATCATACAAATCGATTATGACATTTTCCGACCATTACGATTATCGATTAATCGACTAACCGCATCGAATAGCCGAGGGCACCGCCTCAGCGGGTGCACTATAAAAAACATACTATATTTAGTGATCCGAGATGACATCATATGTTGGTAATTAATTAAATAATTTGATTTTGGGTATAATCATCGGGTGCCCATTGCAAGTGTTGTACAAATAAAGATATAATTTTTATGACGTACTAACACTACTGAATTGTCGATTAAAAAAAAAATAGCCAATTAGGTCGCGGCGGGTAGTCGGGTGATTTGGACAACACTGCTAATATTAATGTCGATGTTTATTGACGTATACGATTTAATCACAGTTGAACCGATTCACATTCGAAAGGAATTATCGAAATGTCTTTACTTAAGTGGATGTCTTATTTTTTTAAAGGGCCCGACTGAGTTTCTTGAAGTATATTTTAATATTTTCTAAAATAATGTTTAATTATATGTTCACTGTAAAAGAGTTCATAGAAATACTAAATGAATACAGAAATGTATGCTTTAACACATTTCCAAAAACACAACTATGTTTTAGTTGCATGTTGATTGGCTAAAACTGAAAATAAACGGTATTTTACGCATCTTTTACAAATAATCATAACACGGTGATAATTTAGCTACTCCCTCACAATAAATCATAAATACTAAAAATTTGTAACAAAATACTACTTATCGGAATGCTTTTATTTTATACGCTGTTTAACTGCAAAATATTGTTAATTTTTATTCCAATATTTCGACACAAATAAACGTATATCAAAGATGTACTCGTATAAAGAAAATAACCAATAATGTTCAATTCCAAATAATTTACATGAAAATAGCGAATATTTCTGCCTACACATAAACTCTAATTAATTCGCAAGCCTCTCAAACCGGACAGCTTAATTGAATTAAATGTCGGAAATTTAATTTGCGCATTCAGAAGTAACCTTATCACGTTAGTGTTTGCTTAGAGTTACATGAATACCAAATGCATCCTATTAATAAATCAATTACACAGCTTAGGCTCGGGAGTGCCTAGTATGGGGTAGCTTTCTCTATGTAAAACTTTTCAAGAGGAATATGTGTGTGTGAATTACAATACAAATCTGTTAAGCTGCAGTATCTATCATTGCCATGTTTTTATTCTTCTTTTGCCTGTTACTACATTTCTTTTTATTTATTTTTTTGCCTAAGGCTGACAAACAAGCAAACAGGTCACCTGGTGGCAAATGATCACTGCTCCCCATGAACACCCACATCGTTTGGATCATAGATGTGTTGCCGGTCCATTAAATCGGGAGGGGAGCGAAAAGGAACGAAAAGCGACAGCAAAACTGTTGCTCTACGTCGATCTTCTATGAGACAGTGGTACTGCCCCGGATGAGCCTGTCCATTCACGCTGAGTCATGACTGGCAACAGCGTAGCTCTACCACTACCAATAATTATTATATTTATATCGTGGTTACATGGTCACATGGGTCATTTTAAACATTTTATATCGGGGGTGTACTACAAAAACGAAAAGCTTTTAGCATAGTTTGGCTACGAGTTAAAGTGATATTCATTATAAATAACATGTACTAACAACCAGTTTTAAAAACAGTTAATCATAGAATATCACAAACAAAATGAAAAATAAATAGTGTTTTCTTGAATTGGAAACCACAATTTAACTTAAGTAGATTTTTTGAGGCCTATATATGCAGCATTGGACTTCTTGTAGTTAAAAAGAGAACGGCAGAGATTTGTGACAAAAGTTTGTTTGATTTTTTTTATTATTATTTTTTTATATTTTTTATCGTTTCGTACCGTTAACTTTCCATTGCATACATCTGGTCTATTAAAGGATTATTTGACTTTTTTTTTCAACCATATTAAGTTGAAAATATTAAATTCTATAAAATCACAACACTGGTATTGCGACATCACCCTCCCTTAACAAACAGATACATACAAATTGACATTAAATTAAACAAGATGTTTAGATAATTCCAAAGCGAGCTATCGGTTATTAAACTTATGTCTTAATTATTCCTTACGTTCCATACTGAACGATTTATCGGGATGTGTATAGTCGTTTATTAACTATCTTCGGATATTATCAGGTACCTACATGCTGCATCCATCTCTTTTTATCTTATTAAATTTGTTAATGAGAGACAAAGATGGGTATGTTTTTGTTGATTGCGTTTGATTCTGGGCGCCGGCACCCGGTCCCCCTAATGCGTGTCTTAACGTTTACTAATGAAAATGATAATTTAAAGTGACGTTTTAGGATTTTCTTCGCGACGTTGTTTAGGGTTGTCCTTTTCGACGCTCTTTTATGTGCCAAAATATTACTAAAAGTACAATATAGTTAATATTTAATTACAGTCATACGTTTACATTGCTTACTCACTCAAAAAACGATTAGATAAGCGATATTTAAATAAAAAATATTTTTGTTCACGCGGAATCTAGAGTTTAACTCGAAACATCAATGACTCTCAGGATAAATAATTGATTCTTTAAAGTACAAAATAGTCACTTGTTATCCCAATGGTATTAACCAGTTTACTGCTACGCTCAATAAAACATAAACCGATTTTATAAAACTATTATCTCCTTTCGTAACCAATCCTCCTGCAGATTTCATGCTGATATTACCTCTGTAACAATGAAGCCTAATTCTTGGCTGTCTTGTAACCAACTTCCTAGCATCATGGATTTTTTTCTCTCTCATTTATCTTTGATTATAAAGAGACGAAGAAAACCCTGCCTCATCATGCTCGACCAATGTAATTTGTGGGCACAAGAATTAATTTAATTTTACATAAAACAAAAAGTCGTTAAAATTGAATTATCGTAACGCATTTTCAAGGAATATCGCGATTATTATATAAAACATTAAGCGCCATTTATATTCTCTAAAATGATAAAAAGTGACATTCATTTGCTATTAAATTTGAATAAAAATTTAATAAAATACGTATTAGACGCAGAAAAATCGATGACACTATGCCTATTGGAATTATCGTAGCTTAATTGTTTATCACGTCTTTGTCCGGATATAACAGCCTCTTGTTGAGGCTATGGGAATGAGAAATTCCAATAATTCTATACGTTTTTTTTCGTATTGATAATATCAATATACTGTCTAAAAGTACCTATCCATTTTCGTTAATATTTTAAAGATATAGTTCAAAATATATCCACCAATTTATTCGTGAAGTTTGTCGAATCGAAAAACATACATACCTAATTTGCAAATTATTGTTTATTGAAGTGCACTATGCTGTATCAGCTCATACTCTACATTCATTCTACTGTAAGGCACGAGCCTAATCCGCAATCTACAGTACGATTTTGAAGAGGTAGGCCTAGTGCGGGTTTAGTTTACTGAAATAAATGGTTAAAATCAAATCTTCGTAAACTAACTGAAAATCTACTGATAACACAAAAATCCACTGTCAATATAACAACAGAATATCTGTACATACAAACATTCTAACATCATACAATTATAAACATGACGCCATCGTCCCATTCATTTTTTAATATTCAACTAAAAAACAGGACTTCAAGTTTGGAATAATATAGATTTAAGGCAAAAATCTCAATTGACAGCCGGTATCTATTCATAAATTTACAACATGACAATATAAGTTTTATATTTAGTCAAAGAGAAAAAATCAAATTGAAACCATGGCGCCAATATTAAGTTCGGTTGATATGCAAAAAAAAATACTGACAAACCGCTAAGGTTCACACAATATTTAACTGACCCCGTAACGCAGTTAGATACCAGTTGTGAAACGACAGGCCGCGGGGTCGATTCTCAGACCGAGACAAATATTTATGTGGTCCACAGGTATTTGTTTCGGATCTTGGTGTTTTTGAGATCGAAAGGCATCGATCTTAGTATGGGGTCAGAACTATGTATGTGTCTGTTGGGTTTAGGTATTTATTTATGTATTTATAATGGCGAGGAACAATGTACAGTATAAAAAATATAGAACCCCTGATATGTCTAGGAAAGCAGGTTAAGCCTCTAGCCCGATTACTGTGTCAGTATCCTACACCTCCGGATAACCTTTATGTATTACGTGATTATTAAAAATAGGTTTTCCGGATAGAAAGCTTTCATGAATATATCACGTAAAGTTCCATTGATAGAGATTTTTTTTATTTATAAATAAGTAAATACATAACAAAATCGTTTCAGTATTATGTAGTACGGTAAGTAACCTATTTGTTTGAAACTTATAATATGCTGTAATATCATTTAGCACGACGCCATGTTGGAAAACCCTTCACTATGACCCACGCAAGAGTATCGTGTGTTAGATTTATGCTACTACCTAAGGTGTTATTTAATTTTGCACAAATCAGAACAATTGTGAAGAAATAATTAAAGCATAATTATATATTTCTATTTAGATTGCACTGCACTAACGATTCTCTATAATCTATACTCACTTCATCATGCCAACATACACAAAAGTAGTTCAAACTACGCTCTCTTTTTGAAACAAAATTTGAAACATAAACCAGAGTATATTTCCCATAGTATTCAAACCGTTACAATACATCACGGCACGTCAGTGGGCAGTCGGCAGGCGCGCATCATCGCAGCGGGCGTGCCGCTAATTTATAAACATACAGACACACAGACATACACATACAGGGCGACAGAGCGATGTGATGCGAGATTAAGATGATACGCGGACCGAGCGCGTGGGCGGTGGTATCGACCAATATAATATTATGTTTTCGAAATCACATTGATAATTTGAGATAGTAATGTATACTGTCATAAATAGTTTGAAAAAAATTGATTTAATTAAAAAATATAACTTGAAATAATTATTTTTTAGATTTTGGGAAGCTGTTTTACTTTAGCTAGTCTTTTTCATAATACTTACCGCTTCATAGACAAAGAATATTTCTTTGTGGAATTATTTAAACATTAAAGTTATCAAATAGATACGACAACCATTCGTCTACCGTTACACAGTGGAGTTTTGCACGCAAAATAAAGACTTTAAACGACATGCCTACCGCTATTTTTGCTGCCTGAAATCTATTTACAACTTCACACCAGCTAGATATTCCCGAACAGATTTAAAAGTCTCGACGGAATCGAATTCATAACATTATTATCCACAAACTATCATTACACTAAAAACTGTAATAACTTTATTTTTACACAAATAAAATACAGCACGTAGCAACTAAAGCAATGTTGTCATTTAACATTATGCCTAAAACATTTTAGGGCACAACCTATGCTAACAAAAACTTACAACCATTACACAACTCGTACCCTAGGCTGATTCATCAAAACAATGTATAGGCGAGCGCGTTGATGTCTTTCACACGTACGCCCATTACCGGCCACCTAGAGTCGAGGTAGAGCTGAGAGCGTTCCGCGGGTCAAGGCAGACGCGGCAATCATCCTCATTCGGTCCCATTATGAACTGCACTGTATCACAAATGTTATATAACCGTCGTAAATACGCGAGACTTTGTTGGCCACGATCTCTATGACGTGTGGCCTTCGGTTTTAGCGCATTTGGGTGGATTAGCGAACGGCTAGGTCATTAAGCCACAATTAAAATTGAGAAGGTGGCACAAGGGCGACGGTTTATGGTTTGCGTAATTAAGTTACATTGAACTAATACACAAAATCGGTATATGAGGCTTTATGACTGCTTTGAATGTGCGTAACTTGTTGCTGGTTATGAAAATGAACATAGTAAAATATTTTTGAACAGTTTACATCTTCCATAAGGCAGTATATGTCCGCCAAGCTGCATAAAGTAATATTAGCTACAAAATAACTTGAGCCTGGTCTTACTTACGTATATAATACAAAAAACTTTTATTTTTCCTCTCATTCGTTAATTTTGATAAATTCTTAGTTTAAGTTAAACTCTATTGCAAAACACGGATTCCTCGAGGTACCTATCTGAGTTTCGGTCATGTCGTTGTATTTGTATGTGGTGTTTACCCTTAATTATGTATCATACTTACTTTTGTTGTTTATTTTGTATTAGTTTAGAAGTGATAGTATGATAAATCGAATAAAAAGAAAGAAATAAAAAATAATAAAATATTTGTGAACAGTTTACAGCTTCCACAGTACAGTTCATGAGATGCCTTACATCAAAAAAGGAATTGCTGGTACTATTCTGGTATATAAGGAAATGTGTATTTACCAATTCTTTTTATGAATTGTCATTATAAAAATATTACCGTTCAGGAACATCTACTCTAAGCATAATTTCATAGTAGAATTGAAAACCTTTAAAAATGCAGAAATATCATCGTTTAAAAGTAAAAACCAAAAGTGTGATAGAGCATATATAAAATGCATTGGAAACTTTGATCTTAACGGAAAATCTATAATTCAATATAAAGAGCTTTTAAATACATACATAAAATCCTGTCCTCTATTGTCTAAAACTATAAAAATAGGTGAAACTCTACAACTATCTCCATTCGTGTGAGGCGATAACTTGTTTTGTTATTTTTCAAATCACATTTAAGCAGGCGTGTATAATTGTGTTGAATTAGGGTTCCGTGCCAACATTTTACTTTCATACAACCTCATGTTTTTGAGTTTACGGTTTAAGTTATAGAAAACGGTTGATAACTCCTCTGTTATATTTTTATTGATACTTTTCAGTTTAAACTACTGAGAAGCTATAATTAGAGGAATTGTAATCGTGTTTCGAAAAAGGAAATGAAGGAAATAATTTCAGTTTTTATTACGCATGATTTTTAAATGACTCCTCTAAATAAAGATACAATTTTAAATTAACATTTTAAGATGACTAGATAGGTGATGACTAAAAGCAGATATTAAAAAACATATTCTAAGGATGTAACATACAACACTACAAGAAACAACCATACAGAACCCTCAGTCACAAACTGTCAATAGCCTCGAGCAAACCGAAAACTTTATTAACAACCTTTCTTAAATTCTCATTATAAACATAATCATGAATCAGTAAATTAACTATATAAATAAATCCGGCTCTCGTTAGAGACGCGAAGACACGCGACCACATCGCCTATATGCATATTAAATGCCATAAAAATATCGGAGTCGTAACATAAAGCAATGGGAGGTCCACTAATTGCTGATCATATGCAAATATACATAGGTAACGACGAGATATATCATCTGTATATGGGAATTAAATATCGGAATTTTTATATCTAATGAAAAATTCAGTGTAAGTATCTATTAGGTTAGTTCTGGTGTGTGTCGGTAGATGGCGCTGGGTAATATTAATTGTACACTACGCCTTCTAGTCAACTCTACTCGTCTTCAGCATCTTCTATATAATGATAATTGAAAATACTATTTAAAAACATCCGACCATTATTTTCTTAAGTCTAGTCCTATACAAGGGCACAAGGATCTATTGCCAACATTTTCATGCGATGTATGGAGTCTTGATTCAACCCTAGAAAATACTGTATTCAGTCTAATATTTTCAAACTGATTTTATTTTAAAATAAATTATTACAAATTTAGACCATTATAATGTAAACCTTTTCAAAATACAACTTAACTGTACTGTATCAGCCCAGATACGTCCAACTGCAGGGCACGAGGCTTCTCTAGAATCGAGAGTACAATTGAGAGGGGTTAGGTCATATAGTCCACCACGCTGGCCTAGTGCGTGTTGGGAGACTTTACATACCATAGATATTCTTGCAAACGTTAGACATTAAATATGTCTAATGTTATGTAGGATCCTTAAAATACTAACTGCTCTAAGATATGGACCTCTCATACTCTCTAACATGTTAACTAAGTTACGATCCTTCAGAAAGCGAGTTAAATAAGCGATAAATAAAGCTTATACTGAATTTCCTAAACCACTTTATTGTAACAAAGAATTTTACTTTGTAATTTATAATGGCGGTAGAGATGTGAAGATACTGCAGCGTTATACGCGAAACTGCTGCGTTTTGAATAACATATTTCTTATGTTATGGATATCGAATGAAATTGACAGCCCCCGTGGTACAGTCGGCTAGACGCTAGTTGTGAAACGAGATGGCGCGGGTTCGCTCCCCGCACCAAAACTATTTGTGTGATCCAAACGTATTTTGTGTTTGTGAGAAGAGTTTCTGTTATCCACGACACGAGACTCGAGCTTAGTATGGAGTCCAGACTATGTACATGACTGATGAGTGTATTTATTTATTTTAGCATTACTTTCAGTTGTTTTGAAGTCTATGCGACACGTGATGTCTCATTGCTCTAGTATCATTAGCTATGGCCAACACCCGTGAAGTTTTGGGTTCCTAATTTCTATCCGCAATCAAGAAATCCAGTTTTGCATTAAAAGGAGGAGTGACAAGTAACAAAACATAATTTTGTTCCCCAATAAGGTGCTACAGGAAAATAATATTTTAAAACAATTAATATAGATTTAAAAGAGCACCTAGATTTTAAATTCGCAGTCGCAGTCATCTTCGCATTCGTTTTCGCGTACGCGTACGTCCGCCATCACTAATCAGCAGATGAGTAACACTCTGCGGGCATATTTAGTGTCCATTACGAGAACAGGTCGGCAAGGCGGCCGTAAATCACGGGGTGGTTATCAAAAAACCCTCGCGAGTGCTATTAAATGATTAATAGACATTAACTCACCCCGGTTTATGGAGTATCTAAACTAAATCTATAAAGGAGGGTGTACATGAGATATGTAAGTTACGTTGTAATTGTACTCATTAAAATTTGTATTATATTATATTTTTTATCAGCATATATTCGGCCACTGCTGAACACGAGACTCCTTTATAACCGAAAATTCGATTGATAGGGCTTAGGCCATAGTCCACTAGTCTAACCTAATTCGATCTCTATGGTATATTTGTATCTTCGCAGTGTTTTCCATTGCCGTTAAAGTAAGTAATAAATTATTGACACATTTCTTTGAAAATTTAAAGCTTTATACAAACCTAGGTCTAACGTCTTGACTGCCGCGTCTGGCCTGTTCAGTATATTTATTTTTGAAAAAACATAGATTGCGTCGGACAGTGCACAGGCCACTTAAAATCACTTACAAGCGAGCGAAATTCAGCACGACATTAACGCGAGCCCCATTAGCCGGGCCCACCACCGGACGTAAAGACTCTCCTACTCTTCGACATGTGGGAGGCGAACTCTACACTATTGTAGAACTCTACATTTTCTAACAGTTAAAACTCGAATTTACGACGCTCTACTGCCACGTACATTGTACAGAGACATGTTGGTCGAGGTAAGTGTAAAATGCAAATTCTGTATTAATTACTAGTACGTTTAGGGTGTCATGTTATTAGTGTCCGACCGAAACTAGTTTTTCAGCCGAAACAAAAGTATTTTGTATCAAATACATTTATTAAATAAACGTAAAAAAAAACAGTGAATTTTAGTAAATAATCGTAATTTTAAATAATTTTAATAAGTTTCGCTTTCGGTTTCGGCTGAAAAACTAGTTTCGGTCGGACACTAAATATTACAGAAACGATGTATATACCCATTTGTGATTCTTCGATTGATTTGTGATTTGTGTGGGAGAGTTTAGGCTTAATATTTCGTGCTAGAAACGTGTGTTAATTTATGCAAATATAACGCATTACACGTTTAGCCATTGTATATATGTTTTGTAACAAATAGAGAGATACACTTGTATACATACACTATTAGAATTCTGTATGTATCTCTATCAGCCAATATACGTCCCACTGCAGGGTACGAGCTTCCTCTACAATCGAGAGTGCAATTAGGAGGAGTTAGACCATATCAATTATATCAATCGTGGCTGCGAAACATCCGGGAGTGGACCGGTATCAGCACCGTTAAACAACTATTCCACCTGGCTAAAGACAAGGAAGAATACAAGCTGACGACCAAAATTCACCTCTAAAGAGGCACTAAAAGTAGAAGAAAAAGGCCATATAGTACACCACGCTGGCCTAGTGCGGGTTGGCGGACTCTACATACCGTAGAAATTATTTAAAATCACTACGGTATGCAGGTTTCCTCACGATGTTTTCCTTCACCACTATAGTGCGCAGTGATTGGCTATAAATACACACATTACTCCGAAAAGTTACAGGTGTGCTCTGGAATTTGAACCCGCGACTACCGTGAACATGCTGGCAGTCGAGTCTGGTCCGTTATCAACAGGCCACCATTTCGCATTGTATTTAACTTTTTAGTTTATTGGAGTCACCATGCCGTGCCAAAGTTTGAAACAAGATTTTTTTCGCGAGCTAACGAGTGCAATGTATCATTATTTGAGACTGAATGCGAAAAACTAAGCGGTCGTATCGGTTACCATCAGGCGAATAGTATGCTCGACTCGCCATTGATTCCAAAAAAGAAATCAAACATACCTAAGATGGGTTACTGATTACTGGCTTAAGCCAAAATTTCACCGACAATACGAAATGCCACTTATACTAAACATTGATTTCAACATCTTATGTGAAAAATATCACAATAAACTGCATACAAGAAAACACTCTACACTCTACAGCATGACTACGACATTTTACATAATCTCCAAAACTTTCCTACAATAATCACGCCGCAACAACAGTTAGTAATGTCTATCCACAAAATCAATTTCCATTAAACCTTTCAATTTATCAATCACATTTTTCTATTGTATTGGTGGAAATGATTTCTTAACGGCTATAACAGAAGATGACGTGGGCGTCGCACCTCGGGTCAACTGCGTGATAAATTATTTTAAAACGTATTTTGTGTTTCTTTTATAGTGGCGACAATTTCCAATAGCGTTATCCGATTGGGGATTATCTTGTGTTCGTAATTTGAGATTGGTGTACATCGCTTTACTTGTTTGGGGTGTGAAATTTTCTCTCTAAAGTGGACAGCTATGGATGATGTAGAAATCGATTTTGGAGTAAAAATGTTGTATGCTGATGCGATCTTTGTGATTTTTCTATTATTAACGTTACACTGATAATATATGAAGTATATCTAGTATTGTAGGTAGCAAAATTCGTGACAAGTATTTGAGGAGTTGTAGTTATTATATTAAAAGGTCAGGTGTGGTACTAAAATCCTAGATGTAAAGAATCAAAAATCAATATTTACGGATTATGAAGGTTTAAGTGATAAGTCGTAAGTATAATGCGGTGAATTTGGTTACCGTTTGTATATCATATTAGTGACACAATACACTTTCAACATGGTATTAAAATCAACTATTTGATAGACGAAAAAACGGCAGAACACTGCCTCGGCGGTGCGGTTCTATTTATTATTTATTTATTGAAAATAAACTTATACCAAATTTCAAAGAAATCTTGTATGAATGAAGTACAGATCGTCTACGGTCTTTTGGCGTGCGAATGCATAGTTGTCAAGCTGTTGTCAAATTTATTAAGAACAGATTTTCTCCATTTAGTGCAATGTTTGTAATATGTTTTCTTAATATAAACAACAAATATTTCTACTCGTAATGTAATAATATTAACGTGTCCAATATAATAAAATGTGAAAAGAGAAAAACGGCTTCTAATATTTTGACAAAAGTATGATAACAACGCATTCGGACCCCAAAAAACCGTAGACCATCTGTAAACAGATTTAAAAACATACTTATTTGACTCCAAGCAAGCTATCTCTCAGGCACAACAACCGCACTTTCCCATTCACCAACAAAATTTATGAATCGCTACCAAAGCCTAGCCAAAATATTCATTCACGTATAAATTCACAATACATTTACGATATGGAAAAATTTACGACTGGAGCACCGAACTCTGAACCACCGCCGGCCATAACACACGTGTTAAATAATAAAATCGTAAAAACTACAAGTACCTAATGTGACCCGTGGTCATTAGCGACCCGATAGATTTATAAGTGCCATAAGCCTTTTTGAAATTCAACCAAAATGCTATTTTATATCGACCTGAATCCTGTCAACATTCAAGCCATTCTCGACCTTATTAGCTTAATAAAAAGGTGTTAAGTGTACACTTTGATGGGTCAGGATATAACGGTATCATCCCGCCACCCAAGGCGTGCATAGACACAATAAATGCGGACAATTTATACTGTTGTTAAGTTGAAGTTGAAAAGTTGTAGTTGTTAGTTGAACCCGCGAGATAATGGAACGCGCCGACGGACCAATGTGAAATGAACTTGTGCGAAACGCATTTGTCATGTTCACTTTATTGTGTGTTTATATATTTTAAAAGGCAAGCTTGTGGGAACCTGCGACGGTTTTACAGCTGAGCTGTACAAGTAACTAAAATCACACCACAATATGAATTTCTTGAGGCCTACTTTACTTCAAATTTAATTTAATCTGTGGTGCTTTGCGGCTGGCTTATCCAGCTGTTGAAGTCACTATATCCCATGTCTTTACTTTCTTAGTTTAAAATTGTTTCTAAATTTTCGCTGCACAGGGAAGTTGACAATAATTTATTTTAGAATCCTCCCATTATTTACTGTTTGATTAATTTTGTAGGCACTATAACGGTGAAGGAAAACATCGTGAGGAAACCTCAATACCATACTGATTTGCGAGAATTTGTATGGTACGTAAAGTCAGCCAAATGGCACTAGGCCAGCGCCTAACAATAAAGCAATGTCCACCTCGTTATGGCCTGCGATATGGCCTAACCCAACTCAATCGTACTCGATTGTAGAGGAGGCACGTGCAGAGGGAAGTATATGGGCTAATACAATACAGTCTAGTACAGTAATTTCGTAGCTAAGATAAGTTAGACATTTCCAACTTCTGTAGTCGGTGTTAAGAAAATGCGTGACAAAGTCAAACGTGGGCTACAGGAGTGGCAGAAGAGAATAGGAGAGCACGATAATTTTACTTGATAGTGTTTATTGCATTTATTGAAATCCTTCTATCATAAACATGACTGTTTTTTTATCGTCCCAAGCTCTTATAAGAAAAATCTTTATCCTTGTCACCTTGAAGGTTATATTGTTTGTGGAAACCATTTGACGAGCAAATGAGAAAAAACAGTGCGACATTGTCAGGTGACTTATTACGCATGTATGTTAGAAAATGAGGATTGAATCGATCGCCTAATCTCTATTATGTCATTGTTATTTTAATTTTGAGTTAGAGTAAGTAATCACTACGTTATAGTTATAGCAACGTCTGGAGAGAAGCTGGTGTGTTTTCAACGCTATTCTTGGTATTTATTTCATGTTATACGTCTCGGGAAATCCAGTAGATTAGGGGCGTACCTTCAATATTTCCCGTAATTTACAAATCAGCTACAAAAGGACAAATAATATATTCCATTTTTTCTTTAACAACCTGGACACTAAGACAATATCATGAAGAATGACCGCTCCGATACTCCGCCCCTTCTCACAGTTTCAAATAATCACTTAAAACGTTAAGTATAATAAAAATATAATCGATACAATCTCGTTTAGATTTCAATATCGAAAATGCATCTACAATCTTTAATATAATCCATTTCTCAGCAATAAGCCCTGATTCCCACAGATATTTAAAGTGAATATTTTTAAATTATGGTAATGGGTGCAGTATCGAACCCACGACCCCGAGGTCAGCAGGCTAGATCACTACCGACTAAGCGTAGCTCAATGTATATAAATGATGTTTATTATTAAGTGTAACGTTACAAGTATATTGAATAAAGACGGAAAGTAGGATTAGAAAAATAAATTTTAAAGCGTCTTCAAGTTCGATAAACATTTTATAGAAGTAGCGATATTAAATACTGCATTGGGTATTAGTTGTATAATGGTTTTGTTTCCCAGATTAAGATTGGAAAGGTGGGATTTTGGCTTGTTGTCATCAGTTCAGATCCTTCGTAGCGCAGGCGACCAATAAACGACATGACATTAGGCCACAATTGTTTTTAGCGAACAGTTGATTTTTCATGCTCTAAATGCACATATGTAATTGCACCCATATAACATACTAGGTTTTTGAATATGAATACAAATATTTACGAAAATTAGTAAGTATTTCGTTTTTACCTACATATATATTAGTATAATATTAAAAATATATAATTTTTATTAATGCAATTATGATTTCACATTTTTACCTCACGCTAAAAACAGTATATGTGTGTATAAACGAATAAATAAGTAATAATTTTCTACAACAGTATACGCGAATTTCAATACTTCCGAAAAGCCATCAACTAATAATTTAATAGCACAAGCATTAACTTCAATCACTATTATTTCAACTAGTGCATTATCCCACGCTAAATGTTAACGAAGACGCTTTAAGACTATTTAGTTTAATAATCTAAAATTATTTTACGATCTAAATTAACAAGAACTTGGTTACAGCACTCTGAATCATGCTCCGTGGGTTTAAAAATCATTAGCTTTAGCCTTTTTACTCCTACGGCTAGGTTCAGACCTATGTCTAGATTTGTGCATATAAATTAGGTCTTTACGTTTTTGGATGATCGACATTTTGTAACCCTGTTGGTTCTTTTTTGTGAGGAACACAACCCGGCATTGAGACAAATATTTGTGTGATCGACAGATATTTTATTTATTTATTTATACTCTTTATTGTACTCTCAAGTTACATAATAATTAAATATAAGAAATAAACTTAAAATAGTACAATATTTTTTTGGCTCCTCAACCAATCGAGATACATTTCCATTTCGTCCGAATCGCATTTTTCAAAGTTTTTAAAAATGTATTATGTCTTTATAAGTCGGGTCTAGACCATCATTAATTTTATTTAAAAATTATCTGGAATAGTCATCAAATAAATCACATACATTTATGTTTATCGACGATTTCTCATTTCGCACACAAAAGCGGCAACATAATTAATAAATCATTCAAACGACATTAAAATTACTTGGAGATAAAAACCGTGCATATTCACAGTGGTGTTTGTGCCATACAAGATTAGATTCCAAACATAATGCTTTTGTTAAAATCTGACATATTAGTGTTAATAACTTGATTGATTTGTTTTTCTGTGCGTCGAAGTGTATTGTTGAAAGAACGTTTAAATATCAACGCGGTGAACTGTGCTGATTTTAAGGTCATCGTTTATTTTTTTTATTAGTTGTGTGCATCACGGGTTTCCCATCTGCAACATCATACAATCCTAAACACAGATTTTTTGTATACTTAACATCAAAAGAGACGAACTACAAAAACCTTTGCATCCTTTGTTTAATCTCCATAACAGATCACAAAATCTCTTCTTCAGTTATATCGATGAAAATGAAGAAATAGAAAACTAAAATGCGTAGAATAGAAAACCTTATTTTTTAAAAACAGTAACAAAACACTGAAATTAGATTGTAGTATGTGAAAATCTAATTTAACCCTAATTTCTGCGGAAATGCGACCAAACAATCATATTCCAAAATATATTTCTATAACATAACATAATTTAACGCGCAAAAATTCAAACACAAGAGCATATTTTAAAATGTATGTCTAATTTTCGCTGTACTAATTTCCCCCTATATAAAAAATTCCACAGCCATAAATGTTTCATTAATGCTCAACTTGTAAACACAACGTGGTGGGACGCGTAGCCCACGCATAAGAAATTACATTGAATCCGACACGAGACGCGTTAAAAACGCATTGAACACAACCTGAGCCATCTGTCACCGCCAGGAGGCAATCTTTAATTAATAGTTTGCTTTTCAATTAACATATTTAACACACTGATCTATACTAGCTTTTGCCGTGGTGCCTTTTGAACTACGGTTAATTCTGGGTACATATTAACATCTCCGAAAACAAAAGTTACTTCCAATTTTCAATTTCTATTCAAGTATTACACAAGTGTTGAGTGGTTGTAAACTTCGTCATATTTAATGTCCTTTAAATTGTTCAGAATAAAAAAAATTTAGGTCATTCATCTAGGTGGTAGGGATGAAATTGCAACCTCCGGCGCGTATTACTGTACTACTAGTACAGTAGTATTGTGATATTCAGCGGGTAGTATGGTGCAAAACCACAAACTCTAACAAATATTTGTCACATTAATTGTGGGCTAACAATGTTCCAAAGTCTAATGCGGAAAAGCAGCTTCTTAGCCACTGAACCAATCGATCCTCAATTGCTAATGATGCGATCTTTTATCTTTCAAAAAGGGTAAAGTTTACAAATACAAATATACCATAGCATTAATTACACATTACATTATATAAAAATCCTTACAAATTACAACAAACACCCAAACCTTTCATATTTACATTGAATGTATCCGGAAAATAATATAATTTTTACAGCCGTGTCGGGCGGCCGCGTGTTTACAATGTGCATAATTAAAAACGCTTTAAACCAAAATGTCTTGTCTAAACAACACACAAATTGAATTAATATTTTATTGCATATCGGTGGACGTGTGAGACCAACGACCACTACTCTCTGTTTACTTTTGCTACTGTAGTAACGGTAGCTGGTGACTTTCGAGTGCACGTTATCGTGTTCATAGTTGTTTTGATTATACTTGGAGAGTATTTCTTTTATAGATATTAATGTATCTATGCTGTACATTGGTGACTAGAGATTTTCCCATATATGCTTTCGTTAATGTAACTAGCGAATAAAGAAACTATTCCTTTTAAAACATTACATTTACAAACATTACTTACAAACTCCAATATGCACACAGATTTTATTGTAAGTATAGAAAGAAATACAGACCTCTAACATCTAACTCAATTTGTACATTAAACGTGAGTGACCAATTCTTAATTTACAACAACGGCTTGGCGAAAGGAATAAATATTTTTTGAACCTCTTAACACATTTTTATTTGCATCCTGCGTAGGCTGCCTAGTGGCGGGCCCTCACAGTCACTCATGGACTGCGTTACCAAAGACATACGCATTTCGTACATTGTGAAGAAGGATCTGTCATAGCACTCGAGCAACACCCCAACAGAGAGTGCTTATCAGAGCTTGCGCGTCCGTGGTAGGAATACTAGAAAAGACTGCTGACAACGTGCCGTACGCGAACAAATCGTCTTCAGGTAGCAGGGTAAACCGTATAGTTTCGTTAACTACAGCCACTGCGTAAACATAAGTAGCCTGTGGTAGCGGCAGTGATGTCACCGCAAAGCAATAAAGCTAATTAGAGCTCGCATGCGACACGGTCGCTTTATAGCTGCCATTACACTCCGTCACAACGCCCACGCCATAAAAATATGCTGTCAAATGAACTCACAAAATCTCACCGTGTTTACTGGCTACAGCTATTTTGTTATTGCTACTATTTTTTCTGTTTTTTTTTCTTAAATTAAAGCGGCAATGACTGTTGTGTACCTGTTGAAAAGTCCTGGCAATCTCAATAGATTATGCAATTGTCAAAGATGTTCTTACCATTCGTATTAATTATGCCAGCCAGATTGACGCCAATACATGTACTTCACCCGAACTGCAAACTCTACTCAACAATATCTACGAGTATATCGGCTTTTCCAACATATTACTCAATTCAATAACAATAATTAATCCGCCTCTATCGAAATCAACATATCAAAGCCACAAATGCTTTCCAATGCCCAATAATTAATAGCATTACGAACTATTAAGATAGTTGTATGCAAACTAAGAGTCGACACGCTGTGACTTGATCGGTTATGATTTATCCCCACGGAGTGCAAGCCAATTCATTACCCATTTGTCAATTGCGCTGAGAAATGGCCACATTGTTGGGTATTAACGTGAAATAATAGTTAATATGTCAAATGGAATTAGATTTATTGTAAAATTGTGCCATTTCGCGGATCTAGAACGAGTTTCTGGATTATTTATAGGACAGTGGATGCATTTTAATTAATGCATTGTTGTATTTTGATCTGAATGCTTATAATCAAAGATACGTTTATACAATTAGCGTGACATAATTTACGAAGCAAAGAAGCAACGTTAAGAAACGGGATAATACCTCTATGAATGCTAGAAAACTTGCCAATTCTTTTTTCACATGACGTTAGTAATGGATATCAACCACTACGCTATCTCCATGCTAACATTATACATTCCATTGTCTTTATACAAAAGGCAAGACATCCGATTAAGGCGCAGCTTGATACTTGCTACCATCATGAAATGACAACATCACAAGTCTAAGATTCGTAGTACGTACACTCGAAGTCATAGTGGGACTTTATTTGTCACCAAATATTATGTATATTCTCATTTTGATTTCGTAACAATATCACGCCATCACAAAACATAAAAGCAATAAGAAATATTGTATAAACTTTTAATTACGCGCTCTCCTAATATTTTGTTAAACAAAATTCAAAACCCTCTTTAATAAATCATAATAATAGAAGCAGTGCTACATAAATTTTAGCCTCTATAAAATGTTATTTTTAATATCTTAACTAAGCGTTTAGTGAAAGTCGTCGAGTCTATATAGGTGAATAAAAATAATATTGTAATGCATACACTCGTCATTATATTTGTTGTGTGAAGTGATCATTAAAAATTCACCACTTCGACGGCTGGTGTGCTGTGTGCGCATGGGAAAGTCAGGCGATATCAGTGTTGCTAGAATAAATATGTCTCATAAATATAGGTAAAAAACGTTAATTCTGTCATGAAGATTTCAAGGTTATACTACTAGTAAGATAGCCTCCGAAAGTGATAAACTGTAAAAAAGTCTATGTAATTCGAAACGTTCCCAGTTTCTTTATTATGTCTCCTTATTTCTATCCCTACAAATTACATCAGGACAGGTTGAAATAAAATATTTTTTTTATTATTAAGTTTATACCTTAACCAATTACACTAACAAACAAACGTAAAATACGGTACATACAAACCAAAACAATAAGCATCCAAAATGTCGTTATCAAATTATTGAAACTTTGGAAGTAAAATTGATAGAGTTGGCAACACGGACGTGGTCGCTGAGTGGCTGATTCGACAAATCTCAGTGTTTCAAGCGGTTGGAGTGAGGTTCGAGATCATGTTGAAGTAATAAGTGTGATTCCCAGGCGGAATGACTGCGCGGACTGGGCTACACTACAACCATCTTTTTATTAGAGCACAGGATACATTTTGATTAGAATTGTTGTACTATTGGAGATATTTTTACCATTTTTTTATTATTCGCATGTCTCGACATTGATGTAGTAACAGCTTGCTTATTATGCTGTTTCTGTAGTAAATTATTGTATCTTTATAAAATTATTTGGATTTTAAAATAGATGCCAACTTATTCTACAAAACATGAATGACCAATGCGACGCCAGCCCTACTTAAATAAATGATTGCTCTTTTTTTTTCTAAATGTATCTCCACTTATCCACATGTTACCCCGACTCGATTAGGAGAAAAAACAGTAAACTCAATCTAAAACAATATTTTGCAAGCCGATGCCAGAATGCGCGATTTTCTCAATCAACCACTAGACTTGAACAACATTGAAAAATATCCTAAAAAAAATATAAATCAGAGTCACCGCCTCAAGTCTCGCATATTGTTATTTTTGTCTCTGATGCACTCTGTCTCTGCCCCACGTTACACAATTTATCATGTTAAAATAACACTTTGAGAAGCCAGTGCTTGATTTCTCCCATATTTCATTAACATATGTGGGTACGGGGCGTAATCCGTTTTTGAACCAATGAAGGCTTGTGTTTGGGGTTCAAGCCATTTTTTCTTCATAAGCCTGTATTTAGCCTGTACCTTATTCCTAAGCCTTTGTAGCATAGGAATAATGTAACTGTGACAAGGTTACAGGTAGGATTGGTTCAATACCAGAACCAATATAAATATTTTTTTCTGCTTTTGATATTGCAGGACCGAAAATTCTCTTAAACTTTTTATCACCAAAAACTCGATGCTCGTTTCTTAGAATGGAACTGTATTATGTTTATACGCGTTGAATGTTATTTAGCTTACAAAGAACACCGCAAAATTCCTAGATAATTTCGAAAGGTTTCGTCCTAATCAACTGTGCTGAACTAAAATGGCTAGTTGAGTAACCAGATGGAAAACTTCAAACTATATTGGCAATGGAGTAGTTACTTATTATTTATTTGTTTACTACGCAACTAGCCAGTCTAATATCTATTTTCATACGAGATACATACACAACAAAAATCTACAATATCAAGATCAGAATAGTAGCCGTGTCACCGCGCGCCGTACAAATGCTTACTGGCTATTTTAATGAAGATAAAGGCGTGTAAGTAATGTATTTATCTACTTAATGAGTTTCAATTAAGAAATAATCGGGTTTAGTTAGTGCCTCCGAGTGGCGGAATTGCGTTTCCCATTTGTAAAGGGCTCTTCAATTGACACTTTGGATGCGCTAGGGTTGAAAGCCCAGTGTAATGTTGCCATATCTATGTTTAAATCGTGTTAAATATGGCGACGACCGCCGACCATCGTTACAATTAACGTCACCTGCTCGCGAATTATACTCGTATTTAGTGTTTGCGGTTTATCTGGATTTTTAGTGCACAACATCATAAGTCATTGATAGTTTTTGTTGCTTTAATATTGAGTTGAATTACCAGGTATAAGAATATAATATGCGGTTTAAACTATATGTATATCTAAATCTTTGATATATAACTATAGGACATTTTTTCATATTTTACTTAGTTTTCAAATATGCGCTCTACGTTAGAATGTTAACTTTTCTAAGAGAAACCCTAAAAAGTATGTACATATACATCATTTATATCTAGGTCTATTTCCCTGTCAAAAATGTAAACATATTAACCAATGTAATTCATCACGTGTAATGTTTAGAAAACCATTCATTTCTTAATTACATTTCAACATCACTTACTTGAAATAAAACGTTTCATGTATGAATTAAGTCATGTAGACCTCAAAAAAATATTTAATTATACTCCAACTTTATACTTCGTCATCGAATTACTTCGAATTAATTATCCACTGCACATGGTTTTGAATTCAGATACACGTCAAAATATGTAGCTTTAATGATGCTTCAATAACCGTATTGTAGGTATTTAATAGCACTTACAAGGCATGGATATTTTAGAGTCGAGTCTCATCCGCGAACGGGTCAACCGCCCACGCGCGGTTCTCTTCGTAGCGTGTAATTGAACACGTCTGTGTTAAAATACATAAACATATCCGAATTATTATGTTTTAGTACAGTGAAAAGGTGAATAAATGCACGAGATGAGAAGTACGGTGCAATCTCTTACGCATCACCACTGTAATGTCGGACTGCTCGAAACCAAACATACACAGGCTGAACCCGAAAGAAAACATATATAGCCTATAGGTATGTATATGTAGAGGTATATATGAACAGGCTTTGCATCATCTTGTACGGTGGCTGTTGATCATAAAACGTGCATTGGGGTTGTTTTACTGCCAGGTTTTAAGTCTCCGGCAAATCATAATTATTCCCATCTTTTGAGTTTATTGTTAGACATGTGACAAACATATGTAATGTTAAAATATATGTCTGATGCCGGTTAGCAAACAAAAGACTCTTGGCGAATTGTTAATGTGTGGCAGGTGTGTTTGCAGGGTGTTTTCATCATTATCATGACCATCTTAAGATAGAGCGTGTCTACTGCTGAACATAGGCCATCTCCAATGATTTTCAGTGACTAGTTGATTGCTACCTGTATCCAGCGTTTCCTGCAACATTTATTAAATCGCCGATATGTGTGCCACTGTATGTAATTAAATATTTTCATTAGTTTAAATCATTAAAGCTAAACGCATCCAGTTACGTGGTACATGGTACGTAGCAAGTGCAGGCACTAGGCAGTGCGATGGCATGACCTTCGCCTCCCGGCCGGAGATAAAGATTTGAAACAAATCGCGCGGTACCGTAATGTCGCGATGGGACGCATGGCGCGAGTGTCCGGTACCAGACCGCACCCAGACTTGCCGTTTAATTGCGTTTGTTTCTGTTGTATGACAATTTTATCCATATTCATTTTGAATTCTTATAAATTCCTTGAAAATTACGTAAACATGCAAAAAATAAAAAAGCATGCCCAGGATTTTCGTTTTCTCCACTTCTGCGTAATTTTATATCTACCCTAAAATATAGATACAAGAAATAAGGGCTAGACCCGCTGCATTCAGGTTTTTGAAATCACTCCAATTTTTTTTTATTGCAATGAATGGCAAGACGAGCATGACATTCGCCTGATGGTAAGCGATACGACCGCTCATGGACAGTAGCAAAACCAAACACCATGAATTACAAAGCAATGCTTGGAATTCCACTGCGCTCGCCATCCTGGACAAACCCTGAGAGATAAGATGGCACGGCTCATTATGTCAAGTAGTTACTCTGGCAACAAAATCCTTCAAACCGTAACACAACAATCTCAATTTTATAATTTCGTATTTATTCTCTAAAATACTCTGATTATGATTATTTTGTCATGCAAGAAAAAAATTGATATAAAGACGATCTATATTATTGTTTTACATACACACACCGAGTATGATTTCATGCATATCTTAACCGAAACGTGTATTTTTTAATGAAACATAAACTGACATTTATGATGACAAACACGAATTCATACATCCGCTGTTTGCCAGGATAGCGTTACAAAATCGTCCAACACCTATGCATTAATGCATCATTTTAGTAAATAGAAATTCGTTTATACCACAAGTTTGACTTCCGCAATTAGCGCTAGTCTATCCGTCGATGGGGCATAATTACGAATGCCGGTAAACGGAGGTGGCAAACAAATGTATTTGCCTTCTGCCACCGTTCTAAGAAGGCTTTAGGTGGTCGTAAACACTCGCTTTGTTTGACCGCCAATTTGGGCCGACTGCGCTTTCTTATCCACAAATATTTATGTACAAGCGGTCTAGTTCAAAATATGCTTTATTATAATAAGGATAGGGGTTATGTTACCCGCGTTTGAGGTGCGGCAGTGTTCTTAAATTTTAATTGCGAAATGGATGCGGCTGCGCTGGCGTTGTGTATTCGCGCACGTGTTAATTGGTGGCTTTCGTTCGGTGATGTGTATGGCGCGCAAATTCCACACCACTTAGATGTCCAGTTAGATTTTTATTTCGTTCGTGAAAGATGGTGCGCGTGAATCATGCTGTTGCTATGAAAGTTTAAACAGGCGCACACTATTAGTGTAAGTCTTATTTGAACTTGTTTTTATATTACTCAATTGTTTAATCGTAATTTTTAACACTAAATGTGAGTAGGTAAATGACGGACAGTTCACAAGGAAGCAGTAGAGTAACGGAATGAGTTACAGTTGGGCAAGTGTACCTTTATATAAAACAGGACACTATTTTTCTTTTCCTGCCGTGCACATCGACGCGCAAAAGCGAAATAAAACAACAAAGCAATAATATAGGTAGGACTTACCAACTTACCGGAGTCCCGCATTCAACGCTGGATGGTCGGTGCCGACAAGACACCGCACACAAAGACACACACACTTATCACACATCACTTGCACAAAACTGTCCACCGCACACACGCGCACACACTCGCTTGTATCCGCGACAGGGTAAGCAGAGGTTCCACTACCGACGAGAACTCCACTACTGAGATTAGAGGCAACTATACAAACAAAAGATTTGATAGGGGCAAAACTATTGCGCACCAAACACATATTTTACTCCTACAATATTGACTTTCAACTACAAAACCGAAATTAGGTATACCAAAAACCAACGTAGGATTAGAGCACACGCTAAGCGTTCGAAAGCGGTCGCGAAACTTCAAAAACACTCAGCAACAAGCTAAGTAGTGATGAAACTACCCTCTGATGGAATATATTTGCGATCAATTAAGCCTCGTTTACACGGGGAGAGTTTCTCGCCTCAAAGATACGATTATCGTAATGATATAAAAAAAGTTGCATCGTGTAAACATTGTCAGAACACGATAATCTTGTGGCGGTCAGGTCATGGGATAATCGCCACAAGAAACTCTCTCCGTATAAATAGCGCTTTAAATCAACTATTTTAGTTGGTACCTACATAATCTATAGCACATCCATAGGTCATAGAGTATAGACACAAGTTTCACTGCTAGGCCCAAGTTCCCGTGTCATACGGCTTAAGCACGCATTGATTGATTTTTTTTTTAAGCCTTTATAGGCAGACGAGCTAGCGGCCCGCCTGATGGAAAGCGGCTACCGCTGCCCATAGACCTCCGCAGTGCCAGGGGTCCAGCACAATAAAGTCGCTGCCTACCTTAAAGACAGTACTCTCTTTAAGCCTCGTTGATTTCACACAGCATAGAACAGCACCTACCATTAATAATAAAAAACTCCAAGTTAAGTAGCAATCCTGCTTTTCTCTTATTAAGCGATGATTACCTATTGATACCTGAAAATGTACCTTGAAAATTCTTTATAAATTGTAGCTAAATACTATCCAGATTCTAGATCAAGTAAGCTATTAAACAAAAAAAAACATCATAATCGATCCATTTGTTTAGGAGCTATAATGCCACAGACACGTCAAACTTATAACACCCCTCTTTTTGCGTCGGAGGTTAAAAAAATATATATGGTAATTAATAATTATTATATAATTTAAAATAGGTATTTAAAAATTCGTAACTGCACTACGCTCAACTTGTACATAATTATGGACAAAAATAAATGAAGACAATAAAAAAACAAACATTTAATTCTTAATTACACTTTATTAGGTAAATAGTATCTAACTTAAAGTTACCTTTGCTTGGTAGTATTGGTTATGGTGCGAAGAGAAAAGTGTTAACATCACCCATTCAAACATTTGATTATAGTGTGACTTCATTGGTAAATATTTTATGCAGCTTTAATTCGAAAATATGGATTCAATTCCTTAATCAATTTAAATTTTCTGACCTAATGAAACCTTGAATAGGTTTGCAAAAGCATTTATTTGTAGGAAAAACCTTTTTTTTTTAATGAATAAATTTGTACTTTTAGCTTATACACAATATATGATGTGGCTTGAAAATATATGTTTGAAATTTCTTTGTTTTTGCTATTAGACAAGACATATCGCCCCGACTAGAATAAGGCACTATTTTTTGGTATATTTTTTATCTTTTACCTAAATCACAAATATTTGTTAATCACCAAATATTGTCATCACAAATGCATATCCACGAAACAAATACTTGAGGAACAATCATTTGTAACATGTCTATTCTTTAAATTTCAAACACACATATTCAAACCATAAATGCAGAATTATTTGTTACAATGGTACTGGTCTAGCATTTTATAAAGCTTAAAAGTTTTATTGAATGCCCTAATTCATGAAACAAACAGACTAATTTAGAAAATTATTTTAATGTGAGACAGTTTATATGACGGTATTATAGACTGTAACATCACACTATACCCCAAAAGAGGTTAGTAGTAACTATGAATGGATTTGGCAAATATGTTATGCTTATGTACAAATCAAGCATGCAATATCCAAACTTAGCAAGTGACAGCTGTATAATATTGGAAAGGCAAGGCAAATTGACACTCCATAATTCATGTAAACCCATCAACCACAACCGGAAACACTAGTCTTTAGGCATCGCACAGAATTCACAGATTAAATTCATTATTGTCACCACACCAATATCTACCAAGCGTTGAGTCCTCCTCATTTAGGCTTTGTTTCCTGATCAGTCACATATCTGATGTATATGGTGTCTTCTGGCTTGGGATCCTCGACTTGTGTTTCGTCTAGCTGTGAGCAAGCTATAGCAAGCGCTGAGCCATCGTGAGAGAAACTAAGAGAGGATACAGCAGTGTTGTATCTGTGGAACTGGCACAGACGCTTCTTGTTGAAGCCGTCCCATATGTTGACATATCCATCAGAGCCTCCTGTTGCAAATGTGTTGTATACAGAGTGGAAGCTTATCGCATTCACTGGGTAGATTTTTTCTAGACCTGAAATTTGAGAAAATGAGGGTTAAATCTCAAATCAAACTTGGTAAGGTAATAAAAATTTCACAATCTGTTACAACACCATTACAACCTTTCTTTGTGTCTGAACTACACCTGATGGTAAGAGCAATACTGAGCACACAAAATACTGACCGAATACAATAATATTAATCTGCTCTAACCTAATTGCCCATCTTGGAATAAAATCGGCTTGAGCCTTACAATATGTTCAGGTATCACTTCATTACTGGATAATACAAATTCTCACACCGTTGTATTTCTCATAACTATAAATTTTTCTTATTAAGTAACTGAGAAGTATCAAAACCAAAACAGAAAGTGAATTCATACCAAATAGAAACACAGTAGTATATTAGAAGTAGGAAAATTAAATTGATTATAATAAAAGACAAATAAATCGCAATGCCCACCTCCTTCCTTAACCCTATGACATTTAAATGCATATTTCTTCTTCTGCACCTCTGGATTGATATCCAGGTACTCAACAGCCACCCGTCCTTCTATGGAGCTGAGGACATAGCCCTGCTTGTTTGGGAACACTCGTATGCACCGCGTCTGGTACTTGAGTGATGACTCGCGTCGCTGGTTTACGTGGCCCATGTTGCGCACGTCCCATACGAAAATCTTGCGCCCTGATGTGCCTACAACGAACTTCTCACCGACTATGCTCATTGTGTATACCTGGAATTTGCAATTTACTTCCGTAAGCATCTTGTTTCCTCACTACCTATCCAACCAGTTTGACAAGGTGGAAACAGCAAGTCTTAAATTCGATCTTCAAGATGAGAGTAATGTTTATGAATTATGTTATAAACAAATATTTGTCTGTAATTTCTGCTTAGTTCCTAGGCTTGCAGGGGCCTGAAATATTCATAGTTTCTGATACCCACAACATTAATACCCATTTCTTAAATTGCGATTGGAATTATTAGTGTGTTCTATGCTATTTATTTCATAAACCAACCAGAATTTAATAGAAACCAGCACAATGGTTTAAACCTCTATAATGAAGATACTAAATACTACTCATGTTGGATAACACAATTGAAATTACCCTTTCGTTTCCCTGGTTGTAAGTACCAACACAGTTTGGCACTCTGCTGTCCCACATCTTGACCGTTCCATCCCAACTTCCTGTGAGGACAGCATTCACTTCAGATGCAAACTCCACACAACGGATAGCTCCCTTGTGGTCTCCGAGGGGTGTTTCCGTACTTGCATTTAGATCGTACATTTTTAACGTTTGGTCTAGTCCACCACTGTATGAATGTACTGCATCCTGGAATTATGATAATGGGAGATTAATTTTATGTGTTTTCTAAATAGGATTTTTATGTTGATAAATAATATTCATTGTGAAATTGTAATTGTATATAATTTGATTCCCTTTGATATCACAGGCTCTAAAGAAAGAAAGAGGAACTAAATGTGCCCTTTATTAACATTTTCTAACAAACTTGAATTTATTAAAATATTTCATATTAAAGGGCCATATAAATAGATAGTGACATTGAAATGATTCTGCTATTTGATAGTGTTAACCGTTCTAAAATAATGTAAGCATGATTGACTCAAATGCATTTCTATGGCAATAAAACAATCTAGCATGCTGTAGGTCTCGTTAAGCCTTGAATATTGTTTGTTTTTAATTTAAGGTTTGAGACAGATATTATAGAGAACTTGTTTACTTACCCGAAAACAAACATCGAGTACAGGCAATTCATGACTGTATTTGTGTCTTTCTATATTCGCAGTAACATCGTACAATCTCACAGAACAATCCCACGACGAAACAAGCAGAAACTGATTCGATTTGGGGGCGAATTTAACGCTAGATATAACGTCGTCAGGCAAGCTCTTTAATTTAAATTCGGTGCGGGACTCCGCCACCCGCGTCACAGTCATTGTGGAAGCAATTTTGTTAAATATTAGAAATAAACTAGAAAAATAAAAGGTTTGCTAGGTGTGGGAAATAATATTGCGATTTTTAACGTAAATAGCGGGTTATCCACATCGAATCCATCCGCTAATTGCACAGATAATGTAACGGCAAATTTGACGTTTGCGTTTTATTGGGTTGTTTGGTTATTAATATTTTAGTAGAATCATTTATTATTCAAAAAGTAATTTTATGAAGAAAAAGAGAAAATATGTTAACTTAACATTTTGAACATTCGATTTTAATTAAGTTTGTCAAATTGTACAAAAAATAAAATTGAATAACCAAACGCAAAACAATCCTGAACGCAACCGGTGTAGATCTTCGCAATAGAAAATGATTTTCTAAAATTAGTGTATTTTATAAAAACTACACCAATATATGGTAGATTGGGATAGCGCCTATATGTTAGAAAATTTACTTTGTAAATGAACCTATTATTTTAATCATTCGAGGATTAAAAATTATACGCGACATCCGCTCATGAACGCATTTTAATAATTGACATGTTTGTGATGAGGTGTGAATCGTAGTAAAAAGTACCGTCTCGTAGAAATGAATTCACGTAAATCTACAGTTCGATAGAGTTTTGTGATGTTACATATGTGTTATTGTTTTATTAAAGTATAAACTCACGAATACAATATAGCAGTGCCTCGTTAATGTTAACTTAAATGTCTGTAATGCGTTCGTGCAAATAAACCAACTCCAATCGAATCGAATGGAGTGATTTCCTTAATAAAATAACGATGCAAACCAACTTGAAAACTAAAGAGATGTTTATAGTTCGAGCTTTGGAAAAGATATTGGCGGATAAGGACATCAAAAGGTCCTACCACAGCCAATTGAAGAAGTCTTGCGAGGTTGCGTTAGGTGAGTGACGTTTCTTGCCATATATAATATAGAAACACGTCTGTACTACTGTAGCTCCGCGATGTTCATGTATAGTAATGTCGCGCACTAATTAGGTTATTATACTGTGTATTGGTTTACGAGTTTACACAAAAATAGCTGGTGAATGTGGTGACCTTGAGATCATAAGACAACTTTGGCTTATCTTGTGTAATAACATTACAAGTTTTATTTATTTGATACAAAGTGCATACAAAATCGTCGATAGATAACTTTCAATATGATAAAGTATTTAAAATTCCAAATATAAAACCGTCATACAACATTTTTAAGAGTTCAAGATGAAAAGTAAGATGTGTTTTAAATAATATTTTTTTTTAGAGAAAGCTATACATACTTACATCAACATCTATTATTAATTATATTTTATTATCACATGCTACTGTGGTAATGAATTAATTATAAAAACCCGTTTTAAGTTGATTAGTGAAATATTTAAATTTGCTTTTACGGAATAAAGCTTGATAACAGTAACCATGATATGTACAAAGTTGTAATTATTAATGTTGTAAAGTGACTAATAATGTTATCAATAGCTCATCTTGAACAGTAATGTAAGAGCAAACAATGAAACATGATGTAATATACATATTATCATAAGTTAATTTATTTGTTTGGTCTAGTGCTATCCTGGCTGATACCAGTTTCCACTTTCATTCTTAATTTTTACCAGCTAGAGAACAAGATCTTCCTTGATTATTTGACATAAACAACTTATTTTTAATATAAATATCTATGTTAATATTCACAAGATATTGTTGTTACAGAGGAAATCAAAACTGAACTAAAAAATGGAGGACAAACTGAAACTGCAGAAAGTCCTACCTCTGGCACTCTTCCCCTCCCCAAAAACGATTCATCAAACATCATTACTGCAGAGAAATACTTCCTGCCTTTTGAACTGGCATGCCAAAGCAAAGCATCCAGGATAGTAGTCACTGCTCTAGATTGTCTACAAAAACTGATTGCTTATGGCCACCTCACTGGAAACATTCCTGATTCAACTACACCTAGAAAGTTGTTGATTGATAGAATAGTTGAAACCATTTGTAGCTGCTTCACTGGTCCTCAGACAGATGAAGGAGTGCAGTTGCAAATAATCAAAGCACTTCTCACAGTGATCACAAGTCAACATGTTGAAGTTCATGAAGGGACGGTTCTCCTTGCAGTCAGGACTTGCTACAACATCTACCTGGCCAGCAAGAATCTTATTAATCAGACTACAGCAAGAGCCACACTTACCCAGATGCTTAATGTAATATTTACAAAAATGGAAAACCAAGCTTTGGAATCAGATGGTAACAACTCTAATAATATGTCAGACATGCCCAAGATGCCCAATGGTAATATTCCCTCTGATGAGACACACAGCAGCCAAGCAAATGAGGATGAAAAAGATGTGGAACAAGTACCCCCTGAACAAATTGATGAAATGTTGGAAGCTAAAATTATTGCTAAGCAAATTGTAGATTCTGTCATAGATAATGCTATAAATATTGCTTACAAAAAGAGTAGTGAAGAGATGCATCATGTCCCAGATAATAATGAAAATCCATCAGATTCGCAGGACAGTGGAAGTGTATCACAAGAAAGTAATGGCCAAGTGCCCACTGAAACCTCAATCACCCGAATACCATCTCAAGAGAGTGTGGATGTTGCTTCAGAGAATGACAATTCTGTGACAGCCAAATTCACACATGTTCTTCAGAAAGATGCCTTCCTTGTATTCAGAGCACTCTGCAAACTGTCAATGAAACCACTTCCTGAAGGCACACCTGATCCCAAATCACATGAACTGAGATCTAAAATTCTCTCCCTTCACCTACTTCTGTCCATATTGCAAAATGCTGGCCCAGTGTTCAGAAATAATGAGATGTTCATTACAGCCATCAAGCAATACTTATGTGTTGCACTGTCCAAGAATGGAGTCAGCTCTGTGCCTGAAGTGTTTGAGTTATCATTGGCCATTTTCTTGGCTCTTCTTCAAAACTTCAAGGTCCACCTCAAGAAGCAAATTGAAGTATTTTTCAAAGAAATCTTTATGAACATCTTGGAGACCTCAAGCTCTTCTTTTGAACATAAGTGGATGGTCATACAAGCCTTGACCAGGATCTGTGGAGACGCCCAAAGCGTCGTAGACATCTACGTCAATTACGATTGCGATTTATCGGCAGCTAATCTTTTCCAGAGATTGGTTAATGATGTTTCGAAAATCGCCCAAGGCAGACAAGCATTGGAGTTAGGCGCGACGCCTAATCAGGAGAAATCTATGCGCATCAGAGGCCTTGAATGTCTTGTTTCAATCTTAAAATGTATGGTCGAATGGAGTAAGGAGTTGTACATTAATCCTAACTTACAAACAACTCTGGGCGAGCGAACGGCGAAGGAAGATTCAGACCATCATAGTATCAAGTCTCATGGAGGTTCTAGCCTGAGTCTTGTCTCCACTGGTTCAAGCAATTTGGGCAACAGGGAAACATTAGATTCTCCTGAACAATTCGAAGTTTTAAAACAACAAAAAGAAGTGTGGGAGACGGGCATTGAACTTTTTAACAGAAAGCCGAAAAAAGGTGTTGCATTCTTACAAGAACAAACATTGTTGGGAACATCAACTAAAGAAATTGCAGAGTGGTTGTTAACTGATGAAAGGCTGGATAAAACATTTATTGGTGAATATTTAGGTGAAAATGATGATCATTCCAAGGAAGTTATGTATTCGTATGTTGATTCTATGAACTTCGCAAATATGGATATAGTGGCAGCGTTACGTTATTTCCTTGAAGGCTTCAGGTTGCCCGGGGAAGCGCAGAAAATTGACAGGTTGATGGAAAAGTTTGCGTCGCGCTACTGTGAATGTAATCCGACGAATACACTCTTTACTAGCGCAGACACCGTGTACGTGCTTGCGTTCTCCATAATAATGCTAACAACTGATTTGCATTCGCCTCAAGTGAAAAACAAGATGACTAAAGAGCAATACATTAAACTGAATAGTGGCATAAGTGACAACAATGATTTGCCGCGTGAATACTTATCGCAAATATATGACGAAATCGCCGGACATGAGATTAAAATGAAGAATACATCCAAACCAGGTAAACACATGATCGCCAACGAAAAGAAACGCAAGTTTATCTGGAATATGGAGATGGAACAAATATCTACAGCTGCTAAGAATTTGATGGAGTCTGTTTCACACGTCCAGACGCCTTTCACCACTGCGAAACATGTTGAACATGTCAGGCCTATGTTCAAAATGGCTTGGACGCCATTCCTTGCAGCATTCTCTGTAGGATTGCAAGACTGTGACGACCCTGAAATTGCATCTCTTTGTTTAGATGGTATTAGATGCGCCATTCGTATTGCTTGTATATTCCATATGTCTTTAGAGAGAGATGCGTACGTGCAAGCCTTGGCACGTTTCACTCTTCTTACCGCTAACTCGCCGATCACTGAAATGAAGGCGAAAAATATAGATACTATAAAGACGCTTATAACCGTAGCGCATACAGACGGCAACTATTTAGGATCCAGTTGGCTTGATGTAGTCAAATGCATTTCCCAGTTAGAGTTGGCACAGCTTATTGGAACAGGCGTTAGGCCACAGTTCTTATCCGGTTCAGGTATTAAACCTCAACCTGATTCATTGAAGTTCAGTTTGATGGCTTTGGATCCAAGCGTCAAAGAACACATTGGGGAGACAAGCTCACAAAGCGTTGTCGTTGCAGTTGACCGAATATTTACTGGATCTACGAGACTTGACGGTGACGCAATAGTGGATTTCGTTAAAGCATTATGTCAGGTATCACTCGATGAGCTAAGCCACCCATCTAATCCTCGAATGTTTTCTCTGCAAAAGATTGTTGAAATATCGTACTACAACATGGGGCGTATCAGGCTTCAATGGTCTCGTATATGGCAAGTATTGGGAGACCATTTTAATAAAGTCGGTTGTAGTAGTAATGAAGACATCGCATTCTTTGCAGTGGACTCTCTCAGACAACTCTCAATGAAGTTCATTGAAAAGGGAGAGTTTGCTAATTTCAAATTCCAGAAAGATTTCTTGCGGCCATTTGAGCATATAATGAAAAAGAACAGCTCCCCCACTATAAGAGACATGGTCGTAAGATGTATCGCACAGATGGTGAACTCACAAGCTCCGAACATCAAATCCGGTTGGAAGAACATATTCTCTGTATTCCACCTGGCAGCAAGCGATCAAGACGAAGCCATCGTTGACTTAGCATTCCAAACTACAGGAAAAATAATCACTGAACTTTATGAAAGACAATTTCCCGCAATGATTGATTCTTTCCAAGATGCTGTAAAATGTCTATCTGAATTTGCCTGTAATGCAAAATTCCCAGACACCTCCATGGAAGCTATACGACTCGTACGGTCGTGTGCTACAGCGGTTGGCACATCGCCTCAGTTGTTCGCAGAGCACGCCGGCCTGGAAGGAGAACCAGGCGCACCCGAAGTAGACAGGGTTTGGTTACGAGGATGGTTCCCACTTCTTTTCTCACTATCTTGTGTAGTCAGCAGATGCAAGCTCGACGTCCGCACTAGAGGTCTGACTGTCTTATTTGAGATTATAAAAACTCATGGTGAATCATTCCGTCCGCATTGGTGGAGAGACCTCTTCAATATACTGTTCAGAATCTTTGACAATATGAAATTACCTGAACACCAGCTGGAAAAGAACGAGTGGATGACTACAACATGCAATCACGCGTTGTATGCCATCGTTGATGTCTTCACGCAGTACTTTGACATTCTAGGCTCTCTACTGCTGGAGCAATTGTACGCACAGCTGCACTGGTGTGTGCAGCAAGACAACGAGCAGCTCGCCAGGTCCGGCACCAACTGCTTGGAGAATCTAGTCATATCCAACGGAACCAAGTTCAATGAGGACACGTGGAGCAAGACGTGTCAAATTATGTTGGACATATTTAATAGCACATTGCCCACCACGCTATTGACTTGGAAACCTGACGAGAACGAAGATGGAGATACTCCTCATGTCCGTCATGGCATACTGAAAAAGCCTCAAGGAGGCGATGAAGTCAGATCCTCCAACAGGGTTTTCAACAGCCTGCTTATCAAATGTGTTGTGCAGCTCGAATTGATCCAGACGATCGACAATATAGTCTTCTATCCCGCAACATCGCGAAAGGAGGACGCCGAAACATTAGCACTAGCTGCTGCGGAACTCAATGGAAGCGTTCCGGGCACAGAACAAGAATGTCAACGTGAAGAGCAAGGCATGTATAGATTGTTAAATTCACCGCACTTGCTGCGACTCGTGGAATGCCTGATGTGCAGTCACCGCTTTGCGAAGACATTTAACACGAACCAAGCACAAAGAAATGTGCTTTGGAAGGCAAACTTTAAGGGTTCTGTGAAGCCTAATATGCTTAAACAAGAGACCCAGTCTTTGGCATGTGTACTTCGAATACTATTTAAGATGTACAGCGACGAGGCGCGGCGAGACCACTGGCCCGCCGTGCAGAAGAGTCTCATTAGCATCTGTTGCGAAGCGCTGGAGTACTTCGCCGGAGTGACCAGCGAGGCACAGAGGGATGCTTGGACTTCTATTTTACTGTTGATTCTCACCAGAATACTTAAGATGCCCGACGAAAGAGTGAGTATTATAATTTGTAATTCAATTATTTATTTATTATATTAGTATTGCATTGTATGATTTGTATGTCGTAGATATTGTTGGAATCTTAACGCAGCTTGATAGTAGAAATACCACCCATATCACAAAACATTGCTCAACCTCAGATATTACTTGTAAAGTATCATTTTATTTTAAATTCTAACTTATTAACTTGTTATACTGTCCATTTATAAGCGTATTTGATGCCGTAAGCATTCTTTACAAGTTTTCTAAGTAAATTTAATAAAGAGAATATAAGATTTTAGTTTCCAGCAAATTGTTTTTTTTTTTTTTAACAATAAGAGATATGCTTAAATAATTGAGATTATACAGTTAATATTTTCATCACGACTTTCCTCATGGTGATACTGTTCCTTACTGTTTTTTCCTTATACAATTGTTAAATATGCTATCAGAAACATTGTAGGTAAGATTAAAGCAGGTACTTATGTGATCTGCAAATATTTGTTTTTAGTCTAGGTGTGTTAAAAGCGCGAAATGCTTAACAGTTTCTGATTATTACACAAAAACGGTACATGAATATGGACCAGGAAGAACTATACGTGTGTAAATGCATGGTACATAAATTAATTTAATCTGAAATCAATATATGTGATATCATGTCAATCGAATGCATATTACTGTTGTAAAAGTGGAGACACTTATGAAACTTGTTTAGATAATCGAGCGTCGATAAAGATAGCAATAATGGTTTTGTTGTGTCAATAACAATGGTCGGTTTGTTTTCAGTTTGCGGCGCACGTGTCCAGCTACTACCCGCTGTTGTGCGAGATCACCTGCTTCGACCTCAAGCCAGAACTACGCTCGGTTCTCCGCCGAGTGTTCATCCGCATCGGACCCGTCTTTAAGATAGTCACCACGCAATAATACGCATTATTTTACATAACAAATGGCCTTATAGTTCTGTAGGTTAAATTATGACTTGATGTTAATGTTAAAAAAAATACATTTCGTTGATTCCTTAAAATTTAATGTATTGACAGCAATCAGTACTTCAGTAGTATTAAAAGTGATCTATGATTGTAGGGTGTATTAGTCGTATATCTTATTTATATAAATTATTAATTTGATTATCAACAGTTTAAAAATTAAATTGTATATTATAAAACATTACGAGTTGTATCTATAAAATAATAGTTTATTCTGTATATTTGAAAAGTTTCTACTGTATGGGAGCTGAATTCACTCACGGCTGTTACGCTTCAAGTTTTACTTTGTAGCTAGACTGATCGGACTGTGATTGCGACATTTATTTTCACGGCTTTTCGAATTATTTTTTAATCATTTTGAGTGACTTCAGTACTCGCACGCAACTGAATTATTATTCCTTGAAATAAAACTATAAATTTATTTGAAGTTTTTATTTGCTTAGACGATCTTCAGCCCTTCAATAGCCCTCTCCAGGGAGTCCAAGTCCCAGATGACGAGTTGTCCGTCGAGACCAGAAGTGCTGAATTTCTTCACTTCAGCCTTACTTCCCTTGTAAATGTTTATGCAAGATATAGCATTCTGATGTATGGAGTCGAGGAAGGTGTCGTTGGTTTCGATGCGAGCTTGACGATCCAGCGACTGGAATTTCTTCATAGCCGACAATCCTCCGGATTCCTTCCTCTGAGTATTATCTAGTTTAGAGATGAATTTGATCTCATCACCTTCATGGCAGTACAATAATGGAATGCAGCTGTGTCCCGCCACAATAAGAGAGTTGTCAGTTATCCAACTGCATCCCAAAAATGGCAGATATTCAGTCTTTAGTTTAATGACGGCTTTGCCTTGCGTAGCGTCCGCTACGTTGATGGAGCTGTCGTGGCCCACCCAGGCGACTTTGTTTCCGTCCGCGGAGAACGACACGCTATGGACCCAGCCACCACCGGAAGGAGAGTTGGGGAACTCAGCCAACAATTGACCGAGGGGAAGTTTAGATCCCCAAACATTAGGGCCTGGCTGATCTTCAATATCCTTGATGTACGCGGAAAAAACCCTGACCTTGAAGTCAGCAGAGCCAGCTACAAGCAGAATATTATTCGGGTGCCAGTCGATAGAAGTGACGGTAGAACGGATAGGCTTCTTGATATGTTTGGAGACCCACCAGTTGTTCTCTTTCTCGAAGTAGCAGATAGAGATGAGCCTGGCGCCGGACCCTACGGCGAATTTATTCTCCATGGGAGACCACTTGACGCAGGTCGCGGCTCGGTTAATACGCAGGAGTACAAGGGTGGTAGACCACTTCCCGTCTTCCCCCTGAGTCCAGACGTAAGCATTGCGATCCACGGAGCACGTGACGATGCGGTTGGTGTTAGGGGCCCAATCGATCCCCATTACTCTTAAGTCATGCTCCACCAGGTTGTTAGTTTGCTTCCACTCACTACCTTCTTTCTGGTAGATATGGACTTCGTTGTTGTTTGGAGAGAATGCAATCTCTGTAAAAAAACGGGTTTTTTTAAACAATGACCAACTAACAGAAAGTGTTTAGTTTATTTAATTTTATTTTGTTTTTAAATATTGATATTAATTATGTAGCTTTCGGCTCGAACAATGAAAAGAATAATATGAATCACTCCAGAAATCTGTATGATATTGTGCAGTATGGGGGATAAGAAAGGACTAAAAACTCAAGTATCTGACAATAAGACCTATTTATAGTAGGGGAGCCCAAGCGGGGATTTCGGGATTTACTACAGCGCGGCAGATTAATATACAGGGGGATACCTTGTACCCGGTTAAGTACCTCCACAAAACATGAGGCCCATATATAAGGCCGCGCGTGAAGGATACAGGATCAGATTAGTAAAAAAAAATTGACCATCAGAAATTCTCGAGCGCGTCAGATTAAGGTAGGGTGAGTTAATTACATCCTAAAAAGTGTATATTCCACTAATCTGACAATTTGAGAGTGACGTAAAAAAAGGGGAGGGCAACAAAGTTGTAAAAAAAAACCGTCATCTCGACATTCTCGAGCGTAGGTAATTTTTTTTTTATTTTGAAGGAAATAATTCAAGAATAATGAAAAATATATAATCTGACGATTTCCGCAAGCCGATATAACAAAAATTCGTCGATAAAGTTAAATGCGTGCAGTTGCGTGATGCCTACATTTCCTTCTCCGCGTTTCTATTCCTCTCTCACTCTTTCTCTATCTATTACTCTCTCACTCCGTCCCCATGGTTTCTGTTGCCATCTCAAAAAAAATAAGAAAAAATTTTTTTTGAAAGTGTTTTTTTTGGAATAACTTTTAACCGGCTTTATCGATCAACTTCAAAAACTAATCCGCCTTTGAGCTTGAAAAACCACGTCGATCGCCACCAAGCTGGTCAAAAGCGGTTGATTCGTTCGAGAGATATCGTGAACGAAAGAAACCCGAAAAAGTGTTTTTTCGGGATTACTCCGAAATTTGTGGTTCGATGAATTAAAATTGCAAAATTACTTATGAGGATGATAAAACTGAGTCGAATGCCGCCAACCGCGTGAAAATTGGTTGATCCATTCAAAAGTTATTGCGGTTTGAAAATTCCAAAAATAGTGTTCTATGAAACTTCTATCATACTTTCGAGCTGGGAGAGCTCAAATGCATAGAAATATTATTTCTTTGTACTCAGCGAGCTCAAAATATCACATAAATTATATTTTGAGCTCAAAAATGTCACAAGTACAATTTTAAGCGCCCAGGAATGGAATTAGCGGGAAGTTGCAGGGATGGCCTTTAAGGTGAACCGTTTTTCAAATATTTTTTTGTCAGATCAGGCGAATCCCTCTAGATAATCGTCAGATTATGAGACAGTACGTTTAGAACATAAAGATGAACCATATATATCTTAATCTGACGCGCTTGAGTATTTCAAAATGGCGATTTTTTTTTTGCACATTATGAAAATGGCCGCGAGTTTGCGTCCCATCGAAATCGTCAGATTAGTGAATGAGAGCTTTTTTTTAGTGCACTTAACACTCCCTTAGAAAATCTGACGCGCTCGATTAAATTTTTTTTTTTTCATTTTCTACCCTTAAATACAACCACCCGCATCATGCAAACGATCAGATTAACATACGTACATTATTAAAAATACGTAGGGCATTGATGCTATCAATATCTGACGCGCTCGAGGATGTCCATGCAACAGTTTTTTTTTACATATTTAAAAATCTATAGCCGCTTCCCCCACCGATGTAAAGGTATATATCATATAACATTTTTTTCTTCTTATCATCTAAGCTTTGCATCCCAATAGGTCTCTACGACGCTCGAGTAAATCCCCATTTAGCATCGTGGGCTCCCCTACTATTATGCTCTGAACAAGTATTCTTGTTATGATAATTGCAAACAGATTAAAATATTTGTACTTAAGCAAACTGTTCATGTAATTATTTATGTAGTAACATTTTAATCAATAAATGAAAAATAAAATGTAGTAAAAAAAAACAGGTGTATTTGTATTTTCAACATATTTTTTTGTACTCCAGGACACTTGGAAAAGATTATAATCTATCAATATTAAATATGTAACTAAATGAGGTGCAATGCTATGAACATATTTGCATCAATAAGTAATTTGGATGCCATTATAGGCTGGTTGCATATAGAATAGAACAGGATGACCACATCCTTTTTTAAAATGGCTAGTGTTTCCTGCAGTTTATAAGGGCAGTGTCTGACACACCAAATATAATGGTAACCATTTTTATTAATCTAAAGCATGATTTGATTATAATAGCATGATGTGGTCTAAATTCTTACCACTGAATACAACATATATTTTGTAATAAATAGATACCGGATTATATGCATTTGCATAATTATCCAATTGCATTAAATCTAGTAAATACTGACCACACATATTTTCACTATATTTATTAATTTTTTTGGTAGATTGACCTTCTTGATAAGTGTAAAAGTAAGTATTACTTTTTTTTTCGATAAACATACGCAAAAATAAATCACATTATTGCTGGTCAAATCAATATCTCTGTAAACACACATTTTAGAGCACACTAACCCGCTCATTTTATTATATGTGGACAATAATTTCTAGTCTATAAGAATGTCAAATTTTGAATGAATAATAAAATAATTTTCTGATCTTGGGCTGATTTAGTAATTTAAAAAAATCACACTTTTATATCTTCCTAAAACTTAACATTCATGTTGCACATTTTTCCAATTTCATTGGTTTTCATGCTATTGTACTCATTTTTCATGCATACTTTGTGTTTTTTATGTTGGATATAATCCAGTCTAGTAATAAACATCAAATATGTTATAAGTTGGCTAAATTATCATTCTAGTTTTTACCACAAGCATTGTATATGTGTGCCTGTTAGGCAGTCTTAGTCGAAGATAGTTAATTGAATTAAGATTCCTTATTTTATTTCCAGTAAATAAATCATTACACATACAGAAACACTTACATGTGCATAAACACAGATGTTATTTTAGAGCTGTATATTTAGGTTCTTACTAACAATTTCATAACTACATTACATATGATAGTAAAAGAGAAGCTGCCCAGGTGGATTGTTGATTGGCAGTAGACAATTATTTTCTGCCATCAAAACTGATATGCCAGCCTACCAATGTTAGAATTGTAATTGTTTTTTTTTATCATTGTCTTATTTTGTCATTTAATAAACAATGAAATAGCTCCCACACCACATAGCACTAAAGGGAGATAGCATGGGCTGATAATTTTTAGGTCCATAGTCCCAATCATCATAAGCTTTACCAATTCTTTTTGCTTTACTTTGTAATTCTATATTTTCTTTACTTTTTGTATTATTAGGACTAACAAAGAATCTATTAGTTAATTTTATAATTGTCTATTGCACAATATACCTTTACATCTCCCTCAATCAGAAAGCAGAAAGAGGTAGTGATGAATCTAAGCCATTAGTGAGAATGTATTTTTAAGTAATATTGTAGAATAACTACTGGACATAATGAGGCATAATATCTTATGTCACAGGATGGTGAGCACAGTGGAATGCCAAGCATTGCTTTCATGGTGTTGTTCAGTTTTGCTACCGTCCATGAGCTGATGTATTGCTTACCATCAGGCTAAAGGAATGTTCATCTCACCATTCATTGCAATAAAAAAATACATTATAGATGTTGATACATAAAGAGTAAGTGTAACATCAATGCAATTTATGGAAATTGGTTATTGATACAATTGATGATTGATACTTGATAAACATTCTTAGAATAACGCTTTGTGGGGGGTATCACATATAAACAATATGGAACACAATTTCTCTTTACAAATGTAGGTGTTATTTATTATGTTAATTGATATAATTCTTGGAAAATTCACATAAATACGACATATAATTACAATACTTACGACTTCTATCCTTATTCCACGCATGACAAGTTATTGGTGCGACTGAGTCACCGAAAGTGATTACGTTTGTCGACATTTTCCTCTTTTTCCGCTCCTGAAAGTAACAAAAATGAATAATAAATTATTTACACATTTATATTTATAGTATTTAATTAAATTCTTCCATATATTTACCTGAGTTTAGTATATTTAAAACCTGGGTAGGTGCGGCCGGATAAGTTGATAAAGATATATTCGCGGACTCTGGGCAGTCAACGCGAATTGCTGTTGATTATACAATAAATTATATGAAATGTACGGTGTTACATACTTGTATAATCTATAAAATATAGTACAAATTAAAGTAAATAATAACAAGAACATTAAATACCTGTGATCACAAAACCCAAAAGTTTGGCACAGTAGGATTAATGACAGGTATCTGACATTTGTACAGTGTACACCAGTCATGTCATTCACCATTGTAATAAAAGACAAAGTTTAGTTCTACTTATTTTACCTAGTTAAACAGCAGTCAACACAATTTTATCTTATTACTTATTTTAAGATAATAAAGAATAGGTAAATGATGTTAAAATTAAAGAACAAGTATATTATAAAAGTCTGAAAATATCTTAATAAAATAACGAAACGTCAACTCTCAACAAAACTGACAGATCTGATTCGTCAACAAATAGGCATCATACAAATACCATAAAAATAAAATACACTTTGTGTTACATATCATACTTAATAATTAAGTGCACCCCAGCGCAAATTAAACATGTCGGGAAGAGGTAATTACGCTAATCTATTTATTTTACGAATAAAATTAAACTAACCTATTCAATTATTCGGCATGGACCTAATAAGTTCAAAATATTTGTTTCTTTTAATGATCCCCCGGCTTTAGAATTGAAAGTCTATATTAGAATTATTGTAACATTTCACACAAATTTACCTCTTTATCCTCCTTTAGTCACTATTGATGTTGTATTCAGGTAGACATCGGTCGAACCGCCATCGCAACCAGCACACTATTTCTACTATCGCTAAGCACACTGCAAGTTCTGTTTCCCCGAATAGCGCTATCCTGCTTATGTTTAAGGACATAGCTAAGAAGCTGAATGAGCGCCAAGATAGACATGAGAGGCTTTACAAACTGTCGCGAGATATCACCATAGAGAGTAAAAGAATTATATTTTTACTGCATTCAGCGATGACGTGAGTATTAGAAATGGAAAAATTAATTTGAAATTTATAATAATATAATATTGGTCGTATACAAATGTGTGTGGTGGTATAAAATACCTAATCTAATTTGTAGATATTTTAAAATGAGATATGAATTAGAGAATATTTTTATAATATTGAAAGTCTAAAGTTACATCAAGACTTTTATGTATTTTTTTATCCAACATGTAAAATAATTGTAGCAAAGAGGCCACAGAGATAGCAGTGAATGATGCTAATGAGAGGTTTAATAAACTGATCCAAGGTCCAATAAAAGCAATTGGACTGGAATTAGAGAACAGTCCAGCACACCTACATTCAAGAGCAGTCACTGCTGGTTTCCAGGAATATATTGAGGCAAGAACTTTATGCTCCCTCATGGAGAAGAATGAAATTATCACATGGCCAGCCGTCCAAAAAGAGTTTGAACACAATATTGAAAGCAACTCTGATGAAAATATTGAGGAACGGACTGTTGTTACATCCATACCTCATATGGATTACTTCTTAGGGCTGGCAGATCTGACTGGGGAGTTGATGAGACGTGCTATCAACTGCATTTCTAGTGGGGACAGTCAAGATTGCTTCACTATATGCCAGTTGCTGAGAACACTTTACACATGTTTCATAGGTTTGTATAATGATTATATAAATGTTGACTTTTGAGCGTATTTAATGAGCTATGTTCTTTTGCAGCTAGGTTATTATCTAAGTAAATAGAACAACTGATGAATGACTGCCTCATATGCATTAGAACCAAAAACAAATACTTAATCACTGCAGTCAGAGGTTAGGGTACAATCTAGGATAGCAGGCCTTTGTTAATTGTATAAATAAAATCTATGTCTTTTTTCAGCTTAAAATTATATTATTTTCCTTAGAATGCTCAATAGCCTTTTATGCTCCTTAACATTTTTAATTGTACAGGTCTGAGGGGTACAGGACGTGATTTAGGTCACAAAGTCAACACTATGAGGCATAGTGTACTTAAAGTGGAAATGGCGGTGTACGCTCTTCGCATTCGAGGGGGCGAAGCGCCACCGCAGCTCCTACTCACTGGCCACTCCCATTCCACCCCTGATTGGGATACCGCCACCAACAACTCTGATGACGAGGGTTATTATTAAATAAAAACTTCCAATTTATATGATTTTTTATTACAGTTCAATAAAATTTACGGTAATATCTATAGACAAATACAGCGAAATTGATTGATAGACCCAATAAATAGACGCTTTTAAATTGGACTCCAAAACGAATGCTGTCAATCTCACACATACAATTAGAATCAAGAGACTTTTTAAGACATGGTACCATGGTGGATATCTATTTCTATATTCACGAGAAATGCTACGTTCAGATGTCGAAAAAAAGTCGTACTGAGCATAAAAGGGGACCTAAAAGATTAAGTGGGTTTTCATTTTGGAATGATACACGCTATTTACAAAGTGGATCACAGAATTTAACATGATCGCAGGAGATACGGAAATATACGCCTTATTATAGCAGTGGGATAAAACAGTCCAGCAGGCTTTATTTACTATTATTTATTATTAAGATGGCAGCAATACTTATAATTGGTTAGTTGCCATGATATAAAAATTGAGATCTAAAATTACCGACCTTGCTCAAAATTGATGCCTGAACGTAGCTAAATACATTCTAAACAGGCTACACCACAACCAAGCGTTTTTTGCACACAATTAACAATCTGAATTTTGCCCTTATTACTTAAAAAAAAAAAAAACTAGCTGCTACATATGAAAATGTAGTAAAGGGATACATCATACTTCATAAGGTAGGTATCATTGCAAAAATATCTGCACTGAAATCTTGTGAGTATTTCAGATATTTCAAGCGTATATTACACCTTCTTTTTCGCGGTGTCTTGCAAAAGTATTCTTTAAACTCGTGGTTTATTAAGGATAGACGCAGTATTTTAGCATACATTTTAGATTTTCGAATCAGTTGATATTAAAGTTACAAAACATTGGTTTAATAGCCTGTTTAGAATATTAAGTGACATCGTAACCAGCAGTAAAACTACTTGAGCTTATTTCATACAAACATTTAACATCATTGAGGTATCATTCTAAAGCGGACGGCGCGTCGAAATCTATTCGCATGTAGCTACTCATCAGTGAAGCGAGAAGGAAGATAGAAATAGCGTTATGATACCGCAATAGGATATTGGTTCAATTTTTATTATTATTTATATTGAAAGGTTACGTTATGTCATATCATCATCATAAACATTAATATTTTTTTAAATACGTTTAATACTACAAGTTAGAAATATTTCAAATTTAGTGGTAGGAGGATCAAAAATGGATGCAACATCTTGATGTGACGTCATCTTCCATAAGGGGCGTGGGTGCCAAAGAGAAAGCGAGTGGCCTCACTGCACGACTAAAAATATATCTGTCATTTTAAGACCAATTTTCATGCCGATTATAAATTATGTTTGCTATAATGGATACTTTGCAGTGATAATTAAATACCTACAGTTCAAAATTAATCATTGGAAACATGCGAATTTATCGTTATATTTTGTTCGCACTGTCCCGTTTAGTAAAATACCTCAATTATCAACACTAATGCCGCGGCTTTGCACGCGTGATCACACAATACTTAGAGAAGTCCAACTTTTCTACGAACATTTTATGCTAAACAAATATATTAAGTATACAATATATTCCAGCCCTTTACTGGTCCAATGCATGTTAAAGTTTTCGACAAAAATACCGCATATATTTTATTTATGACCTAATATAATCGTGCTACGCCAAAGGGGCCTTGCATAAAAGTACCAAATTTTTATAATATCTTGTTTGCTAATCACACTTTCATATATCATAAGGCAAGAGAAATTTTTAAAAACCATAAAAATAGAAGTTTTTTTCACAGTCCTCTAAACATATCAACACTTTTTATAAAACATTTAGAACAAATAACGTCATAGTATTCATTGAAAAACAAATATTTAAGCATTTTTGAATATATATTCTATAAAGCTTCGAGACAAACTTAACCCATTTTGGCTTAGCACGTCAATATAACTTCATCTTAATTTTGCGAATAGTCCTCCGTATCCATGAGGTCACTGGAAGGCTGCCATTCATCCGACTCGTCCGTGGCGTACGGGTCCCGCTCATTGTCCGACTCGGACCCACTCCAAGAATAATTCCGGACAGTCTTACGCGCTCTTTTCCCGGCCACTATCAGACCCGATGTAGGCGAATCGTCGCTTTTCACTTTCTTTTTCTTACCTGATCAAAAATATTCAACAATAAGTCCGTTCTCTTGAAGTTCAAAATGGCGTATGTTAATATATTCCCGCCATAATTTAAACGCGGAAATAATTAAATGTGATTTTACCGAATAATAGGTGTTATGATCACTTCAAATCTTTGAGATGTGATCGTTGATGATTTTAAAGTTCACCACACATGCAATAAGTACAGTTATAAGATAGTTTTTTACATCACATGAATGTTAAATTAAATCTCGACCGTATACAGCCAGAGTGCTGGCAATTTCACTCATATTGAAACGCCTTTTTAGTGTTCATAAGTGAAGCGTGAATACATCACAGTGACTCAGATGTTCAGAACTCATAGTCATAGTCGACGCTGTCTCCGTCAGAATCTTCGACTTGAAAGTGATCGTCGTAGAAGTTAACTGTGTGGGCGTTTATGTAGAACACGTTGCCGTGCCTCTCCACTATTTGCCTACCTGTTAAAATAAAATAATATGAATATTACTGAAGCCTAGGAAATTACCATAGTTGTTACATATACTTTAAACAATTGTTTTTATTTGGACTCTGCTAGTTTAACTTTTGCTGCTTTGTAAGCGTCTACTAATGTCTGTGTAATGCTCGATAAAACCAACACGAAGCTATTGAGTACATTCTGGCCAAGGTAAATTTGGTTTGCTATAAGATTTGAACTCTTACAATTACTTTTACAATCACTCTCAAACAGATAGCCACTTTACCCACGGGGCATGCGTCACCTCTGCTATAATGTCTAATCTGTCACTTAGGGTCAGCTTTACCATGTCCTGATAAAGTCCCTGATACAGACAGATAAAAAACAATATTCGGTTTTACAAGTTATGAATTTTGTATTTTATCTGACAGATGAGTGCCAGATAGCTATCAAGAACTTTATCAGGACATGGTGAAACTGTTCCTCAATCTATGGAATTCACTTAGGTATTCCAAAAATAATGTCCGCACCTAAGTCGTCGCGGGGCTGGTGCAGCGAAGGCGGGTGCACGTAGTCGCGGCGGTGGCGCGGGTCGCGGCGGCGGCAGTGCTCGCCCCACGCGCACTCGCGCGCCTCGCCCGCCGCCCAGTCCGCGTCCCCCGGGTGGCTGAACGTAGCCTTGTGTGCCAGGTTCTTCCTGCACGGTGAACAATACAACGCCTTGAGTCTTATGTGCTCCTGGTACTCTACTAATATACAGTAAAGGCAATGGGAAAAAAATAATGTTTTGCGCAAAATTACCGCTTTCCTTTAGTTTGCCGTATGATATTACTTCTCAGAAACTGGTTCTTATTAGTAACATTATCGACTGGTATAATAATTCATAATGTGTTTTTTTTTTTTGTTAAAACTTATCGGGTATGATTCCAGAAACTTACCTATAACATTGAGCACCATACATGCACCTCTCACGAACAACAGCTGCAGCACCATTAGGATTTCCGTTGTTGGCCCCTGCCAATGTATTATCTGCATCCTAAAATACAATAACTTTGTTATAGTACTCCATTAACACCAGTGGCGTGCCTAGAGTTTTGGGGTAGGGCAAGCCCAATATTTTGTTTTATGTTTAATGCATATTGATTTAGAAGGAAAATATACTAAGAACGAAGAAAACGAATGTACGTCAGCAGACTTAACACATAATCTATACAATATTAGGATTAATACAAATATAGATTACTTGTGGAAATGCAACCGTAATTGTTTATTGCAATAACTGCTGAGCACTTCATTTTTAATACCCGACATTCCGCTAGCACAACGATAGCTACTATGGTGCCGTGTTTGACTTCGCAGTTATCCGAAAATGCGGCATAAATTATTATTATTATTAATTCATTAACGTTAAATTTTTAAGAATTACAAGTAATAACATATTTTTTGAAAGAGCCACCTAATTTATTGCAATGTTTATATTTTATCAAACTATTCTAATAGGTACACAAGTGTCGTTTGAAAAACATAATATGAAACATCATTATTTAATATCCTATACAAAGGGAAGCATGTAGAAATCAAATTACGTAGTTTATTTAACTGAACTGATAAAATACTTCTCGTGATTTACCACGAATATAAGAAATACACAAACCCGGCGTTGTTTTCGCTCTAGTTTCTAATTCAATATAATTGAATTAAATTACCTTTATACCGGCAACGAACACTTTCATCATCACACTAAAACCATCACAGGAAACAATACAACTCATTTTAGTATCAAAAAGCTTCAATAACATAAAACAACTAATAATTAACCTATATTAGAACTATTTACAATAATTGCACAATGTCAAAATACTTATGAAGTTAGTACGAATTCGTTCAGAATTGCGAAACGAAACGTAAATATAAACATTACTATAAATTACAAACTGCAATTATAATTTATTAAAAAGTACCGACATTACAGGCACATTTTTAATCATTTAATTAAAAATATTTTTAAATGCGAAACAAGTTAATTTAATAACAATAAATATATTTACTAAACAACAATAACAAATAATAACGTGACAACCGTGAAATGTTCACCACGAAGCCGGGCATTTCGTCTCGTACTGAGAGCTATACAAAAATAGCCAACCTATACATTCGTAGCGTCTTGTACACCATTTCACCCATACGTGGGCCGCGTTGCCAAAAGCCTCGTAAAAGCACACGAGAGAGAAAAAGATAGATATATGTGCGTTGTGCCGCCTTTTTAAGGGAGCGCGTGGAGCCACCGTTTTTTGAGTTTTAATATCATTGACTATGGAATGAATTTCGCGCGGCGCTTTGGCGCTCCGTCTCAAGCGCTGTATTTAGACGCGCCGCGACAGGACGCGGTAAATTCAAAAATTGTAGATGTTTTCTAATAAATGAATGTATTGTATTTATTGTAATGGTTTATGTTCAGTATCGAGTATGTACGTATTAAGTAGGGCAAGCCGGGCTTTTGGGCTTGTATGGAAGTACCGCCACTGATTAACACCACGATCATCGCGTATAAGGGTTACTCCTGACTTGCCATTGAACTGTCGATTATAGAGCAGTCCCGCGCCCTGAAGGGAAGTATGTATGAACTAGATTATTATTATTTATAGTAGAGTACAATATCTCACCCTTTCATTACTAGGGCCAGCCTGATCCATGCCTTCATCAGCCGCATTCCTCGGTTTCTTAGCATCGTCGATTGGTTTGTCCGGAGTCAGCGGTCTTTTGTTAGCTGCCCTCGCATTATCATCTTCTTCACCCATGTTGGAGTAAAACGCATCCCAATCATATTGTTGTGTAGGTGAATCTGGTGCTAGCGTAATTAATACTCATTGAGAATTAATAATTGGAAGTCACAAATCTGCTTTGAATGGGAAATTATAGTTAACTATCGCTATATCTTTAACAGAGAAGGAAAACATCGCGATTCGCGAGGAAACCTATATTCAAAATGAATTACAAAGGTATCTATCCATAACTTGCATTAGACCAATATGGTGGACTAAAAGATTAGAAAGTAAAAAGGTCCTTTCCTGGCAGAATTCACTTTATGTTGGTAGCTGGCCAGTCGTAAAATTAAATATATGCCACATTTTCTGCACCATGGATATATTATGCTAATCCCATGTGAATGTTTAGCAGTTATCAAGGGTAGATATAAGGAAACTCGAAGTCATGTAACTTACGAGGCATGAAAGGCGACACCCGTCCATCATCCTGTTCTGTGCTGTCTCTTATATCTTCTACCTCTGGGTTGTTCTTTTCAGTTTCTTCTTCATTACCACTAATGCAACTCTCGTCCTCTAGCACATCAGCACAGAATATAAGCTCATACCAGTATCTATCTGGCAGCAGTCCAAATCTGTCGCCACAATACAGTGACACTTTGGTATTTTGAAAGACCACATCAGTTTCTTCTTGACCCCTTTTTAGGTAAAAACAGGGGTTGATGTGCAGCTGAAAGTATAACCATCATTTTGTACTACAACCATAAGAAAGCTGTAGCCTACCGAACATAGACTCCTCGCAAGGTTTTCTGTTGTTATTGGAATTAATTTTGTAATGAATTAATGTTTTTACTATAAGTAGTACAAGCTACTAGCTAGTATTGTTGTCTATGGTGTATCTGCTTTATTAATAGACACTTTTAAAACCTATTTTAGTTATAGCATGTTTAGTAAGGTAGGTGCCTTATTAACTATCTTCACAATTGAATTATAAAGGAGGAGTTTCTCAATGATTTGGAATCTTTTTTTTTCAAATAATGATTTACTATTTGCATTTAGTACAGTTGTATTTCACAAGTCGCTATGAATTCTATACTTCTAATTTCATTTCCATTAATAACTTTAATGAGTTACCGCTGTCAATGTGACTTCATCTGCAGTTACAACTATTTCTGCATGGTTTCTGGACACCCTGTTATCATATTCATGTTCCTGAAAACAATTTAAAAATCTTATGCAACAACTTTATTGTAATGTTAATATGGATTTGTAAATGTTTATTGTGTGATTGTAAATTTAAAGGAAAAAATATATAAGAAACATATGTTTTGTCTAATACTTCTTAATTTATTCATATGCTAAGAGCTATTAGACAAAATTGAGCTCCAAATATGAAATAAAGTGTTTTTAATTTTATATATGATATAACATATATATAATAATATATATTATAATACTAGCGGCCCGGCCCAGTTTCGCCTGGGTGCTAAGATGTTTAGACTCCACTCCACACCAGAAATATCTTATTCCCGTTCAAACTTTTGTACTCCTGAACTCAACCTAAGTACCTACTATCCCTTTTCCTATCGTATCCCATCCCATCTCATCTGGCTCCTTTTCTTTCTGTTACATCCCGTCCCATTATTTCCCATCTACCGGTCTCATCGCGTTCGTCCCACTTTATCCCATTTCATCCCTTAATGCCTAAATAGGCAAGTTGTAAATTTTTTGTAATTGCTTTTATTTTGTAGATAGGCCTTATATAAACACGAAAATACGACGAATATCAATTAAAAAATACGCAAACACAAATATTTGCAAAATTCCTGCTAAAACTTTCCGCTCAGCCAAAATTCTGACTACGAAATTGATTTTTTAAAGTATAATGAACTACTTATTTTAAATTTAATTAATTTTATAGCGTCAACAACACGTGGTAATTATACTGTTAAAATGTAGCTTATATGACACGTTTGTAGATTCACCATAGCAGCGCCATCTATTGATTACTTACTCAACCCAGTCGAAAGGTATCGACATCTGTTAGAATCATTTGGAGTTAACAGATGATTGTGACTGTCAAATAATAACAGACAAATAATTAGCAATAAATTAAAATTGCGACTATAATTTGAGATTTAAACTATCCTATCTCTCAAGTTGGATCGAACTGCACATGGTGTGCAAATTTTATTATAATCGGTTAAGTAGTTTAGGAGTCCATTGAGGACAAACATTGTGACACGAGATTTATATATATTAGATATAATATACACAATTTAATTATTCAGAATCTTTATTAAGAAATACTTGTGTATTTCTTTTATTTTCAATCAACATGTTTAGAGGGGGGGCTTTGCAATACCACAATGCCTGAAATCTGCAATATACATAATATTAATTATTTACTAAGAATGTCTTTTCAGAATTTAATTTGTCTCTAATATGACATGTCAGGCCTTATTCCATCATTTTTTTTTTAATTTTATTTATTAAGAAACAAACCTCATATCATAGGATATAGCATAACAAAAATGGGTACATCTCTGGCTACGTTCAATACAGTTTTGTATTTATACTTTGAATCATTTTATTTATTTTTATTGTATCAAGTGCTTATGCACAAAGCAACTTCTGTATAATTATTCAAATAAAATATTATGTGTTTTGCCTACAAATGTATAAAAATGAATATAAACATTACATTGTTATTGAGTCATAAACATGTCATAACATGTTTTCAAACAGAAAGTCTAGACAGTAGCCTTAGAACTATAAATATTTGCTATACATTTACAAAGCAATATTGGGGTTCGTATACCAAAGGTCAAGTATGTTGCCTCTACCGATCGATATTGCACCCTTGGTGAATCGCACTACATAGGAACTTAACACGCAAAAATATCATCCCTAGACACGAAAATTCAAGCCTTATGCCAGAAAATATAATAATTCACAGCCAACACATGTACCCAAAATAAAAAAGAATGGGAAAAACCGTTTCAATATTAAATTATATCTAAAAACATAAATACTTACAAATAAAGATTTTTCCCTTCCAAAAATATGTTTACCAGGCAACAGTTTTACTTTGCACGGCTCTGCAGCATTAAGAGACACTAATTTAAACACCATTTTATTGATATTTACTGCTGTTGTTCATTAAAATTTTATTTTATTTTTATTTCTACAACCCTCAAATTAGCCGAAATGCAACCTTTTACGCAGCACTTGGCAGTTAAACACTAGTGACTAGTGATGACAGTCGGTTAGATTAGATCCAATGATTATAAAATTAGCGACGGTTAATATAGCAGTTAGCAATTAATTTCACTTTAATTTTTAAATTAGTCGTAGTCATTATAATTCTAAGAAAATAAAACGCCTATATTTATAATTTATCTACTACATTCAAATATGTATTACGCTGTTATTAGCAACAGCGCCATCTGTCGTTGGATACTCCAATCAAACTAATACTTCTTTACCAAATTCTACTTGATGTCGTTTTTAAGCTCTATAATCGTAAATATAATGCTAAAATGAATCCTGATTGATTGGTTTTAGTTCCTCATAGTCGGATAAATGCAAATGATTGGTTTAAAAGATTATAATTTAATAGCTTTGAAACAAAATTCGCTAATAATGAGAATTATTGCGAGATACAAATTATGTAATTAGTTATTGTTATTTTGAATTTATTAATATGGCTAATTATGAATTTTTTTTTTTTTTTATTCTGGCACGGCATGATGACTGCACTGCACCTGATGTTAAGCGCAAATGCCGTCCAGACAGAGTATCGAATGGCATCAGACGGCGGTCCCATGCCATTTGACACAATTATGCCGGCCTGCTGAGATGCTTCTTCACACTACAGCGGAAGGACCCAGGATTATAGGAAGGAGGGAACACGTGTGACGGCAAACAATTCCACAGCTTCACAGTGCGGCACAAAAAAGAATTTGCGAACTTTTTTGTTCGCGCCGAGATGGTTTGAACCGTCAAGCTGTGGCTTCGCAAGCCAGCACGCGTGGTTCTGTTAAGGAAAGGAGAGGAGGGGATCAAACTAAACAATTCCTCAGAGCATTCACCGTGATACAGACGGTAGAACACGCTTAGAGAGGCAACATCCCTCCGCAACTGTAGCGACTCTAAGTTGCTCGTAACGTCTGCATCATTTACAATGCGGATGGCCCGCCGCTGCAATCCATCCAAGGCATCGAGTAAATACTGGACGGATCCATCCCAGAGGTGCGAACAGTATTCCATACCCGGCCGAACCTGCGCTTTATACAAGCGGTATAGTTGACCGGGCGTGAAAAACCGACGCACCTTGTTCAGGATTCCGACCCTGCGCGATGTGGCAGATATTACGCCCTCGATGTGATTCCTTGGATTAAGATCACAGCGGATATCCACACCAAGGATACTCAGGTCATTCCGCATTGAGAGGGGAATACCCTGAAGATTGGGGAGGGGAGAGAACGGGGATTTTTTGCACGTGAACGCACACACCTGGGTTTTCCTGGCATTGAACTCAACCATATTCCTGGAACCCCATGTAGAAATGAGATCCAAGGACCGGTTGAGCTCAATGACAAGATCTTCGCGCCCGCTCACAGTGCCGTCACGGCAACCTGGGAGCCCATAGCAGTATCGCCCATGAACCGTGCTGTCATCTGCATAGCAATGAATGTTGCCGAGCGACAACATATCATTGATATGCAGAATAAACAGGGTGGGCGACAGTACCGAGCCCTGTGGAACTCCGGCATTTACCGACATGAGCGCCGAAGCGTGTCCGTCAACGACAACACGCATTCTACGCCCATGCAGAAAGCCAGAAATCCACGAACACAAGTTGCCGGGCAGACCGTATGCCGGAAGCTTGGAGAGAAGACCACGGTGCCAGACCCTATCAAACGCCTTGGATATGTCGAGGCTCACAGCAAGATATTAATTGATAGTCACAATTTATTGATAGTCAATCACCACGCACTATAACGGTGAAGGAAAACATCGTGAGGAAACCTGCATACCATAGCGATTTGTATAAATTTCTATGGTATGTGAAAGTCCGCCAACCCGCACTAGGCCAGCGTGATGGACTATATGGCCTAACCACTCTCAACCGTACTCTCGATTGTAGAGGAGACCCGTGCCCTGCAGTGGGTCGTATATGGGCTGATATAATACAAAAAAAAATATGGCTAAATGTATGTTAATTGCTAAATGCTATTTAGTCGATTCAAAGCCGCGTATGAGGGCGCACGTCGCATCGCGTGCTAATTTATTTACTGCGATGTGAAAGGTATGAGTATTTTCATCAATTGTTAAGAAATTAGTAAGCGTAATGTAATGTTTATTCAATTTACATTTATTGTGGGAGCTGTTAAACTTTATTTAAATAATATTTATAGAAATAGCCGTAAAACTGAACATTTTGTGGAAAAGTGTAACACTAGTTATGACAATTGACAAGAAAGACGGTATATTGTTTCCTTGTTCATATTTCCTACTGAAAAAATAAAAGCACGTTTTGTTTCTCCAAACATATGTCCTTATATGATTTTTATTTCTAGCCGTATACAGGGTGGAATCGCTTAGCGTTTTGAAAATTGCATAGTGTATTGTGTGTGAGAAATTAACGTTATATACAAGATTAAACATTGAATACTACTTAGTTTACAATGGTTCAAGATATCCCCAAAATACATATTAAACTTAATCACCCTACACGTAAAAGTGCAACGTACCGATAAATACACGGCGGCGCGCATTTATGAGTCATGCCACGCCACAGCTGACGAGCGAGGAGTGACCTTGAACCTACTTCGCGTCTATTTATCGGTATTATTACTCTTAATGTTACCATACATCATTTGGATTCATGTAAGCACATGTAATTATTGGTAGGTTGTTAAGATTTGCATTTTAACATATTATTTTCATAACGTACCTATCTTAAAAAAGCTGGGTTTGTTTTTATTTAAACCTTTGAATACATTAACCTAGACGTATTTATTAAATCTACTAAGTTACAAATTACAATGATCAATGTTTATAAAAAAAGGAAGTAAATACCAAATATTGACACTAAATCTTACTTGGTGGGAGTTTTCCTTTTTTTTATAAGGATTTTGGGAACTCCACCAGTGTTCATTGCGTGCGTTATAAAATCCAATAAGCGTAAAAATCGATTCGTCACTCCACAAGATATTAGTTTTAATGTGCTCCTGTAGCCAACGACAAAACTCCATGCGTCGTGGAGGGTCCGGCCCGTGCAGGACTTGAACACGTATGTGGTGATATGGATGCATGTTCCTGGACCGAAGTACCGTCCATATCAAATAGTGGCTGACACCAAATCGACGAGCCGCTTGTCGTGTACTTCTCCTTGGATCTCTTTCAAAAAACTCCAGTATATCGTCTTCCAAACGAACGTTTCGTAGTGGAAGGCCACGGATTCTTGCATGACTAGGAAGTCTGAACTGTCCATGGTCGAGCAACCTCTGATAAGTATTTAAAATAAGTCTTGTGCTGGGAACTCGTGGATTCAAGATCCCATTCCTGCGCAAAGACTGCAAATGTTCTGGATCTGCATACATACTTCTTGCACGATAAGTTTTCATTGGATCGGACATAGCATTTCATCATTGCCACATACTCAATGTTCGTGTAATTACTTATTTTTACCGAAAAAACTAACCAAAAAACTATCGTACGTCGTCACTTAGTGCCGAATTTCGCGCGACTGGGGAAGTGGCGACATGCCTGGAAGGCGTCAGCGGCGCGGGAGCGGGCGGCGGGACGCGTTGTACTTGCGCTTGCGGCGGCGCGCTGTTACGGGCGGCTTCATCAAAGGACAGTTTTATTACCTAGATTTAGAAATTTCTACTCGGATTCAAATTGTACAAAGTAGGGTAACAACGATGTGTATTTGTAGAGATATTTTTATTTATTTTCATCTCTCTCTGAAAAACGTTTCTTTATGAATAACTTATTATAAATTAATAACTAGTGGCGGTAAATTAATTTTACACTACATAAAAAAGAACAAAAAAAAATTAAAATAAGTATGCCAAAGGTTTCTAAGCCATGTACTTGCCATACACATTTTTTTTCGTGACGTTAAGCGATTGCACCCAGTATAAGTAATATAACATAAATTATTCATTGTTTAAAAATGACGTGTATTATTAAATAAGAATAATGTTAAATGTATGTTTCTACATATGATTGTGAAAAACCCACCTTTATGAAATGTCAAGAGAATAAAAATACAACAACAAAACGTAACGTTTCTTTTGATTTGTCAAAATCACAATACATTTTTCAACTTGGATTTGTAAATATTTATTGAATAAGTTTTGTCAATAATGATGAAATCGACTGGTCTGGGGTCTCACCGGCCTCTATCTGGGCAGTTGTACAAGTATACTAACGTGATGAAAGGCTGGCAGCAGCGTTGGTTCGCAGTGGATCCTGAGACTGGTGTACTCTCTTACTATTTGTTTGATGGTCCTGGAGACACTATCCAACCTGGACAGCCTGCAAGAGGGGAGGTAAGTGTTCTATATAACTGATTAATATATTGATTCCCCTCTAAAAGGAATATGGAGTGTAAAATAGTTTGCAATGTCAAATGATCAGTGTAAACATTTGATTTAGTTTCGTTGCTGTTATTACGCAGCTGTTTACTACCCTAGCCGCCTTCTAAAAGTGTATAATAATACAAAAATTTTAATTATTTTCTGTATAGCAAATACTAATAAATAATAAACTTTAATCTTACCATAAGATTTTGTCTTGGTATCCATCAAAAGGATTATATTGAATTCTTTGTCCAATTATGTCAATGTTGCTCTAGTTGGTTTTATTTAACACATTGATTGGGGCGCAAGCATATTATGTATAGAAATAATTGGCCACATGTGGCTGCATTCCAACATATTATGCTAATAATGTTTTTCAAGGCACATTTAGCAGCTGCAGTGATATGCCCAAGTGATGAAGACTCTCGTACATTTACAATCAACTGTGCCTCTGGTGACATGTTGAAACTCAGAGCTACTGATGCAAGAGCCCGGCAGGAATGGGTGAATGGGTTACGGGCCATTGCTGAAATACACACCAAGGTATGTTGTGTTTTTACATGTATGACTCTATGATAATTGTATTACTATAATTGATAAACAGTAGTTTATGTAACATCTAAAACTAATATTCAGAAGGTTAGTCTTCTCTTTCATTGCTTTTGCATAACAATGTTTAATTTCTGGGTTAATAAATTGTGTAACATTTTTTTATGATATTTTAGACATAGTTTATTAGACTTGATTATAACTGCAGAAATGCATATTCTTTTTCTTACATGAAACTTTGTTCTGCCTTCTGGTAAACATAGAAATAAGTAAATCTGATGTATTCTTATTTTTATTGCTTTATGTAACTAAAAAGGCATATGTCTTTCTTTAAACAATATATTCATATTCCACACTGACATGGTTTTAGAGCAACATTGTTTTTAATCATCACGAAATGATTTGGCATATACTTTTCCTCTCTAACATCAAACAATGTGGCCTTTATGCTGTCAAAATAAATGAATATGAGTTGATAGATTTAAACACCTTTGATATACCAATAAAATATTCAGATTTAAAAACTGATAGATATTTAATAAAACTTTACTTAAAATTCCAGGCAATGGGTGCAAACCCTCCATTACAACCGAGGGAACAATTGGCAGTACATGATGCCATGGAGTCAGCAAGACAACAGTTGCAGGCCACTGAAATGAGGTAGTTTAATATTTTTAGTAATGTATCCATAAGAGACAAACCCTTGAATTGTAAACATCGAGACTTGAATATGGTTTTTAAAGTATAATTGACCTCGAAGCTGTCTTATGGGCATTTTTAGTGTCCACCCTACTGGTGTGTTTTTTAAAGCAGCACACTGGCATACTGACATATTAATAAAGTTTAATTTCTTTTTTTTTTTTATAGTGATGCCGCCCTTGCCAGAAGTATTGAATCTGCAGATTCACCATTTCCACACACAGACCCTGACCTACTGCTCTTAAAGGTAAATCGTTGTTAAAAAAATTATGTGTATTAGATCTATAATTGATTTTTTCTTTTCATAAAATTGAGAATTTGTTTTTAAAGTTCAAATGTAAGAGCTTGTACTATTAAAAATGCCTGCAACTGACAGTCATGAATAGCTTTCATGGCACAATTGAGTAAGAGTCAGCTGATAAACAAGACTGCAGGATCAATGTTTGTATAATCCACAAAGATTAATTTGTTCCGAGTATTGTGAGTTCAGCAGTGGACTTCCTTTGGCTGATGGATTGATTGGATTGGATTGTGAGACCGTTAAGTCTCTTGTAGTGTCTCATTCCCATGGCACAAGACTTGTGTCTTAGTGTAGGGTCAGGACTATGTGTGTGATCGTAGGCTGTATTAATTAATTTATTTAATTCATTGTGACAGGCCACTTCAGCAGCGAGTATGCAATGTCTCCTGCAGTGTCTGGGTATTCTACATCGTCAGCAGCAATACGCCACCCTCAGTGTATCCTCCAAGCATTCCGACACTGAACACCACTAGCCATACAAGTCTTACCATACTTATATTAACACATTTTACCACAAGCATTTATAGGTGTCTTCACTTTATTGCCTTGCCTAGTGCACACTATTTCATAGAAATTTAATTACTGAAACTGATAAAGTGTTGCATCATTGCATTGCATTGGCCACAAGTCCATTCTGTATTAAATATGTAGGTATTTGAATTGAATTGTGAAGTAGTCACATGGCCAGTCATACAATTTTAATCCAAATACTTCTAGCTGCACAAGTATAAAAATCTCCTTGTCACATAAATGTAGGCTAAGAATGATTTATTAAAATTGATCGTTCTGTGGAGACACCTTGACTATGCCTGTGATGTTTAATACTAGCTTTTGCCCATGATCTCGTCTTTATTGTCACGGAATCGTGAGTATGTATAAATCTATAGACTAGATAGCATCATGGACTTAAAGTTCCCCATAACTTAGGGAAGTAATTGAAAGCATGTTTGAAGGCAAAGTGATTGATCGGCTAGTTGTCTTTACTCATATTGTTATTATTGGCACATGTCAGGGGTATTAAGTAGAAATAATTTAATTTAATAAATGCTATAGTAAAGGCAGCATGGGCCTCTCAATAACTTTGTTTCTTTTCGGTATGGTCCATTTTGTGGGGCTATATCGCTTTGTTATTCTCTAGGTTATATAGGTCCAAACTGAGGAATGGTTGAATGCTCTGATCTGAACTGACATGTCTAGTTTTATAACATATCTGCCTGATGTCTTCAGTTTACATACCTTAATATTAATGTTTCAAAATATATAGCGTTTGTTGCTCGATGCTGTAGTAAAAGGACAGACAATGGGTCAATTCTATTTTTGTTCCTTGTAGCATTCCCAATGTGTTGTAGGAAATATCTTTATATGATTTTATTTCTTTATAGTCTAAATGTAGGTAAATAAATTTATAGCCATGCTTAGAGCATTATCAATAAAAAAACGCATTTTTTTTTAATAAACAGATGATAGATATTTGCCAATTTTTGCACATTAGAGAACTTTGAATAATCGAAATGATTGTAATAAAAAGAACTATGTTTTGGTACAAAGTACAAAAATATTGTATGTTCAAAAATGTAAGAATCGGATTATCCAATTACATATCTTTGTAGATTGGTACACACTTTTCAGAACTACTTTATAGACTTTAGTGTACTTCTAGTGGTTATCAATGTTTGGTAGCTTTCAAACAATGTGATTTTTGCTCAGTTTGTATTTGAATTAATTTGTATGGTATTTATTTGGTAAATATATACAGGATATGTATAAATGGTGTATTGTTGGCTTTATTATGGTTGAGACTTTCGTTCCAAAATGTTATAATAAGTAGATATCCAAGTTTTCCTTTTAACAATCGACTGCTGTTATTTGGACGTTATTTAATTGTAAATAAATAAAATTATAATGCCTTAGATATTGTATATTATTTGAATCTCATCTTGCCCTTATTATATACCGGTACAGAGTTGTAATAATTTATCTATTTAAATGGCGGTGTGTTATTAGTTGCCGGTCTGAAGTTAATCTTCCTTTTCTTATAATTAGGAAGTAGTTGTTGAAAAAAAATCGAACTAACACAACATAAACTAGTAAGTCCATATTATAGAACTACCGATACTGAATACATAGGTACCTAATACATTAAACTGTTACTTATTATCAAAGACTACATTACCGATGTACTTAGAACAGTAGTTATCGAAGACCGAGAAGAATTCTAATAAAACCTTATTTGCCAATATTGTAGCTGTAAAATACCGACATTATAGAATGCATTAATTCACTTGTTTATATTGACATCTATTGGCTTTGTAATATTTTTGACTTGCTATTTACGAATAAAATTAAACACTATGTGCGATCAGGAATTTAGAACACTACGTATAGATCCAAGATACCCGTTCCAAAACCAAACAAAGTAAGTGTTTTTAGAAATCTACAATTTTATTGACTTTATGAATATAATCTCCATTCGAAGGCTTCCTACGGTTTCTGTAACTTCGCTAAGCCTTTGGACTTTATGGATTTTAAATATTTTTCTTGTTTTTTGCGTTTCATTGTGACCTTGTTGTCAACTCTAATATCGATTTCTTTCAGGGCATGCTACGACAATTACTGTGATTACTACAAGTGCACACGGCTCTTGGGCGATATAGACGATTGCAAAATATTCAAAAGATATTTCGAAACGATCTGTCCCAACTTCTGGATATCACATTGGGACGAGCTCAGGCAGAAGGGTGCATTTCCAGGACCCATATAAATACTAATCTTCTTTGAGAATTTTTATGTGAATATACAAGTTTTCCAAATTGTTTTGGTGAATTTATTGCCTCTGATAAATGGTTTAATCGTTGGCGAAGTATCAAAAACTTTACTTGCATTTTTATGGTGGAGTATTTGATCAACATTTAAGGATGTTTTATAGGTAATTTGATATTTCAATATGTTTTGCTACTTTTTAATGCAAACATTACACAATGTCAATAAAAATGAAACATTAAAATGAACAAATCAAAATATTTATTCACCTAAATCACATGATGACCTAACGTAACATAACCGCATAAATAATAGTCGCTTTGGAATAGCTTAGATTCTTCCGGGGAAGGTGCCTTCGGAGCGCTGGGTGTCCCACTTGTCGACCCACTCGTTGGGGCAGATGGACCTGAACACGCGCTGGAAGTAGTAGCACGGCTCGTACTTCTCGCCACGCACCTTCTGGCACCGGTGGAAGTCGAGGTAGCTCTGGTAGCAGTACCTAAAATCACCATAAATTCATTTTATATACCTACCTTTCAGTCTTGAGAAATTTGCTTGGGGTTGGTATTTATGTTTGGCATAGCGATAGGCTGGCCTATCAAATCTTTGGATTGAACTGAGTGGTTGGTATCACACAATATTATGTCCACTCATTCGACAATATTGGTGTGACCTTAAATATAATATGTAAGTAGATATATTAGAACATCAAAACTTTTATAAATGTATTGCATTGTATTGTATTCCAGTGCCAGATATGTTTCGATTTTGGTATACATTTTCTAATTATGTAAAATTCATTGTAAGTGGCTAATTTACGAACACATACGATGTATTAGGCTCCCAATAAATTTCTAAAGTGCTGTTCGTAAATCGGTCGGATAAAGCACGAAAGATTAGCCTTATCTCTATCTGTATCGGTATCTAATGAAAATGTTAGCATTTTCTGGTTTATTAAACTACGATTTAGAACTTATATCTGGAGTTTATACAGTCCATAATACAGACAGACTTCCATATATTAATCATAGATGTAACATCTATATTACTTTGAATATGATATTAATTATCTAATCACAATAGTTTATAGAACAATGGAATTGTTTCATAATGACGTACCTATAAATAAATCAAAATACTACTTAATCGTAGTTTTTCTTAGCGGAAATGATATCTATATTAGCGAAAGTCTCAATAACTGAAGTACGACGTATTGCGTGGTCTGTAGTACATCAAAGGTACGATAACTGTAGATAAGATTCTGTATGAAGTAGCATGTTTTAATATATTTCAACAAAGCAAAGTATTTATAACAAAGAAATTAGATAATGAGTGCCAAATTAACGGTAGCAACAAGACGCTTTAGAAAATGATAGTTAATAAACATGAAAAACTAAAAAAGGATAAATTTCACAAAGAAATAATAATCGGAGCAGACAAAAGATTTGGTAATTTTGTTCACTAATTAATATCGTTAGACTAATACATTTGATTGCCAAGAGTAGACGATAGATATACGAGTATGTATGTTTTATAAATGTTTTGTTCATATTTGTGCGCATTGAACCGTTGACAAACCTGTTTGTTTTGTAAACATAATATTGTGTTCTGACAACATGACACCTGGCTGGCAGCTATCCTCTCGTAACAAATACAAAATCTACATTACCTCGTCTGGTTCTGGTTAGGGAACCGCGGGTCGAAAGGTGCTGTTTTGAGGTCAGCGGGCGATTTGATCATCTCGGGCATTTTGCTGCAACGAAAATACAATAACGCATTCATTGTCTTAATTCTTTATTTGGAAATCCTGTTTCACAGTTGAAATAAGATGCAATCCGTTGCCTAGCCGTTCAATTACAATTATAAGCAGTTAAAAAAATCTTAACACGTAATTACATATTGCAGAAGTCATAATAAAAAACTTAGAACTATCTAATCTAACACTATGCTATTTGACGAGAGGTCTCGTTTTTCTTTCCTCTTCACACGAAGAATCTCTGTACTTCTTGACCTCCTGCATATAGAGTGACCACGCGTCTTTAGGCGTATTGTCCGCCGACTGTTCGTCGATGGCCTTGGCTTTCTTCACCAGGCCTGTTTTGAGAACTCTCCCTCCTCGCCGTTTGCCAATAAATGGCAATACGGGCTTTTTAATTTCAGGCTTTTTCTCGTCTTCAGCTTTCTTTGTCACCTCTTGCATCTTTTTAAACATTTCCAAGAAACTGCCATCATTCTTTATTGGGATTGGGATTGGTTTCTTAGAGGTGGAGGCCATTTGTTGCAAGACATCGGGGGCCGGTAACAGCTCGGCGAAGTTCGGTCCTTCTACTTCTGGCGGGTCGCCGTATTCTACATCCTCGGCACGACTCGTCTCTGCGGCACGAGGAGGCGGCTTTATCTCTTTCGGTGGCGTTTTGGCTTCTTTATCTTTCTCTCCCTGCCTGTTTCTATGCATCTTCCAGAATCTTTTTCTATCGGCAACAGTAAACTGGCCGCGGCGGTCATCCTCGCTAGAGCTGCCGCTGCGGCTGCGTGATCTACTGTTCCGGGAATGTGACCGGGATTTAGATTTACTCTTGGAGCGTGCCGCTTGTCCTCTCGATGTTGAGCGTCGTCGAGATATTGATCTGCTTACAGAGTGTCGATTCGAACGACTAGTAGACCGACCCCTGTTTCTAGACGGAGATTTTCGGCCTTTGCGCTTATTCGGAGACCTCGATCGTCTAGTCCTCCAGGCGACCGAGGTATGGCTTTTGCCAGAGGAGCGTGACCTGCTTGAGGAATGCGATCGCGAACGTCGAGAACCAGTGCGGGAACGCGGACGTTTGTTACGTCGCGACGGATATGAACCTGATTTGGAACTTGATGTCGAAACACTTCTAGCATAACACTTCGGTGGCGTCACTGAACTATCCCTAACATTTCGAGGTGGTGTATCTGATTTATTGTCCTTGTATTTGTAATTTTTCGACGGTGTGCCTGACCTTTCAGACTTTTTGTAATTTTTGGGCGGAGTACCCGAAGATTTACTTGCGGGTTTGAGATTTCTTGGCGGAGTTGGCGAACCTTTTCTATTTCGCACAGAGGAGGTCGCATCTCTCGGGGTTTTCTCTTTTCTCGTATCTTTGCTGGACCGCGGTTTGCCACTTTTTTCATCTTTAGTTGATTCTGACGGGCCCCAACTCGGGGTTCGGTTAGATCGAGATCTATTACGCGATCGCGAACTCTTTACGGGTGGCGTTAGCGACCTGTCTCGCTCCCTACTTTTACTAGATTTGTTTCTGTAGGATCTCTGCGAGTCAGAAGATTCTGATGACGCAGATTTCCTACTCTTCGTGTTCCTCTTACGCGATGAACGAGAATATGACCGTGATCGTGAACTCGAACGATCACTTGATGAATAGGTTTTTCGTTTAGATGACCTGCTTCTTGATCTGCGACGGCGACCATCATCCTCGTAGCTGCTGTCCCTCCGCCGTGAATAGCCCCGGTCACTCCGGTCATAGGGGGACACACTCCTAGACTTGGAACGATAGTTGGGGCGGTCATAACTGCGAGAACGGGCTGACGAACGGGCCTGTTCGCCAGCTTGCTGGGAATACTCATAACCTTGCTGAGGCGGGTAGGGCCTGGACGAGTCTTGGTACTTGGCGTAGTAAGTGTCGGGACGCTGCTGCTGGTAGTAAGAGGAGTCGTAGGAGTACCCATAGGCGTAGGCGCTGTAGTCATAGGCGGGCGGGTAGTGCGCGTAGCTGGCGCCGGTCCAGGGATCGGTGGTGGGCGCGGCCGGCGGCGGCTGCGGGGCCCGCTGGCCCACGTAGTCCGCATCGGCGCCAGGCGGACCGCCGTCCCACGCGCCGCTCGTCTCGCGATACGAGGACATACTTTACCGACTCCCCTCGCATAACCTGCAGCAGTTTGTAGGTGCGCACACACCTACAAACAGAATAACTTCTCGGTGTAGACAGCAGCTCTGTGCGCTCCGCTCGGGAGACACCCTCGTGTATATTACGTTTGTCGAGGTAAATAATTTTATGACGAGGATCAACAAATTACGTAATCCCGACTCGAGTACGCGTAAAATGTGACGGAAAAGCATGCGTTACAGAGTAAGCTTACAAAACAGTGCAAAAGTACATAAAAATATACCTTGGGTTTTATGCTCACCTTTTTGTAAATAAGCTCTTTCTCAAATTTTATTTAACAGAAAATGGCAGCGACACATTCGCTTCCAAATGCCCACAAACAATATAGAGTAGAGCAATACGCAGACAAAAAATGTCTTTGTGGATCGATTTGCGCACAGGTTAAAAATGGAAGGTCAACTTAATAGAAAATCAATAAACTCTATTGCACTGTCTATTTACGTAATTTTGCAGTAGTTTTCCCATGAAATATATTTTACCTGATTATGAATAAACAGTGCCTATGCAATAAAGCCAATCCTATAAATTACTGTAAATACTAACATTAAAAATAATTACCATGCTAAAATAAACATATAGTCGAGTCAACTATTGTTACTTGGTTAATTTCAGTATAATCGCTGAGGGAGTATCAATGGTTGACGTTTGTATTATTTATTATCTGTACCCGCAGCTAGCCGGCTCACGGCGGGCAATTTTTTTTAATTGATGTTTCTGGGTGTTTCTGGGTTTGTTTTATACTAAATAGTATCAACCGTTGTTTTCTGTTCTTAAAATCACTTTACAATTTTTTAAGATATTAAACTAATGAGCAAGTCAAAAGTGTCGGTAGAATGGAAGAAGCGTGTGAAATCCGAGTACATGAGACTCCGCCAAGTGAAGGTATCATTGTGCACAATAAAATGTCTTTGTTTTACCTATTGTACTTTCTAATATTTGTATATTGTCCTTTTTAGCGGTTCAAACGTGCAGATGAAGTGAAAGTGGCATGGGCGCGCAATTTGCGAATAATGTCGGAGGCCATAGAGGCGAGGGACATCGAAATCCCGGATAATGACCGAAGGCCTATCTGGCCTCCATCCGCCCCGGCTTCCAGCCACGAGAGCCTCATGAAACGCGCGGAAGTCACCTACACTGACGGTAAGATACCTAATCCAGGCAATTGTTATTTTATAAAGATTTCTATATGTATTGAAAAATATTCCAATTCGTTTCTCTAATGTAATAGTTTCTCATAGTCGTTATGGACATATCTTAACTAAAAACATTTTTTTTAAACTTCACTAACGTCTAAACCAAAATCCACTATAAAAAATATTGTCAATGCAATGAGAAATTTTATTTTAAATTCCTTCTTTTATGTTATTATAGTAATCAGATTCAATTTTAAAGACTTATGATAGTTATATATTATTATTTTTGGATTTTCTTTCTTCAGCTTCTGGTGTGGTCACAACTCAACAAGCACCAATACGGATTATAAATTCAGTCAACCCAATCCCTACAATGTATACATGGGCGCCAACACAAAAGAACTTCATGGTGGAAGATGAGACTGTGCTCCACAATATTCCATACATGGGCGACGAGGTCCTGGATCAGGACGGTACATTCATCGAGGAGCTAATAAAGAACTACGACGGGAAAGTGCATGGTACATCTGCTTCACATCCAAAAACTATTTGAGTGGACAGGACCAAAGGGCTATTTCATTATCTAGAACATAATACTGTAACTCTAAAAGTTATTTTTTGATGTAACAGTGGACAAGAATATAAATAAGTGTATAAAATACATTTGGTTTACAAAAAAAGTATAACAATCTTTAACAGAGAAAAGCATATTGTTGACTTATAGGTCACTCATTAGATTTTTTTTTTTCAATAAATTATGTATTTATTAATGAAAGTTTAGAGGCCAAAATATCAGTAACTTTCAACATGGTCTATAAAGGTTGGCAATATTTTTTTGTTATGAATAAAGTTACTAATACCATCATTGGTCCTGCCCACTAATTGTTACAAAATAATACACATTGGTGTGTGGCAAACACATCTATGCTTACACGGCTTACATTAAGCCTTTTGATGGTACTTAGGATAAGTGTAGTTATGATTACAGGCATGTAACAACAAAAAAACAATGTTAAATTTATTTTGTTCTATAACAACTTTGGTATTAGCAAAAATACTTATAAGTACAAAATGCCTTTAATCGTAACACATAGCAGCTTGAGGCAGTCTCAAAGGATATATTAAAATGTACACAGTTTTACTGAAACAGGTATGAAATGAAAGATCTGGGATCTGAATTTCACTCTGTGAACTTAAACTATTCTTTTCCATATCATAATGATATGGAGGTATATTATAGATTTATGACCGTATTCACAGACAGTTTTAAAATTCGTTTTAGTTATTGAATGTTTTGTCATCTTGAATTAAACTGAATACAAAAGTTGTTCAAAAGGGACAAAACATTTGATAACTAAAATTGGTTTTAAAAGTGTCTATGAATAAGGCTGTGAATTTTACATATATATTTTTGTTATAAATGTAACTCAACACATAAAAGAGGCAAATGTCTTGATAGTATAAAAACTTCCCTCTGTTAAATTTTTCATTAGTAATTATAACACTACTGCTACATTCAAAGCTGCTTCTTTTCAACAGTACACAGATTGGTTAAATAGTAAATAAACTGAATTTTCCTTCACATGTCACAGGCCTTCGCTCTTACGGTTCACGCTTGTCGCGCTTTGTCATTCACAACATGAGATGATTGCGATTTTGCGCTGCGACAGTTATTTATGAAGTGGTTTGTAAGGAAACAATAGATGTGGAATTAATGGAATTGCTTTCTGGCCTTTGAAAAACAATACATGCAATTGTAAAAATGATATTTTACCTACAGTCCTAAAATTAAACTATAAACTATGTGATTTTAGTTTTTGCATTGATAATTTCATAATTGAAAACGAAAATATACTTTAAATAACATAAATTCCAGCTAAATGGAACATTCTCCATTCTCCATTTGAATGGATGAGAGAAGCTAAGTACAATTTTAGACAATGCCCAGTACCTTAATGTTGAATAATGAACACACCTACATCCAAGAGTAGACTAATATACATATGTAACACTAAATTATCGTGTTGATTACCAGGTGACAAGGAAGGCGGGTTTATCGACGACCAGCTGTTTGTAGACCTGGTGCACGCGCTCATGACGTACCAGACCAAGGAGGAGGTGGCCGAGGAAAGGCGGGACCGGGAGGCACGCAACTCTAAGGAGGATAAGGAGGTCACTTGTATTCACTTGTTTTTACATCCCCTTAGGACGGAGATGTCTAATGAGACATTACTAAAACCTAAACGTATCATTTTATTGATGAACTTTGTTTATATTTATATATATTTTATATATATTTTTCTTTTTATATTTTAAGAGCTGTTTAGTTTAAGTGACACATAAATATCGATCAGAAAAATCATAGCCGACAATCCAATATCTACCTGACATAATAATGCACCTGGCCATCTTAGACAAAAATCTATTTTAGATCTGTCTATTACATGTTACAGAAAGACAACGGAAAAGAACAGAAGGATAAAGAGAAGGACAAAGAAGAGAACAAGGAAGGCGAGAAGAAAGTGATCAGCGACAAGCAGTTCCCCATATTCATCATATTCCAAGCAATCAGCTCACAGTTCCCTGACAAAGGCACTGCACAGGAACTGCGAGAGAAGTGAGTTGTTATGTATTACCTTGTATAAGAGCCATAGTGTCAGTTCCAATAGCTAACTACAATATACTGTATTATAGCCCACTTATCCAATGTGCAAATTATACAACGAAATAACTTAAAATGTACACATATTACATAATAAAATGATCAAATATAAAAGGAAAACTAGATTGAAAATAGCGGAGTAGTTATCCTCTACCACATAACTACATATATCACTATATATATACGAATGTTGTGCGCGTTATTTATAGATGTACAAATTTACATAAAGCTCTGTACAAGTATATAATTAATATTTCTACAAAATTTGTATATTGTAACCATCAAATTAAAAAAAAATGTTAATCTATATTAATTATTATATCAGAAACTACAAGAGACTTTCGGTTTCTTAGCACCCTGATCCGAATCAAATACTTGTAGGCCACACAAACATTGTCTCTGTGCGGGAGTCGAAATCGCGACCGCTTGTTTCACTGCCAGCGTCTAACCAACTGCGCCACAAAGGCTCTCAAATGCAATATATATTTTGAGGGTACCTTTACAGGTACATCGAGCTTACATCTCGCAGCGACCCCAACGCCCTGCCCCCTGAATGTACGCCTAACATCGACGGACCTCTCGCGGAGTCCGTGTCCCGAGACCAAACCATGCACTCCTTTCACACGCTCTTCTGCAGGCGATGCTTCAAGTACGACTGCTTTCTGCACCGTGAGTACATCATAATATATCATATACAATAATCATAGGGTTAATTTATAACTCCACGAAATATATTCTCTATTGTTCTTATAAAATATGCATTAACACATATTTCAAGGCCAAATTAGGTTTCTTGTTAAAACTCAAAAATGATTTACAATGCTTAATATCTAATCAATGATTAGGTGGTTAGGTATCAATCAATGTTTAGGTATTGTCGTATCTTTAGGAGAAGCCTATTTTTCTAGTTAGATGTTTCCACTCTAATGAAAATATACGTTATCTTGGGTTGCTTTCTATAATCTACATTATGGAAAAATATTATAATGGTAAGTCGATGTCACAACAAAGAAACAAATTATTAAAGGCATAGCCTTGTAGGTCAGTGATTTTCTACCCAATAGGAAATTGAAATCTTACAGAGGGCAGACTGTTTAAAATTGCCTATGAGCATTTATTAAAAGTCTATAGTCAGTAAGAGTTAGTTGCTGAAACAAATTATTGCTTATATTATGTCTAGGAAAATATATTTGTTTTAAACTTAAACTTATAGATATTGGGTGTATTTAACAGATAGCAATTGAAAATGTTTATTTCCTAAATATCTCCAATATATCTCAGCAAAGAGATGTCTTACAATATAATTTTAAGTTGCATAATACTAGCCTGTATACACCCCACTAATGGTCATGGGTGTCCTATACAAATTAGGTTTTAGTACATAGTCTTAGTATATAGTATAAATATATTAAGTATACTTTAAGTTAGGTGACTGTATACTAGGGCTGATAGAGATGTCTTTATCTGTTTGCTGACAGGAAGTCAGGCATCAGGTAAGGCCAACCGCTCACGAGCATAATACCTATCATGCATTTATTTTTATGCTATTTTTATTCACTCCTACCTCTGTTTGATTTTGACCAACTGTTTTTATGACTTTGCAAGTTAATGAACATTACTCGACTGTGCATTTAGAAACAAAAAACGTTAAATAATTGGCTTGTAAAGTTTATTATAATGATTTTATAAAAATATTATGACAAAAGAAAATACAGTGACAAAAAAATTATAGCTAAATAAAAAAATATATATTGTTCATCATTTTTTAATGTATTTATTATTTATGACAAGAATTATTTTCAAAATTATCAACACTCAACATAACATTTATGGCATATGTATTTTAAAAATTATTACATTTGTATAGAATTCAGTACTGAAAAATTACATTTCATTGACAGTTTTGTTTTTATGAATGCATCCCAACATTTGCTTGGTTTGTTGATTTTCTCATTGTCCGGCCCCGTCATACACAGTATACTTATGTTGTACACAATGTTTTGTTGTATTTATTAGTATGTGTATAGTTTTGTTGTACTGGCCCACTTTGGCGTAACCTTTGACATATTTGGCTATATTGTCAAATGAAATGAACTATGGGGTAATTGGCAAGGGAATTTTTGCAATGGAGTAAAGTTCAGTGTTGGCACACTATAGGCTAACTGATAAACAAAATATTTAATGAGATAGATAATTATTGCATCACACAATGGGGTAGTTTATATTCAAATTAATGAAGTGGTAAAAGTCAAACCAATCACAAAAAGGGGTATTTGTCAAATTATATCTAAAAAATCACTACAAGTTGCTAAAATGATTATTGAAATGTTAGTGACATATTAGATTAATATTTTGAATATTGTGTGAGGGGTAGGAAGGGTTGTGGGGAGGGGTTGAATGGTATTGCAATGAGGTTACGCCCAAGTGTGCGAGTGGTGGTGTGGGGAAGGCTGCACGTGTGCGTGACTCCAGGTTTGCAAGCGTGCCACCCGCGCCCCAACCTGTGCAAGCGCAAGGGACCAGACCTCAAGCCCTTCTCCGAGCCCTGCGGACCCAGCTGCTACATGCTACTGGTCAGTCAACATTGTATTATTCATATTGTTATTGTAAATATCTTGAGTAGTTTAACTATTTCGGTATTTAGTGTACAAATTGGAAGGTGAAAGAAAAAAGGGAGACTTTAGCTCAGCTTAAAAAGAAGAAAGAAGGATTTATAAACACACTACGATTTATAGAGCCTTAGTCTGCTATTTTTCAAATCAGACTATTTTATATTTTCAAAAGTGCATACGACTTCCATATGTATTTCTGAATGACAATAAAATTGTGGTAAAAAGTAATCAATGAAGTTACCCACAGACTACTTAAGAAAATTTAACGCCTCCTGCCATGGATAAGCTTAAAATCCGTCAACATTTGTCCTTCATAAATTCAAACCGTTATCAGTGCAACATTGTGACGATGAGAATCATGGTGGAATGCATACAGGAAGGCATGCGAGAGAAGCTGGCGCGGGAGAAGGCGGCCGGGGAGGAAGACAAGGGCAAGAGCCACGCCATCGACTCGCCCAACGACGCCTCCTCTGAAGACAGCAACGACAGTAACAGATACCAGAAAGGTAATTCATTATTACTAGAGGCCCGTTTGATCCCTCTCCATACCAGATACATTTTATTTTTCGTACAAACTGAGACATCCTGTATATGTTTTATACATAATATAAACCTTCCTCTTGAATCATTATATCTATTTAAAAAACCGCATAAAAATCCGTTGAGTAGTTTAAAAAAATTAAGCATACATAGGGATAGACAGACAGCAGGAAGCAACTTTGTTTTATGATATTGGTGCCATACATATGTAGTATAAATGTATTTATCATTTGAGACTACTTATTTATAATGTTCTGACTTTAATTAGGCACTGACTTTTTTAAGAAGCCATAACAAAAAATATATAGTAGCAAACTTGAAGAGAAAGTATTATATGGCATTAAATCTAACTGAATTTTTTAGGCAAATGAAAACTAAAGAAAGTACAGTAAAATCATAAACATAGGAGTCAGTAGATGTATCGATATAATTTGAAGTAGCTTGGATGACTAGTTGAAGTAATGATCCATACTCTCACAGAAAAATTACGTGAAGCGACAGCTTGGCTGTCGCGTTTTGTTTGACGAGTGAGATTGCCGGATGCTCAATACCCCTTTCGTCTTTCCATCATATTTTCTCTGCTCCCCACCCAATTGTTCCGGCAACACATCCATGATCCAGCGTTGTGGATGTTCATGTGCAGTGATCACTTACCATCAGGTGAATTGTTTGTTCGTTTGCCGGAGCTATGCAATAAGACATGCAGTGAGTGTAGTGGTGGTGTTGTCCGCAGGCAGCAACAGCAACTCCAGCAACAGCAACTGGAGCGCGGGCGCCAAGCCTGTCGCCGACGACTCCGCCGAGCCCGCCTACAACGCACTCGGTCACTACTCCACACACATCACACATTCTACTGCCTTCACAGCCTCCCAGGCCGCGGGTTTGATCCCCACATCGCAACAAGTGTTTGTCTGAACCACAAGTATTTGTTTCGAGTCTGGGTGTTTGTGAGACCGAGAAGTCTCTCGTAGCTTCTGATACCCACGACACAAGACTCGGTCTCAGTGTGGGGTCAAGACTATGTATGTGACTGTTGTACTCCTAGTACAAATTAAAAGTCTTGTTAATTTTTGTATAATGTAAAAATTGTATTAAGAAATAAAATAAATGCAGTAACTTATATGAAATCCTAGGAATTTGATGGCTAAATGTAGCTTTTTCATGATAGAATTGATGGGAACTGTATGGTTTAGAAACACAGGAATATCAAGAATAATGTGTAAGGGAAACTAAGTGACAATACATTTTACTACAAAAACTGACATACTCGGTATATACAGACTGCGACCGAAAACGAAGCGCAACGGTAGTTTTAGTGACAACAGACACTGCAACTACAAATTTCGCAAAAAAAGTGATTTATTTTTTAACTATCATCGTGTTTGGATGGTAAATAAATAGTTTTAAAATAATAATTTAGACACATTTATTAAAAAAAATGTAATGCTACGCAAGAGTTTAAATTATTGTTTTAGAAAAGAAGTATGTATTTACCACCTAAACACGACGATACTTGAAAAAAACATTACTTTATTTCACGATTTTTTAGATGCATAGTGTCTGTAGTCATTAAAACTAGCACCTTGCTGCGTTTTCGGTCGCAGTGTGGATATGCCCTGTATAGATATTATGGGCTACATGAGGGTTGTGTGCAGGGTTGTCGGTGGGTGACATCGAGTCGGAGTGGACGGGCTCGGACCAGTCGCTGTTTAGAGCTCTGCACAAGGTGTTCGTCTCCAACTACTGCGCCATCGCACAACTCATGCTGTCCAAGACATGCCAGCAGGTACCACGCACCACTACTCTACTTCATTCAGCTTATGAGTACAGAAGTATAACTGTGTGCAATGACCCTCTTAGAAACACCACTAATTCATAGTCAGATCGATTTTAATACCTTTTAATCCCTTTTAAAATTCATAATCTCGTCAATTATTATTAGTTTATACAGTCGAATATCTCATTTCGTCTTTAAATTCCTATTTATATCTCTAGCAAACATAATAGTGACCCACTTAAAAACACCACTAATTCATAGATAAATTTCAATCCCTTTTAAAATCCGTAATGTCCATAAATATAATTATTTTATATAGTCAAATATCTTTAGTTTTTAAATTCCCATTTATATCTCTAGCAAAAATAATTCCCACCAATCACCACAGAAACCTTGTAATAAAATAAGTCAATTCCTCATAAAACGGCTGGTGGTTAAAGTTGTCAGTTGTCTCCAGGTGTACACGTACTGGATCAACACGGGGCAGGAGGAGTGTCGCGTGGAGGCGGAGCTCACGCCGCCGCGCAAGAAGAAGAAGAAGCACCGCCTCTGGTCCGTGCACTGCCGCAAGATACAACTCAAGAAGGACTCCGCCTCGCACCACGTGTATGTACTATGCACCTTACCATTCAATTATAACAATAAATACACACAACAGTCACATATATAATCTCGGGATGCATAGTACCCCACGCCAAGTTCGGGTCTCAGGAATAAAGAGAGACTTTTCAGTTGCAAAACACAAATATTTGTCTCCTAGCGGGATTGAATCCGCGGCCTCCCGCTTCACCGGTTTTCGGCACCGTTTCAGTGTCTAAGCAACTGCGCCATCTATATCAACAAATAGGTTAATTAACCAAGTTGATCCTAACTAACCTGGATATAAACAGAATGACAAAAAGCTAATTTTCTTTTAATTGTAACGAATTGTAAGACGATGCCGAAGAATATACGACTGCTCAACAACAGTATCAAAATCAAACACCAAAAATCACAAAGCAATGCTTGGCGTTCCACTGCGCTCGCCATCCTGAGACATAAGATGTTAAGTCTCATTATGTTCAGTAGTTACTCTAGCTGTGTGTGTGTGTGTGTGAGAGACCCAACACCAGTAAGTTTCATGTAGAAAGTTTCAATAAAGTAATATTTTTAGTAAAGTATTATTATTTTATTTTTTCCGTCTGTACTATCTCATTATTTTTATGTTATAATAGTCCAGTCCATCCAAAGGTTGCATGGAAGAAATCGCAGGTAGCGATAAGGCCAATTAATTTATCAGGATTCAGGATCAATTGTTACCATACCTTTAAATTTAAGTGTTTTATTGTTCCATTTTTATAAATTGTGTTGTAGAATAAAGTGTATAAATAAATAAATAATGTGATGTGGATATATTTGTTCTGCAGCTACAACTACACGCCGTGCGACCACCCCAACCAGCCGTGCGACAGCATGTGTCCGTGCCTGCAGTCACAGAACTTCTGCGAGAAGTTCTGCCAGTGCAGCAGTGATTGTGAGTACTATATGTATATACCAGATACCTACATCTATATTCCTGAATACATGTGTATAAATGCTATTAAGGCCATTATTAATTTGTCTGGCCTATTTTCCTCGCAATAAGTAAAAGGGGGGTAAACCTATTGATGTTTCAATTGTAGATTTCAGACCCAAGCAAATTAGAGCTCAGTCGAATAAAGCAAATCAAAGGTTCAACCTAAAAAAGAGAGATATTAAGCTGTAAACTTGTAAACCTTCGTTTTGGTATTCTACATACCTTAAAATACCAAAATAAAGGTATGTACCCGATTATAACTTATTATCTTTAATACCTTATTTGACTGAGCTTTTATTACATTGTTCTAATTGATGAATTTACACAATAATAGCTATCCAATCCTAATGGTGAGCATATTTTTGATTTACTATGTAAAGAGCTGATTGTTTGTATGCTACGGTGTAGTTAATGTTGTGCGGGTGGCTATATACTCATATAATGTGCGTGCAGGTCAGAACCGGTTCCCCGGGTGTCGCTGCAAGGCGCAGTGCAACACGAAGCAGTGTCCGTGCTACCTGGGCGTGCGCGAGTGTGACCCCGACCTGTGCACGGCGTGCGGCGCCGACGCACTACCGCCCCCTGCCAGCGTCTACTGCAAGAACGTCTCCGTGCAGAGGTACTGTCACATCACCTCATAGCAGACACTGTGCACGGCGTGCGGCGCCGACGCACTACCGCCCCCTGCCAGCGTCTACTGCAAGAACGTCTCCGTGCAGAGGTACTGTCACATCACCTCATAGCAGACACTGTGCACGGCGTGCGGCGCCGACGCACTACCGCCCCCTGCCAGCGTCTACTGCAAGAACGTCTCCGTGCAGAGGTACTGTCACATCACCTCATAGCAGACACTGTGCACGGCGTGCGGCGCCGACGCACTACCGCCCCCTGCCAGCGTCTACTGCAAGAACGTCTCCGTGCAGAGGTACTGTCACATCACCTCATAGCAGACACTGTGCACGGCGTGCGGCGCCGACGCACTACCGCCCCCTGCCAGCGTCTACTGCAAGAACGTCTCCGTGCAGAGGTACTGTCACATCACCTCATAGCAGACACTGTGCACGGCGTGCGGCGCCGACGCACTACCGCCCCCTGCCAGCGTCTACTGCAAGAACGTCTCCGTGCAGAGGTACTGTCACATCACCTCATAGCAGACACTGTGCACGGCGTGCGGCGCCGACGCACTACCGCCCCCTGCCAGCGTCTACTGCAAGAACGTCTCCGTGCAGAGGTACTGTCACATCACCTCATAGCAGACACTGTGCACGGCGTGCGGCGCCGACGCACTACCGCCCCCTGCCAGCGTCTACTGCAAGAACGTCTCCGTGCAGAGGTACTGTCACATCACCTCATAGCAGACACTGTGCACGGCGTGCGGCGCCGACGCACTACCGCCCCCTGCCAGCGTCTACTGCAAGAACGTCTCCGTGCAGAGGTACTGTCACATCACCTCATAGCAGACACGGTGCACGGCGTGCGGCGCCGACGCACTACCGCCCCCTGCCAGCGTCTACTGCAAGAACGTCTCCGTGCAGAGGTACTGTCACATCACCTCATAGCAGACACGGTGCACGGCGTGCGGCGCCGACGCACTACCGCCCCCTGCCAGCGTCTACTGCAAGAACGTCTCCGTGCAGAGGTACTGTCACATCACCTCATAGCAGACAACTAGTCAAGGCTCCGATACTGTTCATCTCACTTTCTAACAGACTTAAAAAAAGAAGAGGTTCTCAGTTCGTCCGAATCTTTTCACTGACCAATCAAATTATAAAATAAATTCACTTTCACTGACCAATAAAATTTGTACTGTAGCTTAAACTATTTATTTATATTCTTAATTCTTTATTCATCATCTTCAGCCCATTGCAGTCTACTGCTGGACATAAGCCTCTCCCAAGGTACGCTACAGAGCCCGGTCTGCTGCTATATGCATCCAGTCGCTGACGGCCCTCTGCTGCAAGTTGTCCTGCCAAAGGATGCCCCAATTCTTCATTGTTTTAATTTAATTCCACATTTTATGTACTCTAATTTAATTATAAGCAAATATTTTGTCGTCATTAAAAAAAATTAACTAACACTATTGCAGAGGTCTCCACAAGCACCTTCTACTCGCGCCATCGGACGTGGCGGGCTGGGGCATATTCCTGAAAGACGCGGCGCACAAGAACGAGTTCATCTCCGAGTACTGCGGCGAGATCATCTCGCAAGATGAGGCGGATCGACGCGGGAAGGTCTACGACAAGTACATGTGCTCTTTCCTCTTCAATTTGAACAATGGTAAGGATGGTAACTGGTGTATTGTTGGTTGAGGATGTTCGAGATTTGAAGAGTTTTTCACCGAACATTTGGAAACATTTTATTCGAAAATGGCTAAACCCATTAAAACTGCATTCAAATAGGTTCAGTCGGTTTGGATATAAATGAACCATCAATAGATGGACGGACTGCAACAATTTGCTTAATCAAACATTTTTTTTTTAGGATTTAATATTTACAGTCTGGTAAATACCGCCATGATAATCTTTGCTTCTTGCTATGCTATGATTGCTATGATGATCTTACGTTAAGCAGTGCACTTCCTCTGGCTGCAGATAATGAAGATATCCTGAACAAATTCTGTGTAAATGTGTATTAAATTACAGATTTCGTGGTGGACGCGACGCGCAAGGGCAACAAGATCCGCTTCGCGAACCACTCCATCAACCCCAACTGTTACGCGAAGGTGATGATGGTGAACGGTGACCACCGCATCGGCATCTTCGCCAAGCGCGCCATACAGCCTGGAGAGGAGCTGTTCTTCGATTATAGGTACTTTGCTGTTTTTTTTATATTGATACAAAATATTATGTAGAAAGATAAAATAGCGCTGATTTAATGTCAATGGTGGTATGGGAGTTACTGGTCTTATCTGGATAGTGACAATATTATATAAACTAGCGGAATCCCGTTATAGTGATTATTCCAGTTGTGGTGCCTTTCAGACACTGCGTGTATATGTATCCAGTAGGTTTTTAAATTTACTCTGCTTCAGACCTTAAAAAAAAATTTAAAAACACACTGACACTGTGGTAACTTGTAACTGTCCAGTTAAGTAGTCTAAATCACTTTTATAACGTTGGAATAATTTCAAATGTGCTTTTTACAGATACGGACCAACTGAACAACTGAAGTTTGTTGGCATAGAAAGGGAGATGGAATTCTTATGAGAGCTATCCAAAAAGCGGCATGGCCAGTCATCAAGTACGATGGACATTTAAAAACATGTTTAAGAATTACATACACGCTTATAAAAAATCGTTAAAATTGTGCATAAAATACTGCAAATGTCTACCTTTAGGAAAGCAATATTTTTGCAGTTGTAAAATTGTGATTTGAACAATGGTTTCACTATGTGAATCTTTACTGCCAAATAAGTGCCCTATGTATTTTGCTTGTATATTAAGGTACAGAGTATTAAGTGGTATGTATAGCTTATAATAATGTTTTAATATTAAATTTTATAAAGTGTATTGGTTGTTTTATTTATAAGGTGTCACTTTGTATTTTATAAGGCAAATAAATTGTTTGTCGACAAAAATGTCTCTTATTTTATTACATTATTTAAAAAGTGCTTATTTCCTCTGTACTCAACTATCACAGACAAAACAAATATAAAAGTTTTTAATAAAAACTCACAGTTTAAGAATTACAAAGTCAAAGTTTTACTCTTTAAATTGTGCAAATCAATGAGTGATTTATAAATTCTGTAGGCATATTTATTATTTGACATACACTTTTAGATAAGATTAATAAATCTGGGTCACAATACTCAGCACTGAGAACGATTGGAGAGAAAATACTAGATTGTCTTCTGAGACAACTCTGCCTGTTCATAGAGGAGTTCAGTGAAAAATAAAATACAACAATCAAAATATCGTAATATATTAAAAACAAATCTAACAAGTTTATACATATACAAAACTCTATCTACAACATGGGCGTTAATGGAGTCACATAGCAATCTCACTGAAACGCTGTACACAATACAAACAATACTGGAACTAAACATTGCTTACATTATCAACATTGACAAGTCACAATATTATGGATCACAGTGGAAATATTGTCATACAGACTACATAATGCTTATACAGGTACTTGTAACAATAAATTAATATGACTGTGATGAATTGGCTGTCATGCCAAATATTCTAATTTAGTTTGTATGTCATAATTAATTGTAAGAAGCTTTTGTACTAAAAAACACAATGTTAGTTTCAACTTTAATCATTAAATAGGAAGAGCTTTGGTACTGAAATACACAAATATAACCCCACAATTAATTATCTAAGTCTCACCATTAATAAATAATTGTTTAACAATAAAAATAACTGATATCCATTTCTTAAAGTAACAAAAATCTATAAAGCAATAAAATGAATAATTATAGTTCAGAGGTCTGGTGGCTAATATGTATTTTTCAACAGTGAGCTCAATTTTACCTATTTCATTAATTTTGACATCACTTTATTTCATAATTCATTGTCATAAAAAATATACTGTGTGACACCTATAGACATAGAAAATGGAATGAATTTCATTATCATAAAATTGTTTTAAAAGAGTCATCAAGCATTCAATACTATTCTTGTTTACATTTAACTGATTTATTTAATTCATTTGCTTCTATAAGCATATGAAATGGGACAGTTGAATTCAAGTAAGAAATAGTACTGGACGCATTATTTTACTTTCATTGTTTCACACATTATTTATTTAACCACAAAATGACAATGTTCATTGCTTGATCTATGTCCATGGCAATATTGTTATTTGAGTAGATTTACAGATTATTTCTAGTATAAGGCAAGGTTGGTTAACAGTCAAAACACCATTAGAATTGGGAAAAACTGACAAGTGTTGGTAACATATTTATACAATATTAAATTGAATATAGTAGTTGAGGCCACAATACGCCAGGAAGTACATTAATTGTCTTCATTGGGGTATATAAAATATCCAAAGGTATAATACATTTGACTCCAAATGTGTGACCAATAAAGCCAAGCATGGTTTGTCAAACTTATCACAATTTCTCCTAACTATATCACATGTAAGGAATATTGAGGCTTATGACAACATTTTCACTGTGTTCATTTTCACTAGTCACATGAACCGTCTAGCCATCCATCCTTCCACCTCTCATGCACTTTACTACAGTCAAACACAGGTTTTCCAAGTTTTACATTAACTGTATTATGTCTCTCACATAGCCATTTTGCTAGTCTATCTCTTGACTCTGTCCTTGGGGGGTGCTCCTTTATGCTGCCAAAAAATTAAAATAACATTAATAACCACTATAAAGGTAGGTTGAACTAGTTCTTTATTTAGTCACAATTAATTTATCCTCAATAATGTAGAACTTTTATGGGTTTTTTTATAACTACTTAATATTATTGTATTTAAAAATAGCAGAGAAAACTCAACAGCATCAACACATATTACAAACTATTTGATTTACAGTGTTTGTCATATCAAAATGTGATAAAAAAAAATTATAATGTCTATATATATTTTTATGTTGCATCATTTTCATACAAAATCTATATTTGATACTTACTCATCTTTGAAGTCCAAGGCACACGGCTCACAGGGGTAGAACTGTGCAAATATATTGAAAAACTTGGACATGCTTTCTGATTGAGCTCTAGTGGGTTTCTCAGGATAGTAAGATGCCATGGAGTGGAGGAAACCCCATGTTGCCCTACCCAGTTCGTCCTTGTCAAGGGGACAGTCTACGGGTTTTGGCGGAGGCTGCAATAACGAGTAAAGAAGTATACTTATTTTACCATATTATTTTTTTCTCCTGTACAGAAATTGATAGTTCTGCAGGCTATTACATCTGACAGGCTTCAAAATCAGATTTCGTTTGGTACCGTTCTTCCAGTGTTTGTTGAAGAATATATTCAGTCAGGTTTCATTTAGAATTTACTAGAAAATGATTATGAGAGATAACCTCACCTGTTTGTTCGGCGCATTGAAGGTAACTTTATTCTGCTTTTTCGCCCAACTCTTGAAGTCGGAGCACGCTCTGCAGGGCTTATCCTCTTCGTGTCCACCGTGCGAAGGCATTGTTATTTGTATTTATCACAAATTTGCCCATGTAACTCCTTATTTATATTGTGTAATAAGCGGACCTTAATCTCGTCTCTGCTACATAATTACATTCATAATATAAAGATTGCAAACTGCTGCTACACTTTTGTATAAATTAATAGAAAATTATAGTATTTCGAAGTCTTAGTTAGGATTATAAATTATTTTTCATTTGTGCTCCCTGCATATTTCAATGTAAAATGTCAAATTTGGCACGTGACAGTGACTTTTATAGGCAATATTGCAAACCTACAAATTTACTTTCCTTTTGTATTTAAAAAAATCCACAAAAATATATTTGCATTGGACTACTGTGGGGTCATGAAAACTACTGAAGAACTGGAAATATCATTTGGAAACTTTTCGGAAAAAATGGAATGATATACGAATATTTTTCCATTTGAAATTTTACTGAAATACGGGGTAAATCGAAACTCAGGGACAAAATGGAATAAACTGGACCCCGTGTTTTATGAATCAATTCGATTAACATTTAATCATGAATAACGATAATTATGATCTTAGTCTTTGTCAAAATGACATTTGATCCTACCGTGAATTTGGACTTAACAGTACCTACTTACGTATGTTTATTTTCTTAGCATATTAATCTAGAATATACATATACTTATACATGCATACATAATCGCCAAGTCTGTATCCAGGGCTGGGCAAAATACATGCTTTGCCTTAATTAAAATACCAATTACAAAATACTCTCTAGCATGTATTTAAAATACAAAATACATTTATTTATTTCGAGCAGCTATACAGTAATGTCATGTTAAAAGTAAAAGCAAAAAAAAAACTTACATCAAAAGTAAGGTGTTATGTAATTTATACACTGTCGTTTAATAAATTGTAATAATTTCCAAAAATTTCATGTCAATAAAAGCATGATCATCAAATCAAAATATATGCTTAACATATTGAAGGCGGGCCGTCAAGTACCAAACACGTAGGACCTATTATATGCCTTATAATTTATATTAATTTAAATTTCTACGTGTTTGGCAGCTGGCGACCCGCCTTCAATATGTTACGCATATATTTTGATTTGTTGGCTAGTCAAGTCAATAAGCAAACTAGTCAGTGTGTACAAGTACAGTGAAATAGATATTATTTTATAATTTGCAGTGGTTTTTATTTTTTACTTTAAAGTGTTTTTTTGTTCAAATGTATTTTGTTTCAACGTATTTTGAAGCCTTAAGTATTTGAAATTGTATTGTTCAGCCCATATACGGACCCACTGCAGGGCACGGGCCTCCTCTACAATCGAGAGTACGATTGAGAGTGGTTAGGCCATATAGTCCACCACGCTGGCCTAGTGCGGGTTGGCGGACTTACACACCGTAGAATTTTTTTAAAATCGCTACGGTATGCAGGTTTCCTCACGATGTTTTCCTTCACCGTTAAAGTGCGTGGTGATTGACTATCAATACACACATAACTCCGAAAAGTCAGAGGTGTGCCCTGGGATTTGAACCCGCGACCACCGTGAACATGTAGGCAGCCGAGTCTGGTCCGATACCACGAGGCCACCACGCACTTGCAGTATTAGAAATACTATATAATTACAAAATACTTCAGGGCCTAGTATTTAAAATACTAATTACAAATTACATTTTTAAGAAGTAATTAAAACACAAATACAAAATACGTATTTGTATTTTAATTACGTATTTCAATTACAAGTAATTCAAATACTGCCCAACCCTGTCTGTATCCCATAGGGGTAGGCAGAGACTATGGATCGCCGCTTTGCTCGATCCTGACATACTACTTTCGCTTCATCCACTTTCATCAATCTCTTCATGCATGCTCGTCGGTTCAGGGTACTTTTGACCTGACCCTTGTTGAGGATATCACTGATTTGGATGGTGTAGGTTCGTTGAGGTCGACCCTACTAAAAGGACAAAATCAATTTTACCATTTAAAACCTCCAATAATAAATTATTAAATATTGGGCATTTAATAATTAAATAGTAATTTTCCATTTTGAGATTTTACCAAAATTGTTATTCGAAAAAGAAAGGTATTCAAACAGATCTCACCAAATACTCCCCTTGAATCTTACCAGAAACTCACTCGGTTTTCACCAGAGACACACTCGATTCTCACCAGGTATTCACTTGGATTTCACTTGTTTCCAACCAGAAACTCATTTTGAATTTTTGTTCAGTTATAGACTTAGACACAGCTCATCTGAACATAGCTCTCAAACAGAGCTCGGCTGGATATAACTCACTCAGCTGGATAAGGCACATCCAGACACAGCTCAGCTGGTTACAGCTCACTCAGACACAGCTCTGCTGGACGTAGCTCACCCAGACTCGGTTTAGTTGGCCACAGCTCACTCAAACACAGATCAGCTATACACAGCTTACGCAGACACAGCTCAGCTGGACATAATACTCAGACACAGCTTACCCAAACACAGCTCAGCTGAATACAGCAAACCAACTTACTCAGGCACAGTTCTTCAGACAATGCTTACCCAGTCACAGCACAGCTGGACACAGCTCGTGTTGGTGAGTTGTATCCACAGCACACTCAGACGTAGTTTACTCAACCAGACACAGAGCTGTGTGAACTATGTGATGTGCCAGTGTGACCTGTGTCTGGCTGAACTACATTTGGTTGAGCTGTTTCAGAATAATCCTGTCGTGTTTCATGACAGTTAAATAAATAAAATTCAATTAAAATTATAATCAACATTTAATCAATAAAATATAAAATTACATTAATTTAATGCCTACATTAAGTACCTATTTTAGTTTAATATAAAATTAATTCATTTATCTTTATAATTCAATATGCACAAGCTGTGATATGACTAGGTCATTATAAATATATACAATACAAATTTATGTAGATAATGTGTTCTGAGAGTCGTTACGCATCGCCATTCAATGGAGTTTCACAAACGGCAACAATTTCTGAAAAAAAAAACATTGCTTAATTTCACATAAGATTGACTGATATCCAAAGATGACATAGTACGGGAACCTTTAATAAATAGGTATAATAAATCTTGCGATAATATATTGTGTAATAAATGTATCCAAAACTAGAGGCTCACATTTAGTGCTTACAGAAAAAAAGAACGATATAATTTAATCATTATAAAAATAATGCCTCCAACAGGTCACTGTGGAAATCATTGGAGGAGGCCTATGTTTAGCAGTGGACTTCCTTTGGCTGATGGATGATTATAAAAATTTGGTTCAATACATAATACACAAACAAAAACTAATTTGAAACGATTGCGGGTGTTTTCACTATCTCTTTCAGACCACAACCACAGACATTCATATCGCAGTGGGGTTGCCACAGGTGCGTATTTCAGCAGTTTTTACTTCATAATAAAATGATGGTAAAAAACTGCCTCGACAGGCCTGGCGAAGTTATACTACGCGGTGCGATTACAATGCCGAGGTCTCGTGTTCGTATCCCTGGTCGGGCATAGCGATTGCATTTTTCTATTCATTAACAGCCCGGAGTCAGGAATTAGTGCCCGATTAGGTAATAGGCTCGCCCCCTATCACATCGCGGGACGAAAATACAAAGCAAAACGTTGGTATCCTGGTTGCACCTCTACCTACCCTTTCTGGGAAAAAGGCAGAGTTTATGTACATATATATATGTATGTAACAAAATGATGAACAACTCACTGTCTAATATAGAGTTAAGAGCGACCACTGCTGGGGAATTGGGCAGTTCCTTGATGAAGTCTCGTCCGTCGTCACAGCATCTCGCCAGCAGCGGGTCAAGCGGCAAGTTGCCCAGCAGTGGGACGTTGAGGTCTTCGCACATTTGAGCCGCACCACCCGTCGTAGCTGGGAATATTTCGCTACGGGTCTGGGGGAAATACATACTACTGTACTATCGTTAAAAAAATACAATTTAAAACTTTTTAATTATTCATTTTCATTTAGAATTTTGTAGTATCATATGGATGGATGGATGGATGATATATTTTTGCACTCTATTACATTAATAACACCCACATTTTAGCGAGAGAATGTCCAACGCCTTAAATCCGAAATAAAACAAGTATAGAAAGTTTAAATAAATAAATAACTCAATACACATATTTGTAAATGGCAAAAACGTTTGACTTTGCTCGGAAGTATACGACTACAATATCATAGAATGATGGAAGAAAGGAAAAAGTAATTAATGGTTTTAAGACAGTTTGTCTTATAAAATAAATAAATAAATAAAATACACCCAACAGTCACATATATAGTCCTGATCCCTCATTAAGATCGATCAAGTCTTGCGGCGTGGGTATCAGAAGCTACGAGAAACTTTTCGGTCTCACAAACACCCAGACGTAAGACTAATGGGCCTCACAAATATTTGTCTCGGTGCGGCGATCGAACCCGCGGCCTTTCGTTTTACAGCCAGCGTCTAACCAACTGCGCTACGGAGCCTGTCAAAAGTATCGTAACGGAAAAACAATACTTCACTGTAAAGTTAACACGCCGATGTAGAGTACTCTGCTGACATACTTTGTTCATAGCTCAATACGTTAAAGTTCACACACACAAGTAGTTTTGCGTCGGCTCTGCCACGTTGGACATACCTTACAGTTAGGGCACACGAACAGCGACATGTTCTCCACAACTCCAAGCACCTTGACGTTGACTTTACTGCAGAAGTGAATCTCTTTGCGCACGTCGAGCAAGGCGACTTCTTGCGGCGTGGTCACCACTATGGCGCCGGTTAGACCCGCTGAAAACAGGTACTGGACGGCTGATAGATGCTCGTCGGAGGTTCCTGGGAAAATAAAAAAATTTTATATACAGGGTATATCAAGACTTCTACCGAAAACGAAGCCAGTTGGTAGTATTAGTGACTACAGACACGATGCAACAAAAAAATTTGCAACAAAACGCGACGATTTTTTTTTTTTGTAGTGTTTTAAATATTATTGTGTTTGGGTGGTCCATAGTTTTTGTTAAAATTATAATTTAAAGCCTTGTGGACTATAGCCTCTTTAAAAATAAAAGGGTGTACATTATTTTTTAGGAAAATGTATGTGTTTGCCACCCAAATACGATGATAGGAAAAAAATTACAAAAAGAAATCGTCGCTGTTTTTTTGCAAAAAATTTAATTGCGTTGTGTGTATAGTCATTAAAACTACCACCTGGCATCGTTTTCGGTAGCAGTCTTGATATACCCTGTATAAATAATATAATATTTCTTATACTCGGCAATGCTTCACATTTTAATTATCTTGGACAGAATATAACTAAGTAATTATGATGAGTGCCGCACGGATGGAGGCCGTGAAGATGAATGTCCTCTATCTATCGTCAGTCAACAGTCATATCGGTTGCCGACCTAATCCAAACCTTGTATTCTAAATGAGTTTGAAAATCAAGATAATTGCGTGGACTACAACGGGGCTTACATGATATTTGAGGTGAATACCTAAATACAATTCAAATAAAATTATATAAAAATGTATTTTACCAGGGGGCGTGTCAACGAGCAAGAAGTCCAAAGATCCCCAGTCCACTTCACTCAAGAATTGTTTGATCATACCTGCAAATTATATATTACGTATTTATGTATTAGCGTTATCAATTCTTTCCACTACATTCCAATCAAAGTACAAAATATTTATTTTAAATGTTATCAGATCTGACACAAAACAACTTTATTTATCGTACAATGATTATAAAATAATTTTACCGTTTTTCTTAGGTCCTCTCCATATGACGGCATCATCAGGACTGGAGAGCAAGAACCCAATCGACATCAAAGACAAATTGTCTGTCACATACTGAAAATAACAATAAACAAATCAAAATATACTCTTCATTCAACCCTAGAATATAAGTTAACAACAATCAATAATTTTCAATATTAAGCAATTAAAATATCGTAAAATAAAAATATAAAAAAAAAATCATTTGTGATCATAAATAACTAAAATGAGCTATGGTGCGAACCAGAACACAATGCTAATTTCAGTGTTCACCTACACAAACACAAAATAATAAAAATGGTATTGAAAGAAAACGAATTCTTACGGATTTTTATCGCAATTTGATTTAACTTTTACTTAATACTGATTTAATTATGTAAAAATTAAATCAAATTCGCTATAAAATCCGTAAGAATTCGTTGTATTTCAATGTGTAACAATCGCGTTAATCTTAGAAACCATTAAATAAAAATGGTACTTACAACAGGAGACCACCCAGATCCCGAGTTGTGCACTTGTTCCCCGCGCACCCCCAACACTCGAGGCTGACTCGGCCCGCATATATCCGCGTCCAAGATGCCGATCTGAAACGAAGGTTTAGACTTTACTCCAACCATTACGCACTTTGTTTTTTAGTTTCATAGCATAGGCCGGCAACGAGCAACCGGTCCAATGTGATAAATGATTACCACTACCGACTGAAATTTTTACTTCGTAGGCGCGTTGCTGGCCTCAGAAAACAGTTAGGAGAAAATAATGGAAAAGGAAAGGGGCGTGCGGAAATTTTACGGCAAACAGTAAACACACACACGACAGCAAAGCCGCTTCACACTGGTTTTCTGTGAGACAATGGTACTTCCCCGGCCGAGTTGACCCATTCCTACTCTAAACAACTATAGCATGGCTCTACCCCTTCAATAAACATCGAACTATTTCATTTTTCCAATTAAAGTAAAAACGATATAATTTTGTCCCTCATTTATTCAGTAGCAGTTATCATAAGGATGGTATGGATGAAGTGTCGGACGCACGCCGCTTCCAAAAAGTCGATGTAGATATTCTTGGGGGAGGCCTATGTTTAGCAGTGGACTTCCGGTGGCTGAAGATAGAGAGAGAGAGTTATGATAAGCAATTATCATCAATGTTTTGAGAACCAAGATACAAGAATCCTCAAAACTGATTAATATTAAATGTTCCATCAGAATCAAAATATATTTTATCGGGAAAGATCTTGTCATCTTGACATATTATCATCTTTCCTGCATTGAAAGATAAATATTTATCGGTAAATATTCGATTAATATTAAATTGTTACCAAATAACTAATTGTAAAATCCGACACAAAAGAGCATTTTAAACTTCAATAATAATATTGTCATAGACATAGCTCATAATATTAATACCATAATATTATAATCAGATAGTAGGTAAAGTTATTCAGATAACAATATAAAAGGTGGATTATCCGCAATGCGTAATAGAGCTTTTAGTACAATCAATATGTAAATGATGCTTATGATAATAAAAAGCGCTTGATTTTTTAAAATGAATGCATATAGTTAATGCCAGACCTCGGATTATTTGAATGAGATTTTAGATTAACGATGAAAAACTGGATTTCAATAGTCAATCTAGATCGAAATCCAGTTTTTTAATGTAGATTTTACTCATGACGTAATGAAAATTATTAATACATATTCTGAATACACATAAATAACAACAACAAATGTAAAAATAATGTGTAATTGAATGACGCATTACAATTTAAAATCTTGTTGTTTTCGGATATTTTCAAAGATAAGATGTATTTCAAAACAGTTTATCAAAACAATGATGTTTTGACAGCTATTACGCAGTACACGAGAGCCATCCAAGAAGCAAAAGATTACAGATTCAATTCACAAATACGACGGTTTCTTTAGGCAGCTTCCCATCAAGAACTCAAAGATGTACCACCAATACCAAAATCTTATTTTATTTATTTAAAAATGGTAAACCAACAGCATAATACATTAGATAGCTTACTTTATAATATATATTTTGACTGCATTTAAATGTAAATGCCCATTATTTTGATCAAATGGAAAAGTATGACGAAAAATAAGGTAGCAAACAGCGATTTGTATCGGCGTATATATAATATATTCCCATAAAAGTTGACCTATATAGTGGCGAAGGCTGTACCACGCGGTGCCGCCTCGGTTGCGGAACACTTGCTAAATATTTGGGCTGTTGGGCCGAACGCACGTGCCTCCAGCATTTTGAGTGGGTGTATAGTGCACTGTTAACATGGAGTTCGGCAGCAGTTATGAGAGGAGGTCCAGATACAACAGAGTGCGTATACTTATCATGTTAAACAGTCACGCGCGCCTATATCACCGAAGAGGTAGGCTGAAGCGACAATAGATCCGTCCCAAGATGTGTTACGGGACGCAAGCCTATAGCCATACCGGCGAAATACTTATTTCAATATCACCTAACTCTTAAGAGTCGTCAAACTCAAACTTGCAACGTGAAATGTCCGACCGGGATTTTAATTTCAAATGTTATTAATACGTATTTTGTGAATGCTCAATTAATTATAACGGTTCATCAGTGATTTTAGCGTACGGAACGTGGGTTTTGTACTGTGAGAACCGGTGTTCGATTCTCAGGTCGTGTAATACAGTTATACACGATCTGATAGGTTTTCAGTTTACAATACATATTCTGTTCGAAGATTTAATATACTTCATTAATTAAGTCTATATGATATAGGATCCGAATCTCCGCAGTATTCGTAAATATGTCATGTCACAGAGCGAACTTCTGTAGCAATTGAATAAACGCCAGTAGATTTTAGTCATACGTTCAATTCGTTTCAATGAGACAAGGCCGATAGCGCCACGCGGTTTGTTACTCTACTGCTCCTCGCCTACAATTATAACAGTATTCATATTATAATGGATGATGTGTAAATAAAGCGAATGCGTACTTATAGACTACAAACGTTCCTCTGGGGATCGAACCGACAACGTTAGTAAACAAAGTAAGCCAACTAATTACTAATTGGCTGTTACTCCAATCGATTGTTATAACACTGCATTCTGCAATATTGCGGATATTACATAGAAACAAATATCATTGAAGTAATATCTTAAAACGAATTGAAATTAACAGATTCTTGTTTCAGATTGATAATATGTTTTTCTAAAGTATTTCAAAATGCCATGATTTCTCCATACTGTATTACTTATAAAAAAAATCTGGAGATAAAATGTGTATAGGAGCGATTTGTTATCGTATTTAAATTGTTTACAAGTCGATGTAAGCTATGTTTTGGTTATGCAGTTTGCAGTAACACAATGCGTCCATTCCATAGTACTTGCTACGCAGTCATTACAGGAAAAAACAATCTTTTTTATGGCTCACGTGAAAAACGTACTAGATCTATTAAGTTTTTTTAAATTTTCTTATATACTATATAATGCCGTCTCCTTATATGTAGTTTATCATATGTGTACGGACTTGAAAAATGGAACCTGTCGTCTCGTAGGGATAAATTAATAGATTTTGCAGGAAACTGTCACCATAATATCCTAAATGATTTGTTAATAATATTGTTCATTATTGTCAAGAAAATAAGGAACCAATAAACGTGAAACTCCACGAATAAAATCAAAGCTTACAACTTTTACAGATGTTTCTCACAGCACTTAATTCGTGTCAAGTACCCTAAGATCTATTTGTGCTATCGCCAAAGCAATCTCGAATGAAACAAACAACTATTAATGCAGAGTAATATACTGTACAGTATACTGCTAATTTACCGAGATAACATACAATCGGAATCGGGTTAATGAAATGGTCACACATCGCCTTATATCGAGCTGTTCGCAATAAAAAACTATTAGACAATGCACCTCGTTCGTATGAGAAATATAACCTTTAATATGTCATTCACGTCGGATATGACTGGAATAGATTTATAAATGTGTATGTTTGTATGGTCACTGGGTTGTGAGTAAATAAAGGAATAAAATAAAACAAAACTATTTATAGCAAGAACAAATAAAAAGGTGTTTACATTTTATATTTACTCAAAGCGGAAAAGAACTCATCAAACTTTTAAGTTTGAAAGAAACCAAGTTAAATATTAAATAACCTATAATTAAGAAAATTAAGCAATTACGGTCAAAGTATTGGTAAATATCATAGCCGTTAGTAAGCTTACCTAACAGAAGAGCTATTTCCAATAAAGACAATACAACAGTGAGGCAAGGGAAGGTGGATGAAGAAGAAGAAACTTAATGGACGCGATAAATAAATACACGCAACAGTGACATACATAGTCCTGACCCCACACTAAGATCGAGTCTTATGTCGGGGCTATCAGAAACCACGAGACTTTTCGACTTCTCACAAAAACACAGACCTAAAACAAATATCTGTGGTTCACACAAATATTTGTCTCGATGCGGGGATCGAACACGCGGCCTCTCTTTTCACAGCCGGCGTCTAACCAACTGCGCCACAGAGGCTGTCATACTTATACTTTTGGAATGGTTATAGATACGCACCATAAACACTTTGTGGTGTGGTGATAAGTGCGTGGTGGCCTGTTGGTAACGGACCAGACGTGGCTGCCTACATGTTCACGGTGGTCGCGGGTTCAAATCCCAGGGCACACCTCTGACTTTTCGGAGTCATGTGTGTATTGATAGTCAATCACCACGCACTATAACGGTGAAGGAAAACATCGTGAGGAAACCTGCATACCATAGCGATTTGTATAAATTTCTATGGTATGTAAAAGTCTGCCAACCCGCACTGGACCAGCGTGGTGGACTATATGGCCTAACCACTCTCAATCGTACTCTCGATTGTAGAGGAGGCTCGTGCCCTGCAGTGGGTCGTGTATGGGCTCATACAGTACAGTACCATAAACACTTTAGGAGTGCCTACTGGCTAATGTTCCCTTCGTTTTATGATAAAATTTTGTGTTACATCTAAACTTAAATGGAATTCCATTCCAATCATAAGTTACGAAACACGGAAACTAATATCCACGTGTGTCAGGGTCAAATATTGCCTTTCTACTTCCGGCACGGTTAAAGTTCACGCATATATCTACGAGTAAAGTTTATATATTTGATCGGCGCTGTTTCGGTGTAGGAGTTGAAACTTTTGAACACGCACTTAGTATCTATTTTACTATTGCAAGGTTGAAAAGACTATTTCAATTTCCGTCCCGATTAGAAACGAAATTTCAACTCTTTTCTAACTGACTATGGAAATCGTATGAAAAGTGCTTGTTTTTTACTTGATGATATTACACAAGACCTGGGGTCGGACTGGAAACGAACTGTAATCTATATTATAATCCAGATAAACTGTCAATAAACACTTCCAAATCTCTGTTCCCATTATATCAAGTAATAACCCTGTATATTAGACTACAGTTAATTCAGATAGTATGAATTTAAATGAGTCACATCAAGATATATACGACGTCTGCTACTTCTATGAAGGAAATACTGTGAAGTGGACCATACTTCTATGAAAGACATAAAGCTTTGTATATTATGTACTCACATTCCAATTGGCATTGCGTGCGGCTAGCCCGTGTCCAAGCAGTGACGTCACTGTACTCTTGCCGACCCCTCCTTTGCCAGATAGAACCAGGATCTTGTGCTTCACATTCGACAGGCGATTTTTTATTAATTCAATGGCTGGATCGGGCCGGGATGCTTCACCTATCGAATAAAAATAATTTACAATATTAAACATACAACATACAAATTGTCTTCTGGTTAGGTCTAGGGTACTACCAACGTTATTCCGATCTCACAATACCTTACTAAATATTTGTAAGTATGTAGGTCTGCAAATATTTGTTACTACAAAATATATTTCATAGTGTAGGATTTGAGCGTGTGTCTATCTGGATAATGTTGTCTAAAACTGCTGTTACATATTATTATGTAATATTGTAGGTCATGGTACCAAAGGACCTTGACAATTAAAGACTTCTTCATATATATAGTATGACATACTTAAACACATGGAACTTTATTTCACTTTAACATTTTTTTAAAAATAATTTTATGAGCAAGGTATACCTTATCTTTAGAACTCTAACATTACACTGAGTTGTCATTTTATTTTTAATATGGTCTGGTTTTTACCAGTTTGCACTATTTCATCAATATCTTTCTGACATATGTCATAACAAGGTCAAAGGTTACAATAATATTTTTTGACAATTCATTCACTTATTACTTGCATATTTATTTCTTTATGAAAGAGTCATGGTAGTTTATAAATGTGGACATGAATTAATTAAATTGATAGTTAAACCTTTAAAGAAAATGCAAAGTTTGATTTTCTAATGGCCAATATTAAACAAGTTTTCTATTTAATTATAATTAATTATAAAGTAAATGCATATTAATCTATGAATTCAAACAATATTTTGTTTATTATGAAACAATTACAATGAGATCCAAAGGCCAAACTGTAATATTGATATTGGTTTTACGCATTCATACTTTATACAACAGATAGCAAATATTTTTTATTTATACTAATTGTTATCAATGTATACAAGCTTGATGATAATATTGTGGAGTAAATTCTGGCTATTTCAAGATTTCATTAACTTTTAACTTGTACAATAATTTTGTTTTATATGCTGACATGGCAACAGAATTTAATAACTACTTAATTTTAAATGCATGATAAGTTATTTTAGTATACAACTTATAAATATGTATCTATTATGTATTATTTAAATAGATTCATGCAATATTCATATTAAACTATTTTAAATTAAAGCATATTGATGCAGCACCAAAGCAGTAAAATATGCACTATAAAATAATCATAAATTGCATGATGTTAAATATGTTAAATATTTGTTTATTTCAAACATAAATTAAACAATATGTACTGTTGTATGTATAGACAATACATAACAAATAATAGTTACTCATTATCAACAGTAACTGTTGCAACATAAAGATGAATTGCCTATGAAGTATTTTGTTTTGTAATACAAAAATAAGTGATGCAATCAAGAGACTACATTAGTGTTTTAATTAATTAATATACTTATTGGAAAAAGCTATTTATAAATAGATCCAACTAGCCCACACATAATACTGACTAAACTTTGAGATACATGTCTAATATTGAGTGTTTTTGGGAACGACGACATAATTTTTTGAGCCACTACACTTGCACCCAAAACAAATACTTATGGATCACACAAACATATTTGCTGGTGTAGAAATTGAACCCAGTCTTCTGTCACAGCAGTGTCTTAGTAAACTGCGCCACTGAGGTTCTAAATTTTAGAGTCTAAAATATATTTGCCGTTGGTTCACTTCACGTGTATAGACTTTAATGTTTTTCTATCAAAACATAAGAGTTATTAGAATATTTGTGACATACCCGAAGCGCAAATGTTTTGATTCGGGCATCCAGCACACGCGGAAGCTTTGCCGGCGTCCTCGCTCTGTGTCCCAGGGCAATCTACAATCACATTGGTATTATTTCTAAAAATCAAACATGATCAAAATGAAAAATCAATATGTCACGAAAATATCGAGTAAACTTACGTTGCGGTGCGTTTTCGGGCACGCCACTCATATTGAAACTTTAAGTGCACGTCGTTTAGCGCGACAAAGTATATCTAACAATTTTATGTTTTATTTACGTGTGGAAAATTAAAAACTCGATGCTGAAATAATGTGATCAATTGTCATTTGTCAATCACTGTCACTTGTCGAATCCGGAATGACATTGGCAATTTGTTTCGCAATGTTGGCTATTTAATGGACGCGTTCATTTAAAGTATTCACATTTTTTGAAATTGAAACTAATAAAGATTAAGAGCACTAGCATTTAATGATTTTCATGTGGTTTTACTCGTACTTTAATAGTATTTTTCAATTGTGAATACATAAAATATTTAAGATTTTTTTTCTGAAATTAACGATTTACCGAAATTTGGTTGCATCCAAATATTTTGTTATAGCGTTGGCTCCACTGTAAAAAAAAGTTGGTCACGAAATTCAATTTCCAATTGCATGTTTTTTTTAGATGAACAATTTGAGATATTTCTGGATTTACAAAATTTTTAATTGATTTCAATTTCTATAAAGTATCAAAATGGCGAAGGAAGAATCTATGTGCACGGTAATCTTTGTATTAGTATTGAATTAGTTGCAATCTGATTAAAATGGATTACAGGATAAATGGTTATTTCTCATAGCAACTGCAACAATGGAGCCCCGTGAAAGAGGCAGCGGGGGCACCCAGCGTGCCGCCGCAGGTTGGCTACTGCTTCCATTCGCCTAAGAAGCATCCCTGGAGACCCATTATGGGCTACGAGGAAATTGAAGTGACGCCCATGTAAGAACTATTTCAAGCAGCAAATTACTATTAAAATACTGTTTTATAAATAAAATTGTAGCAGAGAGATTTTCTTTTTTAGCCACATGGTATGACGATCATTAGGGTGATATGAAAATCAATAAGTACAAAAGCAAGTTACAAGTAGAGGTACTATATCGCGTTTACTTAACTAAGCTTATCTTACGTCGCCTTAAGGGTTAAAAGATTTTTCAAACACACATTCAGAAACACTCTTAATCTCTGATTCTCCAATGTGATTTAATTCCCAGGCCAGCACAGCCCATAACGAACACGATGGTGGACCCGTGCTACACCCCTGCGGGTATGGCAGCGGAGCCCCTGCGTTTCCCCAACCTTGTGACGGGGTTCGACCGCAGCCCCGAGCACGCAGCGCGCGCCGCCCTCTACACCAGATACACGCAGTACGAGTGGAACCAGAACACCATCAAGAATTATAACGAATCTGATGCGAAAAGGAACTTCTCGGAGCGAGTCAGGAATGATATTATGAGGATGCTTAGGTGGGGACTTTTGATCGTTATGATATTACTCCCACCTCATTGCTAGTAGTCTTTAGATATTCCCAGAGCGAAATATTGGAAATTGGCGTCGGCATACACCTGTCGACTAGGATATTATAACAAAACTTTAACCATTTTACCATCGTACGTTATACATCTAGGTACCTTAGAAGTTGAAAACTGTGGTGGCCTGTAAGGTGGAAATACCTCAAACATAATATTTAAAATTGGCATGCTCATTTAAATTTTTATTAGAAATGAATAAACATAATTACTTAGGTATGAAATAATTTGTTTATAGAGAGACTGATGAAATAGGCACACAAGGACAAAGAGACTCGGGGAGGAGAATCGGTGAACGAATCACTGATACAACCTTCTGGCGAAACGAGGTGATCTTTCTTGCTTTTTATAATATTGCAGCGGGAAACAGGCAGGCGAATCTCTTGATGGGACATTATTAATGCTAGGTACTTTTAAATACATGAGAAAGGGCGCACATTATCAGTACGGCTGTGGATGGTGGAGAAAAGAAAAAAAAATAGGTGTGGAGCCTTTAAATGTAAACAAATTGATCGCCATAGTAAAGCTGCTATTAGCTACACGTTATTTTAATGTCCATACAATACCACGTAACTGTGGGCTAAATCAAAATAGCAGCCAGAATATAAGCTTGTATGTAGTGATATTCTACCAGGTATCGATAGAGATGGAGCGGTTAGTATCGACGTGCGAGAAGCTGAACGAAACGAGGCGGCAGCTGGAGAGGGCCATCGCGGGCATCGAGGGACCGCTGCACATTGTACAGGAGTGCCTCTACCACCGGGAGAAGAGACAGGGTCAGTTAAAGATCATTTTCATAGATTCGTCTGGCATTATATATGGACATAGATCGTAAACAAGAGTTAACAAGAGTTACAGCCGAATTTAATAAGCAATCCCAATCCCTATCTAAAGACCGAAATCTAAAATAAAACAATCAAAATAAGTCAAACGTGGGTGGGTCTGTTATGTAAATCTTATACCCGATTGGTCTATTTTAGAGATGGATTTAGATGGATCGTTTATTAATTTTGGCCGATAGTGAACCAAATATCGACCGAGATCACGATTAGTAGCTTAATGGTCATGCATCAACTGTTAGGTAGTAAACTAAGTTGCAAGTGAGAAATATTTGTGTAGGGCTGGAGCAGGTGCACGATGCAGTAGAACAATCTCTGCTAAAGGAGGTGGCCATACTCAGGGAGTGCCAGGACAAATTCCGCAGCATGCTCGAGAAGGTGAGACTTAGAATAAAGATTATTAGTATTACGTATCTGCATAATGAGTTCTTCTGGAAATCTGGTCTAGCAGTGGAGATAATATCAAAAAACACCCGCTTGATTATAATGAGCGATGATGTTCAGAAATCGTTTAATAAGATGACGTATGTGTGTTGTGAATGTGTCAGGTCCGCGCGCAGTCGAAGAACTGTCGCGCGACGCAGCACGAGCTGGAGATGGACATGCGCAACAAGGAGTACGCGCTCGGCATCGACTCCATGTGCCACCAGCTCAACAACTTCTCCAAGGTACTGTAAGATGTTGGATGATTTTTCGAGGGGACAACTATGGTTATTTTCAATCTTGGGAGGAATTTGAGGAGTATTTCAGGGTGTTTTAGTCCAACTTTTTATGGTGGTTGAGCTAGATCCTTATATCTTGTAAATATCCTACCATCGTAATATTGGTGTTATCGCACCGGTTGCCGACCCCTTGGATTTTGGTGGGGATCAGAATCTTGAATATGTAGATCATAGGATGGTGATTTTTTAATATAGGTACCTAATTATTATATATGGAAGTCGTCCGCGACCACAGCCATCAAGCATGCAAATGGAAGCCGCTCCAAATAGGTCACTGGGGAAGGATGAGGTTTTTAGGATAATCCTATTTTCACCAGTACTTCCATTGGTTGAAGGTAATGCATTTTGTTATAATAATGTTTTGGTAGTAGACAGTAGTAATATGGTGAAGTGTTGTAGGGCCTGCAATTCTACGCGGGCATCGAGCGCTACGACCCCACAGTGTGCGACACGGCGCGCTGGGCGGCCGCGTCCGCCGCCACGCTGCAGCGCTCGCAGTCCGAGCGCGCCAAGGCCGTGCAGATGCTCTCCGGTAACACTCACTACTGCACGGCCTAACCCGCATCGTACTCTCCATTATAGAGGAGGCCCGTGCGCTGCACTGGGATGTATATGAACTGATACAGATACACGCACAAACACATAAGAACGTACGCACCCACTCTGATAATACGACAGCCGAACAATGTCAAAAACGAGTGGATTTGTTTAACATCATCTTTTTCTAAATTAGTCTACGAGGGTCTGCAATATGTCTCAATTTATAAGTTTTAAGAATGATACATATAGACTTACTTTAACTAACAGCCACCTGTCGCGCGTCAACAGAAAAGATTATAATCTTTTGCATCATAAATGTAGAAGTTTATAAATGTTTATACAGACACGGAGAACCTGATCAACGTATCGGCCACGGAGATCTGGGACCAGTGGAGCAACACCAACAGCGCCTTCACGCGCCGCATCGCAGAGACCATCGAGATCAAGAACAAACTGCAACTGCATCTGCACAAGGTACACACGCACACACACAGACATACATACATTTGAAAACATCCAGATTTCCATAAGGTAACAGTCGGAGTTCCTTCAAAGTTCGTTTTTATAAATGTCCAGAGCATTTGTAAGGTAAAAAAAATAACTTTGGCCTTTAGAGAATAAATAAGCTTCACGGTGATTTTCATCAAAATATGCTTCATTCACTCGTAATAGGTGACTTAAAAACATTAGTTTAACTCCCATTTAACTAATCTAACTTATCTACTTTCTCACTCTTTGAGATGGAAAATCTATTATCCATCTACTAAATTCTAATCAAGTCACTGCTAATAAAGTTACCAGACCTCGACACTTTCGTTCTATTACATTAAAATGGTTTCCACTGCCCCCAGATCCAGCAAGAGATCTTCGACGTGGAGAAGACGCTGGAGCTGCTGAACAAGGCCATCGAGGACAAGCTGCAGCCCATGAAGGTGGCGCACACCAGACTCCAGGCCAGGACCAACAGACCACATTTGGAGAAGTGCAGGGACGAGGCGCAGAACAGGTCACAATGGATAATCTTTTATACATAAATATTCTTTTGTAGTTCCGAGGGAATAGGTAGAGGAGACAATAGTGCCACTAAGTTAGTCAAGCCTTTTTTCGTTCCAAGATTTGGTGGCGAGTGAGCCTTTAAATAAATTCGCGCCTGTATTCCTTAAGGTGTAAATAAAAGAGCCACTAATGCTAGTTAGATAAGCTTAGAGTTCCAACTCCCAAAATATGATGTAAACGAGCCTATCACTATCGTTATTGCTATTCTTTTTAAAATATCAGCTCATCAAATATGTAACCTTTTCTATTGGTGGTACGGTGGTAGAGTGATAAGTATACCATTGCAGACTGGTGAAGGAAGTGTGCGAGCTGCAAGAAACAATGGAGACATTACGCTCCAAGATCGCAACAGCGGAAGGTACGCACCAGACCTTACTGGGAGTACGCGCGGGACTGGAGGCTGACCTGCGCAACAAGGCCACCACGCTGTTCATCGACAGAGACCAGTGCATGGGCCTCCGCCGCGGGTACCCCGTTACTGCCGCCATCAAGGCATAGAACCCAGGATTTGTGTCCATACTGATGTTACCAAACTGCACGTGCTAGTCTTCACAAATAAAATAAATCACACAACTCTCGCTGGTATTTCTTAAAGTACTAAAGTCTCTTTCGTTACACCTGACAAAATATAATGGTCATAATAGGAAACCACAAAAATTGTGTGTAATAAAAGAACTTCCATAATTTAAAAATATTTATTCTAGTAAAATAGCTGGTAAATATTCATTTCTACCCACAATTTAATGAGTAATTACATTAATAAATAATTAATATCATGTTGTCTTGTAAGGCTTATTAAAAAGTTATTTAAGCAATCCATATACACTTGAAGTTATTATAATTGAACTAACATGTTGTGCTGTTGCCTACTACACAAAAATATAAACAGTACAATAAGCCTGGTAATTATAATAATTATTACTATTTTTGGGAGCAATAACAACCCAGAAGACTAGAAAATATGCAGAAATGAATATTAACAAACAGCATCAAACTTAACAAAGATATTACTCTATACAAACAACAGACTTTCACTAAAATTGTAAGCCAAGTGATTTATTTTTGGATCAATTCATAGAAATTAGCTTTGAGCATCGCTGTAGATGCTAGACAGGGACAATTGGATTCCATAAATCATGTAATTGTCAGAACAACAGAATAAATGCATGTAATTTCTGATGTCACCATCATTATACTATTACATTGAAATACCCTTTCTGATACATTTGTACAATATATTCCAGCATACAATCCTATTGCAACACAAATGCCCCTTACTGTATGAACTGCTAGTCTCATTGCTTTATGTATGATGGTACAGGTAACTTCAACCCCTCCTTGGCTTCAAAGAATGTATATGACAGTACAATTTCATCCACAAACTCCATTTTTGGGTCCTCAACAAATTCTGGATCAATGTAAAAGAATACTGGCATGTCCACCTGAAAAGAAACAATATGATGTTTATAGCCAACAATTACAAAATCCAATTTATAAACATAATTTAAATATCTAATATTGGGACTTGTGATTTACCATTGAGATGTTTGGATCACAAAAAAATACAATAGAAAACTACAAAAAAAAAAACTATGTACTCAATAAAACTATCAAGGTGATAGAATTGATCCATTGAATTAGTTAGCTCGCATTGTAATAAAAATAAACTCAAAGACATAAGACAAATCATAAAGTCCTCAAATTAAATAAGAATATACCTGTTCATGTGGATTGAGTTGCTGCTCCTCAAAGCAGAAGCATTGTATCTTGTTGAAGTACTGCCCTGCTTCAAACGGTATCACATTGTATGTGCTGATGCCAGTCACTGCCTTATCTGTAGGGTTGCGAGCTGTGTAAAATGCTAGTGCAGTCTCACCTGGCAACACCTGCAATGTAATTTAGGAACAGATTCATAAAATTTTTGGGTACCCATTGGATGTAGACCATTTCCATTTATAGGGAGGTGCAATTCTTAGGACAAAGGATAAACAGACTAGTTTAATGGAGAGTAGTAGAAAAACAATTGATCCAGTCTGAAGTTGATACATACAACTGCATATGTATAATTTTCTATATTAGAACTTTACACAAATGATGTATAGGTGGACCCAATACCTGAGGCAGTCTGTACCAGTCAAACTAGGGGATGCAACGTTGAAATTATTGAACTATACACATCTGACAGTTTATCAACTTTGTATTCCATGCTGGCTGTAAATCATTATGCATAACTTATTTACTAGGTAAAAAGGTACAATTCTTACCGTAATGTCATGCTGTTGAGGTTTGAAGTTCCACTGCATGGAGGATGCTGTGTCAGCATTAAACCTGATCTTCAGAGGCCTGTGCTTCACAGCAGTCATATTGCTCACTGCTTCATCAGCCTCCACAGTTCCCGTGGTGCCTCCATAACTGTAAGCCTAAAACAGAGGTTATTTAATGGCTGACTGTATGACTAAAGACAATAATACACTTGCAATATTTATCAATATTTTAGACTATGTGCCAAATGCAATGATTTTTTTAGCAATTTGTTTTCATACACATCAGCAAGTGAGAAAAACAAATAATGCTTTATTGTAACATATTGCACCCCCGGTGCAACACTGTCACTTATGCAAAAATTGCAATAATTAGTTAAATATTATGTAATAACTATCCTAAACCATCCCTTTACTTGGGGCGATAATGTTACTTTCGTAGTACACATAGTTTCTGTATGAGGGTGTGAATGTCATTGTCGTTTTTTGTTGTGTCATATTTTTATACGATGTCAAAGTTTTAAATGCTTCTCCTGAAAGGGAGCATTTTTTCATAAGTGACAGTGTTGCACCGGGAGTGCGTTATTATGAAATTATACAAGTGATTGCACACACAGCAAACTATGTTTGTTTATGAGTATATATAGTGTTAAATTAAAACTGTGACAAGTGACCAAATATTATACGGTTGTTAATGAGCCGTAAAACAGATAAAGATAATGTATTATAATGGAGATAATTTTCTAGCAGAGGTTAGTTTACCTTACCTGACAAAATATTCTATAAAGAGGCACTGCTGCGTAACTTAAACCTACAGTCATTACTCCTAAAGCTATCATGTAGTTAAGGGTCGACCGGATCTTTCCTTTCTGATCGTGCACTTCTCTAAAATAAACATATTGAATTGGTTTCTTCGGCGTCAATATTTGTGGCTTCACAGAGAAACTATTCCTAAAAACATTAAGAGAACACTTGTTCATTAAGAAAAGACGATTCATTATGAATAATTTATATGCTCTTAGTCAATATTTTGCATTATTGTTGCATTTTAAATTTAAAATATCTTCAAATGACAACAAAATCTTATCAAGTGTCAAAATGACAGCAAAAGCGAATTGATTGATAATTAAAATTATTGCCATTATAGAAAAAATCGGCGGAGTGTAGAGAATGTCACGCTTGGTACCCAGTCTAATAGTACTGGGCGCCATCTGTACAGTAGTTATAGATACTATAAAAGCCCGCGAAAATAAATTCTCAGTCATCAAAATACAAATGAATGAGTTAGTAAGTGAAAGTGATTTTAACATAAAATAAAACTTCAATAGACTATTTACAAACAATTAAACTTTAATATCACAATGTTATTACCCTCTTATAAATTTTCTTTATCATTTATATTCTAGCGCCATGAGTTTGTGTTTAGTCTTGATGTGAGCATCTGTGTGAGTTTTTTGATACGCTTTATATGTGCAGTCTAAGAATGGACACCGGAACATGGGCTCCTTACCACATTCGTAAGTAACGTGCCTTCTGTACGTACTTTTATGTCTATATTTTCTTTTACATTTCTCACATTCATACGACATTTCACACTGAGACCAGTAGTTTTTTGTCTTCATTGGCATTATGGGCATCATATTTTGTAACATTGTTTTAAAGAACTCCACCTCACCTGGAACAATGAGATTTCTCATGTTGTATTTTGATCAAAAATGTACATATCTTACTCTAACATATTTGATGTAGTTTTACCACAATTATGATTCAGTAATACTCAATACTTCTTCAATAATATTATTTACAATGACCAGCAATGAGTTCTAGACATTATGTAATCACTTTTCATTGATTTTGAATAATCGCGCGTTAATCTTATTTGGTGGGATTATGCTACGCGGCGATAACCGCATTTAAAAACGATAAGTTTATTGAATCAAGAACATTTATTCACATGCATTTTCAATTAAAAAAGAAACAAACCAAACACACTCTACTTCACTGAAAAAAAAAAGAATACTTCAAACATTAAAAAGTTGACAATGGTTTTGTGCTGTTCTCACTAAAATTCTCTAAAATATTTGTTAAATAAAATGTTACTAAATCTGATAGGATACTAAAACGTTACTGACATTTGGGTTTATGAATATTGACAAAATTCTGGACATATTCTTTAAAATTGTATCTATAGGTGTAAAAGTAATTATTAAAACTTTTATTTAAAATAAAAACAAGTAACTAAAGTCAACAAGCGTCTATAGATTTTCATCTTGAATTTATTTAACAATAACATTTATTGAAAACATTTCATTTCTGAACATACTTTGTAAATGTGAACGTTGCAACAGAAATATATTCAATGGTATATTGACATTACTAGCTTTACATCACTGGAGTGTAATAAAATAGTTTAAAAATATTAATAACATCCTGCGTTTTTTGCAAAAACTTACTACTTCACTTTCACATTATACAGGGAGGTGGAGACATGATGACATTTAAAAAAACGTACAAGTTATGTATTGGGTTAAATAAACAAGCATAAAAAATATTATGTTACATTTCCTACAATAGCTGCATACAGGGTATTGTATTAAAATTTCTCATTACATTTTGATATTTGAATAATTTTAAACCATACTGATTTATTTGTGGTGATCCTTTAAAGCATATCATCATGTTTCTACCCCTGTTTATTCTGCCCTGCAAGGCGTTGCTAGTTTTAAAAATAATATGCAATAAAATATATTTTTAAATTACGTAAATGGTAACAAACATTTGCTTATCCTTGTAAAAATGAAATTATTGGTGTCCACTTCCGATTTGGAATTAAACAAAAATAGTAGTCCTTATGTAGGAACATTTAACAAATATTGACTAAATATTTTGGCACAAAATTATTGCACATTGAATCTTCTCGAAATACCGAGTAGAATCGAGGAGATACAAATGGTTTATAAAAGGCATAATCATTATGGTCGTATACCCCAAAATCTATTGCCAGCTTATTCTCAAGATTAATATATGTAAGAAATTAATAATCGTCCGACGACTGTTGGAAATACCTTTGGCGTATTAGTATACTGAAATCTTTTTATTGGAATATAAAGGCCTATATATTGGAGCGGGTTACCATACCGGTCTGGAGCCATCCATAGCTTAAAACAGTTAATTATTTAATTTAACGACTATGTTAATACTGGACTCGTCGTCTTACGGATATCACTCTTGAGATATAACTGGTAAAAGCAATTCTTAAATCTTTGGTACACATTCAGGGCACGCTAAGGATAACATTTGATTTAAATGGATGGACCCAACGAGGTATCTTATTCGTTAAACGGTTCCGAACAGGTACCGTACAGGTAATCAGTATTGATTTTAAAATGATTCAAAACTTGCCTATGAAATTCAAAAAACATCATAAGGCCATTGTGGTTTATTGCCACACATGGGTAAGCTTTGATAAGAGCGTCAATGAGTAAATTTTTAGACATCTTATCTAATATTTTGAACGTAACGTATCTTAACATGTAACATACATTAAGTTCAAAATATCTCATTAGAAACAGATAGTTTGCATGTGATGAGTATGGATAAAGGGTCCATCCATTATAACAAATGTGGGGAAATATATTTTACACAATAAACCGCCGAAAAATGTTAATTTGACTAAACTACATAGTTGGTGGGTTCCTAGGTTAAAACAACATATTAAAATATGTAAAACTATTCTAATATTCATATAAAATATACAATGAACACTCAACGCACATTATCTAGTACTCTTTGCACACAGCGAGTTAACCGCGTAAAATTTCATAACATTAATAACTTACTTAACGATATATCATATAATAAAATTATTTAAGGCACTTACTTTTGTTAAGGCTAAGAATCGACCTGATGATTCTTTGGTATAATAATATTGCAATGTTACGTTTGAACTCTTTATAAGGTAACTTACAGTTAAGTTAACAAATGCAAAAAAATATATTTCTCAACATGAACACTCAATATTAATTTTGAAGATTTACAAGTGTTGTGCAGAGTCTTTGAATTCATCATTTGAAAATGTTTTTTACAATGTTGGCAAAAATCATAATATAGTGGGCCCTCGGTTATTCCGACAAACCTTTTGCAGGCCGGTGTCGCATTATCGAATAATTCGGATTATACAGACACCTATAATCCGGGCAATTTATAGATAGAACACCTTGTAATTTGACAAACTACATAATGTATAATTTATAAATCTTCAAAATTAATTGCCCTGATCTTACAATAACATCTTTGATACAAATTTCCGCAGTAATAAATTTCTTTGGTAACGAGGAACACACTAAAACATTAATAATAACAAGAACAAGAAAATTTTTAACAAACTATAATATTAAATATAAAATAATTATGCAATACAACGAAACAATACATAATAAAACTTTACAAGCCTATTTGACTTAACTTAAATGAACAAAAACGAGTTGCTCCTTTTAAAATATTTTCCCAATTATATTGTTTTTTGAGACCCAACGTGTTTATCTTCACATAAGGGTGGACTTTTAAATTTTAAATGCAAATTGGCACTATAAAGTTTTGTTATTCTATTGTTCGCAAATACATTAAACGAAAAATATTTGTCTTACGTACATACACCTTCCCACATCATTTTGATTCATAAACGATTTCACATTGAAATCAAGACCAGTTACTGGTAACAGAATTAGCTGCTATGTTAGCTGCCTTTTATACTCAGTTTATCTATTACTAAATATATTCGGCATTTTAAGAACAATTTGCCACCTTTTAAAAATATCTGGCTTGATGATAAAAGTTCAATGTGGCAACAAAAAATGCTTTTCCACATTTCGTCATTATTTTAATGTAATTGACATAGTTTTAATGTAATTAAAATCAGGTTTAGTTTTAAAGCACTGTGTCGTTAAATTTGCCAAATATGGTATTTCATTCCGTTTATCACAATTCAACAAAGAATTTAATGTCGATTGATAAAAATTGTTTATATGATCGTAAGTTCGTAAGAATATAATTATTCTACAAATACTGGCAACAAAGCCATAAAAATATGCTTTTAAAATTAAAATGGCTTAGTTTAATTAAATCTTGCACGCTGTTGAGTAGACTCACGATGCTTTTTTCCATCTTGAGTGGATATCTTCAGTTTCATATATTCGCCAACGCGTTTCATTACGGCTGGAATCAAAAATATATTTATTTTTTATGAAATGTCATCTAAAATAAATTGTCGCTACTAAAATGGTTATTAAATTATATTATCATCAACTATAAATAAATGATGTTTTAATGTACACTAAAAAGTCTTACATAGAAAACTTGTAAAATATTCAATAACCATTCAGTTGGTTATCTTTACATTTTTACAAGTTTCAAAGCAAATTATATGAAATAGCATTAAAAGCGTGGTTAGGATTTTTCAAGCAAACTAATTATATTAACATATGTGACTGAAACTTTAGTTCACAATTTTAACGAAATCACGTTTTTTATAGTCCCGTAATTAACTATTATCCCAAATCATATTATGAAATGAATGAAGAGGTTAATAAGTTAATAACAGTCACGTTCGCATGGTAGTTGGTGATGTTAGAACGAGAGTAGTTAGTAAATTAGCAAACAGTATGTAACATAAGTATTACTGACATTGGTCGCCAGCGGCGTGGGTCATTCCGACACGAAATCCACTTTCTCCGGCATATCTTTATGTAGATGTCGTTCGTGCAACAACAAATTGTGCTTCTGGTACGCTCTGTACACACAGTACGGGCATTTGAAACTGGGCTGTTTCCTACACTCGTACTTTATGTGTCTTTGCAAGGAGCCCTTGTGCTTGTATTTGTTCCCGCAGTCCACACATTCGTACAGTGTCCAACCGGCTTTCCCGGAGCTCAGGCCAGCCGTCCCATAACCCAATATATAAGGCGTGTACAACTGTGCAACTGAAATGTAACGCAAAATAAAAATGAATACGTGCAAACACTATCTACTGCCATACCAAGCCACCGAGTGCTGTGCCAAGCCAGGTAAATGCACTATGTCTCCCATTAATTTGCCTCGCTACTGTATCTAAACCATTTTAACTATACATATCATGCGACCACAAATATATTTTACCATTTTAACCATATCCCTTTATACATACTTAATTAACCACAATCCGCCCATACTTGGCATGCAACACTCGAAGAATTTAAACAGAATTATAATAATTTTAAACGCTTCGAGTGCGACCATCAACCCAACATTACATTGAACATCGGTTGTTTATTAAAACGAGCGCGATACCAAGAATAGCAACTTTATTAAAATACAAAAAAGGTTATAAAAATACAATCAAATGCAATAAATCACTGTAACTTGTTGATCGTTGTACAGTACTATCTACATAAGCTACAAACATTCTAGGCAGTAATTTCTTACATTATAGTAACTAGGGTTTGTAACATCACTTGGATAACGATACTGATACGCTGCAGCCTTAGCCGTCGCCCGTCAGGCTGTTGATCCGTATAAAGAGCGGTTCTAAATTATCCACTAACACAAATGCCACCAACCATTTTCTGTACTTAGTACAATTTTAAGCACTAAAATATTAATTAATTATATACGATTTGCTAACAATAAAAATGAGATTTTAACACCAACATATCAGCATAGCCTTTCGAAGGACACAAATATAATCTCTTTTGGCACGAGAATTTATTGTCATTAACAACTAGATATGAAAATAATTTGAAACCGCCCTTTAAACAGAATCACACAAATCACTGTTTAAACTTAATCTATTGAGAATGAGAAATCTTTAGTTAGTATTTTATATAATTATCACAGCTGCATAAATGTAAAATGTACTCAATGTTTGTGGATACGTTTTAATAGACGCATCGACGCTAGTCGTACCTACGGTGAACAATTGGTTCAGTGTGTGTCATTTAAAAATCACAACCTAGAAATTTTGCATTAATAAGTTACATGTCATGTTCGAACCGAAATTCACTGTTTACATTTTAATCTCTAATGACTAAAGTTTCGAAGGCACTTAGTTTTATACTGACAAGACGTTCTGGTTGTACTCTGTAACTACATTTTGATTGTATGATGGTAACTCCAACGGATAATCTAAACCGGTAGATGGCGAATAAATTCGTTCTATTGCAGCTTTTTATATTTAATCGTGGTTAGGTACGTAAGTCTATAGCCTTGAGATTTGAAATTATATGTAAATTTACCTTAACATAATGTAACTTCTCTAAAATGAGTGACCTTAATGCTGATGAAAACGAATAGGGCAGTGTGATTCAATTGAAATTACCGCAATATTTGCGTGAACCTGTATTTGTGCATTGAACTACAATAGAACGAGTTTAGAAGCACACCACCATCCCTAACCTTACTATAATTTCTAAATGGTAATATGTATAAAATACTTATAATCTATAAGGAAGATTGTCTTGAACGTCATCGAAAAATTACTTTACCGCGCGGTAATAATATACCGTTATCAAAACATTTAATGGCAGTGTGTGCTTAAATTCTCGATACATTTCAACAATTCTCATTAAGGCACTAAATTGACCCTCAAATTATCTAACAAATTGGCCCCCGACATCCGTATAACGTCACAAAAATACGTATTCATTTAAGGAACTTAACATGTACATATACCGTTCTCTATAAAACATTGACCGGGTAGGGAATACGCTTAAATTAAAATAAATGCATTAGATGTAAAGAGATCTAAAAATAAATTGAAATTATATATAAAAATTAACTTATGAGTATTATTACGTTATAATGGAACATGCATTTATGGCAAAGAACTAGAGCATTGCTAAACTAAGCGAACATAGCTTCATTTTCATTATTCTATGATAAACAGGAGTATAAGTTAATACACAACTTTTCACGGCACATACCCGAGTATACACAAGTAATATCATTAATATCGACTCCATTCAACCCGTGACAAGTTGTTTGCAACTCGCATGATTTTCAACTAGCATCTCCCGCTAAAGAAATTCCAACATCTCCACGCACCTAAATGATAATACTCAAGCGTTTAAATATAAATTCTGTTTCGTTGGAAAGTAACTGCAACTGGTAACATACCTAAAACAACTTGTACTCGTACTTCTCAACAAACCGCATCGAACCCTACATAAATCGTACAAACGCAGGAATGATCGTTTACATAAATGCTGTACAATATAATAATATATATAAAAGTGTAAAAGCGTAACTATACACATCACTTCCGACTTAACATACTGGATAAATGCAACAGTTGCTCACACTGTTACAATTTTAACTGTAACCAGTGTAAATACTATTTACTCGTCAAAATATTAAATTCATACGATATACTTGGTCATCACTAAGCTGTTGCATTACGCTCGAATAGGTAACGATGTAAGGCACTACGTTTGTGACCATTACAATGGCGAATACATCTAACGTGACTGTCTGACGCCACTATCACAAAGACATTTTTTCACATCACCACATTTATCACAATCGGCATAAATTGGGGAATATGTTTAAAATTTCTCGTCCACACTCGCTGCCCACTATCTCAATTTCAAATACTCTAACGATTTTCAAACAACAAAAACGGCCTAATACCGGACCATCAAAAATGAAATGCAAACATTGATATGTAAGGCCTCATCACGCGCATCCCCCCAACGTCAGGAGTGTCTCGGCACGACATGGACCGTGGAGGCGTGAGCTATGTGCAGGCGTCCACGTTGTCCTGCTTGATGTACTGCTCGGGCTTCATGTGCACCTCGCGGTGCATCCGCTCCATGTGGCGCGCGATGTGCATCTTCTGCTTGGCGCGGTACACGCAGTAGGGACACTGGAACTGCGGCTCCTTGCCGCACTCCCACTTCTGGTGGTTGCGCAGCGAGGACTTGAGCTTGTAGACGCGGCCGCAGTCGGGGCAACTGAAGCTGGGCTCGCCGGGCGTGGGCGGCAGCGCGGGCGCCGCCACGCGCATGCCGGCCACGAGCGGCAGCGCCAGGCGCGCCGACCACTGCTCCCACGACAGCCCGCCGATCCTACTGAACGAAACGTCCTCCGGCGCGCCGCACCCGCCGCCTGAAACCGCCACACGCTATCAAACGCGCCCGCACACGCACGCACACATTCAACATTCCCGTGGGGTTAACGACAGTACAAGCAAAACATATACACTAGTACATACGTACATGTTATATACATACCAATACATACATACATACATACGATAAACCGATATACATACATATTACATATACTAAAGAATAAAATTCTACTGTGAGTGTACCACCGAGTGCTGTGATGAAAGCTTTTGCTAGGAAAGTAAAAAAAAAGAACATAAAAGAAATCATAACGTTTATTATCGACATTTGAAATCCTTTATAGAGGACGTGTGGGTGTTTTCCTTGTTTTTTTTAAACAGTGTTCGATTTAAATGTCTTATCACTCCGGCAGCGAAATTCTATAACGAATGTATGGCCATTATAAAGTTTATGTTAAAACCGCACGGTGTTTACCGACTGGTTTTAGTCAACGTCATTTTTTGTGTTTGACAATAAACTTTTGTTAATGAAATGCAGTCTCCCGACCCATGGGCTTTTCTCGTCTACCTGAAATTATTAATTATATTAGTATGAACGAAAAAAGGAAAAGAAAAATAAAATAAAACAAAACTGAAACATGCGAAGATGGGAAATGCAAGCGGTGAATAGAGTTGAAAATGTTTACACCCACAAACATCATGCGACATGCCGTTGTTATATTGGAACATAATATTGCTACTGACTTACCTAAACGAAATGTTCACTAAAACACAATAAAACAGGCGGGGATAAAATGAGGATCGTTAAAAAAAGCAAGGAAAACACAGTTACATATTATATCATAGTATATCTATATTTAAACTTTTCTAACCAAGTAAACCCAAATATATTCATATAAAAATCACACTAAACAATTACCTAATTTTCCAACAACATAAACAAACAATGTTTGTGTTCTTAATCTTGCAACATATGACGGTAAATATTGCATGTCGGCGCATGGGCTTCACCAAGCCGGCGGCCGCATGAGATAACAACATATATAAACACCTCTTTATATATCATCACGTTACAACACTAATACTGACTTTGGTCAAATAGCTTTGTATATACTAGTTTAACAATTAACGTATATTATAAATCAACAGTCGAATAAATTAGTCGTGAAAAATATTATTGCCTTTGAATATCATTATAAATATAATTTTTAAAATTTTGAACACATTTTTAAATATGGGAAACATCGTGGTATATATAAAGTATATGTCACTAAACTACAGGTAACATTGTAGGCACATGATGAGCTTTTGTCTAATAATAATAAATGGAAGACAATTCTGAACATCAACAGCTGAAGACGATTAATATTTACCAAAACATTATCCTTAATTATATTCGGTATCAGCTGCGCGGTATGAGGTTTATAAAGTGTGTTAATCGAAAGTTAAACTAGATTTGGGTTCATCGGTGGATTGAGCAGTTTGTTAAAATGTCCAGAATTATTTTCCCGTTTACAACAAATCGCACGTGAGGACAGTTACGACAACCGCAGCCTCAATAACAATTCGAAGGATAGGTTATTCACAATTAATCTCAAAGTTTTTAGAATATCATTTTATACATATAAGTATGTAGGTGGCAAATTAATTTGCAGGATAACAATTTGTAGTCACATCTTATTATGGAACTGTTCGGATATGTCATGTTAAACTGTCAGTGATTAATTTTGAATAACCTTTATTAAAACCCTACAGCATAAAGTGAATTATTTTTAAAGAGTTAATTGCATCTTTTTGTTTTTCATCCGTATGATAAAATGTATAATTTACTAATTCAAGTGGACTCTTTAAGATCAATTCACTTTATCTTAGGATTATTTTACATTACACCATAAGGTGACCACAAAGGTCCTTAATTATCCTAATAAATAAACAACATTAAAATAACATAAACTTTGGGTTTGCTACAAAAAATAAAACAAATTAGGAAGACAAGGTAATGGTCCCTCATACTTAAATAGAAAAAAACCAAAATTAATAAATTATAAACAAGAACAATAACTAGGTAGAGATGGGAAGACTACACTATGATGACCATGAACATCATTAAACTTCTACCCGTGGTGGATATTACAGTTATTAAATAACACCTGCCATATAGGCCAAATATTAAATATCATCTAATTACGCCTTAATATCATTGCACTAAATAATTTTGGAATTATTCCTCATGGGGAATGATAGGTAATTAAATCTAAGGAAATTCGAGATAAAAGGAAATAATAGCTTCAAATGACTCCAACGTTGATCAGTTGTACTAATTGAGTTTCTCTGCTTGAGTATATTTACTCTCGCTCATATAGCAGACAATTCCAATAAGATCAGGCATACCTGAGACTTTCCCGTGTCAATCAATAGTACAAACAACCAATACCTAACGATTGGACTAATTTAAGTCACCGCGATTCAAAGACGAAAAACGTGTTTAGTTGTAAATAATTCTATAAATATTCGACCTTAGGTCATTTTTTCTCTGAATAAAATACTTAGGGTCAGTCTTAACTACCGCAATAAACTCTAAAACAAAAAAAAACAACAAAATTAATTCTAATGCCGTTAGGGAATGTGCACATTATAATCTACTCGTTTAGTGTATATTAAAATATCGCCAACAAAAATATTTTAAACATAAATAAAAATATATTGCAGTACCGATTTGGTTAGGTATCTACTTTGGTGTAAAGTGGTAGTCGCGCATGGTGGAGTTTAGAGTATAGAGTATAGTCTATATGGAGGTCTTCTTGTTGCGGCGCACCTTGCTGGTGGCGTACATGTACCACTCGGTGCTGTGGTGCTTGCGGATGTGCACGCCCAGGTTGCCGCGCTGCTTGGCGCGGTAGGAGCAGTAGGGGCACTGGTGCGCGGGCGCCTTGCCGCCGCACTCCACGTTCTCGTGGCGCCGCAGCGTGGACTTCCAGCGGTAGCGCTTGCCGCAGTGGCGACACTCGAACTGGCGGCTGGCGTCGTCCGACGTGTTGCCGCCCTTGGGTTCGCTCTTGAGCTCCAACGAGGCGAACTGCGTGCCGCCGCAGTACAGCGCGTCGCCTTCGTCGGGCAACACGATGTCGTCCGTGTCGTCGTACTCGTCGGAGTCCGCGTCCTCCTGCTTGGCCGCCACGGCCGCCTGCGCCACGGTGTTGTTGTTCTGAATGAAGGCTTGCTGCAGTAGATGCGCCTTGATGTTGTCGGGAATGGCGGTAAGGTGTAGCGGGTTGGGGTAGGGCGCGAGCTCCTTGGCGCCGGGCTTGGCGATGTTGGTGAGCTGTATGCACGAGGGCACCAGGGACGCGAGCGACTGCGACTGCACCGACAGCAGCGACAGCAAGGCCGACGGCAGGGGACTATCCTTGTGCGACTCTGAAATGCGACACATTGAGGGTATTGCAAATAATAAAACAAGCGCGACTACGAACGATATCATTGTTAATACTACCAAAGGCTAAAATAAAATTAAGGAACCAAAGAAATGCGTTATAATAATAAAAAAATATAAAAAATAATCTCTGTTAGAAATTATAAAAGGCGAAGCTTCTAAATTCATGCAGACATGCACAATCCAAGTGACCGTACTCGTGAACTCATCTTCCCATAACAATCGAGAGCGGGTCCGGCACGATCGGTGATAAATCAAACGCCGGCGAACTGCGAAAATCGTTTAATCGTTCAAAAAATATTGAATATCAGTTACCAATACATACAAGTATACAAGGCTCATATAAAAATTTATGTCATTCGAATAACATTAAAAAGGAAGATCTAGTAGTACATAGCGTAAGGCACGTAAGGCACTAAAGGCACGTGAGCACTCGGGGCGCGAGACACGTAAGGCACTAGAGGCGCGCGAGGCACCGAGGCGGCAGTGCGATCACTTGACAGTCAGCGCACTCTGGTGGTGGTCGGGGTGCTTCTTCTCGATGTGCTTCTTGAGCTCGTTGCGGCGGTGCTTGGAGTAGGCGCAGTGCGGACACTTGTACTGCGGCTCGCGGCCGCACTCGAGCGTGACGTGGCGCACGAGGTTCTTGCGCGCGTTGTAGCTACGCTGGCAATTGGGGCACTTGTAGCCCTTGTCGGTCTTGTATTGCGCACACGGCAGGTTGACGCGCTCGCTGCGCGGGAAGATGTTGTAGCGCGACTCACGAGACTCGCGCGCTGCAACCGTGTCGGACTTGGCGTCCGGCTTCACATCTGGCTTCTCGTCAGCCTTCACGTCGGGCTTGGCGTCGACGGGCTCGGGCGTAGCGGGCGTGACGGGCGCTGGGCACGACTTGTCCTTGCCTCGCTTGTTTTCTTTCGTCTCTTCAGCGATCGGTTTGGGCGACTTGACGTTCTGCAATATCGCTAGCGTGGTGACAGTCCTGGATTCTTCGGTAACGTTTTTACTACGCGTCGTGATAGTTTGTCGCGGTGGTGGTTTTTTACCTGCAATAGAAAATTGAATACAGTCCGAATTGCGGTCTCTCTGTGCGCTTTATCGACATAATCGAGCTGTTTGTAAAAATTAAAACAAAAGTACTCAAAAAAAATAAAGTGTATTTAAAGAAAAATAAAAAGATCAATAATAAAACAACAACGAAACAGTAACTGGTTATGTGTACGAAAAAAAAAAACCTTGACATGTGTCAAATTATGTTGACTTTTTAAACTTAACGGTCATAATTCTAAACAATGATTATAATTAAAGGCACATATTTGCAAAGAGATCAAAAATAACAAAATGGACTTATATTCGACATAATTATGAACTTGTCAACAAAAGTCGTCTTAACAATTCATGTTTATGATCAAATTAGGAAAGGTATCAAAAATCAACAAAAACAAATAATAATATAAAAATCAACAAAACAAATAAAGAAACAAGCAAAGTCTAGATCACTTGATGTTCCTTCCAGTTAGGATGCTTCCGCATCACGTGCGTGGTCAATGTTTTTTTCTGCGAATACTTTTTGCCGCATTTGTCACAGGCAAACTGCGGTCCCGTGATGCATTCATACTTTTCATGCCTCAGTTTGTTCCTCCTGTACTTGTATTGTTTTTGCTTGCATATAGAGCACATGTATCGCCGCTCTTTGTCGCCGGACGGGCCCTGGCCTCCGCACGACGTTCCATATTCGCGTTTCCTCTTTTGACCTCTCACATCTAATTTCTTTTTCAAAGCTTTTTTCGCCAACCACATATCATTTCCGTTATGTTTCTCGCTTTTAACATCGAAACTTTTAAGATAACCCCGGGTTAATGGAAAAGGTGCTTTTGCGTACTTGCCGCAAGTTAGTTCAGTGATTGAGTCTGCAAGGTGAAATAATGAAAGCGACAATAAATTATATATACAAAGCCGTGGTAATGTTAGTTGACAGACAAAAAATGCCAGTATCATGGATGGATGAAGCGTGTTTGGTTTACACAGGTGAAGTAGAGATAAAAATTAGAAATCTTGTTAGTACAGTGCCTGGGATTTAGGAAAACAAAAGTGGTGGAAATGCATTATAGAATGTTAAGGAAGAGCATCAAGAGTTTGGGATTGAAGCGATCAGCAATTGTTAGATAGTTTTGTAGAACGTAGTCGATTTTTCTACCTTTTCCATGTATGCACGATCTCGCCCTAATTTTATCACGGATTTTTTTTACCTATTTGATAACCTTTCCTTACTTATGTACAAATAATAAATGTATGTGTATTTGTTGATAAATGAAATGCGCATCCACTAGTAGCATGTAATAAATTAAAAAATAACTTCAACGTGCTACTTAAAACTTTTCGTATTCCTTATAACCTATTATACATGCAAGATTTGACAAAATATTATCGTACACAATTATCGTACTATATTTAAACATGAATTGCTAAGAATAGACATCTGCAGTGAAATCACATGTGAATGCAAAAAAGGAAAAAAATAAAAAAATAAATAATAAATAAATAAGCCACATAACCAACTACACTGATAAAGGAAACTCATTTACCTTCTTACGTCCGCCGGCGTTGTGTCTGTCGTCTTCTACGATATACATAATATCACACTTGTGCAGAAAAATAGTGTTTCACGAATAATCGAGCCACGACGTCGAACTATTCAATATTAATACCCAAAAATGTGGGTGAAATGACTAATGTGGGTGTGCAAACGTAAAATTTTGTGACTAAATGTAAAAAGAATGACCAACAATAAATACGTGAAATAATAATACTCACCAGCAAAAACCGTAAATCCATTTCACAAAAATTAGAAAACAAACCGTGTATAATTCTTTGTAGCGTAAACGAGTTAATAATGTGTTATTGTCGGTGCAACATTATATACTCTGATGTAGCATGCAATCATCTACTGTTTCTAACAACCCCATTATATCACATACAATAAGCTCTAATACAAATCTATACATTAAAATAATATTGAAAAACAATACTTACCATTACATTACCTCACCTTTGAAAAGGCTACATAATCAAAACCTCTTACCGATTACCATTACCTGACGCACTGTAATAGTTTTAAAAATTCTTTTACACAAGAAAAAATGTTTAAATAATAATAATAATAAAGTTGTAATAAGATTAGTAGTTTATAATAATATTAGATACTAAATATAAAGGTTGTAGTTTCACATGTGAAAACACTTGCACTCTCATGTTCGGCTCTTCGGTAATATAATATTTATATAATATAAAAAAAACATTATAAATAGATTATTTTAAGCGATGTATGGTTTTCAGTCTAGTTTCAAATTATGGGAAGACATTGCGCATTTCATCCGTTCCTTGTATGTCTGGGACGATTAACTTTTTCCCAATAATTGTAGGGTAGAAACAATTAATCGTATGAGTTAAAAGCGAATCGTCCCAGACTATCAGTCCCATGAGACACATTGCTAGTGGGTAGCACGCAAGGTGTCGTGTGGCGGCGCCGGCCGGCCGCGCGTGGCGGAGTGTGCTGGTGCCGTGCACTCGGCCGGGCGGCGCCACGCGCGTCACACGTGTCTGCTTACCTTGAGACTCTCGGACGCTGTCGCTCGAATTCATTATTTCATCTTGAGATCGTTCCATGTGCCATTGGAAATCTTAAACAAAAACAAACGCGCGCGTTAATAACATTCATTTGCATTCAACTTGATTGTTAGGAACGTCAATGGTGCACTTGGTTAGACGCTGACTGTAAAATGAGAAGTCGCGGGTTCGATTCCCGTAACGAGACAAATGTTTGTGTGAGCCACAAGTATTTGTTTCGGCTCTGGGTTTTTGTGAGACCTAAAAGTCTCTGGTAGTTCCTGATACCCACAACACAAGACTCGATCTTAGTGTATGTGACTGTTGGGTGTATTTATTTATTTATTAAATAGGGTGGTGGAAAGATAGGTTAAGTATAATTTGTTAATAATTAAGTTTCAAGTATTTTCTCTTTTTTACTAAAATATAGGTTTATATCAAATATTTGTACGCCGTTAAGGCCAAAGACGATTGATCTGTTTACATTATATCTGAACACCTTGCATGCTTTGTATGCATACTCAATACTCATGTTTGACAAATAAAGAATTTGAATGACGTATGAAACTATATTATAATTCATCGAAATTCCGTTGGCGTGTGGCGAAATTTGGAACTTCAAATAAAATTTTGCAAATAAATGTTTAACGCATTGTTTGAGACGTTTTCTTAATTTACACAACAAGCATTTATACTCGTAATTTAATAGTATTAACGTGTCCAATATAATAAAGTCCAAAAGGAGAAAGACTCCTAATATTTTGACAACAGGGTTTTCGGCGATAGAAGATCGCAGACGACCAGTATTCTAGTGAAATCTGTCTCATAGCAAGATGTTCACTAGCTAAACGGTTGAATGCATATATTTTATTTATTTACAAAGTCCTCACATAATATTATTTGTGTTTTCATGTCTCTACGACCTGTATAGTGTGTCTGGATCATGTTTTGCATGCCACAAGTGATCTGCAAGTGATTCAGGCCACAAAACATATATTTAGAATGTTTTCTGTTTTGTAATTTATGTTTTTAATCCCTAATGTATTTGAGGTATAGTGTAATTATTTTACGTAAAAGACTAGTTCGTTGTTTCTATCCACCTAGACCTACCCACATTTTTGTTATTATTTCTTGTTTTGTTTTATAAGTATCTTGTTTTGTTTTATAAGTACCTTTGTATGCCCCAATTATTAATTATAGTTTTAACCATTGTTTCTCAGTAAGTGAATTATGTATATAATTCTTTATGAGAAATAAAGTTCTTCTTAAACCTAATAATGTTACTAAATAGCTTATTGATGCCCTGACCTACTATTGATTTGATATTGCCTTCTACAAAGGCGATTCAAATAATATTTTAAAAATCAACATTCTATTATACAGCTTAGTAGGAATTTGTCAAATTTAACATAAGAAAAACCTATGTTCCCTCTTTAGCATTCAGCAATATAACCAAAAAATAACAACAAATTGCAACTGAGGTTTTTTCTAATGTTTCAAACAAAGTAAAATTCTTATAAAACATAGATAGTATAGTAGAATATAACATATTGCTATCTTTAAAAGTTATTTTGAAAGTCAATGGTGATTTTTGAATATTGTTCCCACATAAGGATATCTTGGATGCATTTCCAAACAAAGTTATATATCTACAAAAATAGTGACCAAAAATCAAGGTTGTAGTTAACAGCGTATTTTATTTTTATTATTAAATCTTATATTTTTGTATGATTTCGTTTTTGATAGTGATGGGACCCATTAAAATACCCATAGTAATTGTATAACATTGTATTTGTGCCATTAATGAAAACAAACTTAATGTGAAAACCACTAAAAGTAAAAAATTCTATGTATTTCATTGTACTTGTACACGTTGATTAGTTTGCTTATTGACTTGACTAGCCAACAAACCAAAATATATGCGCATAACCAGTGATGGGGCATGATTTTTTTCCGAAAATTTTCCTAATATTTTTCCATTTTGATTTTCGAATGAAACGAAATATTCTGAAAAATGGGGTAAATCGAAAATCAGGGAAAAAAATAGAAATAAACTAGTTGTGTTGTTTTGATGTATTTTATTAACCAATTTAAATATATTTATAAATAGTGATTTCAGACTCTTTCTTCCAAATGACAGCCATTACATTTAATCCCTACCTTAATTTGGATTTTAAAGCATTACAAATAAATGTATATTTATTTTATTACCCAGTATTTAAATACACAGAATTTAAACTTCCTCTGTATCTGGCCTTCGTGGATTATACCAAAGCATTCGACAGTTTGAATCACACCGTTATTTTTAAAACTTTACAAAAGCAAAATATACCTCAAACTTACATCCAGATTTTGCAAAGAATATATCTCAACAGCACAGCCGCTATCAAACTGGAAAATACAGGACCATCATTTCCCATAAAACGTGGGGTGAAACAAGGAGACCCGCTTTCCCCGAAATTATTTACAGCCGCGCTGCAAGAAGTTTTTAATAACTTTCCATGCAGTTGGGGAGAGAAGGGCATTATTGTGGGTGAAAAGAGATTGACCAATCTACGTTTTGCTGACGACATCGTCCTTTTCTCATCTTCTGCATCAGAGCTTGAAACTATGCTCAACGAACTACACACTGCAAGCCTCGAGGTTGGATTAAGCATGAACATGTCAAAGACGAAGGTAATGTCGAACACCAGACAACTAAAAATCAAGATAGGGGATGTGGAGATTACATACGTCGATGAGTATTCATATCTAGGCCAGATAGTATCCTTCCAGAATAGGCAAGAAGCCGAAATCAAGAGACGTATAGAGAACGCCTGGAAGAGCTACTGGTCTATGAAGAACTTGCTTAAGAGCAATCTTCCGCTCGCTCTTAAACGAAAACTCATGGACGTGTGCGTTCTCCCCATCCTTACATATGGCTCTCAGACCTGGTCTTTGACTAAAGTGCAAAAGTCCGAACTCGGGGTTTGCCAGCGCGCTATGGAGCGCAGTATCCTGGGTGTAAAATTATGTGACCGCATAAGAAACAGAGATCTGCGCGCCAGAACAAAAATCGTGGACGTTGGGCAACAAACTGCCAAATTAAAGTGGGACTGGGCAGGTCACATCTGACGTATGCCAGGCGAGCTGTGGGCTAGGACTGCTACCGTATGGACTCCACAACACTTGAAAAGACCTCGTGGTAGGCCACGCAGAAGGTGGAGAGATGACTTGGACCATTTTGATACCAACTGGTGGAAGAAAGCCTTGGATAGAGAAGGGTGGAAGAAGGAAAGGGAGGCCTTTGCCCTGCAGTGGGACAGTATAGGATAGGAAAAAAAAAAAAAATTTTATTACCCAGTTTAGCAATAACATAAAATAATATAGTCGATTTAAAAGCTCCAATAAAGTTAAGTAATTGAAATTTCCCATATATTTTTTTATTATGAACATTTTTAGAAAGTTTCCTAAACAAATGACAAATATAGTTTTTTTGCGAAAATTACACAACACTATGCGTAACATATTAAAGGCGGGTCGCCAACTGCCAAACACTTAGAAATTTAAATTAATGTAAGACATAGTCCTATTTATTTTTTACTTTATAGAGATTTTTTGAAGTCGATTTTTATTTGGTACTAAAAATTATAGTTTTTTGTGTCTTTTAGTATTGATAGGCATTTAAATGATGTTGAGCTGGTCACACAGGAAAACAATATGTATGTATATAAATATGTTCTTTCCGATGATAAAGAAATCGCAAAAAAATCGGTTCAAAGCTGTCGAAGATATTGAATATTTACATATTGTATTTTAATTTTCTTATCCCTCCTCACTTCAACCCCTTTTCTCCTCCCACTCTAGTTTAACTCTTATCTTCTTCTCTTATATTAAACCTAAAGCAAAAATAACTATTGGAATCCGGAAAATATTAAATATGTTGGATATGATTATTAGCAAGCAATAACAAGCTATTTGACTAGTTTCTGGAAACCATGTCACATTATGAAGTGGGGGTCTACATACCTAACAAATGAAGTTTTTAATTAATATAACTATTTCATTTAAAAATAAATTTACAAAATACTGAATACACTGATTATTTTAATTGTCTAAAACACCGTCGGGCAATACGGCTTCCATGTCTTCACTTGTCTGTGAACATCTGTTCCACAGATTCGTTCTGATCTGTTTGCATTCCCTCATTCCACTTTTTAGTCTGTGGCTCATTTCCAAATCAACATTTAAGACTTTCTGGTCAGTCTGTATTGAGGTTCAAGAGCAGCATTCATGAGCAAGCATTCTGTTGTTAAAATTTTTTTAGATATATATTTGGCTTTAGTAGAAATAATGGATTACAAATGGTGTGCAGTACCTTAATGCACAAGTACAACAAAAAAGACGCGGAATACGCTGTTCAACTGTGCTTTTCTCTTTTTACATATTATTAAATTGGACATGTTAATACTATTAGATTACTTTATTGTTGTATATATCAAAATATATATCTGTCTGTATTTCTATGAAGACCGTTTTTCTCAGGAACGCTTGGAGGTATCAAGCTAAAATTCATACCAAATACTCAGGTCTACTGTCCCATGAAGCTGTGAAAAAATTAAATTTCTAAGCCAACGCAATCAAAATATACAGCCGTTTATGGTGAAAATTTTCGACAATCGCAAGGGAATCAAACAGGGTACGAACCACCGTCTTATAGCACAGTGTATATATGCGTCTATAATACCTTTGAACTAATTTATATGAAATCCTCGGTGCGCGAGTCCCCCTCACATTAGGCCGGTTTTTTATCTGTTGGTTACAAGTAATAAAACGCGATCGGCCGTCATTGCGCATCGTGTGAGGTCACAATTTTCAATTTTTTATTCATTTCTGCCACTGAGAACGCTTGCGATTTATATAAGTGACGACTCTTTGTAAATGTCACGTAACCTACCATTGTGGTGCAAATTAATTTTTTTATAAAGAAAAACATGTTTATTCGTTTTAAATAACGCTTAAAAACATATAAATAACTGCGAGAGGTATAGAATATAAAATCGCTAGATTTTAAAACACTTTTTAGAAAATAGTCGAGTAGCTAATTTGCTAAATAAATTCCCTTCTTTTGGTCCTATTACTATTCTTCGAAACACAACTTTATGGAGAATGCAATTGTCATACCATTTGTACAAGTGAAAATTTCATCGAATTAGAAGTAACACACTGCTAGCTTGAGTCAGTACATGTGAGAAAGTTTGATGAAAGTTGTGAAGTGTCTAATACTACAAGACAAGGTTTAGAGGGACTATGACATTACTTATTGGTCGTTCAGCGTTCTACACGCCTTTTTATTGATGTCTGTCCTTTTATATCGAAGACACACAATTTTAAAATATGGGATTGTAAGTAAGCTCAATCCAATACTCTGGAGTGTATAGCATCCCTCACGTGACATAGAGGTGGTACTCACTGCGTACAACGTCGTTGTGTGTCTGCGGCGGGTGTTCGTCGGGCTCCTCGTCGAGCGTGAGGTCCTCGACGGTGTCGCGCGGCGCCTCCTGCTTGCAGGGCGGCGGCTCGTCGCCGTTGCCCTGCGCGGGCTCGGCGGCGGGCGCCACGGGCCCGGGCGAGCGCGACATGCGCCGCGCTTTCTTCCGGCGCCGGCTCGGACTCACCGAGCCCTCGCGACTCTCCGCGCTGCCCTCTCGGGCCTGCAGTGCAACGGAAACATTCATTCATACACTAAACAATCATCATTAACAGTCACACGCAATCTTGACCCCACAGTAACTTACTTAGTCTTGTATTTTTAGGCAACAGAAGCACTGGTCGCAGTGCGAGAATTGAACTCACGACTTCTCGTTTCATAATAGACTCTGAACCAATTACGCCACGGAGATTTAAGTTTTAACTTACTAAATGTTGCCATAATTATACATATATAATTATGGCAAAACTTAGTTATAGATATGTTCAGTAGATATTTAGTGATAAACGAATACCAATATTACCATAGTGACCCTCGCAAATATATTTTCCAATAGGACAGTCCGATTGTGTTCACTAGTTAGAGGTAATCATCATCATCTAGCTAGTTAACAGTGCACTTACCATCAGGCAGTGTTAGTAACTTTACTGTTTTAGCATAAAGCAAGTTGAGATTCATAATTTAAAATGATAATGCTAGTCAGGTACCATTTAGCTAAATTAATAAAAACAGTAAAATAATTGAACTAAGATTGACCCATTAAAGGGTATTGCAATGCCTGAATTTTCCTGACTGTGTTTTCTATGCTTGCCCAATGATATTAAAGTTATAACTCCATGTAAATTCTTCTTTAAACATTGAATACATTTTAGTTCATAGCCTTGTAGCAATATTCAATCATCCATTACACACAGAAGGTCATTCATTAAGTCTTTGTGTACCTATACTCATATATCTACTTCATAATAGCTATGTTAGATTTATTAATTGTGTAAATTTTCGTATTTCTACAAGTTATATAAATGAAATTGCTAGACATATGCTTCCTCTTTGCACAATATGTGGGAATGCCCACATTTATCAGTGCACATAATAAATACTATGTGCTAATCTGGTTACTTACAAAAAGTGTTAATGGCAATAACAAGTAAATTATCACTTTAAATGTACTGCATCAAGCTTTAGATTTTATCATAACACAGAACACATATTAAAATTGATAAGAGAAATCAAAGTACATAATATAGTGAATTAAGCATGTCATTGTTAGAAAATAGTGGAACATCGTCAATAATAGTTGTACTAATGTTTTTAAATTCTTTAATAAATAAATAAAAAAAGGGCAATAGCAATCGTTTTTATATTACACTATCACAACAAAATCTCCTAATTCCAAATAAGAGAATACAGTTACATTTGCTGTTTCTTAAATTTAGCAATAATGCAGTAATTATGTAAGAACAGAATACAGCTTCAGGTATACTTTCATTTGTAAAGTTGTTTCTTGGTACTATGTATAATATTTAATGGAAGGTAATTTGTTTATTATGTTGTAATATAAAATAAATAATAAATACATCTAAGTAAGATCTAGTCTTGTATCATAGGTATCACAAACTACTAGAGACTTTTCAGTTTCACAACACCCAGAAAAGATATAAATACTTGTGGACCTTGCAAACATTTGTCTTGGTGTGGGGAACGAACCCGCAGCCTCTTGTCTCACAGGCAGCTTCTAACCAACTGTGCCACAGAGGTTGTCATAAGTACTAATAGTATGATTTACAAGTACTCATTCAAGAGAAACTAATGAGTAATCAATGTCACTTGACCAAAGTCAAGTTTAGTACATCAATATAAATATTTCATTATACTTTCCATTATTTTGAAGAAATCAGGCTTAACAAAAGTTTTTTCCAAATAACCAGACTTAACAACTGATTTCATCCAGGTACATTTATGTATGTAGATACATAGATACTTAGTAACCAGGGCCAAGAGAAACCAAACTCGTCAAGATGTTTGTGTTTACAATACTTGTTTTTTCAAATTCCAGAATGACTGATTGGTTCTTACTTTAATCATAAAACAAAACAGTTTGGTTCTTATTCCTCTCTGCCTAAAGCATAATTATATGGGCACACTAAGTTAAATCTGCTCACAAAATTTTCTCTCCAGTACCAGGTATTTTTGGTGCTTCATAGATAAAGATAAGGTCTCATTGCTGACAACTGACGTGACAAGATAAAGACATAAAAACATGAAATATAAAATTCTATTTTGAATTTTACATCAATTGTAAAGAACTTCTTTTCTCATTTTTTTTTATAGCATTGGTCCCCTAAACGAGTAAATGAGTCACCTGACGGTAAGTGATCACTGCCACCCATGAACATCCACAATGCTTGGATCATTAATGCATTGAGGGCTCATCAGATCGGGAAGGGAGCGGGAAGAAAAAGGATAGGAAGAGGAAAGGGGTATTGGGCATCCACCAGTCTCACTCATTAAATGCAACAGCTTAGCTGTCGCTTCACATCGATTTTCTGTGGGACAGCAGTACCACCCCAGATGAACCTGCCTATTCATGCTGAGTCATGGCTGACAACAGAGTCGCTCTACCACTTTTAAAATGTTCCAAAATACTTTGTAGCATCACCATCTCAAAGTTGCTTTAAGGTTTGTACATTTGTTGCACTAAATGAAGATGTAAGAGGGTACATACCTGTGGTGGTGGCGAGGGGGCGCGGGGCGGGTGTGCAGCAGCGACTTGGGGCGGGCGAGACGGCGGTCGAGTGGGTTTGTTGTCTGACAGACCCTTGATCTGAAGAGATTCTGCCGCCTTCAACAACGCGGCCAGTTGGTCCTGAGATATGTTAACTTCTCCGCGGTACATGTAGTCCATCATGGCTCTGAGCTCCGCGTATTTAACGTCTTTTAGTATTATTATTGGATGCTTGTCATACTGTTGTGATAGTACACTCTGTAACAAAGCAACAGAATCTGTTAGAATGATTATAAATCAAACTCCACACAATCAATCTTATTTAGTTATATTGCCATCTCATAGTTGTTCTACAATTTTGTGTGCCTTTTCACCTACATATATGATGAATGCTAACAAGTAACAACACTTTGCTCTTCTAGACATCAATCCTAAATATGATTCCTTTCCAGATGTATGGGTGAGGATATTAACCAAGTGTTTGAGATTATGCAGATGAGATGCTGTACTGGATAGATATTCTTAAATTATAATTAATGTGAATGGTCTTAACAATAATAATAAAATAAATTATCTATTTTAGTATGTGACCAATATTAAAGATCTCTGCCCTACTTTACTCCTAATAGAATTTGACTTATACAGAATGTAATAACACTAAAGCATTCCTTATCTTTGTAATGCCAACTACAAGGAACTTCAACATAAACTTGATTTGAGAAGTTAGTGTGCCATTTGATATTTGGTGTTTTATCTAATGATACTTTTGAAATTGTTAAAGTTAATGGAATTCATAAATAGATAGTTGTTTGATATTATGGTGTATATGATTGACTCCAAACAACAGGTGGTATTATGAATGCATGTTGTATCTAAATAAAAACAGCATATTTCAATAATAAATATATCAATTATATTATTTATAATATAAAAATGTAATTACAAACATAAAAAATACATCTAACAGCCTCTGTGGCGCAGTTGGTTAGATGCCGGCTGTGAAATTAGAAGCCAGAGGTCCAATCTCCGCACTGAGACCAATGTTTGTGTGAACCACAAATATTTGTTTAGGGTCTGGGTGTTTGTAAGGCCTAAAGACTCTAGTAGTTCCTGATACCTTGACAAAAGAATTGTTCTTAGTGTGGGGTCAGGACTATGTATGTGACTGTTGGGATGATTGTTTACCACACTGGTTACATTCCTTAATAGCATGAAGTATGTGTGAGAATTGCACCAAAATGTTATGCAATAATTAATTTTGAAAGGCAGTAAAATAAGAACACAATTAAAACAAGTTATACACAAATTAGTGACCTACTTGAAAGTACTAAGACAAAATTAAACTAAAGAGCCAATATTGTAAACTGAATGTGTAAGACATTCAAATGTGCATATTTAAGTTTATCATTGACAATACTCATAAGCTAAGGTATTAAATATTCATGTCATTTGCTTGGAGTAAATAAAGTACAAAAGCAATGTGTGTGAAACATTATGATTCATGGTATACTAATGTCTAGGACTTGAAAGAGCATTTCGGTAAGGATAATAAAAAGTGTATATTTAATATTATATTACTGTAAGAGGTAGTTATTTTTTCATTTCTTGCTAAAAAGAAAGTAAATGAGACACTATCTACAAGGTCTAAATAAATTAAAAGGAGAAAAGTAAAAAAGTTGTCTTAAAACTTAGTGTAAACCATTTTGATGTAGAAATATATTATTTGATCCATGTAACCTATACAAAACATGAAAAAAATATTGTTCGCTCCACTAATGTTATATAAAATATTCTTTAATTATTAAATTGTTGATTATAAAATAGATTTGTATTAATTACTTGATTTATAGATCATTAATAGTTTGTTACTGGTTAAAAGAGTTACTGGTATATTTTTATTGACAGTCATTTGTAACAGCACTGTTTTGGAATTTTGAAAACCAATTTTTAAATTGGTGTGCTTAAAAAATATAAAAATGTTTGTTTTTCATTCTATATTTGAACAAGGTCATAAGATACCTGTAGAGGAGCATTTGTTTGGTTTATCATTTGTCAGTTTGTTTGTGTTGATCAGCTGAACATGTGATTGTTATTGATGCATCGAATTATTTCGACATTACACATACAAATGTTTGTCTAAATTAACTTTCCTAAGTATGCACAACAGAGAGCAATTAAAACTAATTTAGTAATGTTCTCAATATAAAATTGAGCGATCGTTTGTCTAATGCACGCCGTAGTTGGGTAATGTGTAATTGTAAAATGGCATTCAGAAAAAGTGGTAGAGGCAACTTTCTGTTGCCAACTCATCTATGCAGCCGATGCGAGCTGCCTAATTGCTTATACATGAAAGCTAGAACGAAACCAGTGGAATGATTATTAGAGCAAAACTGCGCTGCTTCGCGCGCAAGTCGCAACTTACGATTAAATTGACCTACATCGACATTACGCACCTCGAAATAGGGACTGCAAGCAGAGAGCACCACTTTGTGCGCCTTTAGCGTCTGTCCCTCCGCCGCTAGGGTGCAGTCCACGTGCATCCCCTTCTCCAGCAGGGTGTCGAACACTGACACCAGGGTGGACTGGTGATTGTTCCACCGCAAACAGAACTGTTGGTCGTCGTCCATGATGCCGTCGTACCGCTCGCCGCGCCCGCCAGCCCTACGAAAGCACCGTATCAACACTACGTCTAAACAATATAAAACACCACGCAGTAATTAGGCCATTTGGAAAAACTTTATTCACACAACACCGAACTATAGAAATCCGCACGTTTCTTGTCACAGAACGCAAATTATCTCACCGAATCACTTCATACGATGAGATCACGCCCCGACTTAACTAAATTAACTTTAGGGACCGCATACGAGTCGTCGTAAGCGACGCGGCACAAAGAAAATGGCCGCTTTTCCAGCGCGACAAAAAATAAAATGGCGACGAAAATTCTAAGTTTTACTATTTTCTGAGCAAACTTTTCTTGACACATATATCATATACGAAAGCGTCGAGAACTCGCGGCGTGTGTAACTTCGGAAAAGTTTAAAGTCAACAAAGAAACTTCTGAGAAACTTCACTTCGAAAGTTCACCGAGTGGAAATTTTCAAGATGAAAAGTCTAGTCAGTAAGTTAGCCCTTATCACGTTCGTAACGCTACACCAAACTGCGTTAAATGCTTACCTTGATTATTGCATTAACAGAATTAGAGTATTTTAGCACAATTTTTTAAGTTCCAAGTAAATTTTCACAAGTATAACATTTGCACACCCGCCAGCTTTCTTGATTGAATGAAATTGAAAACACTAAACTATGCTATGTTGCAAGTTTAGAGAAAGGCACCTCTACAAAAATCCAAACGAAGTACAAGTTGGAAGCGACGCGAGTGACCCAAAATAAGCTCTATGAATGTTGCCATTAGCAAAAAATTAGAAAGCTTAAAAGACAAATACAGGCGATTTTGGCTTCCATTTACTTAATTACAATTTCAAGATCGGTTTTAATAAAGTTTTTATAATTTCCAACATGTTTAATTAATTAAATAACTTGTCGTTTTGTGGTATAGCATTGCACGTTTTTAGTACAACTTGCCCTTGACCCACATTTTTGACAGAATATCCCGTGATTACACACATAGTACATTTCATTGTTTCGTCATTCCTAATTTTCACATGATTTTTATTTTTTATTTATTTTTTATTAAAGCATGTAATTTAAATAATACTTGAGGTTATCTTGACTATGATGTTAAAATGGTCGTGACAACGCCACCTGTTGACGCACATAAGTACTGTTTGAAATAACAAATTAACGATCGCTTCGTTTCATCATTTATTGCTTCAAGGTGGAAATGCTAATAATATGTACGTAACTATAACAGTATAGTAAAATGAACGAACAATTGCAAACTACGTATTATTTTAATGTAATTGACTCTTTTGTATTTTATTTAGAATCGCGCAATGCTCTCAAATTTTCATAGTCATGATATTCCAAACCTACAATAGTTTCGATAAGGATCTGTCCTCGGTTTTATAATAATTACCATTCTAACATTATTATTCTAACCAATAATTATCAACTTAATTATCTAACTTCTAATTATCTTGGAAAGAAAACGAATATTTGTTGAAAATTATTGTTTAGCACTCTCAGACATAATATATACCTCGATAACTACATAATTCATAGCGCGTTTCTCTGTTGCCTGCACTCGACGCTCCCCACGACCTTTACTAGGTCACATGCCCATCAAGTGATTGAGAGCAAATTGTCTCCCGACGGTCTAAACTACTCGCTACTCGCTGCTATAGGAAATGTATTCTGAAGGACACATCGAACAACTATATACTATATTGGTATGTGTGATGATTTTATTAACTGTACACAGAGTATAATATAAATGTACATATTTTAAATATATTCATCATTCGTGGACCGTGGTCATTCGTTTAAAATATAATTGGATTTTAGTAGTTTGATGGCGCAGTTGGTTAGACGCCGCGCCACGCCGCGCCGGCTGTGAAACGAACGGCCGCGGGTTCGATCCCCGTACCGATAAACAATATGTTTGTGAAGTCTACAAATATTAGTTGCGGTTCGGGTTGTTTATGAAACCGAATAGTTTCTCTTAGTTGATTTTAATGTGGGGTATACATATGAGACTGAGGATTGAAAAAAAAGTTTTAAAATACTACTCGTACAAAATATAGAGAATGGAATCTCTCGTTCGCACACTATCGCTGTCTATACTCACACTCACCGGTAAAGTCAACAAAAAAAAATCATGGTAACACATATTTTATAAGTGTGATAAAATTTAGCAGAACTAGACCTTCGTTATATTGTTTAGCGTATATTTCAGATTAAAAAAACTACTAGTATTGGGCAGAATCTTATCCGAATAAATCGATCAGAATCAGAGAAATAGTGAACGAAAGTAACGGCGAAGAATTTATCATTAATGTTGGTATGAATAGCGACAATGACAGCGATACATGCACCGAATCGCATGAAGACTATGATCCGATGTCATTGAAGAGTTGTCAGACGATCCTGATGAAGACCCAAGTATTACAATTTGATCATAATGTATTTTTGATTTAAATAAAAAGATTCCGACGAATTGGGAACCTCCTCCTTTGTTGAAGTCGGTTAAAAAAGTATTTTGTTTAGTTTAAAACCCATCCTAAATAATTTAATAAATGTTAATGTTAATGTGCTTTCTTACGTATCAAATTGTGATTGGATAATATTATTTTCCCGACAAAACATTTCTTTTTTTCAACGTTCTAAGAAAGTGTTACAGCCACGTTATATTTCACGTAACGTTCTTAGCGACTTTTCACAACTAGTACTGAGCATGCTGACTACACAGGCATAATAAGCAGCCATTTCTAATGCCATTCTATAACTGTTCGGATAGAACCTATTTTTTTTTTAAGTATTCATTCGTCACCTAGTATTTAAGTTAATTAGCATTTAATCGTATACTCCCATCCTTTCTAATATGAGTAAGGAGGGATGCCACCCAAAGTTCGCTGAGCTTATTTCCATCATAAAATGTAATAGGGGATGAGAGTGCTGTACCGGGCAAAATTTCTAATACCGAGCAACTCATATTATTAGATTTTACAAATCTCAGAAGTCGTGAATTGAAACTATGACCTTCTGGTTCTCAGCTCACACATACTTGCTTCAAAATACTACGCATTATTTCGTTAGACAAAAACTATTTTAAACCACCAGATTTGACGTTCAGGATATTTTTTGCAAAGGCCTTTTTTTAAATCAATAGTCACCACATAGTATAAAACAAAGTCGCTTCCCGCTGTCTTTCGCTCCCTATGTATGCTTAGATCTTTGAAACTACGCAACGGATTTTGATGCGGTTTTTTTAATTAGATATAGTAATTCAAGAGGAAGGTTTATACAGTGTATATCGAGACTGCGACCGAAAACGAAGCCAGGTGGTAGTATCAGTGACATCAGATACAATATACAACTAAAAAAAAGCAAAAAAGCGACATAATTTTGTTATATTATTTTACTTATCGTCGTATTTGGGTAGTAAACACATCGTTTTATTTAAATAATAATTTATACCTTTTTATTTTTAAAGACAATGGTACGCAAGGGTTTGAATTATAATTTTAGCAAAAAATAGTTACTTATCACCCAAATAGTACGATATTTAAAAAATTGCAAAAAAACCTGTCGCTTTTTTTGTCTGTATGTTTTGTGTCCGTAATCACTTAAAGTACCACCTGGCTTTGTTTTCGGTCCCAGTCTTGATATACCCAGTATGTATAATTTTACAGGGTGTCCTAGTTTGTACGAAAAATAACATGTATCTGGTATGGAGTGGAATCAAAAAACATCTGCACCCAGGCGAAGCTGGGACGGGCCACTAGTTTATTGATAAAATAAAGTTTTAGCCTTTAATATTTCAATGACACGGGTGGCGCGTATTTCCATAAGCCGACGCAGCCAACGTGTTAAGATACGTAGTTGAACGTTTTATAGATTGAGGTCGTCCTGTTCCGTCCCGTTGGGATTTTAAATTATACATGTCGTGTGTTTATTCAATTGCATTGACTAAACTTTAATTTAACAGATTGTTGTTAGTTTACTGAGTTATGTGCCATGACGTAATATTTTTCTGGAACAATTGTTTTTCATTCGAATTTATGTTTTGTAGTACGGTCTACATGAGATTTCCGGATGTTGTATTATCTCAATTAGTTCATAGACTTCTGATATTACGAGTAGATCTATGTTTTGATTAAGACACTGGTTTTTGGTATTAATTTGTAGAGGTGGTTTTATCACTATTTCATTATGTGCTCTCTCCTCTACATAAGGCCTCCAAGGCGCAAAGTGATCATTTGTCCTTATTCTGAGTGCTCTTAACTTACACTTATTACAGCAAATATCGCAATTAGTACCATTCGTTCAGTCTTCTTTATCTCTCAAGACATAAATGATACTAATTGCGATATTTGCTACTGCTATTCTCTTTTTAAGTTTGGGTTCATTCAATGCATATTTGCCAAGAATTCAAATCATTTCATTTATAACTGATTAGTTTGTATTTCGTAGACTAGATTTTGATACTAGTAGTTGGGTAATGGGGTTAGAAATTTGTATGTAAAGAAAGAAACACATATTTTCAATTCCTTTTTGTAAAATTGAACTGCGATGTGTGTAGTGGCCTGTTGGTAGGAGACAACACGCAGATGCCAACATGTTCACGGCAGTCGCGGATTCAAATCCCAGGGCAGAAACTAATGGTGATAATATATCTACAAATAAACGGTTGTTACATTGTTGGCCACATTAGAGTTATATTTGATTTAGTACTTTCAGATATAAGAATTTACAAAGTTGGAACTTTAATAAATGAATTGAGTGTCTTAAGAATTCTTTGAAAAACTTTTACTTCTGAACTGTGTCTTGTTACACGATATTTCTAGGTACAAACTTGAGCTCCGCGATGTTTATCATTTTTTTCTTGTTCTCAATTATTATGAAAACGTGAAACATCTTAGTTTTAAACATTTTTTGCTTTAATTGAAAGAATTGGATAGAATGTTGCTAAAATCTAGTCTAGTGTTAGCAATTATTTAAATATAAAATCTAGATGTAAACAACATAAAATCTTTGCTTTTAATAAGAAATTGCCTAGACCGGTAAGCGAATTAATTTAGGCTCAATTAACTGTACACAGTTTAAAAATGTATTCGTGAGTGGTGGTGCTGATTATGTTAGTTCGTGTAGTCATATAACGGCATTATTTTATCGCATTTGATCTCCTCTTAAACAATGAATATGAAATAAGTTTAACGACCTCAGTGTTCTCGATATGTTTTAGTTTTACCATCTTAATTGGCAAAAACATTAATTCAGCATTCGAATAAAAGCATTCGCAGCACACGGGGAATGAAAGAGACGCGACCCGGAACGGTTCCTTTGCGAGCGTTGTCGCTTCGTTATAAAAAATCAATAGCATTAGTAACTTCGTACAAACGAATTATACGATTCCCTTTGTGTGCGTCGGCGGGCTTTCGGTGTGCGGAAAACAAAAAAAAACCACGAGCGAAATTCTTGTAATAAAAATCAATCGGAGCAGAGAGAGAAGGCGCCGGGCGCCGGGCGGCGAGCGTCGGGCGCGGCGTCGGGTGCGGGGCGCCGGCTGGTCGGGCGCGCCGCCTCCCCCGCTCTGCATACCTACAGCTACCCGCGCCCGCCACACGATGCACCTACCCTACCGACACTTTATTACCGCCACTTGCTAGTTCTCAGTCCTCTCTCGCTCGCTTCTTAAACTTCTCTCCTAACTACTTATGATTTGATAACATTGACAAGTAAAGTTTGAGTCTGTTCGTTAGAGTACAAGTCGGCGGCGCGCGTACTGTACGCTGTATAATGTATACCGTACAGTATACACGCCGGACGGGTTCGGGAGGGAAGCTCGGAGAGGCGCGCGGCCGGTCCCCGGCAAAAAGGCGTTTGTTTTTATTTCTTTGGCGCGGAAAAAAATCAGCACGCGCCCGCCCTGCACCTCCTAAACATGCGCCACGCAGCGACGCAGACTCGGCCGGGTGTATGCCGAATTCACTTTCATTTGCGACATCTCATCGTGTCCCGAAGGTCACCGTGGAGGCGCGTGGCGGAGCGGCGAGTTGCCGGTGCACGTGTGGCGCGGGCGGGCGACTGCCGCGGCCACCGCTCACCGACTAGGTGAGTAGAGCACTCGAGTGTGGCTCTCGTCTTCGTTTCCCTCGTTTATCAGTTCCGTTTCGCGCCGTCCTTCGCGAAGACGGCGAAAGTGAATTTGTATCTGCGGCCGCGGGTCGCACAGACGTGAGCCGCGTCCGTGCCCTCCGCCACAATGATGTGAGCAGTGAGAGGGTTAACCGCGCAACTTTACATTCACTATTCGCCACCGGCGGAGCGGTGCGTGTGCGGTGTGGCGATGGTGCGGTGCCGTGTGTACTACCGTGCGATTATGTACGCTACCTGCGCCCGTTTAGAGTCGCTAGTGTCTGCCGCCTCCGTGCTCACTATTGTGGCGACGTTAAAGTTTTGAGCCAGTTTCGCGGGAATTTCGTTTGGTCGAAAGTTTCTCTCGCGCTCGCTATGTGGTTATGTGGGTAGGTTAAAACAAAAACAATGAAAAACGGTCGCCAGACGCGGCCCCGCGGCCGGCAGACAGAGATGGAATTAAAGTTTGCGCTCTTCGTTTGTGCACCAATCGAGAAAAAATTCAATAAAGCCCGCTTCCTTTTGTCTAATTGTATATGTACGCATACTTATACCCTATAACGTTATATTCTGTCTGTAAGACGCACTCTGTATAAATTATTAACTGACGTTGTTTGCTTATATTGAAGTTGCTAATAGCATTTTATCCCGTTTTGAAGTTAATACTTAGCAAAGTTTTGGAGTGTGGCATTGTTTTTAAATGTCCTTATTGAGCAAAGTTTATGTACTGACTTTGTACATTTTAGTAATAACTATTAAGATAATCTTGTAAATAGGAGATGCCGGGCGACGGCTTGTCCCGCGTCAAGAGCGAGCCACTGTCCGAGGAAGAAGACAGCAACTCATTTGTCCACAACTATCTCTCTAATCAGGTACTTCTCTTTAATTAATTAAAAAAAATTAAATTAAATATTTTTTTCAAAATATATATTACAAACATTAGTCGTAGATACTTGCTTCGCGACTAAGCTATGAATGGAAGATAGTCTAATTTTCATAATAATATACCATATAGCGGCAAACATATCTTAAATCTTTTTAATTGTATTAATTGACTAGATTTTATTTTTGTAATTTATATGGTTTAATGCTGGAATATTATTTAGATTTTAGTCCTATTTAGTATTTCCCAAATTTGTTCAGTTTGCGCCCGATATGGCGATAGGCTCGCCACCTATTACATCGTGGGACGGAACATACAAGGCGAAATGTGGTTGTCCTGGTTGCACCTCTGCCTACCCTTCTTCTGGGATAAAACTTCTGGGATAAAGGCGTGATGTTTATGTATGTGTGTATGTTCAGTTTAGACGACAACCTGATCAGACGGTTAAATAAACGTATTTTTTGCTAGAGTTAACTTGTTTCCGTCACATAAGGCCATTTATTCAAAATAGTTTCTTCTCATCTTAAAATAATTCAATCTAAGTATATCCGTTCACCGCATTAGGAGCAATTAAAAATCTTAGTGTGGGGTCGGGATTGTGTATGTGATTGTGTGGTGTATTTATTTATTTAAAAAAATCTTCCTTCAAATTCAATTGTGCGAATTTTTAATTTAAGTTATTAACGTATATTCTATATTTTTACAAGCCCATGTGCCACAGGCAGTGGAGGAAAACAGGGCTGTAGAAAAAATGCCCGTGGTTTCGATCTCCTCATCGAAATAGCTTTTTGTGGGACCAACAACTTTCTGGTTTAGATGTTGAGGACCATAATACTTTGTATCCAAACACACTAGACAAGAATCTCTCGCCGGTCGAAACAATAAATAAATAAATAATGTCGGCTTGACCGAAATCTGATTTGACAGCGAAGTGTGATGAACTCGCGTGGTTCATTACGTCGGGCTTTCGACCCTCGTGTCCGGTACCTAATCGTTATCCGGGCGAGTACGAATATTAAACTACAAGTAGGTACTAGTTTTTGGGTATCTTTTCCCTATTAGTGTATACTTCTAGAATATTACATAAACATAAACACACGCCCTTTTTCCCAGAAGGGGTAGGCAGAGGTGCCACCAGAACACCCACGTTTCGCCTTGTATATTCCGTCCCACGGTGTGATAGTGGGCGAGCCTATCGCCATATCGGGCACAAATTCCTGACTCCGGGCTGATAATAAATAGAAAAATCCAGTATCACTTTGCCCGACCCGGGATTCGAACCCGAGACCTCAGCTTTGCAATCGTACCGTAGTACCGTAGTACGCCACCGAGGCAGTCATTGTAGAACATTATTAAGTTTATGATGTGGATTCCTTCTGTATTTGTGTTTAGGTTTCTTCAGAAGAGTCGCATGTAGTGAAATTTGAACCTGAATACCTAAGGAGGGACCACGCATCCACGCATCTCCTGCACCATCTACATGTAAGTTATTTTCATTAGAGATGACGAGACGATCAGGTCGTTCATCTGATGGTACTACATATTATGCCTCTATAAACAGGAGTCTCAACATTCAGAAGTTTCATTTAGTTTCGCATTGCTCTGTGCATGTCACCCGCGTGTATAAGTGTAATTTTTGTAAATTGATAAAAAATATATGTTTCCAAGCTTCAATTCAAGAAGTTGCCTCTTTGCGTTGTAAAGCGGGATTGGTTTCCGCACGGAGGAACATTTATAAGTTATATCTAACACTTGTCACTTGTAACGCTGTTGGAAAGGAGCAGTTAGTGTAAAAAACGAATATTTTATATAATCAAGATTATAATCATTTTTTTACTGGACAGATTCCTATGAATATGTTTCACGAATTTTTCGTTTGAATGGTATGAAAACATTGCTTGCTAAATTGCGGCGTATTTAATATTTTTAGCTTTCAGCAATTTTGCCAATTCAACTTTGTTTCTTTTATCAAAAACATTAATTATAGTTTAGACTATGGAGCTACAGTAATAGTGAATCGGGATTATATGATGAATATGATAAAAATAATCACAATAATTTCCAACCTCATTTGGCGACAACCCAATCAGCAGAACAGGTTTACCCCGCAATCTCCTCCCACTACCCTCTTTTCCGGCGGCAGTATGGGGGTAAACAATACGTCAATACGCGAACGAATTATTGAGTATTGAGCAAGACATTGTAGCCATAACGATAGCCTCCGTGGTATGTTAGTTATGATGCCCGATAGGAATCTAGAGACCGCGAGTTTAAACCCCACTAGATACTAGTAGTTTGTGTGATCAATGACTGCTATGCCACCTACCATCTGCCAGACAAACCCATTAAAAAAGCGATAGCCTAAAATGAAGCCTACACCGCCTGTTACTTTTCTGTGCTCTAGACGACTGCCCGAAGGCACGTTGTTGTAACATTTTTCTGCTTCTGTCATTTAGATAGTTACACTCTATTTCACTTCACTGAACTAGTGCAAGTTGGTCAACTTTAGATATCTTTGAAACTTTTACACAGAATTCTCAGGTGTATTCCTGTTTCGGGTAGTTCATTGTAAGTGCCTGCGCTCAATTCCGAAGGACATCCCAGGGTGAAAGGCAGCCAGATTTACGTCCACGTAACCGCCCCGCGCATAACCATTGCTGGACCTTCTTTGATGTGGGGCCCGAATGAACCCCACTTTCGACTATTTTGGACGCCCTTTTAGGTCTTATGGACGTCCATGACAGATACGAGGCTCTGTCGTTCGCCTCAGAGCCGTTACAAGTAAGGGCGCACCGCCCCCGCAGTGTTCCCAGTGACTCTGATGACCCCTTTAGGACGTCTCTTACGACGGGCAGGGGATATCGTGACAGAATTCTTACACCAACGGACCACAGGGCGAAACTCTGAACCAACCTGCCCACTTATAACATACATTGTGAATTAAAACTTAATAATATCGGGTTTATATATTTAGTCTACTTTGTACACCAGTTTATTTACCAACATCATTATATGCATTCGCAGCAGGTTCTTATAGAATAGCATTGCTGAGTGTAAATTCGTTTGAGTCCATAAAAATCAAACGTAGTGCGAAATGTTTTAGTGCCCGCATCTGGCAGGCGGGAGGTCACGTAACGAGTGCTATTGGAAACAAAATGCATTTGTAGGAAACGTTTTGTTTTCTTAAACAGTTTTTATAGGATATGCAACTTGTAGGTAGTTAATCTTTGAGGCTATTGTATAGACTCTAAATGTGGATTATTTAAAAGATAAATAATTTTAAAGATAAAAAAAATAAAGATAATATCACTTGTATAAAGCCGTTGTTCAAAAACTTATTTATTGTACATACCTACAGAAAAAGGCTTGCACAAAAAATCTGGTCCTCCCGAATCGTGAACTAAGTTCTTCTAAAGCGCCATTTACACAGGGAGTTTTTCGCGACGAGAATCGTATGCGATTATCGCATGACATAACCGCCATAGATTATCGTGTTCTGACAAATGTTTACACGATGCAATTTTTTTATATCCTTACGATAATCGTATCTTCGAGGCGAGATACTCTCCCCCTGTAAATGGGGCTTAAGCTTGTAAAGGAGTCTAGATTGTTCTACAATGTTCGAATTTTTACATTTACCTTTTAAGTTGTACGACATGTAATCAAAGAAAGTAACTAAGTGTGTGAACATGGCTTCAGGGCTCGGGCCTGGAGGAGTTGGCACCGCTGGCGCCGGCGGGCCCCGCAGCGACGCCGGTGTGCGTCAAGCAGGAGCCTACAGAACCCGCGCCCGCACTTACTCTTGAGACATTGGAATCCGCGCCGCAGTCCGCTGAGGTATCTTCATATTGGTGTTACCTAACAATGCTAGGTTAATTTGTATTTCTCTAATTTACAGTTAAGTAATATGTTAACAGATTTTGTGAAAGTGTTCTAGTAATATTTCGCTACGGTCGCTACTTTAATTGTCAATTTTTTGTTTCATACTGGACGGGGATAGGAAAGAGAAGCGAAGGATTGAGTTAGGTAGCTTGCATTTGAAGACGCCTGTGTCTGGAATTATACTGCAATGGGCAGATTTTGATTGTGATTACATGCCAGTTCCATGTTAGAAGCCATCTATAAAATTATTTTAACAGGTCGTTAAGGCTTTAACATTTTTAAATGGCAACCAGAGATACGAAACGATTAACGTGCTTTCTCAGGCATTGATCATTAATTTGAGCAATAGAGCATTAATCAAGGTGCTGCATAAATGCAAGGTGGTAAAAAACAACAAACATTCGAAGTCCACCTACACCAGCGTGATTTTTCTGTCAACTGGACTGTGTAATCGTATTACTTCAATGAACTCATCATTATATTGTCGAATTAGTGGACTATACAATTTCTCTTTTTGTTCCAGGGCGCTGCCCTCATAGATCGACACTTAGCTTTACTGAACGCGAGTGATGTGCCCGACGAGTTCATGCCCCTAGCGTCTGTCAAAGATGAACCACTTTCTGAAGGAGGTAAGTATGAAAATTAATTGGATCATCAATCTGATTTCAACTGGAAGACTAAACTTCCAATATATCAACAGAACAACAACAATTAAGCGGCGAGGATACTAGCGACTCGTGTGGTACTCAGCCGGAGTCTTCAACACGATGTAGCCCCAAGAGTTGGACCCAGAAGGACATGGACAACGCGCTGGAAGCGCTCAGGAAACACAACATGAGTCTGACCAAGGTGAGGCCTAGTTTAAATATCTATATAGCACAGGACAGGCGTATGACATCGCAACTCGTGTCTTGAAAGTGATGGATTTGTATGAGTAAACTTGTAAGATAGTGGAATATGTTCTGTGCAATGTGGATACAACACTGGAATGGTTAAATATAGAGGATTATGGATTGCTAGGCCTCAGGACACATCATCAAATGGACAAAGTAATAAAGTAAATCTGTTACTTCACAATGGTTTTCAATAAGACAACAAATGGCTAGAACATTATTCAAAAATCAAGCATCATTTCAAATCCCCTGGATATTTATCCTATATCCTAACTTATTATTCTATATTTGCTTGCCGATCAGTTTAAGCTATCTACTGTATGTAACAGTTACGTGTTACATAAAACTACACGGTTTTTAAATATCTCATTAAAATTCGTTGTTTTCCTTTACAGGCATCAGCCACGTACGGCATTCCATCAACAACACTATGGCAGCGCGCGCACAGACTGGGCATCGACACGCCGAAGAAGGAAGGGGCTTCTAAATCTTGGAGTGAGGCAGATCTTCGTGGCGCCCTGCAGGCACTCAGAGCCGGGGCTATCTCTGCCAATAAAGCTAGCAAGGCTTATGGTGATTGCTTATTCCACTTTATAGATGGATGTTAATATACTTTGTGCATCTGGTTCTGCGATAGTCTTTTGAGTCGGATTCGATTTTACTTAATTGTATAATAGTTAAAAGCTGATTCGACTGTCTTTTGTCAGCTGGTTTCAGTGATTTTTAAGTTAAGAATTTTCATATTATTTTGCAATTTCGTTATCTTCATTGTAATCAATCACATGTATTGTCTACACTCTACTGTCTAGTCTATAGAAAGCGGTGGTTTTAAAAGATTCGTCAACCCACGACTTGCTATATCTGCTAATGCTGTCTGAGAAACCTTGGAATGAAGTATAAGGGTGTGTTTGGTCCCGTGCAGGCATCCCCAGCAGCACGCTGTACAAGATCGCCCGGCGCGAGGGCATCCGGCTGGCGGCGCCCTTCAACGCCGCGCCCACCGCCTGGCGCCGCGCCGACCTCGCGCGCGCGCTCGCCTGCATCCGCGCCGGCGCCGCCACCGTGCAGCGCGCCGCCACCGCCTACGGCATACCCACTGGTACCCACACTCCCTCTCTCCCTCTCTCACTTTAAATAACACTTAACAGATGTAGATACTAGATGTGCAGCGCGCCGGCACTGCTTACGGAATACCTACTGGTACCAACACTCTCTCTCCTTCTCTGTATATAGCACTTAGCAGATGTACTAGATACTGTGCAGCGCGCCGCCACCGCCTACAGCATACCCACTGGTAGGAACTGTCTCTCTCTCGCTCTCTCTTATTATCTTTAGGAACTTATAATGGAATTGTCTATCTCTGCCTAGCCTTAGCCATATAGCACATAGAAAATGTAGATACTGTGCATCGCGCCACTACCGTGCAGCGCCTCATCGCCGCCGATAGGATACCCACTTGTAGCCTGTAAGTATGTATGTAGTATGAAGTATGAACTATGAATCTTTCCACTGATAAGCCATGTAGCAGAAACAGTTCACCTGCTTCTCACTACCGATAGGCGATAGCCATATAGCAGATTCACCGTGCAGTGAGCCGCTTCCGCCTATGCCCTATAGTATACCAATCCATGTTTACTTCACAAATCTTCACGAGTATTATGCCACACACTTTCTCGCCCATTCAGAAGATACTATAGATATGGACATACAAGTTAAAACTCTCTCTGTACGTCCAAAAATTAACATTTAATATGTGCTACAATAAGAAATTATCATTATTTTAAAAATCAATGGAAACGTGCAAAATTAAATTAATAAAACCCTTAAAATTTGCAGGCACACTGTATGGTCGTTGCAAGCGCGAGGGCATCGAGTTGTCTCGCTCTAATCCCACGCCTTGGTCCGAGACCGCTATGGTGGAAGCGCTGGAAGCTGTCAGGTAAGACATTGTGCCTTTATTATGTTGCTTATCAATATCTTCTCTATGCCTAATGGTAACACAAATAACTTCCAATCAGAATTGGTCTATTTTTTTAAATCGAAAAATGAACTGAATGAAAAAGGAAGTGACGTTTTGTAGCTGGAATTATGCAAGCCATATTGAGCTGACTCCACTCAATCAAAGGAAAAGAGTTGAAAAAATATTTACAAGATTTGATGACAAACAACAGGTGAAGCTAAATAAAAGCTTGTAAAAGATATCAAAATAAGACACTGAGTTACGAGGACCTTCTGTATCCTGATTCTTCAATCATTTGATAGCACAGCAAACCCTTACTAAGCGATATCCGGGTGTTCGGGCTTATTAATACTTTGTCAACGTCCAAGGCTACAATTTGCTGGTTACTCCGCGCTTACATTTAGTGTGACTCAGAAGAATTATGAAAATTTGAACAGTTTCTTATTTATGTTGCAGAGTAGGCCAGATGTCTATCAACCAGGCGGCGATACACTTTAACCTGCCCTACTCCTCGCTCTACGGCAGGTTTAAGAGGTACAAATATCAGAATCAGGTGAGAAGCACTTTTTTGATACAATTATACAACATGCTCTTAATTTTGTCATTAAGCTTTCTTTCTGTTTCGCTTTCCGTCCTTGTTTTTTTTGTTAAATAAACGTTTATGAAGTGAAATATATGAGAAACGTTATGCTACTTCATATCTAAGTCTTGATTACAAATTTTCAATCATAAATGTGTAGTGATTACAGTAATATTAGTGGCAGTTGCTCTAATCGGTAAAGTTTATTCACAACAGAATATTATTAGAAAAATATTTTTATTAGCTGCAGGTCTCTCAACCCCATCAACAAGACGTACAAAAACCTCAAGAAGTTGACCAAAGCCAGCAATTGTACTACCAGCAGCTACCACCTGCCGTCCACCATCCTTCTGACGACACCATCCCAGGGTACCAATACGGGCATACATCGCACGACTACTCCGAAGCTATGTACTACAACAACTTCACTAGTGTAGTTACTAGCTGATGCTACGACAATGCCTCGGAGGACGGGGCGGTCTGATCTTAATGTATGGATTTTACGTCCATTTTCCTTTATAATAATGATGCCTAACCTTATTTAACAAAGGTTGAAACTTCGAAACGATAAGAGATGGCGTTGTTATGGTATGCTCTATACAGTCTTCGTTCGGATTTGAATTTGGAATTTTATTTTCTTTCTGTAAAATGTGCTCTGTCTCTCGTAGAAGGTCGGTGTTTGAATTTGAATTTAGAATGTTTTTTGTACTTTCTGTCAAGTGTGAATGTAAACGTTTGAATTAGGAATTATTTATTCTTTGTATTGTGATTTATATAACCCAGTTTTTAAATTTTCTTCCTTTATCTGATTTGCCAAAAGTTGTGCCAGGTATTGTTTTGAAACATTGGAATTCATGGAATAGCTACCGTCATTTATTACAACTCGTACTCATAGCGACAATTACTGTTGGGTTGAAATTTTACTGAACGGGTTGAATCGAAACTCAGGGACAAATAGAAATTCTCGTAAACTGGATGTCTTGTTTACGAATCATTTTGATTATCTTTTAGTTATAAATAACTACAAATAATAATTTTAGATTCTTTTTGTCGAAATCGCAGCCATTACATTTGAAACGTATAGTGGATTTGGACTTTACAGTACGGATGTTTACTTTATTAGCAAATTAATCAAGAATATAAAGGGTACGATATTTTTTATGATTTACAAGATCCAATAAATCTCAGTACTTAATTGATTTTTTCCATTATTTTACCATTTTGATGTTTTTCGAAAAATATACAACACTAGCAGTATAACATATTCAGGTAAAGGGTTTTATCAAGTTTTCATCGGTTTAATATACGAAAAAAAAAATTCAACGTAGGGTCAATGAAATATTGTATATTTATTTGGTTATGGTAAAATGTTTCTCAATATATTCTTAGTATTTAGATATTATGTATATGTATGAATAACCGAATATACGTAAAGTAAAGGACTTCCTTTAGAACGTAGATTAATGTTATCTTTAAAATAGTCATACAATGAAATACGTACTTACATACAAATAATTTTGTGTTATTGTTTTACCAGATACCTGTTTCGAACTGTAATATTGTAGTAAATATGTTAATTGATATTTCATACAATGATTTAGTTATTTATTTTTATTACAGAGCGTAGTATTTATATATATGTAATGGTGTCTGCTTAGATCTGCAACTATTATTAACAATTTAATGGCAGGTTTTGATAATCCCTGGCAATACTCAGTATTATTTGTACAAGTTAATTAAGGTTAGATTATAAGGTAGTTCAGCTAGATTACTTTAAAAAAACAATGCCATCCTTCAAATGATAGGTGGAGTATCAGATCAAAAAAACGTACTTTCACTTTTTAAATAAACTAAAAACAGTGTACACACTTCGCGGATCGAAATATGTACAGAGGAGCAATATGAAAACAGACGATAATCCAGCTGAAAAGTAAATACGTCAGGTCAACTCACCGGAGGTCCGTTCCCGAGCCTGGATGGTCGGCATCCACGACGGTGGTGGCTATAGATCTACTAAACACCAAGCACCAGATAGGCCACGAAACACGAACGAATTAGGCGAATATTCAGCTAGCAACACGCGCCAAGCGTCGCGAGACTCGATACAAAATGACGTACCCAGCGAGAGACAAGCGGCAAACTACCCTCAATTGGATTATATTTACGATACAATTAAATAAATACTAAAACTAGTAAATATATTTTTAAACGATTGATTAGTATTGAGGATATTATCTTATTGTAATATTAACTACGTTATTTTACAAAAATATTAGGTACTGCTTCTGTTTAATAGCATCTTGTCAACTTCGATCTCTTGGTGCTATCTGGCATTTGTTGGCAGTAAATGTTAGTTTTCAATAAATGTGTGCTAAAAGCTAGTATCTGAATATTATTTAAATATAATATTTTTTTATATTCATATTTTGCACATTTTCAATTTAAACTTCTCAGCACTACGCTTTCAAGGTACAAATATAAAAAAAAAACAGTGTAATATTGGCATATGGTATTTAATTTAAACCACATGTTCGTAACCACCTTAGGTAACATTGTACCAAGTTTGAAAAAAAACTGCCTGGTAGTTTTGACAAAAATCGCGATTTTAGTTTTCAATGATCTTTATCAACCCGTTTAAGTGCGCGTGTTTTTACGGCTCAGGGAAGTTCCCGAACCGAAATGAAGTTCAACTAAGTGGTAATACTCGTACCTATACGAGGTGGCCGAAAATCATGAAAACTAAAATCACGATTTTTGACGAAAATTAATCTCGGGTATTTTTTTCATATTTTGTACAATGTCACACGAGGTCACTGGAAGCATGTGGGTTACATTTAATACCATAAGTCAATGTCATGTTGTACATTAAATAATTACTGGAGACTTGGCTGCACGGAATTTATTTCCTTTGCAATCTCTTATCACATAAAAAAATAATTATTAAGGAAACGCTGATTGGTCCTTCGTAGTTGGTGGGCGCGGCTTAAACTGGTAGGAGCATCAGGCGTGGCCAATAGGAAGTTAGCTTCTTATTATGAATAAAAATATCTCCTTCAACTTTATGCGTTCCTGGTATTTCAGAAGGGAAAACTGTTTAATATGATGATGAAAACTAATTTGCTAATCGTCAATAAGACAGTTGCCGCTTAGAAGAGAAATATCTCGGTCAACCTAACGTGTACCTGCAACAGCTAACTTTATCATGTCGGTTTATAGCTGTCGGCGCCCATCATAAAAAAATACTCTCATATTTCTGTCCAAATCCGCCAATAGCAGTATCAACTTCAAAAATATGATTGAAATTTAATTGTTAGCTAGTTTTATTTTGTTGTCCGAAAAGTGAAAGGGTGTTTTTTGTGACGTGGTCCTTTAATATGTCGAAATAATGAAGTAGTAGAAAGTTTAGTGTTATGTAAGCGTAGTAATTAGAAAGTATGTGTATTACTGAGTCAATGACTAAATACGTAAGTTTAAACTGGTTCAATTGTCTAGTTATTAGTTAATCCAAAATAAAGTTTCTAGAAAATAGAGAACGACTGTAAACAAGGCGATTTTTTAACTTCATTTTAATACCAGTACGACAAAGTGACTGTAATTCGCCAGTACTACTTATCGACAAATATAATAATATAATAAGTATTCACGTGGAATAATTGTTTCCCAAGTGTGGTAACTGGAAAATTTATTTTGGATTATCCTGTAATATTGTAGTATTAAATTATTTATAGGAATTTAGAACTATGCGCTCACGAGATACGTAATTGGATTGTGATAGGTTTGTAGATCTCCAAATCGTCCGTTACTTGTAGTTATTTTAGTGTATATTGTGTAGTTTGGATTTTTGTTGGGAGCATTGAGATATTACACTATGGGCCATCGCGGACAAAAATTTTAAAGAAGCGTGGTTGCCTACGATCTTCTGTCGCCGAAAGCGCTGTTGTCAAAAAAATAACAGTTTTTCTTTCTTCACATTTTATTATAATACTACTAGATTACGAGTACAAATGGTTGTTGTTAATAGTATAAAAACGTTAAATATGTATATTTTTAATTTTACTTGTAGTTCCAAATTTCGCCACACGCAATTAAATGATAGACTTATTCATAATTTGTTTGTCTCTGTCACTTCTACACAATTACTCAATCTTTCCTCTCGTTCTACTAGATCTCCGCGTGCCACATACGTAGGCAGTTTTAGTTGACGCTATTCGCTGTAGTATAATATCTCAATAGATGTGCGAGTGCTAATAATTAATTAATTAGTCGGCATTCAATTTGCCACTGTAGTTCCATTGTTTAGTTCCTAACGTTATGTTGAAAGAAATAGTTACTGAAATGGAATGTGATTTTTCTGTAGTTGCCATATTTTTATATACAAAGCAAGATTTTGTTGGTTTAAGAATAATGTTGCTTTAGACGACAAATACTAGGATCCGAATTATACATATAGCCGGATTTTAGTATTGTCAATTTGTGCTTATTGTATAAATTGTTTGAAGTGCAATGAATATGTATTTTGGTATTTTTAAGCAACTTATAGGCCTAAAATAAATGGAAAAGAAACAAGGTGTGGTTATTTTACGTCCATTATGTATTAATTGAAACATTCGTTTTACATAAAAAAGTCGCTTTATTTGTTATCTACAGTTAGATATAAAATAAATTACATAATAATTTCCATGTGTTTTCCGGCAGCGGCGTCCGCGGATACATATTACAACCTTTTTCTAATACTTTAATTTCACGAGTACAAATAGATTACACAAAGTTACATTGCACAATACAACTCTAATTTTATTTTTCTTAAAAAGTTCCCCAAAAGTTTGAGCACTTGTAAGCAATTTTTATTTTACGTGAAAGAAGCTATAAGGTCTACAGATATGAGGCTACTTAACCACAGATGAGGCATCTAAATAGTAGCACAGCGCCATCTATGGTCAAGTAGGGAAACATTGCTTGTTGGCTTAACACGATAGATGACTCTGTTACAACTAATTCATCTAAAGACTCGTAGCAGTGACATCTACCGGCAATTTTATATAAATACTAAATATAACAGATGGCACTATTTACAATTTTCATGGCATAATCCATAGTCAGATTCTATGCTTTATAGATTGCTAAATTCGTCAATATTCCAAAAAAGAGAAGTCATATTAAGTCAGTTTCTCTCTGAGACGAAATATTGATGAATTTGTAGGGTCAATATTTACAAAGAGATCACTTAGAGTATGTATACATTTGTTAAGTTTTACAATTAAGTTACAATAGTTCGATAAACTATAAAGAGGTTTAGGAGAAAATATACGCATAAAACATTTTGGCAAGAAAAACAAGTCCAAATGTAAGTCTAGAAATGAATTAATACATATTATTCAATTTTTAACAAAAATATGGCATCACGAATGTCGATAAATTGTGATAGTTTCAGTAATTTGTTTAATAAAAAAAGGAAAAAAATGGCAGTGTTTAATTGTGAGGTAATCGTTTGTGATGTGAATGATAACACATTTTATCGACATTAATGTCAAATACGTTAATTATGCGACTTATCTGTGCGTACATATCGATACTCCACGGCTTTTATCGACTAAATCGACTTAACTGGAATAGAAGTTTTGTTTTTAGTAGTTAATGAGTATGTACTTTAATCCACGACCGAATAAATATATAGTTTTGTTGTCAATCACTTTATCAACGTCGAAACGTAGCACTCACTGAACATCTACGCCATCATGGCCAACCCAAGTCCTCATCCAACGAACAAAAAGTCTAGTGTCAGTCGTACATCATCGAATAGAATGTAAAAAAATCTACGAAAATCGTTTCACTTATTCGACGGGGCGGGTCGGACGCCACGGCCGCCATTACATTAGTCTTACAAGCTATTTACGTATATCAGCGCGTCGCGCGTTCGTTATACAACTAGGACTAGACAACGCGCGACACCGGGCCCGCTCGCCCCACACTACGAGTTCACGTCACACGCGCGGCGGAGTCCATGCGGGGTCGGCCGCACTACACCGGGCCGTAGTCGGACAGCGGCTGGGCGGAGCGCGCGGAGGGCGCGGAGGGGGCGGAGGGCGCGGGGGCGGCGGGCGCCGACGCCACGGTGGGCGCGGGCAGCGGCGCGGGCTCGAGCGCGGGCGCGGCGGGCGGCGCCGCGGGCGCGCGTCACACGCAGCCCTTCACCAGCGCGCGCTGCTGCGGCGCCGCCTCGCGCCCGCCGCGCCACACGCGCCGCCACGAGTCCAGCGTCTTGCCCGACCAGATCCACACGCCCGACGTGATGCCCACCGCCAGCGCCATGAAGTACTTGAGCATCAGCGCCGAGTACATGGGTCGCTCGCCGCACGCCGGCCCGCACGCCACGCGCCGCATCCACGACTCGTACCCGCCCGCCTCGTACGCCAGGCAGCCGATCAGCACGCCCGCCGGCACCGCGTACAGCACGCTGAACACGCCGATGCGGATCATCAGCTTCTCCAGCTTGTCGGCCTTCGAGCCGGCGCCGATGCCGCCCTGCCGCTTGATGACCGACCGGATGCGGAACAGCGACACGAACCCGGCGAGCAGGAACGTCGCTCCGAGCGCGAAGTACACGATCAGCGGGGCGAGCACGTACTTCTTGAGGTTCTCTGGCGACGAGTTGCCCACGTAGCAGATGCCGGCCACGGGATCTCCGTCGACGGCGCCCGCGAGCAACACTGCGACGGTTTTTGCGGCGGGAATCAGCCAAGCGGCGAGGTGGTAGTACTGCGCATGCCCGGCGATCGCTTCGTTGCCCCATTTGAGTCCGGCGGCGAGGAACCACGCGAACGACAACACTACCCACCAGATCGACGATGCCATACCGAAGAAGTAAACTAAGATGAAGACGAGCGTGCAGGCGCTGGGACCGTTAGCGGTCGTTTTGAGAAGGGTTCCGTCGCATGCCACCTCGTCGTGGCCGAGTGCCAGGCGCGCAAGGTAACCGAGAGCCACCATGAAGTAGCAGGCGGAGAGATAGACGATGGGTCGCTCCGGGTACTTGAAGCGCTGCGAGTCAATGAGAAAGGTGGTGAGGGTCATGAGCGTGGAGGCGGCGCAGAGGCCGCTCCATAGCGCGACCCACACGGCGGCGAAGTCCTTCTCCTCGCGCGTGAAGAACGCGCCGCGGCACGGCGGAGCGCAGCCGGCCACGCCGCCGCTGGTGGCGCTCGCGTTGTGTAGAGTTCGCACGCTGACCAGCGGGGGTCGACACGCGCATGCGCACTCGCTTTCGCCCGGGCTTACAGCCGGGCCGCCTTCGCAGTTTTTTGGATCCTTACAGTTGTTTTTGTGTGGTTTCCGGGGCGGCGGTTTGGGCGGATCGGGCTCTTGCGCCCGGTCGTTCTCCTCCATACAAAGGTGGTCGGGGTCGCCGGACCGCGGCAGCTTCTCGCAGGCCATACGCTCGGGCCACTGGAAACCATACTTCTGCATGAGCGGCGCGCAGCCGGCTCGCGCGCGCTCGCACACGCTGCGACACGCCGGCAAGGGCTTCGTATAATCTTCTATACAGATCGGGGTATACACCGAGCATAGGAAAAACTTCAAGTCCGCTGAGCATTTAATTTCAACGAGGGGCCAATATTGGTGAACCTGGAATAAGAAATATCATACTATGAGTACATGCAATATTATCGAGACTGGATTCAAAAGAGGACATTATTATTAGCCCGGTCATAAATAGTGGCATTTGTGATATCTGAGCAAACGCTTTTGGGTTTACTGACACGAACTGAAGACTTCTTCAAATTAACTTATTCTTCGGAATACTCTTGTTCGACTATATTGTTGCCTAATTTTAGAAAAACTAATCAAATATCAGTGGTCATACCTCTAGGCCGGCCTCCTCCTGCGTGTCGTGGTCGAGCGCGTTGGGGAAGGAGGTGAGGTTGTAGCCGATGCCGCGGCACATGGGGATGTTGATCTCCTGGCAGCGCGGCTGCAGCGCGCGCGCCGCCGCCAGCACGCACACCAACACCCACGCGCTCGCCCGCATGCTGACTGCTCGTGCTCACTGAGATAACCGCATCTGTGGACGAACAACATTATCTATTAGTATAAGCATTGGAAGACAACTATCCAATGTAGAAGAAACGGGTTTAATAAACACATCGAAGTCATCGATATTAATTTTTACTCGTACATACGAGCAAATTTGCAGTGCAGTTGAGTAAGTTGTGTTTGTGTTTTCATTTAATTGAAAGAAAAAATAAATGTCTGCTTAAATCGTTTCGGCTTTAATTGCATTAGCAAACAACATATTAAAGTTTCATAACCGCATTCACTATCAATACAATAAACGTATTGTAAGAACCGAATGATTAGTAAAAATCTTAATCTTCAAAAGCTTGAAATGCTAACAAGCAATGAACTTAACGAAGGAGAAACGGTTGAAAGAATATTGAAAGACTTGCACAAGAATAGATACTGCGAGGATAGAGGTTATTTGTAATTAAACCTTTTAATATTAAATTCCACTAATGAAGCTACAAATTACCGGCAAATGAATGCTGAATTACATAAACCGAAGCTTTTATTAATTCTAATGAGGAATCTATTGGAATGGGCTCTCTTTATCAACAGTTTCATTATGCTACTAAATGGGGGAGTATTTAACAATATTCTATGGTTTTTGGGCTATTGTTTAACTGTTAGAGATTTGAACCACGTTTTTTAATCATTAGACAGTGATTAAATAATTTCGAAAGAATTGAAGTAGATCGGATAGTGGGTCGTAAAATCATGAATATGGCATAACAGCTACTGCACTGTATCAGCCCATATACACTCACTGCAGGACACGAGCCTCCTCTACAATCGCAAGTACGACTGAGAGGAGTTATACCATATAATAGCGGGTAGAAGTATCCAGTAAAATTATATGAGGTTTTAGCAAAAAAATCCCTATAACACGTACTAATGTGCGTATGACACGGTCTCGTACTGTTCATTATAGGAAAGCACAACAGGCAGCGCGCTCGCTATCAATCGACAAGAGTTTATCGCGGACAATCTGCACGCGGCCTATCGCGCAGATACCAGATACTATGCCACAGATTACACAATGACTGCGGAATCAGGATCGGACATGACTCGATAAATTACTACAATTAGACCTTGGGTCAAGTGATTTCGTGAAATACTGGGAGATAAGCAAGTGATAGCGCCATTGCAAGCCGGACATGAATGAGAGTGGTGCGGGGGAGGGAAAACTGACACCAAAAAGGGACTAATCTAAAAAGGTTAAGTTAAGTTAAGTGATGTTTGTGGAGATATTTTACGATGTCATTAATCCTGTGAATTGCAACCTCAGAGTTCAGAAATAGTAAAGCACAAACGAAAATTGAAATTTTGATGTTGCAAGATTACAATGACTCATTAAATCTTAGTTACAGAAAAAATATCGAATAAATGATGTTCTTAGTGTACTTATTAGCTTAGTTGGCAACATAACACACGCGTTGCGTCCATTGTGCTGGAAATGAGGCGAGTTTAAATCCCGGATAATGGCCTGTTTGGTGGCTAAAACGTGGACTCCCTATGCACGCTAAGCCGCCGGCCCCGGATGTTGTCTAATGGCAACAGTCGTTAGCTATGCGAGAACGTGTCTGTGGACTGAAAACTGACGATTGACTGAAACTCAGCCCATCTATTTGCTACCTACTCCAAGATAAATTAATATATTACTGACAGTTAATTTTCCACGATATAATTACGCCAGCCGTCTTAGCTTTACTGGTCATAACATGATCCAAAATGCCAACATCATGTCGAAACGTCTAAATGTTGATTGGAAATATCAACGATCGTGAATACGAAAATTGTTTAAATTATGTTTTTGCAGCGAGAATCTCGCGAATGCTACATAAACTATGAATAGAGTGAAAAACGCATCAACATATTTCGCTTTATGAACGCCAATATTACATTTTACGTAAACAACCCAATTCTCGAATGAGTCTGAAAACACAAACAATATTCGCGATACAATAAAAAAATATTTGTCGATAGCTTTCTCGTAAAACGTAGACGAGCGCGTGGTATGGCCAGTTCCGCTGGTGCGTCTCCGAATTAGTTTATATTAAGTTAAATACGTACTTTTATTTATTTTGTAACATATGCCCCGCTAAATATAGAACGGTGATTAGATCAACTGGCGCGGGGAACAGACGCGTGTTTTTTACCTTTTGTATTCTGCCTAATGCGTTTATGTCTTTTAGAGTTTCGAACGAGATTTGTTTTTCATATTAGGTACGTTTATGGTCATTTTGCAGTGGGCTAAAATTTATTTTACATTTCTGCTCAAGCTTACATTTCAATTGTAAACTCTACAGGTCAAGCCTTTTTTAAATTCACATAGCAAAGTGATCAGTGTCTAGAAATGTACTACAAACTTTATAAATACAACAATGCCAGGTCTGATTGATACTGAGTAAACATAAATCTTATATAATACGTATTAAATGTAACAAAACCTATAAAATACAAGTTTGCAATGCATTTCAAGCTTGAATAACAAACAACAAACTAATAACTCCAATAACTAGAATGCTTACGTTCTAAAACTAATCCTTCAAACTATCCTCTCTCCTACATGGTGTATGGCGACAGTACACTGGGCGGCGTCGCGGGACTCGCGTCCCGACGCCACCCGAATCCAAGTTAATGTGCTTTTAACGACACGATATCGACACGTGGCGGCGCGCGGCGGACACGCGCGGGCGCAATCAGTACCCTTCGTATTTGGACAACTACCCGCATCAGTGTGATATGAGCATTATCTTAAAGCGCGATACGATTGGATTGATGCATATTAATTTTGGTTTTTATTGGGGTTATGATTTTACGGGTTAATTCGTTCTGATAAAAATGTTATAAATTTAACGGAAAATGTCGGTCCTCTTATTAAGGATTTTGAAATAATATCACAAGGGCAATACTTAGCCTAGTGTACTTATGGTTAAAAATTAAAATGGTATAATCCACGCTTTAAAATGCTCTTAATTGGATGTAAAATGGCACGTTAATTAATAACAGAACACCTAAATGTAACACACAATATTCTAATCAATTCGCACGCCTAAATTCGTTGATTTAATTGCATCACAGCTACGAGTATTGCAATGAATGTAATGTAGCCGCGCACAGAATCCACAACTTAACGAGTGTAGTTAACCGAAAACCGCTAAATACGTCTCTGCTGGCTCTACAGAGGGATTTAGTAATGGTTAAAATTAAATTAGGCGTGCGCCGATACAGTGCGGTTACGATCTGTCGGTATGCGCCGATGTGCCTCCATTAATGCACTGCACGACGCATCATGCATCGTTTGGTATGTGTGTAATGAGTATGCTGGATATGTACGCGTTAAGGTATAATTAATGTTAAGACAATTAAGGAGACATATATGTTGTTATACATTAATAAGAAAAATGTTTTGGAGTTGAGTTAGAAATTAGAATGCATAATGAAAATATGACTGTAGTGAGTTAAGGTAGTCGAAATTCAAGTTGTAGAGCGATCACATTTACATTACTCTAGCAAAAGCTTTCCGTCAGATCATATTGGGTTTGGAGACAAAATTGCGAAGACAGCGCAGTGGAAATTTCACCAGAACTTCTCGTAGGCGTGGGCGTAGATATAACAGAGTAGAACTAAACGTTTTGTTAGTAAATATCGTTTAAGGAGACAATAAGCGCAGCTTTTAATTCAACATAGGGGCTTATTATGATGCTTTTGTTGCGGTAAAATTAACAGCGCCTGGTTATCATGAAAGGAAGCTTAAGTTAATTTTAGATCATTTAAATTTTTAGTGCATGATGTTGAAGATATACTGTAAAGTTTCTGATTTATAATGAAATCAAAATAAGGAGTTCCCCAATTCAAGTAGTCGCTGAAGTATCGTTTAATTCGATAGCTTAGGAGATAACTCCACAATATAGAAAGGCATTGGCTCAAGCACTACAATTGTCTATAAACAATAAGAACGTGCATACAGTAAACTAAAAGCCAGATCGCAATTCCTTGTTAGGTTTGATAACACACGAGACTGGCCACAGCACGCATGAATGAATGCCCCTGCTTAATGTTTGCAAACACTCTTTATTAGAATGGGTATGTTTTGAAAACCTTCCAGGCAGCTCGGGCGTGTAAAGTGTATGGTACGGATGGTGGTGCGTTTATAAACACGCTCGTTTAATCGTAAACCCGAGCCCGTGTTCCCGGTACGCCTGCATGGGACCGAGCTATCGCGCCCAGACGCGGTCTTGTGGAGAGCGAGTAGCGAGATCATATTTTGGTTATGGAGTAATTTGTTTGAATGATTGGAAATTATATATTTGAAATGAAATTTTTAACAACTGTATGGTTTTCAATCCAATCCAATCCATCAGCCAAAGGAAATCCACTGCTAAACATAGGCCTCTCCTAATGATTTCCACAGTGGCCTGATGGAGGCAGCCTGCATCCAGCGACGTCCCGCGACCTTTACATTTACCGTATGGTTTACCTCATGAAAACTTTAAACGCAGTGTTACTTTGTAACTGCATTTATGTTTAAATATCTAATTAATTACGGCATTAGTGTGTCTATTTCAGTACATTCCTGCGGTCTATTTTTAAATATCCATTCTCCACCTAAGGCACTGACAGAGCTCTGTATAAGCAGCCCAATGCGACCAACCGGCCATCGCTCACAGCGTTTCAAACTCGCTAGCAGCAACACCACCCATGTTCCCTTTATTACAGTCACACGTTTATTCCGGTTCACTTGAAATAGTAATAGCAGTGCCGGCGCGGCGACACCTTATAGCCCGAACGTGTTGCCGGCCAGGCACGTTCCACTGGTTCCCTGCAAATACTCCTCACTTATTGGGAAAATTATTTTTAAAGGTTCCCGGACGTGCTACGGGATAACTTCCTTGGAAGCGCGGAATAACCGGGCCTCGAGCCATGCCGCAGGAAATATAGATGAGGTATTTTTTAGTGATATTTTTCGAATTGAAGGTGCAAATAATGTTAACAAAGGCACAAAATTAAACTAAAATAAAATAAAACTATTGTGATATGGGAATGTGGTATGACAGATCATTACGCGAGCTATTTATACAAGAAATCATAAGAATAACTAAGTTTAAATGTTTAGAATTTGTAATTCGCCTAATTGATTAGATCTTACAACCGCATTTACATACAGGTTAGTACAAAAATACAATACAAGTTCTATTCTACGGCGACAATTGTATGTATAATTCATATAAATACCGGATTCGTGTCGCGAAACCAGAAATCCGACATAATCGCATGTCATTTGATAATTGTTTTATTGGTTTATCGCTCAATTATAAAAACGTAATAGTCCACGGATCGAATTGATTTAGGCTCTGCTTTAGACAGGCGGCTGACTACAAACATTTTTTTTTTCAAATATTTATTATAAAAAATGCCTAAGTCACGCAGGTGTGTGATAGGAGACATAGATGTTATTCTAGAAATTGTCAGGTAATTAAGATAGATATGACCGCGTATGAAACATCATAGGCGTCTAACTCGCGTAGTGTAGTTTTGGCGTGTTTGTGTCCGAGGTTGACGTCCGGTCCGCTGGCGTGACGCCAAGCTGTGTCGAAGCTTGCGCGGTAATGACGCGGTGCTAAATACGAGAGATAGCGGGTGAGAGTTTCGGCTTTTTAATTTTGTTTTATGCTGGAAGATTAATATGACTACGTTGCATAAAATGGTATGTGAACTGCTACCAACAAACGGAACGCCATAGAATTGCTTGGGCTCCTGTATCCGGTTTTGTACTGAACGTTTGAATTTTAAAATTTTATTTTTTTACATAAATTTCATATATTTTTTGCTACAAAAATATATCTTTTCAAAATTTGAATATTGTAGACTATGTAATGATGTAATTTCTTCATAAATGTCGGTTTAATTTACGATTTTACGCCCGACCGCCGACATTAAATGTTTGGGTCAAACACCTTCCAAACACACATTTGTAACAATATTTCAAGTATAAGTTATTCCTGTACTGGCAGATACTACTGCGCAAAAATTAAGATTTACTTAATATATTTCCTATATAATAATTATTTTCACAACTACCCTCCATTATCTCGCGCCTCGCACCACACTGAAACAGTTGGAACGCTAATGAAACTGCCTACACACGATCACACGCGTCCGATACAGAACAATCAATACCAACGCTTTACTGCATACTTATTTACATGTACTATGTAACAGAGGGTGGGCAGATATGTTACGATTCATTTCACACTTCAAGCCTACATAGAGCGGACAGGGCTAGTATTATAATTCTCGTGATAAAAAGCCTTTTGTCAATTTAATTTAGAGAATAAATACAATTGTAATTGCTGCAATGAGTTCAGAAGCACACAAAGTGGATTGACCGATCCGGATATTGAACTCGAGATCTTATGGTTCAGTGCATATGCCATTATACGAACGAGGTAATTACATTCGCCTTATATTTTTACGTGTGTAATGTTATATATAATTTACATTGAAACGATTGGCTTAAATGCTGGATAGCTTTCAATCGAAACATTTCACATTTGTCCTTGTTTACAAACAACTAAAGCTTGTACCATTGATATGACGCTCAGATAAATCGAGTGTCAGACGACGTTTGAAATACATTACAGAAATGTCTGTAATGTACTTCTAGCTAGTTTTGAATGAATATTGTGTAGGTGACTCAACTGTGGTAATGAATACTCGCAATGGCTGGATCTATGCTTAGCTGTAAATCTCAGATTTGCTGTTAAATTTGCGAAGGAAGCGATAATGAAAATGTGAAAAAAAAGACGGTGCAATTATGCTCCGGTCGCAAATAATTATTTTTTGTAATTTCTCATCTAGACGCTAAAGAACTTTAGTATTCAAACATGAAAATAATAGTTTTTTGTACCGTGCGAATAATAGTTATTCGAGCGGGCACCGTGAACAATTACATACAGACGCGCCCGAGGTATTTACAACTTCGACGCGGATTAAGGAAAAATATATACAAAATGGCGCGAGCGAAAGTTACTTTTGGTAAATTCTAAACAAGCTTGTGGCATGATCAAATATTTTTTGCACAATATAATAACACTTAATTGACGCATTCCTGTATAACGTGAGGTCGGACCCTGGGAACCATTCAAGTTATATAAAATCATTTGAATGTTATGTCAACAAATTCAAATTGATTATATAAACCGTGAGTAACATCAAAGAGCCTTGAAGCTCTCATGGCACAATAGATAGGCGAGCCTTTTCAATACCACATATTATGGTAATGTCATCTACAGTAAGATAAGCACTGTTCTTAACAGGGTATAAATATCACAACAGAAAATATCCAACCACAATCGCACATCCTTCATCACCTCATTTGTCCATTTCCCAGATCAACAAAACACAGTGTAATAGGCTCATAATCGTGTCTACAGCAACAAAAGACATTATTACTCCGAACACCTAATAGAAATAGACAAACAGGACTGCCCACGCATCATCGACCAGTTAGATGGACTTTACATTGGAGCCAAAAACGCGGCGATATTGCGATCAATGTTTTTTGATTTATCAACGAAAATGAATAATGAAATTGCGTGTACCAGATAATTCTAATAAAAGCCGGTGAGTGAATGTATGTGGGCGGTAATTGACATGTTATGTGTCTTGTAGATTTTATCGCGTTACACACATTTATTGACTGGTTGTTACGCCTACGCTATTTGCATATTATACGAGAAATGTGGGCATTTTATGTGGCCCTGAGAATTAGCTTTGTAAAAGAGTTACAAATATACCTATCTATTACCATAAATATCAACTATGCGTCTCTATCTGTTACCTCTATAGGATGTGAACGGTAGGTTCTATTGTCCGGTATGCTAATTCACTGTGTATTTTTAGATTTAAAAACCGTGGTTAGCCAAGGTTGGATAATTCCTCGATTAGGGTGTTGTCACGCAGGCGGCCCGTTTCGTAGGGAATTAAAATATTGGCAACAAGATAAAAGAACCTCCTGATGCAACGACCCCGCATGTGAGTGGTATAAGGGCAAGTGTGAAAACACCCGCATATGAAAACCGTGCGACAAAGTCACAAGTGGGTAAACCACGCAACGTCAACCGCAATCCTTTCTCGAATTATTTCGCTGTAAAGCAATAAAACTATTATTGCTTTAATTTTATTGGTTGTGTTATTTACGAGCGGGCACAATGGTGCGCGGGCAGCACATCTCGCGGCCGCTCTCGCCTCGTCGTAAAAACGCTGCGTGTGCGCGCCGGTTGTGCTGTCGCCTTTACTGGACTTTACGACCCATAGCTTCCTGTGCCTAATATTGCACGCAGTTTAAGGGAAACCAGAGGTGAGGCGGGTAAATGACCCTTTGTATTTATACACGGTGCATATTAATGTATGAAATATGATTTAGTGAGTTCATTTTTTATTATTAAAGCACTGGTAAAGTCTCACGATTATAAAATAAGTCTGATACCGAGCTTAAATCTGTACGATGACTGGCAGGTGCTGTTCTGTTATGATAAGAAAGACAAAAGGTTTACTTAGTACGCATGTTTGGGATATACGAAACTACAGTTGTAGCTGGGAGGTCAGGACCATTTTTATTTTAACCCCTTATATTTTGAAATTCCTTCAAAAATGATATATGCTGCTTTCTGCTCAAAGAATTATATTTCCAAGAGTTGTAGGCAATTTTACCATCAGGTCAGCCACTCGGCTGTTTTATATAAAGCAGGAAATAGACACGATGGTGTATTAGCAATATGCAAAGTGCAGCATAAAATAGTGAGTTATTTACGAGAGGTCGAGGCGACGTGTCAGCGCGACCCCATAAACGTTCCGATATTATTTTTACTGCCGATGGTAGCCATAAAGAAAATACCAGTTAAATTGCCTCGGCGACAACAGGACTTGTGAATCTTGATGGGAAAATATGGAAATGCTTTTACAAGATATTTTGGAGTAAAGGTGTATTGGTAAAAGGTGGGATACGGTATGAATTATATATATACCACATAGTACACAGGTCCTAGCCCCACACTAAGATCGAGTCTTGTATCTTGGGTATCAATCAGAAACCACGAGACTTTTTGGTCTCACAAACACCCAGAACCAAAACAAATACCTGTGGAACAAACAAATATTTGTCTAGGTGCGGAGATCGAACCCGCTGCCTTTCGTTTCACAGCCGGCGTCTTAACTGCACCATATGGGCTGTCGATGTAACAATATCACCTAGGCATATGGCTGATATTACAAGCACCATACATAAATTCCTTTAAAGTGTGTGTGCATGTGTCGCTTTCTGCAACCTAATGTAAATTCGATGTAGAACATGCCAACATAATTAGAGATTTCCTTAATGCTCTACCTAGGCGGCCCCGTATTCAGCATAAGGTTGGTAATTCACTTTGCCTCGTCAAGATAAACAATGAAACGTCATGAGCTGTGTTAGTAATGAGAGGACGAGCTGAATTAATGTTATTGCTGGGATCTTTCAGCATTCCCTTCGTTTTGATCATAACCTTCTTAGATTTTGATGAAAAACCAAGAAACGAAAAATCCATCTATTTCAAATCAAGTGTTCAATACTTCTGTTAGATTTTTGGATTGATTGATATTGACTCAGACAAGAACAATATATTTAAAAAGTCAAAAGACGAAATTATTTATTTCAAATATCGTGTTTAATATTTTTTATTTTCGGCTGCAATATTGATATGATTGCCTACTCATATGAGAACAATATAATAATTACTAATTAAAACCTCGGTTGAATGAACAAGTCTTAATTGTTTGAATGTATGTGTTATTATATCAATTGGGTTGTTTGGTATGCGTTGTATATCCACGTGGGAGTTATTATATAGCCGTTATTTAATTTGTTTATGCGAACCTGTTCTGTAAGCGTGTATTTAATGTTGTTACAGCAGACTTCTATTAGTTTTTAATGTGTTTATTATTCTAATAGTTTAATAAATTCATCAAACAGTCACATGCTTCGTTCTGGTTTTACACAAAGATCCGTAAACTTGAAAAGTGGATAACAAGAATTACGAATTGTGCTGGATTTTCGGTAGAAAAATCTTCAAGCTGTAATAAATATTTGTAGATTTCGTAATTAATTATGTTAAAGCGGAAATCAAACTCCGGGTTCACATTCAGATGAAGCTTTAAATTTTATGTAACTTTTAGTAATATTGCGTCAAACTTCATTTCGGCGACTCTAGAGAAATACCTTTGATTCCATAACACGTTGCGCATGATTACCAATTTCATCTTTAAAAACATTTTACATTACATTCAATCATAACAACAGGGGTCGACAGAATTACACGTTAACCTCAGGCACATCAATCAAAGTTGATTTTTTTTCTCACGTTAAGTTACATGCAAAATTAAGCGCGTTCTCAGAGCATTGTTGGCCGTTTAAAACTTTTATAAAAAACGAATATAAAAAGCGTTGCGATGCAGTGTTCGCTCTGAGCGATCCTCGTTAGAGCGCTCGTATGGTTTTTGCAATCGATTGATGTTAACCACTCAATACTCCCGTATGTAAACTTAATGGAATTTCAACATGGAACACTTTGAAGGCAAACTTGTCTCTGATTTTAGATCAATATTTTTTATATCACAGGAAAATAAGCTACGGAATATTTATACTAAAATATATTTATTTATACAAAGTTTAGAACTTTCTTATTTATGTATAGTTTATACAGCCTAGTCAATGTTAAAAATAAAGATAATACAATCGTAGTTTAGGGACTTCTTGTGTGTGAAAACGAATCGTTATTAAATATTTTCAAAGTTACTAACATGAGAGTGTAGTAAATTGCTTCAATAAAAACTTCTCACATAGAGTATTCAGTTTGTCAGCATCGACAAAAAGTGCGGTGATTGTGGACCGATTCGCGGCGTGACGCGTTCGAGCGCGAACATTTAACCAAAACGAACGAGACATTTGTAAAAAAGGGCAAGAACGCAAAAAATTAAAACGTGTCGTGCTATTTCAGGCACACAAATAATAAACACACTATTGATAGAAATCTTGGACCTTTTTAAATGGAAAGAGGTTTAACACGCAACTAGTGTGACAGTTCACAATAAAAAATCCTTGTATAAAATGTAATTTTGCAATCAGTTAGATAAAGTAGGAGACGATTAACAAACAAATAATTTAAAAATAGGTATGTTGAATTAATTTATTCTAATGCCCAATGAATATGCAGCAAATGTCAAAGGACATGCCTTTTGCGATAACACATATGCAGGACACGTTTTTACCAAGTGATTTATGCATCGGATTTAAACGTAAAGTATTTTATCAAAATAAAAACGTATATTTTATATTGTTTTATTTAAAATTAGTTCCTTTTGTGTTTATTAAAAATCAATAAGTTTTTTTTATCGAATACAATCACGAAAGGCGTCACCGCAACTCCTCAATGGAGACGACAATGGGATGCATACAAATTGTACTACGCTTTCAAACGAGGACGAAGGGCCAAAGCGTAGGAACCTTTGAACTAGACAAAGGCTTATCGAGGCAGTTTTTAATGCACACACAATACCACTATAGACGAACGTACAAGCAGCTCATTCATCAACACAGAGGGGTTTGTTTGCAAGTTATCTGACTCATCGCACTCTCGCATGCTAATTGCGTTTCTTTACTTCAACGTGGCTACGTGATTGCCATAACGTATGTCGACAGTCATTATCTATACTTGATACTTCTAACGTTTCCATCACAATGCAGAATGGGAACAAAGACTTGCTTGTACGAGTATCTAGATCTGATGGCACAGTACGAGTGTCGATGTCGCAATCTCTTCGATCCTCATTAGTACTACGAACCACGATTTTTCTTAGCGTTGTGGATGTTTATATGTGGCATTGATTCTTGTTTCTGATTTAAGGAAATATGAACGCGTATTACTAAAAGAACAAAATACAATTAAATAGCCCTTTGCTACTGTTGTGTCTTACTAATAATTAAAAAATATTGATTTACCTTTAGACCAATGTATCGTGAGGGTTACTTAGTGAAACCTCATAAAATTGTATACCAAATCTTCAAGCATCATGTGTAAGGACATCAGCTTAGGGTAAAGATAGGGACACTCAAAAGCCATTTGTTGGAGTTAAACACCAGTTTACATTCAATTTAAAGTTAGTTCAGTCATTCAGTGTGAAGAAAGGAAGTCAAGGAGTAAGTTGGTGATGAGAGATATGATTAGCTGGAATGCGCGTGACGCGGTGCGAAGCGGCAGGATGCTGTGAGCTGAGCGCATCGCAAAAACTTTTCCTTTGCCATTGTCCCGGTTATGCGACGGCTTCTATAAACTTTTACGTATGCAAAAAGCCAATGTCTTTGTGTTTTCACGCTAGTGTGATATCTGTTATTACCGTAATATCTACGACTGAGCCTCTCTTACCCGCTGTTTTCTGACACACAAAGGTAAATAAAGGCCTCCTCAAAATCTAGGCCATTAGGTTAATCATCTTTGATGGTAATAAATAAAGAATACGAAAAATAATAAAAATAACTATAAAACTAAAATAACTATACGTTTGTTTAGAAAGTTTTGCCTTATTTTATTTAATGTCATTTCACGTGAGGCAACAATTACACAAGTTTGAGTAAAATTACTTTAAGCCATTCACCTGTGCCAAATTGTTATTAGTTATTAGTAGGGGTGGCTTTGAAAGTGACTGGCTTAATAGTGTTCGTAGTTATGATGCTTCTTTTTGTTTCAGAAACAATGGAACAGGATGCCACCTTATGCTAGGTGACAACGCAGCAAATTGATTCAATTATTTCTCGATTTTATTCGCACTAGGCAAATTAACAATACCTGATACCGAAATTATCGGCAGACGACACTCTCTCATCATTCGGCTTAAGGATTTCGCGTAAGTCTTAAGAATCTGAGGTTCCAAAAAGGTTAGAAGACGGAAGAGTAACAAACTGTGGAGCAGATAAACGAACTAGCAAACCTCTTAGTTCGCTCGAGGTAGTGACCAAAACGCTCTGTAAGCTAGTCCGCCGATCCAAAGGCCAGGGTATTAACCGGCGGCCTTTGAGGAGCGATTAGGTAAAGGGGGGGTCAGTTGTGACCTTATTGCAGTAAATAATAGGAAATTGGGTTAGGGCCAGCGTGGGCAAAACGGCGGTTAATTGACGCCAACTCGCTCGCTCGTAACGTAATCAACTCTGTAGGGTCAACGTTTTCTCGTTCCTGCCAATTTTCCGCTTGACAAATCAAACTTATGTTTGACGGCGGCGCAATATATAGGCGAAACGGGCATTGCCAGTTGCCATTTGTGGCTTACGCTTCATTGGGTGGCAAATACGGTTCATAGTTGTTACTATATGATATTATGAATTATGTACATTATTCCAACTGCCAAAAGTTATACACATTAACATACATTAAATACAAACTTTTGCACGCCACATGGCAAAATGTACTGGAACTACTTATGTATTATTTAGGACCTCATGATTGTGCCTACATTTTGTGCAGATAAATGATTTCTGATTCTGATTCATAAGGTTTAAAACAAGTGAATAATAAAAGATCTTGCTATTTACTAAGGATTGTCTAACACAATTATCAACATTCTCCCGGGTCAGTGATGTAAGTATATCTTCGAAATTGTCACTTGCATTACAACTCGCTATTTCTTACTCCTTGCACCGCATGGAAGTGAGAATATGCCGAATTCACAATTTATCCGGGCGGCGCTGGCCGAGCCGTGCGGCGCCGGATAACCGGGTTAGCTTCACTCGGACGGTATCACAGAGCACTGCTTTCCCTACTCCCACAATTTAAGAACAGTTAAGATTAAAGTAGCCTTGCGTAATATCCAGAAACAATTGCATCGGTGCTATGGTCTCATCCAGAGGGCTCTTTTACGCAGTTCTACTCTACTACAATACTGTGGCCATTTAGTATCATACGGCATTGGCTATACTTAATGATTATTCTCGCCATTCATTTATTTATTTCAAGTAAAATGCTAGTTTACCGTATTAAAAACCAAGACTTAAACATACATGAGCAGTTTTGCCCGCCAGGCAGATAAATCAAGCTTATTTATGGGTGTAATAGTGCGACGATTTCCTTCAAGCTAGATTATTGGTTTTACATACATACATAATTTCACGCCTTTTCCCAGAAGGGGTAGGCAGAGGTGTAACCAGGACACCCACGCCCTGTATTCTCCTCCCGTGATGCGATAGGGGGCGAGCCTATAGCCATATCGGGCACGAATTCCTGACGCCTGGCATCACCATTATCAAATGAATGGAATAATCCAATATCACTTTGCCTAATACGGGATTCGAAACCGAGACCTCAGTATTGCAATCATACCGTAGTACAACAGCGCCACCAAGGCAGTCATTATTAGTTTTAGTATTATTAATTTCGGTAAAACATGCAGTAATCTCGTCGACCCTAGAGTCCACGTGTATTTACATAGTATACTCGTAGTTGTAGTAAGGGTCGGCGAGTGGCCCGGCCGCGTCTCGCCGAATGTCCCTAAATCTGTACGGGCGGCGCGCAGCTGGCCATCGACTTGTCTCTATGTTTAACACTATTTGATACACGTTTTTATTGATTGTTAAAGGATTGTGTTTTATTAAAATGACGTGAACAATTGTGCGATTTCGAATTTTTCGAAAGATGAAACAAACCCTGAGCTTTCGTTTAAGATTTTAAAATTCACGTAAATAGTCGAGTATATACTAAGTCGAGAAGACAATTCTGTGTGATCTGTTGCATCTCTGTTGCATCGATTGGATTTGGCAAATGTATTACTTAATTATTTCTCTTGTGTGTACTTTTATTTTTGTATCCATAAATACCACCCTAATTCCGAAAATATCACACAGCCTATACGAACGAATAGGAATACGAATGCATGAATCCTACGTTTGATTAAAAACACAAATATCTCAAAGGCAGTTCTAGAAGCGTTCCCTAATTCCAATTAACTTGGTCTACTAAATAAGCATCCTATAACACGGGTACAAGACGCAAAACCTCATACAGGACTTAGATTTATAGCCCTGCATTATGACGATTAAGTCTACGCGAATGAGAGCTGAGGGTTACGTCCGTGATAAGATCTGGAGGCTATCTCAGCACGTGCGTCCGACCCGGGGGTCTAGAGTCTAGACATTACAACATAACTCACAATAGTGACTCAACTTCAACTGTTAGTACTCCGCGTGAATTACAATGTAACTTGTATATTAATATATAGTAAGTTGTCAGTATATTTAATACTAAAACTGTTTTACTATGGGTAATATTAGTTTGAAATGATAAAAACAAAATGATTGATGAACTATAAGAAATAGACTTCTGAACATTTATCGGAAACAGTCTGCGTATTAAAATATCCAACAACCTCTTGTAGGTTATTTCTCCTCTTTAGACATTCCAAAGACGCAGTTTGTAAACGCATAGGCGTTTAATGTTCATTTTTTTGTAGACAATGGCACTGGAAAGCTTTCTACATTTGTCTCAGTTGCCAGTTTAATTATTCACCCGAGGCACGGAACAAAAATAGAAGTCCTCACAAAATGAACATAATAACAGTTCCGCGAACCAGCGACACATTTCCGAACTTCATTCACTTACAAAATTCTCTATAAAAACTAACAATGGCGCTTTAACCGACTCCACACAATGCAGTGAAATTCATTCGGCTAATGACAGTTTACCGTCGCGTCGCCTTATTCGTAACTAGGACAAATTGAGCCAATAAAAACTGACGGCTATTCTACCTGACATGACGGCTTGACGTTTGTGCCAAAAACATGTTTTGTTTAAAGATATTTGGCGTAACGGCAGATTTGCAAACAATTGTTTCTGAATGTCATAAAGTTTTTACGTACACTCTTGCAAAATTACCGGCTATCTCGAAGTCATAAAATTTTTGTTATTTAGACAAAAAAGTTAATGGTTTGCAGAAATTTTCGCTGAATACTTGCGAATATGAAGGACGAACGTTTTTTGTACTTTAGGCAAGAAGGCAGTGTTTTTTTACTGTTGTAGCTGAACTTCTTATCGCGATTACTGCATTGATTGCTTTCGAGATTTGTTTAAAGTATAATTTATGTAATAACAATATTATTTTATGTCCATATTTTTATATAATGTTTTCGGATAACTTGACACCGGGTTCTTTAATTTCATTAGATGGTATCAACATTTTATATGAATAATATATTATACACCAGTTTATGGTAATAGGAGAACCATACCCTTTTCTGTGGGTGCTCAGCGGGTGGTAGAGAAACGTTGGACTCCACAAAAACTAGTATTGAATTTGATCCTACTTAAAGACAACATGGTTTAAAAGGAAACTAAGAATCAAACACGTTACAGGGACATTCTTTATGGTGTTTGAAATATATCAACTAAGCTCTATGGCCTTCGTATGAAGTGTTTCAATTATTTCCCAATTGTAATGAATATAATTCCAACTGATGGTTTTAATCGCTCGCTCAGAAACAACACGCATTCGTAAGTAGATTAAACCGGCATTAACTGATAGCAGATAACAGCAAATTTAAAAAATGACAAATGTAGTGTCACTCTTAATCCGCTTTTGTGTTTTTTCCATCTATCTGAAAAACATCGAGCCACGAAACATTACAATATTAACATTCTTTTCCTTGTGTTTCTAATAATAGATTATTATCAAAATTATTAGCAAACATTAGCATCTTAATATCTTTGATTTTTATCATACGTTGTAAAAGTTATACCTGCCTCTGTTTAATATTCGGTTTGATTTATTACAAATTCAAAGGAAAGGACTAAACGGCAGATGTCCGAGATCGTAATCTAAAACAAAAGCCATTTATTACAGAATACATTTAATATTTGATTAATACGGATGGTATTTCCAGCCGGCGAGCGTCAAAATTACCCTCGTTAGAAATGTCACTCGCTTTTGTTTCACCAAGGGTCCTTTTTTCGTATCGATCCCTTGCAGGTAACCGGGAGCGGATGATTTATTGCCCGGCTTGTTTGTTCAAATAATCGATCCCCTGGCAAAATTTCCTGCCCCACGCCAATATAAGCTTTAAATTCAACACTTAAGGGCCATTTTAGTACGAATTTACGGCGACGCATCTCGATTTAATGGCTCTAAAACGAAAATACCCCGCGTGCAGTGTTGGCTCGTGGTAATATTTGGACAATACGAGTGTGCTTGCTAAATTTCCATGCGAATTTATTGCAGCACTAAATCGAGTCAGCGTGTCGGCCGTGTATGACGATGCGCGTACTTTAATGTATAACAGTGTGCACCGTGTCGCGTTGAAGAAATACGCGATGCTCGCAACGTTGCGTATTAAAATGATTTTTGAATTCGGAATTTCGAAAAAGGAGTAATATTGGGAATATAAAAACGTATGCAAGCGGGCAGCATGCGCCACGAGGCACGGGGCACACGATTTTATTATTCGTGTCACACTCGCGAGTCGCGCTCGGGAACGTTCGGTTCGTGGAATTACGCCGATCTCCGATTCAGTATTGGAACGCGTTCGGTAAGTAGGTAGATTGAATGGCTAATGATTATAACATTATCAAGCCAGATAGGCATTACACGGCGAGCTCGATAATAGTGGCGCACTGAAAGAATAATATTAGTTTTTGTCAAACGCCATGTAGTGCGGTTGTAACACAGTCGTTACAAGATATAGTGTGTACTCAGATTGCGAGATAAGGCATTGATAAAGTGAATAATATCAAATCGTACGAAAAAATATATTCCTTTATCGTGGCATGTCGAGTGGGCAACGTTCTACACTCGCGAGGTACAGTCGCGGAAACGAGTGCTTTCGACTTGTGCTTTTATTTCTTTGTGCAACAAGTGAAAAGGAGTTTGAGTATGTTTGGGTTTTATTACTGGAAGTTTGTTCCGAGATGCTCATGCGAGCAGCGAGGACCGTTCACATTAAGAGTCACTTAGACAAATGAAGTATGCATAAATTGTGCCGAGCGAGAGTAAATCACGGCCCGTCGGTTGTGTAACCGCGTAACTGCGGCGCGGATGACATCTCTAATCAACGATACAGCACACGCTACACACTACACACTACACACAGTTTGATTGGAGCCTTTAATATGTCGCACTCCAACAGACTTAATTGAGATTTGGAATATGATTAATGAGTGGTACAGTCGCGTACACATCGTTAATACTGACGCAGGTAAAACAACTAATAAACACTTATTGGCATGATATTGACGCATGAGTTATGACCTGTGGTTATGACTCAGTCCGTCGCGAATCACTTAGTATTCAGTGATTAGACAGTCCTAATTTCTTTTGGAGTTAAGAGTCAGTGGCCGTGGGTGCTATACCTGTCGATATACAGTTGTAAGTTATGTGGCACACTTATTAACTGTTCCACTATAAACATAACACCATCATAAGGATATGATGGTGAAGGAAGACCAGCATACCTGATACTCCTCAGAAAATTCCCAGCTCCATTAATACTCGCTAACTTAGCGCGTTAAAGCTGCTTTCAGTCAAAGTCATTGATACACTTACAGTGGTGCGATTAGCACTCGCCTGTACAAGACACCTTCCAGTAGTTTATCTGTACACATGTAGTACACGGGCGTCGCGGGGAGACGGGGGAGGGAAGGGGAGACGGGGGAGGGAAGGGGAGACAGGGGGAAGGGGAAGGGGAGGTAGGTGATATCGGACGCAGCGCGGACGTATCGACGTGTATGATCGATCACATCCAGTGTTTAATTACGGACGAGGCGTTATCGCAGCGCATGATTTATTGATATTGCTCGATAAACTGGCCGCGCGAACATTTTCGATGGGCCCTTGTCGATTGTGCAGTTTTATTAGGTTTGTGTGACAAGTGATTGTGTGTGTACAGATTGGTTTGTTTGATGTTTGTAATCCTTTGCTACTGGTCTTTTTTTGCCTTTTTTTAGCGTGCGGATATGATCCCCGTAGGTCATCAATACATAAATACATTACGTCTATTGAATTGCAGTTGTGCAAGTATTGGAGTATTGAGGATATAAGAAGTGAACCGTGAGCGTGATCATGAGCGTTCGACAGCTAGTGGCTTAGCTGAATGTAATCAGTGCCACTCGTAAATGTGTATTCCAGCCATTAAAAAGGACGGATAGAATAAGCGAAAAAGACGATTTTACTTATATTTCGTTTATACTGTTTTGAAACTGGTGCAAATCTCTGTATTACACCCGACAGTAAATGCAGTTTCGGCCAGATACGGAATTGGCTGGTGGGAAATAATTATATCATGAGAGATAATCGGCATGATTAGCAATACAAGAATTTCGATAGATACTGGTTGATTCCAAAATGAGACATATTTTTGTAGGTTGCTGTAGCAGATATAGAACACAAGAAAATTTCTTCCATTTTAAATTTTTAACAATATACGCAAAGCAATGGTTTAGGCAGAAATGAGAACCATTTATTTAAATCGCTATAAAATCCACTGGATTCTGTATGAATGAGCAGCATTTAAACATGAATATAATTGAAGATTTATGCACACTTATTTTTACTACTTGGTTTAAGCAAATTACATTTACATGATAGTAAAAATACTCGTTAATATCTAAGTAAAGTTATTTATAGTCGTGTTGACGTAACGTAATAGAATAAATTATACAGACCCGATAAAGGAAACCATTATGTAATAGATACTCACAGTTAAAATAACATTATATACAAAAGTTCTCGCTTGTGTATTTGATATGTAGGTAGAGGCGATATCATTTTAAATTAGACGGGGACGAGCCTATCGCTAACTTATAAAATGTAGTACAAAAATATGAAATCTTCATATTTTACAAGTCCTTATCGCACATCTTGTGGATGTTAGTACGACGTGATTGACATCATGCATATAGGATGATGCAATATATTTTATATTTAGTTTATAAAGAAAACAAATATACATGTAAGATATAAAATTGAACACAGTATTTGCTTTTATTATTATTTTCTTGTGTTATTTCGTGAGAGCGAAGTAATATGTGTTTGTAAGGTGCAACAGACGGGAGTGCAATGAGATGGAACTTCGCTATTTGATACACCTGCTCTTTGTAAGTTTGTTTAATTATGTTGTTATTAACTTTGCTGCCGTGGTAAATTATTAAGGGGCTCAAGACTTCGTTCAAAAAAGACAAAACAGATTGAAATTGTTTTTTTGCTTTAGACCTTTGGGGTAGGAGTATAGAAGGGAGAGACTTAAAGTGCCCTGGTGTTTGAGTCCGACTCAACTGATAAATTAATTACTTCGGACTTTATGGAAGGGCGTGTTAGGGCGTTAGCTCCATATCCGAAATTATACATAAATTTCGTTTTTTTTTGCAATAGTTTGGATGCCAGATAGGGCAATGTACCGGTTGAAGTCCGGCGAGCCTATTAATTTCTAGTCAAGAATACGATCTTTTATAAATATTTTTGATAAGGACAGATTGCAGACAGCATGACTGATGTTTATCGAGCCAGCTCATCAAGAACTGATTCAAGATCCTGAATAGTACAAAAATCCTGTTGGTGTGCAACCAATTTCCCCAAATCAAGATGGCCTTGCCCACCTAAAGATTAATTGCTAATAATCCACTTAGGGCAACATGCATCAATGTCTAGATAATTATATTATTAACGTGTGCATTTAAATCACACATTTGATTATATTTTATTGATAATTTTATTTCCTTCCAACAGTATTAGTAGGTGGTAAAACATTATAAAATTATTCACAGATTACACACAGTTGAGTAACGATTTATTTCAAGAAATTACTTATTGGACTTTGTCCTAAATAATTTATACAATCAGAACTTATGATTTTTCCACTACTGTGACGTCAACAATTTTTGCTCAAGATATTTTTTATGTATTCTTTTATTTCAGTCTCATGTTATGGTACCTGTACACCCGGCAGTCACATATATCTCCGACCCCTTTGGACATTTATTTCCAAGGATGAAGCGGTCCTGTAGGATGTAGCGGCCTCTCATTTTTCACATGGCTTCTCACCTCCCTACCCGCATACCTGATAACGTAGAAAATCCGAAGATTGGCTTCCTCTTGAAATATTCCATTGGCCCTAGTATCCTAATGACAATTTCATCCATATTTATCATACGACCTTGGTCTCGCAAACTGCAGTAGGCTGTAATCTCTGTGCACACATTTGGACGTGACTTACCGCACAAGCCGCGCTATCATTTGTCTAAACCACTGATAAGGAGAGGAAACAACGCGTCATTGTCCGCTTTCATTAACTTTTAGGATCATAACATGTTTATAATTAGTTTCGATCTGCAAATGAATTCTCTTGTTAGAAGCAAAAGGTATTCCCGACAAACGCTTCATGAATTTGATCTCATTCAAGTTCACTTTTTTTTTATATTGGCTTGCTAATACAATTCACATGATAATAAATTACCACGGCCACCTTGGAGTACCTATAATATCTAGAAAATCACAGGGATATAAGCTTAGACTTTAGGACTAAACATTGCCCGGGAGATTGACAATTAATTTTCTGTTCGTCTTTCTAACTAAAGTCGGCAGCAAAGCCAATTCGCGTTAGTCATTGCCATTGTTTTAAAACACATCGCATGTATTACAACCCCAGTGCTTCACTCACATGTTTTTTAGTGCGCAGCCCCGGGTGGGCCGGGGCGGATGATAAATGACGTCTAAGACGGTAGCGCAGCGTGCATCCAGGCGGCCACGCATTAATATACTGTCTGGCTCCCCTGACACATGCCGTACCCTGGTGTATATACTATATTATATAGACAGGGTGCTTGTGGTTGTACATGACAAAAAAAGTACGAGGAAACGGTCGAATTACTCCCTGGAATAAGCAAGAAACTGGTTTACCAAAACCGTAAGGATTTAAATTTGTTTTATCGTTGATGTAATCGCCAGTGCTTTGGGACTTCTTTAATACTGTTATAAATACTATATTAACAATTAATGTAGATTTGTTTTTTACATAAAGTAAATACTAGCCCTGAATTATAAATAATTGCTTAGAAACGCCTTACAAAAGCAGATAGATGCCAACGTAGTCTTTTAGAGCAGAATGTAAATTTCCAATTAACAAAGCGATGTGACAACCAGTTCTAACATGGGCACGTATTAATAAAAACAATTTATTGTAATTTATTTAACGATGTTTACATTTTCTTATGGTAAATGTTTTGCATATTTTAATAATATTAGACACCCATTACAAATGAATAAAGATATTAGAAGAATATAATAAAAATAATGTTTCTTTTTAAATTGTAGCTTAAAGTTACCTGTGAGTAATATTTCAAATTCTTTGCAACATTGGAATAAGATTAAAATCTTTGAAATTCGCGGGACCACCCGATGCTTCGAAAACGCCGTATCGTGTATAGGTGATCGCAGGTAACAGATAAACATACCCAACTACATTGCCTGTTGAAATTGTAACCCTCCTTCTTCCGTAGTCGGGTAACAATATATGTACTTCTATAGTAGTAGGCAGTAGTCACTGTTAGTGGACGCAGTGTAGACAAATACTCCGTACAAACAGTGTTTGACTTGAGCTCGCTTATCTCGACCACAGAAAGTTCCGATAATATTTACTTTGCTACTATCTCGCACTTGGCTCCGAGCGACTCACTAAGTGAAAACGATCGCCTCAAGTTTTCCTTTGAGAATTCTGAGTAAATAATAGCAAGTAGAAATAATAGAAAAATCTTAGTCATAATATGGTTGTTATTACTATCATTAACAAAGCCAGAACTTGGTGGAGGTAGGTCTCTTCTAATAGGTCATTATCAAAATCGCTAGAAAACGCCTATAATCAGTAGTGGAATTCCTACAGCTAAAGATGGTGATGAACTAGAGACAAAACAAAATATTTTGGATATTTTTTAATTTTGCGGGTTTTGCAGTGATATGACAAACATCACTGCGAATCATTGTTAAACCAAGGGATCAATAAAAAATGAACAAACAAGTATGTAATCCTTGGGGGAGGCCTATGTTCAGTGGTGGATTATCTGAGGCTTGACGACGATGACCAAATAGATACTCGTATGTTACTTCAAAAACTCAGCGATGAGTGCTCGACAGTAGCAAGGCCCTCCACGTAAGCCTATTGCCTTGTAATCAAGAAAATCTATAATGCAAACAAATAACAGGAAAGTGATGTTAGTGTACTAGGCGAGCGTAATTAATATTGTCAATATTTGTCCAGCAATGAGAACGTGTGTATTAATAAATCCATTGACATCGTTTGTATTTACCAACAATATTTGAGGAACATTAATAGTTGCTATCAATTTTGGTACTTAAATCGATTATAGAATATTACTTGACGGCTTAAAATATATTGCTGTGAGAGTATATTGTTTAGTCAGTAAGGAATACACTAATGCCAGCATACTCGCACAGCTAGTTAGAAATACACTAGATTCTCTTATATTTTAGTACAATCGAACAAGTGTGGAAAACTTTCAATAATTATTACTCAATTTATACTAAGTCCTACCGGTACGGAATGTGTTGCAATTGTATAGAAGGAACTACGCTAAAAACGCCAACAGTATGAATTGTCTTCTTTCTTCTCTTATCATAGCATTAGATTCTAGCTGTAGACAAAATCGGCTGGTTGGAACTGATGGGATGCGACTGTTTAGCTTGTAAAATCGTTTTGGGTGACAGCCGCTGTGTTCTGTACTATATTTCCAAAGGGGTGGAGCAAAACAGATCTCTGCGCATTATGCGTGTTCATGGGCGGCGGTAATTAACTAGGTAAATCGAATGTTTTGTATGTCTCAACCAATACTACACTTTCGGGACCTTAAAGGGACATACCCTTAAAAACACAGCAACAAACCCAAACTAACAAGAACTAATACATAATCCACACAGCTAGTACCTTTAATTTATACGAGTTAGTCCCCGGCGCGGCGATCAATGTTTGCTCGGCCGGGCGTCGAACCCGCGTTGGTTCCGGAATGGACACTAATTACTTCGATGCGTTTTGCTTGTAATTAGTAGGTGTTGGATAATAAGATGCAGTGTTTGTACTTTGGAGGTGTTTACGATAGATTAGATTGCTTTATGGCTGTTTAGGGTGGTCAGGTTTTTGTATTAAAATTTCATTACCTTTTTTAGAGCATTTACAGACTTTTTTTTTATTTTTTGGTCCCATATACTCATAATTTATACAAACTTTTCGTTGCCAAGCTAATGCTTGGTAACCCTACTGAACTTTTTGTGATAAAATTATAAGTTAAAAATATTTAGGAGTCACCATATCAAGTTCGACCTGGTAAAGGTCGCGGGACGTCGCTGGATGCAGGCGGCCTCCAACAGGTCGCTGTGGAAATCATTGGGAGAGGCCTATGTTCAGCAGTGGACTTCCTTTGGCTGATGGATGGATGGATGGATGATGGATGATATCAAGTTCTATCTACAAGTATCCAGTTTTAATATGAACATATACTCAAATGTAATCAAAAATAACTTTGTTTCCTTGTAAATAAAAAAGGAATTAATCAGAAGAGAAGAAAGAAGACAGTTGAGAAACATTCTCGCGTCGTTTCCACACAGATACATCACGTACCGAAGCGAAAATGCTACTTGAATATGTAATTATATTAAATTCATTATGATTGTACTCGTATTGTGTGTTTTATTGCAACGGAAGTCCAATGTATTAGTTTTATTACGTTTCGATAGCTGTTGATACTACGATGATGTTATGCTTAAAATAATCGAACAATATTGAGTTATCTTTTTCCTTCCGTTTACTTTATATTTATATGAAGAGCGTTATTAGCTTTAGTTTAGTATTTATGTATTCGTTTCAATATTTATTTATATTTTAAGCTGTGGGTTTCTGTATAGGACAAATAACACTACATACTTAAGCTCATGCCCATATGACCTACGAGAAAGGCAGACGTATTATTGGTGCAAACATCTAAACATTTCACCCCCGAAAGATTGAATGTTGTGTTCAGCTCACCAAACAAAAGTCCAGTAAGTAAGATAGACCCTGTGACAGGGATTCAATCTTTATCAAATCGAAGAATGCTATATACCCCGGTTTTCCCCGGACTCCCGTCCGCGCACCCACGCCAGTTAATACAAACAACCTAACGATCAGTACAAACATCGATGTACGCTGTTCGCCGTACACCACGACGTTCCACCACTTTATGCCACTAATTACTGTTTCAACAGATTACATTAGAGCCACTGTTCTGTTTATGACAATGAATAATTATTTAGGTGGTAGGAATTCCGTTTCCATTGGTATGGTGATTATGGTACTCGATGGTGGAAAAGAAGTGGTAGAGCCACGCTGTTGTCAGTCATGACTCAGCATGAATGGGCGGGCTCGTCTGGGGCGGTACTACGTCTAATAGAAAATCGAGATGAAGCGACAGCTTCACTGTAGTGCTTCGGTGAGTAAGATTGCCGGATGCCCAACACGCCTTTCCTCTTCCCATCTTCTTTCCTTTCCGCTCTCCTCTCGATTTGATGGGCCAGCAACAGATTCACATCACATATGATCCAGCGTGGTGGATGTTCATGGGCGGCAGTGTGATCACTTACCATCAGGTGACCTGTAAGCTCGTATTCCGGACATATGCAAAAAAACCCCGAGTGACATAGCCAAAATTATGTTTGAGGTTCCGCCTGTGTATATTGATTTTTAATCATGCATGGATGTAACAACTGGCGCTAGATTATCTCTATTTTTTACTTGCTATTAACTATCAAATCTCCAACAACGTTAAACAGGCGCTACATCAACCAAATAAAAACTACAATACAAACATACCATAAAAATAAACGAAGCTATAAAATAAAGCTGGCAGTTTTTGCAACAATTATCGCGCGCATAATTCTATCTTTACAACATTAATTACGGCTCTCCGTATCGGCCCGATTGCGCTCGCCACCTCATAAAGCAATCACGGACAAACAAACAAACACGTGCTCCGCCGAGTTGTACAAAACGATATCACATTTCTGCACCTCCTTTACGATTATTTACATTCTGTATAGAATAGATATGTAGTAGATTCGAAATTATCGTACATAAATAAATAAATATACTGAACAGTTAGATTCTTGAAGTGGTTAACCTCCTTGAGATCGAGATTTAGTAGACACAGTAGATAGCATAGTATAGGACTGAAATAAATAAATACGCTCAAAAGATTCATTATTGAAGTGTCAGCTTACTCGTTATAGCTAAAGTGCGGTTGGATCGGCTAGATCGGAATGGTACAGTCTTATAGAAAACTGATTTGAAACCACGGTTTTGCTGTCTTGTTTCTGATGCTTAGTGAAATTAACAGAGGCTCAGTCCAGGAAAGGGTTTCTTCTCTGGCCCATTCTCCCGTTATTTTGAGTGGCCGGCAATACAGACACCATTCAACTATTAGAAATGTTTATAGATGACGATAATCCGTTGAGCAGTTTCGTTTGTTCGTATGCTGGATAAATTTACCCAAAAGATACATGCTCGGATCTACTCAACCTGGCAATATGTACTAGACTTCTCTATGATCTAGCGGTAAAATAAAGTAGCAGTAGTAAGTCTTGTTGTAAATTTAAAGCGTAATGCGACATAATTTAGAACATAAGAAGGTATTATCATGCTGTTTACTTTTGTTCGTCTTATATTTCAATAAATTCACACAGCAGTTCATATAACAATTTGTAACAAAATACTTGTGCGGCTGTCCAGCAGACCGCATAAAAATGTCAACAACTCTGTCAAGAGTTTACGACTACCACGTAAGTTCTTGTGCGAACAGTAATTGCCAAAAAATAAATCGGAAGGGCGTCCACACGCCAGGAAGCAATATTCCGACCGGCCTTTATAGTGAATACATGTCTATAGTCTATGGCGATGTGTCGGACACCAACACGAGTGGCAGGAAGATGTCGGCCGAATGTGGCGGCTCGTAAATAAGGGCGTGACTCAACGGCCGGTGGCGATCGGCTATTTTCGACTTGCAAATGAGAAAGTGCATCCACGAGGTATATAAATTTGTTTGGCGACAATAGTTTTGTACCTGACTTTATCTTATCCTTCATTGCGGTTGGTAGAACACAGTTTTAATGCATTCAGAAAGTATGTTTTTTTGCACGGCCCATTCCAGACAGCTTTTCGGAAATATTCTGTATTTTGCTAGACTTAAAAAATGGGCTCAAGATCTCAAGGGTGCCGACGTAAATGACCAATTAGTCGACTAAGTTCCGCGACGTACCTACATTATTTTCATAGGTATTAAAACGCGGAATGAGGGGAGAGCGCGGGGGCAAACCCCCTATTATAACCCTCTTACCTAGCCGGCGTCGTGAAGATTTCAGTTTTCGCACGGTTGGGTATAAAATCCTTTAGTCTCTGTCAAAGACGGAATGCGTTATGAGCGGATCCAGGGCGCGATGCCTGGGGGGCACTGCACCACCTTAAAGATGTGCGTTTGAGACACCTTACGTAGTAATTGATGAGTTTAAGCCTATTTTTTTTTCAATCCGCAGATAGTTGTCTATCAAATAAGTTACCACATGACTGAAAAATTGTTCAATTGAACATTTTCCTAACACCACTGTAATTTTGTATTAGAGCAAGGTAATTGATTATTTAATTGCAATGTTGTGGGACAAAAGTTCTTTGTTTGTTGATACCTACGACACAAGGTTTAATGTGGGATTACCACTGTGCATTATTGTATGTATTTTGTACATATTTGCATAAATTTAATAGTATTATTTCAAGATTGGCTTGGCAAATACCTCATAAACTTTAAATTATACGATTCTTGGAAAATTATCGAATAGCGTTTGCGTAAATTTAAATTTAGGTCGAAATATGAAATGCGCACTCGCACGTGGATTAACTCAAATATTCCATTAGCATTCATATGCAAGGATTATTGCGGCTTCAAATAATGATGTTACAACAATATAATTCCACTTTAAACGCGCTACGGTTTTCAAACAATATCGAATTTTAATCCAACCTCCTTTATGTTGGATTTAAACCCGATGAATTATGTGTCTGAATCGGTTCTTATTAATCTATATATATAAAAGAAAGTCGTGTTTGTTACACTATTTATAACTCAAGAACGGCTTTACTGATATGGCTGAAAATTGGTGAGGAGATAGCTTAGAGCCAGGAAACGGACATAGGCTACTTTGTTTTGTGAAGAAAAGGCTTGAAGGGGTTGAAATAAGGGATGAACGTTTGTATGGAAAAATCTAAACCGTTAAAGTTAAGATGTTAAACTTTGCACTTTAGTTACTCATTTAAAAATAAAAATATATAAATTAACCCTAAAGGGGTTAAAATAAGGGTTGGACTTTTATATGCAAAATCGAAACCGCTGAAGCTATTTCTATAAAAATATATATTTCAGATCCTTATTAAAAATAAAAAATAATGGCTTAATGGCTTTCTCCCAGAAGGGGTAGGCAGAGGTGCTACCAGAGCACCCACATTTCGCCTTATATATTCCGTCCCACGATGTGATAGGTGGCGAGCCTATCGCCATATCGGGCACAAATTCCTGACTCCGGGCTGATAATGAATAGAAAAATCCAATATCACTTTGCCCGACCCGGGATTCGAACCCGTGACCTCAGTTTTACAATCGTACTGTAGTACCACTACGCCACCGAGGCAGTCAATAGGTAATGCATAGTCTTCTTTATTAGCCTAAAGCAACGAAAAGGGGTTTATTTTGACGAATAGAAATCACCAAGAAGGGAAAAATGTTATAACTATTGCATTGTTTACATTTGAGGAATAAGTAGTTTACTATACTTCAAAAAATCAATTTCGTAGTCAGAATTTTGGCTGAGCGGAAAGTTTTAGAAGGAATTTTGCAAAGTATTTGTGTTTGCGTATTTTTTAAATGATATTCGTCGTATTTTCGTGTTTATATAAGGCCTATCTACAAAATAAAAGCAATCCCAAAAAATTGTCAACATGCCTATTTAGGCATTAAGGGATGAAATGGGATAAAGTGGGACGAACGCGATGAGACCGGTCGGATCCGGATTGCATTCGATGGGAAATAATGGGACGGGATGTAACAGAAAGAAAAGGAGCCAGATGAGATGGGATGGGATACGATAGGAAAAGGGATAGTAGGTACTTAGGTTGAGTTCAGGAGTACAAAAGTTTGAATGGGGAATAAGATATTTCTGGTATGGAGTGGAATCTAAACGTCTAAGCACCCAGGTGAAGCTGGGCCGGGCCGCTAGTAGTGAATAATAAACACTTCACGCTTAATTAATTATGAGTTTATACAGATTAAATTATCTCAAAACATCGAGTTTGGTTTGTGGAATACGATTTGAAGTGTTAATTACTATTATGTCGTGTAGCGTTTTATAAAATTATCTTAAAACATTGAGTTTTGGTTGTGGAATGTGGTTTGAAGTGGGAATGAGAATGTCGTGTAGCGTTTTAATTAATTTAAATATTTCCAAAAAAGCGATGTCCTGGATGCGGGCTGGCGGCGCGTCGTTTCCCGCCGCTTCAGGTGGAGTGCGTTGCACCTTCGCGCCTTTATAAACTCTGCCTTGTGACTTGTCTGTGGTCACACGTGTCTCCGCTTTAAATTGTTTATTCAAGTTTTTCCGTTTTCCCTGCCTAGCAGCAGACATCTCGCGCGCCAGCCGCCATGTTTAGCCAATTACATATTTTATTTTATTATAATGGTTACGCTCGGTGGACATGTGTTTTCAAAATACATCACGGTTTTACCACATAATTAAATTTATAAAAATAAACTTAGCTAGATATTATCGGGCGTTCAATGGTATCAATGGTATTATTCCATGGTATCACGAGCCTACTTTATATCCACGGGACGTAAACGCGTTCAACACAGTTTACCTTCGTAAAACACATTTAACTGTGTAATTTTTTTCTCGTATCGTTTATCGCGCTGGTAATTACCTTCATTACGGAATTTTATTACAGGAATAAAGCGTCCCGTACACATAACAATGTCACGGTCAAATTAAAAACATTAGATAAAGCTGTGCGGGCCGGCGCGGCTGCCGAGGCAGCGAATGGCGAGTGTTGTGCGACAGCACCGCGGCCGCGCTGCAGCGATACTCGCCATATCTAATAAAGGCACACTTATCGCCTCAAAACAAATCCAAAACGCGTTATCTCGCATGCCTACATACGTAAATACATCGACATTGAATCAATATTGGGCCGGGTACGTACCGCTGGCTGCAGACGCTCCTCACACTAGCACCGGCGGCGCTCGACACCAACACACATCAAACAACACATATGTTTTCACCTCCTCAAACAACAACTAATCGAATCCATGTTATCATTTAAAATATCGATCAGTCACATGCAGTCGGACCGTTCTCAGGCGACGCCGCGTATTTTTACATTCGAACCGCGAGATATTTTCGATACACACCACAGTTACCGGTACGCACCAACGCAAACACAGACTTCACGACCGGATTCGTTGCGATGTTTGTAATATTAACTTATTGTCACTGATCAGCTGAGCGATTGTTTGAAACAATAACATCCGCGTTACATGCACCCTCTAAACTAAAACACGTATTTCCACGGCGGCGGTCGGAGCGAGACTGATTGAGTGAATGAACGGAGCGCGGCGTGACGGTGCGCGCGGGGCGGGCGGGGTGAGGCCCTCGCCGCACCGAGTCGATAGATGGCGGTGCACGGCGGTCGGCTAAACGAGTTTTTCTTGAATAATTAGGTGGGCGCGCGGCAGCGCCCGGCGCCCGCCTCCTTATAAATTAGGAAAACGTTTTCAAATTATTTCCCGTCAAACATTTACTCTTCGAATCGTACCCGAGGCGCCGTCGATGTCCGGAATCAATTTGCACGAATCCACTTTCGGTGTTTTAAATTTCCTGCTTGTTTGCAGTTAAACGTGACGGAAATTAATGTGTGCACTGGCGTTTTCTCCGCTTTGCAAAATTTACTTAGTCCCAAAGCGGGCCCGATGAGAGGCGAGTGTAAAAAATCTATTAAATCATGGATTGGGTTTGTAATAACGAACGAAAATCGATTAAAGTTTCTCGTAACTCGGCACGGGAGCCTATCGAGGGGCCGATCGCTGGACGAACCGTCTCTGCGCCGAATTCCCGTCGCTACTTACAAAAATAAAGGAAAATGTCAGGAGCCCACAAAACGTAAGGATTGTTAAAAGGAAAAGCACAGAACTAGTGCTTTTGGAACAATATTTCTGATGTTTCACATTTCTATAAATTTCTAATCTGCCACAAATATATAAATAATAAATATTGTTCCTAAAGAACTACACATAAGTATATATTTTTAATAAAAACTCTACTAAGACTTTCTTAAGACTGCCGCGTTCTTTTAGATAGTTTTACAAATAATTGCATATTATGTGTATACATATTTAAAAAATAATTACGCATTGAATGGAATTACTGGAATTATAAGCAAATAAAGTTCATGTTATTTAAAATTTGAACATCAACATAATAACATTATATAACAAGACGGGTTCAAGTATTCATATAATCAGCTTCAAATTTATAGACGGATTTGAATTTATTAATATTCATTATTTGAATATTATAATTTTCAAAGTCTTAACAAGGACTTATACTAATATTATGAATGTTTAATTGTATCTATTTTTATTTACGCAACGAATAAACTAATCGAGGGCAGATTATGAGTTGAAGAGCAACAAAGGATTTCGAAGAAAGTGAAGTTTGTCTGGGATACATTCAGTACATTCACATTAATATCATAGACTATAGAGCATGGAAAACTCGTAACCGAAGTCTAAAAGTTCTCGAGCGGAGGCCATAATATATTGGGGCCTACAGTATAGGCAAGTGAGGCGGTAGGCCACCCACCATGTCGTTAAATTTCTTAATAAATGGTGCAGGATGTTGGACGCTGGCTGCTTTTAAGAGTTCCCTACGGAAGTAGTTGAAGGATACCTTTTTATTGTGTTCAAGAGGAAAAGCTATTAAGCTCCTCTTTCGTTACCCGCAGAGGTGGAAAGGGGTAGGTCAGTGTCTCTGGCCTTCCTACAATGCGGAGGTTGTGGCCGAGCTGGGTCCCTACCAATGCCTACGCCAGCATACTGGCTAAAAATCCCTCAGTTGAAGGATACCTATGTACCCACAGTAGTCTTTCTGTCACTGACAATGATGAAAGAGCGCGGGGAGCCATAAAGCCAAGAAAGCATAGTGTAGACATGTGGGACGCAAGGGTAACTTGCTTGATAGTTGACAGCCAAGACACTCTATATCTTTCTAGACTATTCTTAACTCATATACATACATAAATTCACGCCTATGTCCCATTGTGGTAGACAAAAACTATCCAGGGCCAAGTGCTTCGGTCCATACATACCTCTTGCGCTTCATCAACTGTCTTTTCTAAAACGTTGACTATTTTTATATTTTTTTGTTCGAAATATTGGTACCGCTGTTATACAAGTGAAAATTGAACTAGTTATTTAACAACAAATTGCTATAAATTCCGTTGGTAACCGAAAGCATATTTAGCCGGGTAATTAATCCGTCTAAAACGAGTTTGAGTGGAATTCAAAAGCCGTAAACTATTTCTTTAATTTTTCCTTTTCGAATAGTTCGTGCATGTTGCACAACCTATGTCAACCAATAGGAGGACAGAAAAGGTCTCCCGGCACTACCATTTTTATCTACGTTTTGGAAATACAAGCGGTCCCTCTATACGAGTATTATAAATACTCTAAGCTCAAAGTATAACTAATTTGGAAGAGCTATAGTTTCTCCCGTTTGTAGAATAATTCTACGCGAACAAACCCGCGGGTAAAAGTAGACGTTAAAGGGAGGCGTACGCCAACCGGGTCAGTAATTAAATCAATTATTACCAAATCAAAACATCTGTGAGACGTCCATCAGTCATCGCTGTTAACGAGTAATAACGTTATAATTAATATAATGGCGCTGGTGGCGCATAAACAAGCGTTGTCTATGGACTATGACAGATGATACGCACGACCATAAACAATGGAGTGGCCGCGATACGGACAGATAAATGCTGATTTATTGTGTCGCGAGCGCCTTAAATCAATTACAAAGACAATATTTGATATGAACTTGGTTTAGGGATGTGTGTTAACTATACAATGATTTTTACTTATTTTAGTTGTATTATTTTTCATATAAAATATAATATTTTGTCAATATTGCAGAGAGTGACGCACCTCGTTGTGATTTTTTAAATTTAATTAAGATTATTAATTATTACTTGTTACTCTCTTACTCTCTCCCATTAGCCATTGGAAGTCCACTGCTGAACATAGGCCTCCCGCCTAGATCGCCACACTAACAGGATATACTAATATAATACTAAAGCCTTGCTAGATAAACTATTTGCATTCTAAAAAGGATACTACAAATCAGCAGTTCGGAATTGAATTACATAAAATAAAAAACAATAGTAAGTAAATTGATTAAGTATTTATTCCATAATCTTCTAATGCTTATTAAAAAGCCATTGAATAGTAAAACCCTATTCCGCGAATACATAAAATCTGCAGCGGCGATAATACTCGCTAACCATAGAATAGTAAGTGATTTGTTACGGAGCGCATTAACTTGTGTCTGTGCGTTGAACATTTTTTACAATGAGTTATTGTTCGATAGTATGAATTATTCAACCAGACCGTAATGAGATTGATAATAGAGACGAGACGTAACTCGGTTTAATGTTTGTTTTAGTGCATTAATCTAAAGTCGGTTAAGTTTTTTATGTGAATGACAAGACGAGCAGGTCGCGCCGCGTGCGTCTAATGGTAACCGTCACACTTGCCCATAAACAAGGCACTCACAAAACTTATTATTAATCACCGCATGGCACTGCCTCGGCGGCGCTGTTGTACTACGGTACGAGAGCTAAGGTCTTGGGTTCGAATCACGAGTCGGGCAAAGTGATATTTGATTTTTCTATTCATTATCGGTTCGGATTCAGGCGTTTGTGCCCGATATGGCGATAGGCTCATCCCTTATCACATCGTGTGATGGAACACACAAGGCGAAATGTGGGTGACCTGGTAGCACCTCTGCCAACCCCTTCCAGGAGAAAGTCGAGAGTTTATGTACAGCACTGCGCTCGTCACTCAGTTATCTCATAATATCCAGAACTATAATGTTCTGAGTAACGGTTTGTATTTTTATACAAGTTTCAATTCGGCTTGTAGAGCTTTTAATAATTATTATGTTACATTGTAATGCATGTCTAATACAGGCATTAGGGTTGCCATAATTGGAATTGGCATATTTTTTTGTTACCGTTCGGCTGGACTGCACTGCTGGTTGTAATTATATTTTTATCGACACCCTACAGTCGGTTGCATATTCCTAGCCCTACATTATGATGCTAAAGTAAAGTGTCGTGAGAATCAGAAACTTCTATAGACTTTGTTCTTTCGTATTCTTCGATAGTTATTTTATTGAAAATCTTAACACCAAGAAAACAAATGCTCGTGGTTCACGCCGGAAGATGGAGAATCGGGCTCTCGATTCACATTTGGCTTCTAGTCAACTTACAGTAATGAGAATAACTTAATATTTATAATAAAGATGGACCGTTGGTACTTTAAAAACGTAGATAAAAATGGTAGTGCCGGGCCAACTTGTTCTGTCCTCCTATTTCCTATTATTGGCTGACATTTGACAGGTTGTCCAAAATGCACGAATTATTTGAAAAAAAAAATAGTTTAGGGTTATTCAATTCCACTTAAACTCGTTTAAGACGGATAATAGTCAAATTTAATTTGGTTACCAACGGAATTTGTAGAAATTTGTTGTGAAATAATTAGTTCAATTTGACTATTATAGCAGTGCTACCAAAATGACGAACATGAAAATATCTACGATTTTGAAGACGCAAATGTATGACAGCGCTCCCTCTACGTTTTTTTTTATTTTAATAAAATTTATGGGACCTTTATATTATAAGGTTATACATGCCAGTCCCATCGTGGCATATAAATAGACATCCCTCTATGTTATAAATACTCTAAGAATAATAATTATTAAATAAACCTGTTAAAATAACAATTGGCTCTTACCAGAACACAATACACCATAGACAATCGTAGTCCAAGAATCAATAACCCAATAAAAAGTTCAATAAAATCATTGTAGCCGTCAATTAAATGAATTTATTAGTTGATAAAGTACCAGTAGTTACCACTTACCAGCTACCATCGTTCTCATTACACCGTTATCACACTTTTTATTGTCACGCCAATGGTCATTATAAAATTTTATTGTTCATTATAAAGATAATATTGGTTGTTAAATTATAATTGGGTGTTTGTACGAAATTAATGCGGTTGAGATTTCACGCCTTTTTCTGAGGTGTCAAATGTTTTTGGTTATTATTTTTTATGGTCGAAGTTAATAAAGCATTTTTATATTGTTTGGTAATTCTGATAGTCGATTAGAATATGGCACTAATTGCCATTATAGTAAACTCTATTTTCTAATATCTTTACCTATAATATAATTATTTTCGGATTACTTACGTAATGCCGACTGTGAAAATCGGGTTGACCAAGTCGTTTTACTTTGTCATATAAGACGACAACTTAGATATAATAGTTAAGATATACACAAAACAAAAGTGAATTCGCGAATTATGCCAATTGTGTAACTATTGTCCCAAGAACGCGTATAAATTTAAAGTTAGACCAAAAGTACCGGCCGTTTTGGTAACAGCTTGAATTGGCACTTGGCAGATAAACGTGTTATCGGAGGATAGAGATTGCCTACGCCTTAGGATCTCTATCACTATAATAGCCTTTTTAAAGCTTTAGAAATTGTGGCCAGACCATGCCAAAGAATTTTAATAAATTCGTCACTTTCGATCAGAAAATATTACAGCCAAACGCCATAGCTATCGTAGTAAAAAAGTAATTACGGTAGCGTCGTGCACGCGTGCATATTTCATAACATTTAAACACTAAACGGTTCTCCTTTTGTGCAGTACACTGCTGGCCATAAAAGTATGTCACACATAAAATCCATATCGGAAAGTGGCGCGCGTAATGGCACCGTACACTGTCGGCCAAACAACGGACAGAAGGCGCGCTGTGCAAACAAGTGTAATGTACATAGATGCGCGACACAATGGCGAGGTGGGCTGCGCTCCATACATCAGGAATGTACACCGGACAAATGACACACACTGTTTCAATAGTGTGCATGTCTTGGAGTGTCTGTGCAACGTTTTTGATATTTAATTTAATCATGGAATTTAATTACGACGAGGCTCGTGCCTCACACTAGCTAATATTACAATCAATTTACAATTTATTTCATTGATTAATTTGTGTTCGCTATTAACCGTTTAATTATCGACCCACAGTTCATTGTTTACTCTGTGTTTCCAGTATTTGTCAAGCCCCGAGGGAGTCTCGCGTGGAATTTATAGTACGGTGGTAATCAATGACTCCCAGATGTATAATGCCACAGTGGAGCTAAACACGGATTATGAATTACAGATTTCTTTATTTTGTCTCTCGGTAATGCGTTGTAAGGCATGATTGTGTGGGTAATGTAGTTCTTGTGAGTAGAAATATTATGCTTGAATATGAATATTTTTGTATTGTTATATGAATTAAATTTAAGTTACACGAAATGTAGTATTTTTGGGCTCTAAAATATCTGTTTCAATATGAATGTTTGTGCATTAACATTACTATTATGTTACTTCTATACGTCGTATATAAATAATCCTTAGATAGTACAATGTTACATAATTTCAGGCATATGACATATCACATAAAGAGTTAGCTTTTTTACAAACGGCTTACAGAAAAAAAACATGTAGGATGTACTAACTAGGTTTTTAATCCTTGACACTTCTGATTCATTATCAATTCATATTGCTACTAGACCAACAAAGAAAAACATTTACAACATATCAAATTTTCTATTACTACAATAATAACCTCAGTATAATCACATTATAATCCCCAGACGCGCGCAAACTAAAAATCATAAAAACAGAAAACTAAATCCGGTTTTATCCGGTACTATCCGGTCGGGACATTACTCACGGACAATATGGTTTCGATAACCCATTACCGCGTGGTGTGAGTTATGGCGGGCGGCGCCGGGTGCAACGGCATGTTAATTGAGATATGTTGCCTTGTTAATGATTGATAATTTGTGTACGGGATATTTTCATTGTTATATTGCTTTACAGACGGTGAGGTTTAAGGGGGATTAAATAAACTTGAATACAACTATATTTAAGTTTAGGGGTTATTTCTGTTTTATTTTGTTGGTAATGTTTTTAGATAGATGCAGTGATGAAATATCATTATGTACTGTGTCGAATATATTTTCTGATAATTATACGGAATTCCGCAAACCGAGGTGGATTATATGGTCTAACCACTTTCAATCGTACTCTCGATTGTAGAGTAGTAGAGATTGTATTATTTCTCTTTAGCATTTTAGCTTACGTATTAAGCATACTAATTCAAATGATTGAATAATATATAATATTATACGATTGGCTAAACAATCTAATCTCATTCTGTATTCAATTTCACTGCAAAATAGGCCCGTTTCCTTGACAGATAATTACTAAAACGGAAATGTTGGACTGAGTCATTCCGCTTTAGGCAATATTAGTTTACATTAAACCTAAACAGGCATTTATGTTACCAGGTTATTATTAGACAAGCCGTTTCAAGCCCTACATTTTGTACCTAAGGTATTATAGGTCTAATTAAGGCCCTAGGTACAAGAATCGTGTTGAAATATTGATTTACAATTGTATCGGCGGTTTGTAAGGTAATTACGCGATAGATAGAGCGGATTACATTATTGAGATGGAAGTTGCAGGTTCGAGTCTAGGGTCCGGAGTACTCCTCGATGTATTCTATATTATTAGACATTTTTATTCCTTGTACATTACAATGCATGATGCGTATGAGTATCGAATGACGATAGGAAATCGTACCTTTCCAATCGTCATAAAGGAAAATAATATGAGGATACCTGTGTATCGGAGAGCTGTCCACAATACTTTTAAGGATTTGTGAAGTCTACAAAATAACACTAGGCCGTCTTGTCGTACTCACTTAAAACTTTCAATACCAATTAGAGTGGACCCATGCCCAACAGTGAACAGCTGGTTTGTTTAAAAAGGTACTATTATCATACGGTTATTTGAAAACGAAATTGATGTAACAGAAAATTTAAAACTAGTGAATATTTTATCTTTATTCTGTCACATTCCAAAACAATTACCTAAAACACAAAAGAAATGAACTCATAGCTCCAGTTATGGACAAAAAACTAATTCCCCCGTTGCTGACACACTGCTGTGACAGATCGACGATAAGCCCCTTTGTGATGAGTCTTGAGCCCTCCACAATGGCTAAGCTTTTAGTCTTTTGAGTCTTATCGACCTTCCAAGAATAGATGGCCATACGGGCTAGGATTTTGACGAGTATATAAAGGATTATTTGCTTAGCTATTTATTGATTGTGGTTTCACCCGCATAGGATTATTGTTTTAGGTTAGGAATTAACGGTTATATTGTGTTGTATTTGTATCAACAATGGCATACTGTGGTGACACATAATGTCAATATATTGATAAAGTTGTGGTGTGTATTTAGTCCTTAGATCCTCCTACGCGCGACATATCGGCAATTAAAACATTAGTAGCTTTATTAATATAGTCGAACTTTAAACACGATTCAAATACAATTTTTACAAACCTACATAACCAAGACGCCTTTATCCCAGAAGGGGTGGGCAGAGGTGCAACCAGGACACTCACGTTTCGTCTTGTATTTTCCGTCCCACGATGTGATAGGGGGCGAGCATATCGCCATATCGGGCACAAATTCCTGACTCTGGGCTGATAATGAATAGAAAAACCCAACATCACTTTGCCCGACCCGGGATTTGAACCCGAGACCTCTGCTTTGTAATCGTACCGTAGTACGACTACGCCACCGAGGCAGTTTAATACAATTTTTAAACCTAAATTTTACTCCCACAAGGTATAATAAAAATAAATCTGGTACTTATCTATGTTGTAACAAGATTTTCGATGTGAAATTATATGTTTAAGTCTTTCAGATGTAGTCTGTGCATTGTCCCTCGGTTGTTTAAAAACCCTCACTATGTACACGTATATGTATCTTAAATCTAGATACTTTAGCATCTCATGATTCAGACTAACCCGCACAAACAGGACGCAATAACGATACTCATTCGTATCATGTTATTTTTCGTGGTAGTCGGCAGTCAAAGGCGCGACGCCGCGTAACGAGCTGTCTCGGGTTCGATCCCGGGTGAGACTTCCACACGCGTATACATTACTGACACACGATACCTTAAATTTGACATGTCCTCCGTCACGTATGATATCTTTCACACTTGTATCAATGACAAACGTTTAGATTAGGGTTCCCTCTTATCGGTGTAAAAAGCATATGGGACAAAAAGTAGTAATTTTAAGACTATATTTTAGAAGTAAAAACTACTATTTCATTCAATCTTGGTGTTTGGTTTTCACCCAGATGATTTACGCTGCATAATGCCTTTTAAATATAATTCAATTAATCACCGATTGCATAGTTAACGGCCTGCAAAACGACAGATCGCGAATTTCATCCCAGGGCACTCACTTCCGAAAGTCACCAGTAAACTATTGAAGTCTTTACTGACCAGAAGTAATAACCTGTACTTGGCCGGCGTGATAGACTGTAGCCTTACCCCTCACAATCGAACTCTCGATTGTAGAGAAGGCCCGTGTCCTGCAGTGGGACGAATATGGGCTAGATAATCTATTATAAATTAACCGTAATTTATCATAATATTGTAAATTAGTTACTATGACAGTATGGGTATGGTAAGGCGCGCGCATTCTCACCCACTGCAACCTTGAACCAGTTGCGCCGCACGCGCCTCGCGTTTAGGGTCAGCACATACAAGATGCAATGTTTGCATAGTAATTACTAATTAATGTATTAAACCTTTACATTTGTTGGGTTAGATGACTGCTGCATTTTAATTGCTTTTTATTGGTTCTTTGGATGTGCTGGTACTATTTTGTGCTTACTAAGTTTTTAAAGCAGCAATTTTCTGTCATGTACTACAACCACTAAGTGGAAGAAGCATTTTTCTAACTTGACATCTTCAAGATGGTAATTGCTTAGTCCTTGTTGATTCCTAAATACTTGTACATTCCTGGCATTGTGAAGATGGATTAAAATATGAAGTAAGAAAGTAACCAACGTTAAGTCATAAAAAAAACAAATCCACGTCGCTATAAACTGTCTCCCTTCTAGCTCAAGTTACATTAGACATTCTCCCCTCCTCAAGAGTGACGTAATTTGCAACCCTAAGACCTTTTTATACTTTTCTTATAGCCCCCATCGAAATCCTTTAGCAATCAGTCTGAATTCAAGTTCACGGAATTTAGCTTTTGTCAGCAAGTCTCAAACTCTTTTAGAATTTAGAAAGCAGACAATGTCATGTCTTTGGTCTAGAATTTGGAGTTTTATTTGCTTGTTTACTACGGTTCGGATAATTCGTTTATTTGAGTTTTATTTTTTATGGCGTGATTGGTACCTATCAGCTTCCCTCCACGTTTAGTTAGTGTGAAAAACAAGACATTAAAGATTGTTAGAATTTTGATTAATAAAGTTGTCTTTAGCATATTTTCTGGTAAAATGTGATTTCCAAATCTTTCGAATGCTTATTAAAAATATACTTAATGTTACTCCGCAGCTACACGGCTGTTTTTATTGCCAAATCGCAGCAACTCAATGCAATGACTCATCCTGCATTCCTAGTACTGAACAGCATCAGACATTTTCCAACATATAATGTCTTTTTTAGCTGCGAATACCCGTCACAACAGAGACAGACTCAGGAATGTTCCTACTCGCTTTACGACTAGTACTTTCCGAAATGAAAACTGAGTTGAAATGGTGTTTCATAATGTATCTAATTATTTAATTATACATAACAGGATTAGCTAAGGCGGCCCTGTACAATACAAAACTAAATCTTATGTCCATACATTTTCGACAGCCTCCGTGGCGCAATTTGTTAGACGCCAGCTGTGAAACTGCAGACTGCGGGTTCGATCCCCGCACGGTGTCAAATGTTTGTGTGAATCATATTTGTTTCGGGTCTGGGTGTTTGTGAGACCGAAAAGTCCATCGTATTTCTTGATACCCACGACACAAGACTCGATCTTAGCGTGGAGTTAGGGATATCCCTAACCCCACGCTAAGATCGAACACACATCCAACAGGCACATACATATTATGTATGTGCCTGTTGGATGTATGTTTTTAAATTCCTCAAATATTATTTTTTAACACATTTTTGGGTTAATTCTGTGAATTTGAGTACGCTGCGTATAAGTGTATCCTCTAAAAGGGTACATAATTATGACCATAAGGATAATTCATAAAGATTACTGATATACGAGATACAGACATGACAATTATTGTCCCGATTGTCATATCTGTTCCTCGGTTGACACCAAAGAGCCTTGACTAAGAACTTTATATGCTGTCAATCGGACGTTCCGTAAAGAGCCATATGCAGAAGGCTATATTGCTGGACACGGTGCGCATTATAAGGAGGTTCTTCACATTGGATCCCTAACTACCGGTGGCTTGGGTCTTGAGCTTCACCACCGTAGATTCAACCATCTTTTATATTATATCTTTGACTTTTTCTTCGTAGTCGTGTACTCCTGACAGAGTGGTCGTAGTCATGTTTAGGCCGATTGCTGAGCAGCTGTTACGCGATGCATCTCGACGTGTCTCGATGTTTGGCGAGTGGGAGCATTCATTGACAGAGGCGTGCGTCGTGGATTTAGTTAAGTATGTCCAACGTGAGCACGTCCTTTTATATGTGTTTTAAAAATAAACGTATTTGTAAAAATATAAAAAAGTTATGAAAATAAAGACAAAAAATAGTACTTGTCTCTCCAGCCCTATTGTGTGGTCGTGCGGGCGCCTAAGCCACTAGTGACTAGCCGTACATGGCAGTACTTATGCAAGTTTACCTACAGTACGTGATTAATACACATTGCGCTGTTATTAACCAAATGTTTGCCAACGTAGCGTGACACAGCTCTGTGAGGTGCAGGAAATGGCGGGACTGTGTAGATTTGATCAATCAATATGTGACTTTGTATTGGGTAGAAATATAAACAAACTTAGGATTAATTTAGCAAATAAAAAAACCTACAATGAGATGACACTAATCGCTCATCGTTTTTTTTTTCAAATTGTTTCTATCTGGTCCGCTAAAATGACTGCACTCAATTGACAGTAATATTGTAATTTGTAACGGATAGAAAATCGATTGGTGATCACCAAAGATTTTAAAATCTTAGTAGTTGCTAAATGTCCATGTTTGTAAAATATAAAGTAATTAGCAACAGTAGCGACGCATGTTGAGCCTGCATAAAACTGCCATTAGTTATGGTTAAATGTGTTGGTAATGTAACAGAGTGCGGAAGTACAAGCTCCTAGTGGCCATATTAGGAGAACTTACTTTCGTAATCTGGTCAGCTGTACCTACCGCAGGGTCGGGCTTGGAACGAATTAGGACATTTATCTGTAGATGCAGAAAGACGCTATTTACGCATGATTTAACTCTTACTCCAATTAATTCTGCTAGATTATTCATTGTCAGTGTATAAACCTATTTCAGCTATCAAATGTTTTGTCCCTTTCGAACTACTTTAGAATTCAGTTTGAACGAAGAAGACTGACTTATATTAGATAACTAAAATAGGTGTATAAACTGGCTATGAATAAGGCCGTTAATGTTTATCCAGGAAGAATTATTACATATGTATTATTTACATCGGTGGAAAAAATATGATATTAAATCAATACCCTAGAAATGTTATTCGTTTCAAAGGAAGCGAAGGGTTGGGCGGTCATGTCCCCTGCAACTTATCTCCACGCCTGTGTAAGTGTTGCGGGTCTTACGACACAGTCCGAAACAATGCAGTTAATGCAAACAGGGCAGCTGTGATCACCGCACACACACACACATACACAGCCTAGACAGCTTGTTTTAGACCTCCCGGGGCCACACAAGCTTACTACAGCTTGTAACCAAGTTCCTTTGTTGCCATTCGACTAATCCTACTTAGGATTTATTGCGCCGAACTCGCGTGCACTGTTGCTACTGTGCTCATTTGCATACTACTCAATGAGGCTTTGGAGCACATTGACAATTTCAGAAGGTATTTCCTTGTGTAAAAGGCGTTAAGCTTGGCTCATCGCTTCTACGACGATCTGTATATGCAATAGGAGTGGTGAATGAGCAACAAGATCCTGATTAAAAGTAATCACTGCATTTCCTTATAATTATTGATGACTTCTGCGGAATCAAGGATATGCTGGCTTTAGAGGATGAAGAACAAAAATCTTTTATACATCTTTCATTGTCTCGTGGTATAGTGCATCTGGTATTTACCTTACCAAACCAAACGCAATAAAAAAGCTATTATTTCATGCCAGTTTTATTAGTATGTGGGTACTGAGCTATCCTGGTCATGTTATAGTCAAGATTACAAACAACATCGTATCTCAAGAACAAAAGAAAATCAATTGGAGAGCGGTAAAACGCTACCCACGATGAGATAACTTTAGAGACGGACTTGTACCATCCTCCATCAAATGAGAAATCGAAGCATTAACCAGACCCAACAATAAATCTTTCAAATAACCAATGCTAAAACAGATAAAAATCAGTACAAATGTAATATACAGCTGAATGTTTGTCTCCATAAAGATTGCAGCACGGATAGCGCGAACGACACGATACTCGACAACTCCCACACCATGCATTCCAATCGTGTATCGCTTTACATCGACATTATGTTATGATTTATAAGCTGTCGTTTGTAACACGTACGCTTGTTTTATTTTTAATTTGTGCACGTGTGCCTGTATTTGTAGGAAAACGTGGGTTAAGCTTGTTATGTTATGTTTCCTTGGTGGTTGAGTAACGATTACACAACAGTGCATAAATTCTTTGTTATAAATCAAGGATATGGAAAATATTATGAACAAGTATCAATTTTAAAAAACACAATGGAATTTACAATATCTTACTGTGCTTACTATATGAAGGTACCAAAATTGTCTTGATATTGATTTAAAATTTAAATGTAGTGACTTATGATACCACTAAGGTGGCAAATAAGCTTACGGCCTGCGTGATGGTAATAAGTGAATATACCAGCTTTCAATATCATTGATATTTTATTTTAAAAAACTTCACATAACTGTAATTTGTCATTCAAAAATGTCAAGAAAAATGTCGTTGCTTATTTATTTCCACACCTATTCAATAAAAAAATATATGGATACTCAAGCACAATGATTTTTATGGGTATCGGGATAACGCATCAGGTGAATTACATGCCGTGCCGCCATAAAAAGTTTCTGTATACTTTCACATTTTCATTTTAACTAATTTAACTAACCATGAATACATATAGCAGGTAATGAGAGTGAGATATCAAAAGTAATAGTAAAATCCCATGAAATAATTCCAAATGTTTATTTTTGAAGTGGGAAGAAGTCCCGAATATAATGTAATTGAATTATACAGCTCGCAGCCACAGCTTTCTATACGTGTGCGTTATGGATACATCAATTTATTTATTTAACCAATTTCCACATAAATTACTGCCGCGGTTTAGTGTAGCCGACTTTTTGTCGTGTCGGATGTCGTTGTTGTTAAGTGAACATAATTGAGAAATTAATTTTGTGAGTATCTATGTCTAATTATATTGTACAAAAGCGTAAGCGTTAAAAGATCTTCGATTTGGCCTATGTACATAACTTTAGGATTGTGAATTTACGACCTATCTCATTTAGGAATTTAGTTCTATTGTCAATTTTGAACAAGGACGAAACATAATACAATAAGTTAATAATTAAACTTTGAACCGTTTGTATGAACGTTACAGTCTTCCGTTCTTGCAATCTACATGTTCAAGTATTTCCCAAATATCTTCATATTTATCTACCATATCGATATTATCGTATATCGTATGCTATAAACCAGTATCGGAGGCATCACAGCGGGCGGCGGCGCGACGGTCCGAGGCGCGACTACATGCGATAGTAATCGATAGCCGTCGTGTGTACGCGCTTTCTCGATTATTTACGAGCGGAGACGCGACGATGCTGCCTACGCGCACCACCTACCACGAACACCCACTGATGGTTTGAGTGGCACTTTCTAGCTGGGATGTAAGAAAGGTAGCTTTATAGCTAAACATGTTTTTTTGAAACAATCCTGTATAATGAGTGTAGGTCTTTGGTGGTAGATGTTACATATAGACATGGTCGACGTAAAGTAACTGAATTGTTGTCATACTTTCTTTGTTTAAAGACATTGCTATGGGGCTTCTATTTTCTGTCTCTGCCCACACGTGGATTTGTAAATGATTCGGATAGAATGACAGATTACATATATTATAAAACTACAGTACTACAATACTGTAATATTTTCTTACGGGATAGATATATAAATCATAAAAAACTGCCCTCTATATCTCCCTGCAACTGCATGGTCATGCTGCTCTTATATTTCAGAGATTTGTCCTACTAATATTATTATTTTTTATAAGAAATCCGGTTGACTAAACAATTCCTTGTTGAGAATAACTGAAAGTAATTTATGACATAATATTCAGTGGTATTCCTGCTTATCTCAATACACCCACTAAAGTCTGCAAACGGTTGCACATTGAGAAATGGTTCAGAGATGCAGTCATCCAGATTAGATACGCTTAAATGTACTTTACTAAGCTACTGAACAATCTAATGTTACGTCATCAATTATAATTTATTTGCGACAAATATTACCGTAAATATGGTCGCTGTAATATTCATAAGCGTTTTAGTATTTCAGTTGATAATGATGAAATAACAATGAAATCACTAAATATATTTCGTGGTTTCATTGACAATAAAGATGGCGACTGTTCACTTTTAAATATTTTTAGGTTGACACAAACATTTGTCTCGGCGCGGGGATCGATTTTCCAACCTGTTTTATAGTATGTGTCTTAACCAACATACATAGAGGTTGTAATTAACATAGGATAATATACACAAATTTAAATACGATTATAAAAGCTAATCGAGGCCCTTAATATCTCCATGTTCAATAACTGCGGTCGAATGATTTTCTTAACCTCTTGTAATTATTATTAAATTCATTTATATGCAATTACGCGATCAGTATTTGGAAATTATTGTAAATTGAATATGTAATTGTTTCCCGCTGGGCGATAGCGCCGATCGCGTCGGGACTGTGAGGTATTCATAAAGAATTGGATATTATATCAACAATCAGCTCTATGCCACAAAGCTCTTGTAACGTTACCCGATATTGCGCTAAAATTTTCTTCCTCTGCGTATCCTTCTGTAAGATTTACGTATATATGTACAAGATAATGTAAATTATTACAATAGGCGAGGTGTTATCATCGAATTTGTGATAGTAAAATTAATTGATTCTATTATTAAGACTCATGAGCACCAAAAAGAATATCAGTTAAATAATCTCTATAATTTATAACTGTGGGCCATAATTATTTACATTAAGTAACAAAATCGGTCTACTCTCAGTTTGTTAAAAACCTTAACAAAATCAACTTCAAATACGTCCTCAAAACTCAATACTGTCTCCAAGACGTTTTGATTTGGAATACATCACAAGTTCAACGCACTATCTGTTATATTAAAATGCAAATGTTGTTTGTATTCACGGCAGTACGACGTTACCGCGGTGTCTAGTTTCACATAAATATCGGTTCGAAGTGTCTACATGGCCGAGCGTAATATTTTAACACTTTTATCGACGTTGTTTTTTTACTGGCCTTGGTAAGGTTATGTTAGGTCAAGTGTTGTCCTTGCAAACCTTCTGATGATCTATAGATGATTGCATATTTTCTTATGGACTCAATAGTTGCGCACATAGGCTTGAGCACTAAGAAGTCTTGGGTCTTTTGTGTCAAATACGGGAGACATTTCCGATTCGTAACACCCAGACCCGAAACAAATATTTGAGTCCAACTAGTTGTCTCGGATTTCGGTGCTGGGTCGAACCCGTCCCTTTGTTTTTACGACTAGTTACTTACCTAATAGTGCCAGTGTAAGTAACTTGTCGTAATTGTAATAATAATGTATAATTGTAACTTGTGGCAATGGCTTCTGTCAAAATATTCTAAATATTTTGGGAAAGAAGGAAGGAAGGTGGACACGTCGATTCCAGCACCCCCTATTTGTTTTCTTTCTAATAAATTTCGTTTTTTTATAGCATAGGTCCGGCAAACGAGCAAGCAGGTCACCTAAAGGTCACGTAAGTGATCACTGCTACCCATGAACATACACAACGCTTGGACGAGCCTGGCCATTCATACTGAGTCATGGGTGCCAACAGCGTGGCTCCACCATTACCTAAAAAGTAGTTTTTTATTGTCAAAGACAAGCTAGTGTGCACTGTGCCTAAGAGACTTGCTGTTGGGTTGTCGAGTCTTCAATTCTTTGAGTACCTACCACTGGTGAACATCGCTGACAGTAGTTGCAGCGCCGGTTGTGGCTGCGATAATTACTTTTATCAATATTTGCTGGAATTTGTAAAGTATTGTTGTGGTTTACTAGGCGGTGACGTCATCTATGATATTAAATATATTTATTATTTTATTATAAATGGTTTTATCTGAATGTGAGGTCAGGGTTATATTGGGTGTATTTATCAGGGTGTGAGTAACGGGACATAACACAAGGAATTACCCTATAATTTGTAACATACGCTGCCTAATCATTCTCGTTTATTCCCCGCTTATAGTCACTATCTTATGCGGTAATAGTTATTTATTCATTAATCGAAAACAAAACTATTACAAAAAATTAATTATGTAAAATATCTTCAACTACAAGTAGGTTGCCCAACATATCTGGGTGGTTTTTATTATACTATTACGAGATATGGATTGGAAATCTTACTCACCGAAAGAAAAGGAATTGGAAGACCAAGAAGTCACTTATTCTTCACGGCAAAATGCTGCAGTAAATTTCTATATATTTCATACTAAGCGTGAATATTAGCAATGTTATTAATTAAAATATATGATTTATTTTAAACCATGACCATATACATTCGTAATGATATCTTAAAAGTGCTGTACATTGGGCATTCGCAATTTCTGTCACACAAATAAAAATAGACAGGAATTACACAACATAGTATTTTTAAATAAAAATTCAATAAAGGAAACTGCGTAGGCCATCGCATAAAGGAAGCGGGTTATTCGATATCTAGCAGGACAATAACGTAGCCAGTGGAATATAGAATACGGCGTCGGTATTCAGAGCTCGTTTGCATAATATATCTTCACTAAAACATCCGTTATAAATATATTTGCAAATTATAATGTCGAGTTGAATCGACGCGACGCGACGGGGCTGCACGCACGCAGTGTTACTAAGCTGTTATGTGTCATTGGGCTTTTAGAATTTTTATCGACGTTTTGGTGAAGAATGTTGACTGCATGATCTTTCGGTGATATTTATAATATACTATTGGCCTTATTCATAGACATTTTAAATCCTATTTTAGTTACAGATTGTGTTGTTGCTTTTGAACGACTTTTGAATTCAGTTTGAGCGAAGAAGACAAAACATTCCATAACTAAAATAGGTTTTAAAACTGTCTATGAATAAGGGCGTAATCATATAATCATCAGCAAAATTATAGAACAAAAGTCTAGCGCATAAAATAATGAATAAATCGATACCCTTTTAAAATCATGTGCTAAAGAGGGATACTAGATAATCGTAGCTAGGAACAAACATTAAATCGATCAAAAAGTAAACCAAAAGGCATTACTAAGATTACAAATAGGTTGTCTGTAAACGTACATTTACATTATTCATTGAATTGATCAAGTAGTTAAATAGATTTTTATCGACTTGGAAAACAATAGGTCAATTAATCAGCTTCTGACGCCGCAAATAAATTTTATTGCCACTGAATTAAACACTATATGAGTACAAGTCCATATTATTACGCAACAAGTAACATATTAATCAGTCGCCATTTAGCCTTTACATCACTTATTCATTCTATCAATTAAGCACTATACTTATCCATTATGTATTGTTTTGCAACATCTCACAGATATCAGACTGTATCACTTATTTATACTGCAAATTATGCTCTATTAGACTGTCTCTATGGCGCAGTTGTACAATATATTTAAAAAGCTGTGGGATGATCAAGGAATTCAAATATGTATATTTGCTCCTTTTTCAAACTTAAAGAGATGGTGTGAGATAGAATATAGCACGGATGAAATGGGGTATAAGAGGACAGGATATAATAAGATAGGTTCCGACGGGACAGGACGAGACGTAACGGCACGAAACGAGAAAAGCAGTATAAAGGGCGGCAGTTACGCAAAATTATATATTTCTGATGTGGATTGGGCTCCAAGTGTCTGCACCTGGGCGAAGCCGGCCCGGGCCGCTAGTAAGCACTATAGTCCATATGTCTTTTTACGCTATCCTTAAACCTACATTGCAGTTTAACCCGATCTTTCCATCACTTGGTATTCTTAGTTTGTCGTCCCACAGAGTACAGAGTAGCATTCCTTTCACAGCATGAGATATGGTAGCGCATCTCAGTAGGCGCAGGCCGATTACACGCAGCCGTCACATGAATACGAATTATAAATTTATTCTTACAACGATCGGCCAATTAGTAGGAATTCTGCTGACTGTCAGCTCGACTATTCGACTTGTGATACTGTTAGAACGTGTACTTGCTTGTAAGTGCTAATTAGTTATTTGTTAGGTCTAGTTTTAATACCGTTATTGAAAGTTAAAATGCACCGCAATACGTCATTATGACGGAATTGTGACTTGGTTGTCGTACTACTCCATTGGTACTGTAGTGTTGAAGTGTTTTGGGTTTGAATTTATAAATCTTAAGATATTACTATTGTACCTGTTTTAATGTTCGAAAACGAGCCAGTAGAAAATTCTGACAACAGACTGATTATTAGTCTTAAAAAAATTGAGTGTATCGCGTTATCGACGAGTCTCATAGCACTAGTGTGGCAGAGGCACATTGCATACAGCGGAACCATAAAATATTTTAAGTAGTTAACTGGTTGAACTTCTTTGAAACCATATGCAAAATAGGTCTTAAAAACTATGTGCAAAACGGCGGCTACCGCTTACCACCAGGGGGACTGCCTGCAAAGGCCATACAAAATTAAAGTTACTAAACCATATTTAGTTTTTATCGTTTGACTGATTTGTCTCATTTCCGATTTGGACTGTATTCCTTAGTTAGAAGCAGGCCGGAAGGACTGTATAGACAGGAGTGAGATAATTACGAGTATAAATCAGATAATACTCTTTCTGAAGAACATTGCGTTTACCATCATTGACAGTCAAAGCTTTCCTAACAATTGTTTAGCTAAATATACAATTACCTGTTCCACGGTGCATTTTGAGTTCTCATATGTCCCAGGGCATAAGTTATGCGTTGCACAGGAGAATTTATTGATGACGTGCAAACGAGCGGAATGTTAATAACAACGCAAACTTCTGCATTATTCATTGTTTATGCTTTATAAGCGTGGCGTAGGACACAAGGATATTGCCACTGGGTTTGCTGCCCATCAATCTGCACTTTATTTGATGGCTGTGTTTTAAATCCTTAAGGTAAGAAATCCTTGTGACTTTGTGTGCTGTATGTATAGTGCATGTATATCTTACTTGCATGTTTGACTCATTCCTGTGAGCATTTAGTTAATATATACGTATTTTATTGTATAAATTGTGTGACGGGACTTTTTATTAGCACAAGAAATTGGCTACATTGCATCTGACGGTAAGTGCAGTCTTGTATAGATGGTTATCAAAATACAAAATACTCATGTTTATTCTTTCTTCATCTAATTATATTTTAGTTATTATTTTTCGCTGGTTAACAAAGCTATGTTGACCTTGTCAGTTTGCTTCTTCATTTGCCTATGGCCTTATAATAAATTTTATTATACTAACGACAATTCTATTGTAAAACTTTAAGCAACTTTCGGAGTCAGGTTAATACGTGTTTAAACGATTGCTAATATTAACACATGGTAAAGAGTACGATCGAGAAATGTATCCAAGATGTGTATCCAAGTCCTTTTGCTGTCATAAGCATACCAAAACCATAAGCAGCCATTTAAAGTCCCTGAGGTGTTACATAGATAATATCGGCAGCTGTGAAGATAACGTTAAGGGCATCCGAGATACAATCTTGATTTCCACTAGCCCTCACCTATCAGAGGTTGTAAAGACAATTCCGTGCGACAGTTCTAAAAGTCATACGCACAGCCCACGCCACACAATTTTTTAATGCAAATCATACGACAGCTGAGCATTTTGAAAACAATGTATTATTCATGTCTCGTATATTTATATCAGGTTTCGGTTTGTCCAGCCACCATCTCATTTATCGACGTGTGTGGACGCGGCGTGAATGTATATGCTCTGCTTTTGACCATAATCTGTGATCGCAGGAGGCGATTTGTCATTAGTGATTTAAGTGGCGATTGGAATCGAGTACATATGTATATACGTGGCATTTGGAGACGTTACTGTGAATTGATGAGTTAATTTGTAGGTTATTTGAGAACGATGGTTTAGTAATGGTTGGGAATACGTTTATTTATATGTGGAGTGTCTTTGGATGTACGGGGGCCTGGTTGGGTGGCATTGGAACGATAAATTTCCTCTTAATAGACTGCGACGTGGCTGTGTCTGTGACGATGGTAACGAATCACCATCCTACTCTTGGCACTCGATTTTATTTAAGTACTTCAGTTAAATGCCTTCATGATCGAGCAAAACCGAGTGAAATCGTGCCCAACAGGAGCTTTAAACACCAAAAAGACAAGATGTCAATCGTAATCGTAAACGAGTTGAAATCGTTGAAGTGTAAAGAAAAGGGCAGCTGTACTAAACAGTTGTAGAAGTTGCAGTGGTGAGCAGGCAAGATAGTGACTAGTAATCTGTTAAGGATTTTATGTCATGAGTCGTCTACAACTGTAGGCTTCTCCAACAAAGTGATGTTAATTAAGATCGTTGGCCACTTTTTTCGGCAAAGATGCCAACTAATGGCAGATAGTCACCAAAAATATCATAATAAATATAATAGTAAATTATACTATAGTTTTGGAATTCATTCACCCTAACTACGTCTACATACATACGTGTTGTGGGTAGCAAGACATCACAAGCTACGCGACAACAAACACTTGGACGTTCACAAATGTTTGTCTCGACGAAAATCGTCCAGGGGCTTGTTGGGAGCAAACTGGGACTGCAAATTGATTTTGTTACAAGTATTTACTATTACCATTGATGTTTGGAGCCGGAGCGTGTTTCTAAACTAACGTGATACATAAAATTACGATTTAGTATATATGTATACCTTGTATTGCCTACAAATGCAAAATAGATGAGCTACAAATACAATATAATTCTTTTCTGTATGATGTGTTTCATTTACGTAAGTAGACATTTATTTAAATTTAATAATAGTTCAAGTACAAATAAAATTATAATATTTTCTGTATGTTGTGCTTTCTATACGAGACATTTAGAGTTAATTAATAGGTATGGCTTGTCCGAGAATCTCTCGTTATAACGTAAATAAAGGTATAGCATTGCCAATAGATACGTGTATTGTTTAAGACACTATTTCCTTCTATGATCAAACATAAACATTATTTTATAGAACTGAACATGTTTTATTTTCTTTTGCGGTGCCTAAAAATATTAAGTTAGGCATCAGAAGAAACCCAATGAAATTAATGACAGTAGATTTAAATTCAAAGGAATAATGATTCAATGGCATAAAGAATCGAAACCCCAAATAACGATTTCTTCAAAAGATCGCCGATAACATGCCCATACATAACAAGGTAAATAAAATTGTTATAAAAGTAAAAAAGCGAGGGACCAGCGATGTGTTGCCAAACGTGTTTAATGAAATATTTATGAATATATTATAAATAATTCATCGGTGAATTTAAATTTGTATGTTTGTTGACACTAAATTCAGTTTTATGGCGTTTTGAATGAATTTAAAATGTGTGTCTTAGGGTTGCCAGATATTTAAGTTTACTGATTTGTATAACGTAAAATGTCGTCAAGTTAGTTTCTGGCGACGAGGTTAAAAGTCAGATTCAGAACTAGTGTGCATAAGCTGAGAACTGTGAGGGCCTCCATTCGATTGTTAAGTCAGTAATACCCATTTGTGTAAGTGATATGTTTTTTGAAAAATTTAATTCGCTACTATTGAATATCTTTAGTGCTGGTTGTTGGATGGGTTATGATATCGGCTAAAGACTCTTCCATCTGACCACTGCAACTACTGAAAATGAGGATCTATAAACATGCAAAGAATTAACACCAGGCACCGAGGTTTTCAGTCTTTAACCTGTAAATAATCAAAGTTATGTCGGCCATTTCCAAATTCCTTCACAATACTGTTACTTAGATGACCTAGCAACTGCTACTGCAGCAATCTTAACAAGCATTTTAACACGCCCTTCAAGACTCAGAAGTTAGAAGAACACCAAGTCCTTACTGGGAACCCTATCCCACAGTTTATGGTACGACACCGTGGAACAGATATAGATGTTTAATATTCAAATGGGTGCTTTTACTGGACTCACTTGTTTGGCACTGATCGTCCCGATACCACACACTTTACGGCGCAGATAACTTCCAATGTTCGATAGAGGAAAATATTCTACTAAATTACATTGTATGTTGTTTTCGTTTTTGTACTTGAGTTTGCACTTTCTAATGGTCGGTTTTGTTTGTTTTTAAGAGTTCTTCGATGTATTTGGAGTTTGAAGATGGGTGTGTGATGGTACACTATCATTTGAAACGTTTTTGTATAGTTGTTAGCATTTTGAGTGATGTATCATCACAGCGGAATAATTTTGCTGCAAATGCCACAAGAATAATGATAACTAAATTGAAACAAGGCTGTAGGATGTTAGAGTTTGATGTGATATAAAAGGGCAGCATGTTTTATAAAACGATGGAGTTAAACTAAAACAAAACTAAATTTTCCAGTACCGTTGGATAAATTAGGCATCCTTACTCAATTCCCTCACGGACAAACACATTTAATCCTGAAACTGTAATAAACTGAACAAGAGGAATTAAATGAGACATTAAAAACACTTTATCAAGAATATTCCCGAAACGAACATCTTCAAAGAAACCACCTGCTACCGAAACTTAAAACCGGGTGATTACGATAAATCATTAGACATTACCCGGGTGTCTTGCGACAAATTGTGCCGGCCGGAGTGGAGGGGGGTACTAAGGGGGTGGAAGTATACCCGGGTATAACCGGGTGATAATTTATGCAGTAATTAAACGCGTTATTGCTTCACCGTGACGGCTGCATCGAGTCTGCAAACATCGACGCTACAACGTCTTAATACGGCTTTGGTATTTTGCATGATTTAAACTATGTGCAGACTTAATGGGAGTTAGCGCTAAAATTGTGTGGAACAGTGCAAGAATGTTGCAGTGAATTTATCGATTTAAATTTCCGACGGTGTTAATGCACTATACAATCATTGTCATAACCTTTTTGTGCTGTTAGTAAACCGTCGCTTTTGAATTTCTTCACGACTTGGATCGTAGATCCATTGCCGGCCTCTTACAATGGGGAGGGAAAGGTATAGGAAAATGAAAGGAGCTGCAAAGAGATATTTGGCTTCCGCCAAACTCTCCCAAAAAAACGCGATAGTAAAGCTATCGCTTCACGTCGCTTTTCTTTGAGACCACCCCGACCAAGCCAGCTACTCGCTACATACTTATTAGTGTGCTTTAGGGTATCTACTACTGTATACACGATGTAAAATCCCACGTAAATGTTTCGCGGTTAGTATACAAGGGAACGGATTATAAATATTACCTACTCACAACTACGTCCCATTTTATTACACCACAATATTTTACAAGCACTTTAGCATATTTGTCAATACAAAATAAAGCTGTGCCAACAAAATAGTCATCGATAAATATTTACAATCCCCAAATATAATCCTACCACAACTATCCCATTATTCACGTATTAAAATCGAATATCAACCAAATTAATACTTTAACAATTTGTGACCGCTGTCGAATCGCTATTTGAATAAACACCTTTACTCCGCAATAACAATTATTTACAAAACGACCATCATAATTCATTCACTTTCACGTTTATTAATCGCGTCTCGTACAAACCTGCTACAATCCGACCAGTGTAAGTTGAATCACCCTAAGTGCCAAACAGTAGGATATTACGCAGCCCGGGTGGTTACAACTTGATGGTGGCGAGAAGGAATGTTGATCGCGCAAACAAATGAAGCTTAATGAATGGTGACAATACGAAATACGCAATCTGTGGATTTAAAAACCGTGTTCGCGAGGACCCCATCACACAGTGTTCAGTGTTGTTGCCTGTTCATGTATTTAATACGGGTCTTTGTGTGGATATAATGCAGTCATTTTGATACACAATAGAAGGGAAATACAATTTTATTGAATCCATAACCCAAGCGATGTACATCATTTGGGTTAAGTAATTAATTGTACGGCAGCTTTCAAGGAGGAAAATCTAGGGTTGCTCTTTTCAAATCCAGTTTACGCCACAGCTAATTGAATCATTTACAATTTATAATTTATGTTTCATAAACAAATGTGATAATTATTAAATTGTTTAATACTTTTACGTGCTGAAATAACATATTAGATTCTTAAATATTCAACCTTAAAAATGAAGCTCACAACCTTCGCTCCCTCGAGAGAAACATTAAACTTCTACTTTATGAGAACTGTCATCGGTGTTGCAACATGAAATATTTTATGATCCATTAAAAATTAGACAGTGAAATAAAGCTGAAAGCATAAATGGCTTTTGTTCAATATAAAACATTTGGCAATACAAGAATAAGAGTTATTGGTACATAAAGTGTGACATGTGTGGGCGTCTAACATGGAATTCAAACATGGCGAGAAGTGTGCAGTGATATGGAAATGAGACGCCAGTGTTGCCAGCTATGTGTCATAATATTACCAGCTTGCAGTATGAATAAGTTTTTGGAGTAGCAATTGCTGAATTTTGTTTAGATATGGACTGTTATATTTACATACTGGCGCGACAAAGTTTGAAATAGCATTAATCGCTAGACGATGTTATGCCGGCCTGACAAAGCCGGATGAATACTTGCTGATACTGTAATTGCATATTGTAGCGTGAGTCAATGTGGTTTTATATGCTGTGTACCCAGGTCATCAAGCCAATTATAGAATTATTTAACATACCTAATTGAACCAGCTCTAATCTATGTTGCCTAATTCTCTTTTTAGTAATTACTAGTGTTATACAAAATGATCCCGTACAATATTTTGTTTCGTAAATGACTGGCTCAGGCTCTGCTTTGGTTATCAATCAATGAAAATCTAATTATTAACAAATAATACCACTGCTTAAGAAGAAATCAATAAAGAAACTTACAGTGAATTCAAACCGATGTTAGTCGGTTAGATTATGATTTAGTAAATTCCTTAACGATGCAAACACTGCCCCAGTTTATAATTACAACGACCGCATATAGGCAGCTACTTCAACAAGATCTCGCAACAAAACCACGTTCCATTTATATGATAATGGAGCCATAAAGCCAACAATAACTAATGTTTGCGAAAGCGCCGGTTCACTGGTTAGTTTTACGATTGGTTTTAATTTAAAACACGGGAGACCGCGGAGGTTTTATTGAAACTTCGCCGGTGGCATCTTCTGATGTTTGTTTGTCTGTTGGGTGTCCCTTGATTCAAGTTCTCACTGTACCGGGACGGAGACGTGACGGTTCAGATTTTTTAGCTATAAAGTAAGGCATAATTTGGACACATAGACTGTAAGTATTAATAAGATATTTTTAAATGTTGATTGGGACATTTATATTTTGGTTAAATATAGATTTTGATGCATTACAAATTATTGAAGAAAGGGTAAGGTAACCGGGCTTCAATGCTCAAGTTTCAATTCTTCGCGTGCCGTTATTGGTCGCGATTATCAGGAATTGCAATGGTGGGTGTGTGGACCGGATAGTTTCTAATGCAATCTATATTTTATTCCAATCTATTATAATATACTTAAGTGCTATTTTTGTTGTCATAAATCTGTCGTCAATTATACGCAGTTTCACAACACAAGATCCTTACAGGTTCCGTTCGTCCATTCCTATTAGATATGCAAATTGGTTGTGTTATGAAAATGAGCAGTTCTTGGATATCAGATAAACAGCGTTAATAAATCAAAATTAATTGGTGTTAACATATTTGAATTTTTTTACGAGGTTGCCTATTAGAATCACCCACATATCGCCATAATATTACAAGATCACATCTCAGAATGTGTTGATGGGTTATTGGTCCTAATCGGTGTCAAGTTATGTGCTAATAATTCGTTAAATAATTTATTATGTTTTTATATAAATTAAAAACAACTAGAGTTTCACAATCCGCAATAGTTTTCGCAGATATAGTATCACGGAAGTAAGAGCTATTACTCAATGAAATTACGCGTCATAAAATGTAGAGTTACCATCTCCAAGGAGCTCAAACCAAAGTCGTATAACCGTTGTAAAATAGTATTTGAATCCTAAGAGACAACACAAGAACCGTTGACTTAGCGGGCAGTGGCAGGACCACCTACGCCCGGTATAAAGTGGCGAGCTGTCAAACTGAGAAAAATAATGGCCCACGCAGCGCGGCCCTAACGACCCGATCGCATCGAGATCGAGTGGACGACGCCTGCAGCGCGAAACGCTACACTTACTCCGGTATTGAGATGCTTGTTATAAGCAATTGGAGACTTCTCTTGTGCCCATAATAATAACTTAAATTTAAAAATGCTTCTGTTTGGAGTTCAAGGTGGTTTGGGATGATGGCCTGGTGTTTAAAGGAATGATTAAAAACAAGAGAAATGTTGACTATTTGAATAAAAAAATACACTTACTCATTGTTTCAAAGTAAAAATAAAATCGTAATGAAGCCAGCATCCTTCGTCAAAAACAAAACGTTCATCAGCATAAAGTCGCAGTTAAAGTTAAAACAAAACAAAATAAGCATAAAATAAAGTAGCGCTCGCATTCTGCATGATTGGGAATCCGGCGCAATTGATTTGCTATCGATTGTTCGTTGGAAGGGGACATTTAGTTCGCTTCGTGACAGATTGAATCGATTAGAGCGGACTCGTGCGCTCTCCATTGCAATAATTGGAACGAAAACGTCAGCGCCAATATCTGTACGCTGTTCTATACTGGGCGCTTAGCGTTCAAACATGTTTGTATGTTGCGTGCTGTGTAAATATGCATGAAGAATTAAGCTATTTTCGCAAGCAAAATATTTAAATAATATTAGCATATACAATATCTATAAATATATTATGAATTGGTCAAAGCAATTTATTGTTCCAATAATAGCAATAGGAAATCTAATTAACATTTTTATTAGATACGATTCTTTTAACTTCGCTTTATTTTGATATAATAAGGATTTTTCTTTCTTTTTGTTAGGTGAAAGCGAAGACACGTGTTCATAATTCCTTGGATAAACACGGAGCCCACCATAGATTATAAATCAAGGAATTCATTTGAGTGAATGTAAGGTATTTCGAGTCGCGAGCTTACATTAGTGTGAGCAAGACGCGCGTGGTAGTTTTTTTGTTCCCGAAGTACATGCTCGTTAAGCCGGCTTGTGTCGGGCGCCGGTCGTTTTGCCACTCTCGCGTCACAATCGAACCATCTTCTCATTACGTGCGAGATTGATGGCGGACACCGAAACAGTGGCCCTTGGTTTGGCGCCAAAAATAATGTCACATACGTTGACATTAGCGTCGTTTTGGCGCGAAGTTAATTTGTTTTATATTTTTAAGTGTTCGTCAGACACTTTAGCTGCTAATTTTATGATGTTTTAGAGTTAAAGATATTTCGTGTAAATTATTTGGGTCGTTTGTTTGTTGTTTTGTGTTTTGTTAATGTTCGTCGTAAAAACCTTTAAATACCCGACGTCGTGTTTCGCTTTGGATGTTATGTAGAAGAAGACTTATAAGGTAGATTATCTATCAAACAAGCTTCTATAAATACAATTAATTGATATACAATGAAAACAAATATTAACTATTTGTAATACCCATTATGACCAGTAGAAAATAAAAATTAAAACCAAAAAATTCCGAACGATTAATAACTTGTTCTACTAGTCACTGGGCAATAACATCTCCTCATAATGTTCATTCGAAGAAATAAAAACAGATAGGTTTATGGACAAAATAGCATCATAAACAGGTGTATCATGTGACATTGTGTTTGTTAACGTAATAAGCGGAGAAATGAAAACCTCTGGGAAACGTATAAAACTGACAGGATCGCTGGCCACAGACAAAAAAAAATACAACTTTACTTTTGCGTTTGATTTAAACAATGGCGTCTGCGTGGTGTAGCCAGGTGTTAGAAAAAAATAAAGATGGTAGTTTTTGAACCGCAGAGCTATGTTTGTGAGCTCGTTCGTAGAAGCGGTAGCGGCGATGTGAGATATTTGTACTGATAATATTAGCTCTGTGCATTTCCTTGAACCGTCCCGATTCTAGGAGTGTTGTTGGTGACATATTAATTACTAATAGACTGATATATCCCCTGCGACTGAAGATCAAATAATAATACTGTTGGTTGCAGCTCTCTCTTGCATGTCTAAATTTATAATTCACTAGGGGGAAATAATATTTATGTGCTCAGAAATTAACTCGTGTAAATAAAATGGAGCAAGAGATTTTTACTTAATGTGAACAGCGTCTTCAAGTTGATTATAATATGGTTGCTAATATTATAAATGCGAGAGTATTTTTTTTCACTCAGCAAGAGTTTGACACGATTTTGTATTTGGATTTATGGGTGAAGAGACACGTACAGGACTCATTTAAACAAAAAATACAAGTTTCTTATATGATGTATCTAAAAAGTAAACTAGGTAATCTTGGTTTTATAAATGCTCGTTTCCTATAGAATAGATTGTGTAGAATGTTTTTTTAGAACAACGGGACAATTCTGCTAGTAAAAGCTGGTATCCAGCATAAGAATGCTGAATGTGTCATGTTGATATCACGAACCTACAAGCCGTTAGGTGTCGATGCGGTACGATCGGAATGTGTTTAGTATTAAAATTCCCATCAGATTCGAAAAAAACTTGAGCGAAAAATTCTTGAATCAATAATGTATTTGGCGTCGGCTGTAAATCTGTCGGATACATTAAACACAGCGCGTCCGTCGCTCGTATATTATTGAACGTCTCAACATAAAAATCAACGTGTAAATTATATGCAAAATTTAAGGATCGAAATAGAAAATAACGTTGTAAATTTTAACGTGTCATCGTTTGAGAAACAACAGGGTGCTGCGGAGTGCGCTTACCGACATGTTTTTCACCGACACTCAATACTGTGGAAGGAGTCATCGGTAAAAGTGGAATTTTAATAGTATTTTTCAGTAATATTACCGGGAGAGCGCAATCTGGATACTAGCTTCGTTGTCATGCAACAATATAAGACTTATGATGTTTTTTGTTTACCGAATCTTTTCAATTCGATTATTAATTGTCTCGATAATAAAACATCGCTGCCCACTTTTCATTACATTCAGCAGTTGAGTCATAAAAGTTTCTTTCACAGAAAGTGTGGAGAATGTATCCATTAAAGAACCATCAAAAGACTTCCAAGTATTTCGTATTGCTGCAACGAAAAAAATCTTATCTAACCTTTTCACTCGCTATCGTGCGAAGAAATTGAATTGTAATGGCGGACACCCCAGCGTCGACAAAGGCGGAAACAATCCATCACAATTGGCAGGTAAAATGTTTACCCAAGGACAATTTGAGCTAAAAGCCCATGGCGAATTCCGTCATAAAGGGCGTCTGAGCGTGCCTTATCGCTGCGTTGAGTCCCGTGAAATTGACTTTGTCGCTGGTCATAAATCTTCGCGCCAAAACGACGAAAAAAACATGGCGGCCCACGAATGCGTTCCGTTTCACCCGACGGATGTTTACACAACAAGCGATGCGCTTGGAATGAGGCAATTTTTTTGCTAATTTCTTTAGACTGGCCCATTACAATTGTAAGATTTGCGCGATTTGTCCGGACGTCTCATTGTTCGAATTGTATGAATTTTGAAATGGAGTTGTCAAAACTTGGGACAAAATTCTTTGTTAGACAATTATTATTCGCCTTAATGTCCTTGAGTGGAGAGCAGGTTGAATTAGAGCTGAAGGACAATAGCTTGGGGCGAGGGGACCAGACGGATGAAACGTTATTAAATTAGCGTGAAATATTTGGCTACTTGCAATTGCAATCAAGATGTCTTGGTTTTGGATTGGTTTAGAATTTTTATCGTTAAAGCATTTCTAATATTTCTTGATCCTGTACTGTGTCAGCCCATATATGTCCCGCTGCGGGACACAAGCCACCTCTACAATCGAGAGCACGATTGAAAGTGGTTAGGCCGTATAGTCCACCACACTGGCCTAGTGTGGGTTGGCGGACTTACATACCATAGATATTTTTTAAATCGCTACGGTATGCAGGTTTCTTCACGATGTTTTACCTCACTGTTACAGTGCGTGGCAATTGACTATCCTGGGATTTGAAACCGCGACCACAGTGGACATGTTGACAGCTGCGTCTGGTCCGTTTACCAACAGGCCACCACGCACTTCTTTCTTGATAAATAAAAAATATTAAGTACTCATATTTTACACTACGTAAACATATTGTAAGTTTGCATGTCACAAACCAATTACGAGTACCCATATATTTTTTATATTAACAAATAACTCGTGATTGGATCAAGAAAGCTATTTTGCATGGAAGATTTACACCCGACCCCTGGCAGCGACATATGCCATTACGCGTAAAAATATGATGTTTTTTAGCTGAGCAATGAATGAATTAATATAGGCGGGAAGACGCCTCGCCATACCCTGGAATGGTGCCAATAAAGTAGTTTTAAGGCAAACTTTCTGCGAGTGCTCCCCCATAACTCTTCGCCCGGATGGCAATAAATGTCCGGGGCGCACTACCTAGCACTATCAATCCGGTTTTGCATCTTCTATCGAGTGTCTCCATCTAGCCGCCATGTTGTCGTGAGTGCGCGCCAAAAAGATAATGTTGCTGTACGGAAAAAAGATTTGAAAAAATATCTGGGTTGTCTGCTGCAAAAAATGAGTGCCGTATGGCGGGCGGTGGCTGTGTGGTCGGATTGTTTAACTTCATTATACAATAGGACGCGTTTTGGTTGACTTTTTCGTGGACTAGTTGTCATGGCGGTGACAATGCATCATCGTACGACATTCGGAGTAATGCTTCAGCGTCTGGGATAATTATGCTAGTGGAATTTCCCTTACAAGACGTATTTATGCAGCCAGTCTCATTTGGAAAACAATAGCAAAAATATGACAAGCTACGACTAAAATTTATTCACAAAATCAATGGCATAAATCCAGTGAGTCAAATTTGTCTTAAAATAAACGCGAGGGAAAGACAATTTAAAAACACAAAACCAAACTAAAACATCACAATACGTATCGGCGATGATTTATTTTAAGCAATGTTTACGTTACCAACCAACAGGACGTGACGTTTTTATCCTTTTATTAACAAACTTTGCCTTGCCGCACCTGAACCCTTATTCCAAAACCTTAGAGACTGATTCAAGCGAACCGACGTCATATAATACCTTGCTATGGGTTTTTGACAAAGTTATGTTTGCGGGCGGGGAGATTCTTGTGTGGTTGATGTATTGGTGAGTTTTGCGTGGTGGATGGCGGTGGTGTGTTGGTGGTGGCTGGTAGTAAGGTGTGGGCGGTACATAGGTGCGTGGGTACGGGAGCGGGCCCGCGTTTCACCTAGTTGTTTTATGACGCGCATACATTACGGGAGGTAGATATGTGGGTTTGATTAAATATTATAAATAGGTGTCTCTGCGTTTGGCTTGGGGGTGGTCAGGCTTCAAGATTAATTGTGGATCAAATTTTCCACCTTGCAAAAGTGGCCTTTTTCTACATGCAATTGTGATGAAACGGCGCAGAATAAAGATTATATTTATATCTTTGTCTTAGGACGACTATATTCATCATTGATATTAACCAAAGGACACCGCTGAACATAGGTCAGAAGATAGAATAAGTTACAAATGGTAGCTGGTTGCGGAAATAAAGTCGCAATCGCAAATTTTGAGATCGAAAAGTCTCTCGCAGTCCCTGATACCCACGACACAAGACTCGATCTTAGTGTGGGGTCAGAACTATGTATGTGACTGTTGGGTGTATTTATTTATTATTAAGAAAATTACTTTGGACTTCTCTGATGATACATCAATACTGACTAATAATTTTGAAATAACTACAGCCTGAAATATACATTAGTATTTCCATAACCCATAATGGTTATGAAATGAACATAAACTGAACTGTCATAGTTCTAACGCCCCTACTAATAAAAGCATGATTATTTTTTAACTAATCGTGGGAAAGGAAGCGTAGACAAAAACATTTAAAAACGTAATATATGAATGCCATGTGACAAAACTTGAACATAAAACGATTGTAATGGTAGTCGATAACCGTAGGTGGGCCTTTTCGAACAGGGTGGTACCACTCTCACAGAAACGCGACGGCTTTGTTGTTTCGTTCGATGAGTGAAATTGTCGGAAGCCCAGCGTCCCTCTGTGTGGTATATGAAGACCGCCAAACCGTACCAGGTATAGGACATAGAGAAGTCCCGTACTCGGCATTGTACGATTATGGACTGTATTAGTATACAGGTCTAAGGTCAGTAGATACAAAGTCTCTTTCCTTACATACTTTGACCTTCTCGTTGCCCCTCCATTTTCATAGGCCGGCATTATACTATGCAGATGCCGTTGATGTTCACAATAGTCACAGAGAATAGTCAATAGTCACTAACCATCAGGTAGACCTTTAGCTCGTTGATCAATGCAATAAAAAATAAATAAAAAAGGTGGGTGGTCGCTCGTTAAATATTTCTGAAACACGGAGTGGAGCATGTCGCTCCTCCCTACAAGAAATCATTGTCATCCTCGTATTAAACTTACCAATTTGTCCTGAGCATGACTAGATGCTTTTCGAGAACGTACCGTTTGTAAAGTTATGACGTGTAATTTCGAGGTGTGTGTAATTGTATGTCTTGAATGTTATTAATTATTGCTGTTTATTTACTGTGTTTACTCAACAGACACCGTAACTAGGAATTGTCTTTACGCTCACACTGAATTCAGAAAACGTTCGAAAGGGACAAAATTAGGTAACTAAAATTGGTTTTAAAACTGTATATGTTGATTGAATGAGCAAAAATAGTTTTAAAAAGCTAAGGCCATCCAACTACACAGCCTGGTGTTTAGTGTAACATTTAAAATGTTATTGGCACGCGGAGCCCGCATCCTGCGGCCACAGAATGTCGTCTGTTTGTTTTTGTTGTCAAAACGCATTCGTCATGCCGACCTCAACCCACCCTCGCCACTCTTATTTACTTTCAAACCATTTCCTTTTATTGATTTTAAATAAACTGTCACTCATGGAGTAAGTTGCTGTAGGATGTATTTTTAATGCTTATTTTTGGTTAAAAATTTTGTGTCTGAAAATACATACAGATGCATTGTGTGGTTATCTTTAGCAATGCTACGTAAATACTATTAATTTTGTTTCATATTTTGAAAGTGATCGAGTTTATCTCTGAAGAGAATAAAGTATTATATCCTTGGAAATTGTGTTTATCGAAATAATCGGAAATCGTGCCTGACGTAGGAATCAAATCCTCACGATTCAAGATTATTATTCATAAAATAAATATTGCTGATTATTCATGTTTACTTAATTAGAACAAACTATTTATCTTTATAGAAATAAAATTTGTTATATACAACTACTCTTTAAATTAATTAAGGTTTTAATATTACTTTGACGTGCGAACTATGGGGCATAGCCAGTATATAATTATAACCCTAAAACCGGTGACAAATACACCAGTTCGGAATGAGTCCAGTAAATCTATTAGATAACGAGCCGAGTCATAATTATTTACAACTAACATTGGGTTAAACAGGCGCAGTAAATTAGTCCGGTTATTAAGTTATAAAGTTATGTGATGGAATCGTCGAATAACGCGGGCTGTGCTGTGGGGGCGCGGTTGTACGAATCACTTACTGTCATTTCTCACTGGTTTTTGAAGTGAGATTTCGGTGAAATAGTAGTTAAAAGTAGATATTAAGGACGAAATTGTTTTTTGGTATTAAATTTTTATGCAATAATGGCACCAAGAGTCGTGGATATTACTTTGTCGGTGACGTATAAGTTGGAAATTGATTAGTGATAACATCGTTATAATTTTGAACGTGGAGTGTTTTTAGTATTAAGTAGTTTTTCAGTAATGGTGCTAGGGATTGAGAAGATTTTTTGTTTATAATAACGGGGCCCAAAAGTAATATCATCTTTTTTTTTATTTATTCAAGAAATTATACATTCCAATGGAGTACATCCGAAATATATTTTACGTCGATGATACCGGGGGTAAAGAAAGCTATACTGACATTAATATAAGTTGTTTGATGAGAGATACAATTTACGTTGCACTATATTTAATTAAGTCTTTTTTATTTTACATATAAATATCGTTTAAAAATATCTAAAGTATAATTTAGCTGGAAATAGCAACAACTAAATTTCCATAATACAATACACAAAAATAAAAACTGGATCAACAATTTGAATAACTTTAAAATAATAAATAATTAGCAAACAAATTTTAAATTCAAATTTAATAAAAAATAATATTACTCCAAACGAGATTCGAGAATGTTTGGTAGTGTGTCTGTGTGTTAGTTTTGCGTGTAATAATTTGTATGCAAATTAAAGTGTGGCACGCAGGTAGAACGAGGCGGCGAGGCAGTGTGCCTTGCCTCGACAAATCAAGCCTTGAGATTGTCTTTCAATTCATTTATTACTCCATTACAAAGGTAGAACTACAAACTATTATGTTATATACATGTCAATTATGTGTCTTATTTATAAGGTGAAGGTTAAGGTTGATTCATTCATGGTGTTAGAGGTTTTCTGAATGAACTATGGTCTATTATAGATGTGAGTAAAATATACCTTATGATTGTGGGTGGTTATTTTGGATACCGCACGTTCTAGATTTTAATGGAATTTGCTATGTATACTATAGTCTGTATAAAACCCAGAAAAATAGTGCTTATATTCTAGTACTTACAACACACAGCGTCTTGCTAAGTATTTGTCCAAATTCGTTTGACCTGCAAATAAAAAAATATCTACATAAGAGCCTTGTAATTATAGAACAACTTACTTAAAAAAACTAATACCGTTAAAACTATTTTAAGCCATTAATACTGCTATAATTTTGTCAAAAATCCACAAAACGTTGCTTCCTAATTAGTTTTAAAGTAGGCTAATATTTATGAAACCACACTTCTACATTTAATACTATTCTGAATTTATTATTATGGCCCGCATATAAATTCGACATTACATTACGCAAAGATGTTCGCCGTCATAAAACAAACGTGAAGTGATTAGTGACTTCCTAAGCGCATATTAATTTTGATTTTCACATCGGCGACCCGTGGATATAAGGCTTGTCGTACACAACGCTACCGAGGTCGATATTAATGTGCTATACTTCGTCGAGAACAAATATTGCGGGTACTCCTTACATATAAAATGAAGGCGCCATGAGTTGCCTAAATAAAGGCTCCGTCCAAGATTGGGTCACAATACTATAAATGTCAAAGCTTATAATAATGTTTCGCCATCTTGAAAATGTTCGCGATATAAGTAGCAACGATCTCGCCTGGTTGTGTACGACTTGCGTCGGCGACGAATGAACAAGTATCGGCGACATGTGGTTGTGTACGAATCTCCATTAGTATTGCTGACAGCCTTCGTGGTGCTGCTGGTTAGACACGGACTGTGAAATGACCGGCCGCTGCACTGTTTCCATACCCGTACTGAGACCAACACTAGTGCGATGCTCGGGTATTTGTTTTGAGTCTGTTTGTGACATCGAAAAGTCTTCCGTAGTCTGATACCCACGACACAAGACTTTATTTTAGTGTGAAACAAAACTATGCCTGTTGGGTGTATTTATTTATCCATTTTGACGGTCTTGCAAATGCTAAAATCGTCGGGTATCGGAGATTTCGGTAGCATAGTGTACGGAGAGCCTAATGTCATGCCTCCCCATTTTCCCCGCAGCAGATGGTACACAGTGGGACGCTATTTTTTTAAACCATAAATATCAATTCACACGGACGGACAAAAAAACATTTATATTTATTTAGGAGTGACAAACTTCGGTCGGGATACTTCCTTTTTTCGCGGAATAACTCTGGCAAGTTGAGGAGACTTGGGGACATTTTGTGTTTCAATTATTTAGCTCGGTAGGGATGGTTAATTTATTGAGCAACTGAATGAGATTTTATTGCTTGCGGAGTCAGTGTTTAAGGCAAGGCCTCACACAGTGTTGTGGAAGACCCGTGTCCGCCAATATAGATTTTTTTCTGGCGACGATTGTGTATGCTTGGTAATGGGGTATCATAACATAAATATTTTTTAATAATTATGTGAGTTTTAAATCTTTTACTTCTAATATTAAGACATCTTCACAATACACATATAAAGGCTCGTCACCTTGTACGATTCTGATATAAAATATATGTATGTGTATATTTATCGGTGGCGCACCGATGACGTAACGATGTTATAAATAAATAAATAAACTTAAAACATAAACTTAATTCATCTAAGTAATTTCGCGCTAACGAAACTATACGGCAACTACCTCTTATGTCCTCTTTTACATGTATGTTTTGACTTTGAAGTACAACATACATACATATACTAAGAAATCAAATGGCCGCATCCGTTACACGTATATCATCTGTCATTGATTTACATGCATTCGCCCTAATCCCTAAAGGACTAATCCTAAAGGCATAGTACAACAGAGCGATTACTTCAACACAGAAGATTAAATTCAACACAGAAGCGCCTGGAGCACGTTAATGTCCGAATATTGATAGGAATTTCAATATTACTGGCTCAGCCGTTAAAGTGGGCAAGTTTGAATTGCTCGCTAGTTAATTGGTTAAGTAATAACTTAGCGCTGGCGATTTAACCGGGCGACGCTGAACGATTAGTGCCAGTTAACTTAGTTCCAGTTAGGGGTGTAAGTCTTGCCGAGATGAGGATTATATGAATTGGGTTAAGTAATAAGTTGGAACTGCATTCGGTCGATAAGTTATAACTATTGTGATCCTACTATTGTAATATTATTAATTTGAAAGTGTGTGATGGTTGGCTGTTAGTTAACAATTAAAATTTATGAATGTTAGATATTAGTTTAGTTGATTTTTTTCAGATATGCACTATGTCTTGTATTAAAATTAGGGTCCTTTTTCCAGTAATTATTGTTTATTAAGTGGTACTATCGGTTGTTTAACATACAGAATTTTGACTGAACGTACTCGTATATGTTGGTGGTTATTGGTTTTCGTTTAGATAGTAAAATATTGAGAAACCCAATAACTACTAGTAGTATATTCACCCAGCAAGCTATCGTCAGATTAACCAGACTAGCATGGTAGTGGCGAAGCGAGAGAAAACCATTTTTCATCTATGGACGGCGCTCTGCTTACCATAGCTTTTCTATAACAAGTTAGATATTTGCATTACTCATGTCTTATAAACCACAAAAATTCGGAACAGCTATTCACGGAAATTCGCATGACTGTATGACCACAGTATGAAACACTAACAGCCCTAAATAAAATAAGTAACAGGAAATTAAATATATCCATGGCACAGTGTCAGCTAATCTCGGCGACCGGGTGTAGTGTCGGCGACATTCCGACACGAGATGTCTATGTCGCGGTAATCGCTGTAGATTAAACACTCGCCCGGCTGACACTTGATCACTAATAGTTTGCATTGCAATTCTATTGCCACTTGTGCGTATTTACATGCTGTTTTAATGTCCTGATGTTGATTTGTTGATGTAGTAATATGCTTTGCAAGGGCAAATGTAGGTGAGTTTGAACAAGGAAAAATTGTTAATGTATTGTTGTGTGTTGGTATAATCGTTGTTAACATGTAAGACAAATATATGTACTCTATCTATATAAATATATGCCAATTATTATAATAAAGTTAGTCTTTTACTCATTGGTGAGTTTCGCTTGTGTCCCAACATTCTGCGTACAGTTTGGTGATGGAGTTTCTTGTGTAGTTTCTTCTTAATGGTTGAAACGTGTTCCAATTTCAAAAGTGGTAGCATTATAAATTAACGCTACAAGAGAAATTGTAAAGGCTCTTTGACCAAAGAGTATTTTGATATCAAATACATTTTTATATAATTTCCCACACAACCTTAAATCTACCACATTAATCCAAAGCAGCAGATACAGGCATTCTTTGTTTTGTTTTTATTAATTTTGTGCGGACTAAAGACAAGCAGATATTACCAAGAGATTACCCGAGCGTCAGTGCTCGTTGTCAAAACTTTGCCTGCTGTTGATCTTGACTTCGGTTGCTGCAGCATAAGATCTCTGGATGGAATAGGTATACTAATATGGAATGACCTTTCAAATTATCTAACTATATCCAAATATATTAAATAGTGTATGTGCGGTATCGGCGAGGTGTCGTGCACAGAAGCATGACGTCAGCTAGTTATCGCGGGTCAGGCGCCGCCGCGGTCCGTCGCCTGCTGATAACTGATAGCTGGAACTATCATTATATACGGAAAATATGTTAACATGTCGAGGATAAGGTTTTGGAATTTATTTGTAGAAGTCGGCCACGATGGTGAGATCACCATTAAACCATCAAAAGCAAAAATCTCACAGATGTGCTTGATGGTTTTAGAGATTTGGTTTTAATCTTTATACGAAGACGTGGTAGAAAATGTGTAGAAGTTTGCTCTGCTACAGGATTCCAATGGCTATTCATATTAATTGTTAGATTAAACTAAGAATTTATAAAAAAAAGTTGCTGTGATCGTTAAGTCTATTTAAATCAAATTATCATTTTAAGTTGTTGCTAGTTTATAACAAAGTTTAACCAATACAAGTTGATGTAAAATAGGTATTTTGAATTTATGTTGATGAATGTAATGTAAAATGATCATATCAACTTACTAAACTAATAAAATGATATAACATGTGACAGCAATAAAATTATACTGTCTAATAAGTTCAGGTGTGGTTGAACTATGGTCCATAAATAATAATGTTATGACGCTGACATGTCTCATGTGAAAGCTAATTTTCAACGTTCAAAATATTTTTGAGTTTATCAAACATAACTACTGGAATGTAAGTTAAGACGTATTTTATACTTTAGTAAAAAAAGTCACTTTAAAAGGCCACCGTTTAGTTTTCTTTGTGATTTTGTAAACTTCAAAGAATCCTAAAATGTGTATGGAAAACAGAATATAACCGAATAGTAGTTTTACTTTTAGATTCCGTGTTTATTGACCTGATATTTCAATACAAATACGACAGTATAAATAGAAGGGACAATGAACTTCTGTTCTGTTGTACGATAGTTGAATTGTTATTGCCATTTTTTACGTCATTTACATTGGCACTTGGCAAACGTTTTGTTTAAAAATTGCCATTTGCCAGGTAGATCAATTGGTTCACATTCCGTCGGTTTTTATTGGCCCAAATTGTTCTAGTTGTCGGTGAGCTGTCATTATGCGCGTTGCTAATTTCGTTTATAGATTTAACCTTGCAAATATTTGGACCAGTATTCCAACAATTTGTCATTATTTGAGGACAAACAATGCGTTTTATTTCATAGTCTTAGTGTACCTGGCCGTTTTTAGTTTTCTTTTTTCTGCAAACTCAGTTTTCTGCAAAGTCGACATATTATGTTTTTTCTGTTTGAGGCAGAATGATAACACTTATAATTTTGCTTCTAGTTACTAGCAAATAGCAGGATGTTAATACATTAGGGAAGTCATTTAATCACGAGCTATCCATGTTCTTGTAAATAAAATATTCACGTATAATGGAGTGTTCGAAATGTCAATCGAAACTAGAACTTCAAATTATTTAGTTTTATATGCACTGACGATTCAAGGACACCAAATATTCTTTTTATTAGATTCATTTTCTGTATAATGGATGCTATATAATGCAAATGTTCATCACGATTTTTATAGGGAATACTGAAAATTGAGCGAAGTGGTGGTTGAAAGTGGACTCAGACGGTAAGTAAACCAAATAATAACATAAAAATTATGGTAAAAGACAAATGTTACCTTTGCAGTATCATTGTTTACGTTTTTTCTGTTTATTGCATCTAAACAATTCCATCAAAGCAGCTGATCACAAACCAGTACTCAAACCCAAGACTGAACTCAAGAAAGCAATAACCCGCACTAACAGTCGACAATCATCTTAAGATTTTAATACGAATTAGCGGCGTTTTAATTAAAAATGTTGACGCGAGGCAATTTGGCGTCGCGTCGGTCGGCGGGCGGTGGCTCCAGGTTCCACGCCGGTAATTAGACGCCACGTAAGGTGCTCATTGCTCGTTAATACCGCCATTAATTGAGCCCCAGCATATGCCAAGGTTTTAATGAGCTCTATGTGTAGCTGCTATTGACTCTGCCTACCCCGCGACGTGTCAATCGCGCGTCTGGAAACTATTTTGAATTTGTAACCCTCGTAAAGGTTGATAATTAGCAGATTGACGGGTTTTAAGTATGTATGCCTTATGTACATGATTGTGAGCGTCAATTGATAAATAAGTGTGTATTTACAGCCTTCAAATACCTTTGCTATTTGTCTATCGGAATAGTAAATAAGATCTTGTATATGCAATTCCAGACTACATTTTTTGTTGCGTCGGTATCTACTCGTCATCCTTGCTAATTAATTCTTCACATTAGTTCCCTATCTATTTAAATCATGTTGAATCCAGAAATGAATTTAGTATTACGATTCACAGCTCATAATTCTACGAGTGTTGGCGACATGCCGATATTAATTGCACCCACATACAGGGTTCATGTCTGCAGTTCGCACCCCACAAATTGTTGAATTACGTTCAATAGTATTAATAGTATATTATTACTGGATATTTTGAACTCGAGAGGATAATATGAGTTTATTCGCTTTTTTTTTCGTTTGAAAACACTGACTTGAATATAATTAAAATTTGGATATTTTTTTCAGTACCTAATTTCAAAGTGTTTTGATTGATTTATAAGCATGGCTATACTGTTGCAGTTGTAGTTACTCATTACTTTTGTTAACAATTTCACATTTTAACATTTTTTATACCAGAAAACAAAATTTTTCAACTAGGAGCTTTATTTGAGATACCCTATAATTTGATTTTTACCACCCAGAAACGGAATTGTTATCTAGATTACCACAGACAGTCTTCGGAATATATTTTTCAGATGACATACAGCCGTAACTAGTTAACCTAATCAGCGATGCATATTTACCCACAGATAACCAGTTTTTAATCAGCCAGCGTCTCACATCTTCGTTAAGAGGATTTATGAAGTTCGGAAAGGCAGCTAGTTATTAATAAACAAAGCGCAAGACGGACGCGCAGTCAGATGTTATCGCATGATATATGGCGAGTAGCGACGTACGGACAAATGTTTCTTTATATGAAAAAAACAAAACGCGACACCATGTGACTTTTGTTAATGGTTGCTGAGTATTGGATGTTGTACATTGCGGGGTTATTGTGGGAACATTATTTTTGTTTCTTTTTATATCTTTCATTATATGTTTTACGTGGCGTAGTTATTTACGCATTTGCGTTGGTTGCACAGTTGTGTCACAATTTTTGAGAAAATTAAAATTTCTGATACTAATTAACGTAGGCTAGCATTTTTAAATTAACAACGATCATTTATTGTACTCTTTCAGAAATGGAGTGATCAGTTGATTCAACATTTTATGTGAAATCAATAAGAGAAAGAAACTTTATTTTAAAACGTCAACAAAATATGGAACAAAGGAAAAATATAATAACAATAATGTTTTGTGAATTATAGTTTCGAAAAGACCTGTTTCATAGAATGGTTAATAAGGTTCTTGGTCAGTGAAAGTATTAAACTTATAACACTAGCTAACACTTGACAACCACTCACATCTTATTAGATTCCAACCACGCAATGTACGTCAAACTCATAAAAAGTGTCGTACAGACTCTATAATTTCGTAGTAACCCAACACCACAATGTTGAATATGGGAACCGATCTGGTGATACCAACACCAACTCATTCCCCGCTGGGTTTTTATACACACCACCTTTGACAATGTTTAATAGCTTTTCAAAATTGAATATTAACTCAATACAAATATGCGCCGACGCCTCCGACACTATTTGTTTCTTATTAATCATATTGAGTTATTGGATGTGTTGTTTTAGTGGCCAGTGGGAGTATTAATGCTGTGTATAGGATCGGTTTAATTCAATGTTAATGCTTTGTGGTATTTATTGAGGAAAAAAAAAGCATTTAACATTACGTTAGTGTAAAACAGTCTTTACTTTTTAGAAGAAATAGTTAGTTGAAAAGTATAATGTGGGTAATTATGTACTTGACCTCTCCGACTATTCCTTTAAACAAAAAGAGAATAGTAGGAGTGTGAGTACCTACGTCAAGATTTTAATATCAATTTTAATCATGTTATATAATAGATACTTATAGTTTTTTGTTATAATAATTTACTTTTTATAATTGTAATGAACTTAAGTTAATCCAGTTTAGTAATTAGCTTTCACCTTGATCGGTTATTAAATAGCTTTATCATAAGTCACCCAACTGGCAAAATAAAGAACTTTGTGACCAAATCAACTCGGCCTTAACGTTACCTCAAGCGTGTTAAATGCGATCTTTCATTGCCATTCAACCCCCGCCCTCACAAGTACCATATTTAATTTTGTCCGTTCTATTTAATAAACATTCTTTAAATTCAATTTAATCTGAATTTAAACGAGACTCGGCGTTGAGAAGACCGAGGCGGACGTTCATCTAAAAAGATTAATGGGGGTTAAGGAAAGGGATGGTAAATAAGGAAAAATCACGTCGTATTATCCGTGCTTACCCCGGAGCCGTGGCTGACATGAAAAAAATCTCGCCTCGCGTAGGGTGGCCAGCGGTTGTGGATGTCTGTCCGGGATATTTCATTAAGAAACTTGCTAGCAAAGTTACAAAACAAAAACAATATTTAAGTAAAAAAAATGTTCTGTATTTTATCTCAAAATAGACAAGTAACGAAGTCATAAGTTGGGCAACTGACCAGCGTAACATAAGTACCAGAACATATCACGTGATCTTCTGCTGACGTTAATCTAAACAATGCCTTAGTACAGCGTTAAAATATCTTCTTCTACCTGGCGTTATCACGGCCGATGCCAGGGTCCGCCTTCCGGCTAATTCTCCTCCATTTCGCGCGATCTTCGGCATCTCAATTGTAAGGCAATGAACCTCATACCTTCCTTAACGACACCCAGCCAGCGCTTCTTTGGTCCACCCCTTGGTCGAGGTCCGGGTATATTAAGGCTCAGGCACACATTGCCGACGTACTCCTGTGGTTTTCTTAGGACGTGACCATACCATTTCAAGCGACACTCTTGGACTTTATCTGCCACATCACGGACACCAAGACTGTCGTGGATGTGCTCGTTACGAATTCTGTCCAAACTCTTTAGAATATAACCTAACTTATTCTTGTTACCCATAATTACCCCTATTGTTGTTGTAATCTGAAGAAATTGTTGTGGATTGTGTAATTCTGTTTGTTGTTAATTTTACGTAATATTGTATCTGTTGTTTCCCAAATAAATAAAAAGAAAATAACTTCTAAACATAATAAAAAAACTAAGTCTCAGCCGACACATGTCCCGCCTCGTTGCATGGCCGCCCTACTCTAAACATAAAATAAAAAAACGTGAAGAGTTAATGAAAGGGGTTATTTTAATAACTCACTCATTAGCCAGAGAGGCGCATTGTGCGCGATGTTTTGCCGAATTACACCAGCTTAGATCATATTTATATAAGGGTCTTAATACGAGCGCATTAATGTATTACTTTAGATGTTATATCTCATATCGCTAAATCTTATAACGTTGGCTGGAATGGCTTATATGATTTGAATTTGAATATTCAAATTTATTTCTAGCATACGGAAAGTAAGTGGCTTAGGCATGTAAAATGGATGGTAATGAAAACATATAACATGTGAAGAATCGTATGGAATTGTGTGTAAGGGCAGAAGGCGTGAAGAAAGTTATTTTTCTCGCTTCCCGAATAATTCACATAGATTTTGTTTAAATCTGGTTCAATACTAGTTGCAGTTTAGTTATTTTACAGTTAAGGGTTTATTAATTTGAGCTTACCCCTTGAGCTTGATGGCGATAGGCTCGCCCCCTATCACATCGTGGGACGGAATATACAAGGCGAAACGTGGGTGTTCTGGTAGCACCTCTGCCTACCCCTTCTGGGAAAAAGGCGTGTGTTTATGTTTTATGTTAATTTCAGCTTACCATGTTCGTAGAAGCACTTTACAAGCTCTTGCTTGTGATATCAACACCTTTGGATGAAAACACATTTCAATATTTTATAATCATAAATAACAACTGGACATTGATTAACGGTCGCGTGCGCGTCGCAGAGACAGAAGCCCACGCGGTCGGCTGGACCACATCGGATTGTGTTCTGCGACTTTTTGTAGTGTTGTCTTGGCAATTTGTTATGATATATTTGATTCACGCCTAACGAAGTGCACTGTAGAGGCTGTCTTTAACTATTTTTATAACTTATTTGTAACAACTATGCTCACTACAACATCATAGAGCAGAACAATTGTCACGCGGTTCATATAGGGACAGAATTGTTAACATTAAAACATTAAACTTAAATACGACTGCTACGAGGCTGAACAAATACTTTTATAATATTAAATTAAAATCAAACATATTTTCTAATACAAACTAATTGAATCTTAGTACAAGCCGCTTCCAACAGGTCATGTTATGTAACTGTGTATTTTCTGAGGATAATTCCAACTCATACGTCTTAGTTATAGTAAGCAAAGGATTGAAGCTGAAATCAATAATCTCTGCGATTCAGAGCCAGAAATAGAGGAAATCGTCACAGCTCATTGTTTTGCTGAAAACGGAAGCTTTTTTTGGGTTTTCCGATCAAGTGAGCGTAGGGATTTCCATATGTAGATGTTGTTTTAGTAGACATCGGCAAAAAGCGTTCCCTTAAGGGCGAATTCATTTGACAGTCGATACTTCATGTGGGCTGTACTATGCCTACCAAGAAGTACATCGCAATTGTCATACAATCATAGAAAAAAAAATACAAAAAAGTGCCTTATGCACCCCAAGAGGTATTGTACATGCATTGTTTTTACAACCATCCCATACACGGGGATGTATGTAGAGGCATATTAGGCCCCAGTTGCTTTCTATAAGGATAAATAGCGACTATCTACTTTTATAAAGACCAAATACAACTTATTCTATGTATCTATGTAATACGCAGTCTCCATGATGAAAACTAGGTAATTTATGGATATTTAAGAGGCAATATTTAAACTCTTGTAACGCATCATACCTGAGTGCAATGGTAGGATCACATTATTGTCCATTTTATTGAATTAGTCGTCGCGCTTTCAAATTAATATTATCAAAATATCTTCAGACGCTGAAACTGCGGACCACAGTTCACTAAAACAATTTTCTCAACCGCACTTTGGAAGCATTGTGCTTTCAGCGACTTCAGGTAACCTTTAAAATATACTTGTGAATTTCAATATAAACTCAGGTTGCAATTGAGCAATGTGAGCCGCAGGTCGATGCATTGCGCGGCTTCGGAAACGAAGTATTTTCTACCTCCTTCCATATTTTATGGAGTACTAACGTGTAAAAGGCTTTAAAATATTGAAAGGTCGTATTTTACTTGATGTACAAGAAATGCATATTTAATTGTTTCGGGCTCATGAGTGTGTAGCCTAAAAATTGTGAAATTTGGATTCAATTTGAAAGAGAAACTAACTTTGTGTTTTTAACTCGCAGCAGTATTAATCACAAGATAAACAAATAGGCGAAGTGATTACAAGTAACTAGCCACTTCCTTTCATAGGAATGTAAGAGACTAAAAATGCGGGTAAAAGGTACTATCCATTGACATAACACTTCTAATTGGAGTAACCTTTAGAATCGTATCGATACATGTTTGCGTAGGTCCCATAGTATGGGCTGGCTAGTTTTGGTTCCCGAAAGTATCAGAACGGCCATAAGTGTCAAAACTTTCATGGTCTTAATTTCGTCGCTATATTTAATAGGGATTGCAAGTATCTGAAAGTCTTTGCATAAGTCCAACAGCCTCTGGCAACTCAAATCAGCCTCCTTCAAAGAACAGCACCTTTTAAAATACTAAGAAATCATAGAGAACCAGACAGCAAGGACACGTGACGCAAACCCCAAACTCTATGTATATGATGTCCGGGATTTCCGCGAGGGCACTTTCTAATTTATATTCAGTGATTCACGCCGGTCGCCGGTCGCCGCCGAACAGAGCGCAGACTATTCCTTTTCTGCTTTGCAAACGGATTACGATCCTTTTGTTAAAGTATGAACTGGGTTGGATAGATGTGTTGGTAATGCTAATTCATTTGGATTATGTGGACCCTGAATGGAGTTCAAGGGTAATATAGAAGGTAGGTACTAAGTATTGTATTGTATTGTATCAGCCCATATACGACCCACTGCAGGGCACGGCCCTCCTCTACAATCGAGAGTACGATTGAGAGTGGTTAGGCCATATAGTCCACCACGCTGGCCTAATGCGGGTTATCGGACTTTTACATACCATAGAAAATTATACAAATCGCTATGGTATGCAGGTTTCCTCACGATGTTTTCCTTCACCGTTATAGTGCGTGGTGATTGACTATTAAAACACACATGACTCCGAAAAGTCAGAGGTGTGCCCTGGGATTTGAACCCGCGACCACCGTGAACATGTAGGCAGCCGCGTCTGGTCCGTTTACCAACCGGCCACCACGCACTGTACTAAGTGCTGAGTCTCAACATTGCATGGCCAAAGCTTTGAGGTTATCCAAAAAGTGCTAGTTTGTGTCGTCGAGAATGTTGTGAGAGTGAATGGGATGGTCGTGGTTAATGATCTACGGGTGAAGGAGACTGTGTAGTAAGATGAAACCTTGCACCTGGATACAGCTGTGTAGAACGAATGAACTAATTTAATCCGATTTTGGTTTATCGAAAACCAAAATATTAATAAAGAACATGTATTTTAATTTTGATCGAAACAATGTAAAATATATTTAGTCTTAAAATAATTAAATCCTAATCGAGTGTGAGAACGTTCGTTTGTCGCCCGTCTAATTGAGTAAATTGGCTGATAACTTTCAACAGTAATAAACATAATTGACAAGACAAATATCCAAACCCAACACATAAACATCAAATTAGCACACGCGATGCAAACCCTCCCCTGGGGATTTTTTAATAGTTGGGCCTTTTCGACCCATCGCCCCTGTTTAGTCAGTTTATCTTCAATCTCTTGGGAAGTCGTAGTTTTATATTATACTTTATAGCTTAATTATAATTTTTTGACTATGACGGGTTAACATTAACCCTTTAATGCGGTGCGGTGACGCCCACATCCGCGTCCGCTCAACCCGCTCCCGCTTCCGCCTCACACGCGGCGTCGGTTTTACAATCCATTACGTTATTTATTGGTCGGTGACAGTCGCGCACCTTGTCAAACTGTTATTTATATCAATTCATTATAAGGCTGCGGTTATGGTGACATGAGCGATGGCCTGCTTGGTACAGAATTCGAGTGGCTTTATATCGGGTCGTGAAGAATTTATAAAGTAGTCTAGTATATTTGTGCCGGATAGTAGGAAATAATTGTCTGTCCGTTCTCGTTCTTGATGGCATTCCATTGATTATAAGAACTCCCAAATGATTACTTTGCCAAGATGGAAAAATATAGGTCGTTTATGAAGCCCAGAGCATACACACCTCTGCTTGAGTAAAGTTATCCGTGCATTCGTAGGTAATTTATCGTTATCTTTAACGGCGAAGGAAACCTTATATTTAAATATAATATATTTATTCCCCAAAATACATTCTAGAGTTATGTAAAGTCTTGCAAAGCTTACTAGGCCAGTATTATAGATTAACAATAAACTTTCTAAAAGTAGAAGCTCGTTTAGACAATTATATCGCGAACTGGGCGATGGCTGAGGGGTGGTTTTTGTCATAATAAGCAATAAAAGGGTTATTTGTAAGCGGCGCCTGCGGGGCGGCTCGTAAAAACCAAATCTAACGACTATTGTAGTTTCGCGTGTTTAGCCGACACTTCTATACTAGGCCTTTTGAATTGCACGCATATATTTTCCAAATTAAAATATCATGCTTCACGATTATGGCTGAAGTTATGAGCAATGGTCGCGAGGTGGGTAAAGTAATGTTTTCGTACTCTTCATTTGTTTTTGTTAATTAATCTTTGAAGTATTGGGAAAAAGTAAGCAACATCTAGGTTGAAAATGTAGCCATGTATATTTTGAGTTGTTACTTTGGTTTTGTACATGGATTGACTTCCGGGGAACCGTGAATTCTCACTGGTTAACAGAATCATACACTTTACTGTTCTATAATTATTTAAATTTTAAATATTGTTTTATATTTACGAGGCTTGACTATTAAAAACAATACAAAATCTATTAAACAATGTTATGAGAGAATACAAATCGCAACAATATTATTTCAAATATAATATAATAATAGTGAGACCCTCTATCCTATACACCATGTGCGCATCCCAATTGCGTCCCAAACCCAGTGGGCGTAGATCCCAATAAATACGTAATTAATAACAATAACACACAGACAGACGGACGGAGTAACTCAATCAGAGGCCCCTGCCCCCCGCACCCTGCCCTTAATCCGGCACTGGTGTCGCATTATGAGTTATGTCTGGGACAATGATAGGTGATTTTGCTGAATTATTTTTATTTTATTTCGTGAGTTTTGTGGCTTTGTCATAGCCGGCCGGCGGTAACGTTTAGTTGCAGACTAACGGCCTTATTCATAGACAAAATTAAAACCTATTTTACTTATCGAATGTTTTGTTTCTTCTCGTAAACTGAATTCTAAAGTCGTTTGAAAGGGACAATACATTCGATAATTAAAATTGATTTTAAATCTGTCTATTATTATGGCCGTAAATTTCATAGAATATTTTCCTATTTAGTTTAAGGAATTAAAATATGTAATTTCTAACACATGAATGAACAAATATAATTGGATCAAATGACTGGTTGCCACAACACAAATCCGACATGAACAGTCATCACTAGAGAACTTACTCGTAGCTATTGCTTTTCTTTGTGTTAATGAGATCGACAAAGCCGTAAGCCAACAACTATTCTGATGCCAAAACCAAACCTGTGGTCTCTCCATTTACCGCAAGTTTCTCGACCGCCGAGCCATATAGTCAAATTAGCTTTTGAAAGTAAATTGTAAATCTAATTACTGTATCATATACATTTAATTAAACATGAACCCGGATGTAGTCTATCTGTGACATTAGTGGTTTTCTATCTATATTACAATTGATAAAGGTCGTCTGTATGTCACGTATAGGTAATAAGTATATTATAAAAAAAGCTTAATGGTTAATGTATCATAAATTGTTGCGAGTAAGAAAGTTAAGCTAAGGCAAATGTAGTCCTGGTAAGAATAATATTTCTTTTACATATATAATATATAGTATATTATATATATTGTACGTTTCGCCAGTAGTGGGATTCATAATTGGATCAGGTAAATTTTGTTTAGCGGAAACTGAGTAGTGCCTAAACTAAGGACTGCCTCTGTGGCGTAGTTGTACTACGGTATGATTGCAAAGCTGAGGTCTCGGGTTCTAATCTCGGGTCAGGCAAAGTGATATTGGATTATTCTGTTCATTATCAGCCTGAAGTCAGGAATTTGTCCCAGGAAGTCCCACGATGTTTCGACATACAAGGCGAAATGTGGGTGTCCTGGTAGCACCTCTGCCTACCCCTTTTGGGAAAAAGGCGTGAGTTTATGTATGTGTGTAATACAAAGTAGTATCGAAGGTAGACGAAATAATAAAAGTAGCATGAGATCCTTGGTAGGAGACCGTTTCATGGATACTCAAGAAATGTTTTGAAAATACCTGCTTCCAGTAGTAGACAGGCTATGTCCATCCACCTAGGTGATAACCATAGCTCCTTTGCTCTAAGTGCAGAAATTCTAGTTTGAACCTATATAGGATCTATTATTAATTACTGGAAAACTAAGTAACATTAAAGTTGACAGAAATTCAAAGTGTATTGCGCTTTACGGGCTGAGCCACGAAACAATATTAGTTACAAATAATTATTTATCTACAGTCCCCTTATCGAAAGTAAACGACGTAGTCCATTAAAAATGTATAAATTTGGGTAATCCAGTTAAGTGGAGATTGTGAGGGTCTCGTCACGTAGGCAATGCCTTTGGGGTAAGAAGCTTCCGGAATGAGTCCAGGGATCACATATTTTGTGTCCTGGTGACTGTCCCGCCTTCACACCCGCCGCTGCCATTTTAGTAATATATGGTCTAAGCCAAGAGTTACAGATAGATAAATTAATAATAATCATAAAATAAATGACCGTCACACAAATAGTTCTGACCCCACATTAAGATGTAACTCTTGTGATGTGGAAATCAGTAACTAATAGATAATTTTCAGTTTCACATCGCCAAGAACCATAACAACATATACTTGTGGACGACACATACATTGTCTCATTTCCTGATGGAACCCGCAGTCTTTCGTGTTACAGACTGACCGCGTATAAATGTTGGAGGTTTATTAGTGAAAGGCAATCCTTTCCAGACGAATTAGAATAATTCTGTCATACCATCCTAAAATAATTGAGTTGAACATAAAACATCATGATAAAAACAATTAAGCACATTATTATTTATTTATAATAAGGTCTATTTTCTATAATACACAGCTCTGGTTAAATGTTAAAGTGTTAATGATAATGCATCAAGTTTAAAAACTGTTGTCAAAGTTGTTTTAATGTAGTATTGTTTTTAATAGAGTTTGTAGGTAAATCCTTTAAGATGAAGTTTTTAACATTCATATCCAATTTTATTAAATACGATTTACCCTATATGATAGAAATTGGAGTGAAAAAACTTACACCTAAATAAAACCTAGTCGCCACGTATAAAATTACCAAGGGACGCGATGTATTTTGTTTATAGTAAAAACGTAAAGTAAACTACGGGACGAGTTCCGTTTCCGCGCATTAAAATAAATGGGGCGTTGGTTTACACGTTAATTACTGTACATTACTCGACGCTGAAGAGTGTCGTGTTACCTTATTTCACCACAACTAATCACCCCAATACTCATTGTTAGCGCTACCGTGGATAATTTTAGGCTTTTGGCAGCCTCCGTGGCGCAGTGGGTTAGACGCCGGCTGTGAAACGAGAGGCCGCGGGTTCGATCCCGCACCAAAACAAATATTTGTGTAATCTTGTTATTGTATCCTTGCATTTTAATAATAAGTATTTTTGAGAAGAGTAGCAGATTTTTTATGACGTTGTTAATAGTTTTATATTAAGAATTGTAGATGGTGGCTATTTAGGCTCGTCAAACGTTACCGCGGTCGTCCCTCCACATTTAAATGGAATTTGCCTCATTTCAGAAAATCAACACACTGTTGACATGCAAGGAAGTTTATACAAAAACATCGAAGACAACAATGATCCTGTTTCCAATGATCTAGTTGACAAATTAACTACATTTATTTTCAGCAATGGACTTGCCCCCGCTAAGAAAGCTACTAAGCTTACGCCCAAATGAACTGCTGTTTCCACAGCTGTCAGTAATGCATGTAATGCGATACTGCCGAGCTAATGTGGCAGGGAAGGCGGGCCAAATTAAGATCGCTACTTAATGATTTCTTGTTAAAGCGAATTTTCATTTCAATTAAACTCTTTTACGAATTTTATCACGGTCTAGATTTATTTTAGAATTTTCTAAAAAAACTTTGAAACCTTTGACAGTTTTGAAAAGCTCGAAATATCGGGAAGTTAAAACATAAACCAACATTTTATAACCAAGCTTTACGCCTGAGGCAGTGCACCCTCCGTAGCTGCTATTCCGAAGTGGAGGACAGAGCGCGTGGCCTCGCATAACACGCCCATAACACCTCTAACGGTGTCCAAAGTCAGTTGTAAGTAATATGTCCCTATTTGTCCCCCCATGAACTGACATGGTTCAGAGCCGGACGAATACAGGGAAGGAAACGGGGCTCTTCTTGCCTTGAGGTAGGCCCGAAAGGGGCGCTTGACAGCTTTCCTCTTGACACAAAAATTCCTTTACGCCTACATCTCACAGAGGTAGGCAGAGACTTTGGATCTCTACTTTACTCGATTCTGGCCTACCATTTTCGTTTCATCCACTTTTATCAGTCTCATCGTGCATTTCGACCTGAGCGTTGTTTAGTGTGTCATTGGAAAAAAAAATGCAAATCATGATGAAATCCTTCAAATATTTTAATTCCCAGGTCGCTACTGTAAGGCAGTACGGCTTGCACCAATTACTGTTACCAAGTTGTAGAGAAATGTTATTGTGCGGTTTGAAATGTGTATTGTTTTTTTAAACGGTCGTGAGGTTTCTGTGGAAACGTTGCAGCCCTTTTTCAGTTCACGCTGCCGTTGATTTTCACCTTATAAACGTTTTCTTTTTAACTCTTTGTTGATGGTGGAAGTTTGTTTTGAGGGGATGTTTGATATGGTTCGAATTTTACAACAGTGGTACTGGTAAAACTAAATATATTCCTTAGGGCTTAGAGTATTTATAGTGTAGATGGAGCGCTGGTTCTTCATAGTGACAATGCCTAAAGCCACACCGTTTGGTGAGTGTCGCCATCGAAATAAGTCCATCAATGATTTATAAATATTTTTTTTTTGGATCCGGACATTGAAGAACTGAAGAGTCCTAGTAGTTTCTCACATACGCCGTATAATATGCCGTGTGACCATGGCGTGTAATTATTTTATTTACCCTTTAATATATCAAATTAATGAACACAACTTTACAAACCAAATCACCAACGAGACAAGTTGCATCATTAGCGAACGTTAAACTATACATTGTTTATTGAATAAAGTGTATACAATACAAACAAGAGTACACGTTCCACAACAGTCCAAACACGCAAACAATATGATTAACACAAAGCGTTGCATCGCATTCATATTCCCGCGCTAAACAACGCGTGCACAAAATGGCGTCGCATTGTCACAAAATGGAGGATTGTCACCGCGCACAAAGACCCCTGGCTGGATTCCAAGGACTTGAAAGCCCCAGTTTCGATGTGAATGTCGCCACTCACTGGGATGTAGGAGGCCCAATGCTTTTATTGGGAATATCTGCTGGTCGAGGAGCTTCAAGTTTGGGATGGCGCCAATAGGCCGCTTTTTAATTAGTATTGAACCTTCTGTGTTTAAAACTCTCAACGATACAAATGAAGATTGCGATGCTTAAAAAATATTTGCTATTTTTGATTTTGGAAGTTTATGAAAACATTTAATATTTAATGTTTGTTTTCAAATATGTCTTAACATTAATGCGCGGGGTATGGAAATAGAAATGAGCTGTCTAGAAATAGAGCAACTTTTTTTTCTATCAAATTATAATTTTTATTCAGCTCGTTTTATTTTAAATCCGTTCATCTAAGTTACAAGTCAGTGTTCATGAAACTAGCCAAAAATTTTAAAAACTTACTCCTAAAGATCAGTTAATCAAGTGAAAGTAGAGAACCATTAACAGTTTAAACTTTAGTTAAGTAGTACGCGATAACAGTTAAACTGCAGTTGGGCGGCAGTTCTACACTTATCGGCAAGTTTTAATAGTGTAGTAAACGTTACACTGACATTTTCGAACAGTTTATCGTGCGTGAAAATAGCGGGGTTTGGATGCTCTCCATTGAACCCTGTTAGTCTTCCGAGCGATTTGGTTTGAGGAAAACATTGGGACTTAAGGTGAGGGAAAAAAGTCAGGTTGTGATGGATAGGACGTTGCAGTCACCTGGCGGTGCAAATTAATCTTATAGTTTTACAAATTCAATAAGTTTCATATGTTTTACATTTGGTGACCGTTGTTAGAAGACTGTAAGAGGACCCTTCGAAGCGGAATCAAGGATAACATTAATTGCCACATTGAAGATAAATCTCATACTTTATTTTTCGATGTTTAGAACAAAAAAGATTGGATTTTGCAAGTCGCAGTATTGTATAGTGTCACGTAACACGTCACATTTTATCTAAATCTGTTTTCTATAGCTATGGTAAGCAGCTTGCATAGACTTTTGACACTGAGATTATTATTACAAGCCTCTATAAGACATCTTTTGGCCTCCATTGGCCGTTGACAGCCTCCGTGGCGTAGTTGGTTAGACGCCGATTGTGAAACGAGAGGCCGCGGGTTCGATACGCGCACCGACACAAACGTTTGTGTGGCCCACAAATATTTCTGTCGGGTCTAGGTGTTTGTGAGACCGAAAAGTCTCTCGTAGCTTCCGATACTTACAACACAAGACTCGATCTTAGTGTGGGGTCAGGACTATATATGTGACTGTTGGGTGTATTTATTTATTATTATTATGTTGGTATCATTTATCAGATGGAACATGTGAACAATACAATTCTAACTCCAACAAACATACCCATATCAAGCATCCAAATCACGTTATTACCTCTAAAATCACCATATATTACAGTCGATACAGCCTACTCAAAATGTAAATGTCACAGGCGGCCATATTGGCACATAACCTCAAAGCCCGCGTTGTTCGCGTCATTATCGATTCAGTTGCGATACGAGCAGATTCTAATCTCGGTATATAATCGGCTTTGTGGATATTGTCAGAAATGTAATCTTGTCTCCACTTATTAACGTGACTTTGGGCTTCATACCTTTGGGCGTAGGTGTAACCCTTGGCTTAGTGGCTTTCAATTCCATGGGGAATATCTTTTCGATCGCTGTTTAGAATTAGGCCGGTTTGCTTATTGTGAATCGGTTAGATGTGCTTTGTATCGATATGCAGCAAAAAGGTTATTTTTATTCGCCTTTCAATGCGCATACGTCACCCTACACATTTTTTAATGTGTTTAGTTATTTAAACCCAAGTGTGAGCATTTGAAAGTGCCTGGGGCCTGTTGGCTGCCAACGTGCCGTGCGTGGTCGAGGGTTCAAATCCCAGGGTGCACCTCTGTCTTTTCGGAGTCATGTGTGTATAGATAGTCAATCACTACGCACTATAACGGTGAAGGAAAACATCGTGAGGAAACTTACATACCATGGCGATTTGCAAGAATTTCGATGGTATGTAAAGTGGTATGTAAAGTGTAATGTAAAGTACTCTCGAATCTCCATTGTAGAGGGGGCTCGTGCCCTGCAGTGGGACGTATCTGGGCCCGTACAGTACATTACAGTAAGCATTTGTATATGTGAAAGTGTACAAACGCAATCATGATACAAAAGTAACGCCACTATAGTTACATTAAAATTAATTACTAATTTAGCTAATTTCTAAAGAACTGCTGATTGTGAGTAAAATTAGTCGTCGTAAGGTCGCATTAAAGGGTCCATTGAAATAAAGAAAGCTGGCGAGTTAGCGAAAGGCGCAGATAAGTCGGCGGTGTTGATAACACGGCGTGATAGCGCTGCCGGCTGCCGCGCGACCCAGACTACTGCGCAGATAAGACATTTTAATTAGGATAGAATGAAATATTTAATAATATAACAATCATCCGGCACAGACGAGTGAATGTAGGGCACGGGTCGGCTCTATGATTGAAAGGGATTAGGGGTATGGTCTGCCACGCTGCCCTAGTGCTAGTTGGCAAAATCATTTATTTTTGAAATTCATAGGTTTACACCTACTTATCTGATGGTTGTGATTACCGCTGCAAATAAGTATTCTTGTACAATCCTTAGGTCGAACATTGGCGGCCTCTCAAAATGGAAGAAGGAAAGTCAAAAGTAACCAGTGATGTTCGACCACTTTTTTACCTTTTCTCAATTCTATATATCAGGTATATGAATATGATATTATTTAAACCAACTAAGACAAATTCCCAAATTTATATCCATCAAACACTACACAAAGTTTTTTATAATAGTTAAAATTCCACTGAAGCTTACTCTATGGCCGGCAAGTTGTTATCTGCGGCAGTGCATCGGGTCACAAGTCCTCGGGCCGCATTAAGATCGCTGATAAGGCTCCTTTCCTCACTGACCGACTGAACGTGCGAGATACGAGATTTGGCGGGGTTCTGCGCTGCCAGCTATAGGAATTTGTGTGTAGCGTTAATTTCGTGTTCTGATGTTGAATACGGAAGGTATTTTGGAGATGATATTGAAGATAATTACTTCTAAGGCTAAGGTTGAATTATATGCAATTTTCTTTTCTCGTTACAAATATCCAACTTTTATGTGGGGAGAAGGCGTGTTTTACATGTCGATAAATTAATTGCTTGTTCATTTAACTATAACCGTCTCCCGGAATTTAAAAGAAATAATGGAGTAGATTGAAGAATACTGTTACCCTACGTCACTGAATGAATACAGCCCATCCACAAAATATATTTTAATAAATAAATAAATACACTCAACAGTCACATACACATAGTCCTGATCCCGCAGTAAGATCGAGTCTTGTGTCGTATCAGGAACTACGAGATACTTTTCGGTCTCACAATTACTCAGATACGAAACAAATACTTGTGGTCCACACAAACATTTGTCCGGTGCGGAGATCGAACCCGCGGCCTCTCGTTTCACAGCTGGCGTCCAACCAATTCCGTCACGGAGGCTGATAAAGTAATATTATTATTTATGCCGGAAAACTCTTCTGGAAAGTCACTGTATGTACTTAAAACATATTATGGTTGTTGGTAGTACATAATATGAAGTCTTAGATGGCGAATATCTTACAAATATAATGATCACCGAACAAAGACTTCTGACTCAAAAAGTTTTCAAATTGTTTCCTCTGCTCAAGCTTGTACAACAACTTTAAGTATAAGGTGTCATTTTATTATTCAAATTTGCATTTGTATGTGTAAACAAACTCGGCGGGACGTCCGACATTTCTGCATAAGTTCTTGATAAATCGACTGTCGTTTTATTGCCCTAAAAAGTTTGAGGTAAATATTTAATGGGGCGGATTGAGCATTTGGTTAATTTTATACTCGTATCTTGTTTTAGTCATTCTTACCGAGAATTATGCAAACTTATTTTCAATGTAAAATCAAGGATGTGATTTTAATTCCGTCGATTCAATCCACACTATTATTTGTGTGATCAAAAAATTTGTAACTTTTTGTCTAGATGTTAGTTTTAAAACTTTCTCGGCGTTTTATACTGAGTTTTGTTTACCCAGACATCTGCGATTATTTTATACATAACGCTGGCGTATTTTCTACGCAAACAAACCTAATAATCAACGGAGAGGTCATGACCCCATATTAGTTACTTAATTGAGTGCCTGCACTACAGACATCTCATAACGCATTGATAACTAATGTCCGAGATGCATTCTTTTACATTGTAACACTAATGACAACTATCAAATACGAGTATACGAGCACGACAGTTAACGGTATAATGTTGGTATTTAGGTACTAAATTGGATACAAGCTTTGAGGAACATGAGGAATTCCCGGAATTCTACACAAGCATCGTATCTACAATAATCATTTAGATCTATTCTGTAATAGAAGCCCCATCCTGTTTTATAAGGATTTCACCTGATGGTAAGTGATCACGACCCCTCACGAACATCCAAAACGCTTGGATCATTGATGTGTGGCCGGCCGATCGGGAGGGGAGCGGGATGGGTAGGTATCCGGCAGTCTCACTCACCGAACGAAACGCGACAGCAAAACTTTCGGTTCACGTCGTTCTCCTATGAGACAGTGGTACAACCCTGGACGAGCCTGCCCAGTCATGCTGAGTCATGGCTGACAACAGCGTGGCTCTACCACTTCCAATATGCTAATCCCATCAACGTTTCGACCTGAAACTTGTATTGTAATTCTTAGAGCAAATTCGTCATCGTTAGAGCATATGGTCAATTACACCTTAATAAGGGTACATTTAGTTGACAAAGTCAGCGTACATTGTACACAAAAGCACGATTTTATCAGCTAAACGGGAGCCAGGTAAGCAGCCATTCGCGACGCCCGGCCCGACGTTAATAAAATTAAACAGCGAGTAGTTTTTCGCGCCATTACATTTTATTTTTTAATTTCGCGCGCCATTCGGAAGCTAAGGAAAATATATCTTGGGAATTAGGGGCATTTAACACTTAATTTAGGAGACCTGTTTACGTAATGTGACGCTATTAGGCACAAAGTACCCCCATTTCTCAGTTTGATAACCTCTGTGACGCAGTTGGTTAAGAAACAGAGTGAGAAGTGAAGGCTACGGGTATGATCCTCGCACCGAGACAAATAATTATTTCGGGTCTGGGATTTGTAACGTGTGAGACCAATATTTTTTTAGGTTCAAGATTGTATTCATTTATTTAGTTCATGTCGGTATCATGAATGGCGTTGTCCGGACTAAAATTAAAATCAACACAGATATCACTGGTTTGAGTATTCCGTTTCGCTCCTAATAGAACTGCCCACTTGCTTACTGTTGCATATAAACATTTAATTTCTCAATGGAGGTTACAACTTGTTATTACAACAAAGTCGAAATAGATACGACCTTGTCTATAAACGTCTTTAATTCTAAAACACGAAGAATGCAGACATATCTAACAAGGTCTTAAATCGTATAATTCTGGTTTTGTATTTAAATTTCAAAGTCACATAGTTGTGTTATCGCGCCGTGAATCTTGCTCTTTAATCGGATTACAACTTGCAACTTCTTGCCGGTAATTGCAGTTGTGACGTGTGTCATTCGGAAATGCCGTGCCGGCATAAAAATGCTTTTAATATTGATTTTGCTCCTGTCATAATACAACTTTTTGTTTAAACGACTTAAGTTGGATATCTCTGTTTTTTTTTTAATAAATCCCCTTTTTTGTTTTGGTTATACAGTGTTTGAATTCGATTTTTTTTCAATAAGTAATTTTCATATTTATAAGTTACATGTACATTTTTATTTAACACAAACGTATAAATGTTGCTCGAGTTTTTCATCTCCCTACTGCATTGTAAATGCTTCCTGTGGAAACCGAACCCACGGTGTCTCGTTTTACACCCCTCGTTACCCAAGAAACCATTATGTACATTCTTAAGTAACATTTCAAAAGCAATTTAATGTCATTCAAAACACAATGGCATTAAGGTATTAAAGAGATCAAATGTAAAATCTTTGCTATTGTTAGTTCAGGTATAAAACTGTCAAATGTTATGACATGTGTTAACGCGTTGGCATTGTGCTTGTAGATTTGTGATGCGGGTTTTGTCCCCGTGATGTAGGTTCGACGCCTTTTGTGACCTTTCAATGATAAAATATTGTAAGACTTAATCTAGTTATTGTTAGAAAATTTAACCCAATCAGATTAGATTGCAGTTGATAACGTTTTATTTTGTAATAAATTTGCGTGGTTGAAACTGCACGTACGGACGTGGCACGTATTACAGTTATCTAAGACCAAACGGCAGACAAGTAAATTGAAATGGTAATAATTTGGCAACCAAAGTTAATCGTGTCGCACGGCGATAAATATTTGTCGCGAGTTGATAAATATGTTATTATCCTTTCTAAGCTGGAGGTGCAGTGTAGAATGCCTTGCAATGCCTATATGGTGGCCATTATCCGGATGGAAAAAATAACAACTGGGTGTTTACTCTATGATCCAAAACGATGTTTGAATGTTCGGACGTTCGTTGTCCGACGTCAGTTATAAGTTTTCCACTTCTAAAAATCAATTGAATTTTATCATTCACTCCCAACTTAGTCTACGGTTTTGACGTACGATAGAGGATTCGAGCATTTTGTGAAGTACCTGGGCACATTCGTACAGTTTTACGTGCGACGTTCGAACATTCGAACTTCGCTTCGGATCGTAGAGTAACCGGGAGTTACTCAGGGGTGATTGCTAAAGCAATGCTACTAAATACTAATACTAAAGCGGTACTAAAGCAATCAAGGGTGATTGCTTTCAATGAGCACCTAAAATGTTAATTACTTTCGTCTTTCATATATCCTTAGATAAATGTTTTTGTTCCTTGTTCTTTGTGTTAACCACATCCGGCTTAGTTTTTGCCTGAGATGTATCGTAGATAACAACTTAGCACGTCTGTGACATTCATATTTACCGATAAGCTACAACTCTACCTGGCCCGTCTACTCCATCCATATCAGCTGATAAGCCACATGTATAAGGTTCTACCTGGCCGGTTGGTAACGGACCGGACGCGGCTAAAAATTGCACCTTTCATCGTATATTAATAGCTTAATCAGTTGGTTAAGATTTGAGAAATGTACAACGAAAAATTAAATATCATAAAGTACATATTTTGTGAATCTAATTAAGATTTTTTCACTGCAAAAATGGAACAGTCTCTTGTTTTACAGCGTAATCTTAATTCGTCAGGCTGCAGAAATGAGGTGTACTTATGATATTAATAAGTAAAAAAATACATTCCTTATGTAACTATAACATATGAAATTGAAATCTAATAAACGCTGCATAATTTCCATTTGTTCAATATTCCGTTAGATTTTAGCTCCAAGTCTACGAGCTGCTATTGAATCACGATTTAGCACTAGATTTACTAGCTAAGTCTAGACTTGGAACTATCCCGTAATAGTTTCAATATTGCAGCAGTATGTCAAGTTAATGCACAACTTGACTAAACGATGTACTACTGACTTCTGACATTCATGTTTAATCGATCTATTAGGAAAGTGACTAGGTACTGTTAGAATGATCTTTGGTACAATTTATGGATAGAATTGGTGATGTTCTTGCTTATTTTGTCTATATATATGTAATTACTTCCAGCACATAATTATAATCACAACAGCTTTCTAGCATTCTCTTTTCACTCTCTCTCTCTTCAGCCACAGGAAACTCATTGCTGAACTGCTCCCTCATGAATCGCCACATAGACTTATTGGAAGCGGCCTGGAACCTTTTGATCCGGGAAAAAAGTCTCAAAACATACTCTACCCCATGTCATCTATTGTCAATCTCTCAAGTAATGTTGTTCACTCATATTTCATATTAGTGAAACGAATAAGAAAATATCTATAGACCATAAATTGCAGAGTTGTGCGTCGGTATCGGCGTGGTTATGGTGAACACAGCAGCGATTCCCATGGAAATGGCTTCAGGCGCGTCTTTATTGCAATATTCACGGCTCTGATGTACAATACCGTATATTATGCTGGTTATTCAGCTGGCAGACTTTTTGTGCATGGAACGTGGGTGAATTTTTTGGATATGGTTTGCTATGGTAGGCATACGACTATATCGTATTTTTTCCATAAATTACTCATGCTAATATATCAAAATCAGTAAAGAAAAATATCGGTAGGCCATATAAATGTTTATCAAATCACAGAAAGTTAAAAACGAATAACGGCGCCTAAACATCGTAGGTGCGTTCTCAGATTTTGAACGCTGGAGCGGAGGTGATGATCCTTTCACATTTCAAAGGAATGGGAGTGGTTAGAGATATTTTATAACAAGTAATATATAATAAAATCTTTCTATATCATAAATAAGCGTCAGTAAATACAAAAAATACGTAAATACAAGTTTTAATAATTTGGTAATGCTTTATAGGACAGAATTCTAAAGGCAACCACGCTTCCTAATACAAATATATTTTGTTACAAGTAAAGAATCTTGAGAGTTATCGGAAAATATTATTTGCGTGTATGTGAAAGAAAATTTAATAAGAAGATAAGTTATTTTCTTTATTACATGTTTGTTTATTCCGATCATAAAATTTATTACCGTCTAATATTTGTAGCTGCGAAAGGGATAACAATAAAACATATCAATCAGGGTCGATTGACTTTGGTGACCAAAATGGTGGCCATAAACCTATGGTAGTCAGAATGACCCTAGCCTAAGAAGGCCCTTTTATGAGAAGTAGGAATTGGAGAGGAAGAAGAGGGACGGTATTATTGAAGATATACAAGTTACAATCTCACTACTATGGGATACACGACAACAAAGTTGTCTCACAGACGCAGAAAAAAAATCTAGATGGAACGTCATATCAGTTTTCTGTGATATAGTGATTCCAGCATGATCGAGCAGTCCCATCACCAGTGCAGTCAAAAGTAACTATAACGTGTCGCTAATACTTAGATTTATATTGAAAATTAAAACAAAATATTGAAACAGAAACGCTACAATGCAGTGCAAAATATACGTACTATTATATTTAGCATCGATTCCCATTCAATTATTTATGGAGTTCCGATAAAAAATTGAGTTATATACCGGAATGCAAAGAAACAAAGTTATTTATGAATAAATTCAAACATCGCCATACTGACTATGACAGCGTTTGTCATTGTATTCAATATGAAATCGATTTACGTTTTGCAAATAAGGTCGCGTATTGGCAGCACTAGTTGTTTTTACTCTACATTTCATTAAAACACATATGTATAATGAAATGGTCTGTCTGTCACAGTATCAACATTGTAAGCCGCAATAAATATACTGCTAAACAGTTGTACGAAAGATTTCGGAAGGATTACAAGATTTTTTGTACTAGTACAACAAAATGTACCATATGACCTAACCCCTCTCAAACGTACTCTCGTAGAGGAGGCCCGTGTCCTGCAGTGGGACGTATATGGGCTTATACAGTACAGTAGTACAACAAAATGTTCACTATAAACGACATCGGTTGTAGTACATTGAACCCAAAACGCTAACATGCCTTTGTCACTATTATTACTAAATCTATATAAAAGAGGAAACAGGACTATAGTAATAAAATGTAATTGAGGTAATACGCGCATAAAGCAATTAACAACTGCGAAATATACTGTTTTCTTCCTCAAAGTTTATTAACCTTAAATTATTGATTAATCAATGGTGTAATAATTTAATATTATTGAATAATATAACACATCGTTAGAAAGTCTGTATACTGCAATGATTTGAAAGCATTTCTATGATATACATATAAAGTCAACGCTCACTAGGGCAGCGGGATAGAATGTAACATATCCCCTCTTAATCGTACTCTCAATTATCGTGGCCTGTGCCCTGCAGTGGGACGTATATGGGCTGGTACAGAATACAGTATTTTAGTTGGAAGAATGTACCTTTATATCAAAATATTTTTCGATCAAAACCGCGGCGGTGGTCAGTTAAGGCGGCTCGTATCGAATGCGTCGTTTATAGAGACATTAGCAAGTTGGGATGGCGCGGGGTAGCGCTTAGTGCTTATGCCTGATTAAGTTTTTGTCGTGTACTGGATGAGGCGGTGGAGAAACGGGCCCCTTAGGATGTAGGGCTGCCAGGTTATACGAATGGTGGTAAAGGATAAAGGATCGTTAGAGCTCTGTGAAATGGTTGGATCGTTGCACATCTATGTTTTATTTTCTAGATACCGCCTTTTTTAATTACTAACAGCGTGTAAGGACTGTGGTCTCGTGGTTCAATTCCTAAGCCGAGTAATCCACGTTGTGGAAGTCTAGGCGACTCATTTGAGGTTTTCTGTTTGGAAAATCTCAGAGGAGTGAACACAAGCGATGACCATAAATGATTAATCATATAGCGAAAAAAAATCCTATTATTAGGTTTTTATGTGATTCACAATGAACTAACCGGATAAATATATTGCATACTACACATATAACGAGTGCCAAGAGTTTCTTAGAATTCCGTACGGATTTCACGATTCTGATTTGAATATTGTTAACTAGCTTGACAAGGTGACTTGCGTTGTCCCGTACTAAGCAGGATATGACGAAGTAACATTATTATTAGCGGTAACTTTTGTGAAGTTCTCTAAATGTCACCATCCATCAAATTATTTGAGTTTTGGAATGAATATAATGATAGTAGTATATCCTGACCTAACTATACATTTATCAAGCAAAAAATATTTCTTTTGTCTACTATGTTATTAAAAAAAATACTACATACACAAAACACCGTTTTTCTTGATTCCATTCTAATTTACAGAATAGAAATCGTATATATTTATATGCCCTGTCAACCCTGTACAACTCGCGGGATGCAATACGTCATAAAAACTGGCGCAGTAGGTGTACGCGGCTCGCTCCTCGCCACACCTTGTTACTGCGCGTTTAGAACATTACACCCACTTTACAGAGAAATAGGGTTATATCTACTTGTAACCTATACTAATATAGACTTACCGCTCGCACTCATAAGGTTCTTGTCAGCCAGATACAATAGCATTCAAAGATATCAAGCATTGAAACTGGAAACAGCGTGGTGGCCTGTACGATGCCAAAACGGGGGTCGTGGGATCAAAACCCAGGACATACCCTCTGACTTTCGCAGTCATGTGTGTATTGATAGTATGAAACCAAGCAACCAAGAAACGGTGGTCGTGACTCGTGGGATTAAAACCCAGGACACACCTCTGACTTTCCAGAGCAATGTGTGTACTTATTGTCAATTACTACGCACTTCAAAGAAAATATTCTAAATTACGCGCATATCATAGAGATTTTGACAAGTGTTCACTAGTGTGTAGTCCGCCAACCCGCACTAGGGCAGTTCGGTAAAGTAAGGCTTAAGGTAGAGAAGTAAGGCCTCTCAATATGACTCACGGTTGCAGAAGCGTCCCTTGCCCAACTGTGGGCGTTAATGGGCTGATACAATACAAGTACTCTTACAAGGAAATGCAATTAAAATAAAAATCAAAAGCAGTAGTTCTACAGTACTTAGATTCGATGAGTATCTAACAACACTAGCTTGTCTTCAACTCGGATCTATAAGATCGAAAAGAAATGCATGAGTTGGAACATGAAAACTAATAACTATCGAAAAAATACATCAACTAAAACAAAAAAAAAAACAATATTGTTTACAATCACTGTTAACAACAATATCATCACCATCAGTCTTTTAAATTAATACGCAAAGACAAAATTCGCGTGTATACACGCCGACCTCAATACCTAATTATTATCATATTGAGTGACAATTAAAACTATGAATAATTAGCTCGCTCCCAATTTGGATGTTTGTGGAGGAACATTCGCGGAATCTGACGGCGCGCTCAGTCGCCGGTCACGCAGATAACCCCGCCGCGGCTACTAACCATCTTATGTAAATAATTTAATCAATGCTTTATTGTCGAGTGTTCATTCACTTGTTTTTACAAAGGTCGTGGGTTAGGTCAAATGTGGCTTATCAGTTTGAATTTGCGTATATTTTTTACAAAGGCTGGGAATAACATCGCCATATTTAAAGCGACGGCAAAATTATTATTTATTTATGGTTCTTCAACAAAGGATACACAAGGTTTTAACGGTAACATTTAAAATTTTAAGGTACATTGAGCTGAGTGCTCCTTCGATTACAGAAGATCACAACATTCGTATTAGCATTACTGCCAACGGTACAACAATAACACACAGGAAAAAATAACGAAAATCAATGAACACAGGACAATGATTACAACAACAAGAAGGAATCAAACATAACATTAAAACAATTCATAAAGAAAGAGAAATACATATTACGAGTATTACGGTTTCCAATAATATTTCTTTATGAATTTCTTATATTCTGAGACGGTCGCTTATATCTAAATTTCACAGTTTTGAAAGAGTGTTATATTGCCTTCAGAGTCTTGGCAAGGCTGAATTTTGACCGAGGTTGATTCTAGACGAAGACGACGACTAAAATCAATGAATAACATCACTATACGCACCAGAACTTGCACTTCAGTACAAAAAAGAACTGACCAATCTGAGTTAGTCGTGTCGCTATTACTACCACCTAAGATTTGTAAAACGTCATTGACTACCATCAACTCAATATTCGTAGTGAATAGAGCCAAAATTGTCTTACTTAAGACGCTTATAATGTCCTTAAGTTTAATAATATAAGCGATATGTAAATAGATAGACTATTATACGAGTATAAGTAATCCACATACCTGTTTTCAAAACACATGGCGTTAAAGTACATGGTTACGCATCGTCTCATACTCCGATGTTTTTTGTCACCCGGGGCGAACATTCTGTCGCGAGATAAGATATTTTTTCACGAATCGCTTTTGTGTTCGACCTGTCACCACGCACATTATTGCGTTCAGGCGACGCGATGACGCATTTAAGATGTGAATATACTGGGTACACACCACGGTAAGATACCTATCTTATGTCACTGACTTATTTCATTTAATTGTGACCATCTCAAGTATATTAGATTGGCAAACATGAAATAAATTTATTAAATCCATTTGTATTGGAATATTTTTGAGGCATTACTGATAACTATCCCATTATGTACTTTAAGGTTTTTCTGTTTGATTAATTGATTTGGAGTTTGCGAGTGCCGCAGAACTATTTTGCCTCGCTAGCGAAAAGGGATAATATGCTAAGCTGACTGCTACCATCCTTCATTAGCTGGAGAGGAACTACAAGCAGAAAAAGTTTGATTAATCTCATATCAGTTACCCGGGAGAGGAGTTTATGCTCAGTATGGCGATAGGCTCGCCCTATGTATTGGCGGAAAGAAATTAGTTCGGTGGATTGTGAGTGACATTATTCATACCTCTACCTGCTTCATCGCGTACACAAAGTCATGATATTATGTACTCAAAATGCAACAAGCTCTGTCCTATAACTGAGCGATATATCTTGTCGTGGTGTCTGCTAAGTGTCCCGTATGCCACGAGTGGGACACTGCGACACTATGGCAAGAGTTGTCAATGACGTGCCTATGCACTTCGTACGGCCCTCATATGTTCCCGAGACGCGCATTTTGCTACTAACTACAAATACAAGCGATATATTTGCCTAATTTTCAAGTATATATAGTCTAGAGATAATATATTTAAACGCCACACACTCGTCCTGTATCTTAGCGATGTAACTTCACATGGTGTATACCAAGTGTCCCACATGCCATCAGCGGGACACTAAGACACTGCGCAAGAGTTGACAACGTGTCGGCAGGCGTCCTATATGCCGCGGCGACAGATTTAGCGTGGGACGTGCCTGTGCACCGCGTATGGCCCTCACATGTTCCCGAGACGCGCAATTTGCTGCTAATTGTGTCACCGAATCCACATTATTTATTAGCTGGAGGATAATTTATCACATGTCTTTTTGTTTTATTGTGCAACGTTTCGTTTTCGGAGACGCTACTGGGTTTTAAGTAACAACACAAAGGGGATATATTTTAAATCGTTTTACATGTTTATAAAATACAATGCTTCGAGATGTAGTCCGATTGTGTATGAGCATTTAAACGAAAAAAGAATATTCCAGGATTAAATAATTTTCTGTTAAAGACATAACATGACACAGTCCACACCTGATATTTAGATAAACCCATTGAGAATGGAGTAAAAGGACTTCACTGGAGTAAAATTATTGGGTTTACTGCAATCTTATTGACTGATCTCAACACGATGAAATATAGACGAAAATATTGATTTTCTTTTTATCTGTAGTCAAAGCTATTTATAGCGAAACTCTACCTTTAATAAGCTAATAAATAACACTGGTTAAAGGAAAAAATATTTTTTCTGACGTGGCGCTCAATTAACTATTTAATTTACATACAATGTGACAACCTATAGAGCAATATGTTAATCTGCAACAGCATTCAACATGACGTCACATTAAACAAATAATGATTCTGAGAAGTGCATAAATACCCACTTAACCTCAACTAAGAGCTGGTTATATAAAAACAAATAAATCAGTACGTTATCTCGGAGTTTTTGCCCGCGTATCGAAGTGCAGTTACGTACGCGTCCGCGCTTATAAATCATTTATTTTATTGGATGACTCGTTATACGATTAATTAATTTAACATTATGTAATTTAATTAGCTCTTCTGGTTCTCTGGCCAGATGGCCCGATCACTGGCACAAGAGGGCCGGCATCGACTGGATGCATAAAGCAACAGAACGGCGTACCTTGGGAGAGAGGCCTATGTCCTATGTATGTATGACTGCAACGGGCTGATGATGATGATGAATTAGGTCTTCTCACTTACCCAGTTGTAGTTAACATGGCATGTGAACGATGTAAATGGCGACCCCTATCACATCTTGGGACGGACATCAGCTCGGCGATCTTTGCATGGCCCTATAACTAGTGGCACCTCTGCATAACGGCCAAACTTTTGAAAATACTGGCGTGAGTTAATGTATGTGTATAAAATAACTTAGAACAGCCATGTATTACAAGCTATTTAAGCTCCAGTTAACCACGGTAGTCACATAAATTTAAAAAAGATAGATTAATATACGAGTAGATATTTATCAACCTGCCTGTATCCTATTGGCATAAATCAAATATATATTTCTGCTATTTTAATAAAACATACTACAATTATCCCACGTAATTATAGCATAATATGAAAGATAAAACACACAATATTTAATTAATTATAATTTACACGCGCGGACAATACAATTATATAATATTAATTGTTTTTATAGTGTGGTACTAACGAGGTGTTTTTGTGGGTCCCGAGTTGAGACCTCCGCAGGCCGCGTCGCGTCAGTTATTCTTAGAATTTTAATAAATATTAAACATCGCAGACTTACAAACACACAGACATTATTTATATGCTAATTAATTGCCTTTTCAGTTTGGTTTTACTTTTTGAGATAATTTAGGCGAGTTGATTTGTGTCTACGATTTTTTTGGTAGGTGTAAAATTATTTTTTTTCATATAAAGTATTGTCAAGTGCCATATATTTTCTTGTGATTATACAAGTTTGGTAAATGCATAAATGCCTTATCTGATAGTCAGTAAATTCTGCCACCAAAGAACATCTAAAATACATGGGTAGTTTTTTGATAGAGATTATTGGCTTTCGCAATCTGAACTTGTTAGGAACCAATAAAAAAAGATAAATATATTTTTAAATGTGTATGTCAATATTTTTGAGGATATGGTAGGGTACGGTACCCTCCGCCACCTCTATACATTGTTAATACATTTGCAAGTTCCTGCAACTTAAATATTTTGACAGACTGACGGTTTTATTCGCCGTTGGTCTTACATTCAATATGGTGATGCTGATTCATCCTACATCTGTAAACTACACTCACTTCACCCTTATTACCTACACCTTAAGGTCGAAATTCCCCTGGAATTTTTAAAGCGAGTAATAAATATATAATTGTCGTCAAGTGTTTATCCAGCAACCCATAAATCTGTTAGTTGGGTGGACTGTGCAGTGCTCCCGTTATATTTGTCAGATGAGTGGGAGAGCACCGAAATTAAATAGGGTTATATAGAATTTGTACACATCTGAAGTATTTCCTAGTGTTGAGAATCAGTACTGGAATAAATAGAAAAATGAAAATAAAAGGAATATTTTTTGGTGAAATTTGCTTTCAATAAGGTATGTGCATCTTTAGTCTCAACCAAATTCAATGCCAAATAGTTTACTGTTTAAGAATCGGTTATTGAAAACCAAAAATATATAATGAATAAGTAGAGTTGTACAATTTCGCATAAATTTTACAATTAATTACAAAACTTTTAATCTGAAACTATTAAAGACATTCATATGGCCCTCTTATCAACAACGCATACGCAACAAGATCTTTACCACATTTCCGATACATTAAATCGTCAAGAACTCCTCTAATAACCTTCCCTTTATTGACATTTGTGGTAGGTTTTCTTATATGTGAAAGGCCGCCTGGGTACCATTGCAATGTCTATTTCTATTATAAAGTGGACGGATGACCAACTTCGCAAGAGTTTGAAGTCTTTTTTTACAAACCGCTTAGGAAATCTTAAAAATATTGGTGTTAGGCTATATTCAGCCAAATCTATCATTATCAAAACACACAAGAAATAGGGGGGTTAAAAGAAAAAAAATAGCTTTTTTCCTTCTATTACTAATGAATTATTCTCTAAGCAAACAAAAATATCCAATATACGTTGTAATCAGGGGTAGCACGACGATAACGTCGACAGTTGATGTTAAGTGATCGGGAAACAGGGGGAGACGGGGCGCAAAGTGCCTCCAATTCTCACTTATCATGTTTCTGCAACGCGCCCATACTCCCCGCGGTAGGGTTGGAACAATACGTCATTTCAGATATTGCGGGGTAAATTATGTACAATTCATGTTTTATGGTAAAAGAAATATGGAATGACAATCTGTATAAAAGTAAGTATCAAGTATTTATGTAGGAAGGGTCTTGCAGACAATTTTATGGGATAATTTCAATAGCAAACTCGTCAGACTCAGTGGTGCAGTTGGTTAAAAAGCCGGGTATGAAACGAGAGGCCATGTGATCGATCGCAGCGCTAACACAATTATTTGCGTCTAGGTGGGTTGTGACAAAATCTCTGTATTTACTAATTATAATTGTGGTTAACGTTCACTAAAATCTTAATTATCCTTAATCACTTGAAGTACCTAATACAGAACGATATGTGATTTTGAAGACACCTGCATCTGAATGTGATAGACAAACTATCAAGCGACAGGCGGTTAATTTATACTACATATGTACATAGCTTCTAATAACTTAATACTGTCAACCCTAACGTGAAACTCAAAACTTATATTCGCGGGTTCCCGCCAGTAGTCAGTCCCCAACAAATGTCAGGTCGCTAACTTCGCTTGCCCAGCTGACTATACACGATATATTTTAGGCGGCTTATACCGATATGTATTAGAGAAACAATCTGACGAATTGAGAATCACCGCATTTTTAAGTCGGTTAACAATTATAGATGATAAATTGTGGATAAATGGTGTCAGATCACAAAGTAATAGATACTTATACGACTAACCATTTGTCACAAGTAGGAGTACTCTGAACCAAGGAAAATGCGTAAAAGTGGATGAAGCGAGAGTGATAACTTACCATTGAGTAAACTGGAAATTAAAATGTACCTTTATGAGATACAGGGTTATATTGAATGATTATACATAAACCCAAGTTTTCTTTAATGTACAGATCCTGTTTTGTGATTTTAAGAAGCTATTTAACCCTCCTTACATATTTTATAGGACGACTTTGTTCTAGAAGTGGTAGACAAAGACGCCACCAGAACATCACATTTTGTCTTGTGCGTTCCGTCCCATGATGTTATGAGGGGCGTGCCCATCACTATATCGGGCATAAATTCCTGGCTTATAATTAATAGAAAAATCCAATAGCACTTTGCCCGACCCGGAATTCGAACCCGAGGCCTCAGCTTTACAATCATACCGTAATTTATTAAACTTTGTTTATTTGAGAATTAAATCACAGGCAAAATATGACCTAAATGTACAAATTGGAATAATTCAGCGAGATACAAAGCAGTTTTTTGCTGACCATACCAATGTTAGTCTAGTTGTAAGGATTACAGCTAGACTTTACACCCAACTAACTTCTTGACACCTACTATACCACACAGGCGGTCGTAGATCATGAATAACTTGATAACCCTTATCTATCAACTGGCTTGGCTAATGTCGTTAATTATGATTTCAGATTATTAACATAATGAAGTTTCATTAACCTGTTTAATCCCAATTAAGAGCAGCAGTATTAGACGACATTACTGACAGAGCGAAGTGGAGAAGGAAAACGAAGAAAGCTGATCACATCACGTTGTGGGATTTATAGTTTGGAAGACAGAGAGAGAGAGAGGGCAGCAGTATCCTCCATCTATGTGACTCATGTTATTCTGGGGACAACAATGACCGATATAATACGAACAAAAATAATGTCCTCCCATTCTCATATGACGTTCAAAAATTTAAAAACGTTCATAAATAATGTACTACTAGCGAATTGTTCTCAATTCGTACAAGAATTTAAAATACCAACAGTCCAATATCAAATTCCAGCATATTTTCGCAGACTCAATGTAAATCTAAGAAATGATTCGGCAACACAGCTTCCTTGTGAGATAATGCGGAGCTGCTACTTCCCCGGCGGGTCGGTCGTTTGCCAATCAGCACGCAGTTTGCATCCAAATGTACTGACGGCGTCTGATGGCCTCAGATACAATCGGGGATGATGCGATGGATCCCCCGGGATTTACAGCCTTCGAGGCCTTACATTTGTTTAGAAAATACTCGCTTTGTAGGCTCGATTGTGTTACAGAAGTATTTTGATTAAGGTTCGTGATTTTTTGATGATGTAGTCTGTGGAGTTTAACAAACAAATGGATAAAGGAACATTGAAATCATTGTTATCCTAGTCACAGATTTCTTTAAATTATATTCTGTCGTAATTTATAGCCGGTATTTTCTTTCCAGGACGTTTACAAAAAATTACAATAGAATACAATTTTGAGCTGGACAGCGGATTTACCTAAACCCTTGCACATAAAATGTGCTTTGGATTTTTAATCAAATATAATATACAGATTGGAATCCCGGGTCGGGCAAAGTAATGTTGGATGTTTCTATTCATTATCAGTCAGGAATTCGTGTCCGATATTGCGAAAAGCTCGCCCCCTATCACATCGTGGGATGGAACACGCAAGGCGAAACGCAGGTGTCCTGGTAGCACCTCTGCCTGCCTACATCTGGGGAAAAGGCGTGTATATGTATGTAAGTGTGAATAGTAAAACAGTCATCAAAGGAAATGCTAATTTACAAACATTGACGTTGTTATGTCTCACAGCGTCGATGACTGTCGTCCTAGTAGCTAGATATTCCAGGAAACCGACTGGTGGTCATGACACATCGTGATCTCTATAAAAATATATTGAATTACCAGATTGGATTTCATTGTATCGAGTTACTTGTACACTAGTGGGGTATTACAGAACAGATTAGGAGTCAAAAGGAATGCGGAAAGTGAGCTGAGAATTCTGAGTCAAAGTCGATTGCCCTAATTTGTTATTATATTTTTGTTCGCTAAAGATTTATGTTGAATAGAATTGTGTCTACTGCGATAAGCTCGTTTAATATTGTAGGAAATCGCAATGTATTGTTGGACCTATTTCATTCTCTCTGATTGGTTTTACTGTAATGTTTATTATTGGTTTTAATTCCGCTTAATTTCGTGATAAGGACACACCAGTATCCATAAGAGTCTCACTGGATTTTGGTTTTCATTGTCATTAATTTCTTTTTTTGCCGAAGGTGAATATTGCAGTCGTGAGTAGGTATTTAGGACGGATAGTCGGTGATAGCGGTGAACGAAAACATCGTGAGGAAACCTGCATACTATATCGATTTGTATGAATTTCTATGGAATGTAAAGCTCGCCAACCCGCACTAGGCCAGCGTGGTGAACTATATAGCTTTTCCAGTCTCAATCGTATTCTTGATTGTAGTTGAGGCGCGTGCTCTGTAGTGGGACGTATATGGGCTGATACAGTACAAGGAAATATAGTGTTGTATTAACAAGATATTGGTACCAGTTTTCAGATTCTGTTGTCATCTTAATTATAGTAATGTCGGAAGGAGATAATAGTATAATTATAATGCACCAGTTGTTTTATTGTTGTCGTATTTGTCACGCTCAAATCGGTCCATTTGGTCTCTAGCGAACGGTACTTAAATCTTTCAATCCTCATGTTGACGTCAATTTACGATGCAGAGGAATGTTCAATATGTTACTTTGAGAGGTCTATGTCTAGCAGTGGACTGCAACGGACTGATGATGATGATAATTAATGTAAGATTGACACTCATAGATTAAAGAAGATTTCTGACTATTAGGTTGTTGTCAATATACTCGTATGATTTAGTTGGGGCTCACGTACGGAGGCGTGGTGCCAGTGAGGGCGACGCATGACGCATTGTGTCACATTGTTCAATACACGCACCACTCCCGTGTGTTAATGTATTGACTTAATTCGACCTGCATCCGGCTTAGGAATTGCCTGGTTTTGTCGCATCGACGTCATCTAAATGGAAAGTAGAAATCACAATATCCTTGGGAACCTACAAGACGTGTGCGATGCTTGCAACTATAATAGTAATTTGATCAACCAATAGGCTGAAAAGCCTCTTCTAGTCTCTGATAATGACGGTGCAAAATGGCTCGAGACAATCCTTGACTGATATTTTATATTCACATAAAATATTTACGAAAATTAATAAATACATTAATTATTTATAAAAATAAATTTAGTTAATGAAGCAAGTAAGATTGCCGAGGTTAATATCAACTAAATCACTGCACACCGTCACTTAAGATGGACATTAACTATCACTTTATTTAAAACTTTTTATTTTGCACTGCCATCCAATATCACCTAATCAAGGCTAATAGTACCTTCTACACCCAAACATGTCGACTTATAAGACAATAGTTGATATTGCGCCCGCGGTGGTCCTCCGGCTAAATCATGCGGCGGTTTATGACGTCCTGTATGGCGCGCAATTACAATGTTATGTTTACTCGGCCCGCGCCCGCGCCTGCCGCCTCCACATCATAAAATACAATAATTAGACGCGTTAGAGTGTTCAACTTCACGGTTACCAGTTTTATCACACACTGGGAGGAAGGATAGCCAACTAATCAGTTAGTCATCCTTCTCAGTCACTGAGCTGTTGGGTTATAAGCGTGGTCGTATAAGTAACCATACTTATTGTTGTTTGTTTGTATAACGGAGAAAAACTTGTGCAAATAAATAAAAGTTGTTCGTAAAATTATTTTATCGCCCTCTCCTTCTTTATATTTTTTTTATAGTATAGGTCCAGCAAACGAGCAAGCAGGTCACCTGATGGTGAGTGATCACTGCCGCGCATGAACATCCACAACGCTTGGATCATGATTGCCGGACTATCAGATTGGGAGGGGAGCGGGGAGGAAAAAAAATGGGATCAGGAAAAGGGTATTGGGTATTCGGCAGTCTCATTCACCGAACGAAACGCGACGTCGATCTCTTGTGAGACTCGTCGTGAGAGACGTGTCGATCCCCTGACGATACCCAGTCATAGCTGACAGCAGCGTGGCTCTACCTCTTTTATACATTTTTAAAAGGTTTTCACGTACTGTCAAACAATAATTTCCGTTCTGGTCTCCATACTTATTTTTTTATTTGCATAAACAACATGAATATGATGATTAGTGATGGAATACGAATTCGACATTCAAATCACACCACCACTTCCAACAGTCCGCTGTGCACACTCGCGAGTGAGACCTATGTGTATAGACTTATAGTTGAAGCTGGCGAAGAATTGTAAAATACAAAACATTCTCACTGCCTACACTATTTGACCGTGTGTATGTATCGGACGCGACCGCTCGTTAACGCGCAGTAACGGCGGGCGTTAACCGCATCCCGGCCGGCGCATTGACAGCCCGCTCCCGTCACTGTCTTCACTGACATCACTGACTGCAACGCTGTACAGTGCTGTACAACGCTGCAGTGTGACGGGCATGGTGGCAGAGACGAGCTGTCACTGCGCTTTGTGTTACAGTTCCGGACAGCGTCCAGTCTTGTAGCGCTGCATTTTGTATAAGTAGTAGATGCAAGTTTGCATTATAAACCTATTAAAAAGGAAGGAAAATAAGATAGGAGAAGGAAAGGGGCATTAGGATTCCGCAATCTTACTTACCGAATCAAAAACGATAGGAGAGCGCTCGCAGCCTCCTCTCTCAGCCCTCGTTTATATGACAGCGTTACCACCTAGTCGAGCCGACCCATTCTTACATTAGTCTAACTTAAGAATAACATAGCTCTACCATATTTAGTTGATGGAGATTTATTTTACACAGATACATAAACATCACGCCTTTTTCCTAGAAGGGGTAAGCAGAGGTGCAACCAGGACACCCACGTTTCGCCTTATGTATTGCGTCCAATAATGCGACAGGGGGCGAGCCGATCGCCATATCGGGCACAAATTCCTGACTCCGGGCTGATAATGAATAGAAATATCTAATATCACTTTGTCCGACCCGGGGTTCGAATCCGAGACCTCAGCTTTGTAATCATACCGTAGAACAAGTACGCCACCGAGGCAGTCGAAGCACCGAGATTTATTTTAGTTACTAAAAATTTAAGAAAACTATTACAGTTTTCACGCATTTTTCTAGCACCGGTACAGGTACAGGTTTTGGTAGCACCTCTGCCTACCCCTTCTGGGAAAAAAGCGTGTGTTTATGTGCTATTACAGTTGGTGTATTACAGCAGCTATTTAACTGTTAGTTAATTTCCTTCCTTCCAAAGTGTTAAGCATGTTGTGACCACATCATAATTATGTAAAAAGCCGAAATGTCTGGTCCGGGTAATTGAGTAAAGCCCGTCTGATCGCAAGTAACACGGTTATCCGGGTAAATCACTTATTGGTAATTATGCGGATATCGTGGCCGTCGCGTCGTGCCGCCATTATTATATTAACGCCTTGTTGGACATATTTCCGAGCGGTTTTTGTGTAATCGCCATCGAAGGTGGCGGACCAGTACTTATAAATTATGGTTGTAGGTTCGAACGTAAGGCACACCGTTTATTTCGCAGTTATTTATGAGTTTTTAGCATGGTTATTAGTTTTATAAATGATTATGTAAGATTTTTGATTAGTAGAGGAAATCGTTTTGCCCAGACTTAAAGATTCGCTGTCAAAACCAAAAAAATCTTGTAAAGTCTGAAGGTACGCGTCTAAGCTCAGCATTTTAGAGTTCAAATGTATTATTTAAAAAAGTGTCACAAAACAGTTACAAATAAATTACAGAAAACCATTAATTCACAAATTATTGCAAATGTAAAAATCGGCCCTCACCGCTCCTTATCCACAATGTCACTATGACAATAATCGCCGGCTTAACCCGTAACAAACTGCAGGGACCGTCTCAAGACGTTAAATCTCATCTAACCTAACCCTCAAGTGCCAACAATTCGTAAATACACGACATACATCAGCCGGTCGCTCTGGCCCCAGGCTTCTAATTCCTCGTCAAGTTAACTAACCCTCTCGGTTAATATGCAGATTTAAATGTACGCAGCTTGGGTATTTTAAGCCCTGACATGATGTGGATGTTGTGTTATTTAGTTTAATATTTCTGTCCTGTTTATTTAGATAGCAAAAATGAGAGCCCTGCATTATGAATAAAAGAAAGACAAAACAGAGCGTGTGTTATGTGGGGGTTAATAATCAATATTAAAAATCTCATATTAACATCAATGTTCAATCGTATGGATTTATATTTTGTTATTATTTTTGAGAATCCGTATAATGTAAAGAAAAATTCGTTAGTTTTACTCTCAATTTAATTCAAGGCGTACGTATAGGATCTTAGGTCGCACTGATTGGTAACTATACAAGATATAAATTAATAATTAATAAGTTTGTCACACACTAGTCGAAAATTCTTTTTTACCTAAATTAGACTTTTTTGGTTAATTAAAGGCTTACGTCTAGGTGCCATTTAATCAAATTACCCAGAAAAACGTGGCGTGGAAGCATGCTTCGATTACCCGCAGACATTTCGCATCACCGGCTGAATTATAAACGGATATGACGCGAGAACCGGCGCGACCCTATTAAGTAATTAAAAACTCTTAGAGCGGCCCGTTTGGCGCTTTTAATCACATTAGCACAACCCGTACAATTTAATTTTATAACTTAATGCCTCATTATTGTGTTAGGATTTTAACTTGATGACGTGTGGTGGCGAGGGATTAGGGGGAATTAGAATTTTTGTTTTGGGTAGAGTAATTGGGAGATTACCTAAGTGTTTATTGGAAGTTAGTAAAATTGTAAAGTGTCTGAAAATGATGATTACATTTTGAAGTCGAGCAGGCCAAACTAGTATGTTTTGTATTTTAGGAAATGTGAATCCAATATGCTTACATTTTTCGGTTTAAAAAGCTCATATTTAAATTGTAGGCCTCGTTGGCGTAGTTGTACTACGGTATGATTGCAAAGCTGAGGACTCGGGTTCGAATCCCGGGTCGGACAAAGTGATATTAAATTTTTCTATTAATTATCAGCCCGGAGTCAGGAATTAGTGCCCTATATGGCGATAGGCTCGCCCCCTATCACATCATGGTATGGAACACACAGGGCGAAACGTGGGTGTGGTTGCATCTCTGCCTACCCTTCTGGGAAAAAGACGTGATGTTTATGTATTATGTATTTAAATTATTCTAACTTAGAATTCGGTCCCGATATCGTCATAGACTTGTGTCCCTTATCATATTTAAGATAGAAATTACTCAACTACTAGGAAGAAGCACTAGTGTTCCCTTTATGTACTCCCTTAAGGATACTGGACTTAGCTTATTATGATCGGGGTTGATTTATAGTTTACATTGATAGTTTTTTTGTAGCAGTTTTTCGCCAGACCGCAGCATCGCCTCCGTGGCGCAATCGGCTAGCGCGTTCGGCTAGCGCGTTCGGCTGTTAACCGAAAGGTTGGTGGTTCGAGTCCACCCGGGGGCGCGGGGATTTTTATACCCAAATACTTTGCAAAGCTATTTCATTACACAGTAAATTTTACTACGGAATGTGTCGCGAGGTCAAACATTAGTACTTTGTATTACGTACTACTTATAATATTCTTCTTAATGTCTGAAAAGTACTGTACTATATCAGCCCATACACGACTCACTGCATTCATAAAATAATGTACGGATATGGCAGACAAATAGAAAAGACGTTTGAACACATAGAGGTTTCGTGGCTAGACAACCACGGCTTTATTCATAGACAGATTCAAAACCTGTTTTAGATATCGAATGTTTTATCTTTTTCGTTCAAAAGGGACAAAACATTCTATAACTAAAATAGGTTTTAAATATGTCTGTGAATAAGGCCGCCAGACACAACATCCTGAACAAGTTATGTTCCCCAAATGATAAGTAGCATAAACTATTGCGTAGTGTAATACTCCTGTAGAGTAAGGGACTATGCTTATTGTGGCAACCCCAACTTTTATACAGCGTCAATAAAGATTCATATAAGAACTCTTGATAGAAACAGTCAGCTTAGTCTTGTCCTACAGTTGATTCGCGCGGTTTACCGTCAATATTCTGTAATTTCCAATTTTTAACCGACTTCAAAAAAAGAAGGAGGTTCTCAAATCGTCGGAATCTTTTTTTCTTTTTTTATGTATGTTCACCGATTATTATTAAATATCGTGTGTAAATTTAAACTTCTTTTTTTTTAATGCAAATTTAAAGGGTCCTTATAACATTTAGTGGCAGCGGTGGGATACGAACACCCCATGATCCCCCAGTGTCTTATTCGCGTAAGACTCATAAGTAAATAACTCTGTATCCTGTTGAAGTGAAGTGTTATAAATCCGGTAACTCTACATCTATAATAAAAAAATTGAGATCGAACATGATTTCGCACTTTATAAAAAAACTAATCACACTAACAAAATCTTCACACTTCTCTACACAGCAATTTACATATACCCTTGAGCAGATCAAATACCCAACCCCAGTCTCTTCGAAAACGTTTCAGCGTCCAATGAGGCACGCTAGGGGTCACAAGTGCCAAAAACAAGGGTGGTTGGGGGTAGTATATGTCGCGTTTTGCCGGCCCATTGCTCGGTGTTAGCGTAATGCGTGCCACGTCACCAAATCGTCGCCTTCAAAAGCTTCACACTCAATTAAATGCACAAATTTGACGTTTGACAGGGCTGGTACTGATTTTTTTGTATTTAGTTACGTAATTTACGTACGTTTGAAGCGTGAGTAAAAGATTTAAGGAGGCAGCTTGTATATTTCTCCTATATGGTTATAAGCTATTATATTGGGAGTTTGATACGGTTTTCATTTATTTAAAACGCTACTTTTAGTGTAAGTTCTAAGATGAAATAAATAAGACTTATTCTTATATTATAATGTGTAATGGACAAAAAGATGCATTTTTGTCCCTTTCACAGTCCTATATCATTTCAGAAGTATAGTCAAGAAAACGTAGTGTAGCTTGAAACAAGCAAAACATTAAAATAAATAGATTAGTTAAGAAATATACAGTGATTACTTAAGATATTTATTGATAAAGATTTTTGTTAGAAAATTAAATGTAATATTGGCTTGGAATTGCAGTCGAATAAGCGGAATGACATTTGGCAGCGTTACAAAATTATATATTTATAGAAATGCCTAGCCCTAACGAAATAACAGTATTAAAATGTATTGTGCAGTGTCAATCTAATTACAATATTGTAGGCAACGGGCAATCGCCAGTTGTCGCGAACAATCGGCGAATTAGTGTCGAGAATTCGTGCCTGCCGTGTCTACAGCTTCGAATGACTCTACGAGACTCAATATTTATAGGTCACATTGACATGTCTCTCAGTGCCGGGATGGAGCCCGCGGCTTGCAGTTTCACTATCAGTATTTTACTAAATGCGTAACAAAGGCTATCATTAACGTGAATGTTATTTTTATAGATAGGTTGAGCCCTATTATAACAGTCAGGTATATAGTGTGGTATTATTATGTTTTTATATCGGCAAGATAAAGTAGCTACAATCCACCTGATGGGTGAGAAGTGCAGTCCAGATAGAACATCCACAGAATGTACGTGAACGTACAATGCGGATATCTACGACGATCTTTTGATCGCTATACGCTGGTTATTGTCAGGGTGGACATAAAAATATTACCGCCTTTAATCACAATATTGTAGGTAGCAGGCGCCAGTTGTGAACAATCGTGCCATTACTGATTGTATTAGCGTGCCGTGTCTATCGCTTGTAATGCGTGCGCCGCCTCTACGCACTAGCGTCTTGACACTACTGGGTACTTGGCTTTTGTTACTGTTGACTGATCCCGTTGTTGTATACGATACAGGATTAGATTTATTTAGCTCATTAGGGTATACCCCAAAACCCATAGGTTTATAGTAAAGCGCCATTTACGCAGGGAGAGTTTCTCGCGGCGAGAATCGTATGCCAATATCGCATGATATAACTGCCATAGATAATCGTGTTCCGACAAAGGTTTACACAATGCAACTTTTTTATATTTTTGCGATAATCGTATCTCGAGGCGAGAAACTCTCTCCGTGTAAATGGGTAATGGTGTATGAATTTAGTATAAATTGGTATAAATAGGGTTAATCGAGTCTGGAGTAATTGCTTAGGGTTATTAAAATAATTTAAACCACTTACCCGTTAATTATCTTCTCATCAGTTTCTGTTGGATTGGTAGTACCTGAAAATAAAACAGTAATTTTATTACATCTGTCGCGAGTTAGAAAAATCAATACAATATTTTCACTTCCCGAACTTCCCGAAAAGTTAGAAAAATCAATGACAGGACTACAGCACTTCCATAATATGATTGGTTTGACCCTGCTACTGTCTCATAGGAAAACGATGTGGAGTAACAGCGTTGTAATCGCATTGATTTACATAACTTGAAATATTTTCTAATAATTTAATATCAGGTAAGCTGCTTGCTCGTATAACAGAGCTATAGTAAAAGCCCCATATGTCACAACATTAAAACAAACAACGGGAACGCGCGCTCACGTCAAAGTATAATTTTTTGCGTCGCATTAAACCATATTCAGAGCGCACAAAGGAGCGAGTATTTGTGCGACAGCTCTCACATCGCCATTGTACCGGCGTTGTGGGCGGCGCTCCCCATTATTATTGTAATTTTGTTTAAATTGTATGAGCCATTGTGACTGACACACATAATGCGACAGTATGTATCTTCAGTAATCGGAGTGGGTAGTTGGTTTATTTTGAGGCTGTGTTAAGAGATTTAAGATTTGAACGGGTTATAGGTGAGGGTAAGTGACTAGTAGAGATTTATCTGTGTGAAATATTCATAGATAAATGTTGAACGCAATTTCCATTTGTACTGTAGTCGGCCTCATAAGATAATGTATTTTGTGTCGTAGGTCTGAACTTTTTGGATCCATAATAACCAAATCTAAAACTAATATTTTTCTATTACAATACTTGTCCCTGTTCAGGAATTTTCTTCGTTTTACAGTCAGTTTCACATACCTACATTACGACACATCTGACTATTGTGAAATGCGAAGAGCTTTGATTTCACTAATAAATGATCAATAAGACGTAATGAATCCATTCGCAGTTCAGTATAATTATACAAATTAGACAGAATCATAACCGCCCCTCCACATCCCACCTAGTTGGTATTAAATTTACCAGTGCATCGAAATTAGTCACCTTCCCCAAATGTAAAGAGGCAAAGCATCTGTTTTTTGCTCGATGATTTACCGAGCACATTGTAAGCGCATTGTTTTATGAACAGTTCAATCACGTGATGCGTGTTGCAGATTTACGCTGGAACAATTACGGCAGACACAAATGTACCGAAATAACACTGATTAATGCCACCAGTCGGTTTGTTGAGCGTTAATCGCCCGCTAACATTGCTCCGCGTGATTCACACAATTTTATTCTCATTTTGTCGCTTTGTTTACAGATGTGTGTAATTGTTTATCAGCTATTAGTGTATGGATTTTAATTTGCAGAAGTAAACCAGTGTGGAGTGGCGGGTTGCGAGCAAATTGGGCGCGAAATCCCTTGCAGTGGGCGTACGTAGTGGATGTTTCTTATAGGTTGCTGTGATTGTGGTAAGACAGTATCGTTTGTTATCCTCCGATTAATCATTTTAACAGATTGTACTAAGGACTTCAATCCATTACAATTCCTCTGAGTTGTAAGACTTTCATGAATGACGTTAAACATTGTTAAGGATCTGTTAAACAATTCTCAGTCAAATTGACTTGTATTACAACTATTTGGAAACGTGGTTGAGCAATGGCTGTGTGCCGAAGAGTCACGATTGTATATTCTTATTATTTAGGTGTTTTATACAAATGCAATTATTACCTATAAGAAAACCGTTTGTGCAGAGGAATTCCTAGTGTAACAAAATTGTGTAAGGAAATAAAATCAATACTTTTTGCGAGTCTTTACCAGTCGCTCCACCAGAATATGTCGCTCGAAGCCGTTGTTTTAGGTCAGAGGGCCATTCTTCTGGCAACCTGTCCGGTTGTCTTACAGAATGGCACGGGCACGCACTCCCGGCCCCTCGAGCCACCATTGCCGCATTCCACTTCCCAATCCGCGGCTCTGGCGTCCTCCTCCCCCCCACCCATCACTGGTGGTAGGGTTTGGAACTGAGTTATACATTTACTCAATGACAAATCCGAGCGGGTTGGTACCACCGCCCGGTCTATTTCTGCCGCTAAGTAGAAATGCGTTCCGGTAGAAGGGCTGGATAGCCGTTCCTTCCTTCATCCGTTCCCACCTCTCTGATAGGTGTTGGTTGGTCCAGGCGATGCTCGTTGGTGTGGTTGAGTGCCGGGGTGGGCGTTAGGCTGGGGGATGCTGGTGTGGAGTACAGGGAGACCCGGTGGGAACGGTCACCGCCGGCCGCCTGCCGGTCAGTAGGGGACCTGAACCCGGGGAACCACTTATGTCAAACTCCCTCCCCGGGAAGCTGTCCCGCCAACCGGCGAAAATCCCGTCATGCAGTCGTCGTGCCAGAGTGGGAGACTGGAGTGGATCCCGGCGACTGCACGCGGGGGGGCACCGGGGGCCCTACCGTGCTTCACGCTGGCTCCTCCTTTTGCCGTATGCCCATCTCGCACTATATCCGCCCTTCTCGAGCGTCGTCTTGGGTCGACCACGCTTTTCCTTTCCCTATCCCACTCTCTTTAATAACACATGCCAAGGTATAAAAAAAGTAGGCTCTCTACGGCGGGAAATGCATCCACATTTTCTGTGGACTTCTGCAATGTCAGGGGTCTACACAGCAACCTCGACGCCGTCCACCACCATCTAGAGACGGCGCGGCCTGCCCTGCTCTTTTTAACGGAGACGCAAATATCCACCCCTGAAGATGTTTCGTACTTAAATTACCCCGGTTACGTGTTGGAACACCTATTTCTACGTAAAGCCGGGGTGTGCGTCTTCGTCAGGGGTGATATATGTTGTCACCGCCTTCGGGGCCTCGAGCGTCGGGACCTGTCGTTATTATGGCTACGGGTAGAATTTAAGGGTAAGTCCCGAATCTACGCATGCCTGTACAGGTCCCACGGCAGTGATACGGGATCTACTCAATTATTTGAGAGCGTCCAAGTGGGGACTGACCGGATTCTCGAGCAGTTTCCTTCCGCGGAGGTGGTGGTCCTCGGTGACTTCAACGCCCATCATAAGGAGTGGTTGGGATCCAGGACCACTGATCTCCACGGTCGGGCTGCTTACGAGATGGCCTTGGCTTATGGTCTCTCACAGCTGGTAACTCAGCCCACCCGTGTTCCAGATGTTGAGAGCCATGAGCCCTCTATGTTGGATCTTCTGCTGACGACACACCCGGACGGATACAGGATAGTGGTTGATGCTCCCCTGGGATCTTCTGACCACTGCCTGGTCCGTTCGTGGGCCCCTGCGGCGGGTTCCAGTCGTTCTTCAACAACTGGAACTCGCACAGTTTGGCGGTATATGTCAGCAGATTGGGACGGACTCCGAGAATTCTTCGCGTCCTACCCATGGGGGCGGCTTTGCTTCTCCTCTGATGATCCTGACGCCTGTGCAGACTGCGTCGCGGAGACAATTAGCTTGGGTATGGAGATTTTCATACCCAGCTCAAAAATACCCGCAGGGCGTCGCAGCCGGCCGTGGTACAATCGTGCCTGCGCCGTTGCTGCCCGCCTCAAGCAGTCTGCATACGCGGCGTGGCAAGACGCCAGGAGGCGTCGGGATCCAAATTCGAAAGAGGAGTAACGGAAGTACAATGCCGCCTCTAGATCCAACAAAAGAGCCTTAGCTAAGGCCAAGGCGGAGCACATCCGCAGAATTGGCGAGCGGCTCCAAAGCTATCCCTCTGGGAGCCGTGCTTTTTGGGCGCTCGCTAAGGCTGTGGAGGGCAATTTCTGCCTATCCAGTCTCCCACCACTGCGTAAACCCGATAACAGTTTGGCCCATAGTGCAAAGGAGAAGGCCGATCTCTTGGCCGAACACTTTGCCTCGAACTCGACTCTGGATGACGGGGGAGCCACACCACCGAACATCCCACGGTGTGAAAGTCTCCTGTCTGATATCAAAATCACTCAACGTGCTGTCAGACGGGAGCTCATGCTTCTCGACATCCATAAGTCGAGTGGGCCAGACTGTATCCCCGCAGTGGTTCTTAAGACGTGCGCCCCTGAGTTGACCCCCGTGCTCACGCGCCTGTACCGTCTTTCTTATAAAACCAACCGGGTTCCGGCTTCGTGGAAGGTCGCCCATGTACACCCAGTCCCCAAAAAGGGTGACCGTTCGGACCCTTTGTGTTACAGGCCGATTGCTGTCACATCCTTACTCTCCAAGGTCTTGGAGCGAGTTATAAACACTCAGCTCCTGAGGTATCTTGAGGACCACCAGCTGATCAATGACCGCCAGTATGGTTTCCGTCACGGTCGTTCGGCTGGTGATCTTCTCGTGTACCTCACGCACCGCTGGGCGGAGGCTTTGGATTGTGGGGGTGAGGCGATTGCGGTCGGCCTTGATATCGCGAAGGCGTTCGATCGAGTGTGGCATGGCGCCCTTCTGGCGAAGCTACCTGCGTATGGAATCCCTGAGGCACTCTGCAAGTGGATCGCCAGCTTCTTGGATGGTCGGAGCATAAAAGTCGTGGTGGACGGCTGTTGCTCCGAGACCAAAACCATTAATGCTGGTGTTCCACAAGGATCGGTGCTATCGCCGACACTCTTTATCCTGCATATCAATGACAGGTTGTCTATTGACAGCATGCATTGTTATGCAGATGATAGTACGAGTGACGCGCGATACATCGGCCATCAGAGTCTCTCTCGAGATTCCATTGAGGAAAGACGGTCTCAACTTGTGTCTGAAGTCGAGAGCTCTTTGGGGCGGGCCTCCGAATGGGGTGATTTGAACCTAGTTCAATTTAACCCCTCAAAGACACAAGTTTGCGCATTCACTGCGAAGAAGGACCCCTTTGTCTTGGCGCCACAATTCCAAGGAGTTACTCTCCAAAGATCCGAAAGTATTGGGATCCTTGGCGTCGAAATATCGAGCAAGGTCGAGTTTAGGAGCCATTTGGAGGATAAATTCAAACTGGCGAGCAAGAAGTTGGGTATCCTGAACAGAGCCAAGCGGTACTTCACGTCGGGTCATAGATTGACGCTCTACAAAGCACAAATCCGGCCCCACGTGGAGTACTGCTCTCACCTCTGGGCAGGTGCCCCTAAATACCAGCTCAACCCACTTGACTCCTTACAACGACGTGCTTGTCGAATAGTCGATGATCCCAATCTCACGGACAGACTGGAGCCGTTAGGACTGCGGAGAGACTTCGGGTCTCTCTGTGTTTTCTATCGTCTGTTCCATGGGGAGTGCTCCGAGGAATTGTTTGAGATGGTACCAACGTCACCTTTTTACCATCGCACCACCCGTCACCGCAGCAGAGTTCATTCCTACCACCTGGAAGCGTACCGTTCCCGAACGGCACGTTTTCAGCGTTCTTTCTTACCACGCACGTGTAAGCTCTGGAATGAACTCCCTGCATCGGTGTTTCCTGAGCGCTATGACCTGACCTTCTTCAAACGAGGCTTAAAGAGAGTACTTTCCTTAAGGTAGGCAGCGACTTTGTTGTGCTGGACCCCTGGCATTGCGGAGGTCTATGGGCAGCGGTAGCCGCTTTCCATCAGGCGGGCCGCTAGCTCGTCTGCCTATAACGGCTATAAAAAAAAAAAAAAAAAAAAAAAAAAAAAAAAAAAAAAAAAAAAAAAAAAAAAAGAAGGTAAACGAATGCGTAGTGGGGAACGAATGCGGGTTGGGAGCAAATTGGGCGCGAAATTCCATGCAGTGGGCGTACGTAGTGGATGTTTCTTATAGGTTGCTGTGATTGTGGTAAGACAGTATCGTTTGTTATCCTCCGATTAATCATTTTAACAGATTGTACTAAGGACTTCAATCCATTACAATTCCTCTGAGTTGTAAGACTTTCATGAATGACGTTAAACATTGTTAAGGATCTGTTAAACAATTCTCAGTCAAATTGACTTGTATTACAACTATTTGGAAACGTGGTTGAGCAATGGCTGTGTGCCGAAGAGTCACGATTGTATATTCTTATTATTTAGGTGTTTTATACAAATGCAATTATTACCTATAAGAAAACCGTTTGTGCAGAGGAATTCCTAGTGTAACAAAATTGTGTAAGGAAATAAAATCAATACTTTTTGCGAGTCTTTACCAGTCGCTCCACCAGAATATGTCGCTCGAAGCCGTTGTTTTACGATCACACTAAACTGTCAGTCCTACACCCGCTCTCGATGTCGCGGACAACTTAACAACTTAATACTAAACATTATATTTATCGTGTTCTTACGCCTCTTTGTATGTATGACTAAATGCGAAAAATATACTTTTGGAATGTTAAGAGTTTCCGTTACGCTCATCTGGTGGGATTTAAAAATAATGCGCGTATTTTGGGTATCGATCTGCATATTGGTGTTGTGGAAGCTTGTGTCCATTGCTAAGAATTCAAGTTTGATATCCAGGTCAGGGATAGCAGTAAAAGCTTATGAGTTTGAAAAATTTGATACGGGTTGCCCGCGCTTGATATTTGGCGGGGATTATGTTCGTTTTCCAACATATTTGGGATTGGATATAAGCTATGCGAACAGCCGAGTGGCATTGGCACTAGTCTTGCATCTGCCGACTCTTACAATTTAAGTGCTAGTACAATGAAAACCGATCATAATTATTCTTTGCCCACGACTTGCGATTATTGCAACTCCCACTCCGAATGTAAAATAACTGGGAACAAGCACCGACCATTCTCCTCAATCTTTCACCGATCTTCATATTATAAATACCGTGTAACATTAGCTCGAAGTGTATTTGGCCTAATTACTAATTTGGATGGCCAAATTTCGGATTCAAGTCAGAATTTTGCCTATCATGGCCAAAATTGGGTTCATGAATTCAGCTTTCGGAGCACAATTGAAAACATTGTGCTGGTGTTGTGTTCATGGTTATTTATATAGTGTCCTCGCATAGTGTGTAATGTAGCAGTTGTCATCGTTAGCGCGTGATCGATGCCCGCCGCCGTCCGGGATGACGGATCGCTTCCTACGGGATCTGACATACTACATTATAATAATCGTCTCTTGTCTTTCGACGTTGGAGATTCTTCAGTATAAAGTCAGAAAGGAGATCTTAATAAAGTTCTTAAAATAGTTCAAGAGTTTTCAATTAGCGCTATTTCCACTATACTGTATCTGGCCAGATATGTCCCACTGCAGGGCACGAGCCCTTCGACAATCGCAAACACGATTGAGAGGGGTTAGGCCACTCCGAAAAGTTAGAGGTATGCCCTGGGATTTGAGCCCGCGACCACCGAAATCCTTTTGACTGCCAACAGTCTAGTCCGTTTACTAAAAGGCCACCGCGCACGTTGGTGCTACTACGTCGGCAATCGGCATATTACAGAAGAAACAGAAAAAAATACTGATTTCATAATATATGTTTTTCGCGGATTTGGATTGATGTAACATAAATTAAATAGGAACCTATTACTTTGGATTATAAAAGCAAAACATCATGTCAGTCCGTTCTTTGATATTGCATCCATTGCATTATAATGGTATTTTATAACGCGGTGTTAATTTGGATGAAAATCTACATTTTAAAATATAAATTGTAGCCTCAATTACTTTAGCGTTTTTCAATAAGCAGAAGAAAAGAAGACATTTAGTAGCGATACAGGCGATATAGGCTGCCACATCGAACTAGTCATTATTAGACGTTTTTATAGATTTTTCAATACTTATTCAATCTGTTTCAGGTCATAACGTATACGATCAATGAACTTCTGTGGACACAAGCCTAGTAGCGTAAGCTGCATAGTTCACAGAGCTATTCATTCCCTCACATAGTAGTTCTACATTGTAACCGACTACCAACTATTAGTACCGAGGAAGATCAACAGCTACCCAGTTAATAAGGATGAACGTATAAAGCGTTACAAGTAAATTACTATAATTGCATGTAAAGCGACAAAAACTGTAAGTGATGGATGAGCGAGAGCGCTTCTACATGTGAAATATCGAGCCGGCGCGACAACCATCGTTTAGCTTGACTGATGTGATTTTAATTCAATCTTGCATGTTAAACTGCTACGTTTGTTAGGACTTTTTGACGAGTAATGCTAGCAGCTGGCTTAATTATATCGAACATTTAATATAGACGAGATGGTCTAGATGGTCTTGTTGTTAATTTTATACGAGGCCTTAGATCCTTGATGCGAAAAGGGAATAAGTAATGGTTACTTAAATAGTCGAAAAAATTTAAACATGTTTTTTGTGCAACATATGGAGTAATATGTCATATAAGTATATTAAATCACAGATAATAACAAAAATATCTGCCATATGGGAACCTAGAAGCTATATGGTGTAAGTAGTGGAATGAAATTGTACTGTCATGTTTGGATTTGAGAGAATTGGCCCAACTTTAACAGGCTGTGTTTTTATCTTACTACAACAGTTATTCGGTTTTGAATTTCGTCCAATGAGTGATTTTGGTTTCCAAAATATATATTTTCTCCACCACCTAGACTCTTTCGAGTCTAAGAGCTATGCGTTAACTACTAACGAAGCTATCTTGTGATCATGTGAAAAGGACTTTGAGTATGCAAACTTAAATCACAGTCCAGAGGCTAACATATACTTAGATTCGCCGCCAAGAGAAATAATAAAAGCAAAACTAATAACAAGGAAGTGTAAGATCAATAGGATTGCATATGATTGAGAAGCCAGGAAGCCTCTGGCCGAGACAGGAATAAGTACGGTTCTAAAATGAACATTTATTTTCTTAAACCAGCACCTAAAACATCATTTTACGAACGTCTTTATTGACTCGGTACAGTTAAATTTAATTTGTAATCCAAAACGGATAAATAACATTTCTCAGCTTATATTAACATTTTATTGACTGTTTTTTTTACGTTCCGATTCTGGAATCACTTCATTCGGCCGCGCCGTTCCGTTTTACGCTTCAACTTGTGCCGTTTAAAGTTGCGTTTTGTGTGTGTGAGATTTTGTTTTGTTAAACTCGATCTCGTATTCCTGAACGGAAGCCGTGGCGAGGGTACAACGAATATATTTAGAAATAGAATGTGTGCAACGGATGCGCGTATGAGGTGTAATATTGCAACATTTCATTTTTATTTTTGAAGTTTATTAAATGTCAAAAATGTTTATTATGTGTAATGATAAAAAAATATCTGCAAGTATCTTATATATTATTATATAGATTTTTGTTGAGGTGTCTAGAATTATAACTGCCATTAATTTCGATAGAAAAAAAACGGTGAAATAACGGCGCGATTGTATAATATGTGTATGTATTTTCTGTATAGATAAATGACAGCGTATAATTCCTGCAAATGCGTACTAAGTTACAAGGGTAATTAAAAAAGCACTATCTATCGCACCAGACGTCCCCCAACATTTAACATCGAATGCCACACATGTAAAAGGTCAAAATGCCAACCGCACTAAACATCCAACAATAAAATGAGACTGGAGCGATGCGCCGCTGGCATCACCGAGCGCCAGTCGATAAACCTGTCAAACATAACCTAACTTGGCTGATTAAACAACCAATCCACACCAACCAACTCCCAACTCCAACACAACAGCATAAGGTACAAAATGCATTGAGAAAATAAACGGTGGTTGCGCTGTTTTCGTGTCCAGAGAAGTCCAAGGTGTAGAAGTAACAAGCGAGCCGGCGTTGAATATAAACTGTGGACTCAATCAAAACGTTGGCTTCTGAACACACGGAGCGTGGAACGGAACGTTGTTAGATATGGTGGCCGCATCAATATTGTGATCAAATTTTATGTAAACCAGTTTCGTTTTGAATAACAATAATATTGCAGGAGTTAGTAAATCATTCTTGTTGTTTATTTGCAAGGATCTATTTTATTTGGTGTTTTGTATGGAATTGTTCGTCTACAATATCTGTTCGTCTGTATGCGCGATTTTTGAATTGCATTATTCTCAGTATGAATAGAGATTGCGGATTTACGAGAGGGACAATTGCAATTTTTCAGGCAGCTAATAGATGGCTTTTATCACAAGCCAATGAGTATCCTACTTCCTCTTTGCAGCTTCCATGTTATACACATTTTGGTAAACTGGCAATATTATAAAATCCTTCCGATAAAATAGGAAATAATAATGAAAGAAGAGAAAACTTTTGCCCAGAAGCGGCATAACAATTAAAAATATCCTTCTCCACAATAAACAGGGTAATTCTATTAATTGTTATGGCTATAGAAATAAATGTCCAATAGTCGAGCAATCTATTTGTGGGCATGCTCGGTGCCCCGTGCGCCGCACAGACAGACAAATGTGCTATATGTACGGGCAGTTAGGCTGTCAACATAAACGTTTGTGAAGGTACACGATTGTCTAATAAGTAAGTTTAAATGTTATTGGATTTGGACTCGTCTTATTCGTCTAGAAGTAGAAAATAAGTGGCGTTTTAAATTTAAGTGCAATTGACAAGTTCGTGGATTGTAAAGGTTTTACCGCGGCGTGAAGTTAAGTGAACAGTTACACTATACAGCAATAAGTTCTTGCAATAAAATTTGGTTGGACTTACTACTACTGGTTACTAATACCTACCTTCTTAGTCTTTGGTTAATCTTACACAGATGTTATTCTAAGCAAATACACACCGAAAAGTATGAAAGAAGCAAACCGAAAATAATTTCAGGATCGGATGATATAAAAAATTTAATTTTTGACCCGATTAGTAAATTTTAGAGATCGCATATTACGCATCCGGATGCTACATTTCGATTGTCACGCAATATTTTTTAAAACGCAGTTGATTAAGCCGAGATATCAATATGTTAATTAATGTTTATCTGAGCCCGGCGCGTTTCATCTCGTTTCAATTACCATAGTATTATGAATGAAACAAAAATAAATTCTGTAATTGAGGTCAAATGTTATCTTCTCAAGGATGTTAGATTGTAAACAATGTTTTATGAATGGAAAATATTTGTAGATAATTTACACTTGATATTTTTGTATTAGCTATATTTGTCCTAGGTCAATTAAGGTCAAAGACTGACTTTTTAACTATTAAGCCCCATTTACACGTCGAGAGCTTCTCGCCTCGAAGACACACTTATTCTAAGGATATAAAAAAGTTGCATCGTGTAAACATTGACAGAGCGCGATAATCTTATGGCGGTTATGTCATACGATAATCGCATACTATTCTCGCTGCAAGAAAACTCCCCATGTAAATGATGCTTTACGCTGACCAATTCTGGGTTGAAAAAATTTACGGACATTAAAATTTTTCTATTTTTGTGTTAGAAATTTTTAACCGCTTCTTAGAGATTAAGTTCTTTTGTCTCCTTAAGGACTTGCTTGACATGACAATTGCGGTAATAGTAATTTCCCATCAATTACGAAACAAATCAAATCCAGGACCTAGAATACACGCTGCCACTAAGCTAAACTCAAAAACAAACAATCGTGGTCAACAAATAGAATACAAGTAAACTGTCTGAACAGTTGTCAAGCCATTAAAGTTACAATGTACTGCAGCCACAGTAAATATGACGTGTAACTGTCTCCGCGGCTTTTACACAACTCGGAACAATATTTACACGGCTCCAGCATAACTTCCCTGCTTTGGTTATTGTTATTTAATTATAAGTTTTGTTGCTTCCATTTTCGAGAAATTTTTAAGGAGATTTGATTGGACAGCCTGCGTGGCGCAGTTGGTTAGACGCAGACTGTGAAACCCCGTGTGAGGCCACCGTCCCTCGTTCCTGATAGGCAGGACACAAGACTCGATCTTAATGTGGGCTCAGGACTATGTATGTGACCGTTGGGTGTATTTATTTGGCACTGTCAGCAAATGTGTAAAATGAATTTAAAATTTATGTTTTTCCGACATTGCACGTAAATGTCCTTCCTGCTTATGAATTTAAAATGGCATTTCAATTCTAAACATGCGAGTCCTTACGGGCTGGATATGAGCCAAAATCTTTGAATATACAGCTTTCAAGCCTTGCATCTATTCAGGTTATCTTTTCTTTTGTGGAGTTTGGACAATACGTGCCTACACATGTGAGACTAGGTTTAATGGCTGAAACTTTGGAGGTTACCTACACCGATGTCTAAGTACGACTGTGGACGGCTATTGTTCTCGTATGATTAGTTTATAAATTACGTCTCAAAGTATTTGCTTTAAAAAATAATTTTATATCAGCATCAGCATGATCGATACTGCTGGCAACCCCACCATCAACATTATCGTCAGCCACTGCAGTGTATTGGCTTTCTAAAAATACGTTATTTATAACGATTTTCTATTTCTCTTACGTTCATTGCTAACTAATCACTTTAACTTAGTTTGTATCTGTACTGTACTGTATCAGCCCAAATACGTCCCACTGCAGGAGCCTCCTCTGCAATCGATACTACGATTGGGAGGGGTTAGGCCATATAGTTCACCACGCTGGCCTAGTGCGGGTTGGCGGACTTTTACATACCATAGAAATTCTTGAAAATCGCTATGGAATACAGGTTTCCTCACGATGCTTTCCTTCACTGTTATAGTGCGTGGTGATTGACTATCAATACACACATCACTCCGAAAAGTCAAAGGTGTGCCCTGGGATTTGAACCCGCGACCACCGAGAACATGTTGGCAGTCGGGTCTGGTCCGTTTACCAATAGGTCGCCACGCACTTTAGTTCTACTAAATCGGCATATTACAAAAGAAGAAGAAACATATGATTTTAATCATAATATATGTTTTTCATTTGTATTTTCATGCACTTTGTTTCTATAGAAACTTTATTTTAATGTGCCGTTTAGTCCTATTCATATGAACATTATCACTAACAGCAGATACTTAACAGCAATATTTTTTTTTTATCAGCCCATATATGTCCCACTGCTGGGCACGGGCCTACTCTACAACCGAGAGAATCGCTAGAGAGTGGTTAGGCCATATAGTCCACCACGCTGGCCTAGTGCGGGTTGGCAGCAATATATAAGACCTCAATTTTTTTATCAAAACAGTCGTCCTAATTAATAATATTACTCCAGCAGATACTTACAACGCATCATCAAAACTATTGACCCAACCAAACAGTTCCAAGACGGCTATTTTGTTTCCAAATAGTAAGTTTCACAGGGCATTTGTTTAAGAGTGGAAGGCACGACAAACAAGCGCGGCCGCGGGCGGACACTAGCTCGACAAACAGGGAGCGTGCGTGCGTGTTTGTACAGAACCATTGTGCGGTCGGGCGACAGGTATGCTGCGAGTGGAGGATGTAGTAGGGCAAGTCTGAATTATATGTATTTAAAATGGATTTTAAATTTGAACCACTGTAGAGCAAATATATATGACATGTTATGTCGATGTCGGAATGTATAAATCCAATTACGTACTTAATGGTAAAATCAAATGATTCAAATCTTTCGAAAAATGGTCGAATGCTAATAAATATTTTTATAAATAAACTAACGCTATAACTGTGTGTTAGAGAAAATATCACAGTTCATACACGTACTTTCGCATAATATTCCTTAGTGGATTTTTTAATGCTATCGATAAGGTTTTGTAATAAACTATTCAAACAAACTCTTAATATTGTGACAAGATTTTGCGGATGTGGAAGCTATTCCAATTTCTTTCGTACCTAAATAAAGTTTTCTCACTGCTGCCGCTTTACTGTGTCGCGCGGATGCTCGATCGGGTGTGGGTCGAGAGCACACTGTTATTTAAAAAAAAACCTTCATTTTTCCAAGTGGACTCCTAACCACTTGCGTGTATTTGTACAAGTCGTAACAAGCGCTGCGAGTTGTCACATCATCGTCACAATTGTGATGACGGTGCTCGCCCGGGTGGCCACTCGTTTACTGACGATATATTTACTGTATCGAACTCGAGTGAATGGAAGATTGGTGAGTGAGCGAGTGAATGGTAGCGGTTATGTGTAGGACTAATTGAAGAGTTATTATTAGATGTACAGTTTGTATTTTCTATTGGTTTGAATTTACAGGGTGCTATGGAAATGCTCGAGGGAGGCCTATGTTCCGCAGAGGATTTCATGTGACTAAAAAGATACAAAGAGACAGAGAGAGGGTGATTAATGCATCATTTTAAGACAACAGATTTAAATATTATTATTAATATAATAGTAATAGGTACATTAAATTGCAAAACTCATTGTTACGTGCGAAGTGTACCGAGATATTTTCTATAGCCTTTGGGCGATCACATGGTATCAAGCATACATTATAGCGAGTTCAATTTCAATTAGTCCATATTAAATGTATTGACGTTAGTTCATTGTTAACAAACAAAGAGTACTACTTACCTATTGTAACGCACCTACTTGAAAAGAAGCGCTTCTACTCCAAGAAGAAACGAAACACTATCTATATCTGTATCAGCCCATATGCGTCCTGCTGCAGGACCCTGGCTTACTTTATAATGTAAAGTACTCGAAGTGAGAGGAGTTAACCCATATCACGCTGGCCTAGTGCTATATGGCGGAAATTCCATACCATGTTTTTTAATCCCTATTGTATGCAGTTTTCGTCACGTTGTTTTCCTTCACCGTTATAGTTCAAAAACATAACCTCAAACCACATCATAATTAGGTAACAATTGACTCGTTTCCTTACGTAGACGTCGTGTCTAAGCAAATGCAATTAGCAGTGGCAGCGCAGTTCGCAGGTGTCTAACCGTCTGTCCTGATTGCTGATAGCATTACCGTTCGTTAGGCGATCGGCTGCAGCGTTGCGTCACTTACGTCCTATGCACTGTGACCGCAGCCACAGAGAGGCATTTTGACAGTTGAAGTGGAGGTGTTGGGTGGATTTTGATTTTAGGTGGATGATATTGGAACATATTTATGTTTGTATCGCTGAATGGGTGGGTAGATATGGCGTTCGTGGCATCAGAATTTTTTTTGAGCCTATTCCTGTTTAAAGTTGTGACAAGTGGAGAACCAATTACGAATTCTTGCCGCAAGCAACTCATTTAAGAGATTGATAATAGTGACTTCTTGCGAGAAAACTGTAGTTAATTTAGTAGAAGAACATGGATCTATTGAAAGCAAATTAATAAAATACCAGTGACAGTTATAGGGCCGTTCCTAGTGCAAATTGAATAATAGTGTCAGTCTATTTGAAATTAAAAGAATTATTTTGGGTTCTTGTGCGTGTGTTCATTTGATAATATCATGGGATCCCTAATTTTAATACCTTGCCAAGTTCCCACTGTTTTTCTTTTATTTGTCGGTAGCTTTGTAGTTTTTTAATAAAGAGTAAATGTAAGGCATTGTAGATAGGAAATTTATTGGCCATAGTTTTATCACTGTCGAGTCCGTCTCTGGCCGTAGCTCTGATTAGCGATTGCTACTAATTGCCGTCTGTTTGCTATCAGTCCCGTCAAGCATGCAGTTTATTAGGTTTGGACTGTCACATCTTAGTGCACTTACCACATCCAGAATACATATTGAATGCTCTATTTCCTTAGTTTTGTAGGTATATTTGGACACTGAACCTTACGCTGGTTATTCGTTTGCACTTCTATACTTTACCTAGTTTTTATTCTACATATAAGTGGGTTCGTTGCAACAAGAAAGTCTAAATATTTTGTTTATTATTTTATAATGAACTGAACCTCTCACTTCAAATCTTATATGTAGTATTTAGTTATCCATGACTGCCTATGGGTTGGAAGAAAACACATTTTGTTGTGTAGAATTGTCAGGTATGTACTTTCTCTGTGACATTTTTTATCACTAAATCGGATGATACTTAACTAACAACTATCATAGTTTAAGCTCCATTAGTTTGAATCCTTTTCTACTTGATTACACAAGGTGAAGACTTATGATTGGATTTCTTAGATTCCATGCTGCTCTCAAGCGAGTAATTTATAGTCAAAGGAACTGTAACTTCATTTACCATTGCTCCATCGATAAAGTCGCAACCGAGTTATGAGGTTAGGATCTCTAAGCTAAACCTCAATCGTGAAGTCCATTTATATACCACTTCAGATTGTGATTCGACGTATCGTGCAATGATCTTAATAAACTTATGTATAAGCTACTTGAAAATACACCGTTTATTATGCACGTGCCAGTTGTTTTGTAATTTATATGAGATTTTGCGAATTTTGATAACAACTTAAAAGGCACGCCGTTCGACTTGGATGGTATCGTTATTCTTCAGTCACAGGAAGTGCACTGCTGAATATAGGCCTCATACGGCAATTTCTGTAGATTGCAAGTGGTAATACACGTTCTATACCTCACAGAGAACTATCTCGTGGGTAATGACAGGCAGCGATGAGCCACTAGTTCCTCTGCCCATCTTAAAATACTAAAATTATTTTCCAACAAAAATGTCTTTGACATAACAAGCAAGTTGCATTGCAGTAAGCGGTATAAGCAATATGCTGTATACATATACCTAAATAAGCGAGGATTTGTGGAGCAAAATTTTCCCTACTACCCTTCCATACATTTCTATTCCAAGCTCTATCCAGGCAGACTAAAACAATATTTTTTCATATTGGCAATAGAAGCGACGCGTGTACAAAATCTAGCGGTCCTTAACAATATCCGAGTAAATATGAAACGTTGGATGGAATTGATGGGATTCCGTGCCGCCGGCTGCCCCTAATACGGCGGGACGGTTGTGATCATTCAATTTGACGCGTCTACCTAGTGCTGCTGACAAAATCTGTGCCATTTATGAACAAGCTTAGTTTACTGGTGCTAGTATTAGACGTTTGTGAAGATTATTTGAGTGTATTGTCTCTACAATTTTCTTGTTCCATCTATTCTATTTTTCATGTTCAAACATTGGCAATGTACCTACTGTAGGTTTTCATAGGCAGCCGGTATTCTAGTAGGGGAGCCGCTTGTTATTTTCAATTATCAGCAAACAAAAGTTGAGTCAACTATTATCAAAAATCAATGTGACTTTAAGACACATCTTGAGATTAATTAAATAATGCACTGACAGATACATAATTATATTTGACAGATTACCGGATGCTGATGTGAGATTTTGACTAGCTGTTTCTAAGGTTATTTGCCAATTTTGTTCTGTGTAATCAAGGGAAAATGTTTTGAATGAATTTAATCTGTCTAACTTTATCAATAGCTACTTTTTGTCAAAATGCACAGATTTCGACCTTTGAAACTAGTTGACTCAGTTCTAAATAATGTTTGCTAGTGTTCAACTAACTACATTAATATTTTCTACCGGAAAATATAACTTAATATGCTCCCGCACACATTGGGATCAGGAATTTTCCCTACAACCATATCGTATAGAAAATATGTATCCTCATATCCAACCGAGCAAATGACAATACCAATCAGGATGCGGATTCATCGGACATTTTACGATTAGGACGAAAGTAAGGACAGAACGAGAATTGTTCTTATTCGATCTACCCCAATATTCAATGCCGAACAACCCTTAAATAATACACAATACTGATCATACATAAAACGGTACACTTTATGTGTCTTGCACTTATGCTAAAAGCAAATTCGGTTCGCACGTGACCCATATAATCATCACATTACGCCAAGGGAAAGCCAATCTTGATACGACAATTCAAGGTTTGTTTTGGAGTGGCGGAGTGTGGAAGGGGTACACTAGTTCCCAAATCATAAACAACGATCAAAGACACATAATCGCCGGCCCCTTAACGCCGTGTTGTAATGATAGGGACGACCTACTGACTGTGACCTTTGGATTGTTGTATGCTGGTCGATTCGATTGCTGTTGGTTTTGGCTTTGTTCTAGATTAGACGTTTCAAAGGTCCGGATCTTTTTGGCATGTTGTAAGGATACTAAAAAAAGTGTGGGCGAAAGTTTTGATTACTTCGTAGCTTTATAATTATCTTCATGTCGTGAAATAATAATAAATTGTATCCAACACTGGGCTGATGATTATAACTCGAATATTTGTTTTATAAAACTTGGATTCGGTTAATGTTCTCGCCCACTGCGATTAATGTTAAAAACGTCTTCGTCAGTTTGAGCCTTTCCACGGGATCAGCTCAATTAGATTTTATATAACATTTTCCAGAATTATTTGGCTTTTATTTTACGAGCGAGTGCTTCCTGACATCAACTCTTAAAGGGAAAGATCTTTAATCCACCAATCCCATTTGGGTTGATACATTTGAAATGTTTATGGAGTTTTAGGTTTTCCCACCTTAGTTTTACTTTACCTTTAAATCAAGTTATAATTAGCTACAACTAATATTCTTCATAAACTACCTGACTCAATGCAAAGAATGCGAGTTATATATAGGGTTGTCATCTACATCGCGACAAGAGACAGACGGCAGGGCGTGCTTCTAATTAGTTCTGACTCGTGACAGCCCTCACTTTTATTTTTATACATTATTTAAACTCGCCATCTTGTTAACCGTTTTATTTATGGTATTTTTAATGGCCGACTCATTGTATGTGGATGTGTGAAAGCTTAATCGCTTGATATGTGTATAAATTCATTATAGCAATTAAAATATAAATGTTGTATGGTTATGTTAAGTGACGTAAGTTGAAAATATTTATGACAGAAATATAATAAAATTGAATGAGATATTCCAGAACAAAATCATTGGCCCACAATATTTTATCTTTAAACGCAAAGGAATAAAATGAACATAGTTTCTGATACACATAAAACCACAATTTAATGAGAGCGAACGTTGTACTGTAATATTTTTATTTAAAAAAATAAAATGGATGTTTCTTTGACATTTCGCTTGCTTTCGCTTTTCCTTTCAAGAAATAATGAAATAACGTAATGGGAAGAGAACTTTGTAATTGGAAAATCAAATGCACACGTAAAATAACTAAATAGGAAAATAGCTTTAATAATAAAGTGAACCTACTAAACACTACATGTAGGTTAGACGTGATTAACTGGTAGTTTCTCTCAATCTGGTGAGAGCGATGTGTCGCCAGCGTCGGGTTACTGAACACTGCGTTAGTTAGCTCCTCACATCAGTGTAAATCTACTCGCATATATATTTACAGTAGTTCTAATGGAGCTGTTTTAATTTGTCGCCGGGATAAATTAATTTGGACATAACAGGCTCCGTGGCGCAGTTGATTGGACGCCGACTGTGAAACGTTAAGGTTGCGGATTTGATACCCGCACCGAAACAAATATTTGTGTGATCCACAAGTATTTGTTTTGGGTCTGGGTGTGTGTGAGACCGAAAAGTCTCTCGTAGTTCCTGATACCCGCGACACAAGACTTAATTGATCTTAATGTGGGGTGAGGACTTTGTATGTCACTGTTGGGTGTATTTATTATTATTATTAATTTTGATGTTTTGGCAATTTTTTTAACCCGACCCGATCTGTCTTCTTTTAAATGGTAAAAAAAATGGAAATTTTATCGCGTTACACTATTAAAATGAAAATAACTGGACGCGATCTATCGAACCTGTGGACGCTGGTACAAATCTCTGGCCACACTTCTGATTTTTCGGTGTCACGTTTAATAACGAAAACCAGTCTTATTAATTTCAACACAAATATTGTGCTGAGTAAATTAAATATTCTGAATAGAAAACTTACTCAAAACAATTACGGAATACATAGCAATTTAGGTACTTACAGCATCGAAACTAACATGTGTTAGATAAAAACAAATCCTATACTCTATCCCTAAGCGACGAACTTATCAAAGCCCTCCCAATCATTTTCACATCTGCGCTGAAGTCATAATACGCGTTTCCCTGCCTCATAGACCTTCAAATTACGCGGGCCAGCTCAAATGTCCCGGCTCGGCCCCGGATTCCCGTAATCGCCGGGACGCCTGATCCCGTGATTCCAGAGTTTATGGACGTAATGATCTAGCTTTTAGGTCCATTTATGTTTGTTGACTGCCGAGTTTTGTGTTGGGTTTGTGATATCTGTGTTACGTAGTTTATTTTGCAAGTTAGTGCTTGTATTTTCGTTGGAACATTGGTTTGTATTATCGTAATAGTGTAGGTTTCAAATTACGTAAATTAATTTCAAAATGAACACACATTTAAGGCCAAAATAATTTCCATGCCTAGGGGATTTTAAGCTACTTTATCTTTTATTGTTGTTGAGGGTTGTGCATGTCTATATTTGATATAGCAGATATCACTACTCGTATAACATGGTAACCTCCATCGATATATTCGATTCAACATGTGTGTATGTTCTATGGTAAACATTTTGTAGCTACGAACAATTTAATAAAACTTATTAAAGCCGCCCATATCTACACCAAATTACGTAACAGTGCAACTTCTCTTTTCAATTATTAAAAACATCCTTAATACCACAACAGACACCAATACCAATAGCAGTACCTACAATACCTTATATCGAACAGTATCAATAGATTTTCAGATGTTATTGCTCCCGGATCGTGTGCCTACCAGATTAAAGGGCTCATTTCCCTTTATAAAGCGTAAAAACGCGTACCTGCGAGCATAAACGGCCGCAAAATCCCGGAATAAAGACATGGTGGCGTGTAAACGCGCTGCTCCGAGCCAACGACGCCGGGTTAACATTCAATAAAAATATAGAGCACCGGGAGCTGGGTATCTTTGACGCTTTATTATTTTATTTGAAGTAAGAAAAAATGAAATATTAGTATATAGGTACGCAGATAGTTGACGTGATTTACTGGGTAAGACTGATGAACTGAGTAATTCGATATTAGGAATGCCAACCTGCTTGCACAGCGTGGTGAATATTGGCAAAACTCTCCAGAAGGGAATGAAGTGGAATGCCCATATTTAAGATGGGACTTCCTATTCTTGTTGATAATGGTTAAGGTTGCAGGAAGACGTTGGGTGCAGGCCGATTCCAACAGGTCTATGTGTTGATCCTTGAGGGAGGGTTATGTTCAGCAGTGGACTTCCTGTGGCTGAAGAGAGAGAGAAATATAAGAATATACTGCAGGCGGGAATGCACGAACAGCACATTTAGTACAATCGCATCGTCGGTGATATAAAATGGAAAGACACTATACTTTATCTCATTAATTGATTGAAATACGGCAGTAATGCTTCAGATCAGCTTTCAGTAAGCGCTGTCTATGCCATCGTGCTACCTCCATTTACTGGATAAAATAAATTGAATTAACTTGTTATTTTAAAAGCATCTAGTATATCTTCATAGAAGCATTTCCTTATTGAATCCTGTAAGAACATGCAGCTAAGGCAGGAGTTTAAGTAAATGGGTAGCTCCGTGTACAAGGCTAGTGTCTGGCCGATACGTGCGAACGACTTGGAAATACCGCCGACATTACTGAACCAGCCTGAATGTGTGCTATAGACCGTGTTATAGAAGAACAGCGGGATTTCATAAGATTTTATTATTGCATAGTGTATGCATTATAGGCATAGATGGAGAGATGAAATAACAGGTTTCGTGAGCATTGGTCACAAATCGTGAAAGACTGCAAAATCTCGAAGAAAAGGTAGGACCCTGAACTTTGCCCAGCAGTGGGCCTAATGACTAAAAATAAATACGCTGGACAATGAGCAAAAGTAATATAGTATAACCTCATAGTAAATAAATTCTGCCGCCCAGATATATCTACAACGTTAGATTGTAAATGAGTTGACGGTTGGAAAAGTTTTGAAAATCTTGTTGAAGCCTATTCCCGTAGAAGCAAATCCATATAAGGCTGTCTTTCATTGCCTACCATATTTTTTTATATCAAAAAGCTCCTCCAAGTGGAACAGTCCCTTTCCATTCAGCCTAGATTGTCACTGTATGCAGCCACGTAAAATTTACACTACCCGCATGAAGTGACATTGCAGTATCTTACAACAAATTCTAAATATGTATACCAGAAAACTCTATAATCTTATAAATTGCGCCCGACTACCGTCTCCAAAAGAGCCATCACGTGTATCACCGGCCATTTCACCTGAGACCCGGGCGTGCAAATGGTTTTATTATCCGGAACACCGGCGATGTTTAACGCCCACCTGTGAGCCTCAATTGATTGATGCTCATAAATACAGATCAACTCTTTTGGTTGCTTTCTGAATGGTGTGGATGTGACTTGTTGGTTGGAGGATGGAGTGAGGTGTCAGTGAGTCAGATCATGGGGTACATAGGTGAGAAATGATAGTATAAATATTAAATAATTGAATACATATTACGGGTGGTGGGTTCATTATAAGTGAGAGGCCTCCTGGGTAGGTACCAGAGCAATGTCTACTAGACTTTATTTTAGGATTTGTATCCTTTACTTCGAAATTAAGTAATCATTTTTGCTTTCTTCGGTGGTAACACTGTTTTAAAGAGACAGACATGAAAGGACATGAAGGACAGACATGAAACGATAGATTTTTCGTGTTTCATTCGGCGAATGACATTCTAGATGGTATTTCTTGCTCCAATATTCCTACAAATTCTGTTATTTATATACGTTTCAAAACTAATTTAGATCCCAAAACAGGATTAAATCCCTAAAAATCCGCTTACATTCCATCCAAAAACCTGATATCTATGAGAGCGGCGCCGGCCACTATAAAATGCACAAACACTCGACGCAAGTCCTCTCGGCTCGAGCGTTATGAAAATTTAACCGGCTACCGGTTTATACCGGTACATACCGGTTTACAGGTGGCCGGTAAATTCCGGTGGCGACCGGATAATGCGGGCATTACCATCCCGGTCGCGCCCGTTTAATGTGCCACACGCAATTCACAATGTAGCGTTATGATTTTGACGGTTTTTTACGCCACTTTATTGTATGGGAAATTGATTTTCATGTACGGCTGTGGATATGTGTTTCATATGAGAGAATTATGCCTTTTGGAACAGAAGAAATGTATTGATGTAGCGCTTACATACTAGAAAAATATACCCTTATCCATTAACACTTGTACATTCCGAATGAATTATCGATGATTCAAAGGTCTCAATCAAACAAAAGGATACCCCAATCAAAGAGATGCATAAATCAAATTTAACAGATGAGTGAGCAAGAAAATTTCTAATGCCAGACATTTTTTTCTTCAAAGAAAATTCTTGCAATTTCCAGCAATCTTGCAATATCAATGATCTTCTCATGCAGATCAACGGCTATGTATCCACAACCCTCTAGGCGAATACAAGCATAGCCATCAGTCAGTCGTTGTTTATGGCGCGGTCAACCCTTTGATAAGGGTCGGGTCACTGGTCCGTGACACATCACTCAGCGGGGGCGATGCACGGGATGTCATGTCTTCGCGCCTTCTACCCCTTTCGGTAAAATATGATTATACTTTGTACTTTGTAGAGGTTTAATGCAATTGGAATTTTTGAAAATTTTATCTAACGTATTAAATAGTTTATGGATTGTAATCAAAATGGTCTTTATTCAATTAGTATTTTAGCTGGTATTTTTAATAGTGGCCTAATTCTTTGTCGCAGTGTAATCCACTTTGGCATTGACGTCCTGTAATAAACTTTTGAAAACTTAAATGAGAAGCTACACACTTCCGCACTATTCCCTATACGAGTACATAACTCCGACCAGTATCCCTTAAACCCGCTGGATCCCGGTCAGCGCGACCCTGCTGAGCCTGATTTATAAACCGCTGGACCCTGCGCCTCCACGGATTCATTAAGATATCTTTCAACTGTCATCCAGAGGACAATGGAGGTAACTATTTTAGTTTTGATTAAACATTGATATAATACATGTATGGGTAGTATATTGGCAGTATGTTGGATCTACATATATTCCATCGCATTCAATTCATTACTGTGTTCTAATTGCCTTATATTACTTTTGCTTACATAAAAAGAAATGCGTCTAATTATAAAGTGCCTCGGTGGCGTAGTTGTACTAAGGTAAGATTGTAAAGCTGAGGGTGTCGGGTTCGAATCCCAGGTCGGGCAAAGTGATAATGGATTTTTCGATCCTTCTGCTTCTAGGAAAAAGCTAGTGCGTGAGTTATGTATTAGTATGTATGTAATGATAAAATTGGAAAATAACTCAAATATTTCTACACCAATAAAAGTCACATAGTGCCCACCTATGCTACTTTCAGTTAAATAAAGAAAAGAACAGAATAACTATCAAACACTCGAATACAATTAAACTAGAAGGTGAAAAACGCGATTTGTGACGTAACAAATAGCTGTAGTTCCATATAAATCGACACGGGAGCTAACGCCGCCAATATGTTAGCAGGAAGCAATTTTTTCCGCCGCGGTTGAGAGAAATTCGACTACGCCCCTTCCAAATCACTTTACATTTTTCAAGGGAACATTTCCTGTATTTTAATATCTAGGCCGAGCAGTGCGCTACATTGAGCAATTAGTTACGAGATTGCTGCGGGTTAAAGTTTTAAAAAGCCTTCAAACGAGCTTGATTTTATTCAGATGATACCGGGTTTTACCTGAAAAATTATGTCAAGAGGGATGTTTTTTGGAATTTGCAAATAGTGCGTCATTAGTTTATGGATCTACTTCTGATATAAGGTTTTTATATGATAACGAGTGTAGAATGCTAACCTTTTGAGATATCCAATGATATGTTTTTTATTTCTGCTATTATTAAATATCATAGTCTCGGTTAGGCTATTAAAAGTTCGAATATATAACATTCTAGTTTAAGTCGCTATTAAAATCCTTGGAGTATACCTATGTTGAAACTTCAGAAGTCGACTCTTGTAGCTGAAAATTATGATGATAACTATTCCCAAGCTAATAACTAAGCCAAAATGTATTTTTTTCTATAGACATGATAGTTCCATTATACTACAGCAATAAAGAATATTATAGTGAAATAAAATAAAAGGAAGGTGTTCTATATATCCCACTGGAATATCCGAAGGCTTACGCCGTGGATACAGGAAATGAGGTGTACATCCGGCAGACCGAAACTTCCGGCTCGGCTACTTCCGGACAGATTCACTGGCTATGTGTAAATGACTAGCGAATGCCCGTCGGATTGCCTGTCATTTATATGGAGAATAAATATCTGATGGTAAGTTAATTTAGCCTGTTAGTATTCAATTTTCAGCTTAGTTAAGACGCTGTACACTTTCACATCGATAACTACCGTGGCGAAATGGGTGAAAAGGCGGCTATAAATGATAGACTGCGCGCTTAAACCCTGCAGTGAGACATTATTTTTTATCCTGTTACGACAGAGTGAAATCCAACTATGGATTGATTATCATACTCGGTCAGGTGGATTCTTAAATCCATACAATGATCTAACCTACTATCTAAATTGGAGTAGTCAGCAGAAAGAGATAATTTCTCGACAATTGGTACTTATTCTGGAGCAATCAACATCAATAGTCGTATTACTTTGTCGAGCACGTATAAATAACATACATAAACTGTCGCCTTTCTTTCAGAAGGAGTAGGCAGAGGTGCTACCATAACACCCACGTTTCGCCTTGTTTGTTTTATCGCAGGATGTGATAGTGGGAAAGCTATCGCCACACCAGGCATAAATTCCTGACTTCGGGCTGATAATGAAAAGAAAAACCTAATATCACTACCCGACTCCGGATTCGAATCCAAATCACAGCATTGTAATCGTACAGTAGCACAACTGAGCCACCGAGCCAGTGTAAATAATAAAATAAAGAATATAAAAAAGGTATTAATATATTCCACTTATAAAGTCACCCAACGTTTTGTGTATGCGTCTTTATGTATTAACAAAAACGTATCTTCACACTTGTTAATTACTGATAAGGTTTAGTATGTTTAACACATTGGGAAGTCAATAATCTTTTTGTGGTCGTGATTCTAATAAAACGACGATAACTGTTGAATAAATATTGCCTTTTTTATATGGTGAATCAGCAAAAAGGTTTTATCTTGAAACGACATCGCAAACATGACTCCAAGTGGTTTTGACACTTTCAAGGGTCTGATGGTCATAAAATAATTTTTAACGTTATAAATTATCGCCGAATTGAAGGACTTCCATGAATTTTTGGATGCATGTACACGATTTTGTATGGAAATCTTCTGTTATATGTTTTAGTAATTTTACACATAAAAGTATACTGAATATTGCTTTAACTTAAATAAATAAATACACGTAACTGGCTAATTCACGTAAGGTACTACATTAATAAAAATATATATTATACTAGTCTTGTGTCTCGGGTATAAAATATACTTCGAGAGCCTTTTCGTCCTCGGAATTGAACTCACTGCTTCTAGTTTCACAGCCAGCATCTTAAATAACTGCGCCACCAATAATATGTTTTTTTGCACTTATAAATTTTCGGTATAAGAGCAGGTTAAAAAAGCTGTCGGTATATTATCAGGGCTTACAAGAAGACTCGATTTTATGTGGTATAAGTAGCAAATAGTATCAGTGGCTTAGCACGCTCTTCCAGATAAGAACTTTAACTACCAAATGTCTTGAAATGTTAACTTCCATCGACTCCGAGGTAAAAATATTCATATTTTTAAGAAAACTGAGAAAGAAACCTTAATATTTCAAGAAGTAACAAGCGAAATATCACATTACAAACAATAACCAACGCAAATAAACAACATAAACTTTAAAATTCAATATAACGCCATACATTTCACACTGGTTAATAAAAAGGTATGACGCCATCGCATTTACAAATGAAACCTTTATTCCCTGAGTGGTAGAGTACATTGTTGCATGTTTTTGGTGTTTGCGATCGGTTAGCGGGTGTCGCGTAGTATTTTATCTTGATGTTTACGATCCGATATAACGTTACAAAATAAAAAGACGTGATGCGATAATATTTTATGGTTTGGTGCAAAATTGATAGCGGAGCGTGTTAAAGAAGGTAGGTAAAAATATAGAAATGGCTATTAATATTACATCTAAGATAATATGTGAAGTGAGAAATGCTTAAATAGTATATTTAAACAATAAACACACTAACGCATAGTTTTGATCATCGCATCAGTCGTTCAAGGAAATCATAGAACTTTTCTGTTGCGGATGACGAGATATATTTATTTTGTTCACTAAAACTTTTTCGTCTTGATGCAGGTACACAATTGCGGCGTCTCATATATCATAGTTCGTGGTATGTGGTTTATATCGACAGTGTGAGTTTGAATCGACGATAGAAATTTACCACTTTTGTAAGTCAAAGTGCGTTTGTATCTCATATGTCTGTCTCCTGAAACTTACATTTTATATAAAAACATACTTCTATGACCCATCCTATTATTATATATCTCATTTTTCTACGTAATTTAAGTTGATCAAAATTTGCATTAGTCCCCCGCTATCCGCTCACAGCACGCACCACCCAATTTTATTGTTCTGTCGCAAATTGTCCTGAACGCGGGTATAAAATTAAATGGGATAAAATGAGAAATAAATAAAGCGCGTCCCACACTACCTCTCCATATTAGCTGCGTCTGGCAACTGGCTTGATTGAATGCCAAACATGGCACAAGATTGCCAGCTACGGTATGTATTTTTATGCCCCGTTTATTATTATAAATATAGTCCGGATTCCTTAATAGGTGACTAGGTGTCTGATATAGATTCTGTGAATCAAAATGCTGCGAAATCTATGTATAAGGAGGCAGGTTTGTGGACAAATTGGTCATTTATCTGCTCTTCTGATGAGATGCGTAACTGCCTTTGAAGTCTTATTCAGTTCCTAAAATTCTTTCAGAAGCAATTGCTTGCTTGTCCCGGCACAATATTAGTAGATTATTTAATTGGTGAAAGGTGTTTTAAAGAAAAAGCAATAATTTATAAAGGGACGATCTAGTTTCTTCGAGCTAGCACATCAATACGACCAATACTCACCAGTTGTGCTTCCATGCATCAAATTACAGCTCCGAGATTGACGCAGTAAATGACTTAAAAAAACCAAGAGAACTTCATCCGACCGGTTCGAAAAGGCAAATATTTGAAGCGATGCTCGAAACCCGAACATTCATTGCGGAATAAGTGAACCAATTTTCTATTAAGCAATTTAAAAAGCCCTTCCAAAAACCGTACCTGGCCCAAAATAAAGTCTCTCAGACGGCCGTGTTTGTCCCGTCTGCGTTTATGTTTGACCATTGGACCTTTCATGGCAATTAAACTATTTCACTGCGCTGGAGGGCCGGCAGAGAACAAATTAAACAGAGAACGGCCCGCGTTTGGGAAATTGGATAGCGGCGGGTCGCAGCCTACTTGCCAACTAATTCGGCGGGGTTTCATTAGCTTTGGTACGATTTTTTTGGATATCGTAAAGGTTTTTTGCTTGGGAAATGGATGTGGGTCATAAACGAAGTTAAGTGTCGTTTTTATGGTCGTTTTTCTTTTGTAAATGGTCTGTGTCTCTTCAGAATGTTTCGGAATTAAAATACAAGCGGAAAAAATGGTTTTGGTGTCGTGCTTCTTTCAATGAGTAGTAAAAGTAAGGTGTAAGCCATTGACAGGCTCCGTGGCGTAGTTGGTTGGATGCCGGCTGTGAAACGGGAGGCCGCGGGTTCGATCCCCGCATCGAAACAAATCTTTGTGTGAACCATAAGTATTTGTTTCGGGTCTGGGTGTTTGTGAATCCGAAAAGTCTCTCGTAGTTCCTGATACCCACGACACAAGACTCGATCTTAGTGTGGGTTCAGGACTATGTGATTGTTGGGTGCATTTATTTTTATTTTATTTTTTATTTACAAAAAGCAATTTTGAGCAGAACTTTAATTTTGAAGATGTCAACACGTTATATTTGTAATGCCAATTTATAGTGAAATTCCAAATTCCATGAAATGACAAGGCGATTGCAACCGAGCCTCATGTCCACTTATCACTAGCTATAAAGTTCTTCAAACCGAAACACAATACTTTCCGAAATTGACGCGACATAAATAGTCATTACACAAATAAACTTCACAAATTTTACAACGCCACAATTGCGAGACACTACTGCTTAGCGCCAGAAATATAAAAGCAAGTAGATGTACCAAACAAACGAAATGCCATAATCCGCAACGTCCCAAACAATGGAAACAGCGGCAGATCAAGACTACTCGATCTGACTGATTGTTCATATTGGTGAAAAGCAAATCGTTAGGCCCGCTCCTAATTTGGAGCGAAAGCGCTCGAGACGAACAATCTGTGTCCTAATGAGCGTTGAGGGTACTTTGACTCGGTTATTACTCAGTTTTTGGTAATGAATTGATGAAAGGGATTGCACATGGACATATTTGATATTGAAGTGCGTGGTGGCCTGTTGGTACCGGACCAGATCCGGCTGCCAACATAGAAACGGTGGTCGCGGCTTCAAATCCCAGGTCACAGCTCTGATTTTCCGGAGTAATATATAAGTCGATAGTCAATCACCACGAACTATTATGGTGAAAGAAAATATCGCGAAGAAACCTGCACACCATAGTGACTTGCAAGAATTTCTATGTATGTAAAAGTCCGCCAACCCGCGTTAGGCCAGCGTGGTGGATAATATGGCTTATCTCTTCTCAGTCGTACTCACGCTTGTAGAGGAGGCTCGTGCCCTACAGTGGGACGAATCTGGTCTGATACAGTATAGTACAGACTACAGTACAAATAAATGAAACCTCTTATGAACGAGTAAGCTAGTTTTAAAATTGACATAATATCCTTTAAAGTTTTTGACGTTAATTGCCTCTTGGTTAAATATAGCCCCATTTTGAAAGCAAAATAAATTGAGCGAACTTAATTATACATCAAAATATCCTTTTCATCATAATTTCTTTATTATCTTTGGTAAAATATAGAAATTCTTTGGAATTAAAACTTAGCTTCGAAGTTACCCGAGTTATTTTCATAATCCACCATCTATTTATAGGCGGCAATCTTCCACGAAAAAATCTCGAAAATTCAAAACAACAATATCGCAAGTCTCAACTCGCGCCGTTAATTAGAAAGGAATAAGTTTTAATTTGTTCACTTTAATCTAGGAAAAAACTGGGCAAGCGCGAGTCCGACTTGTACAACTGGGGTTCCGTACCCCGTTACCTTGATACCATTCAATTTACTGATTTGCAAGTGTGAGTTTGTAATTACAAAAATAGATTTATATTTATAACCACAATTTTTCGGATATCATTCGGATTTTCGAATGTATTCCTATACATATACTCTGAGCTATGGGACCTTCTTGAGTTCTTCTCGTAATTTCATAGTCATAGACAGACAATGAATTGATCTCATAGGGTTTCTGTTTTTAGATTTGTGTACGGAACCCTAAATACAAGTTGGCTGAGGATTTAATGAAAACATTTCCGCGCTGAGCGCTCCACAACTCCTGTTTGCTTGCGATTATTCTGGATCGCTTTGTATTTAGTAACGACTGTATTAAACGAGATCAAATCTTCATATCGGGATTTATTTAATTGTAAAGAATTTGGAGGAAACCTCTCTTAACTGGCTCTCATCTTGGAGATTCCCATCTCGCGTCGATTGATACTCTGTCTAGACGCACCATTGCATCGGTTGCACGGTAAAATGTTCGTGCAAATTAAACAACATCATCTCTTTATGAAATTACAATACACTGAATGATTAAAACACTGCATACATTCGCCTTTATTATTTAAGTACATATAAATATATGTATATACATAAACTCACGCCATTTTCCCAGACGGGGTAGGCAGAGGCGCCACCATGACACCAACATTTCGCCTTCTATATTCTGTCCCACGACGTGACAGGGGCGAGCCTATCGCCATATCGGGCACAAATTTCTGACTCCGGGATAATGAATTGAAAAATTCATTATCGCATTGCCCGACCCGGGATTCGAGCGCGAGACCTCAGCTTTGCAAACATACCGTAGTACAACGTCACCGAGGCAGTATTTAAGTAATAAAATAAAATCTCTATGTTATTATTAAGTAATACACAGAGTTCTGTTCAACTTTTTTTACCCAAGGGACACATCTCTCGGCATTTGGCCTTTTTTTATCGCCACGCCATTGATCTATCGTCAGTCTTATCACAAGTGGGCCTGCAAACGATGGCGGATGTGAAAAAACAGGTACCAAGATGTGGAGAGATATATGGATTTGTGGGTGACGGGTCGCAGGTTCGATTTTTGTTTAAATAAATCTATTTTTATCTGATTCACGTATTGTGACATTTTTGGGGTTGCTTTTTTGTGCTGTGACCTGTTTGGTTTTAGGAACATAATCGTCTTAAAATGTCTTTTAGAATTCCAAAAACATTTACAAGACGATTTTCATGTAAATTGTAAGGTATTAAAATCGCTATTAGATTACATACATATGTATGTATACTGAAATACTAAACAACTAATTAATTATTATTTTACTGTTTTAATGGCAAATTTACAAAACTACATTCCAAATGGTTCGGATAGTGCTATACAAAAAGGCTATCTCTCTTTATTTCTCATAATGATATCGACTAACTCAATTCTTAGATAGCCTAAGATGATAGAAACGAGAAAAATGGGCATACAGTAGAAATACTACTCAACAACCTTTTTTAAATAAAAAACATTTATTTCAAAACCATCACAACACCTTGTAAAGATATAAACAAAACATTCAAATTAGCATACACATTGGACAAATTAAGCACGATGCAATTAATTCAACTGATAACGTTTTTTTATGTTATGTTCGACAAAAAGTCGAGTAGTGTCTGCGTGCGAGAGGCGACGGGCGACAGGCGACAGCCAATGGCGACGTCAAGTGCAGTGCGCGGGCGCAGGTAGTCGACACTTAAGCGCATATGCCAGTGCTGGGGATTATATCGATATCGATTATTTGTATCGATTACAATAATAATATGGGAAAAATGTGTTTGTGACTCATTTTAATCTTCTTCTTCAGCCTATTTATCCACCCAATGCTAAGTGTAGGCCTCTTGTAATGCATGCCAGGTTGTTCTGACCTGAGCTCTGAGTCCTCATCCAGCCACCTTATTTTAATAGTCTTTGATTATTTTGGATACTTTTATACTTTAAACAAATATTATTTTATGGATACCTATTTGAGCAAACAGTATAAGGTTTCGATATTTTTAAATCTGTATCTGTATCAGCCCATATACGTCCCACTGCAGGGCACGGGCCTCCTCTACAATCGAGAGTACGATTGAGAGTAATCTAAGATATGTTTAAATGGTATTAAATTATATCAAATGTAAATTGGATACAATGGCAATGTTATTATTGATTGGTAATGTACCAAGACTTGTACGATTTATAAGACTAAAGGGTCTCAGCTAACCTGCACCCGAAACAAATACTGGTAACATAAACGTCATACAAACATTTGTCACTATGATCATAACGAGCTTACTAATCCCATGATTATACAAAAATAAAATTACCAAAATTCCCATCCCTAAAATAAGCCTGTCCAAATATATCAGAAAGAGTAGATATTATCGAAATGGGGAGCACATCTTATTTGTGAAGCACTCAAGCCGTCTGGTGTCTGGCGCACTGTTTTTGTATTGGCAAAAAATAACAGCTCTCCAACGGGACCGGGGATGAATGAGTGTGTAGCCAAATGTTTTGGGATATTAATTAGCATTTTAGTTGGTTTTGTGATTGTCAATTAGGTGCTTTTATGGGACAGCTTATGAAGTATAAATACTTTTAGGTTTATATTACTTTTAGATATATTTAGAGGTAAACGAGATTACTATTTTTTTATTTACCGAATTTGCGTTTATTTTTATTTTTTACGTTTCACATTCAGACATTGCATAGATTTTAAAGAAAGGAAAGGTTTTGTTGATCATAACTTTATAATATAAAAACGCTGTGGTACTATCAAGACCTTTTCTATTCCACAAGATAGCGTCTGTCTTACATGACAGTGGAAACCCATCATAATATCACCATACACGATTTCTACCTCGAAATAATTGTGTCATCCGGCATGAATCATCTTACGTGGATGCTCTGAACACTGCACTCAATTACCCGCTACAATTCCAGTAGTTACTAGGAACTGCGGTAAGTAGAACTGATAGCACTAACTCGGACCGTGCGATGGTTCCGAGTAGTATAGGATACACTAGTGGGTTCAGTTTCAAAGAGCTTTGTGCTGAGATCGCGTTACACTGCGCCGGCGCACCTCAAGTGCTTGTATTCATAGTCTGGGATTATGGAATAATTATTATAAGCATCGAATGGATAATTATAAGGTAATGCATAAACCCTCTGGGATTTTTATGATAACCTTCGTGGCATACTTAGTTATGAAAATCGGTTGTGGAATAGGAGATTCTCGTTCCGAGAGAAAATATGTTTAGGCGAATCATAAGTATGAGTTTTGGATCTGGGCGTTGTAGCACAGTTTCTCGTAGTTTATGATAACGACACTAGACGTATATCTTTATGTAATTTTAGAACTATGTAATTGCATGGCTTTTTGCATGGATATTTTTATTTATTGGCCCAATAAAGCGATGTTTGTTATGCATGTCTATGTATTAATGTTCTTTGTGGTGTGTTCTGCCTAAACGAAATTCTAACGACAATCGAATAATCTTTATTCACAGCATTCTTGCTCTATTAACTAAGTTTAGGACAACTAGCCAATTGACACGGACCTTGGCTTAGGGTGTATTTACGGGTTAGTCAGACTTTTTTTACAATGTTCTATATGACTTAATTTTATACTGTACTGTATCAGCCCAGATGTACTGTAAAATACATGTACTGTACAGATATACTGTACTGTATCAGCCCAGCCCTGCTGTGGGACGTCCCATAGCAGGGCACGAGCCTCCTATCATCTCTCCTCTCTGTCTGTCTCTCTTTCTCTCTCTCTTAATTCATATTTTGTTATAATTACAAGCGACTATAAATAAGGCTCGCACACGTGGCACCCACACTGCACAGTAACTGTAAATCCATCGCACTTGAACAAACGGCCTGCTCCAGCGCTGTTTGCGTTCAATAACGTATTTAATTCCTGCCAATAAAGACTTGTTGTTCTTTGATTTAAGACCACACAGGGCGCTAGTTTCGGTGCTTAGCCAGTAGTCGTCTTGAGTAGCTTCGGAAGTTTACGATTAAGTTTTCAATTTTAAAGAAACTTGAGATTTTTTTTACCTGTGTGAGTATTCATTATATTTTAAAGCGGAATAATACATGTTTTTATATATAAAAATAACTATTATAAATTGTAGAGCACAGAAACTGTAAATCGTGAGGCACTCTGTATAGCCGAGGTTGAGATCTTTTCTCTTTCTTTTCAGCTACTGGAAGTCCACTGCTGAATATAGGCCTCCCCCAAAGATCGCCACATTGACTTGTGTGAAGCAGCCTGCATCCAGCGACTTCCTGCAACCTTAACCTTATTGAGATCTTATTTGTGCATAATGAATTTGTAAGAATATGGTTTTTTCGATATAGGCAGATATTTATCATAGTATGAGAGGAAATAAGTTAATGAAGCAGTATGCCATACGATGCTACTCCGCCTGCCACGATTGACATACACACTGGTACAACGGAAAATACGGAAGCTAATTAAAGCATGATATTCGCTTCAGCAATCAGCAATTTGTTTTACATTCCACCATTTACGAAAGATGAAGAGAAAGTCAGTGTCATAAGGAAACAGCATTAAGGTCAATAGTCCTAAAATCTCGAACGAGCACTAGCTGAAGAAAACAAAGCAAACAGGAATAGACAACCGCAAGTACATAGTTGCAAAAATTAGTGACGGCACGTTACGCTGACCACCCACCGTGGCAATAGATAATCAGGGGCGACGCGAGGCGTGGGCGACGGGGGCCACGACCTGCCGGATCAACCGGCCTTGGGGGTCCAAGAAGCCTAATGCCATTGGTAGAGTACACGTACATACTTGTAGTAAACTTTCAGATATGCAGGTTTTCTGACTCTCTATCACTGTTAAACCGAGTGATAATACGTAATGAATACACACAATATAACTTTGCAAAGTCAGAGGTTTATGCCCTGGGTTTGAACTCGCGGCTTTTGTTTGTTCGAACTTCAGCCAACTTTAATTATTAAAAATTTTAGCAGCAGTCATTCAAATCAGACCACGTCGCTATCGCATTATTTTTATTAAGTTGCTTGTTTAGACTATGGGAAAATGCCCAGAAACATAATAAGGGGGGCTACAAAATCTACTTTTTTATGACGTCTTGCAAAAATCGGCTATATCTTGCCAGCAACGTCCATAATTTTAAAATCTAAGAACCTTGCAAAGATACTCTTGTCCACATCAATTTTAGTTGCGCCGCCACTGTAGATAGTGCAAGATGGCCGGCCGTAAAGTTTAGTGCGCACGCGCAACGCACGCCTCGCCTGATTGGCTGTTACGCGCAGCATAGTCTTGACACCAAACGGCGGGAAATTGAGGGACTTTGTTCAAGTAGAAAAATATAAAAAAATATGATTGTAATTGATTTCTTATTTTCACAATCTAGGGATGGTTATTTGGTCTAAGGTTTATTACAAGCAATTATTAAATTGCTTTTACGCAAGTACACAAGTCCCTGTGTATAGCGGAATTAGTGACTGAATTAGAATAGAAATCTGATAATTAATTTTTGTGTAAATAATTTAAGACTATGAATATTGTATAACAAAACACTGCATTCATAAAAGAAATTGCCAACACATACATTGGTTGGAAGTACCTAAAACTTTTACTATATAATACGCCGGGCCTCCTCAAGTCACCCATGTTCTAACACCCATAATTAAATGTCATTTGCACCAATTTGTCCAGATAATATCCATTATTATTTTTTATTGTATCAGCCCATATACGACCCACTGCAGGGCACGGGCCTCCTCTACAATCGAGAGTACGATTGAGAGTGGTTAGGCCATATAGTCCACCACGCTGGCCTAGTGCGGGTTGGCGGACTTACATACCGTAGAAATTCTTTAAAATCGCTACGGTATGCAGGTTTCCTCACGATGTTTTCCTTCACCGTTAAAGTGCGTGGTGATTGACTATCAATACACACATAACTCCGAAAAGTCAGAGGTGTGCCCTGGGATTTGAACCCGCGACCACCGTGAACATGTAGGCAGCCGAGTCTGGTCCGATACCACGAGGCCACCACGCACTTCAATATCCATTAACTACAGACAATTATCTTTTGCTAAGTTAGTCGAATTGTAAGTAATTTCCGGGCGAAGTAAATAAATTAATGTCCTAAACAAAACACGCAGTGCGGTCACTACAGGGCAGTGCGCTATGGTGTATGTTGACAGCGAAACGCGCGCGCCGAGCGATTTACACACACGGCGCCCGCGTCTCCTCTCCGCACCTCCTCACAACTCCCTTCAATTCCCCGCACCTCGAAGCATCCCCCCGCTTGTTCTTCACACCTCCCCACATTTTCCTACATCTTCCCGCAACTCCGCACGCCTCCCCGTAGCTCCCACCTCGTCTGCCCACGAGTCACTTCCGTTTAGTGCTCCTGACGATCTGTTTACCTTGTCCACTTTATTGAGAGAAATGTGTGATTATTAGGTGTGGAATCTTTCGTCTCTTTGTTTGTATTAATAATTATTAAGATGGTGCATTTCAGTGACAGATTGAAGAAAGGTGTTTGATTGTTTAAGTGTTATTATTAAAAAAACCCTGATATGATGTTTGTTGCAGCTTAATAGTGCCCAGAAATCAACAAATGGCCACCTTCATAACGTATTAAAAATAGTCCGTAATATTCTAATAATATTACAATACCCGGTAGAAGCTTTTTAAGTGAAACAGGCACAGTGAAAAGCTGGCAACTAAGATACGGAACAGACAAACTGTTCCAATATTACTGCGTGCGTAGGAATAGTTATTACTCGCGCGGCTATAAGAGTAATTAAATATATCATGAATTTGTGCGTAGTATTTGTTTTAACAACGTGGTGGCTAGATATTGAATACTGTTACTAGAAACCTTAAATACTTGTATTGAGAATTCAAGACCTAAACATATGTTATGTTTACGAAATCTTGCAAAAAATAAAATCTGACTTACCGAATTATCGCGATTTCTAATTATCGCAGGATACCTGAAAAGGAAAAAAAAATAAATTAATTTTATTATTTAAACTTACCATTTATTAGAGGCAAGCATTAGAGGATTAAAGTGGGAGAGCAACGTTACCGCTGTAGCCTTTACTTTGACTTGAATGGACCGAAAGACAGAAAAACGACGTCAGGTAATACCTTGGTAAATTAGTTTCTTTCGATCAGGTATATACATAAAATATAATATAAATTCTAAAGAAAGTAACTTTACGGTATTAAGTACTTGTTGTACGTTCTTGTTGAGTATAGGACTCCTGTAAAGATTCTGTATATTTTCTTTTACTGAATTTAAGCATCTAAATTCAATATCTCTTTTTAACTTTGTTGGCATTCCCGTGGTCGACCACTCACTCTGATCTCTCAATGAGCAAGATTATTCCTTTTAACTATAGCCTATCCTAAAAGATCAAAAGATGTCTAGATTTTATTAGACCATAGTCTGTAACAACATTTTAAATATAACATTATAAAATAATAAATGAACAACGCCAGACTTATAAATTGTTTTAGTTTTTAAACTCGCTAAGAACAAAACAGTTTTTATGTAAGCTGAGATAGCTTAAATATCAGGTAACAAGTGTTGTAAGTATTTTCCTCGCAAAGCAAGAGTTTTTATAACTTTCATAATATCTCCTCTAAGACCTTCGTCTGCCCGATAAAATTATATTGCGAAGGATTATGTAAACACTATCTTTTAAAAGTCTTTTGGTAGAGCTACCTACACAGCTCGTACTTGACTATGGGTGACATCACTAGAAAGCGAGAGACAGTGGGCTTATTTCATGAATTAGCACAATTGACTGTGTGATTATTTTTGTATCGAAATTAGGTGTTATGACATTGGAATGTCGCTTAGTTGCTGATATCAACAAAATTGAATACACATGGTAGAGTTGGTTTTGGGAGTGCGTCCGAGCCTCTTGGCATTCTCTAGTTCTCGTTGGTGGTAAGCTAGTAGACCTGGATACCGACCACCATATATGTACGTACATATACTTGTACGTATAGTAGAAGAACACTTTGTTGTGCCCGTATAAAGAAAGCCCTTTTGAGTATCATCCCCCAACTAATAAGTTTTTCATAAAAGCGATCGAACATCCCCATATAATTACTTCCATTTCGTTAATACAAAATAAGTAAGGAATAATTGTGGTAAATTTACTAAATTGTCTCCTTCCGTGATGAAACTCATTATGTGTAGAAATAGATTGAAATGAAATCGAACTGTGAGAAACTCGAATTGACGTCCGGAGTAATTATACGAGTAGAGCAACTTTGTGTGTGTCTAATTTATTTTGTCTTTAATGTTTCTAAAATAATTATCGCTTGAGTTTCTTTTAACCATTGCCATTTTATAAATATTTGTTTTATGGGATTATCTTGTTCTTTTATACGGCAGGGTTTTAGAATTTTGTCATAAGTAGCGGGGTGCAGAGTTATTAACAACTTGGTTGGCAAATTGTTGGGATGTCTTGTTCAGCAGTTTGCTTTCTTCCTTCTATCTTACATATACACCAGCGGCGTGCACAGGATTATGACACTGGGTATGCGGCGGAGTACTCGGTCACAAAAACTTTTTCTTTTATAGATGTTTAGCATAGCCACAGCCACGCGACAGATATCTTAAGTCGGAAACAATGCCAACAGAACAAGTCTTAGATGTACTACTATTCATGTACATCTTCTACGGCAACGCAGACAAAACAGCGATCGATCGTCGCGGCAGAAAAAAATCTAATAAGTAAAATTACTAGAAATTACACTGTACTAGAATTACTTAACAATATGCAAGGAAAACAATATAATATAATCGTGTGTACACAACCACACAGCCAGTTATACGTTTCATAACTTTTAACATGAAACTTTCGAGTTACATTCCCTTTTTGCTAGTTTAATTGTTGTAACTCGGGTACACACCTACCTTTAGACACAATTTGAATCTTTTCACTGAATGACAATTGTGAGAACTTGTTATTTTAAATTTTTAATAAACACACATTTTCAACACAAACCTCACAATCAAATAACATATTAAAAAAATCAACAAACGCACTAGTAAAAGGAAATTACTACAATTATTATAGAAACTCAGTAATAAACTGTTAAATGTACACACTTTCAAATGTTAAAATGAAAAACTTTTTAAGAAAACTATAAATATACTAGTGCAAACAAAATAGTAAACAATGCTTATCACATGAAAAAAGGCAAAATGGCCCCCGCGAGACACAAAACATTTCTGCTATTTAAACAAATAAAACCTTATTAAACAAAAATGCATAATGCGCATACGTGATTCATTAAATTTCCGTCTATTATTTTTACTCGGATTATAGGACCCGAACATTTCCGATTACTCCCGACAACTGCCGAACTCCCGTAGCCTGCCGCTGGAGTCGCGGCTTTCGGATTCATGGATGTGTGCGTTTACGCACTGTGCACGGACACTAAAATTACTACGCACACGCGAACAAATGTCCTGCGGATCGCGACGGCAGGAGTTGGTTGATTAGGCGCATTATTTTTTGTTTGTGCTTGCAAATAATTGCTATTAATAAAATATTAGGCGTTTGTAAGTTATTATTATTATTATTATACTAGCCTTAAAGATCCCACTGCTGGGCAAAGGCCTCCCCTAAATTTTTCCATAAATCTAATCTTAATAATAATAATCTTAATAATAATCTAATCTAATCTTGTAAGTTATTATATTTTTTTTATTCATTTATTTACTATTAATTATAGTCATCTAAAACATACGAACGTTTTATTAAAATATCTGCGAATGGCAAGTAAAGCACTGCATTTCTGCCTATAAGGAGCGCACGCCCCTGATATACACGTATAAGATATAAAAAAAAGGATGTGCGTCATTCCGTCTTCTAACTGTGCGAAAAAACTCAACAGCAAATTGTGACCTCATGTGTTGAAAAACTGGTACCAGTTACCTTTGGCTGTAGCTTAAATTGGCTACAAAGAGACCCACTTTTCTCACATTCTCTCCTATGAAAGCCACTGTGGTTCAGTTGGCTAAACGTTGGCTGTGAAACGAGAGGCGGGTTTGATCCCCGCACCGAGAGAAATATTTGTTTGATCTATAGATATTTTGTATTAGGGTGTTTATAAGACCGAAAAGTAAATAAATAAATACACCGAACAGTCACATACATAGTCCGGACCCCACACTAAGATCGCGTCTTGTGTCGTCGGTATCAGGAACTACGAGACTTTTCGGTCTCACAAACACTCAGACCCGAAACAAATACTTGTGGTTCACACAAACATTAGTCTCGGTGCGGGAATCGAACCCGCGGCCTCACGTTTCGCAGCCTGCGTCTCACCAACTGTGCCACGGAGGCTGTCAAAGTCTCGTAGTTTCTGAGACCTACGACACAAGACTTGTTAAGTCTGGGATCAGGACTGTGTATGATACTATTGGCTGTGTTTATTTATTTTGTCATAGAAAGTAGATAGATGCAGGCTGTTTCTAGGTGGTGCTATTGGTGGGTAGAAAAATCCTTGAGAGGCCTTTTCTCAGCAGTGATTTTCTCATGCCACATGAATATTAGAGGCCAGGACTATGTGAGTGACGTTTGGGTGCATTTATTATAGATTCCACGTGATATTGCAGATGTATTATATTTATATAGGTATGTTATAAGCGTGTGTAGTATTGCAAAGAGTTGTGCCCGCAGCCGCAATAAAAGCATGAATTGCTCGGCATCGCTAATGTCTAATACAATTGTACGGAGTGCTGTTCATGTGGCGGGGGCGACGCGCGTGTACCGACCACCACCGCAGGGACGAGGTAGTGAAATATCGATATCGATGATTTGATAAGCATTTAATTTTGATGCTTTCAGTAATTGTTGAATTGTAGGATATACTGTTTATGCAGTAACATAGTAAAAGGAAACGGTTTATGTGATTGTGAGTAATTAACTCCCATTAACATCGATTAAGATTTGGATCGTAGCCATGTTCTTCAAATTGGATTTGGTATTTTAAATAATATTTTTTCAAGTTATTGCAATTTTCACTCAAGATCAGGAAAAGAACGACCAGTCTACGTAATGGCCAATTCACTGTTCATAAATATTTGCTTTTATATTATGATTACGCGGCCCGCTATAACATTAATGGATAATGTCGAACTTTACGAATTTTTTTATAAAATTGTAGGTTTTAAATAAATCTGTAAATAAGCGGCAAAAATTCAAACCATTTAATGTTACATATTAGTTCAAGCATACAGAAAACATAACTATATTTAAATGGGTTAAGACCTCTGTTATTATCCATGGACTCCATTATTTTCACGACGCAGATGAAACACATAGATTATAGGAAATGTTCACTCCACAAATGATTCCGTATCCATTAATATAGGCATAAAGCAGATGCTATCGCGGCAAATTGCGATGTTTATCGACATCGACAATAGTGTCCCAGCACTCTGCGCCCCTTCGCCGCTTGTCATTAAGGGTGATCCATCAAAACGTCGGGCAGGATTTAGGGTGTTCGACGCCTGCGCACTAGCTTAGGGGTATGGGGGGTCGACCCCCCGTCTACGGGAGTTGGGGGTAACAAACAAAATTAGATATTCGTGCGGTGTCCCCGCAAAGTGAGTGCAGTCTGATTGATTGCTTTTAAATCAAAGATATTTTGTTTTTACTATCGATTGCGTGAGGTGAACGAACTTTTCGTACGTATAAATTATGTGAGTCCAATTGTACACTGTCCAGTAGTTTTCTTTTCAGAATGGCAAAGTATTTAATGACAGTAGCATGCTATTGAATATTTTATGTCTTTTTTCACTATTATTACGCGTTATTATTGAGAGACATTTCCTAGATAGTAGTTTAGAAAATTAATACCTTTTAAACTCACCTAACTCTCAACAATGGCTTTGTGAATCACAATGGTACAGAATTCAGACGAAAAAGATTATTAATTCGAATGTTACTTAAATCTTCAATTTCCTGCCCCTCGCATGGGGAGCGAGCTACTTCGCTTTAATGTACGGTAGCGAATGGTTTTAGTTTACAATTTTACAATAAGCTTTTAACACCCAGTCTGTCTTTTTGGGAAGTTATTCGCTTGCATCACGTTTTCTTAATTGGTAAATTTATACGAAGTATTCGGCCTGGTACTTGCACCATAGACAGTACTACTTACGGCTTTATTCATAGACGGTTTTAAAACATATTTTAGTTATAAAATGTTTTGTCTTCTTCGCTCAAACTGGATTCTAAAGTCGTTCGAAACGGACAAAACATTAGATAGCTAAAATAGGTTTTTAAATCTCTCTATGAATTGGAGTTGGAGTTTATGAGCTGCCTTAAACCTATTGAGGCTCGGTGGAGTAGTGGTACTACGGTACGATTGCAAAGCTGAGGTCTCGGGTTCCAATCCCGGTTCGGGCAAAGTGATATTGGATTTTTCTATTCATTATCAGCCCGGAGTCAGGAATTTGTGCCCGATATGGCGATAGGCTCGCCCCCTATCACATCGTGGGACGGAATATACAAGGCGAAACGTGGGTGTTCTGGTAGCACCTCTGCCTACCTCTTCTGGGGAAAAGGCGTGTGTTTATGTATGTTAAACCTATTGTGACAAAGTATCTTACCGGCACGACAAAATGACTAAGCATCTGACGATAAGCGCAGTGCTGTGAAACGTGAGGCCGCGGGTTCGATCTCCCCGCCGAAACAAATATTTGCGTGATCCACAGGTATTTGTCGGTCTGGGTTTTGTGAGACTGAAAAGTCTCTCATAGTTCCTGGTACATCCGACACAAGACTTAATTAATTTGAATGTGTGTCAGGACTATGTATGTGACTGTTGGGTGTATTTATTTAATTATTATTTATAATTTATAGATTATCCACCAATGAGAAAGGGTTACCACGTCTGTCAACACAGCTATGACTTTATTGGAACCGCATATTCATATAGCCTAACCCCGTGAGTTGGCACATTTGTAATTTACATGTGTTACTATTAACAATGATCAATATAGTTTATGCTTGTACATAGTAATATAAGGATGTATAAATGTTGTAAAACAGAGCTCTCTGCGCATTATTTGTTGAAAGCTGCAGCTGGGCGCAGCTCACGGCGATGCTTTGATGTTATTAAATATAAAGAGAGGAAACAAACAGCGCGGAGCCAAAGAAAAAGGAATAGACGCAGCCCTAACTTACACCTCAAGTAGCGGCCAGGGACGCGCACTCGTACAATATCTACCTTGATTTTTCATTTATTTGGTAGGTGGGTACTTAGCAAAGAACTAAACATGAACTACTGAAACCGTGAGTTCGGATCCTGGGGCACAACTTCAACTTTTTGAAATTATTTGTGTATTGTTTGTCAATTGCCAGACATTTTAATCGTCCATATAACTCAGTGCATATACATATGTTCATCTCAATGTTGGTCACAGCCCTCCTCTATAATACAGAGGGTTTACGCTGGACCAATTGGTGGATTTGACCTACCACGGAAATCGTTGAAACGCCTTTAAATTGTGATGAAAATATACTGAGAAAACTAGAATATCTGAAAGTTATTTAGAAGAGTTCCTAAAGTACTATGTAAGTTTTCCAACTCACAATATGACTATGCATAAAGAAGCAGACCGGGCTATGTGGCGTGCCTTGATAGAGGCCTTTGTGTGTGTGGACTGCAATAAGCTGATGATGATGTAAACCCACAATAACATAAACATAGCAGAGCAATACTCAAAATGTAACTAACATTAAATTAAAAACACATATATTTCGAACTCGCAGCCCTATTTACGAGCAAGTACAACCGAGGTGATTTGAAAGCGAAACAAAACCCAGCGCAAACTACTTACCATTGAGTATTGACGGGAGTTTTCAATTTTCCAATAACAATGCGAGGCAGCGGCGCTCGCAAAAAGACTATCATTAGTGTCGCGAGTAGAACTTGCAAGTCGCGCGGCTTGTGTCGGCCGACTTGCTTGTTTATGGAATTACTGTCGGTTTTGTTTTATTGGTAACAACTCAGATGTATTTTAGTTTCGATTATTTTAGCGAGATTTTCGGATCAATCGTTGCTGACTAGATTGCAAATACCTAATTTGTCTGTTACAGGATAATTCAATAAAAAGGTATCCTAGCAGCCAATTGCCAAAGGAAATTATTTGACAATATGCGCAAAATATTAATCCTTGTTGCATGCATGGGATAAAACATAACATTGTATGTATATATTTCATTCAGTTATAAATGTTTTTGAATCCTATTTTTAAAAATAAATAAAAATAAGGTAAAGGAAATTAAATAATCATAAAATAGTTTATGAAATTCGAACTCAAATTACTCTAAACAATCCATGTCACCACCAAATATAGCCTCTTTCACATGCCAAAACGCCGATGAACACACATGACACATTCGCATAACTCCCAAAATGTAAATACCAAACAAGTCGACAATATACTTATGCGTGCCTCACGGCTTTCCTATACTACTTGTCTAATGAAGGCTTTGACGCTATCCCTAAGGAATAAGCACTCCTCGATATAAAACACTACAACCCATTTTACACTCTACCCTCAAAAAAATAAAGTCCATTTTCCAACGCAATTGATTGTATAGTATGCATGTATTAGAAAACATCTGGTATGCTACCTGCTAAGGTAATTTCTACTTTAAAATGGAGAGTTAAGGCTTAATTTGGATTGGTTTTGGTGAAGTATGATGCATACATTAGGGAACGTCGATAGTCTGTAATCAGGAGAACGGATCCGTGTTATTTGTTGGAATTAATTTGTTATGGGTTTGTAATTACGTGATGAGGTGGTTAGCACTTGATTGGGGCTTCGTTCTTGTCTTTAGGGGTTGTCAGTTGACCAACTTTAATGAGTTTCAAGTAGGGAAATACATAAAGTTTTCATTTTGAAATCCAATCAATAATAAATATGAATTTATCGATACTCTCAGTTTGTTATAACGAAATATTATTTTGAAGTTAAGATTATTGTTAAAAATGTAAAAACAAATGTTTTATCCAGAACTACTTTTTTTTTATCAAATGATTTTAATGTTTAGTCATAAATAGATTAGGTACACAGTTGAGAATACTAAGTCTTTTTTTCGGATAGCGAAGACCCGTCACAATTAAAGAGGAGGTCTCTATATGAACATATTCTTCAGATTGACTTCTTTTTGTACATAGAAACAATAGATCCCTTGTCTTAATGAATCCCTCGTCTTTGTTGAAATTTTCTACAACGGGCAAAAAGCGCACAAAACCAGTGTTTTGCAAGACTCAATGCTCAAGATATCAACTATGTAAGTTTTTACGGATTTCATTTGTAATTTATGTCAATAATTATGCTTCAAATGTACAATGTAATAATAAAGGAAATATTCACTGGTATAAACGCATATCAATAGACATCAACAGAGGAAAATCTGTTAAACATTACCCATAATTTATTTTACAACAATGATCCCAAGACGCAGCCATTTAAGAATATAGTAAAGTTCCCACGATTAAAATTAGCTAATTTACAAAATCGCACAAGATTCCTTTTCGCTACAGAAAAACAATAGAGCTATAAAGAAAATTGGAAAGAGCCCAAACAGGATATATAATAAGAGATATGAGTGAGGCCTGAAAAAGGACTGTTCATTTCAATGAGCATGTCCTTATTTTTTGCATCGATCGCCGGTGCGCGCTGGCGGCGCTCCAGAGCCTTCGTGCGGACTTTGCGGACCCCGCAGGGCTACCACCTGGCAGATATTTTTACAAATGTCAAGTCATTTCAATCGAACGCTTATTGTAAGAGTCATCTGGGAGAAGATGATTGTGGATAATACAATACAGTACCTACAACAGAAAAGGTAGAACAAAATTCCATTTATGTAAAAGTATCTTACATATGGGCATATAAATGAAGAGTGTTGTCGGAATTGAGTAGGACGACAACATTTTGACAAATAACCAATCGATAGTCTGCCCGGCACTATACTTAACAACATAGAAAATATCATTTTAACGAGACAGTATAAAATGGTATATTTTTATACAAGTAAATAATTAAGTAAAGAGGACTCTACATCAAGTTATTTTAAGATCAATTTACGTTATTGTAAACGGCTCTAGTTATCCCACCGCCCACATTCAAATATTTATTTCGAAATGAGCTCAAAGACTGAATAATGCGTCTATTTATATTTATGAGCTCCCGAAAATGGTTGAACGTCGAGACAAGTATTTTATATCCCTCAACTATTGATATGAGATATAAGGATAATTTTAAAGAAAGTTTATAATTTTGCTGCCTCTATAGCGCAGTGCAAACATCAGCTGTAAATTAAGAGGAACTAGCAAATTATTTGCAGTATGGAAACAGTCATTTGTTTCAAGTTTGAATATTGTAAATTTTTAAGTCCTAGTCCTAAGATCTTATACTGATGTACATGCTTATGTTATTTATTATTATTTACTAAGCCAGCCTGCCAGAAGCAGATGTTTTATAATAAATAATTAAAGTATTAAAGGTCGCTGAAAAAACCCGACAAATAGCATTAAAAATAAAATTTACTAGGTTAGCATTAAAAATGCTTTCTATTTAAATGTTTGATGTCTGAAGATACTATTTGGAAAGAAAAAACAGTTATTAGTAAAATTGAAATATTAACTCGCAAATATCGCGCATTTATCTTTATAACGGAGTATATTTGTATGTAAGATAAACATTATCTTTCTAAGCCGCTGTATGCATTTCCTGAAAGAATTATATAAATTGAAAGTTTAAGATGATAATAATGAAAATACATAGACATTTAAGTCTTTCCACGAATATAGCTACAGTTGCTTGAAATAAAATGTCTCCACTTTTATAATAAATATCCGTCATTAGTTTCCCACGACATCCGCATCAGTGATGACAACCCTGAAATAGCGACTACGGTGCGGCTACAGCGCGGTCTACGCGTCCATTGTACTACGCCGTAGCGCTACGATATATCTCCGGACGTTTAATCAGACGAAAATATTTTCCGTTCGTCGCGTTTGTTGCTTTTCAAGCTGTTACGTCACGATTGTTAGCTGTTTTAGCTTGTAAGCATTGTTCGGAAAATAATAAAATTGAGATTAACAAAGACATTGTGAAGGCAGCCTTATCTCGTGAGCTGCTGGTGTTGTTTCATAACTTTTCTTTTCTCATAAAGTGTTGCCTTTCTATTTCCGAGTAGCTTTCTAAACGTTGACTGTTATAATACAATTCAATAGATGTAGGCCCTTTTCGACAGGCTGCAGTTTTTCCTTTTTTAGAAGATATTTAAATGAAGAAATGGAAATCCTATAATAACAATAATTCAAAAATGCTTTAAAAAATTATTAATTGTTTTCCGCCTTATGTATTAATATGTAATTTATTGCTTCGATCAGCCAAACGACCAATAAGATATGTAAGTAAAGAAATTACTATAAATTATGTTAGAAAAGCTACTTTCTTTGAACCCATGACAAATCCACTCTTTTTCTCTGTCTTACTTACCTTCACTTCATAACACACCTATATTTTAAAGTGCAAATACAATAACAACGCTTGACAAGATGCACAAATAGTAAAAATAAGAGCGTCTTCCACCTGCCGCCTCAGCACAATGCGCCGGGGGCATCGGGACAACCGCGCGCAGAGCCGCATCACACGGGGGTCAAAATGAGGTTACACTAACTAAAACACATCCTCATTTTATTTATTTTTGTATATTTTTAGCGGGTCTGTGTTGATTCACAAGTTAGTACACTTCAATAGTTTACTTTTACTTGTCATTCGTTTATTTAAAAGCGTGTCTTTATTTTTTAATTGTAAACAATAATTAATTATAACTTAACTATAATACTTATTTCTTTATTAGATTTAAACTTAACCCCCCTCTTTTAGAGACCAGCAGTGGGAGCTTTAAGAATCGATACACCTTAATACATATTTATTACAAGTTTTTTTAATATTTTGGCCAGTGCATAAAAACCTGTGGGTCAGAGCCCCCCGGGTCACTGCAATAGATCCCGCGCGATCGATCGCGCACCAGACGTATTTATTGGCGGTGGCGATGTTGCCCGGACTGCTTGATACGATTAATATTGGCTCTACATGTGGTACCAGGTTAGTTTTTCGTGTTAGTGCAACAAGAAAAACAAAAACACTCGTGTTTTGTTTATCGTATGCTTTATACTTTTGTCTGTATAAATGATGTAATAAATAGAATATGTGATAATACATATACATATGTAAAGAATATAATAATAAATTGAACAGGTAATGGTATGTTTCTCTTATTAGTAGCATTTATTATTAATATAAATTGTATACGCGCCTTTATCCGACCCGCATGATTTACTAAGAACGGAGTATTTTACTTTTATGTAAAGCTATAAATAAACGGATACATAAATACCAATTAAACTCACAAGACTTCTTTTCACTGCCAAGATCATTCGAAAAAAAAAGACTCAACAAGGTTGTAAGACCCTGTTACTTCAATCTCAATTTAATACCCTATCTGGCTTCTTAATACGAATTTTAATAAAACAATCTCCCGAACAAAAATCCTTATAATAATTTCATAAAAGTGTACTTTTATTAACGGTATATTAAGTAAAATAAGGCTTGCCGGGGTTCACAATACGTAGTAATCCTACGGGATGAAGCCGTGAAAAAAGTAAGGGGATTACGGGAAGATCTTGCGCCGAGTGCCCGTCGGACATTTATTACTATTTGAGCCGTCTGAGGTCCCGTATTGTCGAGGGACACCGGGACACCCCCGACGTGTCGAGTTTAAGCCACGTTGAGGCTGTAGTTGGTAGAGCGGATGTAGAGAATTTTAGTGAGAGATGTAGGGATGGTAGAGTCGGATGAATCAGATTTATTTGACTTGCATGATTATGAGAATAAGATATAAATACGGGGTACTATACTCGTACATTATTTCTCATGTATGCTTCATGAACATGAATTAATAACTAGCTTGGGAAAAGGACGAAGAAACAAAAAAAAAATTTTTGCTGAACACTAGAAAGATTCACATAAATAATAAGCAATAAAGTGATCATTTTATTAAATTTCTTCTATAATATAACAACTTTCACGCATTAAGAAAATATTGGAAAGCACCATATAAATTCTTACTATCTAAAATTAACATATTTACCCAAAGTAGAAAAATATTTTCCTCCCACACAGCTCCTGAGACCTCAACAGCTGTTGTTTTTGTAACTATCTCACAGTATCCGAAAATAAAAGGATAAGGGATATTCCACATACCTTCCAATCTAATTATAACAGCGCCCTGCACGCAATTACTGTCAAGCTAAACACGAAGACATTTGCTGAATGAAAATGCACCGTATCTCTACATGGTAGAGTTTATATTTATTTGTAATAATAAATAATGCAGGTAAAAAGCGAGAGGGCAGTAAATCACATCGTAGGAATAATTTTACGGGGCTCTATACACCCTCTAAATCAAGGGTGCGATCCGCGCGACGTGCGATGCTACGGGGGTAAATTGTGTAGCTGCGGAGAAATGGCTTTGGGTATTGGAATAGTATTTGTTAGAGGTGAATTCAGAAACCAAGTCGTAATGTTCAAGCTTCAGGATGCAGACCGCTTCCAACAGGTCTATGTGGCTATCCATGGAGGAGGCCTATGTTCAGCAGTGGACTTCGTGTGGCTATAGAGAGAGAGAGTTCTAGCTTAGATAGTAAATTATATCCAGCCATATAGTTGTTAAGGCTCACCAGATTATAACTTTTCCATTTATAAATTCGGTATCAGAGAAAGTAAAAACTTTATTTTGGATTTCAAGAACGTTTGCAAATTTAAATAGCTATTATTTAAGAAACTGCTAAGAAACTTTCGCAGGTACCTCTTTTAATCCCACATTTTCTCATGTTTTTGTAGGGTGAAAATATTCTACCATTATGGACGGTAGACGCTATTTGGGCTGAGACGATCATCCTACCACTTCTTTTTATTTGATTTTAACACAATATTTTATATTAAAAAAACTCCATACAATCTCCAAAGATCCGACATTATCACACGCATCAACAAAAAAACATCCCTAAAATTACTATTCACGCAACCGACTGAGCAAAAAGCTTTTTCCGCCAATTCATCCCGTGGAAACATATTTTCTTAGGAAAGCGTGGTATCACTCGCACTCCATTGGATTTCACTTAGCAGATCGCGCCCTCCATTAATAATACTTTGTGCACCTCTAGTGGGCCTCCGATTGTCTGTAGCTTAAAAGGCCGCTTGATTTTTTAATGGAATGATTATGGAAGTTTTTGTAACTTTACTTTTTAGATTTTATGTTTGAAAGCTTTTTACTTTTCAGACTGGTAAAAAGTTCCTGGAGCATTAAATCTATTTATATACCATGCGTATAGATGACAAGATCAGGCTTTGCTTCCAAAAATAGTGATTTTTAAAATTAAATAACCGCATTTAATTTACATGAAAGTTCTCTGCAGGAGTTTAAGTCGGACAAGTTGTGAGTTGTGGTAAATAAACTGTAATCTACGATGACGATATTGCCTCTGTAATGTAGATTTTTTTATTCTTACAATATCGGTCTCCCACTAAAAAGACAACAAGTACCACAACAATTCTCAAAGAGCAAATCAATACAAGCCTAACATAATACATCCTATAGTCAGACCTATAATCGTTAATATACATATGTATATCTTGTAAGTAGTGGTAAAAGAAAAGCGACTAAAATATTTATTTCCCAGGTGTTGTGTCACCAACACCTAAAAAATAAGTATTTTTATCCATTCAGTGCTTCCTCGAACCCCTGATATATCATTTCGCATCCGTCTTCTCGTTCACTGGGCCACGAAGACTGCATTGGAAATATATTTTTTCATCTACTCACCCTCACAATCGAGGGACCAAACCTTTATTACACCGCGCAAGGAGCCACAACTTATTATAATATAAATCGAAAACTCGGTGACTGACAGGGTGCACTCACGCTGCCAATTAAAAGGGGTGGACAGAGAGGGTGGGCCTGTCATCCGTCACGCCGGATTAAACGGGACACTATTATTATTAGCAGCCGCCGATAACCGGATTAATCCGGTTATTGTTCGGCAATTTTCGTGATGCCGACGCGCCCGGATTTATTCTCGATGCAGGTATTGATGTTATTAATATTGTGCATTAACATATTGTTTGCTGTTGAGAACAATGGAATGTTTACTCGTGAATGCAGTTTCAATACTAATCTAAAATCACAGTATCAAATCTAATAGAGCGTTAGCAAATGAGCAACCTCTACATTACGCGACGTGTTGTTTTTATTGATCATCATGTGTATAGAAAAATTCAGTAAATAACTCTATTGTATTGTATTGTATTGTATCAGCCCATATACGACCCACTGCAGGGCACGGGCCTCCTCTACAATCGAGAGTACGATTGAGAGTGGTTAGGCCATATAGTCCACCACGCTGGCCTAGTGCGGGTTGGCGGACTTACATACCGTAGAAATTCTTTTTTTTAAATCGCTACGGTATGCAGGTTTCCTCACGATGTTTTCCTTCACCGTTAAAGTGCGTGGTGATTGATTATCAATACACACATAACTCCGAAAAGTCAGAGGTGTGCCCTGGGATTTGAACCCGCGACCACCGTGAACATGTAGGCAGCCGAGTCTGGTCCGATACCACGAGGCCACCACGCACTTCAAATAACTCTAGGTGGAAGTAAATTAAAAATAGACTCTGACGTATCGAAGTCATGACACCATTATAACTAATCATAAAGACAGATATCTCAACGTGACACCATCAAACTTGGTATAAGCAGTTAATATTATAATAGAATCCAGCACAATAATTCAACATTTTTTTAGCTCCTTAGCCAAGAGGCAGAGAGAAAGGTCTAACATAAAAAAATATTTAAGTCATTATTCCGCCAAATGTCACCATTATCTGGAGAGTTGGAAATATTTTATTAAAGGAACATTCGGACACGACGCTTCCTTATCTTTTCCTTTCCTTTCAACTTATTATTCTTGCCAGAAATCTATTGTAATTCAATATTAACTTGAACCGAAATGTCGAAGGATGAAGGTCAACGAACTTAATATTGGAGGAATTATTATCTATCTTGTCTGTCGGAGGAATTTTTAGAAATGTTTTCATTGTCTACGCGTCACTTTTTATATTTGAACAAAAACACAAATGGAAAATGTCTTGATGGACTAAGTTTTTGTTTGCATATTTTTTTTGTAAATGGGTCTATTGCTACGATTATTATATTCTTCTCAGAATAAAGGACTTGCAAAGTGTTTGTGTAGTATTCAAATTGCTCTTGACAATATTTTTATTAAAGAAAATACTTATCACTAAGATTTAACGTTGTTATTGTCCTATCACAACCTTCAGCGGAAGAGTAATTGGCTTTTATTTGTTTCATTTACACATGCAAAACTAATATGCCTATCTATATAACTTATCTAAACGCACATAGCATATGAACCAAAGCATATGAGACCTAACATACAGACAGACAGGGTTTAAAGGATATCGGATGAGTGGCTTAATTCCCGCCACAATTTTTCACCCGCTAAGCTCGCGTTCCTCGAGTACTGAATTCAGTAGAAAACCTCAAAAATTCCGCTCGGCTGGATCCTTCGGATGTCACTTAGCGTATGAAATATAAATTTGTGTGCGCGCGAGCTGGTTTATCTTGAATACTTTACGTGTCATGAGGAGTGCTAGGGACAATTTCTACAGAAAAAAAACTGGTACATGAAGTAACTAGGCTGTATCTAAATAATGAAACTCACTCAACAGTCAGTACATAGTCCTGACCTAACACTAAGATACGAATCTTGAGTCGTAGGAATTAGAAATTACAAGAGACTTCTCGGGCTTATAACACCAGCGTAAGTACTGGACATAATGAGATAACAACTTATGTCTCAGGATGGCGCGCGCAGTGGAATGCCAAGTATTGCTTTGTAATTCATGGTGTTGTTTGGTTTTGCTACTGTCCATGAGCAGATGTATCGCTTACCATCAGGCGAATGGCATGCTCGTCTCGCCATTCAATACAATAAAAAAAAAACAATATTATTGAGCCCCACAAATGTTCTTGTCAAAACATGAACGAACCCACGGCCTATCCAAAACTCCTATGATTTATTAAGTTTATTTCTTTAATTTTATATATAAGATTAACTTTAAACAAATTATTTTATTTTGTCGTCTGCTTATAACCATGTATCAGTTAATATGAAAACTTGTATATTGTGTTAAAATGCCACCGCATTACAAGCATAGCTTAACGCGGGGCAGTTGAATAAGAGAATAATGTATCTAAATAAAAGTGACCTCTATTACTAAGCAATAATGTTTTTCTTTTGGTAAGTAAATATTATTATTATAAATGAAAAGTTTCGTTTCACACCAATGGCGCCACGTAGGTTGTCAAGCTGCAGTACCATTCAGATACCCCATCATTGATAATTTCAGCAAATGTTCAACGCACTTGGCATGAACTTTCGCGAACTTCACTTAAGACTTGGTGTATTATTGATAACTCGGCCATACGGCCGCATATAGGCATACGCCTATTACTGTTGAGGGCATCTATGATTCATGTTATTTGCCTTTAACTACAATGTACGAGTATATGTACATATGTACCAAGTGCCAGCATTGTTCCAAATTTTATAACATCACAGACGGTAGGTACTGATTGTTCTAAATTTAAAACAATTTACTTTTATAAAGTGCGTGCTGACCTGTTGGTAAACGGACCAGACGCGGCTACCAACATGTTCACGGTGGTCGCGGGTTCAAATCCCAGGGCACACCTCTGTCTTTTCGGAGTCATGTGTGTATTGATAGTCAATCACCACGCACTATAACGATGAGGAAAAACATCGTGAGGAAACCTGCATACCGTAGCGATTTAAAAAAAATCTATGGTATGTAAGTCCGCCAACCCGCAATATGCTAGCGTGGTGGACTATATGGCCTAATCACTTTCAAACGTGCTCCCGATTGTAGAGGACGCTCGTGCCCTGCAGTGGAACATATATGTGCTGATACTTTAATAAAATCTTTAATCACATTATTTAGATGATAACCTCATCAACATCTTCTTTACTCACATGTATAAGTACATACTATTGTAATGTTTTATAAATAACCCTAACTTTTCAATACAAAAACACAAACACTCCAAGTACTCTACTGAAATATTGATATAAAATTCGTCACGGCGACAGATAATTTTTTCATCCCGTTGAAAGATTACACGAACAATGGCCTCTCAAAAAGTTAATTTAGTAGATAGCTGAGCGGAAATTGCGCTGTAAGCGACGGCTGCGCCGAAATTAACCTATACCCTTGCAACACCCTGTTGGCGTTCAGACGGGGTTCAGTGTACATAAACACTTCGTACCGTGCTGTCTAGGGTTTGTCGCGGTGTGAAACGTATGATTAGGATATGTGAATAGCTGGTATAAGTTATTATTTTATTAATATTAGTGTATATCTTCAACTGCAGGAACAATATGAATTATGCTTTCGTTATGAGTGTAATATTTGGTAATTATAACCGTCGTCAACTGTTTCGTGGAGTAAATAATGATTGTTCCAAATATTTTATAGTTAACTAATACACTCAATATGTACAATATAGGAAGAGAGTACGATAGTTAGAATTTCTGTTTTGCATCGGAGCTAGATAAGAATATTACGCTATTGTTTAAAACAAAAAAAAATCCTCAACCTGTCTCACGTATATCAATAAAATTCAACATTTTATGAAAATGGTATCATATTTAGTCGGCAAAATGTGTCACAAGGTTCCAGAATAAAAAGTTCGCTGTGGGTTACTCAGTGCGGCAATTTTTCACGTAGCATTTTCGAATAGCCAAGTTCTGAACGTCAACTTGAATTAACGACACAAACTTTATCATTAGCAGCTGAGGGATATTTTTTAAAGGCCAAAAACCCACTTAAATTGTTCACACGCGGCCTTATTCAACACAGTGTGGGTGGAAAGTGAAAACATGGCGTTTCCACCTTGAAACCACCCCTGCCGGGGCTCCTATGAGTTCCATACTTATTGTCAACCGATATGGGATGAGAAATTGATGCACGTATACTTCATTTTTTATCTTAGAAGTTACAATATTACTTGATATATTAGTACTATTTGGCAACTATCCATCTAGCTCACCCCTTTGTATCTCGCTGGGTAAGCAGAGATGTTATTAGCTTCACCCATAGTTCGCCGAACTTATTTCCGCCTCAAATGTGACGAGGGGCGAGTTTGTTCCTTTGCCGGGCTTAGGCATCTCGTATGACATTACTCAAACTTTTAAATAACCGCATGAGTTTTTTTATCTAACATTTTAAAATATTGTTAAAGAATTAGAACTACACCTATAACTATTTCAGCGGTTGCAAGTATAGGGGGGTATAATTAAGTACAATAATCTTTACCACCAAGTGATTGATCATAAATTGATACCAATAAAATTCATGAGTTGTTTAGCAATACGATAGGTGCCCAATTTAACTACTGTGGTTGCATTGGTGTAATTGCAGTAGAAGGGACAATTCATTCCGAACATGATTAATACTGCTACGGTTAAAACTATTGTTCTCAAAGTTTTGATGGAGCGATGTCATAACATGAACTTATATCTAATTACTATTAGTTTTCGTTATTGCGAGTACTTAATTAACTTTACAACTTATTTTGCACGGTCTGCACAAAGTAGTTTCTTGCTAGCTAAAGGTTTTGTTACTACAACCTAGCCGAGGTCTTATAACACGAATAGGGCGGGCCAGTGTTTGATTGGTAAAATATCGAGCCGCCCCGAGCCTCGGGAAACACGTAGAGCTGCTCGATGACTAGCCAAAGGCTTTAGACGCGGCTTAACAAACTCAATTGACAGGTTAATATCCTCTTTGTTACTGAGGGATAGGATACGTGGAACGACGGTTTTCGCAGAGGTTATTGGGATATATAAAAGGCTAGGATGACGGCTGATGAGTAATATACAATGTGTAGATTGATGAACTGAGAGATTTAAGCTTGCAAATTGATGCCAAATTAAATTTGATGCATTATGTCCCTAATGTTTGTTTTCTTACTGGAGTAGTTCAAGCAGATCGACATGCAGTTATTAAAAAAAATCCAAAAATGTGAACTCAGTCTAAGAACTTAAAAAAAGTTGCTCATCTCCATTAGTCACTGGAAATCGTACTACAATTTTACTAAATATTTTAAAAAAGCCTTCTAACTTGTAGTCTGCAACCTTTGTGTGGCCATCAGTATACCTTGTAGGTGAAATTTCAACGCTTCTAAATTTTATCCGAAAGAATTTCGCAAACATAATTTGTAATTGATTGGATCGAGACCAGCTGTAGCTGTAGCACAGTAATATCAATCCAATCCACTTAACAAATATAATCGGGTGATATTCAGCGGCCATCCATCATGCGATCTGTATGGAGGCGTCACTAACATCTGCCTTCACCCTGCCAATTTATCATCGCCTGACATGCTAAACCACAAACATATCACCAAAATATCCCTTATTACTTACATCATAAAGTTTAATATTCCATGGTTAAGTTTTTGAGTGGATATTGCAATGTTGATGATCGAAGGAAAACGCACATGTTTGGTATTATAGTTAAACTCATTTCATTGTGTTTTTAAAGTTGCGAGATTTTTTATAGCGGTGTATGACTCTCTATTTTGTTATGTCGATGGAAAAATCATTAGTGATTGACTAAGTTGTGCTTTTTTAACAATACAGTACTTTTAAACCCCTGCTAGTGATTTAATAGAGCTATTCCAGTTTTTTAAGACATTAGTATTTCATTTTGGTGATAAAACTATAAGCAGCTATGTATGTAATTACCTACATTAAATAAAGTTTAAGTATTTTTACATATTTTGTTCTATTACTATTCTAGTATCGGGAGTCCATTTACTCATAATTCTCAGGTGAGTAAATTCACAGACAACTGTACACCCATATCATTTGTTTTGTTTTTATTACGTGTCGCGGAATATATAGCTTATGATTTTATTACAATCTATTTAAAAATCTATCTAATCTCGGGTTAATTATTATATATGGCGAAGATCTCCTAAACATAATTGCCCAACTTGGGAACTGTACCCTGCACCTTACAACCTATAAACACCACCACGACGCCATAAAAGCGGTCAATGGCTGTACAAACTATAAAATGTTAAAATAAAATGTAACATTAATTTTATATTCGTACGTAACAAGCAGCTACTTAACACCTCAGCCTTCACTCAAATTCGACAGCGCGTAAAACTTTTAAAACTGCTCATAAACAATTATTTACTCTAAGTATACTACACAGTTAAACTAACGGTTTATTAGTTTCTAACAGCTACTTAAACAACGCACACGCGAGCTGTAAAATGAATCAGCCCAACTATACCAGACACATAATAAATTCTTAACAATTTTGTACTAAATAGTGCACCTTGTAGTTACAAATGGTGAGGGGATCAGAAATTTTGAGATTTAAAATAACTTTATTGTGCTATATTAATTAACTTGCAGCAGACTAGGCTCTGTGGCGTACCTTGGGAGAGGTCTATGACGAAGCAATGGACTGCAACGGTCTGATGATAATGATGATTTAGTAACTTTTGTAAAATTATCTCATCTCCTATTAACAACAGTCGTTAAGGATAAGGATCATTAGGTGATAATGGGCGATGAACTAATTACTCGACAAAAAAAGTGATTTTACGTTCTTTTACTTTAATAATAGCAATTTGCAAATCTCGACTAAGACTTAAATGCTCTGAGAACTTAAGAAGGAGGGTCTCTACGGGGTAGAACTTTCAGATCAAAAAGAGACAGAATGTTAACAGCAATTTAAGCTGTAAGTGTAGACGAGACTCAATAATATTACCAGCGCTTCATACAGATATTTCCAGCAGTTTGATTATCCTTATCTCATTGAATAACTAGTTCCCAGAGAATTACTGAGCGTTAGTGTTCAGGGCTACCGATCTTGACTTACAGGAGCAGCAATGGCGCGTATAACAACTGGAATATCTTTATATCCTCACTGTTTAACTCCGCAGAATACAGAAACCTTTGCATTACCAAAGAAATGGTCTACATACAGGCATCACATATGTATATGTATAAAAAATGCAAAACATTGCCGACGTACGTGAAGAAAATTGTCCATATCACATCTCGCAAAGCACTACGTTGAAGTAGTTCGGTCTTGGCTTTAATAAAACTTGGACGTTGATGTTTTTGCTGACGCTGTTCCCCACATGAGTTACATATTCAGTGGACGTCCGGGCAGGCCGCCTAATTTAATTGCGCCGGGCACCGCCACAATGCCCCGTGATTGGCCCGCGACGGGAATCCTAATTCCGCCAAGTTCGAGGTTTGTTTGCGTTGGCTTTGAAAAACTTTCGATACATGGAGTATTGGATGCTTGCGCAGTCTGACGTCTTGTTGTTTGAGGAGAGATTTGGTCCTTGGAGAGGTCTGTGTGCAATGGAGGACCTGAAAGATGAGTCAAATTACTCAGTTGCAGGTTGTTTAGTGTTTTAAATTTGAAGCATTGTATGCTTGTTCTTTATGGCACCTAAAAACGGTAATCGTTTCCTGGATTTAAGGTAATCTTGTGATAAATAGCATATCTGATTAAACATCGTCGAGATGGGCGTGTACTTATACTTTACCACAAAATACTATTATTTATAATATCCAAATCGCGTGATTGTAAATGATCATCCATAAATGCAGACGAATCAATCTAAATCACCTCAAAATACACAATAGCAAAGCTGTTAGATGCTCCACGTACACTATTCTTTACGGTGGAGCTAAATTATAGTTGTTGCTGTACCTATCTTTACTAGATGTAGCGCCCCTGTTAAAATAACAACATTCGATTGATTCTAAATTGCTGTTATTAACTATACACCAAGTATCGTCAATATTGTTCTTGGGGGAACAGATTATTCGATACATCATTTGGCTAACCATTGTTCGCGAAATATTTTTTAACTAGTAATCTCTTAAATATTTATGTAACGTAGTTTTATACTTATGATAAAGAAATGAATCATCAAAAACGAAATCATACATACACTCATTAGAAAACCCATTAAAAATACGAAATAGAACGACATAGTATTTTCATTTCAAATAAATTCATAAAATCAAATCAATGACACAAAAAACTCAATATTCTTAGCACATAAACAGGGCTTATTACGTGGAAAAAGCAAATACAATTGCATCGAAACCCAATAGAACATAACAAATGGTTGTAGGGTGAGTTTACACTTGAGCGGGAGTAGCGGCCGCTGATTACAATACGCGCGTACCGTGAATACCAATACGCGCCGCGTACAATGTGAAATATCTTTGTTAACCGTACTGTACGATGATAAAACGCGAATTCAACCGACGCTAATGGAATTGGGAATGTTTTTTAAATTGACTTTGTATGTTTTTGGGAATTTATGTTTGAAAATATGGGTGAATAAATTACAGAAAGAAATGGCAGCTAGTTGTTATAAGGCAGTCTGTGAAACCACAAAATTAATAAATCTGACATTGGACTGATAATTTTATCATAGTAATCGAGTAACATACATAAATTAATTAATCTACAATAGGATATCTTAAGGGACTAACGGGCATTCTCACTCATATTATTAGTGGAAGTCCGTGTTCAATAGAGACAAATAAAGAGCAGACGGGCTTATAATTCGGTGTTCGCGAAATGGGTGTTAAAAAAATCAGTACTAAAGCCCTCATTTTAATTTACACTCCAACATTATATCTTATCTTCATTTCATACCGTTATCATTCAAAACTAATTATTTAATGGCCATACCGATGTAGCTTTTTAAGGACAATTTAATTAATTAAAGTACAGTCATAAATTATCCCTATCACGTGTCTAATTTTATGCAACTTGACATTTCTAATATCGTTAGTTGAATTTGTTTCATAAGCAATCCATCATATTTTGTATGCCTGTCTGCAATTGAATGGTTCTCCATTTCATATAATTCGTTACTCTTGGCATATAGATCTTGCAATTAATTATGATACTTTGTAATTTGTATACGGCATTCATGTAATAGAAAATTAATAGAATACAAGAACTCAGCGTTTTCTGGAATTTGTTCATTTATATCTGCACTACTATATATACCTTTGTTGAGGTACTGGTTTTATGTATTGAATTTATGTCCAGAGCATTTTTACGCAAAAAGTGAAATGTATGGTTTAAATTTCAAAAATGTCATACTACTTTAGATTCCTAGAAAGGGATTAGATAAAGTCAATTATATTTAGCATATTTTAGCACACATTAAAGGGAAGTAAAATTGTATAATAAATATTATAATCTTGCAATTTCTAGCAGGTGTTTTAGCACGTCGGGGTTTAATTTATATGTAGTATGTACGAGGGGAATATTGGCGCCGAGCCGTGGTCGGCGGTTGCGCTGCGAGCAATAATTCAGCGTATCGGAACGTAGCGGCACGGTTAATTAAAATTCATCGCGATACACTGTACGATACGCCACGATACGCGGCGATACGCAGCACTACGCGCCACAGTGTGCACGCGCTCTTAACACTCGATTAGTGCATTATTTTGTAATGAGTTGTATTGATTTTATAGTGTTTAATTGATGTATGCTGTGTACATAATTAAATATTTTAGCAGCGTATATTGTGTAGTGTTTTTTATATGTATTGCTTATACATTGTCTTACAGTAGGGTATGGAATTTAAGTAGGAGTTTGAAATTTGCAATAATACTTGTTCATTATTATTACATACCTGGTACCCTAGGGAAATATTTCTGTTAACCAAATTATCACATACATAGTCCTGACCCCACACTAAGATTAATTACTCGTAAGTCCTGTTTCGTGGATATAAGAAGCTACGAGAGACTTTGCGGTCTCACAAACACGCAGGCCCGAGATAAATAAATACTTATAGACCTCACAAATATTTGTCTTGGTGCGGAGATCGAACCCGCGGCCTCTCATTTCACAGCCGGCGTCTAACCAACTGCGCTACGGAGACTGTCCACAATAAAAAACACAAGTTTCATGATCCGATGCCAATATAGTTGTATAATTATAGGTATAACCATTGGCCCTTACCGAGGATAAATTTTAAAACATTTTTTATCGAGATATTTCAACTAGTTATTTTACTGCTCTGTATTCAAATATTGATTCTACGCACTGTGAAGTATGAAAAAATACTGTTATGAATGTTTCCACATTTTTCTATGTTTGTATTCGTCAAAATATCGAATTGTTGCAACTAATGAAATATCCCTCGTATTTGATTAAAAAACGGCATTTTTATAATGCTACTAAATTCGAGTGATGTTTGATCACGAAATGTTTCAAATGTCCACAATTGGAATATCATTTCGCTGTGAATAATAAATGATGGACAGACGCTAGATTTTTAGCGTGTTGATTTTGTGAAATCATGCAAACATTTTTAATAGTCTGTGTTTAAACAGGTTTTGAATAGTAGTCTAGACTTTGATGTAAAAATTAGTGTAGCATAGGCGATTAGCTGATCAGCAAAAGGCCAAAAACCGGCCAGAAGTGAGTTTTAAAATGATATGTTGTTTCTCAATATCTACAACGTAAATAATTGTATGTGGTATAAAGCTTATAAAAAGCTACTTAAAAATAGTCAAACAATAAAATTATAAAAGTGTCAAGACTGATTTGATAAAAATAATTTCAAAATGAAATTTAACCGTGGAGTTACATAAAAAATAAAAATATTGTTAGTAAGCGTTATTGTAATTATTATTTTATCGCTTATTTTTAATCTGCAAAGCTTCCTTTCCTTCCAATGCCAAAGCTTTCTGAAAGAAGCTACAAATAAAAATATGCAACTTAATTAAATACATTTCTTACCTTCAAAGCGCCGAACTCTCGAACATTCTTCTAAAAATTTCACATGACCTTTTTCTCAACTTTATCGCTATGTTATTACTAAAAGAACAAAGCAAAATCACCTTTATTTACATTCTATTACGGTCCATTTCAACAATCTAAAGTTTATCAAACACTGTTTCGCTACAATATAAACAAAATAAAAAACGTAAACGATTGTTTTAGTTACGGTTATTTTTAACTGAGCGCGTTAACTACTTTTTTATTGTTATTGTAGCTTATATAGTTAAATTTTATTCTATACTCTTAGGGTGTTAATAGACAGAGGAGCACTTGGCGTCACATAACTGTGTAGTTGTTGTGGTAGAGCCGATAGAGTCGGTAGAGAAAGGATGGTAGAGTCGCGCGTAGGGCGGGCGGGCGCCTCCGAGAGCGGACGGCGAATGAAGAAGGGCGGCGCGATGTAGAGCTTTAAAGCTCTTGTACTTAGGTATAAGTGTCGCCGCGTTATCTTATTATATTATGACTTGGCGGACAAATCTTGTAGTCGGATATGAAATAATATGTATATGTTATAGATACGTTTGTCTTATTGATCTAGATTTGTAGTTATTGCTGTATAAGTGATTAGACAGTGGAATAAGAAGCGCTGAGTACTTTGCAGGTTTAGTAGCTTCAGAGTTTTATAATAAGGAAAAACACAACTTTATCCAGAATTTGATTTTCTAAGGGGAAACGTAAAACGTGTCTAGGTCTAGGGCCTAGGCAATTTTTTTTTTAATATCACATGTTTTGTTCGATACAGGTATTTTAACCCTGTAAGGCGCGCTCGCTTCCATTCTTGATGAAAATACGCTTGACAAACTGCGTGTGTCGCACAGGGCTCTCTGCCTAACTCACCTTTAAATACAATTAAATTAAGTATTTAGTAAGCATTAATTTATTATATTCCACAGTGGACTTCCTGTACCTGAAGATGAAGTAGGCATAAAGGTAACAACAAGAAAGCCTGTACAAAATATTTTGTACAATGTTAGCGCTTATTTTCCCTTTTCTTATCTCAGAGCTGTCGTTTGGAAATTTCCGTAAGCGATGAGGCCGCCACTTGTACTTTTTTGTAAGGTTCCAAAATATTTTCCCAACATTGTTAATGTCAGGAAACTGGTAAGCCACGGGACTGGCTTTGCGGATATAGCAGGTTTGTACCAAAGTTTCCCTAAATTTTCAACTTTTGATTTCCTATTTAATAATTGCCATTTCGCCTGTTCTTTGGTGTCCCCGATTTTAAAACCTTCATCTTTCATATCTCCATTGGCGATATCAAACCATCGTTTTACGACAAAGGTCAGAGCCTTAGCTATTGAAATAAAATGAGTTCTTACGGATTTCATCGCGAATTTGATTTAATTTTTTAATTTCCCGACTTTTCAATGTTAATTCATTAATTAATTCAATGTTTTATTTCAATGTGTAACATTCGCGTAAACCCAAGACACTATTATGCCTTAGCTATTGCAAACTAGGTTCGATAATACCAAAACAATGCTCGCGGGTTCGAATTTTACGACACTTCTCTGACTTTCCGGAGCCATGTGCGTATTGTTAATGTCTTTGCTCAATTCATCAATCTCAAGTCCTTCCGCCGCAGCATGAAGGAACAGTTAAGCCGGCCGGCACAATTGTATCGAGTGGCAAGAGATGAAAATTAGTTATCAGCCATCGCTCTTTCTTGATGGTACGTACCATCACTTTACAAGAAAAAAAAATCCACATATCAATTATCAACATCGTGCGAAAACCTGCATGAACACCTCTACATTAATTATATCGGTTTTGGTAATATTTCCAAACTAATACGTTTCACGGGGGTTGTAAGAAGACCGCAGCCTCCCAATAAGGAGGCAGTGCGAGGGGTGGTACAAGGGGTGGAGGGGGCGCGGCGGTGCACGCTGACACATTTTTAATTAAACGCCACTTACTGGCTCGTGGCTTGCGCCGCACATTACTCGTAACTTTGTAAAGATACATTTTCTTGTGAGGTATCGGAAGGTGGTTGAAAATTGTGTTGCTAGTAGCTAGTACTGGAGGAATATGGGTTGGGTAATTAATTTTTAATTGGCTTTCTGCTATGTTTTCTCTATGAAAATATTTAAATAAAAACACATTTTTTTCGTATCTCGTAAACGTAGCGTGGGACGTCCTCTGGCCAGATGGCGAGGGACTTGCACGAGAGGGCCGGCAGCGACAAGATGCATAAAGCAGCAGACAGGGCTCTGTGGCGTACCTTGGGAGACGACTATGTCTAGCAATGGACTGCAACGGGTTGATGATGATGATGATGATCTCGTTATCCTCCGTGTAGTAAAGCACGACAGTCTTTGTAATTCGGTTATGGCCTAAGATTTGACAGATGGCAGCAACGATCTTTGCATTTTCTTATATTTCCAAAATAATACGAGTATACCTGATGATACCTCAGGATGTTACACTGGCCCTTAGTGGAATTGAACCCAAAACGTCACAGTTACTATGCACAAGTGTTTTATACCAATGAAGGGTCATAAGCTGACGCGGCAATGTAAATTGCTTTTGGTATTGCTATTAAAAATGAACAGGCGTTGATTGATTTTAAAAATGATAATGTATTTATTGTGATAATAATGTATTGATAATTTTAGATTAAGCAATAAAATTTATATATTAGTGTGTAATTAATTTTATCTTAACTTTATCGAGATAAAAGAATATTAATAATTACAAAATTATATTAAGTCGGCATTGAGGAAATATTTCATTCATAAAAAAATATGTAAATTTCGTTTTTTTTTTGTTGTATGAAACACGTTAAAAAGATGTGAATACCAAAATTCATAGCAAAGCTAAAAAGTGTATCATGCATCGGCCGGGAATCGAACCCGGGCCGCCCGCGTGGCAGGCGAGCATTCTACCACTGAACCACCGATGCTTGTGTGAGATATTACGAAAGTATCTATTGTAATATTGAGATTACAACCTATAACTAAAATTCCTTGCTTTCACAGGCATTGACGTAATAAACAAACATTGTTTCAATAGTGCCTCGCGCGTAACCGTTTGTTATCTGTAGTAACGTGCTCAAATAACAATTTAGTCCCTACGAAATAATGACATCGTACTTATTTCTTTTTTTTTATGAATTAATTTTGATATGAACTGTTCTTTGTTAATGCCGAAAATAGCAAAGCGAAATCCCTCGATCGCCTCAATATAATTTTATCCCCATTTGGCGCCCACTGCTATTCCAAACACAATAATGAAAACGAAATTAAAATACTTTATTGAATCTTTAAAATATATACATTATTTAGATTCAGTCATTTTATTTTCCACTACCACCTGGTCCACAAGGCTGTTTTCGTCAGAAAAGAAGGGCAACAAACTCTAGCGTTGCTCTTTTCAAAACAAATTTACAATACAGTGATTATACAGTAGTGAGTTGCAGCTTAGTTTAGCTCAAAGCAGTTCATAAATAATTTGTTATTTTAGTATGAGATTAGCTATAGATATTAATCCGTGTTGAATGGTAGATATCGCGTGCTCAGCGACGCGTAGAGGCATCCCGGATGCGAGATAGGCGCGGGCCGGATGCGTGCGCGTCACACGCAGCACTCAGCACACACTACAAATACTACTACCAACACTCACTTGCTAACTACTGACGTAACTATACTGTTCGTGTATTGATTTCTTACGTTTACGTGAATGTTACATATTAAAAGTAGATTTTTTTTTAGAGCTATATCGTCAGTTAAATCACTTGCTTATTTAATATTATTTCAATGAAAATTCTTCTTTTAAAGACTTGAGTAAAAGAAAAAGCAGTTCATGTCGTGCGGGAAGGATTGTTTCCCTGTGACTCACGACCCCCAGCATTGGGAAATTGACGCAAGGAGGAGGAAAAAGAAAAAAGTTAAATTCTTGCAGAAAACATATCATTTGGTGTGGTGTTCTAGAGATATTAATACACCTACACTAACAGAGTTCTTAACTCTCTCATACAAAATTTAAATTCTGACTAATAGCCGTAATTGTACCCTTCCGAATTCCTACACTACTCTGATACGCGACCGTACACACGAAGCTACAAGTAACTGTACAGCAATTCAAACAACAAACTGTTTAAACATTCACAATACGAGTACATCTCAAACAAGTGGCAGCCGTTCAAAATCCAGCGCTACATGATCCCACGTAATCCATCATCTGGGATGGAGATGCAAACTATTAATTTTGCAATGTTCCCTAATCCCACGGCGCCCTCCGGTGGGATTAGGGACGCACGCGCCGCTCCCGACGCGTCCCAGCGCTAATGCCGCGCATCCCGCACTCGCTGCAACTGTACAGGATTCACGGCATAACATGGGTACATAGTGTCGTGTAGACAGTAGCTAAGAATGGATCAATGGGTTATTAGTATTCTTCCAGTTATAAATTATTTAATATTGACTTATGTACTCTAGAATGTGTAGGTTGTTTATTTATTTAATATTGTTATGCCCAAGGGCCACATATAACTAAGAGATTTTTTCTAATCTAAAATTTCGACCAATAGGGGTTTCTCAACATGGTTTTCGATCCCTGGTTAATAGTCTTAACAACCTGCCAATAGACCAGTAGGGCTCATATGAGCTATTATATTATATCCATGCTTTGCGGAATCAGCATTTTACACCAACATCATCATTTTTAATCTTCAATTCTAATCATCGGTGATACGGCTTTAGTTTTCGCGAGACCAGAATACCTGTAGTTCAGTTACGTTTTTCTTTAATACGAGATTATGAAATTCATTCGTTTTGAACTACTGCTCGATTTGTCAAGTAAGATTCTGTGGCTGACAAGCTCCATGGCGTAGTTGGTTAGACGCCGACTGTGAAACGAGAGGCCGCGGGTTCGATCCCCGCACCAACACAAATGTTTGTGTGCCCCACAAATATTTGTGTCGGGTCTGGGTCCTTGTGAGACCAAAAAGTCTCTCGTAGCTTCTGATACCCACAACACAAGACTCGAACTTAGTGTGGGATCAGGACTATGTATGTGACTGTTGGGTGTATTTATTATTATTTTATCTTATGCAGGGCGCCAATTTTATGAAAATTTTATTAAATCAATAACTCATAGTGACACTACTGCACCCCTTGCACTGTGTGATCTCGTGTGTTTACACGGCATATCGAGCGGTGGGAAATGTAACACCGGGCGCTGTTTGTTCTGTCGCGATTTCTGATTAACTGCCGCCGCCTCTGCTCAGGATTAAACACTCTGTGATGGAGAGCTCGAGGAATGTCCACTAATAAAATCAGCTATCGCATTGTTTCCGATCTGTATTGGAGTGGTCCGGCCTCGCAGACATCTCATTCGATGGTACATGATTACCGCTTTTCATGAACATCTACTCGTACAACTCGTATATGTGCTTTGACGAAGAAGGCGGGAAGAGGTGAGACGACTAGTGGTAGAGCAAATATGGTTATCTTGAAGTATAGTAGGAACAGTCGGATGACAAGTGCGGCATTACTCACAGAAAATCGAGGTAAAGCAACGGATTTGCTGTCATTTATTGTTGATGCATAAGTGGCAATGATTTTTTAAATGTTAGATCCACGCGGCATCCAGGCCTGCAGTAGGTATAAGTAGATCGGTTTGACTGGTGTGCTATCATTATCTCACCGAACACCTACACTAAGCAATGTTTTGCGTTTGGTTCGCTCGGTAAGATTGCCCGAGTTCAAAGCTGGTGATAGGACATTCATATCCGCCCTGACAATGGCCACTGGAGTGAAACCCGGCATAGTGATTCACACAAGTGTTCTGCTTTTTGGGATCACTGTGGCCGGCGTAATTTTGTCGATATGGACAGACTATATTTGTTTTGTCGCGCTAATCCAAACATCCATTTGCGATCATAATTTCCCATTTATTACTTTCATGCAATAGTTTTATGAACTGCAATAAAATCAAACAAACAATTTAACAAACAAATTGAACAGCAATAATATCGTCATCATTGTTTATCGGTGACCTAATTTCAGCAGATATTCTATGCCCTCGTAGTAAAGTTGTGCTAACACAATTATGGCGTGTGAACATATAATAATTCACGCACCTATTTATTGCCATGTTTATGATCAGGGGTGGTTTTACAGGCGCGGTCATGTTAATGCACTTGTTTTGGAAACTAGTTTAACGTTACAGAAAAACGCGGGGATTAAAAATTATGTAAAAATTATTCCATAGCTAATTTTAATGTAAGATTTTTGTTGTGTAATGCGTGAATCAAAATGAGACGCTAGTTAATGTAGTGTATTTAAAAGAAGATGAAGGTATACGTAGGCCTCGATAACCTCGAGTAGCTTTTTGATAATAATTGCTCGCAGTTGGTAATGGATGAGCTCAACAAGTTGCTTGTACAAAGCATGCAGCAACTCAAGGTTGCAGTCACTTCGCACAGACTACAGAGCACCTCTTCTATTTTGGATCCCACTTCACGTTAGCGAAATTATGAACACTTTTGAAATTGAGCGAGGCAGCCACAACTAGTATGAGCAGTCTACAAACCATAATCATGACGTCACAGAAAAACAAGGATTAAAAAATGAGACACATCGAGACACTGGCATAAAACGCGCAAAAAGGGGTTTCATAAAAAAATAAGAAATATTTTCCGAGCACAGAGGGCACGCAAAATAACGAATCATCATGCCACATACATTTCAGCCGGTCGACAAAAAGAGTAAAACACGAGATGAGTTGGTCGCATTGTGCGGCGCGTCGGCGGCGGAACGCACTTTTTATTCTAAATCCACTTAAAAATTTAACAAAACAGTTTGAAAGGGCCGCGCAAGGGCCGCCGCGGCCAGGACAGGCGACGCCGGGCGTTCAAGAGCTGCCGCGCCGCCCCTCGCGCCCTCCGCGACCCCTCGCGACCCCTCACAACCACAAATGAAACGCGAATCTGGATATTGCATTTTTCTCGCCATTTCCAGCGGGGAAATGTGCGAATGAGGCATTTGATTGTGTGAAAAAATAATTACAAAACGTAAAACAATTTTTTATCTCGCCCTCTAATGAAATATGCGTAATTGTTTTATGTTGGGTTGGGTTGTTAATTATGTTTATATTTTTTATTCATGATATATTTGTGTTAACGTTTAATCCATATACAGTTCAAATCCAAAACTTAAAGGATTTGTAGTAAGGAATATTTCAACAAACATTCAATATAACGAAGGTGTATTGTATCATGGGTGCCGGGCATTAAACTGTCTTCTAACGTACTATTATAAGAATTGTTTTTTTCAATATGTTTGTATCCTAATCTTAAATTTTAATATAAATCATCTTAATACTGCGCAAACAAAAAGAACTTATTTATCGGCGAGTAATAGCTACCTCTTACAGGTCTAACAACGTTACCAAATCAATTGCCATTATATATGATGTAATTAATGTAATTATGTTAAAGATTCATCAAGAATCTGAACCCTTTTTTAATAAGCCTTGGATCTTGGATGTTGCCAGCTCGCAGCACTAGGTAAGCCAATTCGGATAGAAAATGGCACCGGGCCAAGAGACTACGGCCTACAATATCCTACGTGAAGGAATCATCATAATTAAAACTAGGTCATTTATTTGTACTTTTTATTCCTATGTATGGCGAACCATTCCATTCGCCTGATGGTAAGCGATACGACCGCTCAAGGACAGTAGCAAACCAAACAACACCATGGATTACAAAGCAATGTTTGGCATTCCACTGCGCTTGCCATCCTGAGACATAAGTTGTTAAGTCTCATTATGTCCAGTACTTACGCTGGCTACAATGTCTTTCAAACCGGCGGAACACAACAATGCGTTTGTTTACATTGGTGTTTGGTGGGTGAAATAGACATTGCGGTTGTACCTACCCAGACGGCCTCATACCTATAAGAGACCTACCACCAGTAAAAAGTATTGTATTGTATCAGCCCATATACGACACACTGCAGGGCACGGGCCTCCTCTACAATCGATAGAAAAAAAAAGTAAAAAGTACTTCTTAGAAATATTTACGGTAAACTACGGCACTCTACATGCGAGAGAACGATTGAGAGGGGTACGATGCGGTACAATTAAAATTAAATTGCGTTTGATACGTAATACCTATACAACAAATACTCGTAATAGTGTTGACCCTGCGTTAAGATACAGGTTTTGTATTTTGGGTATAGGTAATCACGCTAAACTTTCCAGAAAGTTACTCACAGATAAGAAAGATATAAGAAACTCACAGACACTCGAAACAAACACGGAATGCGACTTAATTACTGCGCCATGGAGGTTGTCAAACAATGTTTAGGAAAGCTTCCTTTCTCCTATATATTTAACCAACTATTTAACTTTATATTTTGTTACCTATAATTTCCTTTACCCGTGTCATTTGTATACTAACAAGTAGTTGAGGAAAAGCAGTAGACTTCTTTTGGTTGAAGAAGAAAATATTAATAAGCCTTCTATATTTCTGACATATTTAATAATCTATAACTACAGATTACCACCAATAAATAAATAACCAATATTTTTTTATTGGATAGGGCGGCACGAGCAAGCAAGTCACATAACGGTAAGTGATCATTGCCGCCCGTGAACATCCGCAAACCTTAGATAATAGACATGTTGCCAGCCCGTTAAATCTGGTGGGGAGGGGGAAGGTAAAAGCCACGAGAAAAGGGTTATTAGGCATCCGGCAATCTTGCTCACCGAACGAAACGCTACAGCAAAGCTGTCGCTTCACTTCGATTTCCTATGAGACAGTGGTACTGCCCCGGACGAACCTGCCCATTCAAGCTGAGTCGTGACTGGCAACAGCGTGGCTCTACTCCACTTCCAAAAACGAGTTTAGAGATTACAATGGTTTACAAAAATACTCTGCGTAAAACTATAAAATGTAAAACACAGCTCTACATCATATTTTACCAATAAAAATGTATAAACGCGCTCCAACAATTCTACCACTTGCTAGGACACCTCCGTGAGGACCACTTATAATTATTGTTCATACGAATCATCACCATATATCTTGATCATAAAATGGCTCAGGAATAAAATTCCCTTAACAATATTTCAATTGATTTTATATGCAGCCAAGTGATGCCGTATTAATAGCTAATTTATTTAAGCACTGCCTGTCCCCACAGCATATTTCCATCCCACGTGATGGGGGCAGTCCTTCTACCGGGCAGCTCATACGATATTTAACAGCAATATGTTTGCAGCATTCCACATTGGTACTCAAGTCCACGTGTCCGCGGTTTGATTAACGTCTTGCGATGAGGCGGCGCGTGTAATCCGCCAATGCTGATTGATTACCGCCTGCGGGCCGACGAACCGCACCATATATATACATACATAAGTACATACATACATATAGACGAGGTGTTGATTGCATGTGCCGTTGACGAATATTGATACAGTGTACGCTGTGGCGTGGAATGTGGGTGTTATGAGATGCGGGCTCCGATAGTCTGTTGGCGTTTTAATTAATATGTCGAAGTATGAGTGTTGCAGTCGCTGGATGCAGGCCACTGCCAACTGGTCGATGTGGAGACTTTAGTTCAGGGGTAGACCTAGGCTGACTAAGGCTGACCATTTACAACAACAGCTAAATACAGCACTCTTCTAAAACTGAGGTTGGCTGAAAGGTGTTATAAGACCCCATTCCACCACGTGAGGCGATTGGACCGCAGAATTTATAGTATAATGGTAAAAGAAAACATCTTGAGAAAAACTAAGTACCGTAGAGATTTGTAATTCTATTGTACATGCATATGTAAGGTCCGTCAACCTGCACTAGACTAGCATGGTGGACTATATGATCTAACCTCTCTCAATCGTACCCTCGATTGTAGAGGAAGCTCGTGCCCTACAGTGGAATATATGGACTGATACAGACTGTATACTAAACCATAGAAATATAGTAAAGATCTCCATATTCCTCGCTATATTTTTCTTCACTTTTAGACTGTGATAAATGATTAACAACACAAATATAATTCCGAAAAATCCAAAGTACGGCTAGTGATTCGAACCCGCAACCGCCATCTGGACACACCACCAAAGTAAACCCACAAAAGAGCACATAATTGCTAATCTAACAACCAACTGCTAATCCTTGTGTTAGCTCGCTCGAAGAGACAGCTCAAAGGCATTACCAGACAAATCTTTTTTCCAATTTGGCAAGTGAAAGGCTCGCAAGCGATACACATGTAGAGCCGACACTCTTTGAAAGCAGACGGTTCAATACGACTGCAATCACACCGGCGTAGTGTGTAAATAGTGAACCAATCGCGCCGTAACCGCAGTCAGGGCTGCCCTGGTGCCTACGGTGTGATAGGTGTCGTAATTTATACAATTGACAGCGGTTAGTTGATTGATGCTGTGAATCGAGAGGATGACGGTCTGGAAGATATGTTTGTGTGTCCATAAATATATGATTCCGGTCTGGATGATTTAAGAACGTAGTCTGCGTCTTAATTTAGCTTAAGAACAATGCAAAAATCACCTCGTGTAAATATCCTTTTTTAATTTTCCAAAATAAAACATCGCGACGAAAACTAATTTCGTAAGTTAATTAGTGCGTGTAGTTATTAAGTGCGTGGTGGCCTGTTGGTAAACGGACCAGACGCGGCTGCCTACATGTTCACGGTGGTCGCGGGTTCAAATCCCAGGGGGCACACCTATGACTTTTCGGAGTCATGTGTGTATTGATAGTCAATCACCACGCACTATAACGGTGAAGGAAAACATCGTGAGGAAACCTGCATACCGTAGCGATTTGTATAAATTTCTATGGTATGTAAAAGTCCGCCAACCCGCATTAGGCCAGCGTGGTGGACTATATGGCCTAACCATTCTCAATCGTACTCGCGATTGTAGAGGAGGCCCGTGCCCTGCAGTGGGTCGTATATGGGCTGATACAATACAATACAATACAATACAATACAAAGTTAATTAGTGAGTTAGTTTTCATGTAAAACTAAAAAATCTTGCCATAGCAAAACTTTAAATAAATTCCAAGTTATAAACACACGAAATAGCACCGTCTGCCAACTTTTCTGCTAACTAAATTCACAAAATTCGACCTCACCCCAAAATCTGATAAATGAACATACTCAATCATTACCTATTCTTTAAATTTCCAGCTAAATATCAACCCCATATTATAAAGTGCAGTTCACAGCCCTACAGACGTGCAATTCCGTATCCCCGGTCTCCCCCGGGAGCCGGCGGACACCGCACACACTCTAATTCCATCAGGAAAGCGCTCCCGGTGGCTGCGCCCCGCGCTCCCCTGGCAGACCGTGTTAGCGTTCCAAATGTTATAAAGGTGTTGACGTCGCTGGGAACTAAAATAAATAGCATTTTTCAGCAATTTATTTGATGAAAAGTTAAATACTGCCTGGGCTAAGTTAAGACTGCCTGGGTTGCGTAGATCGATACTACATATTACAAAGCTAAGGTCTCGGGTTCGAATACACTGGATGGGGCAAAATGGTATAGGATTTTTCTATTCATCATATTAGCCCGGCACACCTCTGACTTTTCGGTGTTATGTGTGTATTGATAGTCAATCACCACGCACTTTAACGGTGAAGGAAAACATCGTGAGGAAACCTGCATACCATAGCGATTTTAAAGAATTTCTACGGTATGTAAGTCCGCTAACCCACACTAGGCCAGCGTGGTGGACTATATGGCCTAACCACTCTCAATCGATTCTCTCGATTGTAGAGGAGGCCAGTGCCCTCCTCAGTGGGTCGTATATGGGCTGATAAAAAAAAAAAAATTAGCCCGGAGACAAGAATTTGTGCCCGATATGGGGATAGGCTCGCCCCCTATCACATCGTGGGACGGAACACACAAAGCGAAACGTGAGTGTCCTGGTTGCACCTCTGCTTAACCCTTTTGGAATAATGGCGTGACGTTGATGTATATGTATATTACATGAGTTAAATATAAATGATAGGTTTTTTGGTTCCTAATTAATCAGATGTAATACATCTGGTTTTAGGGTTAGTCGTCTAGTAATAATTGCTTACGTAGGTATGTACTAAGTACTCATGTACTTTTTTAGTTTAAAAATGTCCGTTTCATTAAGCAGTGCCTATATTAAAATCATATATTTTTGTATTAATTCCGGGCGAACGAAAATTTAATCCATTTTATCTACTACTTCGTTGCGAAACACAGTTTATACTATAATCATATTAACTTCTCTTTTCTTAGTGTTTTAATTATTGAATGATTGAATCAACATGAATTTTCTTTACAACATTCTTAAAAATAGATACGTTTTTAAATTATATTTACCAAAGTTTCCCAATAATAAAATCGATTTACCCCAACAATGTTGACGTTTATCAGTCACAAACACTTGACAAGATAATGTGTGTGCTTTGGATGTAACTAGATCGTATGTGATTCCGCGGCGTTGCCCAGCGGTGGCGAACAAACAGACGAGGTGCCGGCTGCAAATTGATTTCGTATTGAAGTACACAATTTGGCGGATCTGTGCCTATTCTGAGGAGCTCGTTGTGTTTGCTGTGGTTATTGGAAAGTACAATGGTGTTACTTCAGATTTCTGAAATAGGATAGTGTGCAAATAAACATACACCTTTATAAATAAACTAAATTACATAAATATGTCTTGAGTGGTGTGCTGAAAAGCTGTGTATCAGACGAAAATAGCAATAATAAATACGAAATATATGAAAATTCACACATACTCGTATACTCATTGAAATAAATTGTAATAGATCTTAGGCGACATCTTCCCAGACCCCAGTTAACCAAAGTCTTCGACTACAGTAGTATTGGTTAGTAAGAATTCTCTAACATGAAGTTTGTAAGTCATAAAACAAGCAACATTACTGATCGGAGCTCCTAAATTCACGATGAAATTGTTACGTTAGCCAAACGTCTCTTACCAGACAAACACAGGAATAAAACTAAATGTATTTTCATCCTTTTTATAACTAGTAAAACCTATCATTAGTTGTAATAGTATAAGTGGAAATAGGTCCTTAACCGTTCTATCGACCACTACTCGTAAATAGTCGGTAGCAGGCGAGCACTCAATGAAAAATACATTAAAACTTTTCGACGCGAGTGGGGTGGAACAACAATTCGCTTTATTGCCACCAGCAAATGTTCTACAACAGTATAATCCCTGTAATGCTTAAGGAATCTGATAAGTAGTTAAAGGGCAAAGAAGTATGGAAGTTCTTGCTACAATTTTATTGAAAACGATAAAAAATGTGGTTTGTTGTTTGCCGGCATTGCTGCAGTTGTATTTCAACCATAAATCTAGAAAAAATCTAACGGTTAAGATTTCATTTATTTATTTATTCTTTACTGCACACATAAAAGAAATAACAACTAAAGATATATTACAATTTCGTATAAAAAGTACAGATGCCGGTCTTATCGCTCTAAATGATTTCTTAGAGACAACCTTGGGATGGATATAAGAATAGGAAAATAATATATTTATTACATCTAAAAATATTGTATCCATGAACTCTTTTTAATCTTGTGCGGCATTGACATAATGTAGTTACAATGTGCACCCGGAAAACCTTTGTCGTTTTATGTTTTAAATATTTCTGCGACACGTATAAACATCATCTGAAAACTGAGATTAGGGCTACAAGATGTATTTTCATTAATTTACAATACACTTCATTGACCATATAAAGAAATAACAACAACAGTAACCAGTACTACTAAATACACAGCAAAGACCAACTCACAATCGCAACTGACAACTGAATCAAACCAAATTTCGCAGCAAATGAAATGTGAAACCGCCCGAGTCGGACTGTGTCAGTTCATTATCGGCGCGCATCGGAACGGCAACAAAATGTTCGCTCCGATGGCAAATAAAAACGCAACTGGAAAGCGATTGCTTGGGCATTCGCAGATATTTTCCTCACACCTCAATGCGTATAGATTTGATCCGATAAACATAACACTATCGATGCTATGAAATCGCGCGATCCCTGGAAACATGTTTGCTTTTGATTTTTGTACTGTTGGTTCGCTTTGGAATATCTGCTTGTAAAGTGACGGCTGTTTTTAATTTATTGATGGAGGCAACTCATGGGGTTTTTCACTAAATTGTTAGTTTTGCAACAGACCTTTGAGAAATATTTTCGCTTACAATTTTTCGCGTGTATTTACTTCATATTTATTTGTCATAGAAAAATCGCAATAAACAAATACACAACAATAACATTATAGATTATTCTGAATGTTTGTATTACGGTTTGGATATAAATTACATTATTTATGAGAATCGCGTACGTAACATCGCAGAAAATAAATGAGGATGGAAGGGAAATGAGGTCTCTCGGATAATACAAAGATGTATAATAGGTTTGTGCGATCTGCAACGTTTTTCAAATAAATACAAAGGCATAATATAATATGTACAATGTAGTGAAAACTCTTTATCGGTAATATCTCAATGCGTTTGTGGAAGATAAATTATACACTTCAAATAATATTTTTATGACTAATACATTTTTCTTTTTCTAATTTTATTACATTTCGAGTTTAAATTGGGTCCTGCTGCCGATCACAGGTATCTCACTTATTTTTCCACTGCTTAGTCTTCAGCGAGGTCTTGTCATTTTAATATTGTTTATTTATAGTGTATTTACCACGAATAAAGTCAGAAACGATAACAAGTATAGAAGGGAACCCTGGCCGACACGCTGCCGATGCGATTACCCACTGAGCGCGTAAACACGTGTGGAGTGATGCAGAAGATTGTCAGATATGCCACCTTCTCTCGATACTCTCCAGGTTTCCTTTTATTTTATATTTTAGCTACATGTGCGAGTTAGGAGTTTGTGCTCGATATGGCAATAGGCTCGTTAGTCGTTGCCTATGACATGGTGGGACGGAACACCAGGCGAAAAGTGGGTGTCCTGGTAGCACCTCTGCCTACCCTTTCTGAGAAAAGAGCGTGAATTTATGTATGTTGAGAGGGATGTTGGTCCACGCCGGGCAAGAAGAGGAAAAATTCGACGTAGAGATACATGTACACTTACAGGTTTCATTTTTAGTTCAGCCTGAGTATAACCAGTTTCGATGAGGTCGGCATATTCGAGTCTACAAGAGGTTATCTTTAAAAGTTGCATTCTCTATTTAGATTAAAGTTTATTTTAATTAGTGTAATATTGTTACATAATAAAACTGTAGTCATGGAAACCAACTTTGCGAAAATAAATATGCAAATCAACGGATTTTTCATAGTTTTATAATGAATTCTGCTGGACCGAAAAATAAGACTCAATATTTGATGTTTCTAGCATCTAGTACCACCAGATCAATGAGCCACCACAACCCTACTGATATCTAAAGGAAATCCTAAACTTGCATAATGAACATCCATCCGTGGTGAGATTGAATGCATCCCGAGAGAGGGAAAAAGGAGGGGATCGAGGAGGGGGTGCAAGGGCGAGCTCAGTCGCAAGTCAGTAAACATTGGATGAAGTTGTACGAAGGCGAAACTTTCAATTGAGTTGAAGCGCGACTCAAGTTGTGATGCTCGGCAGTCGGCATGTTCTGAAAAACTTCAAGCCCGCATTCCGATATCAATTGTTTTTGTTTTTGAAAATAAATTATGGTACTTTTGCTTTTGTTAGTTAAGACGTTGAGTAAGACGTTAATGTATAGGTACATATATAATTTGATAAGTGTAATTTCGAATACCCAATGAGTAGGCTGAAATAACTATTATTGTACCACCTACAGTACGCTGAGCTTAGTTTCATCCAACGAAAGTGACACTTTAGCCATTAATAGCTGTCAGCACCTCCAATGGGGCAAATGTTAATACAAGAACAGACGTTTTTTGTTATTGTGTTTGGGTTGGCAAAATTTATTGATAAAATTGACAAAGTCCTCCCTGTAACCACGAAAGCTGCAAAATCATGGAAACAATAAAATACGTAAAAATAATTTAATAACAAAATGCATTGATTTTATTATGGTTCGAAGTTTCTATTTTTTTCTCTAATGCCCCTCCATTTATAATACAATACTAGAAGTCGTAGGTGTAAATAGTAAACATTTCCAATCAGTTGAACCCCCTGCTTGTCACACCTAACCTATATTTTTATTCAATTATTTATTGTATTGCACTCTTGACTCCCATTTTAATGATATACATGCAATCAATGGAAGCGCACTCCGGTTGATTTCCTCCCCTGTATAAATAATGATTGCGTCGTTATGGTGTTTCGATGAGTGTTCTAATCTGTTGATTGTATTATCAATTTGCATCACCTTGTTTATATTCGAGGTTGTAATAACTGTTTTAAGGATACGAGAAAGGGAGTACGGCGTAGCTAATGATAAGTCAAACGTGACAAAATAAATAATTCGCCAGCGTGACACGGTAATATTTGGCTGATCGACGAATTATGACGGCCCTTTTTTGCATAGGTCCAGTAAACGCGAATCGGTAACCTGCTGTTCAAACACGTCTGTCGTCCATAAACATTTACATGGATCGCTGGCGCCACAAAATGGCGTGGGGAAAGGGAACGAATAAAAGAAGAAGACGGGAGGGATATTGCTCCGCCGGAAATCTCACTTACAGGACGAATCAAGATAGCAAAGACTTCTTTCACCTCGCTTTTTTGTGAAGCAGGTACCAACCTAATCGAGCTTAGTTATTCCTACACCAGTCCGGAGAATCTATATGGTTCTACTTCATATCATCGCCTCCAAACCCATCCTCTTATAATTGTATAGTTCAGGATTACAATCTATAATATCTATAAGCCATACCTATAGGATACATAGTGTTATAAAGAAAATATCCAGCTAGTGAAAATTCCTGGTCGGCGGCGTAATAAGCCGCGCATGGTTAATTGCATCTTCACGGTTCGCGTAAAGGATCCAATATTGCGAAAACGAGGGCTCATGCGAGCCCGCAGCCTGTTCATGGCATAATGCCGGTGCTATACTGACCATGCAGTTTGTTTATTTATTAACAACAAACAAGAGGAACGGCTATATTCTCCTTAATAAACATTGGTGGAAGACGGTTGTATAGTTTTCAGAATTGTGAAAAAAATACTGTTTTTAAGTTTTAAGAAATAGAAAAATTAATTACTATTCTAAATTTTTAATTATCCTACACTTTTTGTCATATTATGTAAACAAAAATATAAAAAATTACTTAAACAAATATAGTTATAAAAATACACCGGATAAAAATGTTCTTCATTAATGTTATCCTTTAGATGTAGCTTAAAAGCTATTTTACTGCTACCATATATACACGGAAAGATTTACAAAATTCCTATATTTTTGACCTTTAAAAAATACTACTTACTAAATTAAAGACATAACCTTAATGCACAGTCACGCACTCAGTGATCTCAGTAAAGACCCACCAAAGTGGATGGTCAGGCACGTCCTGTTGTCGAGTCATTGCGGAGTAATTCGTGCCGAGGACGTTTGATTAGCTTCGTCTGCTGTCCGACACGAGGCCATTAACTTGTGCTCAAGGCCCGCCTAATAGACCCCCGACTGTTGACGGTTTTTGCAGGATAGTTTTTCCGGGTTATTGTGATTAGAATGTTTTGGGGAGGAAATTGCATGGAGAGAAACCCCCTTGTATAGTCGTTTTATAGTTTGTGTTATGCATAGAGTGTAGGGGTTTTAGATTTTTTAAGTAGTTAGATTTATTTTGGGGTAAATATTCGGGTAGCGCTAGACGTAGATTTTGCATATTGTCGAGATTCTTGTGATAATATCTTAGGTACATAGGTTTTCCTTCATCTATTGATGTCTTCTTTCACATGTATGCTAACCAGAAATGAATTACGCATGCAGAAAGTACATAACTTAGAAATGTCGGAAAACCATGGAATCGAAAGCAAAACCTATGTTAGCAACCCCCTCCACTCCGAATATCCTATCGCTAACTTAGCATATCAATTGATCCAAAAATTTACAATTTCAAATGAGTTCTTATATCCGCCGTACAAATGTGTTAATATTCGCATCAAAGCAAGTGTTCGATAGAACTCCTTTGTGCAAAGACAGTGGCGCGTCGGGTTTCAAGTAATTTTCACCGGGTAAAACGTTTCAAATTGAATCACTGGTAGTCACCGTACTGGCTGCATAAGTGAGTTAGCGGCCCTCTGCCCCCCGCGTCGCCCCCGCGCCGCCTTGGTCCGCCCCTGCGTCCCGGGAGTGCACGTAATGCATTGGAAATTACCGTTAATTAATGTCCCGCATACTGGAAAATGGTCTTAGGCGTTCGAACGTTTTAGTGACATTTTAACGAGAGCTGGGTGTTAAAATTGCTTATTTGCATTAGGATTCCCAATTTAGCTTTATTTATTTTTTCAGAAACCTTACAGCTAATACAAAATTACTTCTAAGAAATGTTAAAGGTCAATAAAAGATTTGTGCGTTAAATTGATTAACGGTATTTAATAAATTCATACTTGCGTTTATATTTCCCATAACTTTATCAATAAAATCAAAAATGAAAAATAATTATTAAGACAAAAATATATAGAGCCCACCCAAACGCCATAAAAGACATAACCACTGAGCGAAATTAAGAAAGTCTCCATCGAGGCAAGCATAAAGTTGCCGGCACAAGTCGCTGCATTTTTAAACCGTACTTGATTAGATTGTGAATAATTCGGTTCGGTAAACGCGGCGGCGATTATTTATGCATCTGTTCTCGAGCCGTGCGCTTGATTAATCGCAGACGTTTTAAATTAAGCTGCAATGCATGCTAGAATTATTTCTATTATTTATTATGAAGGAATACATAGTGAGGAAGCTTGCTAGGAGGTCTATGGCATTTAGAGTCCGGGAAGCTAACCGGCCTTTGTCTATGATCTTGGCTTTCTCAATTGAACTTTCATTTGTAGAAAGTCCTATGGTCAGCTGGGCGATTGTGATTATTTGCGATATGTGTCCTACCCAGAGCTACTTCACCTTACTAATTCATTTTATCACTTTTTATTTGATCTCGTAGATAATTATTGACCTTAGCCCTTTCCATATTAATAGCCTTTACAAATAAATATATATTACATGTATCTACATAAACTCGTGTACCATCGCTCTGGTCATTTATTTTATTACCAGTCGGAGAATAAGTAACTGTGCAACATATAAATGGCAGTATATTTCTTGAAAAAGGAAACGTTACGGTTTTAATCACTTCATATAAATTAAGAACAACAAATTACAAAAGAAATCCGTTTGCAAAAGAACACTCTTTTCCTAAGTATATCTAATTTGTCCCTGTCTTGCTTGAAGGTATTTGATAGCGTCTATCTCTTTCTCTCATTAGGGTCAGAATCATTAAGTGACTTAATTATAAACCCGCTGACCCAAGCCCTAAGGGCGTAAGCACTTTGGAAATATTTTTTTCAACTCTGTTATAATATTTCTTGTGAAAAGTCCGATTTTCTTTTGTATTTTTCCTTCAGTCTAAGGGACAAGCTGATAATTTGATTTGAATTAAATTATATTTTATTTAGACATCACATTAAATTACTACTTTGTATGCTCACTACAAGATATCGTAACGTACCATGACCGTGCTATGAACGTATAAGGCATAATGATCTTTATGTGCTAACACTTCCCATACCATAAGTGCAGTTACTTTGCGTGACGTCATAAAATGAATTTTGCGAACAAATCGTGTTAGTATGAATCCGGCCCTAACATTAAGTGGTATTAAAACATTGTACTTAACCCTTTTTACGCAGCCCTGCCCCATGTTACGGTTACAGAGGTCGTAAATTAAGTCAACGTGGCTTAGCTGCCCTTACTGACTGACAAAAAATCTGTTATGGGTATTTAGCTGTCTCTGGCCTCTACTTAATAAAATGGAGATTATCATTACATTATTTTATGAAGAGAAATAATGTACATTACGACGAATAAAGTGTTGTTCGGAATTTTGAGACATGATCACCGTAACAAGCAGCCTTAAAAAAGAAATTAATGATAGTAACAGAAAGAAAATAGAGCTGTTTTTTTGTTTAAATGTTTGCTTTTTGAACAAGTATGCAAGTAACGTTTACCGTTCCAATTATGTTTGATTTTGAAACTGTTATATAAAATATGTTTGAATAACAAAATCTAATATTCCGATACAAAATAAATATTTGTTATCTTTATTCTTTACCAACTAAAAATATTTTTATGATAACCAAAAATAACTAATAAAGCATTGAAAATATTTTCAAAGCGATTTTTGTCGGTAACATAATCTGTTGAAACGCTTCATTGAGTCGGTGAAAAGACGCGAGCACCTAACAAGTCCCGGAGAGCAAAAATCAGCTTCTTTGGAGGAATACAAACAGAATTGAAGAAACAGGGACGGCGTAAGGCGAAATTACGTGGGCAATATTTAGTACTCGTAGTATGGGATTAAAAGAAAATTATGTAGTGAAATAAGTGTGGTTTATTGTTGCAAGCCGCTAATATTTATACATATTTTAAAAGGTGAGATAATTTTTCAGATAAGTGCAGTAGTCTCTGTGATTATCCTTCGCATACACTCAAACTTAGTTTATTTGTTTCTTCTTTTAATCATATTTCTATACATCATTTGGAAAATTTCTATCACCAAGATGTCAGATTTTAATAACCCCAGCGAAATATTTGTCATTTAAGAAAGCTCACTTCATTTTCATGGCGTGGGCCACGTTCACCGGTAGCCGTGGGCGGCTAACCACGTCACCCACACTTTACTCCGCATCTGTGCAGAAATATCTGAATGTTTGAAAGGAGCGTATTGCATTTGCCGCTATAAGTCTCGGTTGGATGAATAGAGTCGGCGACACCGCTCTACCGCTCTACCGTAACGTGTTCGGTGTGCCGCTAGTGGTAGAGCCGCTGGTAGAATATGTAGGTGCCACGCTTAAAGATTGTGATGCTCTGAGATAAAAATATGTGCAATTTTTTGAAAGTTTAAATAATAATATCAGATATACATATATAATATAATGACTAATGCTGTAATAAGTTCTGTAGTGAAAGTGAATAGCTTTTCTAGCCATACCGGCTAGGAAATAATTTATTATTAAAATGTATATGTAGTATAGTTGCACCTAAAGAATGTATACCCAAAAGAAAATAAAAGTTTTCAGGTTTGCAGTAAGGTTTATTTGTAAACGTGTCAGAGAACACAATACATTAAAAACAAAGACATGTGATAAATTAACCGACATAGATAAATGACTAAAATGCTATGTATTTTTAATCTATAAAAATGCAATAAATTATATCTCCTCACTGTATTGCCACCCTATCTTTAAGTCCAGGAAATAAACTCTCAAGAGACGTGTATTGGTATGGAAAACTGTTCCGGCGCGGTGTCGCGTCGGTCGCGTCGGTCGCGCCGCCGACACTATTTCCTATTAACTTCGCGCTAAAACTTCCGACAACTTAGCGCACTTGCCTCACTTCGATAAAAATATAAATACGCTATAGGGTGGATGCTATACGATGTCAGCAGATTAAATTAGCTTGCAATTTGAAACTTGCATAATTTTTAAATGACAATTTATGCTGGAAATTCTCCTAATTTCTAGTGACACGTTAACACTTACCAGGACTCCGTTCAGGGCTCACTATTCAACAAGCGCCCGAGGTATTTAATAAGCACGCAAATTAATTAAAATAGATAATTGACAAACTTGGAAAAGACAATAGTAGGCTATCCGTCCTTTAAGTGTTTTGCTTTCATCTTCAGTACGGAAGTAGTTAGAGTAAGTAGAAGTAGTTCTTAAATTTATTGTAATTTTAGGTCTATTGTTTATTGGAAATGTATTGGAAAAAATAAACCACAAGAATCGGAACGTTTATCAATGGTTTGATACCACCAACATCCATGATCCCAAGTAATAATTTCCAGCAACATATTCTTCATTGCCAATAAAAACCAGTTAATTAACACACGATCCGTGCTGATTACGAGCCTATCATATCGCGACTTTGTTATATCACTTTAAAGTACAGCGCGGCACGAGTGACTGTTATCGCGCGATAGCTGAAATAAATAGCATAGCAAGCGCGCAGTGTAACGCGAACACGAAACAAAATCACAAAGCGCTCTCCGGCGCCGCGCTTCAATTGCTCCGATAAGTTTTTATAGAGTAGTTTTTATAATGAGACGCGGCTTTATTCGTGTACATTGAAATCGAGAGGAATTTGTTTGTCCGCCACTCGACTAACGAAATACTATCAGAATTTGATGCGAAAACTTGCGGGAACTGAATGGGTTTAGAGTTAGTGAAGCGTGAACCTCAAATGAAATGGCCGGCGAGTCTTTTGCTTATTTAGTTTTTTGCTAGACGAGAAATATGAAAGGATTTTTTGTTTTTGCGTTTTTTTGGCAGACAGAGCGGCGATAAAATGATATTGAATTTTTTCTGCGGGTAACAAAAACAGTTTTTGCAAAGCAATTACTATTGTCTGAAATTAATTATTTTATGTATAACATTGAGAGTGATGGAAAATTACATTGTTTTCGTGACATCGTCTTAGTTTATAATAGTTTTGGTGATAAAACATTGAAATACTACTTTTGGTGTTCTATGCTTCTTTGTTATAAGATCAAAGACGCCATTATCACTGGCAGGAAAACATTACACATACACATTATAAAAAAAAACTGCATTCAAGAATGTTCGAAAGTATTTCCATCACACAAGAAGAACACATGCCTGGTGTCGCCAACATAATTTTTTTTTAAAGATTTTTGAAACACTACATTTGTAATATTTTTTTTTATCCCGTTGAACAAATCTACGCCCTCTTATTTCACTTCTAGCCTCCGCAGAGGTCAAATATATATTAAGCAGTCCCCCACAGCAAATACAATTCCAAATAAAAATCTAGTGTATGATCTGTATACAAGAGGGCGTGCGGGGGTACACAGCCAGACTGACAATACTCGCCTGCGGGCGTACACATATGAGATCCATATTTGAAGAGGACCTTATAAGACGGACGGCGTTGGAATACCGCTTTGTACAATAATCGCGTCGACTTGTGCGATGTCACTAGATTTATTATATTTTTGAAGAAATTGTCGCTTATTTGGGCACAACGGTAAGTAAGTTTCTTGGATACAATTCGAATATTAAGGGGTCAATTGTGAATAAGTGTCAAAATTGAGAATTTTTTTTCTCATAATATTCGATGCTCGCATAAATATTTCAGTTTGAAGGAGAGTGTAGCCAGCGCAACTACTGGACATAATGACACTTGACACCTTATGTCTCAGGATGGCGAGCGCAGTGTAATACCAAGCATAAAGCATTGCTTTGTAATGTATGTTGTTTGGTTTTACCACTGTCCATGAGCGGTCGTATCGCTTACCATCAGGCGAATGACATGCTCGTCTCGCTGTTCATTGTAATAAAAAAAAATGTGATCCGCGCCAAGGTCGAATCCTCGGTCCCACATTTCTTAAACATTTCCTCGCACCAGCGCGCCTAAAGTCTGCCGAATTATCTTCCTAAACATATCCATTCCCGAAATTCCTTCCTGAACAATGTACAAGGCTATTCTCATTTAGCAACCGTATTGCAATCTGCTCAGCAATTTGCGCCAGGCAGCGACAACATCTTTATTTTATAAGCGGGCCGGCTCGAATATATCGGAAAAGGGATACAGTTTTACATCGCCCCGGTGCTCCGGAAAATAGCTCGCTTTGCTGCCGACTTGTTTATTTATTTACTATAAGTGATACACGCGACTCCTTCTGCTTTAACAATAAAAAATTAGTTTGAATAAGTGTCAGAACTAGGTTATATATAATGCATAAGATTGTTACAAGTCTTTGTGAAAAACATTGCCAAAGTTATTTTACATACGGCGAAAACATATTCTAATTACAATCTGAAAAACTCTTACGTAATGTGGGGACCATACAAGCGCACTAGTGCTATTAGCATAAACGTACTACAGCGCACATTCATCTATGTACGCCGAGATTCAAATAAATGTGAAAATGTTATTATTTAAGCTATTTTATTGCTAATTCATTTCATAAAAGTGAACGCTACTATCTTCTGTGCTAATCAAAACTACAACAAGCGAAACATGATACATATACAGCATTTTATTTTTCTTTTTCAATTATTCATATTCTAATAAGTAAACAAACAAACACTACAGAAGGTAAGGCGTCGACTCAGCTCGTGTGTTTACAAGGCTCATTTTGCTTACGGCGCGGCGTAGAACACCACTCTCACCCACAAACTGACGGCTTATTGAAACACTATCTGCGCGGTAACTTACAGGAACGCGCCTACGTTTTTCTTATATATTTTCTGGGGATTTTCCTTTGTGGAAAAAACTTTGTGACGATGTATGTAAAGTAACTTTTTTTGAATAGTTTTAACGCATTTTAGGTGAGATAAGGCAAAGTGTGTATTAAAAGAAACGTCATACAAACTGTATCACCAGCTAATCTATGAACTACCTAAATTTACTTATTTTGTTAATTGCACTGATAATTTCCCTCCGATTTCTTCAATTTATGTATTCCATCAATAATCAAGCTATCAAAATAGATTCAAATCCAAACCCCTAAAGTAGCAGGTACCAAAATGTAAAGAAAGGAAGGAAACTATTTATTGACACAATATTGAATGAATATAAAGAACAAATAAAGTATTGACACAGGTCATTAAAAAAACATACTTAAACAATAACAAATAAAAAAAAAAGAAAAGACATATACGAAAACATAGCACGCTCACATTGTGCGAATTAGGTGGCCATCGCAACAAAAAGCAGTGCTGAGCAAATCACTACACAGCGCTGGTTTTCAGTGGCCAACTATGGTGACACGAATTGGTCCACAAGTGTCCCATGATTAATTAACTTTCCTTGTAAGTACAAATCTCTGAGTACCACAGTGGTATGCAAATGTCCCTAGTAGGTAAAGTACGTCCGTCTGTAGCGAGCGGTATCAAGTGCGCTGTGTCGCTAGTCGCCACCTGAGCCCTGATTGAATTTTACACTCTCCGCCAGTCTGCCCCGACACAACAACCAATCAACGGCAGGTATAAATTTTAAAAATAAATAAATAAAATAAAATTACGCCTTTTCCCAAAAGGGGTAGGTAGAGGTGCTACCAGGACACCCACGGTCCGCCTTGTATGTTCCGCCCAAGATGTGATAGGGGGCGAGACGGTATACATTTTATTATATTTATTTTATTCAGTACAGAAATATACATATTGGTATTGGTATGATGACAATCGACGCCGAAACGTGTTTTACTATATAAAAATCAATTTAATTTTACGCGATATTTAATAATTATTTCAATCTCTTATATATTCTTTATGTTCGCGCTAAAAGATGCGTAGATCATTTGTTATATTACGACGTAGAAACTCAAACCAATAAGTTTTGCGTTTTTATATTAATACAGAATTTTAAAAGGACTACCACAACAACATGGCTGTAATTAACAACTATTAAGTGCTTAATATGTCATAACTCAACAATAAAAATAACTCAGACGAAATTGAACCTTCTGCGCCCACGTACGTTGCGGTGGTTATGTAGTTTGGACGTTTTTCCGCGCCGAAGCAAACCTCATTAATGAGCACTTTATTTGTTGTCTGTTGTTACAATATCTGCTTACCGCTACTCGGTGCGGGAACTCCTACAACTTTCATACAGTATACTTTTATGATTTTTAATCTTGGTGCAATGTAACATTTTATGAGTCGACTCTAGTTGCTGGTAAAATTTAAAGATATTTTTGTAAATTTTAAAGATGTTGTCTACCTTTAAATAGCAAATGGTGCACTTCTATATATTACTAGTCTTTATAATAAGAGTTTTCTATTTATAATTGTATTAAATCTTCTAGTAAAACTACCACTGGTTAGGAAAATAAATTTATTTAATAAAAAAGTATCATCTAAGCCTCGTTAATTATCTTTTTATCAACAAAAAACACATCACATAGCCCAACGAAACAGCCTCTACATCAGTAAAAATTAAACATCCATCCACAAACATTATTTCCCGTCCAGCCGCTCATTTGCTGAAAAACTCGGCCGCATAATAAGCCGCATTATATGGCGATCAAAATTTCAGTCTGCAGCGGAAGCGGCGGCCGGCAGATGGCGCTGTTTCCTCTTATTGGCGGCCGGCGTTTTAGGCATTTACCAACTCGGAGATACGGTGGACGACAGCTGGCCGGACATCGGAGCGTATAACTTTGTTACGGACTCTGTTTGTTTTGAGATTTTGGTAGAGGTGTTTTTTGAATTTAGACTAGGAGAGCTGAAGGTAGTTTCATATTTTAAGTGATATAATAAGGTATTAGGTAAGGATGGTGAGTTAAATTAGATAAGATAACCGTCTTTTTGTAATTAACTAAATTCGTAGTTTCAATTATTTGCCGTTACACCTGGACTAATCAAATTACTAGAACTAAGAAATTGGTTTCACATCTGGCTTCTCGCCTTTTGTGTCAAAAAATGGTAAATTATTAGTATCTACCTATATATTTCCTTTGAACTCCAAAGACAGTGTAGCCACTTTCCTGCTCTACTTTAAAACTACACAAAGCTCGTAAACATACGAGCACTTCACCTATAAAAGTCTCTTATAAATATTACGTCATCTTCGACGCAGAAACATTTTCATGTACAATAGACGGCCGGCATTATCAAAGCCTCGGAGACACATGCAAAATTACCGCCAGGGGAGGCGACCTACATAGCGACACTTTCAACTAAACATTGCCAATAAAATATGAGGCTGAACATCCCCTTTCTCCCCGTTCTCCTCCCTCCCAAAGATTTGAAGATTAGTCACGACTATCCGACAAACTTGCGCTGTTAAAGTTTAAGATTTTAATGACTTGGCACTGAGTGGGTAGTGTTTTTACAGTCCAGGATAGTTTCCACCGGCAACTTTGTTCGGGATTTCCGCCATGTCGGTTGTTTTCGCGGAATAAAAGTTTTATTGTCAGTTAAAGCTTTTAATTGGGCTTCGTTGTTGCGGCTAAGTACGTGTTTTTTGAGATTCTTCTGAGCTGTAAACTATTTATAACGAATAAATCCACTGTTGAGTAATAGTGGTGTTTACTCTTAAGTGTAAATATTTTGTGGTATTTCTGAGTACCTCAAAGCTACTTTATGCAGGTGCGAATAACTATGCAACATAGTGAGATAGCTTTCCCCTATCGATTTTAGGCCAATATTATACCCTGTAAGGATATGGTCTCCATCATAATCATTTCTTTAATTTTACAAATAGGATAAAATTTATTATTTATTATAAGACAACAATAGGCACCTTCACCTTACAAATGTTACCACCATATTGAAACCGCACAAAGGAATTCCTAAAGGTAATATGACTCGAAGTAAGGATTTTTAAAACATTAGTTGAGAAAAGCGAGTAATATCCATCACGTGTTGCCTTGAGTCGGTGCGCTGCTACGGTCCCATGGGCGCCGTAGCACCGCTACGACGTAGGCTTTCACGTAGACGTGCTACGCGATTCATGACGCCATTGTACTTTTCAGTATACGTATTACGTACAGTTAAGAACAAAGATAAATTTATAAAATAATATACTATAGGTAGGTGTCATTAAAAAACTTGAAATCTAATTAGTCGCTTTAGCGTCAAATTAATATCATATTTATCCTGAAATTAATTAATTTTGATATAAAAACAAAAATTCTGTTGTTCAACACGCTGACTTTGACTATCACTCATGTGGTTAATTCCATATACATATAAATCAGAGCGGCAAGCGAAGTGTCAATTATAACTATGGAGTTAACAATTAGTAGGCTATTGGCTGAGCACTCGTCCAATTATAATTACATTTGTGGCCTTTAAAGATTAGTTATTTTGCACTTAGCGATTTGCTTTGGAAGGTTTAGTAGAAAGTTTAGTATTCAACCACGATATTCCTATAGCATTTTCTTCCACATCCAACACACAATTAATGTAAGCTTTTCACTTCGAAAAATGTTCCTGAATCGGAATTAATTCCAGGTGTGCCTTCTTTCCCATTTTGATATGGAAATGTACTGTATCAGCCCATATATATCTCACTGCAAGGCACGAGTCATATCTACAATCAAGACTACGATTGAAAGGGCCATATAGTCCAACACGCTGTCTTAGTCTGTGTTGGCACACTTACATACCATAGAAATTCTTACAAATCGCTATGGTATGCAGGTTTTCTACACGATGTTTACTTTCACCGTTATAGTGCGTGGTTATTGACTATCAGGTTCAACCAGAACACTCATGTTTCGCCTTATGTGTACCGTTCCACGATGTGATAGGGAGATATCGCCATATCGGGCATATATATAGAAAAATGCAATATCACTTTGCCCGACCCAGGATTCGAACCCGAGACCTCAGCTTTGTAATCGTACTATAGTACAACTCCGCCACTAGTATGGAAATAGTCTCTGCAAAGTCTCAAAAACTACATATTGTGTCTTTGGTATTCTTTTGTACTCCTTCGACGATAGAAGTTATATTTGTGTTTATTAAAAACTAGCACTATTCGAGATCTATCGACGCTGATAGTTGAAAAGAAACTGAACTTTGAAAGCTTTCTTCTAAACTCGCTCGATACGGACTCTTTGTGTTACAAACGTGCTTCATGTATGGAAATCGACTCATTGATCCAGTTTCTACCAGGTCACGGCTCAAACCACTGTGTTTCATAATTCATGCGAGAGATTTGAAATTAAAACTATGCACTGGAAAGACAACTGTAATATTAATGGCAGTGTTTCTTCACTTTCAATAGATTTGTGATAAGCCGCGCGTTGAATCTCCGCTTTAAGGCAAATGTTTGCAAGATTTACACTCTTTGATTAGGCGAGGGATGTTGTGAAGCCACAAAGACTTATTTTTGTGATACAAGATTATAATGTGGGAATAAAACTATTTTTATGGATGCTCGACGTATAATTCTTATAAAATACTTGTACACAGGGTTATTTTGTACACAGTGACCAAATTTTAACATGAGGTTCAGAATCATTAATATAGTCCATTAGTAAAATAAAATGTTTTTTTTTAATAACTCCATAATTATCCTCACAAAACAAAAGACTTAGACAATGCGCACGAACATAACACGCCCACTGAGAAACTACACACACATACGCGCGTGCGTCCTTGTATAAAAATTACCGACGACCGTGCTTGTAGCAGATATTGAGTATAATATATTAAACATTGATTAGGATATTATGAAACTGAAAAAAATTAGTTATTACATGTAAATTTGAATATTTTCCACCACAGAGTAATTAGTATTACTCTCTTGAGTTCTTTAAAAAAATGAGTCAGACTTCGAAAAAATTACTTATATAGAATTATTGGTCTTTCACGTAGCTGGACAACACACTGGCGGAATGGTTAAGTACGTAAAGATTTGGTTTGTCAATACGATAAATCAGCAACGCCTAACTATTGCAAACTATAAAGATATTAATTCTGTTATTAATATGTTTTCCAGGAGCTCCTCCCAGGACCCATCTTCTCGTCTAGACCGTAACACGGATTAGAACCCGTTCCCTCAGGATACACATGTCCCCGGCGGAGGGCAGTGACAGAGGGCCAGGAGCGCCGGGGCACGCCGCGTCAATATCTCTGATGGCATACTTGTTACGCGTGCACTTGGAGAAATTACTCTTGAGAATATTTTGCGACGTACACGTGGAATTCAAGATGGCAAATGTATCATGGATATGTTTTTTTTATTTAAAAAAGCATAGAAGGATATTGACCTGATCCTGAATTGAACAAATTACTTTTTGCTTTTTTTCATTATATTGGATAATTCCCCTAAATAATTTAATTTACGGAGCCATTCGTCAAATGAGAGGTGCAGAGACACCAATAATTATATCTTAGTTTCTGATAGCTACAACAAAACAATTGCTATCTTACTAAAATGAAACACTAATTAAGATAATTGTTAAGTGTATTTTTTATTTTATTTTGACCTCTTTATTATCCGTCCACAAAAATATCTCCAACAGAACCCCGTTCGAGTACAAACATAACATTTATTGTAGAAACGTCAACATTCCCCAAACATACACGAAATGCGCCCAAGCTTTTACATGTTCGAGGTGTCGAAGCAAGGTGTTCATATTGCTCCTCAGGGGACCGGCGGGGTGAGGCAGCGGTGAAGGGAGGAGGCGAGGGAGGGGGGTCGTGTGGTGACTGACGACTGCTCTCAACGTTTCAGTATGATGAGGCGCCAAAGTGCTACGATATTGTTTCACGCCTCTTTAATTTGGCCGGTTTGTTTTGTGGGATTTTTTTCTGTCTAATAGCACCTTTTTATTTTGTAGGGTTGTGGCATGAATTACCGCGGTATATGATGCAGTGAACAATGGACACACCTGGCCAAAATACTTTTGTATGAGAGAAGTTCGCACACACAAATGTACCCCACCTGAATTAGTAGGGGAACAATAGTGCGATGTAGAGTTAGAATATATTTGAGTCTAGGATATTTGACAACATGTGGTCGCCATCTTAAATATTTTTATGTTTTAATAACACTTAGCTATGAATTTCACAGTTTATTTAAAATTAAGACAAATATTTAACGTTTTAAGTGTATATTTAATAATCACTTGCTTATATAGTAAAGGAAAAAATCTTTATGATACCCTTTGCAAAGATTTTGAAGCTTATAATAAGTTAGCTTGGAGCCAGCGTGGGATGGACTACGGCTTTACTCCACTCCACCTAAAGGCAGACTTGTTCCCAGCAGTAATACTGTGTTGATATAATATTATTGTTATTTATTCCATTTGAGTATCTTTAAAAGTAAATAACCATTTATTCAACCCATTAAGCACAAAATATTAAACAATACCAAAAACATTCCTCCATAAAGTAATAAGTGTTGAAATGAAGAAACTCGACGGACGTTATGCAAATGGGCCACTTCTAAAAAGTTGTGTTTTTGTGCGAAAACTCATAAGAACGGACGCCTCGAGGGAGCCGTGATAATTCGCTGGTATTGCTCTCGGGGGATATTCTTACATTTTATACATATAAAACTCTCTCTAGCGGAGCCTTCAAAAAAACACCAAGAAGATACTTCAGCCAGATGTCGATATGAAGCTTAAAAGGTATTTTTCTTTGAATTAAGTTACTGTATTTAGGTACCGCTCACAAAAAACCGAGGTGAAAGGACACCATGCGTTTTGTTTGGCGATTGAGATTTTTTGAGAGCCAATATCTGGTGATTATATTATCCGTGTCGGCCTAAAAAAATCCCAAGTACACGATGATGGAGACCCGGCATAGTGAGACACAAAACTACAGTCGCCTTTTGGTTCAAGCTTACGTATATCCGGTTTAGTCCAGGCCAACATATTTGGATTGCAATGCAATGCATGTATGTATCAGCCCATATTCGTCCCACTGCAGGGCACGGGCATACTCTACAATCGAGAGAATCGATTAAGAGTGGTTAGGCCATATAGTCCACCACGCTGGCCTAATGCGGGTTAGCGGACTTACATACTGTAGAAATTCTTTAATATCGCTACGGTATGCAGGTTTCCTCACGATGTTGAAGATCTCTAGTCATTATCGCATCATATTATCAGTAAGCATTTTATTGTCATAATACTTAAACAAATGGCTTGTAGGTTGGTCGAGATTCTGTTTGGTTAGTTTACTGTTTCCATTATCATTAAAAATATGGGAATAATTTAAAATTTAATACTGAATAGGAAACTCTACTTCAATAGTAGAGTATCTTAAATAAAACCAGAAAAGTATACATTAAAATAAAAAAAAAGTAATTTCCGCAAACAAATTTCAGTCCAAATTAGCTTGATTATCAAAAAAGCCGGCCGATTCCGCGAGACAAATTCGCAATTTAAAATCTCATAATGAAAGTTATTTCAAAAACAGATTAACAAACTGTCTTGGAACAAAACAAGTGTCCATTAACGAGTGCCGCGGGACTCGCACTGGAAACTCATCCAATTAATATCGGCACAAACACTTCAAAAGGATTCGAGTTTATTAACAAAAACCACTAATTATTGCATCTGACGTTCTAGTCCATTTTTTCCAGAACTTGCTATAACGCTAATGAATCTTGAAAAATATTTATTCGTATTTTTTCATTATGCGTTATTTAGTTATTTTATTAATTAGTAACTCGTTACGGTGTGATGGTGAAATAATGAAGCGCGGAGACAAGCCCCCTTGTATGTATCATACACGATTCAACAACCGACTGTGCGGCTGCAAAATTTCGGATTATATCAGTACAGCTGTGTATCGCAATTATCGGGTAGTAACTGATTAATACACCCAACAGCCCCACACATAGAAATGATCCGACAGTAGTCAGTAAAATACTGGTGGTGGGTCTCTCACATGTGCGACGCCGTCTGGGTAGGTACCACCGCAACAGTGGCGAAGGCTCCATATAACTCGATTCCCTGCGGCTTACCTTTTGTAATTTATCATTACACTATAAACAAGCAAATTTTGTAATATCTAAACTCATTTTATTCAACGACATCTGTCGGCCACATAGGTAAATATTATTGCGGAGGCGCATAGCAAACACGTAATTAGATTGCACCGCGTTGCGACCTCTGGCGAATTACTGCCAAAATTGTTCGGCTTATTGAATAACAATGGCGCGGCCCGTGCGCCGACCGCCCGCGTCGGCTGCATGTTACGCATTGGTGTGACATGGTTGTGTAGTATGCAACAAATCACGCAAAATTGTACCTTAAACTTATAATGATTTAGGGTTCAATTTCCGTTAAAAAAGCAGGAGGCATGCTGAGATTCTTCAGCATTTTGTGTGTTTATGTGTGTATTTGTGTAGATATCACTGCATTTGTAAGTGTTGTATTAACATTTTGACAGTATACGAGTATTAGCTGGTTCACGCATTTAATTTTTAATGTTTTAAATTACAAAATGTACATAAATATTAATAGTATTATTATGTTGTAATGGAAATTAATAATCGTGAGGGACGTACATGTTTAGATTGTCAATTTCGGAAATAACGTAACTGTTTAGATTTTAGGAAGTGCTCGACTACTAATAATACAACTAATAAAAGCGCGGCTAACGTACTTGTTAACATTGTATCTAGATCATTAATTTTTCTTTATTAATCTTATATTCACGTGCGGTTTAAAAATATACTTTTTTACTTTTCTCATGATGACATTGCAACTTTTGTATATTGGAAATATTAAAATATAATTGACGACCGCAGTACGTAGATGCCATCATACGAAACGCAATAGTTTCGTTTGGTGAGTGAGATTGTCGGAGGAATAATTTGCTGGCGGTTGGATATTCGCAAACGTCCGGATATAAGAATACACGTACATATTATGTAAATGTGTCGCGTTTCGGGCTAATTCTCTGAAGCATCTCACGATAAGTTGACCTACTCAATCCGGACTGCACTATGTTTACTATCAAGTATCAGTCGCATTGTCTTCCCTATGTAGGGCCAGTAGGTATAAACAAAATAAACACACTTATTTCGCGTATTGAGCTTCGGCTTCCCTTTTTAAAAAAAACACCCTTCGCCACTGCACCGCAATGTCTGTTTCTTCCGCCGAACAGCAGTGTAAACGTTGTTGTGTTCCGTTTGTTCAGGATGGCGAGCGCAGTGAAATGCCAAGCATTGCTTTGTAATTCATGGTGATGTTTGGTTTTGCTACTATTCATGAACGGTTGTATCGCTTACCATCAGGCGAATGGCATGCTCATCTCGCCATTCATTGCAATAACTAAAATACCACTTAGTATTATTTTCTCTTTTTCTTATTCTTGTGTCGTGGGTGTCAGATGTACGTGCATTTACATGGGTCCTGATCTATCTAATGTAGCTCTATCTAATGCGTCTTACATAGGACGATCTTCAGCGACTCTCAAGCTACGCAGAAAGGGTATCTTCATATCGCCCGAAGGTGTCCTACACTATTTGTATAGGATATCCTCCCCTATTTACATTGAATAAAATCCTCGACCTTGTGTTTCTCAATATAGCGTCGTCTGCCTAACTTAATATGTCACGCCAAGCCCTAAGGGAAGCGACGAATTTCAACCGTCCGCCGTAGGCTAGACACGTGCGGAAGGGCTTAGTCATCAAAATTGGACACATTGAAGTGGCGGCTCAAATTAAATCAGAGAAGCGGTAAAGCTACCCGCATACAGCTTACTAGATTTGGTCGCAGTGAATAAAAAGGTAAAGATAAATTTTAATGATTTTTGTAGCAATGCTATTTATACATATTTACTCAAAGTAAGTCACTTGTAACTGCCATTAAGCCAGCTTGGTAATGCAAAAGATATTTTGTATGATTACCCGTTCATTTCTGTCTTTTTCTAATTTTCCATAGGGCGTTATTCCAGTCGACGCTAGGACTACTTTCTTGCTCATTATACGTAACTTAGATCAAACTTTAAATGCCTATTTATCCCATTATAATATAAAAACCACTATCAATAATTATTTCTTTAAAAACATCTCTATAATTATAAAGTATAGAAACTATAATCCTCGGCTCAGACCCCGATAAATAATTGCCGCCCTTAATTCAGCCGACCTCTGTAGCGGGCCTCTGAGGAAATCAACCCACTGCTGTCACCTCGAATGAGCGATCGTGCCGATCATCCCCCACTATTAAGCTTTAGATGAAACGAATTGCCATAAGATATTTGAGGGAGGAAAGTGTTACAGAGAATGAACTATATAAACTTTATGCTACAGATGAATACAACAAAACTAATTGGCATTTATAGATATTTGTAGGTAACTATGTACATTAAAGAGTTGTACCTACTCTCTCTCTCTCTCTCTCTCTCCCTCTCTTCAGCCACAGGAAGTCCACTACTGAAAACAGGCCTCTCCTAAGGATCTCCACATTGACCTGTTGGAAGCGGCCTGCGCCCAGCGACTTCCTGCAATCTGAACCAGGTCGTCCGTCCACCTTGTAGGCGGGCGTCCGACGCTGCGTGTACCTGTACCTGGCCTCCACTTTAGATACATTTGGCCCCAATGGCCATCAGTTCTTCGCGTACCTTTTATGTACTCTTATGTGTACCTGTGTAGTAGGTACGGTATTCTTAAATTAAGCATAATGGGACGGAAGTTATAAATTAACAGTGAACATTGTGAGTAAAGCTTAACATAGAGATCTTTACCTGAAATAGTCTTGCGTGGTGGAGATCTACTCTAAATCGAACTCTGGACTGCTGAGTAGTCTCAGTGTCAGTAGTAAGCATATTTTTTAACGTTTGTAGGGTAAGCGTTTGACTATAATCTTACCTGATGGGAAAGGATAGTCTACGTTATTCACGTCTATCAAAAAGGTGCCTATTCACTCCTGCCTTAAAGATCCCCAAATGAAAGTTTGTGAGTAGGTATAAATGATGAATATAATATAAATAACTAAGTTTGTAATGTAGCATTTCTTAATGAAAAATTGTCATCACATCTTTATGTAACTTTTTTACGCAAAAACTACAGGACGCATTTTAATGAAACTTTCCAGCGCTCATCATGCAAACGAATCTGCAAAGAAAAGCTAGTTCAGTACCTATACAAAAGAGTCTTGCGTCCAACTGTAATTCAGTTCATAAAACACAGCGGTACATAAGAAAGAGAGCAATAAATAAGCGCAACTATAAGTCGGCGCTGGTCCGCGCGACAATTTACCCAGAAGACAAATTATGTAAATTAGGCTTTAAACTGAGTTCCGGCTGCGATTGTGATCTCCGTAACGTGCTAGCAACCGTCCCGAGACTGAATAAATGGGACATTACTGAATAATGTACCATTTACTTAGACTACAGATCGGTATTGCTATTATAACAGGGGTCCCGTGACCCCGACGCTATAAAATAATCGCTTCTCTATTCAATAGTTAGGCAATATATATTCACTGAAAAATTGTATTGTATTGTATCAGCCCATATACGACCCACTGCAGGGCACGGGCCTCCTCTACAATCGAAAGTACGATTGAGAGTGGCACTGAAAAATACCGACTGTTTATATCGTAACAACTCAATTATTGAAAACTCAAACAATCACAAGAAGAATGTTACATGACACCGTATTTCGCTTATTATTGTGCTTTACACATAAAATGTTTATCATTACATTTTCAATAGACTCTTACTTCTAAAAACATTAAAAACAATATAGTCATTTTGCCGTAATTCATTTTACACTACTCTGTGAGTTTAATACATCTAATTGGCAAATACTCTAATACTCTTAAGATTTTTAGCAATGTCATCAGTTTGACAGCACCTGTAGAATGTCCAAAACGAGGAAACATAATCTGAACATTCACGAAAATATATGTATCAAGTAAACGGATTTTAATCCACGACTCTCGTCCCAAATCCGTGGCTGCCCCGTAAACATTTGAATGGGACTCGTTTGGCATTAAATTTAAGAAATGTTTATCCTCGGCAAAGTTATCCGCTCCTAATGGAGTTTGAATTATGTTATTAAGTTATTGTTGTATATATAACACTATATTGTATCGTTTATATGAATTAGCAAATTTTTTAGAGAAATCATAACTGTTGACCGTCGCGCTTCGTTCGGTGAGTAAGATTGCCAGTTGCCCAATACCCCTTTCCTCTTCCCATCCTTTTTCCTTCCCATCCTTTTTCCTTCCCGCTCTTTTCCCAATTTGGCGGGCCGGCATACATCAATTAACCAATCGTTGTGGATGTTCATGAGCGGCATTGATCACTTACTATCATGTGACCTGTTTGCTTATTTGCCGGACCTATGCTATAAAAAAGTAAGTACTGAAGTGCAATAATATACATACATAATATGCAGTTTTAAGTTGGTCAGAACACTTTATTTAGTATCAGAATAACAACTTGTAGAACAATTTGCCTGTTGTGGTTCCTCGTAGCACATTGACAATTAAACTGAGCATGACCATTGACCATGCAACATTAGTTCGATCTGCATTAATTGTAATAGTTGCGTTATTTATAATTGCTTTTGTCTTTCAGAACACAAACTGATATTATACATAAAGTACCTAAAGACTAAGGCTCTAACCCACGAGATAATGTGGTGGAAGCCCAGCCTCAAGATTACCACAATAAAGTCTGTTAAACCAAATCTAACACGACTAACAAAAACATTCAAAGTAAAAACGTAACAAGAAATGTTGTTTTCTCAAAACCAAAGCTCCGAATGAAAGATTGAATTGTTAGAAATCCAATTGCGAAGAAAATCATGACGCAATAACAATAAAAAATGCCAAATTACCGAAACAAGCAAACGTTTCGTACAAGCGAGTGTAATTTTAATAATTTCCTGCCAAGTGCCACCGTCACTTTATTTTTTGGGGACCAGAATAACTTGACCCCCGGCCTCCTTCAACATCGGAACATTAGGAATTCCACATGACTCAGAATAAAGAATAATATGTCCACTGTCTTCATAAAGAATAATGAAAAATGTTTATACAAATATGGCTGTTCAAAAAATATGAAGTAGAAATTTAAATGAAGTCTGCGCCAAAATTGTGTACAGTTGTTCATCTTTAATAACATGCTTTAAATATTTAAATGTGGAAAGCGCCAGACAATATCTATGCAAAAACTGAAAATGTAGAAAAAAATATTGTTTTAGCTACAGGTAATTTCATGATCTAAGGTCTTTGACTCAACTTCCAAGTACATAACTTTTGTGTTTCATAAATCCATTCGTCAGATCATTAAGTAAATAAGTGTACCGATATAACTAATGAGTTTTTCCATATTTCGACCCATACGCGACCCAAAACCCCTTTTCGTAAATGGAAATAGTAACTACTTAGTATGATTTAACTCGAACTGGATTGATTTTGTTGTTTTATGCATTTTTAAGAAGGGACTAAGCTTATTTTCTGGCGTCTGGTCGGCTAGCAGAATTCAAACCTTGGAGGTAATCATTTTAATAACTGGTTAAGGATATTATGGCATCGCTCTACTTGTGGAATATAAATGCTTTACGATTTTCAACTCATGTCAAGTAAGAAACGGAATAACTTAAAATACGTTTATAATATTGAGCTATGATACAATTATTTAATTGTTTATTTATTGTTATCTACAAGCGATATCCTACGCATTAAACCCGTATTTACCATTTTAATTTACAAAATACTAAACATAACCAAGCTTTTAAACTGCAATAAACAGTAATAAACGCATAATTCTTTCCATTGTACAAATGAACGCTAAAGACATGCCATTAAAATGTGTGACAGGGTAGCGACGGGTCTATGTGTATTGGTCGGTGCGTCAGGGGTGTCCGAGCGTGGGCACGCAACACGCGCTGCGTTTCGGAGGGATCTGTAATGAAGTGGGGTGAGGCACCCCTGCTTATGACGTAAGGTGTGACGTGTAATGCTAGATATTTTGTAGCTTTGTATCGCTGAATTAAGTTTTTATTTTAAAAACTGAGAATTGGATTGGTTGTATATTTTTATATTGAGATATTTTAATTTCAGAAAACATTAAAAAAATTAAGTAACTCGCAACCGGATCGTTTTTTGTCTAGATTAGTTTCAAAAAAATCGTAGAAGCATGTAAAGATCCGCATCCTTTCGAAGTTCACCTGATTGGAGTTTTTTCTGCTGTTTATTATAAAAAAAAACTAGTCATAGATATACGACTATACCGATAACTATGTATTAATGTAATTTCTATAACACCTGGATATTGAATCATTACATTTTAATAAGTATTTTTAGTGTACAAAATAACTTTTTTTTTTTTTGTGATTCTCAAAAACACTATTTTATTGTATCAGCCCATATACGACCCACTGCAGGGCACGGGCCTCCTCTACAATCGAGAGTACGATTGAGAGCGGTTAGGCCATATATAGTCCACCACGCTGGCCTAGTGCGGGTTGGCGGACTTACACACCGTAGAAATTTTTTAAAATCGCTACGGTATGCAGGTTTCCTCACGATGTTTTCCTTCACCGTTAAAGTGCGTGGTGATTGACTATCAATACACACATAACTCCGAAAAGTCAGAGGTGTGCCCTGGGATTTGAACCCGCGACCACGTGAACATGTAGGCAGCCGCGTCTGGTCCGATACCACGAGGCAACCACGCACTTTAAAAACAACTTACAACTTAAAAACACTATTACTAAACACCAATAAAAGACAATGATTTAAATTTAAATTAAATTCGCTAACCTTCTATTAAACGTAATAAGTATCGCTTACGTGAGCAGCTCCGCGTCGCTGGCAGTGGATCGCGCGCGAAGTGAATCTGCAACAAAACTGCAATTAGTGATTGTTACAATTTCGCGTTAGCCGTACGTGACTGCGGGTCGAATTGATTCCTCCTACACCACCATTAGAAATGTTACCATATGGGGTGGAATTGATACATAAATTATTACATAGTGAAATGCAAGTTCCGCGGCTGGCCACGGGTTCCAAATCATGCGCTTGGGCTTATTCAGCTATACTTATATCTTGATATTTTGTACCCAAATATAAGGAAAGAAATATGGTAATTATCACTGTTTACAGTAATAAAAACTATATGTAAATGTCCTACAATGAGACGACAAACGACACGATAGCAGGCAATGACGACGTCTTGATGACGTCATGATAAAGATGAAGTGAAAGAATAGCGAGAAGAAGCCTACCCTACCACTATGTGCGGCTAATTGTTTTGCATAAAGAGAGAGTATATAAATAATAATAATAAATACACAATTACTGGTGGTAGGTCTCGCATATGTGAGAGGCCGCCGGGGTAGGTATCACCGCAATGTCTATTTCTTCCACCAAACAGCAGTGTAAACACTTAATGCATTGTTGTGTTGTTAGGATGGCGAGAGCAGTGGAATGCCAAGCATTGCTTTGTAATTTCTGGTGTAGTTTGGTTTTGCTACTATCCATGAGCGGTCGTATCGCTTATCATCAGGCGAATGGCATGCTCGTCTCCGACATTCATTGCAAAAAAAACACCTAACAGTAACACAATATAAAGTAAAAGTATTACAGCCCATATACATTAGAATAAGGCCTAGAGGTATTTAAATTTGTGACTTATAAATATCCTTGAAACTCGTTTAAAGACCTTTGATGAACGCAGCTTTACTTAAGATATTTATGTCGCTATAATAAACGATGTTATAAATAACTTTGTATTCTAACAATCGAACCTTTGAGTTCCGATTCGACAGTCTTTTTCAATGCCAATAACGCTGTACAATAATATATTAATTTTGTTTATTCTAGTGAGTGAGATAAACATTTCAAGGAATTGTTTTCCAATATACAACGCGCTTTTTATTCTCAGAAGATCGAATGGAATTACTACTGGATTAATTCTCTGAATTCTTGTTGACAAAACAATTAGTGTACATAACACGATTATATTACCACCGTCTTATAGAAAACCTAGAAATACCTTGAAGTAGTAAGATTTAATCAGGACGACAAAAATGTGTCGACCGTCAAGAGATAGCTATGTCACGTCGATAGACAATATTTCTTATCTACATTGTACTACATTACCCATCAAGAGAATCGTAGCCACCACCTCTTTAGGTTATTTATTTGTCAGCGCTTTGCTTCGGAGGGAAGTGGACAAAAATATTACAACTCCTCCTGTTATTTAACTTTTTTACTATTTTCGTTGCGGGTTACACAAGTTAAACATTCCCGGACACTCGCCGAGCTTCAATGCTCGGTGTCATTAAAATGCGTGCCACTGTTGATCCTGACTTACAGGAGTTGCAGTGGCGGGATTGTGAGCGGGACAGTCTTTGAGTGTGCCCTGGGATTTGAACCCGCCACCACCGCGAGCATGTTGGCAGCCCCATCTGGTCTGTTACCACCACGCCCTTCAAAAGTAACTTCACTTCAAAAAAGTACATGGGTAATGCCAAAAATAAAAGAACTCCAAACGTTGTCAACAAAGATAGGCATCAAACTGACAGTCCCCCAACATTAGGCACCCGTCAGCGTGTAACTGAATTACCCACCCTTAATGTATCGCCCCTCGCAACAACGACAAATGACCATCACTCGAATTATTTGATCTTTTAAAGCTTGGATGGGATTCTAAAATGTCCAGCGTAATTTAAAATCCCCTTTATAATGTGAGCAAATACTGGACATATGGCTAGTTTGTTTTGTGTATAGGGGACTCGATTGAGATGTTTGTACAATAAATACAAGTATTTATTTAATTATAAGTGAGCGATAAAGCTGTTGGCATCCGATCGAAATGTCTGAGATCGCCATTCGGAATGTACGGTATATACGGTTTCAAAGTAACTTGTTTTGTGATAAAAAGTAGTTTATTCTTAGGGTAAACAAAACATCGTAAAGGAACCAGCATATATGAGTGCTTTACAAAATATCGAAGGTAAGAGAAGACTATTATGCCTCATTAGCGATGAGAGCGGTGGCTTATATTTTTGTTACAATTACAGTAACTTACAAATCACATCTGTTATATCGAATATAAACAAGCTCAATAAAATTAAATATTATAATAATCTTACCGAATGCTACAGACAAAACACATAACATTTCGTACATGATATTTATCGCGAGAATACTACATCTAATTCATAAATAAATTCAAACTTACCAAGAACCGTGGACAGTAAAATTCTAAGACAAGTTTACAAGTAGTTCGTGCACGAGGCAGCTAGTTGTAAAACTCATTTGTTTATTCCCTCTGAGTGGATCGGTTCGGGAAATAGCAGTGATTGTAGATAAATGTTAAATGTTATGACTACCTCGAATGTTATAGGATTTCACACAGTTTTACTGTCTCATATAAATTAGAACGTTGTTTGTTACGAGTTTATAGGGTACGAATAAACGATTATGTCTAAAATTTCTTGAAAACTCAAACGTGTTTGTGACAGTCTAAGATGTTTTTATGACTGTGTCAGAGATATTATATTGTGTCTCAATTGCAGTGTAATTGTGCTAGATTGATTGGGGCAGTGCTATTGCTTGTTAAGCTTCATTGTAGATTTTTATCCAGTATAGGCCACCCCCGACCACAATGATCCTTAAGAGAGCCCTATGTTAAACAGTGGACGTCTCGTAGCTAAAGATAAAATAATGTACTTCAAAAATCAATAATTGTACGACCATTATGATATTCTAAAGACCCCCTAAAAACCGCAGACCTTGAAAAAGCAAAATGACACGAAACAAATGATTTATGATTTAAGTGGAGAAAAGTTTAGCTGAAAAATAAGATTCTTTGTTTGCGGAGGCCCGGGGGGCGTGTTAATTAAACATATAATAGGTATAATGAGTGAGTGAGAGGCACAATAAGCTATTATACCAACTGACCCCCGGCGAGGCGAGTCGTCTTTTTGTAGGGCCATCTTGAAACGAGCTTAATTTTTTGCCGGCCAGTGTACAATGGAGGCGAGGGCGCGAATATAAGTGAATTATGAAAAGACTTGTCTTTTGTGAGTGTATTTTGGTTGAATGTTTCGCCGTTTTGGGGATTGTTGATTTTTGCTATTTTTGAGTACAGTTGTCTTGCTAAATAAGCGTTTTTAAGGTTCTGTGATGCTACTATTGAATCTGTCCGCGCTGTTTGTCCCATAATTAAGAGCTGTAGCTTTAAAAATTGAATACCGAAAATCCTTGCAAAACGTAACTACTGTTACAACTACGAATCTCAGTTGGTTTATTTTTCACGCTTTCATGCCTTAACTATTTATCAAAAGGTCATGAAATTCAGTTTTAATGGATGAAAAGTGGGCGGAACTAACGGCTTCCACACGAAGTATTGTCGGTATTCTAAAATTAAATTAAATAGAACCAATTTATAGATTCATCACATTCGAATGAATAAGTGCTTAACCATAAGTGTGCTAATACAGAACCTCAGAGTCTAGGTAGGCCACACTTAGCTCCTTTTTAATTGCGATAAACACCGAAAGTAAAGTATTTTTCAAATATTCCTTGGTTTGTAAAGTAAGAGAGCATTTGTTCGTGAGAAGGTAAGCGCCGGCCTAGTTTCCAATTAATTGATTGCCTTTTTAATTAAGATTGAGCGCTTCAAAGTTTATGCACTATTTGTTAGCATTGTTAACGATCCAATTTAAAACTTCTTTCGATCTTGTAACATCATACCGTTATTGATCCGGTATTTATATACGCGCTGATATCAATCACAATACACCCTATGGTCGTCATAGTGCGTGTATGTTTTTTTTATCAGCCCATATACGTCCCACTGCTGGGCACGGGCCTACTCTACAATCGATTGAGAGTGGTTAGGCCATATAGTCCACCACGCTGGCCTAGTGCGGGTTGGCGGACTTACATACCGTAGAAATTCTTTAAAATCGCTACGGTATGCAGGTTTCCTCTCGATGTTTTCCTTCACCGTTAAAGTGCGTGGTGATTGACTATTAATACATACATAACTCCGAAAAGTCAGAAGTCAAAGTCAAAGTCAAAAGTCAGAGGTGTGCCCTGGGATTTGAACCCGCGACCATCGTGAACATGTACGCAGCCGAGTTTGGTCCGATACCAACAGGCCACCACGCACTTTCATGTATGTTACACGCGTGTATGTTACAACCGACATAACACGTAAGTGTCGCGTTTCGTTCTCAGTACGCTTGAAATTAAATGAAATCCTTTTATTGGTCACGTAGGCAATTAAACAGCTCTTATGACAAGTCAATACGTAGTACTTAATCTCTATTAAAAACACTTATATTTATATTATTTTTTGGTTTAGGATAGTCTTTTTGTTTATTATTTATAACTGTTTAATGACCGGTGCTTATACCCGGTTTAACATAGACCAGCATAGTTGAATAGACTAGCTATAAACCCATTTATCGCTGGTAAGTATTCTATTTTGGTTGGATTGTGCCATCAGATTTCTTGTAATTATTTAGCAACGCCCGCGTAAACACACCTAACAGCACCACAATCAAAACATAAACACCCAAACGTGCATTCATTAACGTCCACAAAGATTTGCACCAAATGACTTATTACCTTAAAGGCGCTCGCAAATTTCTTAATTAAAAAAACATTTTTACACTAAAGGCTAGTTTAGACAGGCGGGGTGCGGCGGGGGACGCGGAATTCCGAAAGAAGCCTTTAATTAATGTCGTTGTGAGATCCTTAATTGCGATCCGACGGCGCTTTGACTCGACACGACGCGGGATCGCTCGCAACACCTCCGGGAGCACGGATTTGCATATTGTCATGGTATTTTATTATTTTCGCGATGTAAGCGAATTGTTGGATATGTGAAAGGCCTTGATGAATGTATAAATAGTTTTCAGATGTGTAAGGAATGTGTGCCTTTGATTTATTTATGCTCAAACCATGAATGAATTTTATCTTATCAAAGTGGTGCTTCAAAATTATACTGTGCACTTTTTAAACTATTTCCGGTCATCGATAGCCAATTGGTAGAATAATTTGACAATGCCCCCTATTTTCACGGGGTGATCTTGAAACGGAAGGCACGGGCGCAAAACGTTTTTTTTTTTTTTTTCTTATAGCATAGCTCCGGCAAACGAGCAAACAGGTCATCTGATGATAAGTGATCACTACCGCCCATGAACATCCACAACGCTGGTCGCTAGATGTTTATAGAATATAGTGAGATTTTTACCCACAGTTTTTTCCATATACACGTTGGTTAGCGGTAATCTGAACGCGGCGAAAAAATATTAAAGCGGAAAAATTTTAACAGTTTCTGACATTATATAAATTGAAAGTATATATGTATAATGTCAACAAAACAAATAAATATGATCTTTAGTATTGTACCTACGAGTAGTCATGTATTCCTTACTCAAGAAGCTGTAGCATATTAATTTTGTTTAATGTTTTCTTTATGGCAGTTAATGTGGTCATGGGAAGCATATACTGTACAGCAAAACGAACACTACATGCTAATTATATATGCAATAAATACAAATGTACACGTGTGACGTCTGCCTCGCGCTAACTTTCACCCTTGAAGTAGTTGTGAAGGTGTGTTTGAGGCGTCGTCGACACCTCGGCCGCGCCTCGACGCGACGCGCCTCAAATAAGCCCGTGTAATTAGGCTTACGAGAAATTAAAGCAAGATTTCATACGGAAATGGCGTTTCACTTTTAAAAGTAAAAACTTGCGCGTTTTTTTTCTCAGCTTTAATATAATTATTCGCTCGTTTTCTTTTTACTTTGTAATGTGGTAATTAATTTTTGTGTTTGTATTAATTTTGTTGCGTTGGGTGTTAGTTGGATAATTGTGCGTTTCATATGTTTTTTGCCCGCGTGTTTAATGTTTAACTACGTTTAGGCTTTGGAAAACATTTTTATGTTTTTAAACACTTCTATGACATTTTAATACATTTAATGACTATGATATTTAATTGCAATAAGACGTATAGAAAGCGCTGAACGGTAAAAACCACAAGTTATTATTTTGGTGTTCATTGACAGACTTAATGACTACAACGCATTTCAACTGTGCAGTCTAGAATCCCAGACAGAGTATCCATCAACTTAACTCTCGCCGTCCTATACATATGCCAGTCTGGTCGTATCCGCTTATATATAGAATGAACCCAAAATGCGGCAGACTTTCATGGACCACCAGCAAATCTCAGCATACTTATTTTTACCGCTGCGAGCCTTTGAACTCTTACCCACTCGTTTCAAACCCGGCTTCTAGCAGTGCACCAGCATGATTGATATTCCGGTAATGCGACGCGTGCGTTTACGATGAATATTCGTGGTCGGAGCACTAATTGTGATGGAACGTGCGCCGGCAGTCCATGCAGCTTGCGTGTGGTGTAAACGCTGATAATGCGCAACATTGTGCTATTAACATGCACGTGATAGTGGTACCCGGTTAAATACCAAGCTATTGGAGCAGGCCTATTGATACTTCTTTACTATATAATATATGTACGTATAAAGATGCCCCGAACGAATGCTAAATGATTAATACCCGCCATAACACGCACTTGGATTGATAATTCCTTGCCGGCCTTATAAATTGGGAGGAGAAGGAGCAGGAAAAACGGATGGAAAATGGGCATTGGGCTTTCAGCATTTGATTTTCTGTGAGATATGGATACCATCCCAATTGAGCTGACTTATTTATGCTGGAACTTCGAGGGCCTACAATGTATCCCTACCTTCCTTATCTTATACAAAAATAGTTTAAGTCCAATTCATTTGTCAACAATATAACTATAGATTACTTATTTATGGATCTAGCCACAAAAAACCATAAACGAAAATATGAACAAACAGTCACAGAATTGATGTGCACAAAATGTACGTTTAGTTATCTCGCAGACTCCATAAGGGATGGACTGAGAGTCCGCATTCAGAATACAAATGACCGCTTAACTATTGCCGTTTCGCAGCGCAAACATCCTTCCATGAATATTAAATTTATAATCTGTGGCGCGCACTCAGATTTATTAAGCGGACGCTTTTTAGATTGCTTTTAGCGCTTAGCGCATTGATCCCTCTGTAGCTATTCGATGTATATCACTTCAGAGATGAATATTCAAATATATCAGTCTTGTTTTTTATATTTGCGCGAAAAAGTGACTGCAATACCCCTCGTTAGTGAAGGGTAATACTCTACTGATGAATAATGTTTTTCTCTCACGAAAGAGATGGTAACTTCTCCTCGGTCTGAACTCGATACCCGAAAAACTACTATGAGTCACCATGGCCAGATTTACATCGCTGATAACCTACCTCCAGCTATAGGATCTTTGGCAATTGCATTCCACGAACAAGACTCATGATTAAAACTTCCTTCTTGATTTCGCTACGACATACTTAACATTCAAAGAACTTTGCTTAGATAAAGGAAAGCAATCATTTTCAACAACAAAAAGCAATATAGCATTCACTCGCAAACAAATAACACGCTATCTCTAAACAAATTTTGTATTACACCATAATTTTAATCAAAACATAGTTTATCCCATTCCGCAGTCTAAGCTCTCTATGACCTACTATCCACATTGACCAGTGTATCAAGATCCACCCGGACCTGACCCCAAGTACGCAGGTGGTTGAATGGGTGAAGTGTCGCGGGTCAGGTTCGAGTGGTCGTCCGCCGGCTCATTACGGCTCGGGTTACAGCGACTTGACGAGTTTAACACTACTCGGATTCCGCGGTGAATTGGGAGAGGATTTGTTAGAAGAGATAGCGGGGTAACTGTTCTGCTGTCGGATATGACCGTCAGGTAGATCTGTCGGGTATGACTAGGGAAGACATTGCGGATATGTGGTATTTACGTGACAGGTATCATTCTTCATCACAAAGAGATCTGGGGTTGAATCTGTGATATTGTTCCATGACGGAAAGAGTTCTAAACGGTAGATTCGCCGCCAAAACGAATGTAATGATTCTGTTGTCCCACAAGACCAGTAAAGTCTCATAATGGATAAGTTATTTCGTATTATGGATGTCAATAGCACAAACGTGAGTTATTGAAAATTTCTAATTTCCAAAAGGTCGCAGCTGTTATGTTATAAAATATCTATGTATTTTCGAGTTTCATGAGTTCGGTTATTACGTAATCCATGCGTGAATAATTACTAATTGAAAAGCAAATATGCAAATATAAGCTTACACTTTTTTTTTCCTTTCTAGAAATTATTTCACCACACGATCGTGACCTACTGCCCTTCCAGCAACATTCTGTAACAATTACGACGGTGTAGAACATATTTGGTGGCAATAAAGTGAATTGTTCCACCCCACTCGCGTCGTAAAGTTTTAATGTATTTTTCATTGAGTGCTCGCCTGCTAGCGACTATTTACGAGTAGTGGTCGCTACAGGCGGTTAAACATCTATTCCACTCAATGTATTTTATATCTCTGTTATTCAGTTTAATAGAATTATTATCATATTTAATAAATACGAAAGCTGTGCGAAGGTTTCTTTAATTACACATGGTCTGTGTCTCGAGACACTGAATAATTAATTCAACATATTGAGAAGATGAGTGATTTTTTTATTGCGATGGCGGGACAAACATGCCATTGGCCTTATGGTAGGCGATACGACCGCTCATGGACAGTAGCAAAACCAAACACCACCATGAATTACAGACCAATGCTTGGCATTTCACTGCGCTCGCCATAACATTGCTCGCTCGCTCGCCATCCTGACACATAAGATGTTAAGTCTTATTATGTCCAAGATTTACTCTGGCTACAATGTCCTTCAAACCGGAACACAACACTGCATTTACACTGCTGTTTGGCGGGAGAAATAGTCATTGCGGTGGTACCTATGCTGGCGGTCCCTCACATATAAGGGACCTACCAGTAATATAAATGAATGGAAGTGATAAACTCAACATTTTAAAGGATTGTATTTATATTGTATAACAGTAAAAAATATCATTTATTCACTTAGTCAGTATGTCCGAACTAATCATATTTAATCATTTACGAGTATATAAACCCGCTCCCGCTCTTGCACTAAAGACACAGCCTCGTCTAAGTGGCATGGCACTGAAAGCTTTGGAACGGCTCATTTCAACGTACGCCACATAAAATATCAAGAGATTTGTTCTGTAAAGCATCTGCATTATAACGCATTACATACATACGATTAGCAAACTAAGGATATACTAAGAACGAGAAAGCGGCAGACTTGTTGGTAGCATATTTATATTCACTGACGTACGCACTGTATGGTATGTAATAAGGCAGTTTTCAACAAGTGGCTATGGAAATCCCTGAAGAAGGCTTACGTTTTGCAGAGGATTTCATGTGGCCGATGGGAGAGGGAGAGTGGTAATGATCAACGTACAAGATGTTTAAACCTTTGGATAATTTAGTGTAAAACCTAATCCCAGCAGGGATAGATAATTGTGTTGACCAACTTGAAATATGAGCCAATGCTATGTTTAAATCACAATTCACTTACCAACAGGCAATTGATTTTTAATACTATGAAATAAGATTTTTAATTTTAAACGAGGGCCTCAAAATAAATGACAAATGAACAGCGTTTAATCAAATGAAAGGCCATTAACATTGTAAATGGAACGAACGAAACCAATATAAACATCCGCTCATCCAGAAATCCGATCAAAACAGGGCAATTAGCGAAATGGAAGCCAATTAGTCAGGTATCGAATTATAGTGATAGAGATGGGACAGCCGCGCGCTCGCTTTGTCGCGCGGTTTTGTCGACACGTTTAAGTATATTGTTTTTAGTCATTTTATAATTGATTTTACAAGTTTATCCGGACTAGCGGACTTAGATACGTGGATAGACTCGATGAGGTTTCGTGCTCGGTGTCATTAAAAGACATGCCACTATCTTTTGGGACGGCAAGGTCTCAGGAGCAGCCAGCTACAGCAGATAACGATAACTACAAAAAAATCCACTTTCATAATGTATCGCTGTAAATTTGGGTTTTATGTATGTAAACGATAACAAAATCTCACCAAAAATTCAGCACTATTAAAAACCAATAACCCCGCAGAATAACAAAACCCACTACAATAAGATTTTTACTCGGACTTCTGGAAAATTAAAAGAACTTTGTATTGTAAATGCGATTACAGAGAAATGTACAAGCCGTGATACAAACCACGGCTTACTTAAGCAGCTGTAACCACCTCCAAAGTACATCCTAAGTAGCATTTAAACCGAAATTGCCGGGCGTGGACTTATGTCCGACATCCAAAGTCGTAAAGAAATTAAGCTCGCATAGAAAAGCAGCTACAAGTCGCGTAATCTAGTATAAAGGCAAGCTATTAAGGCTATTAAAGCGCAAGCGGCGCTCATCACAAGTGGCAGCCGAGCTCGGTATGCGTGGTACATTGTACCCAACCCTTACGATAACGTGGAGCACGCTCGCGCAACCACGGAGCATTTGGTTCACAACAACACTTCACAACTTGCCCTGCCGCGGCAGGCTGCGGGTACAATGGACCGAGATAAACGGAGGGTATTTTCAGGTTAGAAATAGTTCAGGTGTTAGATCATAGATGGCGTTGGTTTGATTGTTGTGTTAGGTTGATGAAAAGAGCATGAATGTTCGATCGAGATTTGGTATTCCATTTTCGAAATCATTTAAACTTCTAAATGTTTTTATCATACAAAGCACACAAAAATCATTAACGGAATATTTAACCATAGTATATCATGTTACACTGAAGCTGTGTATCTTAATAGAGATTGGATATTGTAAAAATAAAAACAAACGGAAAGTCAGACTGAACTTTCTAACATGCAACAACGAGGATATAAAAAACTTAACAAAAAAAAAACAAGGCAAAAAGGAAGCTATATCCTGCAATAAAATACGGTTATCGGCGTACAGCGCTCAGTGTGCCACCGCGTCGCTGATCGCGCATCAACACTGCGCTCAGATTAAGCAGAGGTTTGTTTATGACGTCATCGCTGTTTTTTATATTGCTTACGAGCACATCGCGTGCCCGCAAATGATGCGCGGGACTGTGAGATGTGAAATGAATTCTGAAGAAATGCCTTGTATTGCTGAGATACTGTGGAGTTTTTATTGAAGGTAGGTATGAATCATACAAGTATTTTGAATTTTGGCCCTGTATTTTCTACTTTAAAGCCTAGATTTATTTGTCTTAAATGGGTTAATTTTAAAGAATATAAAGTAAATATACAAACTAAACTTCAGTTTCGTTACTACCTTCATTACTCTGTGATATAATTATATTTTGTTGCTCTTTTTTTAACAATAACTTGTTGTTTAATATTACCAACCACATACAAATTGTTAAGCATTTCCTGCCACGACTAACAGATGGCGCTGTAACAATTCTGCCACACTCCCCATTATACACGGCAAGCAAATCCGGCGGCGAGGGTGCGTCGGTGTCGGTGTAATGTGTCACTTAATTAGTTCACACCTCGCGGCCGCCGGTATCATATGACAACCGCCCCTTGTTCTTAGAAAACAGCATATCAGTAACGGTAGGAAGTTGTACCGCCAAAATTACCAAAAGCCATTGAAGTAGATAGAAATATGTCCTCGAGAAGTGAGATGGCAAATAAAAGTAAACCTTAGAAGAAAGCCAGGTAAAACAAAGTTGTCATGCATTCCTTTATATGTGCATGCTACAGAAGATAGAAGATAGAGTGGCGCTTTCAAACGCGCAACTCTTTTACAAGTGACACTGCCCCACCAGCAGACCCATCATTTGACAAGCTGCTATTGTGGATGGTTAAATTGTTAATGTATCCGAGCTTCGACTCTGTGGATAATGTCTTTTTTATAATGTCATGTTAACTTTCTGCTGATGATTACCTTTATAATTGAGCCCGGCATCGAATGTACCACTAAATAAACAGCTGATTGTAACTACTAATTAGTATTCAAATCGCTTTTATGAAAAAGCTGTGTTGTTGTACAACTTAGAATATACGAGTACAATCGGACGCTTTCGCCACTACATACCCACAGATCCAGGAATAATATCGACGCATAGACAATTCAAAGTTTATTGAATAGTTGCCGATATTCACAGACCAGTATTTATTTTGTATCTATTAGTGCGCTTGCGCATAAGCCAGTACTAAGGTTCGCTCCTTTCCATCAATGTAACCTTTATATATTTATTAATCTCACTTAATTCGCTGTCTTATTATAATCAATAAAGCGCCTGTATACAAGCAAAATAATCTTTTCAAATATTTTAAGCGTAATTATACAAAGTTATTATTAGATCTTTGTCGGCGAGTTTCAAATGTCAAAGGTTCGTAATCTATCAGCGAGACAGTTACTAATTGCTCAGTTTATTAATAAGCTTAATTTCTGTACACTTCGGCGAAAATATATTTTGAGACTTAAATGAGCCGATAACAATTGTTTACTGACGACGTTGACTAAATACATCTAAGACTGGGGGACAAACGGTTACTTTATTAGGAAATTTATTTTTATACTACAGGTTTCCTACTGTTTAACAGTCGAAGGCAAAAATACTACATGGTTACAAGTGCCGCAAGATGGTGCTGTGTGTATAACGATGAACTTCAAAACCTAATTTAATATATCATATTTGTACTTTTCATATATTTGTTTATCGAATTTTATTCTTATTTTTTCGTAATTAAAACAAATTTATAGTGCAATCGCCTGAAACCATCGACTTCCTAGTACAACCAGAGGACTTACGAAAACTTCCCTTAGAAAGCAAGCGCGGGGTAGGTAGGATTAAATCTTTCTATCCATTATCAATTCTATGGAAAGACAGTCAATGGACCTATGATTCTTGTGAATTTGAACGAATTTATACTCTGACACAGAAAGTGGAAGTTACATAGTGCGAGGAACTGATACCCGATGGGGTCCAAAGATTTTCATAAAGTGTATGGATGACTATGTACCCACAAGGTGTCTACCTTATAAAGGATACAGAGAGCCACTGAATGCAAACCGTTTCCATCAGATCACTGTGGTAATCCTTTCACGAAACCCACACCCAACAGCAAACTTCTTGCACCTGAAGATGTCAATCTTAAAAACCCCACAATCCTTTTTACCATTATAAACAAATACACAAGCAGGACAAGATAAGAGCGGGGCTTTCTAAAGACGTCTTAGAATTTGCAAGGCGTTGCATAAAGCCGGGGTTTGTCCGTCTGTCTGTGAATAAGACGTAGGTGCTAAAGCAATATACGCGCCGGCACCTGTGTACAGTTCCCGCGGGATCGATCCCGCTCTGCCCCCGCCCTCTCCTTACTGCATTATTTTATTTTAGAGGGAATTTAGATAACGGTATTGCTTTGTGACTGGGGAGGAAGGAACATGGGATATTAATAGCTCTTATTTCTTATGGTTTTTAATATCTGAGACTATTATTTCGTATGTTTTTGAGTATCTGTAGTGCTAGTTTTAAAAGCAGCGTGCATAGGCCTCAAAATGTTCAGTTATACATTTCGTTCTCCCGTTCATAAATTTCTCGTTTATAGAATTGTGAGCTTACTTTGGTGTTTGGCAAAAACAATATGGCGTAAGAATTCAATTAATCTTATTATCGCGGCATTGAAAACTTTAATCAACAACTTGACATATCAGTGGAGAAGCATTGGGAGCAACTTTATCGTTCCACCTACTAAAATTCATTTTTGTTTAGCGTAGTTAGTATAAAAACAATGTTATAAATATATTTATCAATAAGATGATTATTTTAATGATATCCTTCTATTTAGCTGTTATATTTTTTCATACGGGCTTCCCACAATTACCTTTTATCTTTAACAAGGAATTGAATAGCGAAAGCGATAGATTTACTAATAATATTCAGATTTAGGAGATAATCCATTTAAACAGTAATGCCGTAAATTTAATAAGCATTGCGGTCATAAACAAATCAGGCTTCACATCAAACCATTATAGTACAAGTGTACTAATAAAACTATAATAAATATACGGGGTATAATTTTACCCTTAATTGCCTTAAGCTTCGCTCCATAGTATGCTACGTTAACGTATTTTTTTTTGTTGATAGTACAGATAAATTCAATGTAAGAAACATCGGCCTCATCCAATTATATGACAAGTCTTGTCTCGTGGGTATCAGAAACTACGAGAAATTTTAGGGCCTCGCAAGACCTGAAATGAATTAATAATAAATAAAAATAAATACACCCAACAGTTACATACATAGTCCTGACCCAACACTAAGATCGAGTCTCGTGTCGTGGATATCAGGAACTACGAGAGACTTTTCGGTCTCACAAACACCCAGACCCGAAACAAATACTTGTGGTTCACACAAATATTTGTCTCGGTGCGGGAATCCAACCCGCGGCCGCTCGTTTCACAGTCGGTGTTTTACCAACTGCGCCACGAAGGCAGTCAAATAATTGTATTTCACACCAACATTTCTCACTGTCAAGAACACGTGTCCTCTTGTCATACAATCCCATTCTTAGCCTACTGCTCCACAATCTCTGCCACATTGGCTACGTGATGGGGTAAGCCTTAGAGTTATGTCGCTTTATTGTGGCCCACAAATATTCCGGGTTTGTATTGTAGGACCACGAAGTCTCTTGTAGTTTTGATACAAGGCTTATCTCAGTAATGAGGTCACCACTTGCATCTTATTAAAGCGAGTTAGTGAAAAATCAAAATAGTCTATATGACCAGTTTTGTAGGAGATAATGTTGACTACCTACTACCGTTTTAAAAGCTATAAAATAAAGCGATATATCTAGTGTGAATGCCTCGCAATGGACAACAGTCCGGTCGATCGACCAGTAAAGGGGTTAGTGGTTAACACCCCTACTATTTAACATCGCGCCGGCTAATGGGGGTGAATCTACATTACCGACTAGTAGCTATTAAACTACCCCGTTAAAACCTGTGTACCTACACGAAACGTTTAATGCGCAATAAATTACTTCTAATAAGAATTTAACGCTAAAAATATTGTTATACTTGATAGAACAGTTCTAGAGTTTGGAGTTGTAAAGCAATAAATAAAATAAATGTAGGAGTTAAGATGTTGTTTTACTCTAAGCTCGTTAAGGAACCTTTTATTTACAATCCAATATTGCTGAAGTTTTAAACAAACAGACATCGGCAAATGTAATCCTGAAAAGCATCCCAAAGGCAATCCCGGCAATCGGCGGGCGGCGGCGCGGGGCGAGGGGGCGCGCACGTGGTAGCCACCGCGGTTGCCATGGCGACCGGAGGTCAACGACCCACGCGACACCACTGCAAAATTGCAGCCTTTTCCTGCACATTTCCTAACCACACAACGCACTTCCAAACACAGACAATACCACGCGTTCCTTTTTTTAATTAGAATAAAATCTTACCTTTTATGATATCTTGATAACGTCTTAAAATACTGGCATTTGAGACTATACTAAAACTTATTCCTACAAGCACTTGTTTAAAACTATAAAATTTGAACTAATTCTATATCGTATACAAACACAGGCCACCGGTATTGAACAACGTTCACGTTGCCGCACTAATTGCTTCACATTACTATAACATCACACTGGCCGCACGGAAACGGTGACATTTCAAAAAATCAAACGTCACATTTCGGAAAATATAAAAAATAAACGTAGAACAAAAACGTTCGCGTGCCGGTACATTTCGCCGAATGCGGCCGGCCGGCGTGTTTCCAACGCACAAAGCGACCAAATTAACTTTACACTCGCCGAACGCAAAGTCTTCCCTTATCATAACATAAGTGACTCGCCGGGAGCGGCACACTTAAATTTGCCGTGCTATATATTCCGATTCCATTTTCGAATTTTGCTGTGGAAAACTCGCTTTTCCACTGTCGATGTAAATGCCAATTTCCTTTTCACCACATCGGCGCATTCTAATACCACTTCTTTTAGTATGTTATTAAAATTCAGTTTTGTTTGCGCAACAATCCTAGACAATGCGCCACGCAATGACGTTTGCAAGGAAAAGGACGAGGATACGAGACTTGGTGAGAAGGAAAGAGAGAGGACGACCCCGAGGGAAGCTAGGGGTGCATGTGAGAACGACAGACAAACCGTGAAGAATCGATCTGAAAGTTCTTGAAGATGGTTTAAAACTTGGATAAACGATAAAGAGTTATGAAGACATTATTTTACAGTACAGATAAAAATACTTCAAAAAACCAAGAACGGATACCCACATTCTTAACACACGAGTACATTCGTGTTGGAATAGAACATTTGTTTTTTCACATCAAACATTATTTTCTAATCTTATCTTATATATGCTAAGGGTTATTGAACTCCGAATAGTTTGGAGTAAATAATGCATACGTATTACAGATTTGCGGAGCACCTGTTGGGCGCGGACGCCAGAAGTTTTGTTTGTCTTGTACACAATGGCGACTGTACCGGCTATTTCAGTACAGCACGGCATATAATTTTCTCATTGTAAATTGCGAGAATAACAACGATTCCAGGTAGGGCTATCCACCTGGTACGAGGTTTTTTGATGCAAAAAACAATCTAATCAGATTCAGATCAATAATAGTATAGAATTTTCGGGATAAGTTAACGTTATGCCATAACCTAATAAAATAACCCGATTCCTTGAAGCATTTCGAAAATGAAATTTTAACGACCCATACATAAGCGTGGGTTTTACTTTTACACTCGCGAATTTACGCATAAAGTTAAATACGGCGAACACTAACTATGTAGTGACTAATTGAAACTGTGAGTCGACTTTTTTCGTGCTGCAAAACATTTCGGCGTGAAGTGCCGTCATTTCGTCAACGAATTCACGAATGAAGCGAAAATGGTGGAATATTTTACCCTACCTGCCGAGAGAGACGTAGATGCTGTGATGTTGAAGTGTAATGAGGCTTAATTTACACCATTGTGAAACATATTTAACAATTAAAGACTGATTTCAATAAACTGAAGAAACGTTGGAAGAATCAGAAGTCTAAATCATATCGAAAATGCAGAAAGAAAAGTGTATGAATATTTTTCGTGGTACTCGTATTAACTTGAGAGGTTATGTAGTTTTATTTTGTTATAATTAGAGCAGTACTTTATTAGCGTTAATCCAGTGTGAATTCGTTTAAAATTGATCAGAGAATTACATTTAAAATGTATATTTTCAGCATGTTTGTTAAATTTTTTTTTTATTGCACACGTCCGGCAGACGAGCAAACAGTTCACCTGATGGTAAGCGATCATTGCGGCCCACGAGGATCCACAACGCTTAATCATGGACATGTTGCCAGCCCAATTGAGAGGGGAGCGGGAAGGAGAAAGGATGGCAAGAGGAATGAGGTATTAGGTATCCGGAAATCTCACTAACCGAACTAACGCGACAGCGAAGATGTCGTTTACGTCAGTTTTCTGTGAGACTGGTACCACCCTGAATGAGCCTGCTCATTCATACTGAGCCATGACTGACAACAGCGTGGCTCTACCACTTCCAACATTAATTTTAAAATCCACCACATGTCCTAACTCAAAAGCCGGACTGAGTCACTATAGATAATATAAAACAAAATTATAAATCCGATACAATTGAATTGAAGAAAACTACGTAGTTAATATGCAGTACGAGGCCCTGTAAACGAATGCACCCGATTGTTCTCTAACAGAGACAGGTAGGGAGAGATCGTGCGGCGAGCAACATCAGCGTTATTGAAAAAAAACATAGCGATCACGAAGACCACGACCAGCAGGAGTGTAAGGACGAAGAAGACGCGGCTAATAATGAAAGTAAGTGTTGGAGCCTTACTGTACGGCCTTAAAGCACAAATGGATCGGTCACTAAAAACTAACTTGGAATACCGCTTCCTATTTTAAATTACTTTTTAATTCAATAACAAAATCCAAGTGAATGATGTCATCACCAAAAAAAGTAAAAACAAAACTGAACTAAGGGCAATTTCACGCAAAGTCGCGGTCGGGAGCTATTTTATGTGACTCCCAACATGAGATCCGCGACGGGCGCTCATCACGGATTCCCTTTGCCCTGAGAGCACCTCCCCCCTCACACACCCTCCAACCCCGTGCACCCCGCACACCGCCCCGGGCGCCGCGCACCCTCTCAAAAGGAATCTTTTTCGATTGCACACACAGTCTTATAGGTCAATGGAAATATTGTTCACGTTTGCGATATATGATTACTTCGCGTTTTTGCGTTTGAGCGCTTTCAGAACCTTTCAGAGCTTTTAGGTTTGTAGATATACTACCTATTTACCTACTTTCCCTTCTTTACCCCCATACAAAGATTTACTTAATACTCACAATCTGATAAGTCTTAAGTCCAGACGATTACTTTTACATATGATGTTTCTTTTTGATGTATGTAATAAAAAGTACGATTATTCTGCTTTATTTAAGAATTATTTTTTATTGTACCTAGAACTAATACTAGGCGAGAAGTGCGCGCTAAAGTTCTTTTTCCCGTTACTCCTTGCGGTAGTAATGCAGGATTCCGTGTACCTCTTCATCGTAATCGTAAAAGTTATAATGATCATTTTACCGACATTGGCCTATTCTGTATGTCTTCTAGCGGATTTGGTATCGCTCTTATCCGCAACATGAAAGTTTCAGACACATTTTAATAATTTACTCCAATTGAAATTAAATTTGTTTCCTCACATTCGCTACGTTTTGTTATATATATGCTGTGGATAGCGGGGCTGGTTACGCATTTATATGTTTCCTTTAATTTGTATTGAATATTGTAATGCGTAACTGTTTGTTTATCCCAAATAATTTTGGGAGTATTAGAGTATTAGAAACTGAAGTTAAGTTATTAGCAAGCTACCTGAGACCATTGTGATTATGTGTTATGGAACAGAAGTTTCGGTGCAAACAATTATATGTAGTTCAAGGATTTGATAGATTCATTATCTTTCGATTCTAGGTGTTAAGTTATAAAAGAAAAGACATATCTCACTGTAACGTCAGGATTAGGAATGTAGCTTAAAACTAGTAATTATGTAAATAAAACATCCACTCATAAGACAATGATAGAAAATATTTTTATATTATACGAGTAAAAACAGTCCATTTTCGGCATTAAATCAACCACAAAAACACAAGCTGTCAAGTGACACGCTGATAACAACTGCCGGCGGCAAAATGAATGATATCAAAGGCGAACACGACACACCTGAGGTAACATCCATCGCGGGCAGCCTCTCGGCCCAGTGGCTCGGAAAGATCTCCGTATTGACGTTACCCGCGTCTTTCAAGCTTGTGCGGAATCTTCAACATCAACTGTATTAGCGGCATCGCCGAACTTTGGGAAAGGATTGGTAAAGTCAGTGTATTCAAAGTCGTCCCGCGAACTGTCAATGTTCATAAACGGAAGCCACAAGTAGTTTCTGATTGTACTTGTTAGGCATCTGGTTATGATTTTAAGTAGAAGATGCGAGTTGAATGTTGAAAATCGAAATTAGTCCACGATATTTTGATTGGTATGCAACCATTTGTAATTTATAATTTAATTTAATACTATAACTGTCTTTAGTTGAATATTATTCTTTTGTTTTGTACTATTTTTTAATTTTTAACTACACTTTGTTTTATATTACGTTGTGCTTTTGTTTTAATAACATAATATTGTAATGCTGTATACACCTATAAAGGCTCGTCACCTTGCATAATTCTGATATATAATATATGTATGTGTAATTTTATCGGTGGCGCACCGATCGTGTAACGATGTTATAAATAAATAAATTTAGTAGTGCATCAACCTTAGTGTTTTGTAGTGTTGTTGATACAGATAAAGATTTCCGAACTGCTGAGAAAGTTAAAAACACATGAAGTTTGAAAATACTACATTCATCGCATCAAAAAGAGTAGATTGGTACAATAGACTGCATGAGTTCCACTTTAAAAGCCAATGTGTGTACATACAGCAAAGGAATTTCCTTCCCCAGCACAACTACGATCAAAGCTAACCAATCAAAGCATTACAAGGAGTTTCACAAACTCACTAGTTATGACAATCTGGCTCATGTACTTACTTGACACAAACTTCCGCACAAACGGAGCCCACTTTAGCAGTTCCAAAAGATTCATGCCAAAGCAAAATTAGCCTCTACACACCCTAATGTAGCAATTGAAAAAATTACGAGATCAGCATGTGAGTGAGCGAGAGGGGAGGAGGGGGGGCTCAAAGGCCCGTAAAGTAGGCCTAGCTGAGAGCTAATTCCCACGTCGCGAGCCGGCTACTGTCAAAGCAGCAGCTAATTATCTCCAGATGCACGGGACGCGGATGTCACTCACTCGCATTTCATGTGAGTACCTGCGACAAAAGCATACGTGGATGCCATGAAAAATTACACTATTTGTTGTGTCGCGTTATTAGTTACGTAGTATAGGGTGGAGAGTGAGAAAAAGATCTCTAATAGAAGCTATGTACCGGCAAGCGCAGCATGGAAGCCACAAGATGTCCTTTTGAATCCTTGCGCGTCGTTAGTGCAGACGGCTTGATAAAGGTAACAGGATGTCGTAGGATGTGGTTCCAACAGCGTACTGTTAAAAACCTTGGAGTTAACAGCAGGATACGCGTTTGACTATCTCACCTAATGATAATTTTAAACGTAGTCTTCGTTTTCTACGCCTCTTTAAGGGATGCCTATTCGCTTTAGTTTTTAACAGCACCAGATTAACACTCATACAATACATACCTACTATGACTATTGGTAAGGTAATAAATTTGTTAATAGTAGGTATGATGACTAATTCATCTCATTGTTATGTTTATAAGGAAGCAATCAAAAACGTTCTAGAAGTTCAGCGGCAACGATTTAAATCAAATATTTGATTAAACCACTACATGTATGTATTTGCCAACAACTATAGTGTAGCTATTCCTTCAAGTAGGTTTACTGTGGCACAGTGTTACCCAGATAACGATAAGTGCTGTAACTTTATCAGCTTTCAAATCCTCTTAGCTCTTATCTCTATCTCCCTCTCTAGCTCTCTAGATAGCTCTTATCTAGACTCTATCAAAGGCTCTACTAGCTCCCTCAATAAAATAAAAAAATAGTTTAATTAATAGAGTGTGCAATATTTTCCGAGCACCTCGCGATCTAGAACTGAGCGGTATAGCCAATAGTTACAAGTGGGCAGTAGCAGAACGGCGCGGGCGCGGCGCGATCAAAGGAGACGCGCGGCGCAGATCAAAGCGGCAGTAATGACTTTTTAGTGGAGCGCCAGGGGTCGAAGGGGCGCAGCTTCGAGTAGCTGGGGCGGATGGCGACAGTACGACACAACGTGGATGTTGCAGGTACTATTTTTTTTAATGACTGGTTGTACCTTGTAACATATGCGTTTACATAATTAATATGAAATTCTTTGAAGATAGGTAACGTTAAGCAATCGGAATTTCCTAATGGCAATTTTTTATTTTGAATTTGGCCGCGTAAAGTCACTGCACGATGTATGCAATTTCCTCTAGATTAAGTATTCGGTCGGCAACAGATAATATTATCTTGCAGTTCATGGTTACTCCTCTCCCGGACAATCGATCTTTTTTCGGGCTAATATTGTACGATTAGTGATAGCCAACATAATACTTCAACTATCGTACCGGGACACACTTGTTAGAACATTATTTAAGCTAATAAAGATGTACACTGCGACTGCGTTCTGTGCGACATTGTAACCTCGACTCTGTGTCACACTGCGCGTGGGGTTTTTGTTTCCGCGCGGTGTTGTTTAATGAATATCAGTGGCGAACACTCGGCGCGTCCCGCGACTGCGCTCGAGTGCCCTCGCTGATACTGCACCTCGCTGCGTGCACTCTGCGCCGCACTGCACCCTCAGTGCTGAACACCGCCGATACTAATTGTTTCATTGCTAATTTAATGATTCTAAATCAACTTTTGAGTGCAATTTGAGTTAGGATTGTGGGAATGTTGGAAGTGACCAGATTTAGGCTAGTTACGCCTATGTGAAATTGGCCCCGACTGGAGAAGGATAACTAAGTGAAAGTCATTCTGCAATGATTGTCGCTCCACGCCAAAAACCAGTTCTCTTGAAAATCTTGACCCGAAACTAGGCACTAGACATTTATTGTAAATTGTATCTTAGCAATTTTATTTCAGTCGATAAAAATTCCACCACATCTCGGTATCACTTCTGGCTAAGCCTCATAGATAGACACGTTAGCTTTTATGTTCGTAGGGTTAAAAATACCATTACTTTAGGTAATAATCTTGGTCAACGACACTTCAAGCCTTTCTAACAAATTCCAAATCTCGGTAGGTTATGACGTAAGAAGTAATTTTGATTAAGAGCGTGGTGTAAAGGCGAGTAGCGAGTATGAGTAGTGGGTACATAAGTCGGCACGCAGACGATTGCGATGTCAAACAGAGATACAGCAAATGAGCTGAAAGGATGTGGGTCGCGCTCGCGGCGGCTCCTTGCGCGCCGGCGACACTATTCAACGACTGTCTTCATAAAAAAAAGGGAATTAATACTTTTATTTCACACCAAGCCGATGAATCAGCTTTTATCTATAGACGTGGCTATAATGCTTCAAATCATTGGGTTACATGAAAATATGGTATGGTTTTTCAACATAGTTTAAAAAGGTATCTATACAAAAGCATATAATTATCTACCACCAGATACAGGGATTCCAGTAATTTCACTAACCGACTAGAACAATTCCCAAGGTAATTACTTCACATCGGTTTTCAATGAAAACATGGTGCCATCAAAGACGCACAGATCCATTTGTATAGTAGTTTTAACTACCTACCTACAACAAAGCGGAACCACTTCAGACTAGTATTCAAACTTTATTATTTTCTTAAAAGATAAAAGAAAATTCGTGCATGACCCGTTAAATTGTCTACAAAAATCTCAATCTTCGTTTAAACTACCAACATACACTATCAGCGTGATGAAGTAAACGCCTCTCTATGACAGGTCAGTAGGTATAAACTACAGACCAATACCAAAATCGACACCAAGTACCTTTATCCCCATACGAATATTAATTTTTTACAAGTGATAATATGTAAGAAATCCTTCTTATCCAGAATAGGCCCTCTCCCAGAGGTAGGTGGGGCGGGCTGGCCACGCTAATTTCCCGAGGCAAACACGCGGCCGCCTCCACTCTCACGCCAGTCCACCGAATCTCAAACGTCTTAGATAACGCCGCCATTTGCAACTTAGCTTCATTCTTCAACCTCCCAGAATCCGTTGAGGTTTCACTTCGTACAAACAGAAAACTGAGCGTAGAGACTCAGTAATGTTGTATTTGGAAATATTTATCAACACGAGTTGCAGCCACAAGGAAAATTATTAAATAATATTGTTAATTTTTTCAAAAATGTTTGAGAACTTCTCACAACAAAACAATCAATCTCAAATCTCAATGACATTCCAAATTCAAACGCAATTTCAGAAAGGGAAACAATATATAGAACTCGATGTTATTTATCATTTCATTATTAATAGATTTACCACGAATCAATAACAGAATCAAGGAATAAAAATTAGCTCATAACAATTCATCAAAATAATTTTCACTCCAATCCCGTGACATTGATTTGGAGGACGCGTGCTGATCAATGAACGGTATTACTCGAGAACCAGCGATGTAGTGCGAGCTGTCGAGAGCCAATTAGCTCCACTGGCACGCCACTCAACCTTTGACTGGACAACTCTACTACAAAGCACTGGGGTTTTTTAGTTATAGCTGAACAAAACTGTGATTTTGTCCTTTTGATAGTTAACGTGGTTCTCTCGAGAGGTTAATTGTATTAATCTATAGTGAGGTCAATTGTATGATTCCATAGAGGTCTTTTATATATGTAATTACGAGTATGTGGAAAGCTCAGTTGTATGATTTCTGTGTATTTAGTCCTTTAGATACTTGAATGATTATTCAATGGGAGAGGGAGTTATTACTAAATAAAGACGTGGATGGAGTTACAAATAAACTTATGTAATTCATAGTTGTAATAAATGATTGACTTGTAGTGATGATTATACTACCGCCTGAAGTCCTGTTGGCTTGATATAACAAAGCAAACTATATTGCGGAAAATCCGCCGTAGAAATCTAGGCAAGTAAACCGACGCGAGAATTTATAATGGAAATAAAAATAATACATTATATTTCTATCTATATTAATATTTCTGTCTATCTATATTTAAAACCACTTTGATGGGAAATAAGTATAAAATTGTGTGGGACATTAATTTTAATAAGTATATTTTTTTGCACAAAATTTCAATTATATGTTTTTACTATATTATAGCTATACTATACGTCTGAATATTATCCAAATTATTTGTTTTTTACATATCTAACTCCCAAAAAATACTCGAAACAATTGACCGTGAGCACATAATATACTTGTAGCGCCATCTATTGATTTTTCTTCGAAACTGTGAGAAGTATCGGTATTATATAATTTATTAGAGTAATATTGTTATTTAATATAAATTACGTATGAAAGAAGATATGTTTGTTGGTAATAAAAATTTTTTTTTTTATAAAATAAACATGAAAAAATATCCAAAAACGCAAAAATGTGCGTTGGCCGGGAATCGAACCCGGATCAACTGCTTGGAAGGCAACTATGCTGACCATTACACCACCAACGCACTTGCCAGCTGAGCTGAAAATTACTGTTCCAACCATCTTTATTTACCACATACATATCATTTACTTTTATTAAGCACGACGCGCATCAAAGGCCCATTAGAAGTTTTAAGAAGCGATACTTACCTTCTTTGAGGTTCGAAACTAGCGTATATCACTATCAAAGCTAATTAAAATTGCAATGACACTACAACGGATCTTAACTTAACCCGTAGGCGGTCGCGGCAGACAATGCGTCCCGGCGCGGGTGAGAGGCCGCGGTGCGAAGGGGCGGGGGGGAGGTGCTTGAGTGCGCTGCTGTAATCAGGGCTAATAGAAGCGCGTATGCTTTGATCTGCACCTCAAAGAGACGAGGGCCGAACTCGCGAGACGAACGCACGCGTGCGAATTTTTAGACATGTCACGTAATGTCATTAAAGTCGTTTGGGTTAAAGATCGGTGCTGTAACTACGGTTTGGTTGAGTTTATGCGTGGCGCAGACGGTTACTTGTCATCAGGTACAACCGTACATACCATGCTCGTTTCACGCTATCGACCATACATGATCCTTAACACATTTGATATCCTCGAAAATGCAGAAAAGGAGTAGTTAAAACATAAGGAATTGATGAATTACTAAATAACATTTTATTTTAACTACCAAACTTGATAACTTCATTATCTTTCATGGTGCTACATTATAAACTTTAGAACGCATTTTGCTAAAGTTCAAATAACATTTGTTTAACATTATCGTTCAAATGTTCAGGTTGTCGCGATGTTTAAGAATCTCATAAAGTCTAAAAATTAACTATGCAAAACTGATAATGCACCAGTTTTTGTAGGCCCAGCCGTTAGCGGTTATTTACAGAAAAAAACGTTATGATTAATTGGGGCCATGCCCTGGTTGTGTTCCTGATATGACAATTTTATCTTTAAAAATGGATTGAAATATTCGCGGCACAAAAATTAAATTTCTTGCTAATCTATACAACACTTCAATTCCGGATTGCTTGTTTAGAATTACAACGTCCGGTTAAATAAATAATTTGAATATTATCCAGTTACTTGTTTAACTGAATAATCTGAATGTAGGTATCGTATAATCTTCAGAACATTGTGTATTTACAGCTCTCGAGAAATCTCTATTTACACCAACTACGTGACTTACTGCGGTACCACGGAAATATTTTACTGGACCCTTGTGTTTTTAAAATGTAATTCATATGCATTTACCATCGAACACCGAATAATCTTGAAGATTCTAATACTTGTCTGAACAATAAATAAACAAAACTGACCAGAGCGTGCGTTAGCCGGCCCGAATCTCGCGACCGTGTTGCCCTTAAATTAAAGGAATCTTTGAGGACTTTGCTCAGTAGTAAAAGCTATGTGAACTTACTTAGATTAATACTCTTAACCCATTTTAAAGTTTAAAAATATATATCTTTATTTCATATGCATAATACAAGCGTATCCTCACGTGGTGTGCTCTCATTAGCAATTGGAACAGCCATTGCTTTGTTCTCGCCTACAACAGGCCAAGGGCTGGCAAATAACAGATCAATCGCATTTTAATCGCATTAAACTTCCATAGTTTGTAGCTCACGTCGGATTAGCGAATGATTAATCGCGTGGACCTAATAGCTCCGATATATTTCAAATAAGTAGGCATTGTTTTATAAACACTAATATATTTTCTGATGATACAGAATGATGCCATATTTTTTCACTCACCATTAAAAACAAATACCTAGTCATACTCTAAAAGATTACGTTTTTTACTTTTATATCAAAAGAGATGTGGTTTTCGTTATGAAAGAAAAAATATACTATCTCTATAATAACAGCTATATTTTTATTAGAATTCACAAGAAAGAATTCTCCTCCTTAGAATTCATATCTAACCTTTAACCAGTATCGTCTAGGTATATAAATAGTTTTAATGTCTGTAATGTCCATGCAAATCACTGTTTTATTTCGGCAACTGCCAATTCTCCGACGTCATAATTCTGCGGTATTGCAAGGCAAGGCACGGAAACGTTGAAGAGTGTAAGCGTTGTGAGTGCAATATTGTTTTCTTTCTGCTTTGCGGCGCCGCGGAGTGTAATTGATTCTTTTGTGCCATAATTGCGGGTAGATCGCATCGCCGGGCCTCCGCGACCCACGGCCGCGTTCAACCGTTGTCTGACATTTAGCACTCCCACTTTAATTGGTTTTCTTATTGTCAGACCGGGGTGTTTTGTTTCGGGGTAATTATAGCCGAGTTTGGGGCATTCGAGTGTCCTTTTGTTCAAATGTCGTGGGGTATGTCATTTTCATACTGCACTTCTGTTTGGGCCGGCGCGGATTGGAAGTGACTTGATATTAGCACAAAGCTAAGGATAAAGGCTGGTGATTCTAATTACGTTGTTTAAACTGTAGCCAGGTAATATCCATTTAAATGTTAAATATCTACTAGTAAATATGTCACACAGCTTTCGGCAAGTTTCTATAGATTATAATTGTGGTGATACCTGTAGTTGTTTTACAGCAGTTTTCTAACTTTCCTATTCTTAAATAAACTTTATTCAATTACTATGCAATGTAGTTTCCTGACTATTGCCATCAATTAGTTATACGAGTAATACATTTTATCCCTGTCAACCTGATGAACGATTTTCAACAACTGTTCAAGAATATTTAAAATCTTCGCCATGGAACTTGATTTATTTTATATAAATTAAGTAAATCATTGCCTGATAAACCCAAATCACTATTCCCTATGACCGGAAATAAGACTACAAAATCATAGTAGCGTTTATAAAACTTCCGTTAAATCACACGAGATCGGCAAACAACAATGTTGACACAACTCCGAAATCAAAGCGCGGCCATTTTGAATTTCAATATGAAAGAGCGCGTTAATCCTTAGACAATTTTTTTATTTACTCAAGTAATAACACATGGAAGTGTACACGTGTTAGCAAACACGGAGGCATGTCGTCGAAAAAGGAAATAATCCTGTTATTGAATATATTATCAACATAAAATGTTTACTCCTTTATCGACAACGTTCGACACTGATTGATATGTTACCGTATTCATAGATAAGAGATATATTTTTAAATTTCCACGTTTCGAAGATAATTTGTGTAAACTTGCAATTGAAAAGTAAATAGAACTCGGATTTTTATCGCTGTTGAGTGTTATGTAATATTATTTGATAACAACGCATTTACAACCAATACGAGCTTAATTTATAACATCTACTATCTACTGAGCAGTGTGTATTAATATTGTATGTAAACATTATATTTCTAAATGCTTCTAAAACTTAAAATAATAAAACATAAGGATACATTTAAGTAATTGTGAAGGATAAATGATGCTTACCAAATTATTTAAATAATTTTCAGCATTATAATTTGTATGCAATGTATTAAAAAGTTGTTTCATCTAAATATTGACCTGTATTATCATCATATCGATGTGGAAATTCTGCGTGATATTATTCGCTTCTTAATAAAACTATTAACTATAAAGCATAAAGCCGTTGTGGCTGATAGTAATGGGCAGCTCAAAGAAAATTAACATCAAATTTCAAACATTTTTTGAGCTAAGCCTTGTGAAGAACAATAGAGAAAACTCCGAACAGGGCTGTATGCTCTGAGTCTTCGACTAAATAAATAAAAAACTAAATGGCAGATGTTCGGGGCACAGACCACAGTGTACACTGTTTATCTAACAAACAACACTAACCTTGACACCATAAGTACACAGTCAAGACACGCTAGCCGTCGCGCTGACAGAATTATTATATACTTACGGCCAGCATTATTTTATCATTATTTACTGTTGCCACTAATGTATGGCGACGTTCATATAAACCAGACTAAGCGGCAATATATCCCTCGTTGAGAACATTACCAACACTAGATACACCACTTACATGTGAACAAATAAACATCGCTAGAATTATGATAGTTAGAGCCGTCTTAGTGCTTTGATTATTTTAATTATTTACATTGCGCTGGCTGGTGTATTGCGCTGTAGTGTTACTCTTGCAAGTTTGTTTACACTTCACATTAAATGTTTTTGAATTGATCATAAACTATTCCGTCGCACTGGCTTCCGTGTGTTTTTTTTTTGTTTATGGCGCGGGAAAAGAGAACGTTCTGACCGAAATTGATCAATATACCCCATTCTTACAACACCAAAGAGTTCGAATGTGTATGACTAGTTGCACAGGCTATAATAGAGTTTAAGTTATTTAGAACCAAAGGATAGTTATTGGATCTACGCAAATTCCAGTGACTAAAAACGTGACACCAAATCCATTACATTAGTCGGTTTCCTGCTAGCGGTAGAGTTACGTATTGTAAACTTACTATAGTACATCGAGGCGCCATATTGTTACACTTCCAATATATTTAAAAATTCCCGTAAACTATTAATCTGGTATAACGGCTGGTTAATATATATAGTTTTGTTAGATTAATGATAATGGTCTGGCCGTACGAGCGAGATCGTTAACGTGTTGTGCAAATATACGGGAAACTTATTGACTACGCACCATTCCTTATAAATTATAATTGCGCAAATCACGATCTAGATTAAAATAATATGCCATTAGTGAAGGAAAAATCCAGAGTATTTCATACGCGGTAACTTTAGAATGATCTTTGTATTAAAATTAGAGTACTTTAACGCGTTAAAAGTTATTTATGTAATTAATCAACATGTATAGCTGAGTAAAAACTATTTAAAATCTGAAGATGAGTCATCATGTTGGTCACTTTTTTTCTACGCAATTTATATAGTTTGTTAAGACCGAAAAATTGAGTTTTTCGTGACCACCATAATTAAGATCGAGTAGTGGGTGCAGTAATTTGGGGAATGACTACGTCTAAAGCAAACGCTTATTATGCCACACAAATTACCAAATCATTGGTAAGAAAGTTGCCAAGGGGTAAAGTCACGTTGTAACAATATTCAATTTAACCTGCATCAACACTTGAAATTATTGTCATAAAGTTAAATTCCCAGACAGAAGGACATTTTGAGCATTTTTAGTAACATAAATATAGATACAACCAGAACGCTATATTTTATTTATTTTCCAATAGACTTAATTTGAGTTGTCTAAAACTGACAATATAACTGCAACTCCCAATTAACCATATTCAGTGCCAAATTTACATTCCTATCAAAATCCAACAAGGAATAAGAGCATAGTTAACTGTAGGCATGTCAACTGTAGGCTTCGAGTCAGCACTGGCTGCGTCAGCGTCATCGGTATGTCTTGTTCGCGTCGGAACTCTCGCAATTCCGCAGCGGTTGAGACACGGACATGTGCTGCGGTCTGTTCATTTGGATCTTCTACGTTATTATTTTGGTCATAAAGCTGTTTATTTGCGAGATTTTATGGAATTGAATCAGCTTTATGCTTGACTTTATCTTCTTTATATTGCCACGATAAAGTACCTAGCCCAAACAATAAGCTCTACATCTATGCTCTTGTCAAAATTCAGTAAAAAATAAGCGCATCCTTTCAACTGTAGGCTTTGTGTCGGAGAGGCTGCGTCAGCGTCATCGACATCTCTTGTTCGCCGACGGAACTCCCGCAATTCCGCTGCGTTAAGACACGGACATGTGCTGCTGTCTGTTCATGTGGATCTTTATGTGTTATTATTTTGGAAGTAAGCAGTTCGCGGGATTTTATGTAAGCTTGCTTGTAAAATTGTATGCTCCACAGTAACAACAGTTGCGTCTTCTTTATTGTAGAAAGAGTTGTTTATAGCGGAAATAATTTCCGCGAACTGTGAACGGTACAAATGTCAGCTCTGCCTTCCCCTTCGGCAATACAGAGGTAAGTAAGCTTGTGCATGTATGCATGTGGTTTTCACATAACTTCATCGATGCTAAATATATATATCCCAATAAGTAATTATATATTATTTGCTACTACGATATTTGCTTTAGGATATTTTATGTTTCGCTAGAAAGTACTATAAAGACAGCGTACCTACTTATAACGTAACTGCCTATACGTACTATATTAAAAAAACTATATTCTTTGGTCAAGGTATTCATTAAGAATATCTCAAAAATCCATGCATTTCTTCATGCGTACGTACCAATCATTTTATTTACCCCAGTGGTGGCTATACACATAAGCAGCAATTGATCAGCATATAGTGTAGCTGTGACGGCAGGTCTCGCCACACGCTCGCCAGCGCTGACGCGGCGCAATTTCCCAACTGTCAGCCCACCAGACAAGCTCCCACACTTAGCTATACATTACACTGTACATGGGACAGTGGTTGTTAACCTTTAGGAGGGAGGGACCAGTGGAGTATTACTATTATTTTTTTGGCACGATAAAGAAATAAGCAGTGATGCTAATTGTAGTAAAAATAGTAGTGTATCAGGTATTTATCGACGGAAGATGGCCGACTATGGCTAGTCGACACAATTCCGCACGTCTGCTCGAAGCCAGATACACAAGTTACAACATAATCTTTGGGCGGGAGTTATGTTCAGCAGTGTACCTTCTGAGGTTGAAGAGAGAATGTTCAACTATTCACGTTATGCGTGGTGCAAGCATTAAGAGATTCGTTTGTACAAATACTAACATTTGATTTCCTTGCTCAAACAACTTGTGTGTATAATCAATAATCTTTGCCTGGACCATTATGACGACATAGTTTAAGAACCACTGCACCAGGCAGTTCGAAGTACATTCGAATTCGTGCGCTATTAAATTACCTTTGATTATGCTATCTTTGAAAGTTGAGACTTGCAAGTGTTGTAATGGGTTGAAAGTAGTTTTACACAAACATACAATATTTTACCATGTTGGTCTATTGACAGGGAACATAAAATGGCACAGTAAGTATCTTAGTTGGAAACATGCTGTTTTTGATGTCGATAGTTGCCCAGGATTACCTCGTTTTCAATAGGGTTCGTGTTTTATCAAATTATAAGGCAAATCTTATAACATATACATAAGTATAGTTGGACTCGTATGGACTGCTCGCTTGGTTGACAATTCATTCATATGACAGTCTTAGTGACCGGTGTTGTTAGGTTTCTGATGCGAGCTGGTACATTTGACAAACTTTCAATATTCTTATGGACAATAAATACTGTATACGCAATAAAGCTTGCTGGATGAAAATTCTTGGGGTAGGTTCGAAGTAGAAAAGGTTTACGAAACATAAATGCAAACATACGTATCGTCAATTCATCCAAACTCAACCCTCACTTAAAAACACGTATTTCACGCAAAATTCCCAACAAATACATCGGTTTTGCTTCTCACATCCTGCAGACATCGACGTATTTCCGATGTGAACATTCGTGTCGAGCACTCTGTCGATGTTCGTTGGCGGGTTCCGCAGTCCGCACGCCAGATATTTCCGCTTCACGCCGACATGTATTGCATCCGAGGCGCTTCGCTCGCACCGTTTTACGTCCTGCTACCGCGATATGATGGACGTGAAATAACTTTCGGAATTGTGCGGAATTCTCTTTGTGTTTATCGGAATTGTCTTTTAGGATGAGCGTTTGGTTAAACTAGTAATATTTTTACAGATAAGTTTTATTATTGATTTCTTTCGTACTAATTAACTTTTAAAAGAAATAAGCTATTTAAAACCACAAATGTGTTTGATAAATTACGGTCAGAAAACCATATTTCTCAATGTTATAAAACTTGGTATTATCGTGGCATGGATATATGTAGATTTTTAACGGTATCATCGTTAATATTAAATATGTAGTTTTTACGCACGACATAACTGGAAAAATATAAATAACTACAATAATAAACCCAAATTATTTTATTATCAACAAGCAGAGGTATGCAACAATATTAAGGTTCTCGATTGGTAAATTTCAATATTTTTTCGTTCTCAAATGTGTCACACAACTAATATTCTCATTTTATCGAAGTATTTTTATATAAAAAAAAAAACAAAAAGCGCCCCCGGGTGTGCTCGAACCACCAACCTTTCGGTTAACAGCCGAACGCGCTAGCCAATTGCGCCACGGAGGCCGTTGCGACACTCGTCGAAATTAGGTGGCATAGTCTCCGACAACAACACGAGACAAAGATAGAAAGATTAATAGAAGCGTCTACCTGATGGAAACCAGTTTTTGTGTTCGTGCTACCTTTTTGAACCGAGGCACAATGCAACACAGTGTCTCATTGTAAGTATACACTGTACGGTCCACACGGGTTGTTGAAAACGGTTCTGTGCTAAGTTAAAGTTATTTGAAGTTAAACCAAAGCTATGCGATTGAGGTTATGTTGACAAGCTAAGTTACTAAGCGAGCTTTTATTTTGCGAAATAATTAACGCGAAGTAGTTACGGATTGGGCCATATCTTAATTGCAGTGTAACAGTGTTCAGACGTAACTTGTGATTTAATTCAACTTAATTAGTTTCCGCGTATTTGCATTTAACTGTGAGGTTAAAATCGGTGAATAAAACAACTAAAGAACATTGTTTGCGGCAAGTGTTTTTGAAGAGTGTCAAAATTTTTCCGATCAAAAAAAAGTTGTCTGCGCCGATGGCGAGCCGGGTGCCGGGAGCGTGCTGCGCCGCGTCGGTGGAGCGGGCCGGCCTGCCGGGCCTGCTGCGGGACCTCCAGCGGCTTTCCGAGGACCAAGACTCTGCAGACATCGTCTTCATACTCGGGACATGCGAGGAAAAAGTCTACGCGCATCGAATCATCTTGATTGCAAGGTAACAAAATACAAAAATTAAATTCCCGTACCGGGAATCGAACCCGAGCCTCCTGGGTGAAAGCCAGGTATCCTAGCCACTAGACCATACGGGAGATGAATGAGAAGTCAAAATTGTGAAACATTTCGTTCGACGTTATATATTTTATTTGTTACAATAAATATATAAAATACATCATATTTCATACTAAAATTGTGTATAACTACACCATAGCCTAGGGTAAATTAATTTAAAAGCTTTAACGTGGGTGTATAAAATCACCGTTTCAAATGTAAATTTATTCTCGCTTGAGATGTGAAGACGTAATTTGCTTGATGAGCCGCGCGCGCTGCCATAATGCACATAAAAGGATATAAAGACCTAACTGCTCCGAATTAATATTCATCACAAACTGTTTTACATTCCAAAAGAAAACTGAAAATTACCGACGCAGTGCACAGCGCCATCTATTATACGGAGCCCGGAAACAATTTGCTCCAATATAGATGTCGCTGTGTGTACCGTAATTACTATACAAAATGGAGCGATATTACAAGACATTTACAATTCAACATTCAAGACTGTTTGAAAAGAAATATCCGAATAGAGAACTAATAAAAAAGATCTCGGCCGTCCATTCCGAATGAATTATGTATTCGAAAGTTATTTCGAGCGTGGATGGGGGACAGAAATTTTGTCTTGCAAGAGCAATTTGCATGTAAATAGGCCGGGCGCCGACATGTGGTCCGGTTCAAGGGGAGTAGAAAAACGCCAAGTTCACCAATAATGTCGGGAAAGTTGGCCAAGTTATGCGAAAAGTTGTTGCCGCTTCCGAATGTGTTTGTTAAGGGTAAATAGGAAAAATAACTCTACACGCCCGGCATCGTGATGTATGGCAATAGTTTTATACTTTTTATTATTATTTATTACAATACGGACATCGTTTCTCTTTTGTCAATACGTTATTGGGAAATAGGTTTATTGGTGAGTCGGAGTGCTCCGTCGGAGCGTTACTGGGGATCGAGGCCGTACATATTGTGCTCTTCTTATTTATTCCACTTCTTAACAACTGTGAATATATAAACGAGGTCGCATCGCTCCTACATTTATTACAAGAACCTTTTTTATTTATAACCCCGGTACTTCGCAGACGTGCCTCAAATTTCAATAGAGGCAGGTTAACGAGGTCACCTACATTCAATTAATTACTAGTTTTCCTCCAAGAACAGCATAATTAAAATACTTGCGGATATTATCATCTTTGTATAAAATTACGAAGTGTAAACACGTAATTGACACTCGTCTTTTGTTCAATTTCACAATAATTTTTACTAGTTAATTTTAAGTCTTACGCAAAGATTGTATACTCGTGTGGATGTGGATAAAAAAATCTGGAACTTGTTAAGTCATTAGTGTAATAAAAGATACGCCTCGGAAATCCGCATTTCGATAAAGCCAATGTTCAGCTAAGATTAAAAACCGCGCCGACTCGACTTGTGAAAACGTTGGTGATTCAAGAGCTACCATCCAATTGGGGTCTCTACTCTAGTTTACGTTTAATTACAACGCTAACATGACTTACTATTAGTATAACGTAGTGACACGGCTAATGTAAGAATACTTATCACTTGCACTGTAGTATCAGTATAAAATCATATGATGACTGTTTCCAGCGTCCACATCTGCGAAGGCGCTCCACTTTGCATGATTAATTTGAAAAAGTTTCCGAACGCGCGGCGCCATCAATCATCACGCGATAACTGCTGTTTCTGTTTTGCTACATTTTTCATTAATTCCCTCTCCGCCTGCAACTTCGTATTTACGATACTGCAGTTTTTAACTTCCACCTAATTTGATATTTACCCGCGCGAGGAACTGATTGAACACTTTTGTTGCTGCGAGATTAAATTAAATTTGCTTGAGTTTGTTGCTTGTTAAAATGTGCATACTAACTACGAGTATAGGCTTTATTTAAGTACTTACGAGTGTAAGTATAAATATTAGACTAAATTAACAAACGACTGCCTCGGTGGCGTAGTTATACTATGGTATGATTACAAAGCTGAGGTCTCGGGTTGGAACCCCGGGTCGGGCAAAACGATATTGGATTTTTCTATTCATTATCAACCCGGAGTTAGGAATTTGTGCCCGATATGGCAATAGGCTCGCCTCGTGTCACATCATGGGTCGGAATACATACGGCTAAACGCGGGTGTCTTGGTTGCACCTCTGCCTACCCCTTCTGGGAAAAAACGTGATGTTTATGTTTGTATGTAAATTAAAAAAGAAAAGCGTAATAATTCATTTCAGCACAAGTCACAACAATAATCATATGTCTGTAACGGAACAAAACACTACATGTATACATCTCAGAGCTTTGTTGCGAAACAGCAAATATATTGAAAAGAATTCCTTACAGGAACGTATTAGAACTGAACAGATTCACAAGGTAAACGCGTGCAATTCATCACAACTTGAACAACTCTTGTTCACACACAAACTGCACACATAAACTTGCGAAACTCTTCTAGCTCTTTTACTCGTGTCAGTTTGCTATAAATATGAAAGAGATGAATATATTTTCTTGCACAATATCTGAGGACTGGAAGTACTAGAGGCACGGGGATAATTCGGGACTTAATTACGGCGGGGGAGCGGGACACGGTGCGGGGCGCGCGGGGAGGGTTGATTGATGATTCAGTCACTGCGTTCGCCTGAAAATTTACTCCATAAGTGCTCGCTTGTTTCTCCGTTATGGATTGTGAGGTAATTTTAATTAAGTTGCCGCTTTAATAAATAATTACTTAAATTCACGTGAAATTTCATTGCCAAATTCTACAGTGCTAATACATTATGTAAACGCGATTTGACAAATCGTTGCGTAAACTATGTATTTTTATTCCACCCAACACACGAAGTCTTGAAATTAAGAGAGTCTCTGGTCTCGCAACACCGAAGTCTGGAATAAGTATTTGCGGGCCACATAAGTATTTTTAAGAAATGGTAGAGCCACGCTGTTATCAGGCATGACTCAGTATGAATGGGCAAGCTCGTCCGGGACGGTACCACTGTCTCAAAGGAGATCGACGTGAAGCGGCAGTTTCACTGTCGCATTTCGTCCAGTGAGTGAGATTGCCGGATGCCCAATACTCCTTTCCTCTTTCCATGCGTTTTCTTTCCCGCTCTCCTCACGATTTGATGGACCAGCGACACATCCATGATCCAGCGTTGTGTATGTTCATGGGTGGCAGTGATCACTTACCATTGGGTGCCCCGTTTGCTCGTTTGCCGGACGTATGCAATAAAAACATATAGATTTGCTTCATATGGGTATCGTATCGATGGCCTTTCGTTTCACAACGACCTGATTGTACCGTGGAGGCTATATTAAAAATACGTATAAAATATTAGCAAGTTATGATACAGTATCTATTTTCGCGTAAACTATAAACTACTCGAGTAAACCGAATTAAAGCGGGAGCCAATAGCCGTTAAAGTAAGCGAGGTGTAAAATGGCCGGCTCGTGTGACGTGGCGCGGTTCACTTCCCGGTCACATGGAGCGAGGATATAAGGCGGCTCAAAGAATTATTTAATATAAAATATTACAATATTCACCTGAAAATCTCAGGTCTTATAATACTTTTATGTCATAAAGTGCCAACAACATAACTATAAATGCTTCTAATTTTGAGCTCGCTTATAGAATATGATTTTGCAAATGTGAGATAGAAACATGTACCTATCGCAAAAAAACATAAAACAGCAGTAATCGAATAAATACCAAGCATTAGGCAGAGGGAGAGAAATCACACACATTCATCTTAGTCCTGCGAAGGATGCCTGTTGCAGAAAACTATAAGTACTAGGGATTATAGATATCCTTTGGTAGCAGGAAATCTATGCGACCCGTTAGGACGGGTTGGTCTATGCAGAGGCCCATTCTAAAGATTGGAAAAATTTGCCGACTCATTAAATTGGTTTCTTTCTGAATACAAACATATGGTATGTTTGTATTCGGAGAATAATTATGAACTCTTCGAACCTAGCTCCAAAAACGTAATTAACACAAACAATATGATTGTTTAAACTGGTTTAAGAAACAGAATCACACGTCGAGCGGTTAGAAACCAACATGGCGCCTCAACTCCGTAATGAAATTACAAACATTCACCTTTGTAAGCGTGTCGTGTACCGAACGTAAACAGAGAAAAGTTTGTTCGTTTACAATACACGCGTTACAATCAGCGCTGGCGAAGTTAAAACCGCTCAACACTATGCATATTTGTCGGAATAAATGGGAAAAGTTATTTGCCGCCAACGTGTAACTCCGAACAAAAACAATGCGTACAGCGCCGCGTATCGGCGACAATGGGAAACTTATGATTATGGCGACACGCGAACCACTCGTTTGGCTGACCACTGTTATATTACAGGGTAACGTTTTCGTTCGGGTCATTTGAATTCGATTTGTATTGTCACAGAATGGAGATTCATAGATTAGTTGGTGGGCAAAAGTAATGCAATAGATTACTACTGGGTTTTCACACGATCGATTGGTATAAGTTCATTTACCGACACGATTGATGCAAAGGGAGCGGACTATCATTAAGAAAACTACAAAAGGTCAAGAAAAATGCCTTTTCCACTATCGATAAGCCATAAATATTAGCACCTACTGACCGACACTAATTATGAAAAATTCAATTTCCCTTTTAAATCAAAGGTGTTGTTGTTGCATTGTTGCAAATATTTCAACACGAAAACGAGGTAATTTGAGCGTCGAACATTAGTCGTCGAGCGCAAACATAATGGCGAACGCGGTGAGTTTACGAAAAACAGAATTTATAAAATGTGGAGAAAATGGCAGAGGAAACGGCGAGACCGCACGCGATTCTGAAGCCATGAACAATGGCAGCACCAAACAACAAAATACGACAACACAGCACAACATTACAACACAACACTACAGCATGAAATCACAGCATCAAACGCACAATTGTGTTTCAATTATTTTACTTTTTACTTATAATGTACGGAAATGAAGTTGGTACGATTCATTCACAAATTAATCATTCGGTCTCAGTCTTTCTATTGCCCCAACGAGTTGCACCGTATATGGGTTTAAGTAATAAATTATGGTTTATTATGGCATTTCGGTTTGATTAAAACTTTAGTAGTATAATTGAAAGTGAGATAAGACCGAAGATCGCATTCCCCTTAGTGGATACTCTGTCCGATCTTGCTGTACCTACCATTAAATGCCATCTTTCAGACTACCATGTTAGTATTTTTTAATGATGAAACATAAACAAAGGAAAAGGCCAAGTATCTCACAATAGCAAGTAAAAGAAGTCTCTAATTTTATTTTTTAAATACCTGTATTTAAAATTAGTCGTATATAAAATACAGGGTTGAGCGAGTGTCCGTCACTACCTTTTTCCCTGATAACTCAGCGCCGCGTCGTAACAAAAACCCAGTTAGGCGCACGTGAACATTTCCATTTTTCCTTTGCATAAGTATTTCTTGATAGCCGCCTTTAAAATGCTAATTGTATTCACTATCCAGCATGTTGGGGAAACATTTACCCGCGCCACTGGACAAGCTTTGATAAACACATTTAATATTTTTTGCTTTTTATGTTAGTCATCAATTATCATCAAAAACTGTTATAGTAACACCTCTCATAAATTAAGGGTGTGTTTCGGGTGAAAACAATTTAAAAACGCATTTGGGTTTGACATATTCGTCTACGATACTCATAATTTTAACAAATCGTACCTAATTGATGAGCTATGGCTTAACTATCTATGGCTACAAACTGATAACTGTCAGCCATGATAGCCTAAAATACCTTTAGGAAGATTCGACATTCGTGAATCCGGTCTAGGAAATTATGGCCATATGGTGAGAAACTGAAGGGGTTTACGGTCGATTTTCTATGAGACTGTGGCCCTACCCCAATTACTTGCAGCCTGCCTATTCATACTACAATCGAATCTACGTCTATCACTGCATAATCGTTATCATCAAAGCTTCCCTATGAACCATCTATAAGAATCAGAGTTAAAATGAAAATAAAGTTTATAATAAAGTTATTTGAGCGTCGACAGCGGGTGCTGTAAAAACTTGTCGTATTTAAATGAGACTGTGAAGTGGCAACAATGCAAGTGCGGTGGCGGCGGTCTTTGTCGCCGGTCACTACTCACCACTCACTTGCACAACTCAATAAAAACCGTCGTAAAACAAATAGTCGTCAGCCACCGACACCGCACACTTCCGAGGTCATACACAGAGACGAATTCACCAGGTATTTCTAGGAAGATATGTCATGATATCAGCTCTTTTGGATTTATCCATTACACGAGACCGTTAAACTATTGCAAGTTTGCCTTTCATTAGAAAAAAATCTAAATAATAGACGGACATTATAGGAGAAATTGATTGTTGCGTTTACGACGACTTTCAACTAACCAGACAAATCGTCGCATACAGGTTGACAAATTAAAATTAATTTGTTTAGTTGGAATATTAAGGTAAAAGAGCAAAATACATGAATACAAAAGATTGTGATATTTTATTTACGTTCATAAGTAAAATACTCAAACAGGCGTTAAAATTTATACAAATTAAACAACAATATTCTTACAAAACGACAATTTCCAAAGAGATTCCCCTTGTACGTGTAGCATTTGATTATCTCCCGCAAGGCGGCCACAGAAATCAGACCGCGGGGGGCTCGCACCCTCGCGGCGCCCTCGGTCCGCCCCTGCGTGAAGTCATAAAACTACTGATTGTAAACCGCGCCATAACAGAACGGGAAAAAATAATAGTGTTTGTCATAATAGAGTGTGAAACGCATTGGTTAAGGCTTTACAAAGGCGACACAGAGACGGGCTATAAACTCACGCCTGTATCCTGTTGGGGTAGGCAGTCTTTAGACACGTGCATAGAAATATTGCTTGTAAATTATATGAACCGCGGGTTACAATGACGGAAATACACATCTCATAGTGATCGCAAATTTCTGGAGGCAAGCCGATTTATAAAAATTGATCATTATTTATTAAATTTACAAATCAATCGCCATTATAGATTACTCACAAAATATACATAAATATACCTTTGAACCTTATCCCCTCTAAATAGTAAATCGATATACAGAGCGGCCTGTACATTAAGCCACAATTATTTCAACACAAAAATAAATAAAAGCTCCACACAACAAACACTCGCCACAAAGTTTGAACAAAAATTAGTACAATAATTTACAATATTTGTGGGAAAAATTGTCGCTGGCGAGGTGGCGAAACGGGAGCGGGCATTGTCGCGTTTTCGCGTCGCCACGTTGCAGTGACAGCGCGCAACACGCGGTATTGTGCGCCTGACACGGTCGCCGCAAATTGGATCACTTGGTGTTGCCAGGAAAATGTTGTTACTTACCTATCGCGGCGCATTAAAAAGAATATTTTTTTGTAAAAAAGACTATAGAGAGGATACAAAAATATAATATTATTTCTTTTATTATGTTTTAGTGCCTACTGAAGTCGAAAAAAAATGAAGTCCAAAGATGTGCGCTTTCTTTGTAATTAATAATATCTCAACTCTTAGTTTTTTATAATAAAAAAATACAGTTTAATTCTGAATAATATTTTTAGTAGTTTTTGTAAAAATGTGTAGGTTCAAAATTAATTGAATCTTACAAATCTTTTATGTAATAAAAATTGAACTGTCAACTACAAACGTTTCATGAAATTAATATACACCTTTCATTACCATATTTACCGTATCGGCCATTGGCCCGTTAATTTGTTACTATCGGTCCGGCAAACCAGCAAGCAGGTCACTTGATGGTAAGTGAACACCGCCGCCCATGAACATCCACAACGCTTGGCGCATAGATGTGTTGTGATTTCATCAGCTGGTTACAATCTGGCATCACTAACCTCTCATAAATTAATCCTAACATTTAAAAAATTCCAAAAAGATATAACAGTTGGCAACACCGGAACGAAAGAGGAATGCATTTGACACAGCGTGCTCATTACACGTAGCTTCATTATAGGCGGATAATATCGCGATCAACGCAGCAGGTGTCGCGGCGACACCGTGCGTTGTAACGCGACATTACTTGTCGTATCGTACAAATGTTTATGAAATAGTTGGTATTATGTTTTATTTGCTGGCATTTTTTTTGTGAAGTAGGTATTAGGTAGTGTTTTGCTCGCATAGTTAGGCTATTTAATAGGACCAAATACCATCACCCATCTCCTTCTACGCATAGACGCCAAAAGCACTCTCATAAACCTTGTGATTTGTAGGTGGTAATAAGTAACAGTCATCACCTATGCTACCTCTTTGTAGAATGTTTTTGAACAAAATCCCCACCTTTGAAATAGCTACACCGACGTGATTTACAAATGTTTTCCAGCATTTTAAGTGCAGTAACGTACACTAAAATACTTCTAGAACCAGACTAAGCAGTCTAGACGTATTTCAAAACACAGCACACTTCTAAATTAAGCTCCATTCAACCTCTTCACTCTTAAAAGCTATTAATTTCGTGATGCCCAAGCTCGGACGCACGTTTCACATCCAGATACAAACTCTTTCATACATTCCAATTGAGGGAATTACGCCAATGGCGGATTAACGAGTGACAATTTATACGTGCCTTCTAAAATAACACGAAAAATGGATTCGTTAGCAATGTTGTAATTTGCTTTGAGCTAGCACGGAGCGCAATCAGCTGGGGGTGCGAGGGCCCCGACCCCTGACACATCTTTTGATGCGAATTTTGTATTCTTGTCTTGCCTTGCAATATTCACGTTGATGTAAGGAAACAGAAAATTGTTAATTGGATTTAAATTGATAAATAAACCGGCTGGGTTTTTCTATTCGTTCTTAGCCTGTGTTTAGGTAAGTTAGGCGGAACTTATTTTTTATCCATTTCTCAGGAAAATTAAGTTATAATTTCAAATAAACTGTGTATTTGTTACGGCTAAACTAACAGGCATATAAACATGTAAATATGTCATATCAACAAAATATTAATTAGTCGTAATTAGTGTTTTGGAAGTTATAGCACTTAATTTTTATTGTACGAATTCAAATTTATTGTATTTATCGAAACAAAATTTGGCTCATTATTTAAATGGACAATAATAATACCACAAATAAATTTTATATAAGTCTTAGATATTGTATATTTGGGTCCTCGGTCCAGATTACACGCCTGCATTGAATGTAGTGAAATGAGAGCGTCGATGCAGCACGCGGTGGTTACAACTGCACCTAGTTACAGGAGACGTGTTCTAACCGCGCTTTATGTACCGAGCTAGTAACTAACGAGTAATTAATGTTCTAATACGACATATTTGGGTTCAAGCTCTATGTCTTTGTGTGAGAATTTCGATTTGACGAACATTATTTTATGTAAGGTTTATTATTGAATCATACATAATGTTGTGTGAAAGCATAGGCAAGGATTTTGCGTCATAAGACCAGATTGGTAAACTGAAAATACCTATAGTTGGCGTAAAAGTTCTTAAGAGATTTTTCCTTGTCGAACGTTTGATTTCCAATATTTATAATGTCGTATATGTATACATTTACCCGACAGTTACATATTACATAGCCCTGACCCCACACTATGATGGAGTGTTTGTCGTAGATTTTAGTAACTACGAGAGACTTTTCGATCTCACAAACACGCATTAAAACTGCATTGACTTTATCCTTTCATATTCTCTTGGTCTAAGAATAATACCAATACTTGTAGAATGTAAGTGCGACCGAAATGTCATAGTTATTAACCAAAAAACGACCGAAACTTAAAACTTCTTCAGAGATTTAGGGCTTAGGGCTTAGATTTAGGGCTCTCTATGACAAGCCATTCTGCAACCTCATGATTTCCCGCTATATACATTTATTTATTGTACGACGCCCCTACTTAAGGACATAGATATAAGGACATCGCGTATAAGTTATCCTAAGCAAATCCGCCAAAATATATCCTCCGAAAGTGTATCTTCGACGAGCAAAAAATGGATGTTGATTAATTATTTTCACATCAGCGCCGGATGACGCTTGCTTCTGGTCGTGCGACACAGATACACACAGTAAATAAGATGTCAGTAGGTCAAGTTTATCTCACTGATAATGTGCCAACATAGGGACTCCAGGATAGCTCTATATCTTATAATGATAGTAACGAGACGAGTATGGTGTTCACCTGATGGTAATTGTCAAGTATACTTGTAAATAGTAGCAAATCCACTCACAACTACATATTATAAGGAACAGACATCATACTAGTGCTACTCACGGTTCACAGAGCTCAATCCGCCCCATCTGTTAAAGATGGTAAATCTATCGCCATACCAAACCGTAATTCAAGTCCATAGCAACTAATACGAGTCTGTGCCCACTCTGGTATTTGAACCTAAGACTAGAGTAAGAGGGGTAAAAATTTAATAAATTCTTTAACACCGCAATTATTTAATTAGTTACCCTAAATACTTTTTTTTTCCAAACTAATTCAATGCATAAAATCCTTAAAGAAAGAAAGATCTTAGTATGTTAATTTAAATACGTAAAATTGTCCTCTACATAAAGTAAATAATAATAAGAATCAAGGCGCATACAAAACACAGCTGACGCGCTTAAATCAAGCGTTATCTAACACCTACAAGTTGACTATCTTACTTGGAGGCCACTTACATAGTTTCGAACAGTCTAGACTGGAAGTTGTTGTACTGTTGTTCCCCAACTACGCAACTCGCGGCTGCGGTGCGCCTACTATTAATCGCGATAATGCAAATTGCGTGTCAGCGCAACTCTGTCGCTTTGTCGCGGAGTGTTGCGCGCGGTCGCCGCGTCATCAATCACGGCGCCACGATGTCGCGACGTCGCTTACAAATTATGTCTCAAACTCTTTGGTTATTACTTATTAGCTATATTTTGTATCGCTACTGAATTTTGTTATGAGTTGGTAATCTTACTGATAAAATGAATGCAATAATCTCTACTGGCAGCAATTGATCATGCTATGGAAACTTGACTGCTTTTTGTATTATAGAAGCAAAAGTTCAATGTTGCATACTGAATTGTATTGTGGTGCTAAATTTTCTTAAAGATTTATGTTGCATAATTAAAACTGAATAGTGAGCTATATTACAGAGTTTCTATGTTAGACGTAGTAAAATGGAAAACTTTTTATCATCAATTTATCTGAAAATACTTTATTTTACAACCCATAGTTGCATTGTCATCTGTTATCAGTATGACTGTATTTGTCAATAAAAGGAAGGGTTTTCTTGAAAAGTAACTAGTAAATTATATCTTGGCCGGGTTCTACGCAAGTATATGACTACGACACTAATATGAGTTGACATGAAATGTTATAAAAATAATAAGAATGCTGCCAGCAGAGTATTTAACGAAAAAATATTGAAAATGGAATTCACAATACCTTGTTCATCTTCGGATATTAACACCTGCAGCTCACAGAATCCACATATTGTCAACACTCACTAACATCACGACGCGACGGGACTACAATATTAGTTGTCTATCACACATAACTATCACCTGTTTAAGGCGGGGGTTTCCCAAAAACGGTATTTTCGAATCCATTTCATTAAGGCATTAACCATATTTGAGATTCGAAAAAAATATATGTTATTCTACAACACTTGACCTAGACGTGTCGGGCAACCGATACACGATTGCATAAATTTTGCAGCATCAAAAAAAATCTCAAAGATGGGTCTAAACCGATATTTCGATTCAAGATGATAAGCTTAATATTCACTTTAAAATAATAAAAAATATACCATAATAACAAGCAAGTTATGCACTAGGCGGCTCGGGCAAAACATTTTAGATTATTAAAAATCCACCCCCTCTATTCCAAAATAATGTGATTTTTCCCACCGTTCCGCCGCACTTCGCGCTCGGCGCGTCTGTTCACTCCCCAGCGGGACGTCTTCGAAGCAAGACGCACGCCAAATTTCGTAGCGCCGCGCAGCGCCGTACATTTTGACAACAAAAAATCAAATCCTGATTTTGAATTTGGCGCGGCGTATGCCACGTGCCCACTACATGACTAACTAATGTTGGTGATATAATATTTTTGTTCTATTCCGTATTGTAACAAAATATCTATGTGATAATAAGTTATATTTTTTATGACTGCCTCGGTGGCATAGTGGTACTACGGTACGATTGCAAAGCTGAGGTCTCGGGTTCGAATCCCGGGTCGGGTAAAGTGATATTGGATTTTTCTATTTATTATCAGCCCGGAGCCAGGAATTTGTGCCCGATATGGCGATAGGCTCGCCCCCTAACACATCGTGTGACGGAATATACAAGGCGAAACGTGGGTGTTCTGGTAGCACCTCTGCCTACCCCTTCTGGGAAAAAGGCGTGTGTTTATGTATGTATATTTTTTATGAATTCACTTGAATTTTAGTCTATTGTTTTGGAAATAATACGTACACAATCGCATGTAGACAAGCGGTTCTTTATGTATGCGGGGATATAGATATCCCTGAGGGGGTAAATAGAGTTTTTATATGCACGAGATTATTTCATTCCCAATACATGATAGGATATTGCCATACCGGGCACAATTCTAATCCTTGGCAACTCATGTTTCCTTTTTGTAAAAAACACAAAGTTGAGTCCTCTACAAGAAAATCGAACCCAGTACCTCATACTTCACTGTCAAACCCTCTGCCACTATACCACCAATGACGCGACTTTTACCGCTGTGATATAATAATTTACTATGTCTAATTATACGGTATTCTTATTTGACAGCCTCCGTGGCGCAGTTGATTTGACGCCGGCTGTAAAACGAGAGGCCGCGGGTTCGATCCCCGAACCGAAACAAATATTTGTTTCGGGTCTGGGTGTTTGTCAGACCGAAAAATCTTTCATCGTTCCTGATACCCAAGACACAAGACTCGATCTTAGTGTGGGGTCAGGATTATGTATTTATTTATTCAAATTCAGACATACATAAACTCACACCTGCGTCTCGTCTCGTCTCGTCTCCCCTGGTTTTCACCAGGAGGAACTCACACAGGGAACATACAGGGCGATCACATCTTGATGTGATAAGGGCCGAGCCTATCGCTATATCGGGCACAAATTTTTATCTCCGGGCTGATACATAATAAAAAAATCTAATATCACTTTCCCCGACCCGGGATTCTAACCTTCGATCAACAATACACTAGACGAACAGACTCACGAACAAAAACCAAACTCAAATATGGCATCGACTGACTAAACCATAAAATGGAAAACGATGTAAAGGTTTTATAATTTCAACGTAAACGATGCCTTATTTCCTACGAATAAAACGTGATTTAGAATGTACTAACATTCACTTACGACCTTACGCCATGTATAACAGATACAGATAAGAAATGTACAACTCTTTTGTTCAAAATTCATCCTTATTTCTTTAACTGTAAAGCAGAGAATAAGAAACACACCATTTTATTTACGTCATTTTATAATAACCATTATAATACTACTGGTCCGAATAAACTACTACGGAGTCGCGCTTCTTTTTTCTAAGAATATAATTTGAGTAATTTATTTTTATTATATTTTATGTAGCTTCTGCCCGTAACATCGTTTACGTAGTTATCTTTACTAAAAAATCTCATCCCGTCCCGTGCCGTGATATCCCGCATTGTTCCGTCTCATTCCCACTAAAAAATAATTCTCACTAATATATGTAAATCCAGTCCCATCCCATTCATTTGAGTACAAAAAAGTAACAAATAGATCGGAATTCCTCCCTCATCCTACGGGAACACTACATTTTTCGGGATAAAAAGTAGCCTAAGTTTTAATCCACGGTCAATCTACCTCCATACGAACCTAACTGTTCTTCATAAATTAAATAAAAATATTTCAAATAGTTTTTTGATTCATTACCCATTATCACGTGACTACAAATGCGAAAGCAGCTCGCTGGCGCCATGGATCGGGCGGCACCAGTAGGAAGTATCATCGGTAAGCTATTACTCTCGATAATTTGTAACAGCAATGTAAATATTTTTCGATTTTCACCACAATAGACACTTGATTCATTAAAGTAAGTAGTTCTATCGTAAGAACTGAGTTCATTTTGATGGAACGCGAGATTCAGGACCCGATCGGTTACCTAGATTATAGTCACGTGACAGCTTGGAGCGTTTTAGTGGGAATAGTGAAACCTATTTTTATTTGCGTATTTTTATTGAAAATCTGTCGTATATTTCCTTAAAAAAATTTTTTTCGTGTTTACTATGTGGGCCTATCTTTAAAATAACAGCATTTCTGAAAATTAACCAACATGCCTATTGTGATGTTTGTTTAAAACAGATTATAATAAATAACACCTACACTAATCATCTAGGTCTAGTGACTAGACCAATGCAACGGTGAAGTAAAGAAAGACCGTATTATAAATAAAAAATATATAAAGGTCTAAACTACTCCGTAGATTTTTTGTTCAAACATCAAACCGTTCGAAGTGCGTGGTGGCCTGTTGGAGACGGATGAAACCCGGCTGCCTACATCACAGTGGCCGCGGGTTCTAATCCTGGGGCACACCTCTGACTTTTCGGAGTCATGTGTGTATTGATCGTCAATCACCACGCACCATAACGGTGAAGGAAAAACATATATACACGTAGTCGGAATTGAAAGTTTCGGCTGTTGTTTTTAAATTTTTAGTTATTGGCCCAATTGGTCTCAAATTCGATATCGGAGGGAACCTTTGTTTCAAAAACTTTTTATTAATAGGTGAAATTAAGTTTTAATTTCTAAAACAACGAACAATTTAAATTAATTCAATCTGGCAATTATTTTGAGATTTGAGTTCACTTCCATACAAAAAGTAAAACTATTTTTCATCGTCAATCTATTCATCATCGTAATAATAATAAACTGTAATTAATAATTAATATTTTTTATATGTACGTCTTTTTTTATAATATATATGTAAAAATTATAAAAAAGAATATGAAAATAAAATAAAGAGAAATAATATACTGTAAGTAACATTTCGAACGCGCAGCCGTGAAAGGTCATCTACCCCGATCGTCGCGGCGCCCGCGTCGCGTCGAGACTCGAGCCGCGCAATCGTAGAAGTAGATACGTCGCGCTCCATGCGGTGTATTGAGGCGCGGGGCTAAAATTTCCTCTAATTGCGAATACTCTCGCCTTAAACGCGATAAACTAAATTAAAAATTAAATTATGGAACTAGACATAACGTCGCCAATAATCGTGAGGCGCTCGCGCAACTATTCTACCGCCATCTAGCGAACCAAGACCGAACACGTAACTTCAACCGCGTGCATTTATCTCGTTTTCGCATGTTGTAGATGACATGTGCGGGAATAGAATGCATGACTTGCAAAATTAAAAAGTATTTAACTTGACTTATGATTATCAGACATTATTTAAGAACATGACGGAATTAGTCAAAATTATACTAATATTATTATTAATTTGCTACTAAAATATTATGTTCTGATTTAACAAAGCGGTAAAAAAATTGCACCAATATTTTTTATTTTAAACTATTGTCTACTTGGTCTCATAAATTCAAGTTTATTTTGTTCTCAACATATTAGAGTAATAAATATTATTTAACATTACCTATAGCAACGAGGCATCATTACAGATTTTTAGCCCTTGTGTATGGCTAAGTAAATAAATAAATTCACCCAACAGTCACGTACATAGTCCTGACCCCACACTAAGATCGAGTCTTGTGTCGTGGGTATCAGAAGCTACGAGAGGCTTTTCGATCTCACAAACACCCAGACCCGAAACAAATATTTATGGGCCACAGAAACATTTGTGTTGTTGTGGGGATCGAACCCGCGGCCTCTGGTTTCACAGTACTAATCAAGTACGCAACGGAAGCTGTCATAAGTGACAACAATAACCCTATAATCTAGATTATTTTTAGACTGTTAGCATTTTGGTATATAGTACCACAAAAAGGCATAGCTTTTCAAAATTCAGCAAAGCTTTCAAGGAGATTGCTACAAAAACATTAGAGATGAAGACAAATCACTGTGTAGGTACGCCACGCGTGCGTATTTAGAAACGTCTCCCGAAATCTAAATAGACTCGGATACTTAATTTATAAAATGGAAATCGACAAAAAGCGTAAGTGAAAATCCCTTCTCACGGTCCATTACTCAGCATCTGAGAGCGACAGGCGAAACCGCTGCCAATACATATACTAAATACTTGCAGATGAGACACTCACTGAAAAATGTACTTGACTGTAAACATTTCTGTGATTTCCATAATTTTATGACCATGTAGATCAAAGAGGGAATTGTAAACGGAATTGACATCTAAGGCTGAATTATATCAAACCCCAAAGTTTAAAGACATTTACGACCACGTACGATCATCTGAGGCGCTATAGCTCATTTGGTTGACCTATTTGAACTAAAAAAAGAAGCTGCTAATTAATGGCCTAATAGATATTTATTGGTCTTCTCAGGCCACCTTACTTCACCTATAAATATAAGATATTTGGGGTTTTTAATGCCTTGGCCTTGGCTTCTCTATTAAGTACTCAAGTTCCTATCGCCTCTCAAAAAAAGGCTGAAACACTGGTGATCGCTTTAGTAAATTAATTTCATGTGATTCACCTTTTCGTTTGCCTGTCGAAGAAAAAAATTTAGGCATTTACTGTGCGGCTTTTAACGCCCCCTCTGCGACACAATAAACTAATCTGTTGGCACAACATCGCTCGCCGCAGACTTAGATTAATGAATGGGAGAAGTGATCTCGGCGAAGATCTGCCGCCCAATGAATTAATTATACACGCCTAAACACTGATCAATAAAACTAATGTAGACCGCCCTGATTGCTTACCCAATTACTAAATGTTCTCTGCGGGTTTGTGTGGACTTCGGGAATACTGATTGGATATTGGGAATGATATTGCAAATACTCTTTGAGGAGAAACTGATGTAGTTTTCGACCCCAAATGTTTTATGATGAATTTGTCGCGATCACGCATTACACAAACTTTTGTAAGTAATCATCGTCTTACGTTGCCGATACAAGTAGTAAACTGGAAGAACTTCGAATTGTGTTATTTGATTTAGGTGAGTTTAAGCTTTTGTCCGGGCCTCGTCTCGTCAATATTTCGAAGCGATTAATTTTATCGCGATGGAAATTATGTGACATATTGTTACAACCAAGGAGATACTCGTATTATGTGATTTTGGGTAAAGCTTTAAAAATTAGGATTACGATTGAAATGTTGTGCACAAATAATAGCAGCTCCAAAATCTGGTACTAGTCTGATGAATTTTAATTAGAAGATTGCAATATTTTGTGACTTGGAGTATATGTAGGTACGTTTTACGCATGATTTTTTAAACAAAGAATTAACGCAGAAATAAATCCAATAAGTCCCAGTTGTCGAAGGACTCGATGGGCTCGGGCTTGTGTTCCATGAATCAATTAATTACATTTAACTTAATTCAGCCGGATATCCTACGGTTTTGGGGAATTTATTACTGTGCGTTCGTTGAATGTTTTAAGAAAATAAATGTACCTATTGAACTGTATGTATCTAGATATCAAGAATTTGTTTGCAATGTGTCAGGCTATAGTCAACATACTATAGAAATTTTTGTACAATCGCAATTGCTGCAGGTTTCCTCGTGAATTTACTGTTTACCAATAAAGTGCGTGGTAATTGACTTGCCATCAATATAATCATGCCGCCGAAAAGTCATGAGATTTACCCTGGCATTCTAAACTGCATCCACCACAGTAGTCGCGTCCGGTCGATTATCAACAGTCCCCAACACACTACAACAAAAACTAAAGATCAGCTTAATGATGCAATACTTACATAACTTAACATTCCTCTCTACACGGTTTTAGTTCACCACACACTGCATAAACTAATCGACCCGCCAGCAAACTCAATCAGTGAGGTTACAAGCAGGAGACGTGGTTTGATCGTCTTATAATGAAGCTGTCACGCCGCAGCGTGTACAAAGTGTACGCCGCTTGTATACAACAACTAGTGCTTTTAATTAGAAATACCTATCGTACCGTCAGGCGAATGTGTTAAAGCAATTTGGATGTATACGAACAATAAATTACCTCTCGTCGCAATATTAGTTATTGATGTAATGACAGTAGAAATGGGCTTGTGATCTGTGAAATCTCAGGTCAGATAATCCACTTTGTACAAGGTTTGAGGGTTGCAAAAACGGTTAGAATAGGCCCATATCCAGCCGTGATCTCCCAGTGGTTAATGATAAATGTGAGAAAGTCGATTGTATTAGAATCTTTCAACGATTCGCTCAAAATAATTTCTAAATTCGTTCGAAAGGGACACCACATTCGAGAACTAAAATAGGTTTCAAAACTGTCTATGTATAAGGCCGTAACTCTCCTTCTCATCAACTCAAAGTTATAAAAGAATAGTAGTGATTTAAAATTAATAATTAAGCTCCGACTTATCAACGTTCAGGTTTATTCTTATAAATCTGTATTGAAGTAAATAAAAATTAAGTGCCATTACGCGCCACGCCGCTGCACCCCGCAGGGTTGCTATCTTATTGAAAAATGCAGTCACATTTTCTTTCCTCCCTACCTTTTTATTTTCTTCTCGCACTTAATTTATATGTAGGTTTAAGTGCGTGCTGCTAGATGTCGCTATAATAAAGTGAATGACGTCAGCTTAAATATTACAACAGCAGTAATAATATGACAAGGTTTGGGAGTGATCTGTGGACAAAGTTCAGTGTTCTTAACAGTCTTCATTGCATTAACAATCATGTTATATATTTAGAAAAGCTAAGTACAATAACGTATTAATTAATCTACAAGATGTGCCAGTGTTTTTGTAAGCCTGCAATTTATTGGTAATGTATTTAACACGTGTATTAATGTATTTATTCGTGAAACGATAAACAAATTAACTTTTTATGCCCTAAATTTGCAAACTTATTTATGGGTAATATAAAATAACTACAAGAAAAATAATAATGCATTGATTACTCAAAAAACATAATATGAGTAATAAATATAGAAGAATTTGATATTCCGCCAAAGTTATTATTGAGTGATGTGATGGCTAAGAACTAAGAAGTATCTGTGCCAATACCAGTCCTGACGAAGTCATACGTTAATTTTAAATTGCTAACCTCACAAAAACTGGTTTGCTCAACCTAGGAATTACTAGAACATCACGGTTAACTGCTTATTATGACAACCACTATACTACTAGATAAATGTGGAGACTATATTTTGACATAATTATTACCGATTGCATTACCTCCAGTAACAGCCCTGTGTAGCAGCGAGCCACTTTCCCCGCGGAGCGTATAACTCTAAGTTATGCGGCAAGTTCCCTGGGAGGCGACTCTCCAAGTTTTTCTTACAAAGCAGCGCTTCAGCCGTACTTATAATATCTTCACGGCGGATTATAGGTTTTTAATTACAGTATAAAGTGCTCGAACCTCGTCGCTTTCAGATGCCGTGCAGTCTGCATAGTTTCACGGCGCTGACATCGCAACTTCCTTATTTGCTTTTGCTGTTAACGTTTTTAATTAATTGTATTAGTAGGTATATTTACAATTTATAGGAATATGTATGAAGATAATTTTCGTAATAAATTTTACAATAGCCAGTTATTGTTTTGATATATCATAATTCGTAGATAAATGTTTTGTGCAAAACGCATGCAACCCAGAGGAATACATACATACATAAACTCACACCTTTTCCAAAAGGGGTAGGTGCTATCAGGACACCCACATTTCGTCTTGTATGTTCCGTGATCTGTCCCATTATGTGATAGGGGGCGAGCCTATCACCATATCGAGCACAAATTGTTGACCCCGGGATGATAATGAATAGAAAAATCCAATACCACTTTGCCCGACCCGAGATTCTAACGCGAGATCTCAGCTTTGCAATCATACTGTAGTACAACTGCGCGACCAAGACAACCGAATGGACAAAGACCACAAAGATGTCGAATCAATTGGCCGAGACATTACAAACTAAAAGACCGGAGCAAAGAGAAACGGAGAGTGAAATGGAGAAGCCAGCTGCAACGCTTCTGTCAAAGCCATAATCCTCATCAGTGAGGGAGTGGTTTAAAGAGGAGTCGAATCCAGAAGTATATACAAAATATAAAAATAAGATTCATATCTCCCCGAATAACGACCAGTAATACACTATGGTGGAACACCCGCCATAATGACCCACACTAGTGTGTTCAGTATTACGTTTCAGGATATCTGTGTATAATTGGTTTCGACCAGGGCAACATACCTGACATGTAGATTTTAGATTGTAATGCACTTATGTAAACAAGTGTAATGTACTTAATCGCTCGTATCTATACACCCCGCATCCGGGAATAAGTATCTCACGAATGTTTACCTTACCTTATCCTACAGATGTAATTAGGCCCAAAATGGAATATACATCAAACTCATGGGTAATAACATAAAAGGAATTTCTATTATAGAGATAAATGGTACAAATTGCTCAACAATGCAACCGGTGTTTGGCACGTGCCACAACTGGAATACATAATAAAAACTATATTCTAATATAATATCCAAACATTACGAAATTTATGTTAACAATGTGTTTACACAGATGCAAGAGCTTCCAAAATACGAAGCGTGGCGAGGTCTGCCGGATCCCGGGGTGTACCGTAACGCCATCTGTCGGCGGTCAGCCCATACCGATACGCATGCCGCACGTTCAACCTGAAACATTCAGACTCTTTATACAATATGTTTACACTGGAAAGGTGACTTTCTTAAATTATTCTGTTATTATAATTATTACGTACTACAAACAAAACATGTGGCAAAGTATAATATCTAATCTAATAACCGCCATCTACCGTTCATTTCCTAAACTATCAGGTTTATGCATCTTGTTAGTTTTTTTTTGTTTTGTTACCAATTTATTAAATTTAAATGGCATATATAATTTATTTTTTATTTATTACATTAATTTCGTATTTAGTGTGTGAAGTTTAAGTCAACTTTTTATGCATAAAAAAAAAGTAAATTCCTTCGACGCGCCATCTAGTAAGGCTGAATGTAAAGTAAGAATATTTTTAGTCCTAATATTTTACTTTTGTGGAAAATCATTAAATAATTGCTCAATATTTTAGCTACTACTTCAAGATTCTGGAGTATTCGAAATGATGACGTTAGCAGCAGATCTTGGTGTGGAAGATCTTCGCGCCGCATGCGAAGACCACGTCACATCAACGTTAAGCGTTGAAAGTGCTTGCACGCTTTTGGCCGCTGCTATGGAAATACAAGATCGACCAGGTAAATACGTTATATTGTTTACTATTTTGGATCCATTAACAAGTGCGATGGTGGTGTAATGGTCAGCATAGTTGCCTTCCAAGCAGTTGATCCGGGTTCGATTCCCGGCCATCGCACACTTTTTGTACGAATTTTAAGAGATTAATATCTCTAAAAATGCATGCGCAATGGTTTTTATTTGAATTTTCACTGTTTTAAAAAATATGTTTGTAGTGTTCAATTTATATTAATTTTATGATGCTTTATTCTTTCCATCACTGTTCATGCTTCAAGAACAGTCATACTTTTGGACCACATTGCAATCACTACTTAATACATATTATACTATAAACAACATACCATACCTACTCAGGCATTTTATCAGGTCATTATTAACATTGAGTTTAGAGATATGTTTGTATGTATACATGTATAATAGTAAGTACTTTAATCCAACTAAACTAATAGGTACCGTTTGACGTTTCATACTTTCCAACTTTGTATAGGCGTAACTCACACAATTTCAACATCTTCCATAAAACCATGGAATTACGGATTTACGGAAAATGTTATTGAAATTGTGTGAGTTGCGCCAGTACCATATCCTGTACAAAGTAGTTTAAAATTGAAAAGTATGAAACATCAAACGGTATCTATTAGTTTAATTATTGGATATTAGGTCCTACATCATTATGGTTTCTGTTATTTTAAGAATTGGACAATTGATGGTTTAGACTTTAGATAAACTGTATCAATCATCTTCATAAATGCTTGGAAATAATAAGAAATCATAGTGATAACTATGTAAAATATAAAAGTAAAAGTTGCTTGTGTGTACGCACGGTTTTCTTCTTTTGTTTTATATCAAACTAAAACTTTGTTGCACAGTTTTACTAAAAAAGTGTCCATTTTACTATTTTCAACATTTATAATCTAAATTTCTAATTTTACGATATCACGAATTGTGAAAATAAAAAGCTAGATTTATCGAAATGTAAGGGATCTCTAGCTCAAAACCGTCGGAATTCAATGGTACAAAGTTATCGTTATATCCGAGTAACTATGTTACCCATATGTCTATAAAATATGTTCGCTAGATAGTATTTATTTTTAATTTATGAATGAAATGAATTTATAACTGTTTAAGTAATTTTTTTATTCCACCGTTTGCATAATTTGTAAATATAATTTTTATTTTAAAATTAAATTAGTTTTTAGTGACTGGCAACATTTTACATCGGTGAAGCATCGCTTTTCTGACATACGCTAAGCCCGGTTTCGCGGTGTTTTGATTTTCAGTGATAAAATAGCGTTGTTCACTAGAATACTATCCAAAAATGGCATACAAAGGCCCACCGAAAGTGCAAAAGGTGATGGTGCAACCCATCAACCTTATATTCAGATATTTACAAAACAGAAGCCGGGTGCAAATTTGGTTGTACGAGAATGTGAATCTACGAATCGAGGGCCACATCGTTGGATTTGATGAATACATGAACATTGTTTTGGACGAGGCGGAGGAAGTACACATGAAGACGAAGAATAGGAAAGCGATCGGTCGTATTATGATGAAAGGAGACAATATAACGTTGATACAAAACGTCAACCCGAACGCGTCGGTGTGATAGGTTATAAAATTGATGTGAACTCATTCCCAGTATGTAAACATTACAAGTGTACAAGTTATTACTGAATTACTATGTAAGGTCAACGGATTTGTCTATTTCATTAAATGTAAGATTCACATGATTGTGTTTTATTTAGAAAAGAGCAACTTGGAGTAATCCACCCCTGTGAAGTGTATACTATGTTTCAAATGGTTTTATTTTATATATTGGTGCTGAATGTTTAAAGCTGGCTCACTAGAATAACATTGAAATCAATAAAAGATAAAGAATTAGCATCCAGTACATGTGTAGGCAGGCAAAAGAAACAAATAAATTACCAACAGCTATTTTTTGTATTATGATTTTCATTAGTAAGTACATAGCGCAAATTTATACTAATAATGCTGGCAATATTAATTTGATGTAGGTTTAAGAAATCACAAGTTTATAATTTGTGGAGAATCGTGTTGCATCTTGCTGGTTGATTTCTTAGAAATACTGGTGCTTGGATTGAGTGCAGTTTACCACCAGTGTTAGTATTAGAAAACATATAATACAACTTAGTGAAACATTCAAACAATAAATACCATATCAAACACACAGATTGTGAGCATTCAATTTTCATTTATGGTAAACAAAATCTCAAAAGCTATTATTCTAAGCCATGTTTTTGTTTTACTATAGATAAAGATAGCTCAATAACGAAATTACATTTAATTTCTTGTCAAAGACCTCAAAATGCAGGTTTTATGTCAAATGAAAGCTACTTGCGGTGGCAAACACAATTTATATGGTTTATATTAACCTAAAGATTCATATAGAAGGACACCACAATTAAATCTTGTTACTCGGATATTATTTATAAAACAAAATCACATTCCAGAATGTTTTTTACCATTGGCTTTGTAAAAGTATTGGCTGCAACTAACATCAAACAACAACAAAATTAAAGAAGTTAGTCATTTATCCTTATATCGAAAGACATCCAGTCCCAAACAGTTCTTTCAGTGATGATTTCTTAGATTTACACAAATGTTACACATTATTATTTCAGTTGTTTCAGGCTATTACAAAATAAAAGGGTAAAACTTGCTACTTCTTACTTGTTTTTTTTAATTTTAATTAGAGTGAAATTTAGTAGATAGTATTGACATGTAAATGCTCCATTATTATTTCAGGGGGCAAAAGTGCATCATCATTTATGGAGCGCTGCATTGCATTCATTGGAGATAATGCAGCTGACTGTGTGAAGACTAATGCATTCCTCAACCTGCCGAAAGAAGCTCTTATCAAATTGATATCTTCTGACTTTGTAAGTAACTCTACTTTATATTATACTTTGTGAACTTGTGATACAATGATATTTAACCATTGTTTAGTACAGTGGAGACATTTCATCAGTTTTCTAGATTTCTTTACAATATCCAATATAAAATGTTAATCAAAAGAGAACTAAAGGAATTATTACAAACTACCTGATCACTCTACTGATTTATAATGTAATTGGTAGTCATTGATATAGGAATATATTAGAATCTTTGTAGCAAAACAAGAGTGTACCATATATAGTAACACTTCCTCTCTCTCTCTATCTATTACTCACACTATTTTTCCTCTTGCTCCACTGGTTTCCCCCATGCCTAGTTGAAATGTGCACTGCGGTTACTTACGTTAATTCTTTTAGTAGGTTGGGTACCAACTAAAAGGATAAAGATATGCCATTTAATCCACAATATATGACTATATTATCAGTCATTGAATTGAAATGAAAATATTTATTGAACCAATAAAATGTTGTACATTATTTAGGTTCAGTCACTTTTTTGTTTTTTCACTACCACCCTGTACACAAGGTTGTTTTCGCCAGAGAACAGGCAAGAAAATCAAGCATTGCTCTTTTCAAAATAAGTTAACAATACAGTGATTATGCCGGATTTGACAGCCTTCGTGGTGTAGTTGGTTAGGCACCGACTGTGAAACAAGGGGCTGCGGGTTTGATCCCTGCACCAACACAAATGTTTGTGTGGCCCACAAATATTTGTTTCGGGTCTGGGTGTTTGTGACACCGAAAAGTATGTCATAGCTTCTGATACCCACGACACAAGACTTAATTGATCTTAATGTGGGGTCAACCGTCAGGACTACGTATGTGACTGTTGGGTGTATTTATTTATTTATTTATTCGCAGCTTAATTGAATTCACCAGTTCATTAAATAATTTATGATAACAATGGATTAATAATAATATTGGTAAAGTTATTTTCTATACGGCTGTGTTAAGTGAAGTCATCGTCATCAACAGTTACAATGCATTAAATCAGGTTGTCTGTTAGAAATTGCCTAGAGTGATGAGACCACCATCTGTACTCTTAATTTTTATTTGTAATATCTTTTATGTATTTTGTTTTTTTTGTATGCAGTACATAAAATAAATAAATAAATGCTCACAAAGTTCAATTAAACTTAGTACCTATCTAATCACTGTTCTATCTTCCGACGTGATCGGCAGCTGTGTCTAGAAGAGGAGGAGGTGTGGCGCTGCGCCCTGGCCTGGGCCAAGCAGCGCGCCGGCGTGACGCAGCCCACGGCGCACTGGACGGAGGAGGAGCGCGCGCGCGTGGTCCACCACCTGGCGCCGCTCATGCAGCACGTGCGCCTGCTACTTATTGGTACATATAGTTTAGTCTAATGTTGGTAGCAAAACCAAACACCATTAATCAATGCTTTCTAATCCACTGTACTCGCCATCCTGAGACAAGGTGTTATGTGCCATTATGTCTAGTTACTCTGGCTAAAATTTCCTTCAAATCCACTTCAAACCAAAACACAACCGTGCATTTACACTGCTGTTTGTCGGGAGAAATAGACATTACCGTGGTATTTACCCAGGCGGCTTCTCAAATATTAGAGACCTACACCCAGTCAACTTTTTGAATACAAATAACCAGTACCAGTAACCAGTACCAGTTGAATAAGGTCTCATGTGTAGCGCTCAGTAAGTTGTAATGTGTGTGTGCGTGTGTGTGCAGACAGCGCGGTGTTCGCGGAGGAGGTGGAGCCGACGGGCGCGGTGCCCATGGAGCTGTCGCTGGAGCGCTACCGCCGCGCCGCGCTGCACGCCGCGCCGCCGCCGCCCGACAAGCGCACGCAGCCGCGGTACCCTGCAACACTACACACATACATACATACAGGGGACACTCTCTACATACCTTTACAACTATTTTATTTTGTATTCATCTTCACGACAATCATGTATCACTCCTGCTGAATACAGGCTTCTCTCAAAGTTTGTTGACTGTTGAAAACTTGTTCAGATTAGCTCATTAACTTTAATCTTTTTAAATTGTCTCACTTTACTTTTGACTAAAGGCACAATCTTCGTGTTTGAAAACCCCATTCATAAACACACATGCGCACAATGAGGCACTTCTGCCTTGACACCAATACCATTATACCCACAGACTACGCCCCAATAACACTTATTCCCTTACTTATCAACATTGAGTCTAAATAAACAACTTAATATTTTTTATTGCAGTCTGGCTGTCAACATGTTCATTGGCTCTGTGATTCTTCAGCAAGAGAAAAGCGCTTTCCAAGCAGTCATCAACAACTGGTAATATATCAACATTACTAAACATTTAAATTTTCATCAGAAAATTTCCAGGTTCGAATCCTGGCAGGGTCGTCATTTAAGTTGCGGGAGAAGTAAATAAAACATCCGATTGCTAGGAGATACAATGTATTACTGTCTTCTTAATACATTTGCATACTTTAATATTACTATGCACTATATAGGATTTATTTTAGCAATTACGAGTATTAACATGAAATTTTATTTGTTTTTGGGTTGTAATTTAGGAAATTCATATTATGATAATTGACAAGTTTTGATATTTCCACTTTATTAAGCACATAGTGGCTGAAAATAATTTTTAAAAAACCCATTGATAAAACTTACCAAAATAAATATAGTTATTTTCAAATGAGTCAACATATTATATGATGATGTGGTACTCAAGGTGCGGCACTCCGAAGCAGACGTGGCGGCTGATATTCCGCGCGTCCACGCACGGCTACTCCGCGCAGGCCTTCCACTCGCACTGCGACGGCGTGGCGCCCGTGCTCGTACTCGTGCAGGTATCAACATCACTATCTTCTGGCGAGGGGACAAAAAATCCTATCACAGTATTCCCTGATTGTTGTAAAAGGCATCTACAAGTAGCCTAGAGTTAGACCTTCGTAGTCGCTGGGAGCATTGCGAGGGCGTCGTCACAGAAAACGGTCTATTTTGGATCTTGTTTTATAACCACAGTAGTAGTACATAGTAGGTTGTAGACATTATAAGGGAACATAACATTAAGTTAAAGTGAAGTTGGGCAGGGCATTTGGCTAGACGTTTTGAGAGCAGATAGGTGAGGACATTGACCTAATGGTGGTCAATAAAAGCATGATGGCTAAGGCGGACCACCTGCCAGATAGCTGGAGGACATTATGAGTGTTGCAAAAAAACATTGGATTTGTGTGCCATAGAACAGAAAGTCGGAATAAGGAGATTCGTACCAGAACAAAAGTTAACGACATAGCCCAAAGGATGAGCAAGTTGAAGTGGAGGCCACATACAGGCAAGCGCAGTGTCGGACGCCCGCCTACAAGGTGGACGGCTGACTTGATTAAGGTTGCAGGAAGTCGCTAAATGCAGGCCGCCTTTGACAGGTCGATGTGGAGGTCCTTAGGGAAGGCTTATGTTCAGCAGCGGACTTCCGGTGGCTGAAGATAGATAGAGAGAATAGAAAGTTGTGCCGTGTACATAATCAAAAGTTGTGGTATAATGTAATGTTGCGCGCAGTTGTCCCGCGGCGAGGTGGTGGGCGGGTGGAGCGCGGCGGGGTGGTGCGCGGGCGGCGCGGGCGGGTACGTGGCGGCCGAGCGCGCGCTGCTCTTCGCACTCTCCGACCCGCCCGCCCGGCACGACCTCACCAAGAAACCCTTCGCGCTCTGCTACCATCCCGAGTGCGTACTCACTGCCGACCTACTCAACAGTAACATTACTTCAACATCGCAAAACCATTGCCACTTGTCATGGATCAAAATGTACATATTGTGGCTATGGGTTTCGCAGGATAATGCATACACGACCGTCTAAAATTAAAAGAAAAACTTCACACACTTAATAACGAAAAAATATGAACACTAACTATGGGCATTGTACTTATTAATATTGTTGTTTGGTTTATCGACTAGTGACAAGATACTCGGTATATAGTTTCGATTATTGTTATCACGTACCACACTCCGCATAATGCCAATTAAACATAAGTTATTTCGATCCATTCTAATAAAGTTTTTGATATTGGTCAGTTGCGGCCCGATATTCGGCGCGGGCGCGGACCTGCTGATCTCCAGCAACTGCAACACGAACAGCGAGAGCTACAGCAACCTGCACTCGTACGGCGACGCCATCGCGCCCGCCTCGCTCGCCTCCGAGTACAACTTCACCGTGCGCGACTACGAGGTTTTCACTTACAAACATAATTAAATATTGCAACTATATGGGCCTTTTATTTCATAAAATGTGGTTTTTATACGTGAAATTATTCACCACCAATATATTAAAGTTTAAAGTTGTGTATTTTCATATATTTGCATTTGATATAATTTTAACAGCGCCATCTGTTGCTGGCTAAAAGCACTTATTTTTATTAGATGCTATTCTTGATTAACGTAGTTATATTTACTTCTGACAGATGGCGTAAACTGCAATTAATTTAAAATTATGCCTAGAATAAGTATAATTGGTAAACATACATAGAAAATGATTCCGACAAATTCAGAACCTCTTCCTTTTTTAGAAGTCGATTAAAAGGTATTTAGTCTCCTAATTTAGTTTTTTTTTTTTTTTGAAAAAATCACAATAATATGGTTTGTTTCACGGCGGTGAGATCTTTCTTAAAATGAAAACGGAATAACCATTGACATATTTTTTTTAAATCAACGCCATAAAATAGAGGTGGCGTTCGTAACAAATCGGACGCCATTTGCCGATATGGCATTCGCAGGTTCGAAATTCAGTGCACGGAATGTCCTGACGACGTGATGTCCTGGAGGTTCATGTTGCGGAGATGAAGATGCTGTGGTGGATGTGCAACGTTCCGCGTTTGGACCGAATTCGTAACAAGCACATCCACGGCAGCCTTTGTGTCCGCGATGTGGCAGATAAACTCCAGGAACATCGCTTGAGGGGTATACTCATGTCCTAAGGACGCCGCAGGCTTCGTCGGCAATGTGTGCCTGAGCATTACCATTCCAGGACCTGGACTTACGCGAGAAGTAGATCGAAAAAGCGCTGGCTTGATGTCGTCAAAGAAGATATGAGAGTCAATGGCCTTACTATTGAGGATGCAGGAGGACCAGTCAATATGGACGAGACTCAGCCGGAAGGCGGACCCTTGCACCGGCTGGGATAACGCCTAAGCAGAATGAATAAATGTGCGCGTTGATTTAACCACGTACTTTAACAGTGAAGAATAAAATAGTGGGAAAAACATACAAAGATGTTAGAAGACAGAGAAAAAACAGAAAGAATAGAGAAAGAAGATAAAGAACTTCTTTAGTACCTAAATCTAGTTCGTTAGCGAACAGAAGTCCAGTGTGGTGAAATAGTAAAGTGAACGTTTAAACATATTATTGCTTGTTTTGGTTGTAAAGTGTGTCTCTTTCTCTATTGGTCATTATATTTAAGCGGCACTGAATAAGGTTCAAACTTCAAGCCAAACTCTAAATACTATTATAATATAGAAAAAGCTTTATTATCGGTCTCTCTGATCAAGATGCCTAATTAATTAAAGCGTTGCCCGATCCATTTACTCCGCACCATGGCGAATCCAAAATAGTCGGTTCATCAAATATTTGACGTCATAACAGTTATTTGACTAAACCAGTTTTATCCAGCCTAGACTAGTATTGAAAAATCGTCTCCGGATTTTTTTGTCACGGACTGCGGGTAGCTTCCAGGTAGCGGTCGCGCATTTTAATTATAAATTATACGGTTTTATAAAACATTTTAATGATCTGATGGATCAAATCTCGCCGCCTCTTTCATCTAGTTTCTAGTAGGTGTGTCTAGGACAGTGGTTCCCAAAGTTAACTGGGACCCACCTAACAAAACCTGCCAAATTCGGGACTCACCTTCTGGACGTGACAAAAAATAAAAGCATTCCTTAAACAACATTTAGTTACTTTTATGATAGCCTGCGTAGCGCAGTTGGTTAGACGCCGGCTGAGAAACGTGAGGCCGCGGGTTCGATCCCCGCACGGAGACAAACATTTGGGTGATCCACATGAATTTGTTTCGAGTCTGAGTTTGTAAGAATGAAAAGTATCTCGTTGTTCTGATACCATTCCCAAATTTAAAAACCTAACAACCCAACAAAGTTTACCTATACACCATTTAGGTACGTTACCACTAAACCGGTGAGATTTATGTAAATGTTAATGCGCTTAACCCACTATCTATTATAATTAAAGTGTAATTTTTTAAAACGAGTTTTTCCAAGATAAACCCGTGAGTATAAATCTTGAGTAATTTGTGAACTATAACATGACTTGTTTTTATAATCTAGCAAAAACTTGACATTGCAATCTTATAAGAAATATCTGCCTAAATACGTCATCTCGATATGACAATTATTCGTGTTTAATAAATATAGTTTTGTCAACCGCAATCGTAACAGAAGTGCAGAAATAAGTCAAAGATTATCTATACATACGAATATAATACATTTGTATTAAGTAATACGTTTATATTGGTTCTCTCTGACCGTGAAGTAGGCGGGGTTCAAAGAATGGCGCGGGTGTGGACTGTGGGCGCGCGACGGGTATTGACATCGAAACAATTCGATTGTGAAAAACCGATCATAAATACCGACAAATTGATTGTGTAATTATAACGGCCGATTAGTGGGTCTTCCCCATAAAGTTTCCATTTAGGTGGCGACAAAAAAATTGTGTCGCGGCGGCCGATGTGGACAAAGTATTGACAGAGCAGCGCGGGCTCCGTATTATTTGGATAGTTTTTTACTTGTTGCTATAATGTTTATTTAGTTAATATGAACAGATGTTAAAAATAGGGTGTGGTTAGTTATACGTCAGGTATATAAATATTCCCATTTGGCGATGAACTGGCAATCCGTAACCACAACCATTTGTATTTACACAACTTAAAAAAAATATTGTCGTACCGAAGAATTTGATATAATGCCTTGACAGACAAGCAAAAACCTACATTTTTTATTCGTTACACAATGTTAACGTAAGTGGGTAAGCGTTGGAAATGATTTAACGCAGAAAAACCGCATACTTGGTGTAATAATAGCAATATGTGTTTTCTAATTGCGCATGTTTACTTTATTTATTATTCTTAGTCTGAAGGAATTTTGTGTACGTACATAGGTACACAAACGTACAGTTGTGGTTTGTTCGCAGAAAATACACAGTAATAATGCGCTCTAATGACGTGGATATTGGGAAATTGAATTCTTCGCTGCAGATCATATTCATTATACTCCTAATTAAATTAAACCATCACATTTGTTTGTACCTACTGTGTACACATCTGCAAGAGTAAAGAATCTATGAATAATGAATTATAAAACGCACTCTCTAAAAAGTGTTTCGTGCAGCACGAAACCGCGGGACAAGCAAGCTTTTCAATGATGGAAAGTGATGTACTTAGTTATTGTCCCCCGAGTCGGCGCTACATAAGTAGGTACCTACGTATAAGCAGATGGGGGCGACTGGTCACCACCGGGGGTCAAGGGGTTTTTAGTCTCTAATCATAATATTGATAAAATTCGAGAAATTGCGTATTTTCAGTAACCGTATTTAATGCTGGAGTAGTACGAGTGGATAAAAAAAAAATGCCTATTTCTCCCGCCAAAGAGCAGGGTAATTGCACTATTGTGTTCCGGGTTAAGGACATTATGGCTAGATTAACTACTGGACATAATGAGACTTAACATCTTATGTTTCAGGATGGCGATCGCAGTGGAATGCCAACTGCCAAATATTGTTTTATAATTCATGGTGTTGTTTGTTTTTCCTACTGTCCATGAGCGGTCGTATATCTTACCATCTGCCCGTATAAAAATTTGATCTTGCGCCTGATCATGAAGGTTGCCGAACCTTCAGAATATTATAATATATATATGGAAAAGTTGGGCGTGGGTAAGTTTGCCTTCGGGCAATCTCACTGACCGAACCAGTATCAAAGATGAGGTTTCGAGAATAAAAAAAGCTTGCGAATCCACACAAAATAATAATTTCAATGGATAAAATCATAGTTAATAAAATAACACTTGTCCATCAATAAACGAATAATTCCCTAAGTCCGAAAAAAGTGTCAGTTAAAAAGTATTTCAGTGGTCCCGACATTGAACCCTAATCGGTCAGTGTGCGGCGGCGCGGCGTTGGCAAATAATTTGAAATCGATTAAACCGCGGGATGGATAGGTTTTTCCGCGGTCAACATTTCAAAAACCCGCAGAACAACATAGTATCGCGAGATTCGTTTTCATCTATCATCATTATATTACGGGAAATCTTAACGACCTTACAAAATACCGTATCTATGTAAACTATAGAGAAGGTATTGGTGTTGTAATGTTAAAGTAACAATGCGGCATGGCTACCACGTCTTGCGTGGTTAATTCTCGGAAAACCGCGGAGGTAAGTGAACAATTAGCGGCGCATTGGCCCTGCGATGACAGACGCGAAGGCAGGTCAGTAATGGCAAAAACCTGTTTCCTAGGGATTTCCGTGCGTCGAGCGGAACAGCGGAATCCCCTGGCGGCGCTTTCCTCGAGGCCTTTCCAGTGGCGTGCGCGGAGGCGAGGCGCAGACACACCGAACACACCTTCCGACTAAGCACCGCGTCACATTGCACGCGCCTTGCATACCATAATATATAGCTTCGAGTATAGGTTTGTTATTTTCCTTCCTTTAAAAAAAATCAAGGATCATACCTATTATGAGTTTAACGATCTAGCTACTTCATAATTTGTGGTTTATTTATCTTAAGTCTCTAAACTAATTTTGAACAAAATTATTATTAATAATAAAATTAATTTAAAGCGATGCGCTTCCTTATTGCGTATACACTAAAGTGCCTTGTCTTTGTCCGCAGAATGTAACAAATAATAGGTACATAACATCACCTTGATTAAACATCGCTATGCAGCTGGCTATCGCTTTCAATGCACGCAAGACCTTACCTGACACAATGTTACCGGTGTGTTGCTCATGCCATTTTTTGCGCCCGCATTAACGTTGCGTAAGGTTTACCACGCTGTACTCGTGATTCAATGTTTATTTACATGAAGTACGATAATGTACACTTGACAACAACTCAAGTACAGGTTTATGAAAACTGGTTCTTGGCTGTATGAATTAACGTCCTTTGCATCAGTCAATTTGTGCTAATAACTGGTCCTTTCATCCGTTGATGAAGGGACCACGTTCGGACAGTGAAAGTACTGTAATAAATCATATTTTATAATATTTCATAAATAACATTTTAATAAATAAATCATAGCGATATAAGGTTTTTTAAATACATATTGAGTTGTGCTAATTTGTGTGATATTCAGTTTGCAAAAAAACAGAACTGTTTGAATTCCATGAGGTAATGTGCTATAAGTTAAGACTAATTATTGTGTTTGGTGCCTTTGATGATATGAACACGAATGCGCAAATATTTAGATTATCCTTAATATAATAATAAAAAAGTACCAGTTTATCTTAGACTTTAAAATTATACTAAATCTCAAAAAACATCCACAAATAAAGTGTGTTTATCATACATACATTTGAAGTAACTATGGTCTGGCTGAAAAAAATGCACCAACTACAAACGTGATTTAAATCATTAAAATCTAACAATAAAGTTATCACAACAAACAATTATGTCGTTTAAGCGCGGTATGCGCACGCGTCATTTTTCACATCACAGTTTTCCTCTATGGCTCGTTTGTTGGGATTTGTAGTTTGACGTGTGGGTTTATTTTCTGTGAAATATTGTGACGATCCGCTCCATTGATCGCAATTCATGATTGTATAGATAACTTACAAGTTCTTACACTTTACTTGGGGAATTTGTATGTTACAACAGGTTAGATGTCGTAGTAACGCAAAGTTTATGCAATGTCATGAGATGGCGGCGGCACTTTGAAGGGCCTGTGTACAGAAGCAACCGCAAATAATACATTAGAGCGCAATATTGGGAGCAACCACAGGAAGCTAATTAAGCCCATATTTTTGGTTATTGCCGAATATCAGTAATTATTAAGAATAAGTAGAAACATGCAATCCGCTGCACTGTGGAGAAACTTGGCGAAGGTCTATGATAAGCAGCAGACTGCCTGTACCGGAAGAGAGAGAGGGAAAGTGAGAGTAATCCGGCAGACCTAGGTTATCTAATAATTGGAGTAATGAAAATAACCGACATGTTTAATAATTATTTACTAAGTTATTATATTCCTGTAAGCAATTAAGTGTATTGTCGCGTCATTGTTCTAGTGGTAGCATGTACGGGTTTTGAACTGTGTGATCCTGAGTTCGTTTCACAGATCGAGCAAACCATTTTGCGTAAGATTGTTTTGATTTAAACAATTTTAAAAGAGGTTCCCGGAATGGAAAGTATGCTCGGCATTGCGACAGGCTCGTTTCCTATCTAATTTGGGACAGAAATAATCTCAACAATATAAGGGTGCCTCTAGTATCCTCTCTGCTTACCCTGTGGAGATGTAGCTGTGAGCTTTTGCATCTCCGTAGCTTCTATATCTAGTGTCTTTCAAGCTAAAAAGCTGGCAACACACATTATGTCATTTTTTGGGTAAATAATTGAAAAAATAAATTAATTTCATAGTAGTATCAAACATGATATATTATTATATATATATATATATATATATATGTTTGAACTGTTTTTTAGCATTTCTGGCAGAAGAAATCAGATGCGCAGGCTTGTGGCCAAAGCGAAACTGATTGAAGAGAAAAAGTAAAGTAGATGTTATAAAGACCTGGAATAATCCGTTAGATTACGAGATGTTAGGTGTCTATTGACAAAAATTTACGGACTATTCGGCATGTGTTAAGGATAACAGCTTTTTGCATCAAGGTGTAGGCGAGTGGATGTATTTGGAGGGTTTTAAGGCTATTGTGAAGGTATTTAGGGATGAGTCCAGTTGTCGACAATACAATCGGCACTGTACGGACAGAATCAACTCGCCACTGTGTCTTTATTTCTATTGCGAGATCAGTATATTTTGCTATCTTTTCTGTGTATGTGGTTTGCAGGTTATGGCTATTTGGTATGGCAACATCAATTAGGAACACAGCTTTATTTCTTTTGTCATGTAAGGTAATATCCGGTCTATTATGGTGGATGGTCTTATCGGTCATAATAGTCCTGTCCCCGTAAAGTTTATAATTGTCTGAGTCTAAAATAATTTGCGGTGAATATTTATAATATGCTGTCTTATCTTTAATTAAATTATATTTATAAGCTAGCGGCATAAATCATTCTGTGCATTAGGATACCTGATTATATATTTTCTGTAGTTTTCAGTGTCTATAGTCTGGTCTTGTATGGCGATCATAAATCCCTCCGTTTCGGGAAATTATTATTATGATATTTTGCAATAAGGCTAGTTAGTCCAAAAATGCATACATTTAATATCATTATAATTTTTAAATTGTAAATATAATTAAGTGGAGGGTAGTTTTATATTAGGTAGTGTCGTCGCCGAGCCTCAGGTCACGCTTGGTTCGCTTTCGAGAGCGCTAATTTAGCCGAATTTCGTGGACAAGGTGGTGCAAGTGTGTGTGTGTGTGTGTGTATAGTTTACCGGGATCACCTGTGCACCTGGTTTTGGATAGGCCACCATAATAGTGTCGAGTGGTAAGCAATAGCCTTATACGCTGAATATGTTGCCACAATATCACACCTAGATATTATGTTTTCTTTCTTCTTTCTAATCTTCTCTCGACACAGAATGTCTAAGATCTAAGTGAATACTTCAATCTAAGTAGAGTAGGTTATACTTAGATCGAACCGACCATGCCATGAGGTGCTTTGTGCTTGAGGTGCCAGTGTACAAAAGTGATGTGTTGGGATTCAATGTGACATCAGCCTGATATGCGCCTGTTATCCAGCTGGAGGGGCTGCGGGTTCGAGGTTCTGGTAAGTAAGTTTTACTTATTCGTTTAATATTATGTGATTTATTGTTGGATTCTCGGACGTCGTCATAGGTACTCCTCCTGATATGCGCCCTGAATTTTTTATATATCCCAAGACTTACTATATTTGCAAGTCAAACGATTTACTCTTTTACATAAAAATAATACGTAACACATGTATGTCTTATTGTAATAAGCTCACCTGTACTCTCGAATTGATAGGCAAAGTTAAAATGTTGAATAGGAAGCTGCAGTTCGCAGATAATAATTTCGCACCATAAGTAACAGATGGCGACTCTATCGCCATGCTGGGCTGTAATTTGTAAATTGTAGGTAATTCAAGCCTTGACTAATTCGTGTGAGATTTTTAGAACCGAAATTTAACAAAAAGTGGATTATCCTATTTGTAATTATCCTAATAAAATGTAACTTAAAACAAGAAACAAATTAACTTAAAACCTGAAACAAATATTAGCTATTGATCATACAAACATTTGTTAAAATTGAATTTCCGATTCACACAAACAATCAAACCACATTTGCATGTTTCATTAATAAACATACCTAATAATTCACCAATAACTTTTGATTTATGAACTATAATTTCCTTGTAGACGTGTTATGTACTTGGAATAATAATTTGGGAATTTAACATGAAGTGAGTCGCGTAGTGATGCAAGCTTGGTCCAGATTTTTGGTGATTCAATAGAGAAGTGTGCGAAACTCGGTATTACCGCGACTGATTCACGTGTCGAACTCCACCACGCGACACACGCGTGAAATTCGGCCAATCATTTCCTTTATATTGTTTGTTCTTTAATATTCATACAAACAATAATTATTTGGAAAATACTTGTTTGCTTTTTTTTATTACATAATAATATGTAATGCATAGACATGCAGCCTATATTAGGCTGTGTGGCTGTACGCAGCAGCGCTCGCGCCTCTTCTGTTATTTACAGTATTATCTATGCTGTTATCTATTAAAAAAGATGGTCTACAGCACGACCGCGTTTCACTTGTGTCCGCGTCGTATTAACATTGGCGACGAGGTAAAGATACGGACCATTGTGTGCTTACTGTTATGCATATACATGTATTAAAATTAATAATACCATTGTGAAATTCTAGAGACTACCTCCAAGTTCGTTAGGGATCCGAAGTGAGAAATCTGCTCTCAATGTATGCCGTGAACTGCATCTGACTCTATCCGTCGGCCAATGTTTGTTACTTTTATACGTCGACATAAACTCCCGCGTTTATCTTGAAATAGGTAAGCATAAATGCAACTAATCACACATAACTCGCCGAGCTTATTTCCGCCTCAAGAGGTGACAGGGGCGGGTTTGTTACCGGCAGAACTAAATTATGTAACTACTATAATCAATTGCGCTACTCATGAATATAAGCTAGTGTATGTTCATCTACGTGCTGTTATTGTACAAACGAGCTAGATGACCCAATAGCTACTGACCCACTGGAAGAGTGAGTCATTGCCAGCAGGCCAGAGGGGTCAGGTTGGTCGGATGGCGATGTAATCACGACTTCAACTCGGCCGCTAATTAAGGAATGAGACCAAGATCAATTACTATTACGCAATGGTTATAAGAAGTCGCTGGATGCAGGCCGCTTCCAACAGGTCAATGTGGAGATCCTTGGGGGAGGCCTATGTTCAGCAGTGGACTTCCTGTGGCTGAAGAGAGAGAGAGGGAGAATAATTCTATGATAAGACAAACAAACTTGGAGATAAAAATTTGGTACTAAGAAAATCTGAAAAAATGTGCTGAACATTATGTCAGGTAGAATGCAAGCACTGTATTGACTTGTATACTTCTTGGACCTTGGAGATTAAAGGAAATTCCTTTACTTTCGGCGTTTTTGCAATATCTACTAAGATCGGCTTACGCGGCTTAAGGTAGTTTTCAGGGGTGTAGTGTAGCTCTTGTGTACTCTGATAATAAAAGCATTATTCACTTCTCAAAGGCGGTCTAAACACGGAAAACTTGCATATTAACACTTTAATACCTACCTATAGCGGTTTATAGTAAAACAGGGAGAAATAAGGAAGTGATTTATTGCATATTACAAATCACTTATGAATGAAATATACTATGTATATATAATGTATACATATGTTATGTTTATAAAATTCCACGAACAAAATTTCCAGAGGGTTTTACGTCTGGCAGGCGGTCGGCCGTGAAACCGCATCTATTTGCAATGTTGGTAAATGTTGATACTTGATGCTTCCACGTCTCTATGAGAAGGTTCAGGTCAGATTGGGAAAGAATGATAATGTAACGTTTTGTATAATATTTATTCTTTATTATCTACTTATATTCAGAAAATAACTTACTATTATTTATTTAAATTTAAATAACTTACTATTATTTATTTAATTTAAATAAATATATTATTTATTTAAATATAAAAATTTAAAGATAAATCACTATTATTTATTTAAATTAGAATATAATATATAGATCTATATAAACGTTGACTGCCTCGGTGGCGTAGTGGTATTACGGCACGATTACAACGCTGAGGTCCCGGGTTTGAACCCCGAGTTGTTATTTGTAATGAGCCCTGAGTCACGAATTTTGTGCCCGATATGGCGATAGGCTCGCCCCCTATCACATCATGGGACGGAACACACTAGGCGAAATGTGTGTGTCCTGTTAGCATCGCTGCCTAACCCTTCCAGGAAAAAGGCGTGAGTGTATGTTTGTGTGTATAAATTTGCAAACTTTTTGAACGGTAAAAGAAAATATCGCGAGTAAGTCCGCATACCGTACAGATTTAAGCGAGCATATCTATACAACAGGCCAGCAATGTGGACTACGGTCTTAGCCTTCACAATCGAACTCCTTTTTTAAATAACCTTTCAAGTTTCAGCCCTAACGTCTGTCTATACACTGCGCTATGAAGGTATGGACTGTTTATAAAATTTTCCACTACAGTTTTTATAAAAGGTAAGTCCTGCAAGAAGCTCTCGGTCACCAATACAAGCGGTGATAATCGCTGTATTGTGGCGGTAATCCGTCGTATCGAGCTGCTTACTCGTGCAAGTGGCGTGGAATTCAACCGTGGAACAGCGCCGCGACGACTACTCGGGCTAATTAAACTGTACTGTACTGTCTTACTAGGTGCCGTAGCTTGCTTGGTGTTTTGGGACCCATTATTGTGCCACACCCACGTTCTAGCGAGTTAATTTACATCACGCCGATTTGGACAATAGACCGCAGGAATTGACGCAATGGCGTTTAACGATGGGAGATAACTCGGGTGATAGTACTTTTTACTCATCAAATTTTAAAGCGTTTGGCAGAATAAGTCTAGTTTATGTAGCCACTCGTATATGTGACCTACCGGATTTTTTGTTACCAACTCCTCCAATTTGTTTTAACCTTTTGATTAATTTAGATGCGGGTTAAAGACAAGCTAGTGTCCCTACGAGACTCGACGAGATCTGCAGCTTGGTATCAATTGTTTGCGTACCACTGTTGATCCTGGCTGACAGGAGTGGCCGTGATGGGTGTGTGGGCGGGAAGCTCTCTGCCTACCGGATGTTGAATGCGTTTAGATTACGTAACAAAACTGAAGTCTTAGTACCTAATTAGTTAACAATTGCTGCACACATTTAAATAAATAATACAGGTATTTTCTGAGCGAAACATCCAGACGTGCGTCGGCTAAAAATATGTAACTTGGTAATTTGTAGGACACTGATATTTGCGCTGTAATTCAATTGGGGAAGATAAATAATATTTATTTAGTTTTTTTACCCGGAACGATTGCAGGGTCAATAAATTAATAAATATACATAATATGTTATGTATTACCTAATAGGTGCTGCAGGAAAACCGCGAATCAATTTGCATTTTACGACTCTTGAGGAGTTACCACAAAGTGGTAGACCCACAATATTATTACCTTGAACTGGCCTTGTGATGGGCCGGCTCCACCGGGGGGTGCCAATGTCTCACGGATAACTAACGTGAAGCAACCATTAAGTTGATTTGTTTTGTTCAATCACATTGCCAATAACCCAACACCGTTTCTCTTTTTCCGGCTTTTCCCCTTCCTTCGCATTTTGAGAGGTCAGCATCACATGCAGATGTGTTGGAGCGTAGGATCCAAGCGTTATAGATGTTCATGGGCGGCGGAAATCACATTCCGTGTCGTTTGTTACCTTTTTTTTGTATAGCATAAGTCCGGCAAACGAGCAAGCAGGTCACATGATGGTAAGTGATCACTGCTGCCCATGAACATCCACAACGCTTGGATCATGGATGTGTTAGGCAGCGAGAAGCAAAAAGGATGGGAAGAGAGTCTCACTTGCCGAAGGAAACGCGACACGTCGATCTACTGTAAAAAGGTCATGGCTGACAACATCGTGGCTCTACCACTAAAGAAAATACTAGTTTGTGGGACCTATATATGCAATAACTAACTACTAAATATTATATTAGAGTATAAGCTGAGACATTTCCTATGGCAATACAGGTCATTCTTATTTTTTTTGTTCTTTGTAACTAATCTGAAGCAATGATTATTTTATAGCAATATTTTTTTATTTATTTATACAAGGTTGACAAAAATTGATTATTTTTTATTCATCTAGTTTGCATTCAGTCATTATATTGGTGTGGCGGGAATAAGCATTGACTGTGAGTTTCGATTTCTTAAATCCGATTCCCAAGGAAAACTTTTTGTGAGTTTTTTAGATTAAAAAATCTGATAGGATTGTTGGACCTGGCTGCATTTGAGCCCGGGAAAGCGATAGGCTGGCACACGTTTATTACGTTTTACACGAAAATAATCAAAACAATCTTGGCTTATTGTGGGTGGCACTCGTGCCAGCCCACTCACGAATGTAGGCGTGAGCTTAGACCGTGTATAAAGTGTACTATATTGTATCAGCCCATATAGGTCCCACTACAGGGCATGAGTTTCTTCTATAATCGAGAGAACGCTTGATAGGGGATAGGTAATATAGTCCACCACGCTGGCCTAGTGCGGGTTGACGGATTTCACATACCATAAAAATTATTAGAAATCGCTATGCTATGCAGGTTTACTCAGGATGTTTTCCTTGACCGTTATAGTGCGTGGTGATTGATTTATCAATACACACATGACTCCGAAAAGTTAGAAGTGTGCCCTGGGATATGAACCTGGGACCACCGTGAACATGTTGGCAGTCGCGTTTGGTCCGTTTACCAACAGGCTATCAAGCACTTCTGTGTGCACTACAAAGTGTATTATATACAAATACCTACAGTTTATGTGTACCGATAAAACTGAGGACTGCCTCGGTGGCGTAGTGGTGCTACGGTATGATTGCAATGCTGAGGTCTCGGGTTCGAATCCCGGGTCGGGCAAAGTGATATTGGATTTTTCTATTCATTATTAGCCCGGAGTCAGGAATTTGTGCCCGATATGGCGATAGGCTCGCCCCCTATCACATCGTGGGACGGAATATACAAGGCGAAACGTGGGTGTTCTAGTAGCACCTCTGCCTACCCCTTCTGGGAAAAAGGCGTGTGGTTATGTATGATATAAACTGAGTACTTCATAATTATGGGGTCACTGCAGTGCAAAGGCTTTCTGAATAGGATTAAGAGCAAGTTAGGCATTAATCCACCCGCAGATCAAGCGCACGCTGCAATCTTCATACATCACTGAAATTCATTGAAAGTTAAGTTGTATTGGGTGGTTGAACCCCCGCATTTACCTCCCAATACGTGTCTATTGTGTGTATTGTCGGAGACTGGGCAAATAGACGTAATTTCCATCAATTTCACAGTCGGCCGGCGCTGGCGCTGCTTCAGGCGCGGGCGTGAAGCCGCTGATCGATTACCGACAGGCGGCAGTTCGCAGTTACACGTGTTTTACTCGCCGCGACAAGCCACGGCACATTATAATCAACTGTTATTATTTTTTGGGGTGTCTACGGTCACTATTTTTATTAGCTTTGATAGCTTCCGTGGCGCAGTTGACTAGACATCGACTGTGAAACGAGAGGCCGCGGGTCCGGTTCCCGCACCGAGACAAATGTTTGTGTGAACCACAATTATTTGCTTCGGGTCTGGGTGTTTGTGAGAGCGAAAAGTCTCTCGTATTTTCTGATACCCACGAAATAAGACTCGATCTTAGTGTGGGATCAAGACTTTGTATGTGACTGTTGGGTGTATTTATTTATTTATAGCTGGGACGACGAGACGAGCTAGTCGTTCGCCTGATGAAATATGTTCCCACATATTTCTCGAAAACAGGAATACACAAAAGTTAAACTAAATTAAAAAAATAACCAACTTAATTTAATTAAAACCGCAAACATTTTGTTTAAAGGATTTTTGAATGTCCAAGAATTTCGCTGACTACGTCCTTCTAACCGGAACACAACTATGCTTATTTGATACTGTTGCTTGACGGTAACAATAGACAAAGAGCCACACTACCTAGTAAGATTATACCTACGTAAATATTTTGGTACAAACTTCGAAGAAGTCGTAGAGGCTCGAAGTAGCTCGTTATATTTAGAGTACTGATGGACGGTACCCGCGATGATTTCTCTCTTGAAAGAAAGGGACGAGATGTAAAAGCTTTGCTTTTGCGTGTTACATTGAACAAGATTGTCAAAGGCCCTACAGCGGGAATATTATGGCGGCTAACAACCAGAATACACGACAGTGGAAAACCAACCATCCATCACACTAGTGTATTTTTAAATATAGCACAAAAAAAACTAAAGAAATCAGAAAAACGTGTTTCTTTCTTTCTTTAGACAGGTACAATGAAAGGCATTACATATAAAAAAGGAAATTGTAAGAGCAAGGATAACTAGCTCCATAACTTTTCAATTGAGTCAAGATAACTAAGTTGTTATTTCAAAACTATATTCTGTAAATCGCGTCCACACCCCAGTCGAATCGATAAATTGTAATAATGGTCAATATTAAATACAGGTCGCGCTCTACTTTACTATTTCCAAACTTGCATAAAAACTAACAAAGAGTTACATTAATAAAAATATACCCTTACATCATTTAAACTCTTATACTTAGTAATCTGATTAAGTATAATCAAATAAAAAAATATAAGTTCTTTTGACCCCAGGGTCCCAGATTCCGACCACGTCACTCATTTTACAACGTTGCGTGAAGCTCACACCCTAAAAAAATGTAATGCATTTTCCTCATCGCTAATCAAAATGTAAGAGAGATCCAGTTCCTGGGAGTGTCGGGTTCGATTCCCCGACTTGAATCTGATGAAATATCGGCCGATGTTGGTTTTCGGGGAAATTTGATTGCAGTGCAGCCGATTTAAGTGTGTTATCCCTTTTTGATGGCACCGCCCTGTGAGTTTTAGGGAAAGCTGTGGTGTATGTATATGGCGGATGTGGCGTGATATTATAATAAGGTATAACACAATATATAGAGACGAAAAATGTGAAATTACTTTTCTATAGAACTTACATAAGGTTATTTTAATACAAACGATTTCTATCTTTTAACGATTCGTTAAAGCCAATCAATAAGTAATCTACTCTACATATAATTGAATTGTTCATTTTGTAATGCGATAATACCGTTATCATTAATACATGCCTTATGTTTTAAATATCCTAAACAACAGACCCGTAAAAATATATATTGATCATCTAAATATTCAGCCCGGTGCTTATTTTCTTGGAAAACTGATGATTTTACTAGTGCGCCACAGAAACTGTCGAGATAATTGCAATCAGAACTCAATCGGCAAACTGTAAGAATAAACATCAATCTGTAGATAGTGCCTTATGTTGTATCCACATTCGCCTTTCGTAAAAGCTGAAATTATGTATAGAGCGAGGACCATTGTAATGGTTTGTATAGGGCGGCGAGCTGTGATCTCGTTCCCAGAACACTGACTCACAACCCTTAGGCCTACACGCCCCGGCTTATTAATGACACGCAAAAAAACATTAAATACGCAGTCGATTTGAGATTTTAATGTAAATTCCAGGAGAAAGTCGTTCAGAATTAATTGAGTGAAGATTTAATATTATGTTGGATATTCTGCGAACTGGGCCTTGGCTTATTTTTATTTATTGTATTTTCTTTGTTCAGTTATGATTTATTTGGGAAAAGTTGTAGTATTGTTTTCGGACAAATATTAATCACATTTTCCTAAAGAATCTTTTCTCTTGTATTGTTTTTATTCTTAAGTTGTTTTTCATTCTTTCTATTTGAGCTATTCCGGCCGGTGCCAGACTTCACTTTCCTGTTTAATATAGAGATTACGTGATTCCTAGGCAAAAATATTTTTCACCCAGTCTTCAGCGTCTTCAATTGGAAAGGCATGCCCCGATCCCACTAAAAATCATCTAAACATAGATATGAAATGAACATAGTGAACGCAAATATTTATTTTTTGTGTTTTTCGTTGTTATAAAATACCAGGGCGTTTTTATGACGGTTTTTCTCGGCAAAACTTAAGCAAGTCTAAGCTAAGTTTCACGCGCGCGATGATTACTTAGCGCAGCCTCTTGGTGCTTCCCAATTTTTTTATAGCCGTGACAACTTAATTCAGTACTTTACAAAATTGATAGAGCAAACACTTCCGCGGTCGACATGTACTTCCCATGTGTGGAGATAATTTTCCCTATTTACTCGTTCACATGACGACCACAGTATTGATAAAGCATCAGCGTATTTCATCATGTTCCTCGGTGGGCGGTTACCAACCGCGACTTCGCACAATTTGGCGAATAAACACGCTGTTGAAATAATCTGACGGTGTTACTTATGTTTTCCTTGATTGCATTACAAATTATTAACCCTAACGTCAATGGCTGGTTGCTGAGCTCTAAAACTATTATACAGGGTGGAAAATCGAATCCAACGTGGCGGGTAACGGATTAATAGTTTACATTGTTGGTTCGGTCGGTGAGATATCTGGATGCCCTTCTGTAACGACCGTATCCAAACGCATCTCTTGGATCTCTTACCTCCCATTACTAAAGATCAGGGATGTGTATCTATACCTTAGGTTTTGTAGATGCGCTGTCTTGCTTAAAACATTCTTACATTATTTATACCTGCGTTATTAAGCTTACGCCGATACCCCTTATATTATTTCCATATCAAGTAGTGGTAAACGTATCGCCATTTTCGGCATAAGTCGTGACAAATTACAGCACTGAATCAGCGTAAAGCATAAGACACTATGTTTTTAGAAATATGCGTAAAAGCTTGAGCGTAGTTTTTGATCACGAACAAAAAACATCTACCCAGATGAACACCAATTTGTACAACATCAAATGAGGATCAATTCCGTTCTGATATATTGTTTTATTCCAGAGTTATTTTGGCCCAAGGCAACTTAAGTCAAGTTTTGCCTAGTTGGGAGAGTTTTCTTGATAATCTCTGATAAATATTATTTTAAGAAGACATTAAATCTATTTGTAAGTTATACCACACTTTTTTGTATTCGTTTCCTCGCAGATGGTGACCATCGTGCTCAATAGTGGAAAATTCGCAATAGTAGTCTGCGAACTGTGTGTTCTAACACCGACAGAGCTACAACACTATTGTGTTAGTGAAAGACAGTTTTTCCCGGGAAATATTTTATTTCAATTACACTTTTATGCCACTGAAAGAAAGAACAATTTTAAGCAATAAGAACTTTCGATTAACGCGTTAGCTTTTATTTCTTAATATATATATATAATAATAATACGTATTCGTAGATATTTCAGACACAAATAATTACCGGTCATTAAACATTTGACGATTTTTTATAAAGATATTGATTGATTAAATCATTTTAATGATTATCTATTATATATTCTATCTATCTATCTCTATTATGTATTCTCGGATAATTTAGTCATAATTCATAATTACACAAACTGAAACTCATTGGTTTTTCTAAAGATAGTTTTATTTAATGATGCAATATCTTCACTACTCGTATTATAATTAACTCGATAGGCACAGATCAAGGCCCCTATTACAAAAAAATCAAAATATTTTCAATATTTGGGTCGCACTACTCCAGTTCATACTATTATTGCCTAGTGGGAAAAATCAAGAACAGGCGCAAATTAATGTGAAATAAAATAATAAACACATGAAACATTATTTGTAAAATTACTTTCGTATTTAGGTCGAATTAGCCGCTTTTTCTAAGCACGAAATAAGTGCGTCGCAACGTAATTTGTATTTTTATGTGCCAAGGACCAAATGGCTGCTGAAATTATCGTTTGTAATAAATAGGGCCTCTAAATGTTAAAACTATCTAGTAATCTTGCTACATGTTGAAGGATTTCATTTTATATTATAAGATAATAGTTTTATTTCATTTATTTTTCGTCGATACTTTCCCATGAGTATGTGACATAATCAGGTTTTTAATAGTTTTTTAGCCTTAAAATTATTCTTATTTTAAATTTTGATTTGAACCGAAAACAATGCTTTCGACCATTTTACACCTCTGGTCATCTGTACGTACTGATAGTAACTTATAAGTTATCTTTAATATTCAATCGTTAATGTAAACTTATTATCTGTGGAAAAATGGATTCCTAAACGAAGAGGACGATGCACAATATAAAATAACATACACTTTGAAATATTGGGAACGTTATGATTAATTCCATATTTCCTAAAAGATTGCCTTAATAGAATATTAAGTTTTTATACTATTTTCTACAAGTTTTAATCACATGGTGTGATATTGAAGACTGATCTAGCTTTTAAATTTTCCGCAGTTCACAGCTTTACGTCTTAAATTTCGTGGCAATAAAAATCATAATTTAATTAACTATCTTTAATATACTTTTATTGATATCCTATTCTAAATTGCCACCCTGTATAGCGTTGTGTTTTAATAAACAAATTATGTAGCTTTCCGTGGTTATTTCATCAACTGTGTATGAACGTAAGCATTAAGCAGCAATTTGCACCGCGCTCAATATTTTAGGCAGATCGATGAGAATCATCTAAACATTACATTTGATTTACTCGTCCATGAACAGTGCTATGCAAATTAAAAATTAATTCCTGAAATATTATTTGTTTAAAACAATCTTAAGGTTATAGATATTTCCTCTTATACGTTTTTTGTAAGGTGTTTTTAACGTAGAATCGTTTTGCTCATAGAAATAGGTTTTTTTTCGTGCATGAACAAAATAATGATATTTCACACTTAGGGAGAAATGCGCAAAAATAGGGTTAATGATGTCCATACTTTATCATCATTTTCGTATTCATCACAAATAAGTGAACTGTTGAATATAGGCATCCAATAATGAACAACATTATACTGCAGGGTCGTGCTTATACTCACTACGATCGGCAGACAGATTGGCGAGCATAAGACGAAGTTTCTCGCCCCAACTCTGATTATTCGTCAGGTCTTGGATTTACCTGCTAAAAACCAGAATAAAATGAATTTGTCATAACTAAAAATGTTAAAAAATGACACAACTACAAGCCGGAATGATTAATCTTCATTTGCAGAAATCATTATAGGGCCCACACCATGATTCACAGTGCAATGCGTGCACGTTCCCAGAAGCTTTTCTTTGATTGCACTGATTGGAAGTGAGATCACGCCAGTAGTCACGAATCACGTATGAGTGTTGTATGAGAGGCCAGTGTATGGGACTATTTCGGGTTGAATGACTGCCGCTCGATGGAAACCAATTAAAGTCGTCTAGACCGATTCCCGTGACTCAGCGATGTGATTCTGTATGGACTTTATGTCGACAATTTAATATTTAGAAAAGGAACGGAATTTCTTTAATGTTAATACATTTTATAAAGTTTTAGCCGTAACGTTAATGAGTCTTTTTAATTATCTCACAAATTGTATTGTTATGTAAATGTACACTGAAATCTTATTACGTCATTGTTTTATTTTTTTATAAACCGTGAATCGATAGATTAATTGTCCATAACGAAGTTATCTTTCATTTGGAGGACATATCTTGCACGGTATTAAGCTTTAACAAGAGGCTAATTTTTTATCATACCAATATATGTAGCTTTTTCTTGTTACGCGTTGCATAAGATTACACATGTTATCGATTCAATCATTGGAACTCAATTAAAAATTAAAAGTATCACCTCATTCTTAAAAGTGCTATAAATGTCCCTTTTTGCGCGAAAACTGCAATTTTACGAACTGTAATAACCGTTTAGCAGGTAAATTGTTTATTCACCAGTAGCTCACATAAAACCCCAAAAAGATACGCCATACTTTTCTTCGAAGTTGATCCAATTAGCCCGAGATAACCCTATCAGTGCAACGTTTCGAAACTGGCATTCCTCGATGAATGGCCGGCGCGTTCTCAAAACCGAGATAATGTTACCAAAAAAAACGCGAAGACGTATGTAAGGGCCCGGTGGTCTGTGAGGCCGTGGCTCGCGTCACGTAGGGCGCGCGACGTCGCCCAGGGCACGTACCCCGGCCGCACCGACCCATTGTGCGCCCGGAACAATCCACCGCCCTCTATAGGGTGATTATATTACAACGCTTTATTGGACTAAGTGGGCTGTTTGTACCATCTGTTATTAACCCTTTTAAAGCAATTATTTTATAGTTTTAAACGTATGTTCTGGCTTGAATTTCATAAAATATCAAAATAATGTATTTTAATCCTGTTTAAATTAAGGCATGTGCATTGCAGTAGTGAAACAGCTACATCTGGTACGCTACGAATTATAACAAGTTAAAATGGTTTAAATGTTAGTTAGCTATTGTTGGTAATCTGGAATAATGCCAATATTTTGTTTGTTACTCTTTTCTCTATTCTACATAGGACTGTTAATACGTCCTCATCTTTAAAAAACATTGAAAAATTATATGATTTTCCTGGTGTTTTGTAAATACCCTCTGATCGAAGACTGAAGAGTTCAGAAACTGGAGCATAAATCTTATTATTTTATTATATCTCTATTACTGTTAAATAATTATATTTTGAAGGTGTTTGTTAAATATGCGCCATTGGAAATTAAAAAAATTAGAAAATTCAAAACTTCAACGAGTCAATTATTGTATATACGGTAAAATAGTCGCATGATGTCCAATTTTAATGGTATGACGAAGAATGAAGTAAAAATACATTACCTGATTAACCAGCTTAATTTTCGGAATCCAGCATGCAAATAACCTAAACAAGAGTACAAAATAGGTAATTATTATGCGAGAATATCGTACCCCGAATAATACCTCCCGCTCTCCTCTTGATTTTCCCCATAAGTTGTTGTAAAATGATATTTTGTTACCATAATGAAATAGATAACATCTTGCAGTAAATATGTATATTATGTTAACACGACAAATTGACTATCGTAGATCCCATGCTAAGTGCAGTGTAGCCTCGATAGTGTCGGGGAAAGATAACTATTTCTCGGTTGACAGTCGACATAACTATTCCAGCATGTAATCACCAAGGCAAAAGGGCAAGGTGCCATTGTATGACCGCCCTGGGCGCCAGTTAAGTAGGGAAGTTGCAGCCGTAGTGTTTATTTTACTGGTGTCTCCTGATTCTGGGTGATAGATAGAGAGCGCAATAGCAATTTCCTCCAATAAACACAAGCATTCCTTCAGGTGAACCCAAAAACCTCGCTTAAGAGGACAGTAATATTAATACGGGATATTGATGGTCGCTATTCAGACACCTATGGTTAATATTTTGTCATCAGCAAACTGTTCAAAATGACTGGTTTAGTTTCGATATGAAAGGGGCGGAGTTTACTTACATCTTATCTAAATAATACAGAAAAGTTCCACACAAAATTAACGCTGCAAGATTCTTCACAACTAGCAACATTTATAGAGATTAAATAATGAGTAGTTTTGTAACACCTTATAGATTTGTATTTGTAAACAGCAACACTTATAGAAGCCTAATAAGAATTGATAGCAGCTGGTAAGCGGGTTACACTCAGGATGCGGCAGCTTACGTCTCTGATAACTGTATATTGGACTTTAGACCTCATATATTACAGCTCACGTGGGTTTGTTATGAATTTCGATGAAATTTCACAAAATTAACAGAAAGACATGCGAGAAAGCGTTGTGATGAAGTTTTTCTAATCTAGTTAATATGTTTTTATCCAATAATTGAAATATTTTATTGTGTAAGTGGCAATTCCTTTCTATTAATTTGTTAAAGAATAAGTGTAAGATATGAAGCACGTATTGTATTAGTTATAACACTCTTCTTGAGCATATTACAAAAGTTATCATATACTTCTGCTGATGAAAGCAATAAGTATCAATAAGATCTGCTACCACATTAATTTTAAAAGTCTTGACCAATCATGGTAGCATCTCTCCTATTTTCGTCACACAATAACTATTGTCAAACAAGTTGATTTGACAAAGCCTTGAGGCCATCAAACAAGGACCGAATAGATTGGGGTCTAACGAGGTATGGCGCACGTGCACCATACAGTGTGGGTCGCGGACGCAGCCGCGTGTCGTAACTAGTGCGTGCAGCCCATTGTCGACACTTACACCACACGCTACAGTCACGTAGCATCTGTCCATGGGGCGTAGCTAATTAAATAAAGAGCATTGCTTGGAATTCATATTTATATTAGGTATTTATTAACAGTTGAAGGCGTTCTTATCAAGTAACCAAGCATTAATTAGATTGTTTTAAAATAAGATTATCCACTGTGTTTATACGAAAAAATTACCAATGTCCCTTTGGAGGTGTCAGAGATTGTAGAGCGCTATGTGCTACTGTTTCTACACACCTCATTCACTTCTACAATTGCGTTAATAAGGGTCGCTTTATGATACATATGATACATAATTTAATGTCATCTGATGTCATTGCATTACCCATGGCCCATGTGTACTCTTAATCGAGATTAAAGAATTAAATGATTGCGTTACAATATATGGACTTTCATTTTATTAATGAGTCTAAAATGACGATTAAAACACATTTTCTTCACACGCTGTGTGGGTAAGTTTAGATAATAAAAGCAAAGATCATTAAATTAGCTGTCAAATTGCATGTTACGTGCGGATATATTAATGGTATGGAAAAGCTTTCGCTTTATTATTTTTTGTGAATTCACAAACTTTTTCCTTTAATGCCATATTTTATTAAACATTTTATTACCTACTTAGTATACTCCTAAATACCAGTTATAATACTCGTAAACTTTAAACGCAATACGAAATGTCATATTTCAAAAAGGTATCTAGATTACCTGGCGAAGCGACAGATGGCGTTACAAGGCAATCGAAGCGGCAGTTTAAGTATACCAATTCTTTCTTTATTTTTAACATTTAGCTTGCCACATCCATGTTTCTTTAGCAACCAAAATTATTAAACCATTTAGATTTCTATGTAAGGTTCGATCTCGAACAGACCAATGGAACTACATCATCGACACGCCTACTTTTTTCTTATGTTTATTGTTTTATTTTTTGGATCGGTTCTAAGATGGCGATTAGGACCGCTTAATATTTCAGCCGTTAGACGAGCAAAGATTCCTAATAATAGTATTGTGAACTAAGTACTGTTTTAACAAAAGCAAGTATTTAGTTTGAGTGTGATGAATTACGCTAAGATTGTATAAAAAGTAAGGGTTGACCAGCAATGAAAGAAAGCGTTTTTTTTTTCATAAATATCATTAATAAGTAATGAAAGCATTGTTTTTTTTAATAGTCCTTACGGGGCATCCTTACGGGATCCGCTTCCAAGTTTTTTCCTAATTCCTGAATATATTTAAACTCAGGGTATTTTTGTCCGCGACGTCAATGGTGGTAAACCGCATTAATAATTTGCTCTGACCAAATCAATACCTACAATACCTATCACACGAAACTTACAATTATATCTTCACCACGTGTGTATTGTCGGACGGATAGCAACTAACGCACACAGTGCTGGGAAATCCGTCGTGGAGGAGGCCCTCGTAATTATGTTGATAGTATTTCTGCATTGCAATGCATATTATCACATTATCGTGCTAGTCGCCAACCCGAACTTGGCCAGCGTGGTGGACTATATGGCCTAACCACTCTCAATCGTGCTCTCGATTGTAGAGGAGGCCCGTGCCCTGCAGTGGGTTGTATATGGGCTGATACAATACAATACAAAAATCGAGCTTGTCGAAATATATATATATTTTAATGTACACCGCCCCCCCCTTTTTATATAATATTCTTTATCTTGACAACCTGACAGCCTCCCCTGGGAGGAGGAGGAGGAAAGGAGAGGTGAATAGCTGTTCCTCTTATATAAAAAAGGTACCCGATGATAACCGGATTACCGGTGTGTATTATACTTTTCTTAAATGTAATCGATTTAATATTTAACTGTTGTACACGTCATAAAAATGGTTGGCTTTGTGATTTAACCACTAGCAAAGTGTTTGACGTCAAACCCTTTGGGAATTAATTTAGTCCCGGAAAATCATCACTTCCGAGTTTAATTGCCTTTTTATACAATCATCACAAAGTAAGTTCTACAAGTGATGATTTAAGTGGTGTGTAATTCAAATATAGTATCCACCGACGCAGTTCTGCTGACCTACCTGAAATAGTATATACTTATGTCGAAGGCGCATTATAGAATCCGCCATATTACATAACAACGCGTTTGATTGTAAAATGGCGCTGTTTTATAATGCGGCGTCCCAACATTCAAGCGTGTCGTCCGGGTGGACACGAAAATACTACCGCCTCTTATAAATCAAACCAATGTCTCGCAGTTAATGGTCCACTAACTCGAGGCAGCGATTAAAATTAACTTAAAGTATTATAAAAATAAAAAATAAAAAATAAGTGCGTGGTGGCCTCGTGGTATCGGACCAGACTCGGCTGCCTACATGTTCACGGTGGTCGCGGGTTCAAATCCCAGGGCACACCTCTGACTTTTCGGAGTTATGTGTGTATTGATAATCAATCACCACGCACTTTAACGGTGAAGGAAAACATCGTGAGGAAACCTGCATACCGTAGCGATTTTAAAGAATTTCTACGGTATGTAAGTCCGCCAACCCGCACTAGGCCAGCGTGGTGGACTATATGGCCTAACCACTCTCAATCGTACTCTCGATTGTAGAGGAGGCCCGTGCCCTGCAGTGGGTCGTATATGGGCTAATACCAATACCAATTATAAAAATGGGACAAGCTGATGTTCCGTTAAAATACCTTCTTTGCGGTTTTAAATGTAACAGGATATAATTGGACGATTATAATAACACCAAGTCATCACGTAGAATTAATTTTCTTATAAGTAACGGTGGCGAAACTAAAAATGTATAACGTTAGAAACCGCAAAACAGTTGACGACTCTTGTTTACAAACAAATTGTTGGTCAAGGATAATCACCACACGACCTCTCCAAACATAGACAAAGTTTAGAATGTAATAAAAATACTTTTACTAATAACGCAGTCAATTCATTAAAACTTGTGACGAATCAGTACACAGACAGAGAATATAAATCTATTATTAGTTTTAAATGTTGTACAGCTTAAAATAATATATTTTTGTTTAATTAACTTTTAATTTACATAGGCTGGAAGTTACCGTGCCAAAATATTTTTGATCCTATTCTAAATTCGGTTTCTCGTCATCCCATTTATATCAGGCGTGTGGCGTGGCGTATGGTATCAACTGAGCCAAGAGAACCTCCCGACCCCTATTCTAATTATTGATATTGTATACTTCTGAAGTCCTTTGACTATTCAGTGCGTTATTAAAGTGATACAGAGTATAGAGTTCGTTAAAACCTCGCCAGACTCATCGACGCCACATTGCGCAGAAAAAGTTTACATTTTTATATGCGGTTTACCTAATAAGCAACAATTTAATCCGTTCATATAAAACATTAATTAAAACGAGACACGTTGGACTATAAAAATAATTTATACTGCTTGGTTATTTAATGAATCAACGCCTGTATTTTTATTTGCATAGTAAAACCAAAAAAACATATATCGGACCATGTAATGATGCAATTTTTAATTAGTTTCAATCATTTCAAAGGATAAATACTTCTTGTTGATTAATCACCTCAAAACTTTTCAATTTATCGATAAAAAATTGTTAACATAGCATAAAGGCGATTTCATAAAATATTGTTATTTGCAGTGCATTGCCCCTTATCAATAATCAACGAAGAGCCTTATTATTTTCGCATTAATGTCGTACATGGCGAGGAAACGGGAGTAGAGTTACCTGAGGGCTGAGGCATTAGTCACTGAGGCTGGGAGGCGGGTTGCATTTTTGTGGCGAGGCGCGGCGGGGCATGCGCGCGCTTCCGGAGCGACGCACTCTCACGCTCCCGCGACCTTCCACTACACACAACCTTTGTCGTGCACTCGCTCATTCACCACCTGCCAATATCGAACAAAAAGCTTACAAGTTTTCTTACATATATATTTTAAACTCGATCTTTTACTATTTTGATATTTATAACTTTTGGAGAAATAAATAATTGTACGTGCTATACATCTAAGGGTATTTATAATATAGAAGGAGCTGTCATGCATTTGCGTCTTCAAGAACATATAAATTTTCTGGTTCGTAATTTTGGTACCACTGCTATGTTAGCGAAAATTGAAATAATTATTTGACAACAAGTTTAAACAAATTCTGTTGGTAACCGAATTTAATAACTCTTAAATATTATTTTTCTTTTACAAATAATTCGTGCGTGTTGGACAACCAGTCAAATGTCAGCCAATAGGAGGGCAGAAAAAAGTGGCCAACATTTTTATCTACATTTTTAAAGTACCAATGCTTCTTCTATATTATAAATACTCTTAGCTAGATATACATAATATAATGAAACATGGCTATATTATGCAGAGCTTTTAAATCAAAAGAATACGATATCCGATAGTCGGCATTACGTTTAATACTAAAAAGTAAAAACTATATTGGTTAAAGTAATACACTGCTTCTAAGCATAGAAACCTTTATGATGCCAGTTAAGTTAAACCCAGTTGAGCTCTGTTAAATTATGTTGGAACCCTCTGTTAAATTATATTGATGTATAGTTCCGCCTTCATTCACTTTCCCACAGCGAAGGAAATTCGCTTGAAGTCGGTGCGTCACTTGTGGTGCAACCCTCGTCTCTACGTATAAGCTTACTCTTCAGCTTGTCATGTCCGTAGATTTGAGTTGATTTTCATCTACTGAGTACTGTGACCTAACATGCCGTTTTTAATATCTTTAGTCATACAAACGTGAAATAAATCAGATCTAAAAGGGTTATTAACGTAGTTGTTCAAGGCGCCTACTCTCTCTCTCTCTCTCTCTCTCTTCAGCCACAGGAAGTCCACTGCTGAACATAGGCCTCCTCCAAAGATCTCCACATCGACATCTTGGAAGCGGCCTGCATGCAAATTTCAGCTAGAAACAGTTGTTGCAAAGATTTGACACCGAATGCCAAAGAAAATAAAGTCATTTTAAATAAAAAAATACACATATTCAAACTACGAAGATTTGTAGATTCTCGATCTGTACATACGTAAAACATAAAGTCGCTATAAAACATAATAAGGGACAGCACAAGTCACACAATTAATCTCAAATATGAAATTATTCAAGCCACATCAGTTCAAACCGCAAATTACTATGATTATTGTACGAGTGACATTTAAAAACATTGTATGGTTGATTCAATTAACAACATTTCATAGCATGCATTTATCATTGCAGACAAGTGTGTCGAATCGACCTAAAATAACTAGTTCTCAAAATACAAACTTAATTCCGTTTTCATAAAGTCCTTTTCATCTTGCTAGAACCCATCAACGAAGCTCGCGCCCATATGCACTAATGTTTGGTATTTCCGGCTAAGAAAAAGCCTAACTTAGATCGCAACATGAACCTAAGTTTTGTAAGTTTGTAAATGTTTTCACATGCATTGATGAGTTACTATGTAAAATTGTTAACCTATGCGTAAATTAAACAGCAATGTACAGCAAAAATATTTATTTTGTGGGGTTTTGTGTGTTTGTAAGCGACGTGGTACCGTGGGAGTCAGTGACCGTACTAAATAAAAGGCGCAAAGTGGCCCAAAGTTAACCGCAAGGATCGTGGGCGGCTGCGTACTTATCTATTGCACTGGCGCTGACAAATGTAGAATTTTGTGGAAATTTGATTATCTGCTCTTGCACGTTTTTGTTTACGAGTACACAGAAATGACTCTGCGTAGGTACCTAATTGTTTTTCCGAAAAAATCATATGTAAATTTCCCTAAAGAGATGATGAAATAATGATGTTAAGTGCTCTTAAGTAGTACCTAGTATCTCCTTAATAGCCTAGATTAGCCACATTAACAGGCGGTGACCAGCGGTGTAACTTTGACTTTATCATTAGAAATATAAGGCTGTTAACTACTACGGACTATAACCGTGAAGGAAAATATCGTGAAGAAACCAGGCGTCATAGATAAATTAATTTCTATAGTATAAATAATATTTTTAATATTTGTTTGTTTGTTAAATAATTAATTACGTTTTAATTTTAGTTATGTTCTGTGAACTTAGTTTTTGTTACTATAGTCTACATATTTTTATTACCTACTGCAATATTTTTGTTATTATACAGGATGTGCAAAAAAAAGGCACACTTGCTAATATACATTTTGGTAAATCGTGATTGCGTCTAGAATAAAATGCATTTTCATAGCGTAGTCTGATAATAACAAAGGTGCCGAGAAATTAAGAATTACCAACACACATGCTTCCCCTTAACGTATTACGCCAAATACTCGTAGATACTTATGTACGCCTGTAACAAATGTTAAGGCGAAGTCTATGAAAGTTTTGTTGTTCAAATGATTTTCACTGTTTATTTCATTAACTATTTAATAAACGACAAAACGGTGCTCAGCAATGAGCATACATTAAGCTGGATAAGATAATGTGGGGAAGTAACTTTTAAGAATATAAAAAATATTACATGAAAATGGCCGTTGTACCTTGATGACAAGAAGATAACAAGAATTTACTATGGCAGAAGATCGTATAAAGTTTATGTTCTACAGACCCATACGTCATTCCTTTTAAAAAATCCGCTTCTTCCATACATGTGTACATCCCGCTTCACAAACCCGCCATCTATTGTAAATTGATGGTACTACATAAGGAAATTTAGAGGGAGCACTTATTATTAAGGTAAAGCGGGTGAACCTTTACAACACTAACATACACACTGTTTGTTTATAAGCACATATATGTACATCTCACTGCAGGCACGAGCCTCCTCTATAATCGAGAGTACGCAGAACGATTGTTTTCTTCCCTTCACTGTTATACTGCGTGGTGATTGACTATCAATACACATGGCTCCGAAAAGTCAAAGGTCCGAAATGTCCTGGGATTTGAACTGGTGACCACCGTGAACATGTTGGCAGTCACGTCTGTTCCGTTGCCAACAGACCACCCCGCACTTTCATATAGCAAATAACAAGGCAATATTGTTAAAATACTTATCACGTTCGAAATAACGCGAAGAAAGGATATAGGAAATACATCCTTTATTGGATTACGTAATGGTTGCTTTTTTTTTAATTTACCGTGTGATCATTACGTAGAAAGTTATCTGATCCACAGTTTTTTTCAAGCTTCGCTTACATTAAGTTCATCATACCTTTATCTAGAAAAAAATGCAGTATTACGTGGATTTTGAATCGTTTGTGTAGTTCTTTAAAAATATTGGTGAATTGGAATAAATCGAAATAAACGTCCATAGCCGTGAAATGCTCAGTCTGAGCTATATACTTCACAGCGTCATCATCAGAACAGAATTGGGGTTTGATAATACCAAAACACGAATTATAACAGAATACCTTACTTGAAATAATCGCAATCGAGTTGACCCGATTTTTCAAATCGATTTGACACATCTCTCGTTATTACATGCTTATTGTTACTGGCTGTATGGCCGGCCGGCTGAATCTAGAAAAAAAAAAACCGAGAAATCGGCATTTTGGCGGGAATTGCGACAGCGTGGTTAAAATTGTAAATCTTTGATTTATTATGATGAATAAATAATATAAGTAGATAAAAATTACAGTGGACATTTGAGTTATCATTCTAATAAGTTTTAGTGTATCTTTATATTTTATTTGGATTTGAAAAAGTCGTGTACCTAATTGGACACACCGTTTTAATAAATATGTTGTTGTGTGTTAAAAAAGTGAGGTGTTGTGATAAAGTTAAAGTTCAGGTCCAGGCGAAAGGTAAGTCTTTATAGTTTTTTGTTCTTGACGTAGATAGCAACTCTCGTTATGATATATGTCTAATTCACTATTGTGTTTTATGGACTTGGACAGCACGAAGGATAGTATACATAATTAAGCCGTTGTCCAACAGTTAGTATTGCTCAATGTTGCTTTATTTCTATGGTCCAAAACGATTTCTATTTTACCAATGCTACCCATTCGCCTCTTACAAGGTTTTACGTATAAACAAGTGTGATGAATAGAAATAATCTAGTTTTATGTAGGGGGGTGTATTATTCCTAGGGCGTCGCCTCCCGGTACTATTCCTCATTGTTAAGCCACAGACGTAGATGTTATACGATTGTTTATCCAAATTCCTAGTCAATCATGTCATGAGCGCGACAGGTGTAGTGTGTCACCCGGCGGTGCCTTTGCTAGATCCAGCCTGTCGATTTCATGTTAAAAGTTATGCGTCAAATGCGCGGTGGGCGGTGGACGCGTCGCGTACACGGCACACGCATCTTTACAGGGTTGCTGGCTATTATAAAAATACCTATATTCATTTTCCTTTTTCTACAAAATCAGTAATTTGTGTACTTATACTGGTTTTACCGTACTGAGATATAATTATTAATTACTTATCTAGGTAAAAATCTTTCAAAATTGTGAAGTTGTTAATTTTATTACCACTGAAGTGCAAGATGTTAATTTAATAAACAAAACGCATAAAATATGTACAATGCATGTTTGAATAAATTATCTTAACTACTAAAATATGCAATGTGGGTTTTTAAAGAGCTCTTCAACATTTTTTATCACTGCAAAATGATGACTAGCTAGTGTATTTAGCAAATCTCGGTATTTACGCGTATTCTCATACTATTTATGGCATCGTAGGTATAATCTTAACCCATACTCGTGAACATATTTATAGACTATAATTCCATAAAATGATTATTTATAAAATATGGGTATTTTTTCTGTATATAGCAACACCAGGTCTTGTTTGAAATATGGTCAGACTACACACGCTATGTGAATGAATGATCAGGCGAGGTTCAGCGCGTCGTGGGAGATCCACGTTGAGTCACGGCAGGGCAATCCCGCGATAGGTAGATAACTATACTGATAGCTGCCTTTGACTCATTATCTTCGTTGTAAATGCTTTTGAATGAGCACTATTGTTTTTTCCCGGCTAAACGAGATGTGATAGTTTGATAGTGGAAATTTGTAACGAATATGTGCCTTTACCTAGATTATACTTTAATTTTTTTTTTATTGCATAAGTAATTAAAACGAATTTCTTACCTTTTGTTGATAAGACAACTATCTACTCATTTTCCTAGTGAGTGATACAAACTTTACTCTTTAACTCAATGTTTTCTGAAGTGTGTGCCCTGGTGCGTCGCGCCGTAGAACGAGGAGGAGGGCGCCGCGAAGAAATTGTCTCGTTTTTTTTTAGATTTTAAGTGTTGTGCCTATTTACCTAACTTGTATCATTGTATATTTCAACAGGAACATATTTCAGGAAAAAATACACGCATTTATGAAATTTGGCACACGCGTTCTGAAGCTGGTATAGACCAACATATCCAAAAACCATGCAATCCTGACAAAATTACATACATACACATCGAATTGATAATCTTCTTTTTTTGAAGTAGGTTAAAAAGACGAAGACGTAGTGAAATTGTCGTACCAAAACTTCGTTAATTTAATTATTGAATAAGTACCATTACCTATATTAAAATGTAAAATAATGAGGTGGAATATAATAGTCGTTAGCGTACGAGCGACAATGTGACCGAGTGATGTAATGTCGTCGGCGCGCCAGACAGTGCGGCGCCCGCGCACGCTCGCCGGCTGCGCCGCTTTACTACGAGAAATATTACTTACGAATAAAAAATACGCCTACTTCAGTATTGTTGCGAGTATTTAACTTCAATAAAAAACATAGTGATTACGGGAGAAATTACATCCGTCATCAGGAAATTAGGTAGCTATTTTTTTTTGGTTATAGTCAAATAAAATCTTCCCAATATGATACTTATAAATTTTAAAATTATCCTTGAAAAAGGATACGACAATAAACAAGTGAGCATAGCAAAGTACTAAGTTAGAAGACTGGGTTCGAACCATTGACCTTTCAATTAATGACTAATTCATAAAAAAATGCATATTTTTCTAGTATGCAACCGCTACCCACTGAGCAGCAATCATATAAGGTTAAGGCTATCTATTTCTTGTTTCGAAATCAAGATAATTTGTATATCTTTAAATGAAGCCAGTAGCCTGTAAATGGGTGAATTTGTGACATCGGTTCTGCCATGCATTATCTGCCTAGATGAGTTTATTACCGAATTAGAATAATTATAAAAAAGGCAATTTAAATCAGACGAATGTTCATAAACATTATTCTAACGTCACGGTTTTGTTGAAGACGTCCACGATTTCCATAACGTAATTATATTTACATTATAAATCTAAATATAGCCACATAATTTATGTATGTTTGTCTTGTAATATGCTAAATTGTTTGCACGAAGTCTTCGTAGCGGACAGTTTTCCTCCTTTAGCATGTTTTTACGTATTGCAAATTGCCCATGTTTTGTGATGTATCAGCCCAGATACGTTCCACTATAGAGCACGATCCTCCTCTACAATCGAGAGTACGATTGAGAGGGGTTAGGCCACCACACTGGCCTAGTGCGGGTTTTGCACTAATACTATAATATTATGTTTGGGCTATGGAGACCTTGTACAAGAAGGGACATTACGATATGACTTTACATTACACAGTTTAATAACGTTAATTTACTTACTAAAAAGCGCCAAGCTGTCTACTAGTATTATATTTCGACGGCTTTTATCGATGAGTTAGATTGCTAGATGCGCCCACTAACCCGTTTTCCCTTCCATCTTTTTCCTACCCCTTTCTTTTCCATTTTGAGAAGCTGGCAAACACAACCACGATCCAAGTGTTATAGATGTTCATGGACAGCGATATCACTTACCATCAGATGAGTTCCGTTCGCTGAACCTACCTACATACTAAATAGCAAAATGATGTATAATTTGACTGCCTCGGTGGCGTAGTGGTACTACGGTATGACTGCAAAGCTTGAGGTCTCGGGTTCGAATCCCGGGTCGGGCAAAGTGATATTGGATTTTTCTATTCATTATCAGCCCGGAGTCAGGATTTTGTGCCCGATATGGCGATAGGCTCGCCCCCTATCACATCGTGGGACGGAATATACAAGGCGAAACGTGGGTGTTCTAGTAGCACCTCTGCCTACCCCTTCTGGGAAAAAGGCGTGTGTTTATGTATGTATAATTTGAACACCTGTTTTGTTCTAGATCAGAGGTTAATTTAATTTTTATGTGTGATCCTTATTTTTCATCGCGCTCTGTGCACCTGTGACTAACACCTGTCACCTGAATCGAAAATTGTTTCCCAAATTAAAATTAACTAATTCAATATTATCAAATAAATTTAAGCACAATATATTCATCATTTGTGGTTTGCAATAAATTAAATCATATCTAGTATTATTTCTAAATAAACAAATAAAAAAATATATCTTCACATTTATAAACTTTTATTCTATGTTTTTCTATGTATTACACATACTTTAAAACAGTGTTTATTTTATTTTATTTTATTTAAGTAGCTCACATGTATCAATAGATAGCCAAATACAAAAGGTAGCCAATTACGAGCTAACGCAGATAGTTTTTAAAAGTTACAAAATCTTATTGTCTTGCTATCTTAAGAGTTAGCTACCTTGGTGGTTTGTAATATAGTACCAAATGATGATAAGAAATATACCGAAAAGTCACACACATAGTCCCGCCATCATATTATAATCCAATCTTATTTCGTAGGTATTGGAAACTATGAGGTACTTTCGTTATCACGATAGTCAGACCCGAAACAAAAATACTTTTTGATCACACATAGATTAAAAAAGCAAGGTGCAAGATTTGAACCTGCGGCTTCTCGTTACACATCCGACATGGTATCTTAATCAATAGCGTCACAGAGTCTGCCACAAACTTCTGTGTACCAGTGCTGTTAAATATTTTATTTTCATTGGTTTAAGACGGATTTCCCCCACTTTAGGTGTTTTTCATGCTCTCAGCTGTATAAGATATGTACAAGGCTGTTAAACGCTGTGCGACAACTTGACTCGGTAATTCCATTTAATTCCCACGATTCGACAAAAATAGTCAAGTTGATTTTGCGCGGTTATCGTTCAATATTATTGCATAAACTATATTTCAACGAATGAATCAGTATAGAAACGTGTATTTATTTATTTATAAAATTATGAGGCATAAATTCCATTCCAGAAAAGAAATAATCGTATAGTTGATTATATCTGCCCGTATACATACGGATATAAGTACCATTGCTGAGAATGACTTTCAAAGGTCCGAGGAGTGTGCCCTGGGAGGTGAGACTCAGGCTCAAAACTGCGATTGTCGTCTCTTCATTGCGGACTTCCATGCACCGGTCTAATTAACAATAACATATTCCTGTCTCGAAGGTAATAGTAAAGCGATGACTGTTATATTTCGTTCGAGGAGTAATATTGCCGGACACAAGTTATTATCATTTATAGTACATTTCATTCCGACAATCGTCCGTTTCCTTCCCTTTTTCCTCCCAAGTTAAGAGGCTGGTAACGCCTTTACGATACAGTTGTTGCCGATGTTCATGGGCGGTGCTAATTATTAATCACTTACTATGAAGTGAGCCGGATGCTCGTTTGGCTTTGTTTCGTTTGAAAGAATGAAGACGTCAGTAGATTGTCTCCGATATTCTTATAAACGACATACGTCATTGATTGCATATTCGTAGCACCGTCAGATAGGTAGTAGGTACGGGTAATGTGACATCGTGTTCATTAGCATATGCACTTACGCGTGAGATGAGTGACTCGCACGGCCGTGCAGGGGACTCACCGTTGCCGGCCTTCGACTCTCAATTGTGACGTAAACAATTAAATTATCCTCACAGATAAGCTTCGGTCATGTGAAAGCTTCATACTGCAATTGCGCTAATGTTAAATGAGCAATCCATGATTATGCGGTTTTCTATTTTTCTTCTGAATGTGTCTTGAATTAATTAACCTGAGAATAAAATAAGACATTACCGCGCGCTGGAAAGCCAGAGACCCCAACATGATCTTCCTACTACCTCCTTTATGGCGTGCAGAAAAAAGGACAATAACTTTCCACTCGAAAAAAGGTATAAAATAATCCGTTGGGTGACATTTTGTCCTTGTAGACCAATAATTTTGTCGCCTGGCTGTATCTCAGCCTGCTCTTGTGAGAAGGAACACCACAGACTACACAGAACTTATAATTACTTAGCCATGCAAGACACGCCACCACGCGCGTTACCCCGACACGTTAGATAACAATATTAAGTCTCATAATGCCAGATGATCTCAGTTGTTATGTATTATGTGTTTAAAATGTATTTCAAGGAAGATGATTCAGAATTAAGGCTGCCGATTACGATTAAATAAGAAGGGATTATCAAACTGTTGCCTTTTCTTCACGGGTTTCCCGCGTACCGTAATGATTATTGGAAATCATAGTTTTTTATCTGCTTTGTCGGTTGACAGGTCTTACAAGAAATTCAAAAGACTTATAGTTATTCAGTATCTATTTGTAATACAGCAAAGCATGCCCCTAATTTATACGATAGGTACAACAGAGTTAGATCCAAGGCGATTTTTACATTATTCGGGGTACAATTTCATATTTGAATACGTACATAATGTGAGAAATTGAAATTAATAATCAGAGAAAACAAAAAAAACTGTTTAATATATTGTAATAAATTATATGTGTATATAATTTCTTACCTATGCAAAACTGTAAATTAAAGTTATTTATTGTCATAGAAAACTTAATAAAATATACAGGGTATATCAAGACTGCTACCGAAAACGAAGCCAAGGGGTAGTTTTACTTAATGACTTTAGACACAATGCAACATAAATTTTTGCAAAAAAAGCATCAATATTTTTTTTCCTATCATCGTATTTGGGTGGTAAATACATACAATTCCTAAAAAAATATGTACAACCTTTTATTTTTAAATATGCAAGGCTTTAAAATATAATTTTAGCTGAAACTATGGATTTACCACCCAAATACAATCATATTTAAAACATTACAAAAAAATCGTCGCGTTTTTTGCAACATTTTTAGTTATATCGTGTCTACTGTCTGTAGTCACTTAAACTACCACTTGGCTTCGTTTTCGGCAGCAGTCTTGATATACCTTGTATACAAGTAATATAGGTAACCGATTATTTTTAAACTCAAATAACTTTGGGATGTCAAGGTGGTTTCAGCAGACATTTCGCTCGCAACTACGATATCGATTACAAACAGAAATCGCGTATCTCCAAATACATATAGGAAAATTACGCCACTAAATAATTGTGGGCATTATAACTGCCTTGGCGAAACAAACTTACCGTCCTTATTTTACAATTGGATTACCCAACGCGACCCAGTTCTGTCTGGATCTAGCGAATCGATTTCAATGGATCTGTAAATGCATCCTCAGATATTACCTACGAAATTATCAATATATTATGTATGATAAACAAACATTAAACATTTCGGTTGTACGTCGCGTCGATTCAATGCGTTTATAGTATAATACCCGAGCGCTTTCGCTAAGAAGTTTATTTAAAGAGTATATCTACGGTTTCGCAGGTCATAAGCGATCTGCCGAAGTATATTCCATTCTTTATTACGAAATTAACGGAGACATGTTTTATTGCTATATAGAGTAAGTAACACAACACGAGCAAGTTAAATATAACATGAACAATATTTAATCAATCTTTGTAATGCTTAAAATACAAGTGGACTTTTTATCCTCTTTACACTTAATTATCATTGAATCGTTCCACTCATAAGTTCCGATAAATGCACATTAACCCCCAAACACGCAAATGACGTCAACAACCGCAGACTTCCAAAAAAAAATAGAAAAATACATATATTGTTCCAAGTACAGTATTAGTATGCGGGTATGGCGTGGTGTCGGCCGCCCGTGATGTGATGTCAATAGTGTGGTGTACGTGACGCCTCACCCGCGCGACTTACGACTCCCGCGCAGGTGCCGCACCAGCCCAAATCACTACACTTCCGGACAAAAAACATATCGACAATATTATTTACCAATTCACTTGATTTTAATAAATGCCTAAGGTTGCTGGAAGGCGCTTCTTGCAAGTCGCCATGTGGATTCTTGAGAGAAGCGTACTTTCAGCAGAGGACTTCCTGTGTCTGAAGGAAAATAAAGAGAGTAAAACAAAAAAATCCGATGACATTAACATAATAACATGAGTGCCATACTGTTATTCAAGCTTTTTTTTAAATAAAGAAAGCGGGCTCAGTTTTGTATGGCTGGCTTGCTCAACATAAAGTCGCGGGCGAGTTGCGAAGCCCATAGTACTAGCTATTGACTTTCTTAACTAACGTGAACTTTGTATATACAGGGAGCGCAAGAAATTGGCGCACTTGCTCAGTTGGATACAAGGGCATAATATTAATATGATAATAAAGAAATAATATTTGGAAAATACCTATCCGTTTTGGAGTTATGACCTTATAAAGTTTTAAGAATTACCACCATCTTTTTGAATACAACCGGTTGGGATGAGTAAAGCACAAGATTATAACATATACGTATTTTTTCGTTCCGTCGTTTATTAAATAGTTAACGAAATAAACAGTGAAAATCATTTTGAACAACAACAAAACTTTCATATACTTCGCCTTAACATTTGTTACAGAGGTACATACATAGGTATCTATTTGGCGTTATACGTTAAGGGGAAGCACGTGTGTTGTTAATTGTTAATTTCTCGGCATCTTTGTTATTATCAGACTACGCTATGAAAATGCATTTTAATCTAGACGCAATCACGATTAACTAAAATGTATATTAGCAAATGCGCCGTTTGTTTGCACACCTGTATATTCGTAATGAAATATCGCTTACTTTACGGGTCAATTCATACTAACACAGAGTCGAAGAACTTCGAAATATCAAAATGAAAACGAGCTTCTTCGTTTTGTCTTGGAAGGAAATCGCTGAGATAACAGTGAATTTCCTATGCTATGTTTCTAATTGACGCTTTAATGCGTTTCAACTTTGCGTTAGTATGAATTGACCCTTCATAAATAAACATGAATAATTTAGTTTTGTGTATGGAAATTAGTGGATTAATCATCGTCTTATGCATATACCAGTTATGATAATGATTTTGAGAATTATGAAAGTATCGTTGCTAAAATTATAGTACCGGTTTGTGTATTGACTGGTTTATGTGTCACTCCATAAGTTCCAAAGGTCAGCGAAAAACAATTTTAGATGAATGAATCTCAAGACTTATGTTAATCGGTAAATTATTATAATATTTATATATGCTACCCCCAGTAATGTATTGTAAATTCATGTAGGTAAATAAACATTTGCTTATAGCATTAATTTGCATGGCAATACTTACGGGCAATATCTTAAAGTTTGGCAATATTAGAATTATTCCAAGATGTAGGTAATGTAACTTAATGGGTATTTTCTATGTAGTGAATAATTTATTACTTTAATTAATTAGCCAATGTATTTATAATTGTTGGCGCCAACTGTTTCCTGCATAATGTATAGAAATAGATTCATTACGCGTTAAATATTCCTCGAAGCAATACCATGTAGCATAGTAGTAAGCAATTACTACTATTACAGATGATGTATTACTTAGCTATAAATTGTCAGTAGATATTTGTGTTGACGTCTTTACTCACGTCTTTACTATTCTACTGTGAAACAACGCGATGTCAATAACAATTAGCACGTTAGATAAACTGCTGCATGTATTTGATCTAAGGCTGCATGCTAATAAATTGCAAATGGAACAGGATTACCGGACAAGCGTAATTAAGCGGATTTATTCCAATTAGTGTTGTGATTGAGGATATTTTTTTTATAAATAACATTTATTTAATCTTTTTAACGTGACTTAATAAAATATAATAAAAATGTGTATTACTATTTACATTAATTAGACTTTTAAACTTAGACAAAATTTTACTGTAAATATTGTAATTGATTCACAGCTTAATGGCCAAAACGCTATTGGTCTTTTAATTCTACCAGGCTGTTGACCAAGGACTAAGGGGATTCATTAATATGCTTACTATATTTGATGACAAAAATATCACGAACCCCAAAATATACAGTCCAATGGATAGTACCACTCTGGAAATATTAAATGAAATATATAATCAATAATTATCATAATTCGTAATTGCTGGGTTTAAGATTTTATATCGGTCTGCGAATATCAGAAGCGAACTGATTTAATAAGTAAGTTGTAAGTACGGAGAAGAAAACTCCGTATAAAACTTACTCTTTTAGAGTTCAATTCTTCCCTAAGCTTTAGTATTACATTTAAAAAGAAGGCCAAACTGAAACATCTAAATTACGTAATTAATTCGTATTGAGGTCAAATAAATATCCTTGAATGCCGATACAGCCTTGAGGAAATTACCTCCGTCGTTGATATTATCAAGTTCGTTCAATTTTAATCCCGATTTGATCAATTTACTAACATTAACAACATGCCGCGATTTCCACGTATACATATTATCGTTATTCACATAATTATTAAGTCTTAGCTTAATAATTATTCACATAATTATTAAGTAGCAGCATTGGGGTAGAGCGGGGTTGGTCCGTTGTTCGAAGCATAACAGTGTCCCTGAGTGAATACCTACCCTGGCTCGCCTGCCCTACATTTAAAATCAACCATCTTGTAACCACTGTATTACGAAATTATAATTTAATAATATAAGCGTGTTAAAAACCCATATCATGGTACAATGACCTACAAAAAAGATCACACCATACACTTACTAATCCGTATATGATATACCAATTAAATTGTCTCGAAAAACACGTCTCGTGTCCAGCTCGTGTTTTCGTAAAAAACGATTATGACTCATTACATTTTGGAATTTTCGATGACAAGAAACTTACGTGTAACTTAGTGTAAAGATATGTAACGTAAGATCAATACTTGAGTAGGCATAATTGGAATAACCCACATTTGATTCCACGCGTTTCACAACTAATCACAAATAAACGACTACCGACACTGATACGAGAAGGTACGGAATGGAATCACAGTCCCACAGTGCCTTGACCTTGCGTTGTATTTCGTAATCAAATCACGTGATTAAATAATTTCAAAGTGGAAATTACATTTTGTTTTCATTGCACAAAATTCCATTTGGATGATCTTAGGAGTTTTGACGTAGCTTACCTAATCATTTTTAATAATCTTGATGCTGTGGCATCTAATACCTAATTTTTTTTAATGGAAGCTTTTCTATGGAGAGCTTAGATTCCTGAGTGCTGTAGAATTACACTCGATTTACCCTGAGCTCTTAGAAAAACAATAAGAAGTGGGAGAGCCACGCTGTTATCAGTCATGACTCAGCATGAATGGGCAGGCTCACCCAGGGCGGTACTACTGTCTCACAAGAAATCGACGCGAAGCGACAGCTTTGCTGTCATGTTTCGTTCGGTGAGTGAGATTGCCGGATGCCTATATCTCTTCCCATTCTTTTCCCACTCCGCTCCTCTCCCAATTGGGCCGGCAACACATCCATGATCGAGCGCTGTGGATGTTCATGGGCGGCAGTGATCACTTACGATCAGGTGACCTGTTTGCTCGTTTGCCGGGCCTATGCAATAAAAAAAAGTAATAGATCTCCTGCTGGGTGTCTTTAAATCAGCGACATTGTTCCATTTCAGTATTTTTAAAGGAGCGCAACTTATCAATGATTTCGAAAAGACGACGGCATCTATGAGTGCCTGTGTTTACTTGCCATCAGGTTTGCTGCTTTGTTGGTTAAAAGATTGTTATAAAAAGGTATCATATTATTTGTATGCATGAACAAAGATATAATTTGCTTTAATTTATGAATAATTACTCATTAGGTTTCAGGCCTAATTTTACACAAAAATATTTCTCGTTTGTAAGGGAAATGTCCATTATTTTATTCATAAACAATAGTTTATTCTATTTATAAAGAAATAGAATAAAACATTTTTGTGTTGTTTTTTATATCTCTTAATCACAACTAAAAGTAAGTTAGTTACTTTGTACTTAGAAAGATAAGTGAAAAAAGCAGTCTACCGCTCGTAAATAACGCTTAAGCACTAAATAGCCGTATTTATAAGACGTAATAGGATTAATCGTTAATTGTAAAAACATAACTACTTAATTTGGCCTCGATTACACGTTTTTTCTTATTCAAAATCCGTTGCGATGACGCGTGGGGCATCATCGGCGCGTGGTCACAATGTTAATGAGGCGCCATCTATGTACATTGTAAATGTAGAGGGTACTTGCGAGTAGCGTTCCGTAACACCTGGACACAGCGCATACGATCACATTAATCACGTTCTCTTATTCTAATGAATGGCCAAATGAATTATTTATAAATCTATATTAAATGTGGTTAAGCAATCGTTTAATCTTGATGTTGACTCTTTATCTAGATTCTAGATTCTTTATTAATAAAGTTAAAGTACAGTGGCTTGACTTGGGCAGCATTTTCTCAAAAATAAAAGTCAATTTTGTTGTTGTTTACCGTTTGGAGATTAACGGGGACCCATAATCCCTTTTCCCTCCCCTCTTTCATCGTCCAACTACAATACTATATGGACGGCAAAGCATCAAATTTCGTAGGTGTCGTCAGTTGCAATAGTCCCAAGTTAAAAACGTGCAAAATAACAGCGAACGCAAGCACATACAATTATACTCTTTGCGATGATCGAACCTGCGGCTTCTCGTTTTCCAACCGGCCTATTACATACCTGCAACAAAGGTATAATAAATGAACACAAAAGCGTTAACGCAAAATCTCAGTCGAAATACAAAAAACGCAATGCTTTTTAATTTTATAACAACGTTTTATAAATGTAAATCACTTTTTTTTTTGCAAAAAAACCAAACTCGTTATCTGATAAACGATGTGGGAATATGCATATTTAATTCATAACTTGTTGGTTCTGACGAGTTTTTATAACAGCGGCATTAGCTAGAAATCTTAATATTAACTTAAAATGGATTTTCCCAGCTCGTGTGATAGTCTAATATGACGACCTCCGTTGGCTTAGTTTTTGGCCCAGATTAGTTGACCTAATTTTCGTCGCCGGATCCTTTTAAAGCAGGTTTGCAGATTTCACATTGGGAAATTCTGAGAAAATAACTAGTCTGGTAATAATGTTACGAATAATCACCACTACTCGTATGTTTGTAAAAGCCTTGCCGTGCTGAAGGTCAGTAAATGGCATGGCTTGACAGGGGCGATACTATTGTCTCACATTCGGCGAGTGAGATCGCTGGAGACCCAAAACCTGGTCATAGAATTTGTGTATCAGTACGAATGGCGGATAGCAACCGTGCGTTAGATGCGCTGTGAAGTGAATGCACTTTGTCGTGCCGATCTGTTAAAAATACACCCTCTTTATCAGCCTATATATAGGTCCTACTGCAGAGCACGAGCCTCCTCTACAATTGAGAGGGTCTAGGCGATATAGTCACGTCATCACATCACGCTGGCCTACTTCGGGTTGTCGGACTTTATATACCATAGAAATTTTTACAAATCTCTAAGGTATGCAGGTTTCCTCTGGATGTTTTCCTTCACCGTTATAATCGTAGTGCGTGATGATTGAATATCACTATGCACTTGACTTCGAAGAGTCCAAGGTGTGCCCTGGGATTTAAACCGTGACCACCGTGACCATGTTGGCTGCTGCGTCAGGTTCGTTTACCAACAGGTCACCACGCACATGAAAACCACCCTCAGTCGCGTTTTATTCGCAGAAATCCCTAACAACTTAAACAGGCGTCCTATCAAAGTAGGAACTGAGGGACACTTACCTATATAATAACTTCTCGTCCTGAGACATTCAGTAGCGCCTTAATGTGTGTGCGGGACTCCGAACGATGTTATATCGGTGTGGGGTTTGCTAGACTTATCCTTTTTGCCAGATTCGCTACTCACCTAACTAAAATATTATTTACTTACCTATCTACTATCCTTTTGATAAAAAGGAAGTATAATATGCACTTAAAATCTATGTTAACGACTAGCTAAATTGTAAGTGGGCCTCTATTATACAAATAGAACCATCTCTCGCGTGGGGGATGTTTGTCCATTTAGATTAGCCTCGCTATTCATACGAGTAGATGGATTGTTTAGTGTTAAGAATCATTTAGGACTAAATATTATTTGTACTGAAATAGTTACGTACGACGTAGATTGGGCAACACTGGGATCTGCCTATTTTTAATTGCATTTCATGTTAGGCACAAATGTTGGTATGTGCAAGCGGCTCAATTGATGATAACTTGATAAGTAATTACTGCCGCCCATAAAAATCTACAACACTTGCATCGTGGCGCCATGCCAGTCACACAGAATGAGAGGGGAAAGGTAAAGAAATGAACGGAGCATAGGAAGGGGTATTGCGCCTCCGGCAATTGATGCCCAACTAGAAGTAATAGCGACAGCAAAGCCATCGCTACACGCCGGTGTCTGTTAGACATTGGCACCACAAGAAGCGAGCCGGCCCGTTCCCGCGATCTTCTAATGTTACTATAGTGTGTCCTTGACATTGTTCACAACACATATTGCAGATATGCCAGATATTAAAACTTAAAATACACAAAATTAAACAATATAAAACATGTTTGAACAACAATTGCAAGGCAAAATAAATGTAGTTTAATTAAAAGACCTAACTCTATAGAATCGTTTAGTGTCTCTTTTCAATTAGCATCCAACGTGTTCAATGGCCAAAAAAATATTTAAGATTTGGTTTACATTGTAATTATCAAATTAGAAACGTTGCGACGTTTGAAAATACCACACATTCAATAGGTTCCTCGAATATGATAATTTTGAAAAAAATGCCACAAGCTGCCTATAAGAGAAGTGTTTGATCAGCGGTTTTACGTCGTACAGCAGTTTCTAATTTAACCTCCTATCAAAAATTTCGAAACTGACCGCAGTAGTTTACGTAAATTGGTTAAGTACACATGATTATCAATTTAAGCACAATTTACACGGCTGACTGACATGCATCGTATATTTAGCGAGAAACGCGTGACACTTCCAAATGAAGTTCACAAGTGGTAGCGGTTAACCACAGAGATCCCGTAGACAAACAATCACATCATTTATGTCACTAACAGACGCTCGCCACTTCGGACGGGCCAATATAAGTACCCACACAAATAGAACGGACTTTGTTTATAGAGGTAACACGAAAAAGAGCTGGATATACATTGCGTGATGAAAGATCATGCTGCTCAAGGGTGCTACTAACTGTGACAAGGTTGTTGTGGCGTCATATGTAACATGCTTGTGCACAGTACGAGAGGCGGAGCATACTCTGCATACAGGCAATAGAAGCCCCTTTGATCCACCCACCACCCCCATGGAATTTGTACAATTAACGAAAAACAAAGCGCTGATGTCGGTGAGTTTCTTTTAAACTTCAAAAACTTATGCAGCAGTACTGAGGCTAGACACAAATTTGATCAAAGCTATGATATATTATGTAGATTTGCTTCCAACACCTACAATCACGACAGTAATATTATTATTGATCATACAAGTCGCTTAATTAGCTTGACCACTAGTGTAAGGGATATCCATCGTTAGTTTCTGAGTTCAACCCTTAGGGCGTTGAACACTACGCTTTATGTGATTTTGTGGATTGTATATTTTCTTTAACATAGTTACCAGGGACTGAAATTTGGGCTCACCATGCCGCGAAATATACGCCGCTTCCAATAGGTCACTATGGAAATTCTCGAGGGACGCTTATGTTCAGCAATGCATTTCTTGTGACTGAAAAGAAAGGAGATAGTGAGATATTATAGACTTGCCTTCTGTCATATGGGGATGTAAATAAGATCGGCGGATTGTGGGTGGCTTGCACTTTTTGTGTAATTTCCACACTACTCATCTAAGTAACTTTATAATCTTCAGAATACTGGAACGTTTTGCCTCTGCTTTAAACCCTAACAACATAGTCCTCACATACTAATGAATTAATATAATTTAAGTATTATTTTAATAATAAATGGATGCCGTGGCCCCTGGCCGAAGTCGGCTGCGATTTCAAGAAGGTATAATATTATTATCAGCTTTTATAGACACATAATTACATATATACAGCACGAATAATTATCTGACTCGACTGCGGTGGTATCTTTATCAGACAAAAATCAATATTCAAGAGCCAGTTTATTAGTTAATTTAATTTGGCTAGTGCTAGAGTCTTCTCCTTCGATAATCTCCTTATATATTTGTTTTCAATGTTCAAAGCTTGTATGTTTCCTACTATCCCAGTAGGTAATGTAGGTATTAAACCCTAGGCAGTAATTAGTTTGGAACAGATTAACCAATAGCGCATATTCTACTCTTATGAAATAAAGTATCGTATTCCGATTATCGCATTACTATTTCTTAAATGATATTTGTTAATACAATATAGCCTTTTTTTTACCTTGTCTACCCATATAAAGCGGCACTTTTGGTCAATAGTCGGTATAGACTATATTATTATAATTGTACTATCTTATCAACCATTTTTTTCATGGGTGGGGTAAACATGACACAATTGATTGATACCACCTACTAGGTAACGCTTTCGCAGGTCGTTCAGCAAAAATCATTAAATATTTAATACCGATGATGACGTTGCTGTTCCTAATCCGCCTATCATTTGCCTACGCAGCTTTGTGATAGTTATTCTGCCATTTAATGTTCGCCAAATACCAGTACGTTGGCTAGCACGATGGCCTTCGTAGCAGCAGCCACATCACCGACATCAAAAAATTACTTAGGATAAACGTAGTCTTCACTTGTAAGACTATTGACTATCCTATTTTGCTTATCTATATGAAATCAGCGCTTGTATCATGTATTACGATCGTTATATTGTGTTAATTTGAGATACAGTTTACTTACAATATAAACAGTTTAGATTATACGAGAAAAGAACAATTGAGACCTAGGAATTCAAATGTATTCGATATTGTTAAAACATTTATTATAATATTACATTTTCACAGCATAACGATCAATGTAACTTTAATTTAATGTAAACAGTATAAATTATGCTAAGCGATAATGTTTACAAAATAAACAGGCGAGGAGAGAAAGTTGTATTTGTGTTACAAGAACCTAAACATCTTCTGTTTCTCAAATAACATATTCCGCATTCAAATGTATGCTTGCGATGTTTATATTCATATTATTGACATTAATATTTATTAATGTTGTGGTTTTTCGGCATAATGCTTGTGGATATGCGCGCGTCACGTCGTATTGACAGTGCCTTCGTGCGGCACCGCAACTTGCAACAAAAACTCGTACGTGGAAATTTCCAAAATCGCTCGCCTTGTAAATTTCCAACTGGCCGTTGGCGATTAATGTCTTAGCGGTCCTTTACCTTGGCAGGGTTAAAAATCCGATTACCTATGGAATGTGGACTAAAAACCAATAACTCGTGTGATGTAATTGGTAGAGCCTCGCTGTAGGTTATTTACACTGCGGTACCAATAGGTCAGCTTGACCGGGGTTGTAACTTGTGTAATTGCTGTCTTTTTTTATTGCATAGGTCCGGCAAACGAGCGAATGGTAAGTGGGAGCGGGATGGAAAAAGGATCGGAAGAGGAAAGTGTTCTCACACACCGAACGAAACGCGACAGCGAAGCTGTCGCTTCACGTTGATTTCCCGTGAGACTGTGGTACCACCCCAGACGAGTCTGCCCATTCATGCTGAGTCATGACTGACAACAGCGTGGTGCTAGCACATAAAAACGACTTCACACAAAACCGACGTGAAGTAAAAGTTTGGTGTCGTTTGTATCCGCTCGGGTAGGAAGCGATGGTCCCTATTTTAAGAATTGGGAAAGACACTTTGGCTTAGTGTTTATCGAGTAGTATTATCGAACTAGACAATTGAGTTAATTGAAATATGAATATCCCCCATCCGAGATGAGAACGCAACAAATTTTCTCTTCACCCCTCTCTATTCGGCTACAGAAAGTTTAATGGTGCAAATATATGTCATCTAATACGAAAGTTCAAAAAATAAATTACCTTTCTATAATTACAGGGTAACTCATTATCGAACATATTTAAAATCATATTACCAAATGCACACTCGTGGGGAATGAGAACAGGTATAAAAACAGTTTAGCTACCCACTTGAGTCACTAATTAATTTCCTATTTTCTATCGGCAAATAATTTAGTGCTGAATGTGCTGCTAATGTGTAACGAACCTGTCGCTCGTGGCAACATTCTTGTCGGCTTAGTCAATGAGCTCGTCGCCGGTCGATGTCCGTGGGGCGGCCGATGCATTGCGCGCCTGCATGGCTACCGTACATACGCGATGCACTTTCATTCATAAATTACCGATGACACAGTATGAGAAGCTATTACCAATGTATTGTTACGATAATTATGCTTTGCAGAGTATTGTTGAACAGGATTTAAATATTATTTACGTTCAGACTGACAAGTTTAAAAATGAAATATCTTTATAAGTTAAGTTTAACGGACAGCCTTCCTGGCGCAGTTGGTTAGACGCCACTTGTGGATCGAGAGGTCGCAGGTTCGAGACCCCGCACCGAGACAAATATTTATGTGATCCATCGGTAAGTTTGTATCGGGTTTGGGTGTTTGTGAGAACGAAAAGTGTCGTAACTTATGATACCGACGACTCCAGACTCGATCTTAGTGTGGGGTCAGGACTATGTATGTGACGGTTCGGTGTATTTATTATTTATTAAATTTCGAGGTTTATTATATTATGCGGTTATTATAGATTTTTTATCGTATTCGAAGTTCGCCAACCCGCACTAGGCCATCGTAGATCGGTAGATTATTGTCTAAGCCCTCTCAGTCAAATTCTCCAATGTAGAGGAGCTCCTGAATGTGGAGTGCTGTACAAAATATGTTCTATATTCCTTAATGCTGGCCTCGCTTATCCTCGCGTTATACCGGTCCATACCAGGCAATGAATCCCGCATATCCTCCTCCACTTGTCTTGCTAATTTTGACTTCTGTAGTCTAAGAACTTCAATGACAAATATATTTCATGTTGACAGAACATTGAATTATTAACTAATGGAATAATTACCACTATCTGCTATAAATAGATATGAAAAGATTTTGTGGTCAATGTAGTTCAATATTTGGATGTTGACTGAACTGACATAGTCAGTTTGGTGAGCGAATGCGTCAATGCGGTGAATAAGTGGAAAATTAATAGAGCAAATGAAGTCGGCCCGACTGCGTAAATGTCGCTTAGTTATTATTTGCTTTCTAACGTGCTAATAGATACTGCCGAGTATGATCTATTTTTAGGAAAACTGATAAATACTTAATAATATATTTGGAAGCTAAAATTTCGGTCATTCAATGGCTGCCACGATAGTATAGCCTAGGATATAAGAATTAATAGGTATTAAAAGATAATAGATCTCATATTGCTTTGATAATTAAATAAATATATCATAGATTTACCATATTGAGGTAGGTACGTGCTTTTAGGATTTTTAATTTTAAAAGTGGTTAGACAATTAAATAAGAATTAGAAATAGCGACGAGTATAATTCACAGTAACCTTGTTTATGGTTTTTAAAATTAATGTAAAGTACACTTTTAATATTAAATAAATACATTTCCAATTGTAATGTAAATAATGTTTTAGCTAACTTTCACCATTGCCGCAACTTGGAGCCGCTAACTTAAACTAACTCTTACAGTAACAGTAACAAACACATTACATACATAATATGCCAATATTATATGTAAATACAAGTTGAAAAGCAGTTTGTTTTTCATATTATATTAATGTTCACACCTTCCGGAGCACAGAAACAAGAGGCTATTCAGTCTCTGTTTCAATAAAAAATTAACAAAAAATGTTGGTTTTGGGCGTTGTGCTACTAAAAGTCTCGTATAGTTTTTGATATGTACGGCACAATGCTTGTGCTCGTAGAAGCACAGTACTAGGCAGATTTTATTTTTCTAGTCCATACTAATACGTACATTTTGTTTATCTCTAAATAATTAGAGGAAACTGCGGGAGCAGGTATACACAGGGTGATATTGACATATGGTATTTAATTTAAACTACATGTTCCCAGCCACCCCAGGTAATATTGTACCAAGTTTAAAAAAAAACTCCCTGGCAGTTTTGTCAAAAATCGTGATTTTAGTTTTCAAGGCCTTTCATCAACCCATATAGGTACGATTCTTTTTACCGCTGAGGCAAGTTTCCGACCCCAACTGAAGTTCAGCTAAGCTGTAAAAATACTCTTATCCATATTGCCAAAAATTGTGAAAATTAAAATCACGATTTTTGACAAAAAAAAAACATTTGTTTTTTTAAATTTTATTCAATGTCACCTGGGGTGATGAGAAACATGTGGGATAAATTATGTAACAGATGTCAATCACTTTGGATATTTGTTACATGTTTGTTGTTGTTATCGTTTTGTTTGTTTCGGAAAGATTGATTAAATAAAAAAAATACTGTGTGTCACGACTTTACTGTTGAGTGTTTTTACCACCAAGTTTATTAATCAACACTTAGACTTGCAATAACTACAATTCCATGTTTACAACCTCACTGTCTTTAGGTGATAAAAAATAAAAAAAGGACTTCAATAAAATATCACAGAAAAGTAACATATAATATCTATTGTACTTGTAAACATAGATTAGTTTACTTGTTGACTTGACTGGCCAAATCATAATACCAATACAATATACATGCACGCGTACAGGGGGACTAGCAAGTGACAAACACAATATGATCGCAGCAATCGTCGCTTCAGTTTTTGTGAAATGATGATATGATGTCGCGAGAATTTATTAATATGCTTCAAGTCGATGAGTTTATAACGATGACAGACAAATATTGTAAGATGGTTAATGTCATTAAACTTGTTAATTACAAGTAGGACTTTGGCACCAAAGTTCCCCACATAAATTAAGTAGAATTAAACTGATTAGTATGAAAATATGTTACGGACGTCAAACGAGAATCTGTTGGAAATTTTTGTTGATGTTTCTGTTGACCGGCAATAGTTCATAGTGCGTGAGATCCTTACGTGAGTCAGCGCGGTTCCCGATGAAGTCCCGTTGCCATCTGCTCCCGACTCGTGGCAAACTACGCACTGGTGACGTAGCACATGCGCAAGTACGGGACTTCGGGTAACAACACAAGTAATTAAAACGTCATGCGTCGGTGCTAAGTATAGACTGAGTAAATGGAATCATCATGATTAATTAATTACGTATGTTCATAAGTAATGACTCTGCAGAAGTTGTGATGTTTATCACAAGAACAATATGCAGACAATACTAATATATTATACATCTAATGTAGTTATAGAAGTATCTAAACAATCAATCGTTTATCTGATGCCGAGCGATCACTGTCGTTCGTAAACCAAATAACCGAGCGACAGTAAATGATTTGCAGATATTATACATAATGAAGAATGTTAACTAATTTTGATTATTAGCACTCCATATTCTCTGGCAAAAATAAAAAATACTAGTGAAAGAATTACTTCGATATGTCAATTAGTTTCCGATTTAGAAGTAAAACAAGTTGTAACCGTACGACCCGGGCTGCCGGTTACGGTGTGACGTCATAGCACAACACGCTCACTGGCTCACTCAGTCCGCTCGTGGTCGCGCGCCCGTGCCGTTGAATTTATACCCACAGAGTACTATAATATTACGTTTATACCTAAAGACTTTTAACAATGTCCAATCCAAATACTAAGAAATCATGTGTTGTGCCTAAATGCACAAACACAACTACCAATTCGCCAGAAAAGTTGTTTTTTAAACTATAAAAAACTCCAAAGGACTCCAAAGGACTTTGGAACTTCAAAGGACGTTAAAATGCGAATTACTTGAATATGTCGCCGTAAAATTGTAAATACCGTTAGATTACAATCTATCTCGCGAGATTGTGAACTATTGAAAGATTGTGTGAACCGTAACATACTGCTTACAAATTAACGCATTATTTTGTCTCGGTGCGGGGATCGCCTCTCGTTTCACAGCCGTAGAGTTAGGTTAGGTTATAATACCTATATAATGGATTGTAATCTTCCGAAAAATAATGCGTTAAATTGTAAGCAGTATGTTATGGGTCACAATCTTTCGACAGTTCACAATCTCGCGAGATAGATTATGATCTAACGGTATTTACAATTTTACGGTGACAAATATAACCAATAGCATCATCGCCATAGCTGTCTCTTGCCGATCTGAAATAAGTTTCAAATAAAAATAAATGGCCTTACGTATTTTATTAGTAGAAAAAAACAAATAACTAAAAAAGGTTTAATACATCTGTTCAAACATCTATATTTGCAATAAAAATGAGATTAAAATGGTCTTACGTATTTTGTAAGTAAAAAAATACAAATAAAAAAGGTTTAGTACATCTGTAACGTTCAACCCACTACATCTACATAAGTACCTATCCTACTTCCTACTAATATAATAAATGCGAAAGTTTGTGAGTGTGTGTGTTTGTTATCTTTCACAAAAACAACTACTGAAAGGATCTGGACGAAGTCTGGATTAACACATAGGCTACTTTTAATACTGGGAAAATGTACAGCTTCTGAGGGAAACTGGGGAGAAGCTGTTGGCGGAAGTTAATTTGCAATAAATCAATATAGGTATGTATGTATTCATTTAAATTTACTAAGAAGAGCGTTACCTACCTATATTATACATACGTGCCTACCAATAGCTACAAAACTATAATACATACATATTTGTTGTCTTTAACTTACAAATTTAATGGTAGGTAGGTAGTTCTACTATTTGAGTTGCATTCTTCCATTACGACATTAGTTGGGTATTTTGTTTTGATAGAACAGATAAACTATTAAGCATAAGTAGTAGCACGGAAATTTCACTTACCGTTGCATTTTTATTCCTCGCATTTCGGCAGCAACGAAATCACTATTTGTTGATAAGTAATGCGCAACCATTAATCCATCTATTTTAGGTAGATTATCCGATTGCCCTTTTTCGAATCCTTCATCCATTTTATTAATTGAATAATATTTACTATTATTAAACTATTAACTTAATACGCGAACGAAAACCAACAACAAAACACTGCGCAAGCTATTACAACTACTATAATCGCTGGTATGATCGCTGGCGATTTGATACGAAGCGAGTCGTGGCCCGTGCGGCGCGTTGTGAAATGACGTCACAAGCGATCACGTGTCTGTAGCGGGACTCGATATTTTTCAAAACTTTGAATACCTATAAAATCAAAACTACTAGGTATTTTTGACTACAACAAAAAATAGTGTGTTTGTATACATAAAGGCTTTACTGAGACAACATTTCAAGCGATTTGGCATACCTAGTAACATTGTCCATTATCAGATCAAGGAGGCCAGAATTAATCATTTATTTATTAACATCTTATTTAAATACAAACACGTCATAGTGCAGACCCTACACTAAGATGTGTCATGTATCTTGTGATATCAGAGTCTACTAGAGTTTTCTGACCACGCCACTCCCAACCCGAAATAAATATTTGTCTATAACACACATAGTTGTTAAACAGCAATGAGTAAGACTTAGCGACAACAGAAAAGTTACCGCAAATTCGTACCCCAACTCAAACATTGCTCAGACTATTTTTACGTCAGCTGCGGAGACAGGGCAATTATCGACTGTGTTCCCATTGACGCTCACTTTCCGCGAATTCCGACACACTCAAATATAACCTCGGATGTAAGAGTGCTTGGAAAAACCTAGTTCTTAGTGCAGATCCTGATCACTCATCCACATCTCTGAAGCATTTGCTCTTAAATGGTGTGCACTGTTATTGAATCACGTATTGACGTAATGTAGTGCTTATTGTTGTACATGATCCGTACGCTGGGACTGGTGATTTTTTACCCATGACAACGATGCTTTATTGGAATTGTGAATAGGCAGTTTTTGCAGTGGTGACTTATCAATAGATTTGGACATACCTCTCGCAATGTCTCTACCAATGAATTTACACATGGTTACTTAAATAACCTCCCACAGTTAAGAATGAATTTTCCCTAGCAATCTACTCGTATTTACAAACATTCTATTCACTTTCTCGAGGTAGCATTACATATGTCAGCTTAAATACAAAACAACATAAATTAGTAAGCAAACAAATATAACTAGGAAAGCAATACACAAGTTTCAACCTGTAATGATATCTATATTACTATACTTTGAAATAAAGTTAAGCAACTGAAAGCCACATATTACGGCGCACAATAATTGTAACATTGGAGTGACCAATATCACACTTTTTGGGCCGCCTACATGATTTGTGACTAAAAATTGTTAAAAACGGTACACATAGAAATAAAAACAATAAATTCATTAAAAACCACGCAACAAAATAACTAACCGAATAGTTGTATCTATGATTATCTATTTAATTACTTATATCTATTGGAGATTATTTTTTATTATCTTTATTTTTACACTGCCCTCTCTTTTTCCTTCTAGGACCGCGATAGGACCGCTGTTGTACTTTTTCTTATATTGTCTTTATAATGTTGTTTTTTTTTCTCTTTGTGTACAATAAAGATTAGATAGATAGACTAAAATGCATATAATTATACCAAACGTGATATATTGTTAAATTCGAGCAAAAAGGTGATTTATAGCCTACATTCTCTACCGGCCCTTGTGGAATACAGGCATTGGTATTAAGCAGGTATGCTACTGTGATATTGCACAAGTGGACATTCCTGTTGAAACATAATAAATATGCTGACATATTATGGATGTGTGGACTTTTCTACTAAATTATCACTTACATCGAATGTTTAAATACTTTTTTGAATACGTAATACAAAATAACGAAATTTCGTAAACATCTTAAATTTGTACTAAGAATCGATAAAATAAAAATAATTGTTTACACTGCGTAGAAATATCAGTGAATAAAGCTCAGATAAGCTTGGTCGTCAGGTTTGGACTTGAAATTTGGAGCCGAGATGACATCATCTTGTCTAATTAATGGTTACAACGGCAGTCGACAGTCGTACAATAAGGCCGTCTTTTCGCAAAACTTCTCGCTTCTCCATCAAAGCATTGTTATCTCTGAGTTCTTTTCATGTCGTGTCGTTAGTTGTTTATTTTTTGTGACATTTCTATATCGGTTGATTGTGAGCGTTTTAAAAGGTTTGCAGCTCGTTGATCAGCCGGGCCCTTTCGGCTGAGTAAGTTTTGAGTCACATTTTGTGAATGGAAGGTTTGAATGACGCCTGTCGTTGTTTTGTTTTGAATTCCTGCGGCCTTGTTTGCATACCTGTGTTATTTCTTTAGAAATAAAAAAAATATCAATTTCGCCGACGCGACGGGACGCTACAGAATTAGTTTAAAGAATTTCTCAATGGTTTATTATTAGCTCCTAAATCTTTTTGTTTCATTAAACTGCTAGTTAGAGGCATATTGGTACAGTTAGTGGCTTTAGACTTATGGAAGGGAGCCTTGTTATGTATGTAACATATTATTATTAATATTGTAGTTCTTAAACCAACCAAAGATAAGAGTTTTGTTTATTATAAAACATTAGTGTTTCCATTATTATTGGGCTATAATGCAATTTTATGTAATAAGAGATGACGGCATTAATTAAACGCGATATAAATACTCTCGTGGTATATTATGTTTGATGGAGGTACAATAATATAGGTCAGTGTTAAGCATTGTAATTATCGCTAACATGAATGCTTAGTTGTTTTTTGCCTCATGTAATAAATGGAACCGTCTTTGTAAGTGGGTCAAATAATTACAATTCATAAAAATAGTCAGACTTTGTAAGTCTAACTAGTTAAATATTTTTTATGATTTGAAAAAACTGTTACGTCCATAAAAAGACAACTTAAATATTAGCATATATTGACTATAGATTACAGCCGATAGATGACGAAATCACTAAAAGCGCCGTTTTTCTCACATACCACCCTGATTCAAACACCGAATGCCGCCCCAAATTGCTTCACCTGACGTCATAGGGTCCTGTGTTACCTCACGCAAGTTCCGAGTACTGGCGCTGATAGGGCTGCCTGATCCGGGACTGTCCGTTCCGGAATTCCTATGGTGTATGCACGCACAAAACTGCTAAGTCATAAATAGGTGATTTAATTGCAATAGAATGGAGGTTTTACCGTTCATTCATATACCTAAAAATAGATTGGCGTACTAATCTATTTGTACGGAAAGTAAGTCAAATATTTAGATCAAATGCAGCACAAATAGCGTTATCGATATTGGCAATTTCTTCCAGACAATCTTTAGATGGAATATAAATAATGGGTAGGGAATGGAAATACGAACGTCATAAATAGGAAGAAAATAAATAACACACAAAGAAGTACAAGTGTGATTTCTGGACGATATCGCGTGGCAACCCTAATCCTGCGCATTGTAAAAGCGAATGACGTAGTTAGCGCCGGCGCTTACAACAAGCAAAAAATATTTATTACCATTTACGAGTTCTAGTTAATGGCACTGAGCAGTGCGCCAGACGATGCCGCATCCGTGTTGCAAAAAATCCTTTGTCGTCAATAGCGTTGGCAACCACTGCGGCGCCATTGACTGCATTGTCTTGTTCCGCCACATTCCGGTTTCGACTGGTTGTGACCGGTATTGCTACCCCCAATTTTCTGTACCTTTCAAGTTCATTGAATGAACCGCTAGGGTTGAATAGAAATTTTATGACTCTTCTAACAAAAAAATCGAGACGGCTCGAGAAAAAAGCGCTTAGTGGTTTTTTATACAACACTTTTTTCGGGAAACTATACTTGTAACTAATAATAATAAACATCATGTTTGTTTTTGACACATAGTTTATTATAATAACTTTTGAAAACATCGCTTAACAATGGACACAGATGGCGACGGTATATTCGTTTTCACTTGTCATGAACCACTGTACATGTACATGGAAAAAGGTACGTTGGTTAGTCTCAGCGCACTACACACCAAAGCCGCTGGCCCGCCGGCATATGTCGGCAACATTTTGTTGGCGGGCTTGCCGGCGGTTTCAGTCATTGCAGAAAGTCAAGTCAGAAAACTTTGACGGCGACATTGTAGGGGCTCGACATCGAAGGATCTTTTTTTCGTCTTTGTTGACGTTATGACGAGCAGAGTGCTTACGTTCTATAAATGTCATGTCGGCTGGCAAAACGTGCGTGCGCTTGCCGCAGACATGATATTTTTCTTACATGTCGGCGGGCTGTGTCGCCGGGCCGACGGGTTTGGTGTGTGGTGCGCTTAATTTTTTATTTTACTTTTATTTTATTTTGTATATGGCATCCCCATAGCGCCGAACATATCTCCATCCCCAGATTCTATACGGGGTTAACTTATTGCCATATTAGGCACAAGTTTTAAACCCGGCCAACTGATTCGCAATTTGAAAAAAAAAAACTCAAGAAGCTAGCCATGGATTCCACCTTAAGATCTGACATTTTCTCTGCAACACTAGACCAATGAGAACAATGTTTAGAAGTAGTTTTACTGCCTCGGTGGCGCTGCTCGGTAATGTTGATTTATTGATTTACCACATCGCATACACATGTTACATATTTTGACTTCTGTATCTACACCGGACTACCTACACATGTGACGACGGATGTGACACACAGGGCCACATCTGCTCTGTGACTTCATCATCATGATCTTCAAAATACCCCATTCATTGAAATTGAATGACATAAGTACAGTTAAAGCGTTACAATGTGGTCACAATTATTATTCCAATTTTTTACATGTTAAATAACGGTTGAGGCGAGCAGTTCTACAAGAAATAGAGCCTCTACAATCACCTTCATTGTGCATAACAAGGTCACTTAGTGTAATCCTAATTCAATATTGCAGCTTTTTCATGTTTGCAGGATTTCATCCCAGACTGACAATCAATAAGTTTTAATTTTATGTTGGTAAACGAAAAAAAGAATAATTATTACATTTGCAGTATGAGATTATTACAAAATTGCCCATGTTTACGATATTGCGTTTCTACGCGAGTAGTAGAGACGTCATAATAAAAACTTTCGTCTGACAATCACATGCAGTAGTATCGTGTCGTGCGTGTCAAAAACTATGAGACTTACTGATATTTCAGCACTCGAACGTAAACCCGTGGATCGCACAACTTTTGGCTCTATTTTTCAATCACTTGTTTAAGAGCCGGCGTCACAGCTTACTTCACCAAGTTTTTGTTAATGTTTACAAAATTACTCTAGTTTAAATGTAGAATTGTTTTACTACATGTTCCCAAATTCCCAACTAAGCATTGAAATTCAATCGTATTTCATCTCGTTCCTTGATGCCAAGTAATTTACTCGCTTTACTTGCAACGAATCTAATGACATTAAAATAATTATAGTATTAAACAAGTTTAAATAAGTTTTGCAATACTGGATATACATTTTACGGTCGAGTATAAATTCATCTTATATTTTCTATCTGTGTCTATCGTCGAACTGTGGATGAGTACCGACATCAATATTAGTTAAGAATTAGTCAAACAAAACTTTATCATATTATGATCTTGGTCATGGTGAAAACATCCAGCTACACCAAATTGCACTTTCTCTTAAAAAACTATTATAAAGAACGAAAACTAGTTTAGAGAGTAATGGTTGTTTCTTTTTTTTTTAAGAAATCAATACTTATACAGGGAGCGCAGGAAAATGGCGCACTTGCTCGGTTGGATACAAAGTCATAATATTAATATGATAATAAAGAAATAATATTTGGAAAATACCTATCCGTTTTGGAGTTATGGCCTTATAAAGTTTTAAGAATAACCACCACCTTTTCGAATAAAACCGGTTGGGATGAGTACAGCACAAGATTATTTAACATACGTATTTTTTCGTTTCGACGTTTATTAAATAGTTAACGAAATAAACAGTGAAAATCATTTTTGACAACCACAAAACTTTCATTGACTTCACCTCAACATTTGTTCCAGAGGTACATAGGTATCTCAGCCTCCGTGGCGCAGTTGGTTAGACGCCGCCTGTGAAACGAGAGGCCGCGGGTTCGATCCCCGCACCGAAACAAATGTTTGTGAGGCGCACAAATATTTGTCTCGGGTCTGGGTGTTTGTGAGACCGAAAAAGTCTCTCGTAGCTTCTGATACCCACGACACAAGACTTAATTGATCTTAATGTGGGATCAGGACTATGTATGTGACTGTTGGGTGTATTTATCTATTTGGCGTAATACGTTAAGGGGAAGCACGTGTGTTGTTAATTGTTAATTTCTCGGCATCTTTGTTATTATCAAACTACGCTATGAAACTGCATTTTAATCTAGACGCAATCATGATTTACTAAAATGTAAATTAGCAAGTGCGCCGTTTGTTTGCGTACCCTGTATATCAAATATAAAATGAAAAAAAAACTACATTGATCGGATGAATATAAAAAAAATGCATTTAATTTCGTTTTTATGCCAATACCGAGTAGTTCATAGCGGACGTTAACCTGCACCATGCATAGGCCATAAACACATTATAATTCAATCAAAAGTGCTCGCGATATTTAATTTGTTTTATTAATATGCAATAAAACAAACAAACATACACATTCCTGTTATTACAAACCGGTCTAAGACAGTATTCGCAAAAAAACTCTGCAGTATTAATACAAATTCCAAAGAGGCATGCTGTTTTCACATACCAATTTACACTGTGAATCATAACTTTAAATGGTTGGTTCATCCGTTCAATTATTCGATTATTTGAAAAAAAAACTGACTACACTGCAACATTGAGTCACGCATTCTAAACCACGTTGCGAAATATTATGAGATAATGATAGGTTCGTTTCATCACCGTTAGTCGACGCGATTATGGCTGCCATCATCCCAGACTTGTAAATACTGGCAACGTGGCCGGAATTACACGTTTGCCATAACCGTGAGTGTTTGTGGTTTTCCTGCATAATACGAGTACAATACGCGAGCAGATAACATTCATACTGCAATGCTAATGCAATATTAATGTAAATGGCATCATTATCTCAAGTTAAGATTTAGAATCTTAGAATCTCTTTATTTTTTTTTGTCTGTTGTTAATTCCTGCTATTTATTTTATTTTTATATCAGCATTGCACCGTCCGTCATTACCTTGTAAGAAACAGTGTTTTCTATTAAGTTAGATAGTGTTTTAGACCTCTTATTATAGATCATATTTACATATCTGGGATTCAATCACATATGAAGTTTAATATTAACAAAAAAAAAGTTAATTAATAAGTTACCTATGTTAGTAACTAATGAAAATGCACCCGGGTAATTTCAACCTTTCACTGACATTGCCTCAGTATACAGACAAAATTAATTAACAATCCCTTACTTTTGCCAATGTTGAAAGCAAGCACGGTATATTATAACGAAAGAGTTGTGATATTGATAAAAGTAAAGCAGAACCTTACTTGCATCGATTTATATAGATATGATATTGAAACATGTTTTGTTTGGAATTAATGAACATAAATTAAGAATAAAAAGTTATAAGACTAGATTCTTTAACTACAGACTCGGAATGATACCGGCAATCTGTATAAATCAGGTATTCTATACAATACCTAGGCAATGTATAGAATACCTGGGGCGTTCAGGCAATGTATGAAATGCATACATACATACGTAAACTCACGCCTTTTCCCAGAAGGGGTAGGCACAGGCGCCATCATGACACCCCATTTCGCCTTGTATGTTTCGTCGCACGATGTGGAAGGGGGAGAGCCTATCGCCATATCGGGCAAAAATTCCTAACTCCCGGCCGATAATAAATTGAAAAATCCAATATCGCTTTGCACGATCCGGGATTCGAACCCGAGACCTCAGCTTTGCAATCGTACCGTAGTACCACTACGCCACCGAGGCAGTCACGTATGAAATATTATGAATATTGTTTACAATTCCTAGGGATTGTATAGAGTAGGTTTGCTGTTCCACCTGCAATGTGTACGATAAATAGGTCTATATTTATCAATTTATTCAGCTTGCCTAAATAGTGGTCTGAAATATAGTAACATTCTGGATGTCTATGGACGCTAACGAATACAGAGGTCTAGACAAAGGGATACTTAGGTTAGGTTAGGGATGAGACAAGAACAAAAGTGGATGAGATTAAAATATATGTATTAGAAAGTTTATTAAAAAATGGAAATAAACTAACCTAACCTCACCTAACGATTGTTTGGGATTTCGTCTTTTCATTTGGTATTGGCAAAGTATAAAATAAATAATATTTCATACATCACTTACGCGTTTTAGATATTCTATACATTACCTAGATATTGTATTGAATACCGGATTATATAGATTGCCGGTAACATATATAACTCCAACGTGTATTAGGAATCCGCGTTGTAAAATTTTGCATAATTTATATTTTTTAATATTATTTGTTAGGGGGCGCCAATGAATATTTCAACAATATGCTAATGGGCTAATTGGCGCAAATCAACTCATCGTATTCTCGATTATAGAGGAAGCCCGTGCCCTGCAGTGGGACGTATATGGGCTGAAACAATTCATCAGCTTAAAAACAGCAATACAAGCTCAAGCTCAAGAATTTGTTATGGCAACGCTTCTTTATAAAGGGGTTAACAGAATGTAACCTTAATGTAAGTAACCCAGTTTGTAAAACATTTCCATTTCCAGTGGATGTGAGCGGGCGAGCTGTCAGTGCATTGGACATGTATTACGCACGGCGCGAGAACGCGACAACATGCGGGCGATATTTTCCAATGAAAACCCATGATTGATGTTTATATTGATTTAGGAAAACTTTTGCATATTTTCCTAAGCGTTGGGAGAGTGACGCCATGCAATTGGCTAATGTCGTAAGTTTTACAGTTGGGGTAGCTAGTATGGACTCAAACGTGAGTAGATCGTTACACTGCACTGATCGAGTGTAATTGACGTATAGAAACCATTTTTCTTGGGCGCTTGGATATCGGCTGGCAAGGTACTTACCTTCGACTCATTTTTCAATTCCATATTTTTTAATGACTTCTTTACCACTCTACGATTGTCATTTTTCAAGCATGTACAAGTTATGGAGTCAATCCAATTAATCCATCAGCCAAAACCCACTGCTGAACATAGGCCTCTCCCAATGATTTCCACAGTGACCTGTTGGAGGCAGCCTGCAAAGTTATGAAGTACACAAATCCAAACACCCAGCCACGAAACAACACTTGTGGATTTGGTGAACACATTTATCTAGCAGGTAACCAACAAATGCCTCTCGTTTCACTGTCGACATTTTAACTAATGTACTAAAACATACTAACACTTTTAGTATACGTATTTTATAATATGTGTAATACTAAATGACAATGATTTTAAATTTGAAACAATACCATTTTAATGCACATGTGATCTTCATCATCTCCTTATTTCACTGTATGGTTTATGCAATTATATTTTAATATTTAGCAAAATGTTTAAATATGGGGTTTAAAATCAGGCTGAACGAACCCTGCCTACCGTAACTTTAAATAATTTTCAATCGATTACGGCGGGTTACCAATATAATACTACGAGGAGGCTGTCTACATTGATTTCATTTCGTACATAAATCCGTACAAAAGCTCTTTGAAATAATCTCCTGCCGAAAAATCACCATATTCCAATCCACGTGCTTTGTTTTAAAGTTACAAAATTGTAACCAAAAACATTGCAACTAGAAATTACGTAAAAACAAAGAGCTTCAGTTTCTTGCAAAGAATAGTGGTCCATATTTGGAATCCTAGTCGAAGTAGACAAATATTAAGCTACGTTTGTTGTAGACATTGCTACAATTAAAAGTCCGGGCCGGCGTGAGACTCGCGTGGGGTGGACGACCGCGGCGCGTGACCTACTGGGGACCTTGTGTGGAACGCGCACGCTATCTACTGCTCTCGCCCCTAACATTGACTCACCCACCAGTTCTACTAGTTTTAATATTTTATAAGATCAATAATTTACCACAGTCATTCACAACAGGGGTCATTATTCTCAAACCATCCATACGTACTACCTGTCAAGTGGTAACCTTGGCTTTCTCTTCAGCCACAGGAAGACCACAGCGGAACATAGGCCTCCCCGAAGGATCTCCACGTCGACCTGTTGTAAGCTGCCTGCATCCAGCGACTTCCTGCAACCTCATCCAGGTCGTCCGTCCCTTGCAACAAGATTTTAAATTATTTCTTGGTTATCGATGACAGAAAATATTGTATTTTGTTGATGATTATTATATTGATGTTTATTTCAATAACAAATTGTGATCGCATAGAATGAGATCATAATACTGTTATTCCGTAGATGACACTAGGCATTATTTCATTTGTATTGGGATTACTTTATTACGCATGTATTTAGATCATTTATATTATATTTTTTGTCGTTTCGTGTAATTGTCTATTTCACCGCAAGAGTTCATTTTTCATACTAAAAAGGTTTAAAAAAATAGGCGTGGTATATTTCTCGTGTATGACGTAATATACCAATGAAGTTTCAATGTATCATATGTTCCGACCTCATAGTAGGGCGACGTTAAATCCACCCATAATTGGCTTGATCAGAGGGCCCACTGACTCACAGTAAACTGGTCGATATTTAATAACTGCTTCAAACTGCTGCAGACATTGTTATTATTACGTGATCGCTCCGGCTTGTATTCCTTCCCTTTTTGAAGACTCGAAATGTTGTAACACGTTAATATTTTGTTTGCAATTTCAAAAGCTCATAATGTTTTTTCATTGAGGAGCCATACAAACCGGTTTTAAGGATCACCATAACTTCTTAAGCTCGACACGCATAAAAGCAGTACGGCACATTGCTGATCTTTTCTATGCGTCTACTGTCCACACATACATTTCCACTAAAATTTGTGTTTAAGTTTTTTTATGCTTAGATTTTCCATACAGTGTCGAAGCAACAGATCGAATAATTTTCAAAATTCTTTACACCCAAAACTGCGAAGAAATTACTTCTTATCGTTCTAAAAAACAACAGAAACGGGCCCGAAATCAAAAACTAGCAGATATACAAATTCTTCTTGTCTTAATAATTCCTAATCTGAACATAGTTACTAAACAAAAAATTTAATATTACGAAGAAGTGGCTTTTGTCTGTTTAGTTACCATGTAGGAAATGCTAACATATATATATGTAGTTGTTTCTTTATTTATTGAACGCAAATGACAATACGCCTATAAATTCTAAGTGAGTAAAATATTTGACAATGCTCTTATAACAAGGTTTCAACAATAGTTTTAAGGTTTGGCACATTATATAATTATACATAGATAATATTTATCTTTGTAGCATCAGAAGGCCCATCAGGAATATTAAAATAGGGAGTTAAAATTCCACAACATTCTAAACGTCTAAAAATTGACAGTTATGTTTAATTACAAATCAATTTATATTTTTGGTACATTCACGACGGAATTGTATCTGATGACTATTTGCTTGTCCCAGAGTTCGTCGGATATGGCGTTCCCTCCTTCTACAATCTACGGTCATTTTAGTAAAGTGTTACCACAATATGGTTGATACGAAAAAGCTAACGGCTTCAAATGGCAGTTTAAATTGTGTCGCAGGGCGGGACATGATCGATACTTTTTCTGTACTTACTACTATCAATCACAATGCTTTGACCAAAAGAGCAAATGTACAAAAACACATTTTGCGTTTATCGTCGTCTTTTGTAACTTACCTTGGTCACGCAAAAACTGATTTCTCACTTATACTGATGTTCAATAAATAAGGTCAATAGGACAGTTCGAATGCACTCCACCAACCGTGACGAATTCTTATGAAAAAAAAAATGCTACATCGTGTGACATAACAAGATATCTGTCTGGAGTGAAGGTTGACCCCATCTGTCACGTAACATTAGGGAAATGTCACGCCGTGGACCCACTCGAACACCGGCAGAATTAACAAGCTCAAATAAATATACATGTTATAATGTTATTAATGATTAGCCAACATTGAAAGCTGTTCTTAGGTGGTAGTTGATTTAAAAAAATATACGTATATTGGAATAGAGACCGATGGAAGGTCATATCGCAGGTGTATACTGAACACACTCTAATTGTTACATTAATAGCACTCAAGTTGTAAAACCAATAAAAAATGGCCAATAAGCGATACGCAGTGGTCTTTTTCCAGCAAATATCTTGCTAGTTCATTTACAGAAATATAAATATGGGAATATTTACTAGTAAAATGTGGTTGTCATCGTTTTCCTGATAGCTTTTTCTTCATCTCTACACTAAATGGAACTAGGTCAACTAGAGGCTGTATATTCAATCCATGCGCAGCAAAAAACAACCATAAATCCAGAACCACCACGGAAACTATATAAAGTTGGACTTTCCCACAAATATACTAACCACAAGCATACGGCAGGCGTACCAAACGGGCCTTCAAGGTCACTGCAGGTGGTCACTTCCGGCTAAAGCAGCATACTAATGAACCAGCCTGTGTCACCGGCCATCGCACGTACACCATGACTCTATGGGCTTCTGTGATTCCCTTTTGCATGACTATAGTTATACCATAGCTTAGTATATTTCAATGATCTCGGCAATGGAAATATTGTCGTCATTCAGAAAAACGGTCATAACCATAACCAGACTTTGTGGCACTGGATCCATGGACATGGATCCCATTACGAGTTCAGAGACAATTATACAATCGTCTGGTAAAACACCACACTTCGTGATTTCTGTCAACCAGGATCGATATTGACATGTATTTTTTTCAGCGAGCTTTTGGTAATGCCTGATTCCGTGTTTTAAATTATTTTAAGCCACAACGAAATTTAACAATTAGTAAAATTAATAGATTTAGGGCAAGCGTAGACAAAAAACAAAGTGGAGTACTGTATGGGACTGTTGTCCCAGATCCGGATTAATATTTACTGACCGTCGCTACTTCTTCGATTCGTGATCGTTCGATTTTGTGACTAAGTTTGAATTACTAGTAACAGCTTTTAATCCATGATTTGTAATCACGTCACGCGTCAATATCCATGGCGTCATCTATATCTATCGCTGAGTCAAGAGCTCCCCCTATGCCGTGTCTTAGATTTTAGAACTTAGGTTTACCTACGAGCACATTTAGGAGCCATAATTTATATGTATTATCTCATGTGTGTAAATGCCTTCGGATTAGCAAATGACAACAATGCGACATCATTTTACTTAACGATGGCAATACGCAGCTAACAATATACTTCCAAACTTGTATCGAATAAAATAAAATTTAATATATTTTTTGGACTGCCTCGGTGGCGTAGTGGTACTACGGTATGATTGCAAAGCTGAGGTCTCGGGTTCGAATCCCGGGTCGGGCAAAGTGATATTGGATTTTTCTATTCATTATTAGCCCGGAGTCAGGAATTTGTGTCCGATATGGCGATAGGCTCGCCCCCTATCACATCGTGGGACGGAATATACAAGGCGAAACGTGGGTGTTCTAGTAGCACCTCTGCCTACCCCTTCTGGGAAAAAGGCGTGTGGTTATGTATGTATGTATGTATTTTTTGGACTTCCTTGTGCGACCCATAGATATTTACTGTATCAGCCCATATACGTCCTACTGCAGAGCACGAGCCTCCTCTACAATCGAGAGTGAGATTGAAAGTGGATAAGCCCAGTGCGGGTTGGCGGACTTTACATACCATAGATATTCTTACAAATCGCTATGCTATGCAGGTTTCCTTTCGATGATTTTCTTCACTGTAATAGTGCGTGGTGATTGACTATCAATACACAAATGACACCGAAAAGTCAGAGGTGTGCCCTGGGGATTTGAACCCGCTACCACCGAGAACATGCTGGCAGCCGCGTCTCGTCCGTTTACCAACAGGCCACCAAGCACTTAGATATACATGCACGCACATAGATATTTAAGATGCCCTAAAAAATAAAACCGCAAGCTCCCTATTGATTTTTTTGCCGTTTCATTGCACATAACAATAGTAGTTTGCCTATGATGCGTGTTTACACGGACATGATCTAATATTCTAACACGCGAAGACCTTCGTAACTTGTCGTAGAGGCGCTTGAAAACTGCCACGTCACTGAGGTCATCACTCCAGATTAATTATTCAACTGTTGGATCACGTAGGCAGTAGGCTAGTTGTTAGTTGTTAAGCAATGTTTGTACTGCGGATGGCTCACCCTCCTTATGAAACAAGCTTTCCGTGCCATGAGTAAATTGTTGTAACTCATAGCTTCATTAATATACATTGCTGCTGTTTCTTACATGCTGCTTAGTTTTGGTAGATGTTAAACGGGTTTTTGTATTATGTTGGCTCGGCAAGGTCACTGCATTTCTTAATAAGTGAAATGCCATCCAGGGACTGTTGATGGGTCATAGACGAATTATATCTTGCCATGCAACACAATTATGTCAGCTAACTGCGTCACTACTTCAAGTTACTGTGAAATAATGTTTGATTAAAGGAAGAAGGGAACGACTCTATAAATATAGGGACGTAGAAGGCGGTCCGGGCTGTTTTTAATGCGTAAAGCGGGCCACGTAATATATTTAATAACGTATGTAATCACTATCTGGAGGATAAGTTGATTTTATAAGTGTATATGTCCAACAGTCAGTCGATACTTGTAAAGGCTCAGGATGCTGCTGAAAATCATCAAAATTGCCTCGAAGCATCGACTAGGTCGTCGACACTTGCCGTAATGTATCTTTGCAAACGACCGTATAAACACTGAATTATTTAAATTAAAAATAAATTATTCGTTCATTATATAAGAACGTGTTTCTACAAGTATAATTACAGATATGAACATTAAAATACGGAATCACAATAGGTAAATAAGCTATACCGTATATAAAAACTAACACCGTAATAACTAGAATCATAAATTTGCATAAATTAACAATTGAATTAAAAATGTTGTCAACTATAAATAAATACACCTAACGATCACATACATATATACACATACATAGTTCTGACCCCACATTAAGATCAATTAAGTTTAGTATTGTGGGTATCAGAAACTAAGAGAGACTTGTCGGCCTCCCAAATATTTGTCTCGGTGCGGGGATCGAACCCGCGGCCTCTTATTTCATAGCCGGTATCTAACCAACAGCGCCACGGAGGCTGTTTATGTACCACGAATTCGTTTAATTTGTCATGGATAATGGTTAGTGTTTTTCACGTCATTTTGGTTGAGACAACGTGAATTAAACGGGTCGGTATTGTGCCCGATATGGCATTAGGCGCGCCGCACCGCCGTCCTTCTCCTCATGAAACGGAAATACCAATTGCTAAAGGTTCTTGTTGCACACCTGCATATACCCTCAGGCGCGCAAACACGGGACTGACTATAATATATTTATGAAAAAAAAATACAATAAATACATCGAGAAAAGGCCACGTATTACACACACCGATTACTCTCGTAGCCTTCTTCTATAAAATTTCGTAATATGCACTGTCTACCTGCGTCACTACCGAAATTTTAATAAGGTTCGTGTGCAACGCTGGTTTTATTCAGGATATAGATGGGTAGCATTAAGAACGTGTTGTTATGAAACATGCGGTGGTCGCGCGTCACTGCGATCCATTCGCTTCAATTGAGCAAAACCGTTATGAATTCAAGTAGAATCCGTCCGGCCTTGTTCCGGTCTCGGGAATACTTGTATGGTTATTAATCTGTATACTCACCTTCTTAATATTCAACTGATATGGACAAAAAAGCTTACCATTGTATGCGGAATGTGGGATGATGCATAAAGATGCTTCGATCTGACCGCAATGAAATAATTTACATAAGTTGCGGATATGAGAATATAGATAAGATAAACGTTCACATAGGAAATGAATCAAATGAAGATAAGCATTGGACAAAGCAGACCTATGATTGAAGGCAAGTTTAAAATTGTTGCATATGGAAATAGCGCATTAGTTCACGTCTACAGATCGCTTCTAATACGAAACCGCGCAAAATGGCCGAGTTGAAAATTTTTATTTTATAATTCATATACCTTCGTGGGCCTTTTACTCCATTGCATGAATGAATCCACAAACGACTACGAGCACGGTACTGCGTTAGCTGCGAGTGATTCCTAATGGGGACGACATACGGCGCCAACTGATTTATTATAGGCCGTAATTTATAGCAGCTAGTACACAGAGCTAGTAGCTACAAAGCATCCCACTTATGTTTTATTTTATAAAACATTAGTAAATAAATGTTGCGTTTCATACAGCATTCTATAATGTATCAGATCTTTGCCAATTAAAGATCTAATTATAAACATACTATTAATCCACATTGATAGCATCCCACGCTATGATTATGGATATTAGTATCTCACATAGTAAACAGTGACCTGCAGGGGAATCCCATACCCACTCCTGGGATGATTATGTAGTAATAACTTCTGTACTCCATACCATAAATAATGAAGTAAACAGGTTGCGTCTAATTGGAGCGATTAAACGATGTATTCTAACCGCCACATACCCAGATACGAGTACAGCGACAATTGCGGCGCGACGACTTCATATATTACATTACAGCGACGGACTAACAAGCAACATTAATAATAGTAGTACATCGTAATTATTATTTTACGTGGTTGGTGGCCTCTTGGTTGTTTTATTAGTAACGAACTCAATAAGATTATAGTGCAAACTTACACTTACCATCATCTTATCCATACTGCTTCTAGAGGTTTCCCGCTATACATCCGCCACTGCACCTCTTGTAAGCAGGAGCGACAGCGGTACGCATTTTAATAACCTCATGGTAAAGCTTTAAAGCTCGGCGAATATCTAAGAATTTTTAAGTTGCCTATAAACTGCCACAAAATTAATCAAATAGTAATAAATGAGTAGAGAATGGCAACCATTTTTCACCTCTTCGTTCCATAGCAAAGCAGTAGAGACAATTATAAATTGGAAAGAAAACAACCCTGCATAAAAAGACTTCCATTATTAGCACGGTAATCAGCTTACCCACCGATAAAAATGTGTTAGTGCTAAATTATAAATTTTCGTATAAAGGCGCCTTACTGGCGATCAACTTGAGCTAAGCAGGTCGCCGGACAAAAATGCGTGATAACGGTGTGTCGTGAGTCAGGCGCGGTCAAGGGCGCCCGCACTGCGCCCGCACTGCCCCCGCCGCGCCGGTGAAAGAGCCGCGCCCGCTCGCCACTCACGCAGTGAAAGTACCTCTCATCTCTTGCTAATTATGGCGCAATCTGTTACTTAACAAACGGCCCGTAGTTTAGCACCAGCTTCGCATTTATTAGGATTTTGGTTCACGGTCAGTAGTGGTGGCACTTCCGAATTCATGTTAATGTACGAACTGAGGATGTTATCACGATGCATCAGGTCCAATTTTTATTACTGCACTTGTATTTAACCAAGGAATTGTAACCACATAATAATGTAATGACTAATAAGATAGGAAATATTGATATGAATTACATAATGGCTTTAGACATAATACAAGCCTTGGTTTAAGTACATTCATACGTTGGCCTACAAGGTGTATAGTCGAACTAGCCAAAGCGGACAGAAATTTGTGGAAGTAAATGGTGCTTATTAGGAAATAGGAGCTTGGAAAGGAGGTTTTTAAATATACATCGAGGTCGATAACATGAATGCCGAGTTATATCATAGCGATTAGTGCAAACCACAAAACCATAATAAGTTGCAACAATTATAAAATACGAATTTCCTTAAGCACTTTGAATATATTTGCAAAGCACGTTTATTAATACATTAGTGTTATAAGGACATTAAAGTGATACCAATTTTTTTTATTCTGCTCCAATCTAGTCCTAAACGTTATTAAATTTCACTCTCATTTCGTCGTATTTATTTTCGTTCTAAGACGTGATGGAAGGCGAGCCTATCACCGTGCCTGTGAAAATTCACAAACACCTGGCAAACAAATACCTATGTCCAAAGTCTATGTTTTTCAAACATGTCATATACTTAATTGATTCATTTCCTCATTATTGTCCGTACTGTGGGTGCGTGCTAGTGACCACTTTCTCTCCGACTGGCGGTCAAGGCAACTGCGAAAAACGCAACTCATCGAGGCGAAATGCAAGTTATGTCTACGAGTTGACGTCAAATGCCACCTGGTAAGTCCGGGACGAAATGGGTCAGGGCAGCATGTGGGCCGCAATACGGATACCGAAGTGTAATGAGTTGTTTTCAGATGGTTCTCTAGACGGTTTGGTAGAACCTAGCCTTGAACTTTGATACATAATGTCGTCTCATATTATAAGTAAGAATATTTCTGCAATAATGGTAGCCATATTTAAAGCGTAAAAATGTACAAAATGACAACATTTTGTATTTCGTGTACTAAATATTGACATTAGATTTTATAATATTGGTAATTTTGGACATAAAAAGCATAATCCAAATCCAGAAATATAATACAATTTTAAACACATTAATTATCCGATATTAAAACTTCGTATTCAGAGCACAATGTAGCGTACACTACGAAATACGATTAGGCGTCATCAACATACGTAATGAGTAAATCTCTAGTCGGCCGGCGTCACGGAGCCGCTGCACCAGAATGCCAATGAGATAACGGTCTGCTGAGACTACGTGCGCCTCGGCAGCTGGTCCCCGGCCGTCAGGCTACGACACACGCGCGTCATAGCAGTACCCAGCCTCCGGGAACTGAAAACGAACCTAAGGATTATCATATTTGGGCACACGGCGTACGCGCGCCAAATGTTTTATATGTGATACTGGAGCTTAATCACGTACACTTGGTGAAATATTCGTAAAATCATGTATGCCTGTATTGCTTGTATCCAAAATTACTGTAATGTGCATATATTCATATAAAATATACATCGTAAGCACATAGTAAAACATATTCGTAGTTACTAATTTAGTATAGTGTCAGAATTAGCCTTACCGTAAGAAAGCTATAGAACAGGCGAAACGGCGAAGCATAAGCTAGAGAGAACCCTCGCAATTCGCACTGGCTGTTATAACACTAGGTTCTCTCATTTCTTCATGACCTGGCATAACGGCATAGGACAAAGCTGAACAAGCTTGAACAAGCTAACACATCACTTTATTGCCGTATGTCTTTCTAAGAATCCTAATCTATTCTTTCTCGTGATAATATTTTGAAACAAGTATCAGTCCGTATATTCATCCACATCTCCGTGCAGAGCAAACTCCTCTTAGGAGATTGTGAAGTTTTCTGCGGAGTCTATCGTCTGTCTGTCATCTGCGGGCAACATTTCTCATTCCTGTGAAATCCATATGGGACGTCGCAGGTGTGCCGGTTTAGAACATTTTTAGTTTTCTTTACTCCCAAAAATGTACCATCATTTTGTCTAATGTATCCGTACATGAGGGATGATCATTAAAATGTAAGAAAAGAATCGTCGTTCGGTGTTCCATTGAAAAGTGATATCCGTTTAATATCAATTTCATATTAATTGACGCACGCTGCTTGTTCGTCTCGTAACAGCTATTAAGAAACTATCACGCACCTCGTAGTTCCGGGAGCGCCAGTGAAGTATGCTTTTGGAGCGGAGCTGCATCGCGAAGTGTTACCGTTACACACGTACTTATGTCATAACACGTACTATTAACATTTACCAGGTCCGCTTAATTGTAGTTTTCGATACTTTTTCCTGCATCATTTTTTGGATGTTCGCTGTGGTAAACAATGTTTGTACACAATCTTGTTCCCTCAAACGGATCTTACGGGGTTATAGAATAATGGCTTCTTTAAATGCGACTTAAGAAGTCGACTTGCTGTTCGGAAATAAATAAGTGTAATATGTTTTCAAATTGCTTCTGAGTTATTATATCAGCTATTATTCAATCTCTGCAGGACCAGGCTTTGGGTAACAACTTGCAGTATCTAAATAAATATTCAAAAATACGTTAATAAATAAGTAGTTAATATTTATTTCTCTTATTAAGTCTCCCGTGGTGATTCCAATGGCACAAATGACAAGGCTTTTGTCTTAATGGGGGTCAATACTATGTGACTATTAGAAATACCAAACAGTTTACACGATTTATTGCAAAAAGTGCTTACCCGTTATACGTACTTTATCAAGGACGTCTTTGGGTTTTTCAACTCCACACGTGATTTTGTGTATTATTAACACGATATATACATATTACTAAAAACAAGTTTATGTTATGTAATGACACGGTAAGCAAGACGCCCACGATTATACTAACCTACAAACATATTCTTGGTTCTATGCTGAGAGACTGTTTTATTCCGTTATTGTTCGAATCGGTTTTGAATATTTAAAAATTACAATACTGATATGCGAAGCGCGTGTTGTTGGCACGATAATGTGCAAATTATGCATAAATGTTCTCATGTCAGCCACCTATAACACTGGTGGCGAAAGTGGGTGCGCTCGGTTCAATCGCACTACGTTTAGTGATGTTACTCATTTTTTAAAGTGATTTAAAATATTAAATGCGAACATGCCAAAAGTTCTATTGAACAAAAATAATAAAGCTTGAAATAGTAAAGTAAAGAGAAGGGATTCCTGTTACCGTTTGTGGAGCAAGTAAGTTCAATATAGTATATCAGATGCAATTATCAATTATGATAATCACGTTCCCCGTCCTTCGGTGTCTGACAGAAAAATATTTTCTAACTCTACAAGATTTGCGCAAAATTTTGCTTAAACTTTAACGTTTTTTTTCACTAAACATCCTTTCCGATATTTTGAATATTATACGTAGCCATTTTCTAGCCTGATGTTGAATTCTAGTCATTTGTAAAAGTGCATCTCCTTTGTAATTGATATATTTTACACATGACATACAATACATAAGCATATTTTGAATACATACATAGGGGAAGCAGAGGTGCAACCAGGACACCCACGTTTCGCCTTGTATGTTCCGTCCCACGATGTGATAGGGGGCGAGCCTATCGCCATATCGGGCACAAATTCCTGACTTCGGGCTGATAATGAATAGGAAAATCCAATATCACTTTGCCTGACCAGAGACCCCAGCTTCGTAATCCTACCGACCTACAAGTACGCCAGCGAGGCAGTCGCCACCGTATTTTCCACATGAAGCACTTAATATCCCATTAAGACTACTTAAATAATGTAGCCGAGTCAGACGATTTTAGCAACTAAATTACTCACCACTCTATCTACCAAATTGACAAATTACACCGCGTCAGAACTAAGCGTCTATCATAGTTGAGTTCATTTTGACTAATTTAAACAAACATTGAGTTTTAGATGACGCCTATAAAGCATCCTTTACTCGTCTTTGTCTCCAAAATACCTTACAGAAATATATTTCATGAGAGATTCCAGTAAACTGTCTTGGTGGCGTAGTTGTATTACGGTATGATTGCAAAGCTGAGGCCTCGGTTAGAATTCCGCGTCGGGCGGAGTGATATTGAATTTTTCTATTAATTATAATCCCGAAGTTAGGAATTTGTGCCCGACATGGCGATAGGCTCGCCCGTGGAAAGGGGCATGCCTATCCTCGAGCCTATCGAGGACGGAAAACAAAAGGTGGCACGTGGGTGTCCTAGCTGCATCTCTACCCATCCACTCTGGGAAAAAAAGCGTGAGTTTATGCACTTATTTATATAGATTCCAATATCCATATCAAAGTATTTTTATGTCTACTTCTCACATAATTTACACATCCGGGTTCTGTTCAATAAAAGCGAACGAACAACACTAACTTGACGAATATTTTTATTGTAATTAGTGGAAAGCACCGCATGCAAGTGATAATGGCTATTGGAGAGGTATTTTCTAATCTAAACCACAATAGTGCCAAATATATTGACTTTATTGTTAAGAAATGGTGGCCGAGTGACCCGTCAGGGACCGTTAATGGATATTCGTAATTTACTTATTTAACAGCAAAGCAAACACGCTGCGTCTACTGCGTCTATACCATTTATACGAGTATTAATATCTAAGTTTTGACAACCAATATCTTCAATCGAGCTCCAAACATCAAATTGAATAATTTGTCACCAAACATACCGGTTAGCATTGCAGCCAGCTAATCAGATTATCAACAGATTGTCGTTGATAACACAATAATAACTTTAATCTCCCAGAATTAATAATTTATTAATTACCCATGGATAGAACAGTGCCAAAGAAAATATTATTCATTGGGATTATCAAAATGTCTTCTGAAACAAGATCTACGAGTATGTACCTACAGTTTGTATGAATACATAGTTGTTACAGCCTACTTGGAGTTCGTAATGGCGATAATCTGCATGAGTTTTGCCGTAGGACACAGGCCTTCCCTGAGTTGTGGCTAAAGTTTTAGTTTCACTGTTTGCCTCTTTACGTGATGCGGGTTAGAGAATAATAAATTTACTTTCATGAGTTAATCGATGTCACCTTCCTGGCGGGCTCAGGCCTTCCCTCATCAAATAAAAGGCGAATTGTGTAATGCTGGTACGATATTACATTAGATAGTTTTTGGAATGAAATAAATTAACTAGTGATTACAACCACTACGGACTTTGCTTCCTAGTTGTAAGTCTGATCCCTGAAACGATAAATACGTACATATTTTCATGCATTCACGCGAGAGTAGATACATATGTTTTATAAATATTTTAAAACTAAACGGCTCTAATCAACTGAGTTGTGAACTAAATATGATTTCCGTTTATTACGCAAGGAAAAATATTCATTTAATATCCTTGAGTCTGAAAACATTCCACAATAATATACACAATGAAATATTTCCTAACACAGTATGATCAATACTTGTATGTTGTAATATTCCATCAGCGATACAATTCCCGAAATCTTCCGCGAGCACGCTTGCAAAACGTGAAAGAAAGTGTTTCGGCATGTGGCGGGTGGTGCGGCGGGTCGCGACGGATCGCGGCGACACGACACGTCATTCAGTGGGGATTCCCGCGTGAGTCACTGGGGGGAGGCATGGCGCGCCGCGCCGCACTGCCACGAGCTCTTAATTGTACCAGGACAATAAGCCGCACTAGCACGCGCGACCACCGCACAATATTGCATTGTTACTACAACAACATTCTTAACGGATATTTACCTCTTCATATTAGTAACAATTACAATAAAAATTGTCTTCCTGTTGCTTGGGTATATATTTGTTTTTTCTTTTGCTTGGTCAGACCCATCACATTATTCACATGCTTTGGATCTTAATAAGATCTTATCTTGCGCCATGTTTTAAATCGCGATAGTTGGTACCTGGTATCACAAATTTAATGGTCGCTTCAAACTACAATTTGGATGTACCTACTCTAACAAGGGAATTACGTTATGATAATACGTCATATTAATCAGATGCATCCATCGTTTTGCTTACGAGTGCGCGGCGACGTGACGAAGCTATCGTCGGCGTGATCGAATCCACAGCTAAAACAATAACAATTCATATGACGTAGAGATGAGCCACTGAGATCCCGAGTCCCCAAGGGGGAACATTCATGACCTAAATATAATAAGAATTGTGCGTAAGCATAATCCAAACAAACAAAATATGTACGTACTAAATACTTGTACTGGGAATACAATCGTAGTCAATATACTTAGTAACATGTTCACGTGTAACGTTACGTTTCACCATCATTAATCCTCTGCGTTAAAAGTTGTTTCTTAATAGAACGTACATTTTTGTGTTTTACGTGTACCTACATATGAATTACATTCTAAAACTATTAACTTATCTTGCAGTCTCTTCGCGGTTTTACTTCAATTAAAAGAAAATTAAGTAACGTAGGTTTAATAATTCCTATTTTTACAATACCTAAATTATTATTCGATTGTTAATTCATATTTGCTTTTCCTAACACTTCTTAGACCATCACAGCCATAGACATATCTAAATAATAATAGCTGTATGAAATACAGAATCCAAAGTGTGTAAAATACAATTTTTTATCATGGTTTTTATTTAATAATAGGTAATCTTCATTGCAAATATCGGAGTAACCTGCCACGCGCTCATCTGATATAAAAAAAATACGACTTCCAAGTCGCGTGCCAGCGCATGCAGTTCATTACTAACCAGTATATCAACTCTGCAGCAAACGGCTCGTGCCGTACTCGCTTTTATAGATAATTATATCGTTACTTACGGAGTTGTATACTTATTTATCATTATGCAATGGCAATAATTATTGTAAATTAAACAAGTTGGCTGGCGGTAGGGCTATTCGTATCGGCGCGGATAGCAAGCACCGTATAAAATGTGGTAAACATCTCATAATATACACGCAAGTATGTCGCGATCTCGGTTCTGTCTCTTAGATCCGGTTTGGAGCAAGAGATATCGATCGCGATGAATCTGTAAAATTCGGTACAATATAATCACTTTGTGTCGCGAATAAAAACAAAACAAGTGAAGAGGAAACAACACACCTATATTGAATGGACATTTCCGCACTCATTTCCATTTCATCGTTCTATTTTCCGTGTCGAAGTTCAGTCACCGCGGCGACTTGCACTACGCCGCCATTCATAAACATGTGGGCGTGAGTCAGGCGCCACGAGTCCCACATGTGGCCACCAGGATAACTCCATTGACGCGTGTGGAAATTGGTCGCGTCACTTTTACAAAAAACATCTCTTCACTTTGACGGTCTAAGGATTCCCGGCGAGGCGGCGTACAAGGAAATAGACCGCTCACTTACTTGTACAAAGTTTATTTGAACACGTAATACATAAGAATCCACGTAAAACATGCCAAGAATTTTTTACTGAATGATGGCCACAAAAAATCGCATTTTTCGACGAGAGTTGGCAAAGTTTTGGCAGAGCTTAACACATGAATTGATGAGTTAGTCATACCTGTTTTAATGTAACAAGAAAAGGAATTCACAACGAACAAAAGAATGCGGTTCATTGAGAATAAGGAATGCTTGTGTGTTATTACAACAGGTTAAATATAAAATAATATTCATTATACATATAATTATTTAATTGAACAAATTATTACGAATACCTAACAATTGTAACTATCACAATTTGACATAAGTTGTGGGTCACGTTTTTATTACGCGTTTGTTTGACTCTCGAGTCTGGGTTTTACTGCGTGCCCTAAACCTACACGTGAATGGAGCATTGACAAACCAGATCCTTGAAATATCAGTACGCTTTTTCTTAAAAGCTTTAGTCATCTCAATTAAACCGCTTTCCGCAAAAACTTGAGCAATTTTTCGAGTAAGAATATTTAGCATACTGACATGTAAAAATGTGGGGAATCCATACAAAAATCCTTTATTTTGATTACACAACAATGTTTACAACTGAGGTATTCACATCTCGTCCGTATATTATACATTTATAATGAAGCATAACAAGACGAACACGGGCTAATTACAGCCGAGACACTGCCGCCCCGTGATTACGGACCATTAGGGTCAGATAACACACAATTCGCCACGTGCCGTGGGAATTAAAGAATTATCTCGTGTTGGACATTGCCAAGTCGTGATTCATTACGGCTCTTTTTAAACGTACTGTAGTGTGTAGTATGTGTATGGATATAGAAAAACTAGCTACTAGATACAATCTTTATGGTACATGTAACTAGTAAGTCGTGAAGTAAGTTTTTATGAAAATACGCGATGAATGGTGATACCTCTCACGTGTCAACAATACGTTAATTATCAATCTAGTATGTACTACTCGTATACATAATACAATAAACCAACATACCTATTACCTGCTCCCCCATTTTTTGAACGTTTCGTTAACTTCTGTCAGTGATAGGATCCTGTAGCGCTAATTAAACTACAATAATTTTAATTAGCTGATTTGACTTATTTTTTCGCACAAAATCACATGACACCAATTTTATGAGGTGGGTAACCTGTATTTCCATTATGAAAACGAAGACCGGTGCATAAAAAACGAGAAAATCGATTAGCAATTAAAAAATCACCTTTACATGAGTCTTTTTTCGGCTTTTATTAATTTTATCGCATCACGCTGAATACTTCTTCAAATTGGTGGCAAGTTTCATTATTTTTCCACATTGAAACGAACAGGTTATGTTTCATTTTGGGTTTTTGGACCAACTCACTTAACATTAAGTTTATTTTGCAATAATATTTATGTAAAAAAATACAATACACGTATGCTTATTCTAAATTTCAAATCTTGACGGTAAGAGTAACTATTTTTGACGAATAACAGAACTTAGTCTGAAGTTTTATATACTTTTAAGAGAACTAGAAAAAAAATCTGTCGGCAGAACGAATATTCACTCTATGTATACACTATACAACATAATATATGTACATACTTAATAGTTAAGGTGACGTGTGCCGTAGCCGTACCTGCCGCGGTTGGAAATGTCTACATGTTAGTTATTACTCACTGCTGAAAGCTGTCCCGGTCGCTACTCACTAGTCTCAATAATGCAAGTCATCGTACACTCAGACCGGCTGTGATCTTACGATTTAACTGTGACAAATGCCTTTCTCTTTATGCCTTCAGGGGTGGGTTTTTGGAACACAGATATACGTGTTTCATAAAATATATCAAAGAACTATAATACAACATTTTAGATAGATCGTAACAATTAATAATTTCCATTTAATCTCTGCAACGCCTTTTCATCCTTTAAAGAAAATATAAATAAAAAGCCTTTTCTTAAGTCATTGAATTAACTTTCATTAAAATCGGTTCAGTAGCTCCCTAGTTTACTTTCCGCATACAAACAAACATACAAAATCCACGGTCTTTCTTCACAATATAAATATAGATAAGTAAATAAGCCTTTTAATCCCCAATGACCAGTCATAATCTATTTAATTTTATATCATTAATCAGACTGTAATATGTATTGATAGCATCGGCATGCATGACGAGCATAGATTAGTGCCCTACTACGCCTAATAAGTTCTGTAGCGTGTTGTTAATGTTACTCCTGTCTATGGTCATACCTGACTGTTAACGCTACATAAACATCCTGCTCGTATCATATTTCAGACAAGTAAAAAAAACAATATAAATCACTACAGTGGGTATGTTCGAGCGATCGGTCAGGTTGTCGGAAGGGCGCGGTGCGGGTAGTCGACCCGGCGGCCTTGTGCACCGTGACGACACTACACGTGACGACACACCTCGCAACATTAGATGGATTGATTACACAACAAACATACGTGCCTCTCTCATGCCATAAATTCATTCATCTAATAACAATAACAATACACCATTTACTACTGCGACTGAATATTGTCGGTAAATTAAGTTCGTTTAATAACATGAAAGCTTCAAAATCAAATGTTGCATTTGCAAGCTTAATGATTCACAGACCCGTAAATATCCGGGTTTCGAGTTTTGCCAAGCTACAAAAAAAAATTTTAAAGTGGCTAACCCAAAAATAACTCATTTTTTAGACCTACATGCCATACACAAACATAAAATGTAGGCACATATAATTTCATTCTGTTCGTAATAATACAAATCGGTAAATTAAACTTTTGCCCACAATTGCAGTGGAGGTAAATTGAAATAACCACCTAGATACAAAATAATAATAAAATATTTTTCATAATGTCCTGATATGTCGTCGTGATTGTCTCACCGGTATTTTCCAACCCGCATGTATTACTACCAATCTGTGAATGTTATTTTGTATCAGCTATATCGATTACGCAATAACTTTCATTCTTTGACAATAACAACACAGTTATATGAGTATATAATTAAACACTCATACACACGACTTCACACTAAAACGAAGTAGCATCATTTTTCTTCTGCTTGCCCAAAACCTACATGAATTTTACCCAAAATGCAGATCCCAGATAGATTCAGCGTACTTTACGACCAGCTGCCAAGTGTAATTTTAGTACAAGTTATTAGCATACTTCATATTGATTCTTCTAAAAAATGGCAGTTTACAATGCTAAGCCAATTTATTCGGATTTTTCTCTTTTGCAGTGTACCTTGAGAACACAGCCTTCCTGTGTGGTATTTCCGAATCGATGTGACTTCGAAACTTTCAAGAAAATAACTAGCTTACTCATTTTTAAAAGGTCCGCAACGCATCTGAAATTCACATAGCGTTGTAACAGTTGTTGAATGATGGTGACGTAGGTGTCAGGTGAGCCAACAGCTCGTTTGGTTGTTCTGCTAGAAAAAGTGCAAAAGCATCCCAAAGACCTATGTATTTACGCATCATTTATCTATCTCTTAAAAATATTTTGAAGTAATAATACTTTTATGGAGTTCTTTCCTTAATCTAATTTTACAAACAGCAGATTGTATGTTAGTTGCGTACATTAATTCTGAATAAAAAAATAAAACATAATTTATTCGATAACACACGTATGCTAAATAGAAATTGTTTTATTCAGAAATTACATTATTTATTCATTTTAAATAGCTCATTCATTTAAATAAAATTTAATATAATATAAATAAATTACGATGAGAACAATAGGAGGATAATTATATATTAAGTCATTCGTGGCTTGCGCCAATACCAAAACAAAACAAATATGTATTCTTTTGTAAACAACACCTTTTCAGTTCATTAAAGAAACCAGCCTGGAGATGAATTGATGATATGATAATAGTTCGGGGAAAAAGTTTCTTCGCATTTTTTATGAAAACTTATGACTTTTTTCTTCAAAGTTTATTTACATTTAATTACAGTACAATATGTGCCAGTTTGTTCAATGACTTTTTGCCTTGATGTGCGTAGCGCCATGATACCGTTGTGGCATTCTGATTTAAAAAACGCAATAAATAGATAGCTGCAATTTTTTTTAATTGCGAACTTTCTCATGCAGTTTGATTCTAAAATCAAAGTTTTAATGATGAGATAAGAATTTCAAAAAATGTGCAATATTATTCAACCACCACAACACAGGTAAATAAAATAAATGTTACACAAGAATTAAAAATCATCACCTCATGACGTCATGGGTTTCCTCTCAATATTTTCCTTCCACGTAGTGTTTAAACATGTTCATGACTACTTAAACTTTAGGCGAACCTAACAAAACTAACATGAGAACACTTGCAATACCTATCTAATTGTTTCATAAATAAACACCTAAAAATATGTTGTCCGGTTAGTAAAAAATATTAGCAACTATAGCTTTCGTGCGCATGCCTTTTCTGATTCCTATTAATATCAAGCGTGAAGTAATACCCCAGTGTCTGCTACCAAAAGTTACGGAAATTTGGAATTACGCAATTCTTGTTACTGATGTATGTAGGTCTTAGGGTGTACCCTGGTTAGGAGAAACTTATTGAAACACAGGCCCTACATTTGATCTGAGGGCACACCACGTGTAGTTTTTCGAACATGTATTATATATATAGGGGCCGGTCCGACTGCGCCCGGGTGCAGATACTGTTTGAGTCCACTCCACATCAGCAACATATTATTTCCCATGCCGTTTTATTTATATTCAAACTCAATGCCGTCGTCTGTACTATTTTTCCGTCTGATCCCGTCCCGTCCCGTTACATCCCGTCCTGTTCCGTCACATTCTTACTCAAGGTATGTGATCCAATCCCATTCCATCCCTTTGAGTATAAAAAAGTAACCAAATTATCTGAATTCCTTCCTCATCCTACGGGAACACTACATTTTTCGGGATAAAATCGTTTCTGAGATCATCGTGCACAGCCGCACAGACAAAAAGACAAAAATTCTAAAAGTCATTGTTTTGGGTCCCATTACTTTAATATAGTCCCCCATATCAGTTTTTCTCATTTATATTTAATGTACAGACATGGATCAGTTACAAATTCACTTAAAGTATAGATATAGAATAAAAGATAAACATTTGCCTATCGGTGGCTTTAGGTTACTGATAGATTTTATTCATTTGTATTTCAAAATGATTTCCTGATTGCATATTACAATATTTCATAACTATCTTATTTTTTGCCTTTTAGGAATTTGGAGTTGGAGCCTACTTACGCGATTAAAAACTTACGCCGTTGTGGCTAGATCCATTGCATCCATTTAGTCGTCCCTAATTATAAGTAGATTTTGAAAACATACATAGGGTAAGCAGAGGTGCAACCAGAACACACTCGTTTCCCCTGACGTGTTCCATCCCATGATGTGATAGGGAGCGAGCCTATCGGCATATCGGGCGTAAATTCATAACTCCGGGCTGATGATGAATAGAAAAATCCAATATCACCTTGCCCGACCCGGGATTCGAACCCGAGACCTCAGCTTTGTAATCATACCGTAGTATAACTACGCCACGGATGCAGTTGAATTTGAAAATAAAATATGAATACGTTATACAAAAGTATTTACTTTGCGGCACGAAGCTTTAAGCTACAGCTCGAAGCTTTACTAAAATAAATTACTAACTAGTGTTACACTTTTATGATCCAATTTTTATAAGAACAAACTTTCTTTAGATTGCATAACAGTATTGTGGAGTGAGCTAGTTCGCCGTGGTGCAACGCTTTGGGAAACCCGTTCTGAATCAACATAGCGGTATTGAAGGCCGCGACCGGATGCTGCGATACTCATCTTGTCAAAACCACGTCGCCTATGTATTCAGATGACGCGTGCCGCACACGCGTATAAGATAATTGAGTGTTTCGGTTTATTGAGGACATCATCTCTTGAGCAATCTTATACAATGACTAAGAGCATACCAAATGTATTAATGACACAATTCTTACGTTGTGATTCGGAATTTTTATTGATAGTCGATAAAAGATAGAGTAAGCGTATTATCGGATTCTAATATCGTTATCGTTATATTTATTTTCTAGTTTTATGGTCAAAACCATCTCGGCGCGAAGCAAATGGTTTGCCATTTTTTTCTTGTGCCGCACCGTCAAGCTGTGGAATTGTTTGCCGTCACACGTGTTCCCTCCTTCCTATAATCCTGGGTCCTTCCGCGGTAGTGTGACGAAGTATCTTAGCAGGCCGGCATAATTGCATCGAATGGCATTGGACCGCCGTCTGATGCCATTCGATTTGTTTTTTTTTTACTTTCTGATTAATTTCAATGCGTGCTACTGTTAATCTTGGCTGACGGGAGTTGCAGTGGTGGGTATGTGGGCGGGAAAGTCTAAAAAAAGTCTTATATTGGTACTATTGGAAGATATTAATATTTTCAAATACTTTTTTTTTAATATTATGTCTAGTTAGTAAGATCTGAAATTCCATAGAAGTAATTTGATTGACGGAAGACTTTTTTTAAGTTGATTTTATATTGATGTAAATTTTGATAACTATGTAATAATAATTTGATTTTGATACATTTATTTTTCTATTTGATTTTCGACACGAATTTCCAATTTTTTTTTCAATTTCAACATGACAGTAAATATGTCAAGTATTTGTTTAACAACCAATATTTTTTAATCTATATATATAAAAGAAAGTCGTGTTTGTTACACTATTTATAACTCAAGAACGGCTTTACCGATATGGCTGAAAATTGGTGAGGAGGTAGCTTAGAGCCAGGAGACGGACATAGGGTACTTTTTTTGTGCAGAAAAAGCTTGAAGGGGTTGAAATAAGGGATGTAAGTATGTATGGAAAAATCTAAACCGTTAAAGTAAACATGTTAAACTTTGCACTTTAATTACTCATTTAAAAATAAAAATATATAAATTAACCCTAAAGGGGTTAAAATAAGGGTTGGAATTTTATATGCAAAATCGAAACCCCTGAAGCTATTTCTATCTTAATATATACAAATCTCGTGTCACAATGTTTGTCCTCAATGGACTCCTAAACTACTTAACCGATTATAATAAAATTTGCACACCATGTGCAGTTCGATCCAACTTGAGAGATAGGATAGTTTACATCTCAAATTATAGTCGCAATTTTAATTTATTGCTAATTATTTGTCTGTTATTATTTGACAGTCACAATCATCTGTTAACTCCAAATGATTCTAACAGATGTCGATACCTTTCGACTGGGTTGAATAAGTAATCAATAGATGGCGCTGCTATGGTAAATCTACGAACGTGTCATATAAGCTACATTTTAACAGTATAATTACCACGTGTTGTTGACGCTATAAAATTAATTAAATTTAAAATAAGTAGTTCATTATAATTTAAAAAATCAATTTCGTGGTCAGAATTTTGGCTGAGCGGAAAGTTTTAGCAGGAACTTTGCAAAGTATTTGTGTTTGCGTATTTTTTAAATGATATTCGTCGTATTTTCGTGTTTATATAAGGCCTATCTACAAAATAAAAGCAATTACAAAAAAATTACAACTTGCCTATTTAGGCATTAAGGGATGAAATGGGATAAAGTGGGACGAACGCGATGAAACCGGTCGGATCCGGATTGCATTCGATGGGAAATAATGGGACGGGATGTAACAGAAAGAAAAGGAGCCAGATGAGATGGGATGGGATACGATAGGAAAAGGGATAGTAGGTACTTAGGTTGAGTTCAGGAATACAAAAGTTTGAACGGGAATAAGATATTTCTGGTGTGGAGTGAAGTCTAAACATCTTAGCACCCAGGCGAAGCTGGGCCGGGCCGCTAGTGCATAATAAAATGTAACACTTACTAATTTTACAAAAAAAAAAAAATGATACGGCCACTCTACGGCCACTGAAAAATAATATATCTATGGACTGAGTTTTGAATTGCAATTCTAATAAAAATGTTATACGAGAAATGCGCAATTTACTTTACAATTATTAATATAAGTGCGTGGTGGCTTCGTGGTATCGGACCAGACTCGGATGCCTACATGTTCACGGTGGTCGCGGGTTCAAATCCCAGGGCACACCTCTGACTTTTCGGAGTTATGTGTGTATTGATAGTCAATCACCACGCACTTTAACGGTGAAGGAAAACATCGTGAGGAAACCTGCATACCGTAGCGATTTTAAAAAAAATCTACGGTGTGTAAGTCCGCCAACCCGCACTAGGCCAGCGTGGTGGACTATATGGCCTAACCACTCTCAATCGTACTCTCGATTGTAGAGGAGGCCCGTGCTCTGCAGTGGGTCGTATATGGGCTGATACAATAAATAATTAATATACAACAGGATTTAAATTCGTTTCAGAAATAAATCAAACCTAAGACGCAGGCCTGTATATTTTGTGCCAAAATAAGCTACTTCACCTGGCTACTTTCCGTAATTTGTAGGTGCCGGTAACCGAACATCTCGATCTTTTCAGCGTCATGTTGACTTCTAACCTCAACTTTCAGTCCTACATGGAATACCTAGTATTCTCTGGTTTGGAATGGATCAAGTAAATATCAGTCAGGGGCGTTACAATACGTCGTAATTATTATTTTTTTCTCTTCTTTACTAAAGGACGACAAAAATCTCGTAGACAAAGTTACTTCATTAAGGCTCGGCTACGGTGCACCCAGCATCGCCGCGAAGTTGCAAGTTTCTCGGCTTTTTAACGAATAAATTTCGAAGGATGTGCTTTACAATTGTTCAATTTGGTTCTCCCGTGCTCATTTAATTACAGGGCTATTACAGGTTCAGAAGGGAGTCACATTTATGCGTATCAATTTCCACGGACCTGCACCAAGCGTCTCAGTTCGACTTCTATTGTGTGACCAGATAAATTGTGGAAGTCGACACCATCGTGTCTATTTCTATTTCTTGGGACTTTTTAAGTCAAAATATAATTGGTTTCTTTTGGGTCAGCGTACACATAAATAAAAAATATGTGGCTGCCGTATCCCATCTGTTACATATTTCCCTAACATGATATGCCAGTAAACGATAATTTGAGTATACCGATAGAGGGCAAAAAGACTGTTAATTTTCTTTCCACATTGGTATCGTTTTCTGGAATTATGGATATCTCAATGAAATAATCTACAGTGTATACTATATTAAAAATTAATAAAACAATTCATTCAGTAAAATAACAATTTATTTATTTATTAAAATTATAAAAAATACATCAGTACATGAGTAAAGAAACAATAGTTGCAACATGCAAAAAATATATTATAAATAATTGCAAATTACACGCATCAAAAGAATTTGTATGTTGAATAAGATTAATGTGTTTAAAAAGTATTAAAAAACATAGATTTTATTCTACAATTATAATAAAACGACGTTTTATAAATTGTATTTATTTAGATAAATCTTATATCTAGAAAAAATGGCATGCTGTAAAGTTATACACACAATCGAACTTAAAATTGTAAAACATTGGTAGATTCACCGTTTACAAATACTCCAATTTTGTTGATAAAACATCTACTAATACGGAAAGTCTAATGAGCCTACTATTGTATAAAAATATGTAATCAAAAACTATAAAAATACAAAAAATTATGTTATAAATCAGACATATCCAGCAATTTTATCGTATGAACACAGTATTTTCAAATTCACAATGATTTAAGTACGTACAATAGCAAATTAAAGTTATATACTATACATGACCTTATATAATGACAATTATGTCTATACACTATAGCCTACACATCAGATAACCAATTGCATTTCATTTAAATACACATCTCATAATACATTATCCTGGTTACATTGCCGTGTACTGTAAATAGAAATACATATACTATTAGCATATTACGCATTAATGACAAAAACCACTGCGTTTAGAGTTTAGAGTACTGATAAAATCGAAAACTTTAAACATAATCTTACACATATATTAATGTTAAATAATAAAAGTATTATAAATGCTCGTTTCTAAAGACACACTGGTTACCAACATGTCTTTTTTGCATATAATCTTAATCGGGTGCATGTCTATTAGCTATGAAGACCTGACTGTTATACATTTGGCGACTACTATTTTAGTTTTATCCTCTATACATATCATAAATTTGTAGCCGATCGATTTCTGTACATGTAAGATAAATGAGAAATCTGATACGCGGGGGACTATGTAATTGTAAAAGAACCCAAAATAATGATTTTTAGAATTTTTGTCCGTTTGTCAGTGCGGTTGTGCGCTATGAACTCACAAACTTAACGGATTTCGATGAAATTTGGTTTGGAGGTGGCTGACACCCTGGATTAACACTCAGGCTACTTTTTATCCCGAAAAAAGTAGTGTTCCTGTGGGATTAGGGATGTATTACAATACATTTGTTACTTTTTGTACTCAAATGGATAGGATGGGACGGGACTGGATTACTTATCTTGAGTGAGAATAAGACGGGACAAGGTGGGATATAACGGGATGGGACGAGATGGGATGTTTTTATAAAGATAACCACGCAAACGGAGTTGCAGGCAGAAGCTATTATATAATAAATGTGCTAATGTTGAAGGATGCGTTAACCTTTAAGGTAAACGGTTTATATTATCCTATTCGGATGTGGTCGGCGACGACCACAACTATTGGATTAATTAATTGAATCTCTTACTGTAAACTTATTATAAATACTTCCTTGATGATACAGAAACTAGACTTTACGATTCTTTTTTCTGAAGGCTGTGAATATCATTTATTCCAGAAGATTATTGTGAAGGTGGAAGGAAACGGAGTTTAACACGTCACGTGTTATTTTCTACTATGAAGCCTATTTTACTAGATAGGATTTCGGTAACTCTTACTATGAAGCCATGAACCATGTCATATAACCATTCGCTGTACGGTAACTTAGAACTAACTGTGGACACCATACTGACGGGGAATTAAATTTAGTTATAGTGTTTGGTGTGATGAATTAGATTCACGGGGATTGACAATCCCGTAAGGTCTGCAAACTGATGCCAAGGGGTTATGAATAGTTCTGACGTCTCTCTAGACTCTAAAGTTGGATATGTTCAATGACTGGCGTGAATATGAATACGTGAATACGAACCATCAGTGACCCGCGTGTTCCTTGATTTAAAGCAAAAGAGCAAGCTGTGTACGTGAGGTTATGAAAGAAAAAAAAGCCATGCGGACGCTTGTGACGCCGGCGCCGCGGCGGCGCCTCGACCGTACGTCGGAACGCTTCACACGTGTGTGCTCGCCTGCACTGAGTTTATATTGAAACAATAACTGACCTACCACGGCTACGTTATTATACACATGGAATCATCGCGTCCGCAGTTGCCACTTATATTGCTTTAAGCCGCATTTTATAACGAGAGAAATACGTCGTCTGGTGTCCTGACTAAAACTATCTATGAAATTCTTTACCAGAGGGACTGCTACGTAGCACGCTCATAACATGCTACGCCGTAGTAGAGAAAAAAGCTATCATGCGGAAATACAATTAAAAAAAATCCAGAAAGTGTCGCTTTTTTTTAGAGAACGTTTTTAAGTCTCTTTGAATCTGTCGATGTGATTGTGCATTACTTAGCTCGACGTATTAACATAGTCAGTAAAATAGTAGAGACATTGAATGGAACCATATTACATCTATAACATTCAGATCTTTATATTTATTTCGTAAAAAAATAACTATAATTACCATGGTGATTAAAGGATAGGTCTTTAGCGTTATAACATTTTCCCGCTCACCAGTTCTTATTCGAACAGCATGAAGGACTAAAGTTCAAGACCCCTCATTGATAATTATACATTTAAATTTTCTCGGCATCCCTACTAATATTATAAATGCGAAAGTGTGTATGTTAATATGTATGTCTTGTTTCACACTAAAACGACTGAACCAATTTTTATGAAATTAAACACAGACATATATTGTACCATGGAGACATAGACATTTTAGCTATTGGTCCACTTGGTCTCAAAAGCGACATCTAAAGAACCCTTTTCTCCAATAATCTAATTTTAGAATTAGACTTGGAAATAGTGGGCGCCATTTTTAACTTTTGTGTTTTTGATCCCATTCGTCTCAAAATCGATATCTGATGAACCCTTTCTTCCGATATTTTATTCCGATATTTGAACTCTTTCGTTTTATTTATATATTTTATATCCATAGTCGAAATTGAATATTGTGACAACTATCTTGAATTGATTATATATAAGTTGTCCATGAAATTCAACAAGTATGCTTTGTTTTTGGATAGGAGCTTAAAGATGATTAAATAAAGAATAATTTTATAGCTGAATAGAAGACAAGAGAAGCATTATGTTGATGTTTGAAAAAGGTTACATGGAGGTTACAGTTGTAGTGATACAATGTTTTCTTTTTACTTCCACATTATCATATACACGCAGATGAAGTCGCGGGCAAGTGCTAGTTGAGATATAATTATACGCCATAATATTGATGGATTTATAGAACAACATTTTTATACTACCATGTGTGTAACCTACCGAGTAGTTTGTTCTTGTTACGAGTATGTGTTATAAAAACTAAGGAACATAAACATTACGAGCCGACACATTGCAGCAAAAACTAGTCTCAACGAGCAATTTGTATTTTTATTTGAAACTCTTTTGGCTTGATATCATTTATGTTCGTTTTAATTTTTCTTGAATAAGTTAATATTATTTATTCACACAATATGCTACAGGTATACATATATAAATAGCTCCTCGCTACTATATTTTGTTTAAAAGACAATATATACCGCGCACATTAGAAACCTACACTTGTATCCAAGATATCATTTAATGCCATAGTAACGATATTGCTTTGTTTTTCTCTAGAGTCTAGCCCCGCCTCAGTTTTTCTTTAATATAGCAAGTGGCTTTAAAGACTGAAATATCGTTTGGCCAAATATCTCCGTGAAGGAATACAATCCCGAAATATTTCAGAAAGCTACCTTTAATGTGAACCACCACTTACAAGTCTCGTTCATTGTTTTTAAAGCTTACTTTTTTAACATATTAGTTCTTGATTAGATAGAATTGAAAAACAGTTATCAAAAGTAGTAGAGACACTGCGTAACAGTGTACAGACAATCCAATCGTAGCAATAGGACACTTATCAAAATCATCTTAGAATGATGAGTCAACGTTGAAGTATAAGCGAAATGTTTGCCGTCATGGCGCTAATCACGATAATGATCGGGTCACAATGACGTCGCACGAGGGCACGTCACGACTCACAACTCACACCCCTCAGTACGTGTGACGAGGAGCGGTCATTACGCTCCACACGCGAGCGTTGAGTGAGGTTATGTAAGGCGCGTGGCGACACTGAGACATGGCCCATCACCCGCGCCACACTTCACTCGCGCCTCTGACTCGTGACGTACGTTTGTCAATACAAATAATATTTATTATAATAATATTATTTGAACTCTGCGAGTTTGCGCTGAGATTTTTTAATTCTGAACGGACCCTAGATACAGGAGAAATATCTAGCCTGTCCACTTTCCTTGTCACCTAATCATAACAGACTTCCATTACGTCGCTTCATGTTATAGGAGTTTGGTAGCAAACATTTTAGGTTTTTGTTTGGTCATGAGCTTGCGACAGTCCTTGTTGTCTTTAAGACTAACACGTTGAGAAATGTCTAAACCTGACCAATTCAACAAAGTTATTATACAGTATTTGTTATCATGTTATGATTTAGAGCTAGTATTTCAATAAAAAGTCTCCAATACAACAATAATTATTAACAAGCAACAGTAAAATTTTATAAGTTAACCAATATATTCTGATATTAATACGAGTAGAAGACCTTCAAAAATGTAACGGATAAAATTATGATGTTACGTTTATACATCAATCTTTTTGATAGACAACAATGCATATTTGAGTAATTGGTACGATACAAATGTAAGTATTAAGTACTTATACTTGAGTGGCACACAGATTTATCCTCTTTAGAGTAGCAGAATGGAAATTCAACAAGTTTACAGCGAAGCAGGTGACAAACGCCAGCGTTGTTTACATTACGCGGAGGCTGAGACGTAATGACGCGGGGTTTCCTCACGCAACACTCATAAAAAACACAACGGAACCAAACAACTATTGCGCTCTCAAAATCCCTATTACTTACTTGTTCAACGTCCAACTCAAGTACTACGTAACGGCTTATTGTTTATTCGGGGAGTGTAATTATACCGAATAATTACATCGAAACATCATTATTTTGATATAATTATTATGTCATTTCGACGCCGGCTTGATGCTGTCAAGGTCAAGATATAATAGTCCATGGTCTTATTACTGAGGACGCTGAAAGCCGGTGGAAGTGGAAGTTACTAAGCATGTAGGCGAACCCTGTCACTGATACGGACGACACGCCAGAAATAAGGAAGTAATAGGCAGTAGCCGTAATAAAACGTGTATGTCAACCATGTAAAACAAACCAAATCGGTGGGCCTGACAAACTGCTTGCAAGATGTACAAAGATTAATGTCATTCAAACCTCATAGTCTCAAAATGGCAATTTAATCTATGAGTTACTGTGCTGTGGCAATAATATATGAAAAGCTTTCTTTTCGTCGCCACAAAATTAATAACTATTAAACTAATCCCATTGGAGAAGACACGTTTGACGCAATCTGTACATCAGATTGGAAAGCAATTGAATTTAGTATACAGGAGAAACATTTACACCAAACACCGAAAGAAATTGGACCATTTCTTAGTGTCAAACAGAATAGAGAATGCCAAAACAACGTACTTACATGCCGCGCACAACACATCGTACTTTATTGGGCGTAGGAAGTCGTGTGGCTTTGTTTACCTCACTTATTTAGGTATGCTGGCGATTGAATATACGAGCTCATATCGAAGTGCGAACGATAAGACACAACCATGGTCTAGTACAAATATATGATGTATGGCAGAATGTTGTGACATGGTTCCATGTGGAAAGGGAAGAGGGTCTTGTATATTGTTTACAAACTTCACGTGAACTTGCCAGGCCCTCGATACAGCGACGTCACATGCCCAACATGAGATAGACTTGTTGTAAAATCAATGGCTCGCAGCTACCTTGGTTTGGCCCGCTGCCAACCAATGACGGCTTGTTAAACGTCATTGAAATCCCGCCCTGTCAGGGTGCATAAGAAATCTGCCACAGTATCACCTGCCGGGCCGTAAGATGTGACCTAAAGGAGTCACCGGAGTCGCTAGGCACAATCCGCGGTCCCCACTAGCTACGATTCCGAGATGAACTATAGAGCGCGTGGCTTCCTCCACTGGGGGTAATTAAGCTTTGCTTTCGACATTAAAAAGCCACAGAAACCAAATGAGCTTTATCGAACACTTACAATATGAACGACAGTCGCAGTTTTAAAAACCACACTGGAAACCATTCATCCACTTCCTCATATGAGCTGCATATGGTAAAATAAATATGAAATGAAAACCTACTATTTAATCAGTGGGCACTGCAAAATTAAGCGTTCAATTTACTAATATGCATGTAAATATGATTTCAGTACTTTTACTATGGCATTATTTGCGAGTGGTTTTTGTCTTACCAACATAAGTACGAGTAATATAATAATAAACATTTAACTCCAGCGATTTGCATCGGCACAATACGCCGCCGCTGCGGGGCCACTAACATACTCATCACGATCGCACTCTCACTAAAATCTACCGTTAACAACACTCGTCCCATCACTAGCTTCGATAACATGGTCCAAACACACAAATGTAGCACGTGCAAAGTTCACTCAAATTTTCTGGACGCGCCCGGAAATCCGTCTGGCTGAGGTATGGTTTAATTGTAGCCCTGGTCCGGCGCCAACAGTTCAGCTGAGCGTGTAGTGCGGCGTGTGCAGCGATATCTACGAACGAGTATCCACGCGGAGTGGCCGGCGCGGCGTAGCGCGTGAGGTCGCGGGCGTGCGCTCGATGCGGCGAGCCAATCGTGAGTGGGCGCGCGAACCCTCCACGACACCTGCCCCGCCGCCCGCCACCGCGCTGGCAAGGGTAGGGTCATATAAGCCAGCGATCTCACATCACGCTTACTGTTCGTCACTCAGCCTTTCTGCGAACGCGCGTGCCAAGCGGCTCTACATTCTCTATACTCATATCGTAATCACTCATCAAATAAAAATGTCGTGTCATAAAATATTAGTGATCGCTGTGGTGACGGTAGCGATGGCCGCATTAGCCGCCAGCCGTCCGCAGGAGCCCCAGCCCAAGTTCCTGGCCGACGTGGCCAACAAAACCATGTGTCCTATCAAAGTGATGATCGACGACAACCCCGATCGGGTACCGCGGCGGATCAAGTTCCTCAAGTGCGACGAGAACCCGAGCCGCCTGTGCGTGGAACACCAGATGCATCACGGCTGCTGCAAGCGGCATCACCACAACTACATGACGGAGTGCGTGGAGATATTCGACTGGGTGCAGGTCACGTACAAGAGCTCCGAGGCGCCCGTCACCATCAAGGTGCCCGTCGGCTGCACGTGTATGATACAAGAGAGCACCACGGCGTCGGAGATACCCTCGTGAGACGCCGCCGCCGGCCGCGCGCCGCCGGCCGCGCGCCGCGCGCCACCCCTGCTCACCAGTTCCTATTAGTTTTAATGTAATATACTATTGTAAGTTATTTATTATTATTTATAACGGTTGTGATGGCTTCGTGCGGACTGCAAGTGATATGTAAAGTATTATATTGTAAATATAGTGATGTATATGAGTACATGGCAGTTGCTCGTACGTGTCTGATGTGAGCGGGTTATGCTGTTATTCGGGGGGTGGGGTACCTGTATTCAGGCGACCGCCCCTGGCGTGTTGTTGTTGTAATGAAAAAACACGATTTTTTTAAAAACCGTCATTTCATTTATACTACATAATTAATTTCATCCTTTTTTGGTAAACTACATGAATATCAAACCTGTTACCTGACCCACTATTTTCACTTGAAGATTAAATTAATTTTAAGAAGAGTCTTACACTACCATCTACAAAATGTATATTTCATACATACAAGAATACACATTATTTTAAACAACACATAAAAGGTATAATCCAAATCGCTTACCGACAATATTATAGAGTAAGTAAATAATGTAATTAATGAATAATTAGTATACATATGATATATGGTACAAAACGCATTAATAAAAAAACTGTTTTCGTTAAATGTTGCTTTTTTAATTACCAACGCACAACTCTTATCTCACTTAATTTGGTTTCCCTGAACCAATGGAACTGTCTGCAGCAAACAATGTTAGTGACTTGTTACCATGTCCTTAACGCCCTGTGGTTAGGGATAGTAACTATTCCACCACGGTATCCCCTGCTCCTTCTAAGAGACGACCTAAAGAGATCATCGGTATCGCTGGGCATACTGCGTGGGCGGTGGTCCGTCACATGCTAGTGAGCAGCGATTCCGAGATGAACGACAGAGCGCGTGGATACGTATCTGTCGAGCACGCCCATAACATATTAAACGGGTGTACAAACCAATTGTATGTGGCTGACAACTTTCTCCCTTCATTAAATATACCAGTAACTGTTTTGAGTGGGGTAGTCACTGGGATCTATCATCGAATCGGGGCGTTTCTCACTCTATGATATGCAGAGCCGCCCGTAATGTGCGCGACGGCTACCGAAGGGATTTTGTTGATATGCGCCTGGCCTAAGTTTTGTTGGGAACGCAGCCTGGCCGCAATATTCGCAAGCGTGCTGGCATAACCCCTCCCTCCCAGCCTCCCCGAGGTACAGATAAAGAAGCTTAACATATTTCCTCTCAACACAAAAATAATGATAAGTTATCATTTTGTTTATTGTAATCATTATGTTAATTATAAGCCGACTTCAAGACCGAGGTAGAGTTTCTGAAATCGTTTCAATTCCCACTGCAGGGCACGGGCCTCCAATGCAATCGAGAGTAAGATTGAGAATAGTTGGACCATATAGTCCACCACGCTGGCCTAGTGCGGGTTGGCAGATTATTACGTACCATAGAAATTTATATAAATCGCTACGGTATGCAGGTTTCCTCACAATGTTTTTCTTCACCGTTATATTGCGTGGTGATTGACTATCAATACACACACGACTCCAAAAAGTCAGAGGTGTGTCCTGGGATTTTAAACCGCGCCCACCGTGAACATGTAGGCAGCCGTCTCTGGTCCGTTACCAACAGGCCACCACGCACTTCTCAATTTGTTAATCTATATTTTCAACTTCGAACCAATTTAGGTCTTTTATTTCTTTTGAAATTATGTTATTTGAAATTGATTCCATAAAAGCAACTTTACTTAAATAGAGGCGATAAGACGATAAGTATAGTCAAATGAACTCAAAACGATCACTGGATCATATTTGATAACAGTATGTTGGTATGTAATACGAGTAATAAAGTTATTTAATTCTGCAAGTATGTTATCTCTATTTTACCGCCTCGGTTGAACCGGCCCATTAGGCAAAACTTTAATGAATCTCTACCATGACAATAAAGCTGTGAATGCAGATCTATCTTCATGAATTTTTATTTACGCCTAAGAGACTCGTGAGTTTCTCGTATTCTGAGACGTGTCTCAGAATATATTGATAAGTAATCATTAAGCGAAGAAACTTTGTTTTGTACAAAAAGGATTATTATTTTTTTACTTCAGGTATTTTTTTAATTAGCACAAACACATGACTACCGCTCCGTTTCATTGCACGGTGCAGTCGTTGTCGCCTTTAGCCACAGAATGTCCACTATCGAACATGGACCTGTTTTTCGCGTGACAATTGATTTAAAAAATAACATAATCATTGGTAATATTATTCGTCATGCGTTTCACAAACAGATATAGAGTTATCAGACTATATTAAAGATCTGTACATATTAGTATTCTCATTATCGCGAGTGAAGTAATGGGCCCGAATCAGACGGTGGAACAAGGAGACACGGATTTAAGATTTGTAAGTGGTAGAGCCACACTGTACTCACCTTGCACTACTGTAGGCCCCGTGGCTCTACTAGAGTGCTGCCACTATGTCACAGAAACCCGACGTGAAGCTAGTACTTTGCTGATTTGTTTTGATAAATGCGTGACATTGTAAGAGAGTCAATAGCCTTGTCGTCCTACTTCCATTAATTATCCTTCCATTACTTAAATACAAGTGTTGTATATATGTTCATGAGCGTTAATCTTTCTGCATCAAGTGAATCGTTTGCTTCTTTACTGGACGTTTGCAACTAAATATAATCACAATCTGTCATTGCAAGTCGGCACTAGCTAAGTCGTTGCAATTGCAATGAAAATAAATCAGGCGCTTCTCAACAATTCCACTAACAATTTTACAATATTTTCCTGAATAAGATTGCCTTCTAACAAAACATTAAATGTACCATTGAATTAAATGTCTATGTGTACACTATAAAATACCAATTTTTGGATTAATAATATAATTATGTTAAAAAAATACCTATGGTTTTACGCGACTACCTAGTCAGAAATTTTGGATTCAACCCCAGCGCTTACATTTCTGACTTTCCATCTCTGACACACATACAGTTACCGAGATAATATCCTCCCCAAGATAAAAAAGGACATATCTATAGCCATGCCGTCAACGGTCGGCTGATTTTACGAATGTCTATTTTCAGAATCGGCGTACAGGTTACCTTTATTTTTAAACTTTACCGTTGCAATTGAAGCGTAATACTATTTCACACCTGATGTGACACGCGCCTCGCGCTGCAGAAAGGTTTCAATAGGTGTCTAGTTTTAAACGCATTAGGCAACTAAATGGATAGTTTAAGCGAGGCGTAAACACCTTCATACTAGGCCGGCATAGTGATAATACTTCTCGCACGTCGCATACATTGTTTCACTCAGTAAGTTTTCGGGTTATTGTGATGCAATGGAGCATTTTTATTACCATTTGCGTAGGAGTAGGCAGTGATGATGCCTTGTTCTGAGAAAATCTGGCTCACAGCTAGAAGCCTAGAAAAGAATCTAAGGTTAACACCCACAACAATCTTAGCTCCTACGCTTTAATTTAAAGGGCATCTAGCAGCGATATCTTTCAGTAAACCTACGCTTACATTGTTAGGAAGTTATTCTATCAGTGGATCTCTAGATGTTAAAGATAAATGTATCGGCGGTTCATCCTACTCAACTGAAACGCTAGCACATAACACTTTCGTGTTGTCTGATTTATTAGTAATTAGATTTTGCTCGAACTTCGCCCGCGTACGTGAAAAAAAGTATATTTTTCTGTATTCCTAATTGCTACCAACTTGTAGGCAAAATAAATTGATAATCGTTGGGGTAGTCCATGCGAGAAAGTTTAATAAAATAACTCATTTTTTTAATTATAATATGAGAATCTAAGGATATAAAGTATAAGTGCAGCTAAACAGTATTATGTCTTTGTAACATTAATGCCACTATTGAAAATAAAGTAACTTTGTACAAGTGGTAACTCAACAATTGCTTGCTATTAATATAGGTTGTTAATTTAGGAGATTTGTGATAAATACTGTTTTCCCCAAAAAAAGATATGTAATGATCATTGGTGAATTTCTTCACGAAAGCAAAACCCCGACTCATAATGTATTCCCAAATGAAGTTACTGTGATATTCATCAAGGTAAAACTAATGAAACTCGACTTACCTAATCCTTTGGCAGAAATTCCAATTCTGAAACTTCGCATTCATCATAGACCTAAAATGTGTTTACCTGGTGGGCCACGTAGTGAAGATATGACTAGATAGTCTTTTTTTTCAACGTAGGTACTGTAGTTTTTAATTGTTATGGGGTTAAGTAATTTATTAAAAATGTCTGTATCCACTTTTGTCAGTTGTGTTGTTGCAGGCCTAACTGAAACATGTACTTGTTCCATCGTGAAACGGGGCCTATTTTGCCTACACGGCCAGTAAACGAATTCCACTTTGATTTCACACTGGCTTCCTGTCGTCACATATATCACATATCTCCACATCTCCTGCTCCGCTGAATTAGTCGAATAGACAATGTTCAGTGTTCTGAAACACAAGCCTAAGGCTTGCTATTGTGAAATCCTAGTACTGAAATTTTCACGTTTTTACATAAATATGATACATAAGAATGAAAAATATTTTAAAGACTAAAGTACAAATATGACGAATTTTAATGTACATAAATTTTGAAGCACCATCATATAAATAGTGACTTAATGTTGAGGAAATACTCAAGAGCACTAAGTTTATTCTTGTTGTAACTCGCTGACCTTGCCAAACCTCACTACTGAGGTAGTAAGGGCTCCGAGCTAAGCCAAATGATTTTGTGAGAACGTATAAGCCCCTACTGTGTATGTCAATGTAATAACTTAATGTTTTTTTCTTTAGATCTCCTGGAAGCTCATTACGTAACACAACTTCCGATATTTTTGTTTTTATTTAAACTGTCTGTTCGTTGAGTAGACGAGCCGTTCTAATCTCCCTTGGAGTATCTCGATATAAGTAACAAGTATGTCTTTAAAGTAACAATTCCAATGAGACTCTTGTGATTATTAGACTTGGAGCTGGAATTTTCCATCGGCTCATTGCAGTATCTACCTTGATGTGTGCAAATTCAACAAAAGAGTTAAGTGAAATAAATTTACAAAGAAATAACACTAGTATATAACATACTTTTTCAACATATTATTTTCTTGAATGATATAATATATTATATAATATATTAAGACCTTCGTTTTTTTAAACTAAACTTGTGGATTACAAATATTGATTAGTTCGATATAGACAAGCAACAACGCTTGAAGAAAGTAAGGTTCGTTTTAAGAAAGCATTAGTAAAATATTCCGGCGACAACGATTCGTTTAGGGGAATCGAAAGTTGTTTACAATGACCATTAATTTTCTTTTCGTGAAGGCCTTCAAGTAGCCATGTTAACTTTCGGTAGCCCATATCAGCTTACATTTCTACTTTTATAATAGTATCGCCAGTTGGGAGCGCGTCGACAAACCAACTCGGCGCGCGGTAGCGGGTTCTAACCCAAAGCACACCTCTGGTTCCTTGAAGATATGTAGGTACGTGTGATTTTGTATAATAATCGTTCACTTTGAAGGTGAAGGAGAAACGTTGCAGGAAACCCGAATAACTTAGAGTCTACACACAAATTTTGAATGTACATTAAATCTACAAAACGCATTAGGCCCCTAAATGGTCCTAGGTACTCCCGAAAGCATTGACGGCAGGCAGGTAGCCGGTAGTAAAATTATTTAATGTAAACCGCAACCTCCGGTACGATAGTGCCATCGTAATGTATTGAGCAATCGCTCGCCTAATCAATGCCTACTATTGTAACAACATTTTAAATGTGCAATAATGTGACGTCACAAATAAATAGTTGACATATGACAATCCTGATCTATTTAATAAACAAGTGTACACTGATAGAAGAGCCCACTCTATGTTTCCTAAGACGTCATTGTATATTATAAAGTAAATAATTGAATCGACAATTGGGTAAAATGTTTGGGTAAGTGTTTACGCAATTGTGTTGAAGTACGGACTTCGTCACGGCTATATCGTAATAATTAGAAAGGGTGTCACCCGGCGCTGGCATGGTGTTGTGACGAGCGGGTTTTGTTGCCGAGTTTCCCTTTCGACTTTACGTGAAGTGTGTACTCGTTTTTATGTAAACATACTAGACGTAAATAAGGCATAAGACTTTGTTTATATTCAAAACTTAAGTTAATCAGTATCAAGTGACACAATGCGAAATTATACTGCCAACCAATTGTGCTGGTCTAATGACGGAAATCCCATTACGACAAAATGTTCATTCTAAAATAACCCTTACTGTAAATAGTGAAGGTCTTCTGTTCATTTTACTTACAATAATGGATTTTAACAACTGAAAATTACAAGAAATCCCGATTAACTTTTATTTTACATTGTTAGCTTTTTGACTACCGTTCAATAGTTACATTGCTTTTTATCTCGAACTCATTCTATCATCTTTTCGCAATTATTGCTTCAATGCTATGGTGGCAACGTATAAGCCTTATGAAAAACCACAAAACACAGTAATTATACAACTAAATTGTTCTAATTTTTAGATATTTACTTATAAATAATGTTATTATTCACTCTTTTCATGTCTGTGTTACTTATTAGTGGAAACTTTAGTGAATTCTGTAACACATTCTTCTGTTATTTATATATGAATTTCTCTGTTGGTGTCCCAAATAACTAATAAATAGATAAATAAATATTTCTTTATCGCATACATATTTGCGCGCGAGTGGGCAATTTGCCTGATTGTAAGCGGCCACCGCCACGCATAGATTCCGGTACTGCCAGGAGCAGTGATGCTGCAGCCTACCAATAAACAGTGAAGTATACTACAACGACAGGTAGCGCGCCCCATAGCCACTGGGCGGACCGCATTGACACTTCATAGTAAGTGAAGTGCGGTTATCTTTCAAGTCTCACCGATCGCAACAATGATGTCAGCTCACCATGGTCTTGACGTAGCCGTAAATAAACGACTTCTCTACAATGTTACTTGTACATACATATTTAAACTCGCACCTTTTTTCCAGAAGGGACAGGCAGAGGTGAAACCAGGAAACCCATATTTCGCTTTGTATGTTCCGTCCCACAATGTGATAGGGGCGAGCGTATCGCCATATCGGGCACCAATTCCTGAGCCCGGGCTGGTAATGAATAGAAAAAACCAATATCACTTTGCTCGACCTGGGATTCAATTCAAGACCTCAACTTTGCAATCATACCGTAGTACTACTGTGCCACCTAGGCAGTGTCATACTAGCACGACAAAGTTATTAAATTGAACCGGATTTTGCAAATGCTGTGCGATCCACAAACACTATCATAAAATATAAAATGCCGTCATGTGACTATGCCGGGTTCCACACCAGTGTACAATGGCCGCTGTCTGGGTAAACACGACTGTTCTATCACCAGCAAATTTAGACTCGGGCAATCTTACTGAGCGAACTAAACGGAAAACATTGCTTAGTGTAGGTGTTATATCTGTGAGATAGTGGTAGCACCCCGGTCGACGTGCGGGTGCGGGTGCGGCACTTAGTGCGGGTTGACGGACTTTAGATACTATAGATTTTTTTGCAAATCACCATGGTATGCAGGTTTCCTCATTATGTTTTCCTTCACCGTTATAGTGCGTGATGATTGACTCTCAATACGCATATGACTCCGAAAGGTCAGAGGTGTGACCTGAGATTTGAACCCGCAACCACCGTGAACAAGTTGACAGACGCATATCGTCGGTTTACCAACAGGCCACCACGCACTTTTGCACCAAATATGGGTAACAAAAGTGGAGTCAAAACATATCTACGCCAAGCAAAGCCCTGGGGGTGCTAGTCAGTTTATAGATGTGACGCTTACGTGAATGTTTTACACATTATGCAATATTGAAATGTTACAACTGACAGGAGAGTTCGATTCAACGATTCAACTATAAGGACGTAAGAGGAAATTTTATATTCACCATGAACTTCCTGTATAAATACGGTGAGGACAAGCGAGACCTCATTCTATCGCGAACTCGGAAGAAGCAGCACGCGCCACCATGTGTACCAGGAAATTCATAATAATAGCGCTGTGTGCGCTCGTGTCGGCGTGCTCAGTGGCAGGCAGGCCGCAGAAACGCGCGGCCGTCAACTCGGTGATACTCAGCGACGCCGCAAACAACACCATATGCCCGTTCGAAGTAACCTATGACCAGGACGAAAACCGTATCCCAAAGTTGATCAAGGTAGTCCGGTGCACAAGCCGCGCCTTCGAGGAGTGCCCCGCCGATATCTCTGACGACGAGTGCTGTCCGCGCTCCAACACCCACGTCGTGCGCGAGTGCGTCCAGATAGAGGAGTGGATGCCGGTCAAATACGCAGGCCCGGATACCACCACCATCAAGGTGCAGGTGGGCTGCGCGTGCATGGCGCGTACCGGCCGCCGCGCTGTCGACAAGACTTGAGGCCCCGCCGCCGCCGCCGCGCCCGCCAGCTCCTACCCTCGTGCAGCATACCCTACTAGTGACTATACTTATTTATGAGATGGCAGATGCATTCGTGTGTAAATCTTATTTATTTTATGACTGTGATGGAAAGTACGTAATTTATTATTGTGTGTTTGACGATTAATTTTAAGTATTGTTGCGTCTTGCACCTTGTGAACTACAATCTTGCGCATTATGAGATGGTTATCGATTCCTATTATACATAATGTGAATTTACGCTTGTAGAGTCTTTTCACATTTGAATAAATAAAATAATTTCAAATAATATTTTATCATATTTTTTTTATAACTGACAACGTCAATCCCATCTAACAAAATACCAATACAAACATACAAACGGACATAAAGCATTAGAAATGAGCACAACAATATTCAACACAGCCTCCGTGGAGCAGTTGGTTAGACGCCGGCTGAGAAACGAGAGGACGCGGGTTGAATTCCCGCCCCGAGACAAATGTTTATGTGAACCACAGGTATTTGTTTCGGGTCTGGGTGTTTGTGAGACCGAAAAGTCTCTCGCAGTTCCTGACACAAGACTCGATCTTAGTGCGGGTTCAGGACTATGTATGTATTATGTGACTATTGGGTGTATTTATTTTATTCATTGCATACCCATTGTATAATGTATCCGGTTTTCGGTATTGGTGTATATTACAACATTTCTTATTTTTCCTAACCCCTCTCAATCGTATTCTCGATTTTAGAGGAGGTCCGTGCCCTGCAGTGAGACGTATACATATTACGTATTATATGTGCTGATTAGGGATTTCCATCACGGGATTGTTTTTCCAAACCCGGTATTGCCCAAATGCAGTCCCGGGATTGTGGCATATTACAAAAAACCCGGGAACCCGGTACACGGGATCTAAACCCCTAGTGCTGATACAGATACCTATTAGGTGCTGTACAAACAGGCACAACGCTGTTATAGTGTATAGGCAACTTTTGTGCAAAATACTTCATTTTAAATCACATAGGTATTCTGTAAACAAGTAAATGTATATAACTTACATGCAAGTAAAACATAACCGAATAGCCAATCACAGTTTGTAATTGCTACGCGATCACTAATTCATAGGCACTTGTTACTATAAACTGTCGTATGAGAGGAGATATCGTTTTAATTTTCAGAAAAATATTTACACTTCATTGCTTCAAACACTTAACTAATTACGTAGAAAAAAGAGTATTTTTTTTAATATAAATCTTTTTATTGTAACATCCTAGATTTAATTCTTAGGTTACAATATGCTTCGAGTACATTGTTCGCAAACGTAGCAGTGAAATGCGAGAGCTCATCCATTGCTGGCCGCAGCACAGTGGCCACATCAGTGCCGCACACACGACCACATGTGAATGTAATTTAACACTTGGAATGAATACATCATAATATTTGTATGTTAATGTCATAGTGTAACGAGGTTCTAGCACGTTCCCGAACGTATCCCTACGCCCCCTTCCCCCGCGGTACTGGGATGTGGCGCGCTTACTGCCATCTTGCGCTGATCTAGGGGGGTTACTATGGAGTAACCCGGATCATAGGATCAAAAACAAAACACGAATGTTCGAACGTCGCACGTAAAACTGTACGAATGTGCCTGGGTACTTCACAAAATGTTCGAATCGTCTGTCGTACGTCGTAAACATGGACCTAGTTTAGAGTGAATAATAAGTATCATAGAGAATTGTGTTGATTTTTTCAAATGGAAAACTTATAACTTCCTTCAGACGTCCCACATTCGAACATTCGAGTTTCTTTTCGGATCATATAGTACCCTCCAGATCCCAGACCGTCGGCTGATCGCGTATCGAGCGCACTTATTTGTGGAACCCTGTGTTTGTTTAGATTGAGTTATTAGTTATAACAGTTTCATTTATTAAACCTTTTATTCGTGCAAAGAACAATATTACCATCCACCCTGTGATCGAACCGAGCAAGCATTACAATTCTTGTCACTTACAAAACACAAACCTGTACCTACACAATCAAATATGTCATCATTCTGTTATACATATAGTTTGTAGGTAACTATACATTGGCCCTTATTTATTGCTTTACTCTTTGATTTAATTAAAAGGATTTCCTTTTGTTTCCATAGTGGATCATGATGATTAATGTTTCAAATCATAATAGGCATTAGGCACCATGCGTTAATACTGTGGTTGGGGTATTCACAGTAATCGTTACAAAATATTGAATTTTAAATATTTCGTTTTTATGTTAATAGTCCGTAAAAATAATTAATGGTTTTAATCTTTGTTACCCTACATATGTATTTATAGAATCATAACGAAGTATATTGTATGCAACGAAGGTGTGCAATTACTTTATGTTATTATTACCACCTTTAAGCCCCATTTACACGGGGAGAGTTTCTCGTCTCGAAGATAGAAGTATATAAGTTAGACATGAGATACCTGTAATGAGAAATAGATGAGGCATTAGCTTCGTACGCTCATGCCCATTCTCGTAATCAGGTGACTGGGCCGGCGCGGCGGTGCACTGCACTGTGACCAAAACGGAGTTGCACCTCGATCTCCGTGTCGTCCGTTTACGTCAGTGGGTGACCGCCCAGGGCCCGGCGTATCAATTCTAAATAACTGGATAATGACTAATATAATTTAATTTATCAACATGACTGACCATTCGTTAAGTATTTAAAATTATCAGCAGTACCCAATACCTACGCGGACCTGGATAAGTTTCGAGGAAATTTGTGTTTTTAATGACACGTCAGAATCAGTACAATGCACCTAATGGTATGTGCGTGCGATCCACATTGATTATATTTCCTCTAATGTATCCTACATTATTCGTATTGGGTATGGTGGGATACAATGAGCTGAGGGTACGACGGGATTTCACACTCACAACGTATGTAATAAAATTACTGCGTGGTGTAGCACATAACTCGGGAGTACTGCGCCATCTGAACCTGTGCGTTCCCGACCGATACGTGTGGAAGCGACGGCTACCACAACTACTCGCTGTACCGGTGGCCAGAACCAACTTACTGGCGAAAACACCTATCACGCGGATAATTAAAATAATTAATGAAACTCAAATTCAAATTCATTTATTTGCAGAATACAGGTTACATAAATTGGTACAGATGTTCCGTGAGTAGAAAGTTTCACTGTATTCAACCCTGACTGGGCATGCAAATTACAAATATATCGATCAAGTAAAGTATTGTATAAAAATATATATATATCTCCATTATTCTACATGTTTGTCACTTGTGGCCTAAATGTGGGCCTAAATTATACATAACAATAATTATTAAAACTACAAACAATCAGGACGAGACACGGTCAAGCAAATGTCACAAATAATAGAATATTAAAATTTCATTACTAAATAACATAACTAAATCAAATTATTATAATATAAATTGTGTATTATTTGGAACTTACTGTTTATAACATTTTATCGTCAAAAAATTCATTTAATGTATAATATGCTTTATCTATTAAAAGGGTTCTTAAACTACATTTAAACTTATGAGCTGAGCTCTTTAATATTTGCTGGTAATTTATTGTAAATTTGTATACCTGTACTAAATATACTGTCCTTATATAATTTTGTTCTAGTTTTCAGAGTCGAAAGCTGCGTATTGTATCTAGTGCTTTTTAGTGTTTTATATTGTTTAATTTCACTTCGAACTAAAAGAGCTGCTTCATAAATATAAATCGAGGGAAGTGTTAATATTTTCAGAGTACTTCAACTCTTGACAGAGTAGACATATTCTCAAGCCCTTTGAGTGAAATCACGAAGATTCTACTGTTTATAATTAGCTACAATTGATACATTTTTAATGGTATAATATTTTAAGTTCTGTTATATTTTATATTTCATTGTATTTTTATATATTTTTTTATATGTTGTTAAATAGCGTAGTCTTAAATTGTAAGAGTAAGATAAAGCGTCAATATCGCATTAGGTTTTACCTGTAAGATATTTTACAGTTGAAAAAATAAATAAATAAATAAATTTATCGGCGACAGGCTGTTATTTTTCAAACGCGACCCACTTTTGTATCAACACAGTGACCGCAATGATGGGATCTTGAGCACCGGAGGTTGCTACAGTTCACATACAATAGGAATTATTATATGAATCCCTATGGTATGCAAGTTTCCTCATGATGTTTTCCTTTACAGTGCGTGGTAATTTACTACCAATACAAAACGAAAGGTCAGAATTATACCCTGGGATTCGAACCCGCGACTACTGATTCGGCAGCCGTGTCCGGTCCGTTACAAGCGGCCAACACGCACAGAGTTTATTAGATCAGTTATTTTTTTACATAACACACCGTACTGTACTGTATCAGCCCGTATACGTCCCACTGCAGAGCACGGGTCTCCAACGCAATCGAGTGTACGATTGAGAATAGTTAGGTCATATAGTCCACTACGCTGGCCTAGTGCAGGTTGGCGGACTTTTACATACCATAGAAATGTATACAAATAGCTATGGTATGCATGTTTCCTCACGGTGTTTTCCTTCACCGTTATAGTGCGTGGTGATTGACTATCAATACACACATGATTCCGAAAAGTCAGGTGTGTGCCCTGGGATTTGAACCCGCGACCACCATGAACATGTAGGCAGCCGCTTCTGGTCCGTTACCAACAGGCCACCACGCACTTATACAATACACTTTAATTATACGAAAATATCGACTACCAGGACAAATGCATGAATAATTGTGGATGCTTTTAAATATTTAATGAAAAAACATATTGTGAATACCTACACAACAACTTAAGAATAATTTAAATGTAACAATCCATTGAAAAATATTACAATAACGCGGAATACGTATACCACATTCAATTCATTGATAAAAGCTAATTAAGCAATGTTACTATACAATTACGATCATAGTAACGAAACATTAGTCTACCCATAAAAAATATTTTTACAAAATAAAATCGATATCAAAATTGTGATGTGATGATATCATACTAATACTTTAATATTGGTAAAAAATTAGGGATCCGCACAAAAAAAATAAAAACGCCTAAAATTTACATTTATGGGAACGGTGGGGGGGTTAAACTTTGTGTTGCGATTTAGGGTTTTTAGATATGGACTTTTAAATGATCATGGATGTGTTAGTTTAGTGTTAGTTATAATATAGATTATATATTTAACAAGAATTTATCTGTTTTAATTAATAACTAATTGTATGCGGAGTCACACGTATAAGTAACTGTCTTTTAAAAGAATATATAGGCTTCCGCGCAAATAATAATCCTAAATAAATATTGTAAGTAGTGCAATGTTCTGAAATTTTATATTTGGTGGTGGAGGGGAGTGGTGGAATTTTGTACGGAAGTGCCGACTTTTTGAGCATTTGAATAGCGACTTAATCAAAATCGCATCTACTTAACTTAGTTAGATTAATATTGATGGATGTAAGGATTTAGTATTTTTATGTTTTAAGTGGGCTTAAGGGGGAAAATTATTGGTAGTAAAAAAAGCAATTTCAATTAAATTAAATCGCACAGACGAAGTTGCGGGCAATATCTAGCCTATACATATAAATAATATTGAAGGAACTGTTTGTAATGTGAAAATAACTTTTTTTTAACAATTACATATCGTTATATATACATTATACACTATACCTATGCCGAAAATCATACATAAACAACACGCCTTTTTCTTAGAAGGGATAGGCAGAGGTGCAAGCAGGACACCCACGTTTTGCCTTATTTGGACGGAACCCACGATGTGATAAGGAGCGAGCCTATCGCCATATCGGACACAACTTTCTGACTCCAGGCTGATAATGAATAAAAAATCCAATATAACTTTGCCGGGATTCGAACCCAGCTTTGTAATCTTGCCGTAATACAACTACGCCACCGAGGCAGTAAAAAAAACTGTTAACAAAATAGTACTAAGTAATAACAAATAATATGGTACTTACTTTGTACTCTTATAATATAGGTATATACTTATGAGTCTTTCAATTTCTGAAACCTGATTTGATCTACATCTGGGTATAATTAAAGTTAGCTGCTGTTGAAAATTTCGTACAATTTTCATAAAAGTAAACCGTCTAAAAATTAGAACGTGGTAGAGCCACGCTGTTGTCAGCCATGACTTAACATGAAAGGGCAGGCTCATCCGACGTGGTACCACTACCTCACTAGAGATAGACCTGAAGTGACAGCTTTGCTGCCGCGTTTCGTCCAGTGAGTGGGATGCGGGATGCCCAATACCACTTTCCTGTTCCCATCCTTTTTCCTTCCCGCTCCCCTTCCGATTTGATGGGCCGGCAACAAGTCCATGATCCAAACTTTGTGGATGGTCATGGGCGGCAGTGATCACTTACCATCAGGGGACCTGCTTGCTCGTTTACCAAACTATGCTTAAAAAAAAAAGGTAAGTAGAGAATAGATTATTACGCTGCCATTGATCGTATGTTTGAAAGAACATAGAGCATTGACACGGTATGACGGTTATGCCAAAGATCATTACTTTCACGCTGACTCAAAACAAAATCCCCATGTTTAGGTAATAGGTAGTAATCGCGAGACAGCTCGGCTCGTATATAGCTGGGGTTTTCTGCCTGTCGAATAATGTTTTTTAATACATTTTCAACTCAACACATTTATCCTTATACTATTATCCATTTTTCTTTTTCATACCTTTAAGTTGAAGAAACCCATTTCGTAGGAAATGTTTAACCATTATATACCTATGTAGGTAATGAGTACGTCTTCTAATTGGTGAAATAGGTACTTAGGTATATATATATATATATATATATATATATAAGTACCTATACATACTGCATACGGGTTGCAATAAATGTAGACGTGGACTGTATTAATAAGATGTTCGATGTCGCGTGCCTTTTCACCTATACCGTGGGTGCTAATCTTAATATATATAAATCTCGTGTCACAATGTTTGTCCTCAATGGACTCCTAAACTACTTAACCGATTATAATAAAATTTGCACACCATGTGCAGTTCGATCCAACTTGAGAGATAGGATAGTTTAAATCTCAAATTATAGTCGCAATTTTAATTTATTGCTAATTATTTGTCTGTTATTATTTGACAGTCACAATCATCTGTTAACTCCAAATGATTCACACAGATGTCGATACCTTTCGACTGGGTTGAGTAAGTAATCAATAGATGGCGCTGCTATGGTAAATCTACGAACGTGTCATATAAGCTACATTTTAACAGTATAATTACCACGTGTTGTTGACGCTATAAAATTAATTAAATTTATTTTAAAGTTTTAGCAGGAATTTTGCAAAGTATTTGTGTTTGCGTATTTTTTTAATGATATTCGTCGTAGTTTCGTGTTTATATAAGGCCTATCTACAAAATAAAAGCAATTCCAAAAAATTGTCAACATGCCTATTTAGGCATTAAGGGATGAAATGGGATAAAGTGGGACGAACGCGATGAGACCGGTAGATGGGAAATAATGGGACGGGATGTAACAGAAAGAAAAGGAGCCAGATGAGATGGGATGGGATACGATAGGAAAAGGGATAGTAGGTACTTAGGTTGAGTTCAGGAGTACAAAAGTTTGAACGGGAATAATATATTTCTGGTGTGGAGTGGAGTCTAAACATCTAAGCACCCAGGCGAAGCTGGGCCGGGCCGCTAGTGGTCTTATAAAAATCAACCCTAAATGTAATATGTTTGCAAGCGAGATACAATATCAACCGATACAATTAAATGCCTAAATAAATTCCAATCCAATTTCTCGTAGGAGGTCCAAGTACAAAAATAACACGGGATGTACGTGACAAATGATTTTGTGGAACAATAATTATATCTACACTGACGACTGTATCACCAACAGGAGTCAATGTCCAACCCCTTCGCATAAGTTGCGCTCACAAAGCCGCGCCGTCAGTGTGGTTGTAGCGAGTCGATGGTGCTAATATACCCGTAAAGTAGCTTGAAACATTTTTCCAGCTGTATTTATTAAAATAATGGTAAATGTGATATTGCGTGTCAAATGTCAGTAAAGGAACACAACTATAACCTCTTTCTATTATCGCGTGAACAACGATAGCTCCCTAACTATTTTTTATCATGTATTTGTCGAAACCAAGAATAATATTTTAATGTATATACGATTCGATCCTACGATTATCATCGTGATATTTCAATTCAATTTTTTTTTTGTTTATATATTTCTGAGTAATAAAAGTCAGTGGATGTATGTGTACCTACTAAAAAGAAAAGATGCAACAGAAAAAAAACAACAAACACTGATATGTATTAGATACTCCCAAACATGTTTCAAATCCGAAACAAGAAGAAAGAAATTTAAAGCCGAAAAAATAAGAATGTTCCGGATTTTATTTTTCGGAATTCAAAATAACAAACTGGGTAATCTAAAACACTGACCTACATCCATATCTTAAACCTAGGTAAATGAAATAAAAATGTAACTGATCCCTTTTTGTATATAAAAGATTAATGAGAAAAACGATTATTGGTGGAATTGATTAACGTAATAGAACTAAAAATAATAATGATTGCATGTTAGAATGTTTGTCACATGTCTGAGCGTTTCTACTCGATAAGCCAAGAACTTCACATTCATAATCTTAGGTTCTGACCAGCAAATCTGATCCACTCACCCCCCATTTAGGCAAATTCTTCAGTCCGTTTCCTCGGAAAATGGTTATGTTTTAATCATAAATATTATTGTAGGTATACTTGCATTACACCTAATTCATTGTTAAACTATGCAAATGTGTGTCTACTCTTTACATCCTTCTGTGTGTGTTACAAATCAGCGCCTTGTGCAGCGAGCGGCTGAATTTGGAACTTGTCCAATACTGGTTATATAATATAAAGTTTATTTTGTCCGTACAGTATTATGGGATAAATTATGACTTTCTTACAATTTTTTTAGGTAATTCATCGAAATAATATCATTACGTTTATTCAATTGCGTATTGTGAGTGTAGGCGCCGCGTCGTAAGCCTGTCGATGTCTACCTCACGCGCCCTCTTCATAATGTTCAGCTTATACACAAGCAATTTACAAACGAACGTAGTACATAAAGGAATTGGGCATATTTTTTTGGTGATTGCTTCAATTATGGATGTGTTGCGAAGCAGCGCCCCGCCGCGACCACCGCTCTCCGTTCCTCTCTGCCCCACCCCTCATGATGTCTGCCAGATTTCTGCGAAACCAATTTGTTTTTGTTCCTTCTCGCGTGACGGTATCTAATAAGTAACTGTAACAGACACAACTATTGTTACTAGTTGTGTATGATGTGTAGGAAGCATTGGTTTTAAACGATTTCAAAAGAAGGAGGTTCGGGATTCGACATTCGATTTTTTAGTTACACTGTCTGAAATCACTAAATCTACCACCTGGCTCCTTTTTAGGTCACAGTCTAGATATGAAACTGTCAGAAATTCTAAATCAAAACCTGCGACGTTGCATTAGTAGAACTTACCATGTTGATTCATGTCTCAGAAAACTTGTGTGCAGATAAGCAAAATAAAAATAACTTATAAAAAATTAACAACACGTAAAATAATAGGTGCAATAGAGCAGTGGTTCGATATATGTGGGAGTTTAGTTGGTAGGCACTGTTTACGCGCGCGGCGTAGTGACAGCGTGTGCAGAGGGGCTCTCCCACAGGGCACGCGCCGCTCGTCGACCTACAGCAATTTGTGTCGGTTGCCCCACGACACGCCACATCACCCGCGCACTGTGCCTCACTCTTCGCTGTGTTCTACCTATAATACAATGTACGTAGTCAATAGTTACATAGTCATGCTTTCCATAGAAAGGAAATTCCTAGACAAATCAAACATGCGAATTAAGAAAAGCTGAAGTTTAGAGGATAAAGAATTCATAACATAATACACAGTTTAGAAGGTATCACTTCTTGCTAAGATAAGTGGATAGATAAGTGGGGCTCGTTTTGGTATTGAACAGTTTATGTGTCTGTTTAGCTTATCAGATTGGCCAGGCTGGTTACAGGGGGAAAATATCAGCTGGTACTGTACTGTATCAGCATATAATACCTCACACTGAAACCTGGACGATGGAGATATTGCTCTAAAATTTATAGGCCTTAGGAAGCGACCAAAATGGGTCATCGGAGTCGCTAGGAATACTGCGGAGGCGGTGCAGCCCCACTAAATGCGATTCCGAGACGGATGACACAGCGCATGGCCTCGCATCTGTCGCGGACGCCCATAACACTTTAAAGGGGCGTCCAGACTTACCAGTCTGCGTCCTGATATTGCATTGGGCGATCACAGGGAAGGAATCGGGACGCTTCTCGCCTTGAGATATCCAGTGCCGCCAAAATGCGTGCGACGGCCACCGAGAGGTTTTTAGTCAATATGCTGGCGTAGGTTTTTGTTAGTCACCCGACGCGGCCGCAATATCTGCAGCGTGCAGTGACACTGACATGGCCATTTCGACCACCTTAGGGGCACCGAAAGATTAACAGCTTTTCCTCTTGACACAAAAAAAGGTCTACTATTAGGCAGTGACATAGATTTGGTAATGTTTGTTCATCTTTAAGGGCCAGTTGCATAAACTAACTTTGACAATAACTTTAATTTTTACAATGTCATCACCATACATTTATGACATATTTGACATTGCTAATATATGGGATGGACATTACCAGTCAATGTTATGGGCAAAGATAGTTTGTGCACTTGACTCTAAATATTTAAGCAGATACTACCTATATTCAAAATAATAATGCACATTCTCCTTACCAGTCCGTATGGACGTATATACGTGGTACCCATGCACAGACAAACATGTTGTGATGGTGATAATAGACGACGGAGCTGAGGTTGCAGGAAGTCACTCGTCACACATCACGCAGGCCGCTTAGAACAGGACTCTGTAGAAACTTTATGGTCAGCGGTAGAGTTTGTTTTTCTGAATTGAGAGAGATAGACAGGCAATCGGTAGGTATATGTCCTACTGTGCATGGATCTCATTCCACCTTGCTGCTCATACTTGCGCAGATGATTCTTATATCGGTAAGGCCAAGAATATGCAAGCGTTTAATGGAATTCAAACGGTATTATAATATACTAGCGGCCCGGCCCAGCTTCGCCTGGGTGCTTAGATGTTTAGACTCCACTCCACACCAGAAATATCTTATTCCCGTTCAAACTTTTGTACTCCTGAACTCAACCTAAGTACCTACTATCCCTTTTCCTATCGTATCCCATCCCATCTCATCTGGCTCCTTTTCTTTCTGTTACATCCCGTCCCATTATTTCCCATCTACCGGTCTCATCGCGTTCGTCCCACTTTATCCCATTTCATCCCTTAATGCCTAAATAGGCATGTTGACAATTTTTTGGAATTGCTTTTATTTTGTAGATAGGCCTTATATAAACACGAAACTACGACGAATATCATTAAAAAAATACGCAAACACAAATACTTTGCAAAATTCCTGCTAAAACTTTAAAATAAATTTAATTAATTTTATAGCGTCAACAACACGTGGTAATTATACTGTTAAAATGTAGCTTATATGACACGTTCGTAGATTTACCATAGCAGCGCCATCTATTGATTACTTACTCAACCCAGTCGAAAGGTATCGACATCTGTTAGAATCATTTGGAGTTAACAGATGATTGTGACTGTCAAATAATAACAGACAAATAATTAGCAATAAATTAAAATTGCGACTATAATTTGAGATTTAAACTATCCTATCTCTCAAGTTGGATCGAACTGCACATGGTGTGCAAATTTTATTATAATCGGTTAAGTAGTTTAGGAGTCCATTGAGGACAAACATTGTGACACGAGATTTATATATATTAGATAAGATGAACACCTGTTGAACCTAAAAGGCAGCATGCTCCTGTGGGTCTCTGTGAAAGATATCGCGCTATATGTACCTACGGTAATTGCTATTCGATCGGATACGTATAACTACCATCGCCAATAAAAAATAATTTGATAGAACTTTATTCATTCAGTGTTTAAAGGAGTAGTTAAATAAATAGAGGGAAGGACGAGTGTGTGTGGTGGTCCCTAAAGCTCCGCGCGCCGCCGACAAGTTCAAGGGCGAGCGCGCGCCAGCCCCCGTCGGCTCCGACGTATTTCAATGACCTACATTAGTTGTTTACCTGTTGCTTGCCAACCAGCCGGCCGCCCTCCCCCTGCCGTAATTGTTGTCTGTTCGCAGTACTCTGTTGCCTTAATCACAAGGATTCATGAAAAAACCGCCTATACTGTTTGCCAAACAACCCCCTCCTAATTATCCTTACTAGTTAGGTACTGTATTTGGTTTTGCTTCCATTTTTTTGTGTTTAATGAATGTATTCAATTTAACGGCGAAGGAAATGTGATTGACTTTTATTTCACAATTATTTGACTTTGTATTTACCTTTAATTTTCTCAAATATTTTAATAAACTTTTACACCTCTTAAAATGTATTTCTAACGCAGTAAATTATAATCAGTCGTCACTTAGCGGCAGCTCGCGCTGAACCGGCAAGATGGCATAAATGCAATGTTGAGGTGAGTGAATGCAATAGAAAATACTTGGTCGTTTTTGCCGTCCTTCAATTAACGGTTTCTTAGATTTACTCGAACGCTATATATTGAAATAAGACTAGATTTTACGGATTTTTTCGTGGATTTGGTTTAACTAATATTGATTTTTTTAACTTGCCGACATATCGATTACTTTACAGCTTTCGTGGTCACGGGGCGGACAGCCGCCGTTTTATTTCGACGTCGTTCAATGGTTCGTTTCAAAGATACTAACTAGCTCCCAATAAAGCACTAGCCCACAATACCCACCTACCTACATGACGCTGTGGATTTCGGTGCAACCATAGCATCTTTGACAAAAAATTATGTAGTACATACCAACTTTCTCCAATCTGTTGTGCATGAAATGTGCCAAATTACGAATTAGATCAGAATTTTCCATAATTAATTCTGTCGCTTTTCAGGCCTAGACGTTGGCAGGTGAGAGACCTCTGCATGGTTTGCAAGTTTTGCTACATACATACGTTATTTACAGCAATTGCCCCAACTGTCACGACTTAAAGATTAAAAAATATGTAATTAAGTATCCGAATCATTTTATTCAGGTATCTATTCATTTAGTGCGTGGCGGCCTGATGGTAACGAACTAGACGCATTCGTCAACACGTTCACGGTGGTCGCCGGTTCAAATCCCATGGCACACCACTGGCTTCGGAGTCATGTGTGTATTGATTATTATAGTCAATCACCATTCCCTAACGGTGAAGGAAAACAGCGTGAAGAAAGCCTCATACCAAACAGATTTTTGTGTACTAAAATCCGCCAACCCGCAGTAGGCCAGCGTGGTGGACTATATAACCTAACCCCTCCCCAAATCTTACTGTCGATTGTAGAGGAGGTCAATGCCCTGCAGTGGGACGTATACGGGCTGATACAGTTAGTTACTTGTATGTTATCACTTCACATAAAAGCAAAGATAGACGAGAGATGCAGCTATGTTTCGTTATTCATTTACATAAACCGATACCTAGTGGTGGGTACTTGGTAGCCATTTAATTATGAATGGCGTATACGGTACCGATATCTACGATCGATGATTCTTATTGAGATAACGTACCTAACAGAGCAAGGTTCAAATGGTACTATTAATCATAGGATGTTTGGCGGTAGCTGTCACTCGTAGTGACTGTCGTGAGCAGGCACCTCCACGTGAGTAACGCACCACGACCGCGCTGCATGCAACAATACATTCATAACGCATGTCGGGGAGGAACATTAAACAATAACATTTCATAAGTAATCAATCTAGTATGCATAAACCGTTAGTTTCTATCAGCATTTCAGCTTTTAAAGCGCTAGCTATAAATAATGAATACACCCAACAGTCACATGCATAGTCCAGTAGGGTAATTCACGTAATGAAATAAGTTCAGTTGCAGTGCAGTTGCAGTTAAGTTTTGATCAAAACAGACCTTTTCGTATTCTCGTAATTTTGACAACCGCTGTCAAATACGCTCGCGTCAAGTTCGCGTCACGCGAGCGGTTTAGCGTATTCTACTGCTGCGTGTTTTATGTGCATGATTCAGATCGCAACTTGATCGGTATTCACGTGTAAGTTCTTGCATACGACTGACGTATAGTTGACACGCAGCACCCGCGCAGTTTACGCATAGCTTAGGTGCAGTTCACGCGCAGCTAAACAATTACAAGAATACCATTTTGCATTAAGACGTAAACTTCATTGCAGCTGCACCGCAACTTGATCGGCGCGTCAAAAAATTACGTGAATTACCCTACTGATCCCACAATAAAATGGGGGCTGGTGTTGTGGGTACGGGACGATAAACTACGGTAGACTTTCTGGTCTCACAAACACCTAGACACGAAACAAATACCTACGGTTCACACAAAAAAATGTTTCGGCGCGGGGGTCTAACCTGCGCCTTCTCGTTTCACAGCTAGCGTCTAACCAACTACATCACGGATGCTGTCAATGTGAATAAAAAGCTTATTTATAGACGTAACACGAACTTAACTTACACAATATAATAATTAATAATTATCAACTGAATGTAGGATCCTACTCCATTAATTAGCTTTTAATATAACAAAATTATATTGAGGAGAAAGATACATAAAAAGTAAAATTACACATCACAGAAGCATCTATGCAGGCCGGCATAATAGTGTCGAATGGCTTGGGACCGCCGTCTGATGCCATTCCACATTCCGTCTGGATGGCGCTGCGTGGTGGCCATCAGGTGGTGCAGGCACGTCGCCGTGCCAAATAAATTGTATAATGTATAGTCGCGCTTGATAGGGCACGCGCACTTGCCGACGTTACTCAGCGCCTTCCAAAATAGAGCTAACTCCAATGTCATGCCTCAGGCGACGCCAGGTTAAGCTCCACTGAACTGCGATAAATCCATCAAGGAATAATCACTGGTATTTTCCAGAAACAAACAATCGAAAATCCCAGATGTGAGTCGCTCAGGTGGAACACTGTTCCGAATAGTCATCGCGTAACTAACGGACACTAATCGCACAAACATTTTGTGGCGTATTTTGTAACATCACCGACAGTATTTTATCACGCGATTATCTATGACAAGTGCTATGTAAAACGGTGACGTCAGAAAATTCACGAAGATCACCAAGTTAGATGTTATGATGTCACGATTGTATACTATTATGCATAATACTGGAAAGTCAGGAAACAAACATATTTAAGGAAGTTCCGCTTCTATGACAGCTACAAGTGATAATATTGATGGAAAATGATGGACTTGTCACTCCAAATAGGTACTTACGATGTTAGCCTGATGCACATGCCTGCATCATAACATTTGATTTATAATTAACCACAACTTCGTACCTAAATAAAAAAAGTGAGTGCATGGAAACAAATGAAATAAAAAATGCTAGCAGTCACATACGAGTATATAGCCTCGACCCCGTTAATATCGAGTCTTTCGTATCGGCCCATATACGACCCACTGCAGGGCACGGGCCAGCAATGCGCCTAGCTGGGCTTTCATGTAATGGGTAATCATTAAAAAAATCAATATATAGAACTATCATTAAATAATAGTCGACTCACCATAAAGAGCGATATACATTTCTTACTTCAATCTCACACGTTTCTCAGAGGACGCAATTTCGTTTATTTGATGTGCAGGAGGGGGGGGGGGCTAGTACAAGCTTAAGTTCAAGTTTGTTGGGTCGCCAACCTTGTCTTCCGGCCAGTATTTTGGAAAAAGGGGTGTAAAGGGATTTCGCGCTGTGTCTCCTAAACTAGTAACCCTACAAAATATTGTTTAAGTCATTATCTGTAGCAAACCAATTGCCTACAACTTTATTCCTATTACTTTTTATCGTACAATCGAAGATAAAAAAGTTATAAACAAAAATAACTGAAAACTTTGTTTTCATTTTCTTCCACTATTTTTTTATATTTCGATGATGTTACTGGAAATTTCACTACTACAATTGAGGCTCATTGCAAAGCATTCAAGGCCTACTTTTTGGCAACCACACTAACTTCCACAGTTTCCCTTGTAGCTGCAGAAAATCAATTTCAGAAGTCCGGGGGGTGCTGGACGCTTGGAAGTTTGGATTGGTATCCAACATTGTCCCATGCTTTTTCCAGCCTCTATCTTCGGGATCACCTAGATGTTAATATTATTGTCCAAGCCTCCAGCACTCCATGCACTTCTGAAATTAAGTTTCTGCAGATGCAAAGGAAACTGTGGAAGTAAATGTGGTTGCTGAAAAGCAGGCCTCAGATGCTCTGCAGTGTGGCTCAGTTCTTGTGGCGAAATGTGCAGTAAAATCATGAAAATAGAACAATTAATCGATGAAAATGAAAAGAAAATGTGTTCAAAATTTTTCAGTTTATTTTGGTTATAACTTTTTTTACTTTGCATTTTGCAATAAACAGTATTATGAATAAATTTCTAAACAATTTAATTTGATACAAATAATGCTTTTTTAACATTTTCTGTATGGTTGCTAGTTTACGAGATGAAATAAAAAAAGAAAACGCACGCTAAGGCCTAAAAATATAACATTAAAATGGACTGACATGGAATAGTGTGGAAGGAAGCGAGCTTATTTCTATTTGGGAGATACAGTGTGTGCCGAGTACAGTGCAGAGTGCAGTGGCTGGGCGTAGACGCGCGCAGCCATGCCCGTAGGCTCGTGGGGGGGATGGGCGGCGCCGGCACGCCCGCGCGCGCGCACTCACAGCCCACTGCCCAGTCGCACTCACTCGCTGTTTACATCTCTCACTCACCACTCACCACATACCAACACTACATTTACATTACATATATACCTTGTATTCAACTGGGAGCTTTATGTTGGAATACTTTGTAACAAAAATAAAACACGCAATTGCGTTTATTTACATCTAAAATTTTCTTTTCTTTTCAAGTTTTCAAGGTTTCTGTATAAATACTACATTTCATAATAATCATATCAGCTCTCGGGAATCCGCTTCTGAAAATGGACCTCTTTAGAGACTCCCCGAAGCGACCTGCATACTGTTACTAACGACACTTATAAAATCAAATTAAGAAAATACTAAAATTAAATATACAGGTACAGAGCCACCAACTTATCTGTTCAGGTGGCCATAATTGGAACTAAACCAGTGTTATCAGATATACGGTAATTGCTGCAGATGCACATTATTTTTTTTACCAAAACACTGCCAACGGTAACGTTATATTACCGTGTCGTTTCGACCGTATTTTATAAGAAACATAACTGTGTATATAATTCTCTAATTTACTCATATCTAATTCAAGATTGTTTTTAAAGTGGCAATACTCAATTCCTCACTAGCGACGATTCCGAACTTCCGACTGAACAGATAACTTGGTGGCTCTATAGGTAGTAGTCACGACGCCAATAAATGTGTCATATGATTATGCAATCTTATGAAGTCATCGGAAATGTTCGTAGTCATATCATAGAAACGAGTCTTCCTTCCTGTCTCGTCAATTTCCCTAGACATTCCGCGAGGATTGTGACGATCGCACCGAGGTAGGCAAAGGTGGCATAACAAGACGCAAAAATAAATTGAATTATTTTAATAAAAATATTGCGAGTTAGAACCTATTACTTAATGACCGACTCCTGCAAGTCGGTGAAGTAATTTAATAGCTACTAAAGGTACTATTATCGAGATAAATATTTAAATGTCCGAGCTTTAAAGAAAGTCCTTGAATCCTTAATGCGGGAGGCTTTTTCGTCTGTCTGGCGGCGAACTCGCAGCCACGTGGGCCGCGCTCGCGCCGCCGCCGTACACCGCGCCTGTCGTGGAAACCCGCCAACACTACTAATCACATTTCATCTTGCATTCCTAACGCAACGCTTGAGGAAAATTAAACACTACGTCATGGGAACTCTGACTTGTTTCTGTATAAACGGTGTAGGTATTGGAATTTGTTCTTTGAGAATTGAGAACTGCGCGACATTGAGGAATAACACTTTTAGTCATCATCATGATGTGGAATCCGATTACTTAATCACTTTTTGTTGTGCAATATCTGTATTGTGACAGGAAAATCATAACTACAGGCTAATTGAAAGAGGTTTCAGGAGTAACGTTTTAGATCGCGACTACAATTTTAAAAATTCTATTTTAAATGGCATTTGTCAATTTATGCTACTGACTAATGTGTGGGGCTCAGAGGGGTCTTTAGAGTGTGCAGGGTGTGCGGTGCACACAGGCACTGGGTTTTGCGTACCCTACGTAAAAAGGGCTGCGGTTTGCGTAGGTATATTTTGTATAGCATCCGGTGCTGTTCTTATATGTGTCAAGTTACAGCAATGCCAGGCACACCACGAGCGGCTAAGTATGTTATTAATACTCAAAATAATACGACGATTGTGTAATCATAATTCCTCTATTCTTTTCCAACGTCATGTACATTCATACAAGGGCTCGCTACACACTGCATATTTTAATGCCTACAACGTTTTGTCCTTCCCATCCACCGGTGACAACTCCGTTCTGTATTCAAATCCTTAAGCTATTCTTCTTAATATAACTGCCAACAACATCGTCATGCTAAATAGGTTACTTTACTCATCGCTTATAAAAATCACCCGTTACAATGTATTTTTTATATTAATGAACGCAACTATAATTCCAAGTTAAATTATTTTATTGACTAGCGTGATAGGTAAAATAACGAATGAATGAATGAATTCACCCGACAGTCACGTATAGTACGCGACAGGTTGAGATAGCAATCGGGGTATGAGGCGACGCGAGGGGGAGGGGACGCCCCGCACACTTGCACATGGCTCGCGCCGTCCTAGCGTTAGTACCGATGAGTCCGCATCGACCGCGGTCATAGATTTCTATCCCGCTCGCATTGTAATGACTGCGGTATTTTTTAAAGATAAAGAAAAACAATAAATCATTTTCATTCTAACAGTTTTATTACGTTCATACAGTCCCTCCATAAGTTTTTCTTATATATCCTCCAGGGGCAGACATCGATCAGTTACAAATTGTAGACAAAATATTTTGTCATATTGCATGTAATAAACTTGACTTTAATTTCACTCTTTATGTCATTGCTTTGCAACAAAAACGATACAAACTACTTGGAACGTAGAAAATGGCTATGTTGGCCTGGGAGGTTAACCTATGATCCGAAACGAAATTCGAATGTTCGGACGTTCGACATTTGAAGTACGTTTTTAATTTTCCACTTCTAAAAACCACAAACCACAAACATCCAGCCCCAAAAAAAAACCTGTGGATCACAAAAATATTTGTCTCGGTTTAGGGATCGAACCCGCGGTCTCATGATTCACAACCGCGGTGTCTAATCAACTGCGCCACGAAGGCTGTCAAAAGAATATACTTTTTTGCCTATGCTCCAGTGAATACCTTAAATCAAATCAAAATAAAAACAACAATACACTAGAAAAAAGTTTACTTCCAAAATAAACTTAGTATAAAGTATTATAATAAGTAATAACAATGTATAAAAATACAAAATCTTAGGATATGTAGTGTCAGCGGCGGCCGCGCTCGCCTCACTACTCGCTGCTCGGCGCCGAGCTCCACGACCCGCTCGCCTCCGCGCCCGACGCACACACTCCCCCGCCGCACTCCCTGCCGACCTCCCTGCCGCCACAGGACAACACGCGTCACACTCGGGAGCGTTGAGAATACACCAATTATAAATGTGCTTACAAGTTTCAAGTAATATACTACTAGCAGCGGCTAGTCAGAAGACATACACATCGTTACAGCCCAACGTAGCCGATACTAATGTAGTGATTCAGTGAGCTACAAACCAACACTACACGTGGACACACGTACTTATAATTATTGAAGTGCCAAATTGGAGCGCACTGCGCACCAACTGATGGATACAGAGGGTATCCAGTGAAGCGAAGCTAACACAGTGCGGCCACTGAAGAATGACAGACAGAGTCAGAAACAACGGCACATATTATGGCAATGTTTAAATCAGAAATTGAGGAGTCGGTGTTATATGGTGAGTATGGCAGACCTGGAGGCGCGCGCGGCGCGGCGCGTGGGGCGCGGGGCAGGCGGCGAGGCGGAGGGGCGCGGGGCGCGCGGCGAGGTGGAGGGGCGCGCGGCGCGGCGGCGCTTGGCGGCGCGCGCCTCGCCCGGCGACCTGGCGCGCTTGTGGCGCTGCCTCGCAACACCACTCTCTCTCGTCTTACGCCTGTCCACAATAAACCGAACACTATAATGTAACGTCGAGGGTCGCGTCGCTAAAACTTTACTACGCTGGGGAATGACGACAAATACCAATACCGATACAACACAGTACATACCGTGTTGTATAGGTATTCGTATTCGTCGTCGAGGGACTGTATTAACGTAAACAACGAGAACAGGAATCTCAGGAGGCAGATGCTGGACAACATCTTGGAACGAGAGGGGTTATTCTTGATGAAATCATACTTCAAGAAAAGCCCTATAGGACGTGGACCAGACACGTTATCGGGTAATGTGACGAAAAATAAGATTGACTTTATCATGACGGATAAGAGGCGTATATTCAGAGATGTCTCTGTAATCAACAAGGACACCGGAAGGGATCATCGACTTGTACGGGTTCTCCGAATATAACCGTACCCGTTTGATAAAGTCCGCGTTCCGGCCTACACTATTATAAACCATTGCGGGCTTAAAAAGACTCCAAATGGAACTTCAAAACCGATTCGATATGCTGGAGACCGAATGCGACGTTGACGAGGACTTAAGCAGAGTAGTAGAAGTCTTAAGAGATGTGGGTAACAGGTTCTGTCGGAATAGAGTTGCAGGCAGGAAGTCCCAACTTTCAGACTAGACCCTAGAACTCATAAAAGCGAGGAGACGCACAAATACAGAGGCCGCAGCGGTAGACTAGCGAGCACTCACGAGACGTATTTGACAAGCGGTACGGCGGGATCTTCGGAGTTCCAACACACGCATCATTAAGGAGGCAATAGAACAAAATCGAGGTTTCCAAGTATTCGTGAAGCGTCTCGGGAGGAGCCACATATCTAAGCTGCCTACCGCAGATGGTCATCCCCGAGCTGCTTTAGTCTACAAATATATTTGAATTTATTGCTCATCCCACGAGAACATATTTACATACATATGTACATACATACATAAACATCACGCCTTCATTTCAGAATGTATAGGCAAACGTGCAACCAGGACACCCACGTTTCGCCTTGTGTGTTCCGTCCCATGAATAATAGGAGACGAGCCTATCGCCATATCGGGCACAAATTCCTGACTCAGGCTGATAATTAATAAAAAAATCCAATACCATTTAGCCCGACCCGGGATTCGAACCCAAGACTTCAGCTTTGTAATCGTACCATAGTGTACTATGGTAGTACGTCACCGAGGCAGTCAGTCAAACGAAGTATAGAACGTGCATGAACGTCATTATTGACGCTGACGGAGTTTTTATTGGAAACTTTTAGGTAACCTTGTCTCAGATTCCACTCAACTGACACAGCCGCATCAGCATTCCATACCCAATTCCAAGCGTTCGAGAGAATTAAGTGTGATGATACCACTTTCACAAAAAAGTAGTTTTCTACTTTGTTAATTAATTGACTAAAAATATTAATACTCCCAATTCTACTAACCATTTATACCTTACTTACTGTTATTACATTGTTACGAAAGTTGACTTCAACATTTCCAAATATAAATGTATATATTAGAAGGTGTCTGATATTAGTAAAAATAAATATAATATATTTTATAAATATCATTTATTTATTATAAAAATATATCTTACTGTAACTATAATATAATCAATATTGTCACGACTATTACAACTCCAACGGAACTACCGACGCGCTCACCACAGAAAGCTTCTAACGCTACCTTTTAACTGTTTGTAAAAATATATTCTTATTGGAGTTCATTAACTACGATTCGGTCAGGTTCTACTTTGATCGATGTGTTTGTGATCGCAGTTTATTGTGGCCACCGTGTTCGATCCTAAATGTTTTAACACAGAAACACCGCCCGGGATTCGGCTTTGCCACAATACAATTTTAGTGTCAATGAATTGATCTAATTATAGATGGGCAGGCTTTCTGCGTGGAGTGCGCCACATTACTACTACAGTACACTACACTACCACTATATACTACGTAACATTAACATCACAAACGGCGAGACGCCGATTCATGTCCTTTCCATCCAACACATTACATTACTACATAATTAACTTACATATTATTATAAGGCCAACAGCAATTCATACATATGTCAGTTACTAAAACAATTATAATAAAAACAGTTCGCTCAAGTTTCATGTGCTCGTTGCTGGACGTTCCGTGCGGTACGCCTTTAATAATTTCCAACAATTTGAATACAATTTATTATATTGTATACTACTGTCACACACCGTAATCTACAAATAAATTAAAGATATTTGTTTATAAAGTAGGATAACTAGATGAGATTGTTTCGACATTGTTATAAATTGTGCAAAGTGGTATTGATGCCGGCAGACAGGCAGCAGCGAGCACACGGGCGAGGAGCGCGGAGTGCGCGGTCACCCGGGCGCGTCGGCGTCGGAGTCGGCGTTGTCGTCGGGCTCGTCGTCGTCGGGCGCGGCGCCGGGGCGCGTGCGGCGCGCGTAGTGGCGGCGCGCGGGCGGCGGCCGCTCGTCGGGCGCGTCGGCCAGCAGCGAGTTGCGGTAGGCGGCCAGCGGCGCCCAGTCCTCGCCCCACTGCAGCGCGGGCAGCACGCGCGCGTCCAGGAAGCGCAGCACGTGGCGCTTGTCCTGGCGCAGCAGCTTGGCCGAGAACTCGCCCAGCGCCTCCAGGAAGGCCAGGTTGGGCGGCGGCGCGGCGCTGGCCGCGTCAGCCTCCAGCGCCGCAAACGCGATGCCCGCGCGGTGCAGCGCCGTCAGCGCCTCGCGGTTCTTCACGGCGTCCAGCCCGAACATCACCGAGAACCGCTTCGCCAGCTCCTGTGGGGACGCGAAGCGTATGTATTGTCTGTGGTCCTCGCGGCGTGTGTGGTGTTGTAGGGACGCGAGACCTTGAGTTCCTGGAACTCGGGCAACTGTCGGTGCGGCGCGGGGTGGCGCTGCATCATGTCGGTGTAGAGCGCCTGCATGGCGAGCTCCATGGTGAGCGCGCAGTTGAGCTTGTTGATCTCGCGCGCCTTGCTCAGCGTCGCCTTTATTATGTCGCCGTAGTCGTTGTAGCACTGCAACACAAACAATCGCACCTTATTGCACCTCTCGTATTAGTATGCAACTGAAAATATTTCATTATGTGAAATTTTGTGATGTGAAAGAAAATAATTTTGTAAAAGAAAATTATGATTTTCTTTTAACCGAAGCCTATCTAACTAGGGTATAACTCTATTATGGGGCATTTCACGTGAAGCAGATAGCAAAAAAGAGGGGTTCTGAAATTCCTTCATATTCTGCTTATTTGTACTCCTAAAAGGTATGAATGTGAACACGAAGTATCTTTTGTAGTAAAACTCCAAAAAACAAGTGTAACCAAGCCGCCAAAACTTGATATTTTTTCCGTTGCTGTATTATCATTGCGTTTTGAGACAACTTTCGTATGCCTTTTAAGAGGATATAGCAGCGGTCTTACAAAATACATGATTTACAAGCGCCAACCAGGCGACCTAAGCGAGCGTGCGGAACCGCGCTCAATGCGACACCTATGTATTTCAACTCGAGTAATTCCTAAACTTAGAAACCACGGTAAGATATCATTACCGTGTTATAGAATCTCCTCTCTAACAATTTTCAATGTAAGAATAGTATAATATAATTCAAAAACTACATCTTACACAAAAAAATATTTCGTGTCCACATTCATATCTTCTGCGAGTACAAATAAGCAGAATATGTGCGAATTTCAGAACCTCAGTTTTTTTGCTGTCCATTTCACGAGAAATGCGCCTTATGTAGGTACAAGTAGAGCGGCCGACCTTAATGTAGTGTTTGAAGACGTCGGCGGCGCGGCGGATGGGCGCCACGTTGTACACGATGAGCTTGCAGTAGGCGGCCAGGAAGTTGCGGCGCTTGTGCAGCTCCTCGATGCGTCTCTCATCTTGTCCATCTGCAAGGCGCGCGCCGTACAGGGCCGGGCCGGGCGCCGCCCCAATGCACGCGCAATACTACTCAACGCCACTACCTCCATTCAGACTGCGGCATTGGGACGTGCGCACCGCCCAGTTCCACTCTCAAGGAGCCACCGCGCGGTGACGAGTGTTGCTCACCCGCGCGGCCCACACCACTACGTCATCGCTGCGGCGGCTCGCCTTGAGGCGTACTTGTCCAAACGTATGAGTCATGCATCGCTCTATCTACAGACCAGAGAACAAGCACCTCGCGGCGAGTGGCGACACTGCGCGCCGGTATTAGTGGCGGAAACACTAGGCCATTGTTATTATTTAGTACAAGCCCCTGCCCTACGAACACTCTTAGAAAACATACACTTTCGAGACTAGTGATCAAGCGGTAGTAATGCCAGCCTCGACAATGCTTCTCAAACCGAACTCTAACATCATTACTACCACTCGAAACGCTCTTGTATATGTAGCACTGTGTAACGTTTTATATTAAGGAACAATAGCGCAATTCCACATACAAGAAGACCTTAGAGTCGCAAAAATTCAGTTCGCGATGAGAATTCGCAGTTTAGTGTTTATTTTGAATGATGTCCACCCGGCAATGTTGTGTAATGCATTATCCAGAAGTCACCGAGAAATTGAACTGAATTTATGAACCTGTAAGGTTCTCATATCAGGTTCGTCACACGTTACTACTTATTCCGGTGTTATACATAAACTAACAAAAATTTACTTTTCTATTTTTAAATCTTACTAGTTGCTGTACTGTTCCTTTAATCGGGCCTGTTATAACTCATAACAACAAAATACTCTTAAAGTAACAATTCAATTACTACGATTCCAGACACCAATAACCACAGAGTGCCGCCAATTTATCCACAGAAGTAAAGAATAGAACGCAACAAAATCAAAAACACTTCACAAATCATGCAAAATAATTTCAAAAACTCTTTCAAATGTGTTAAAATGAACTGAATGTCAATCCGATACCGCAAGCGAACACTCGGTAACAGATGGTTGCTCAGAGCGCGTCTCTAGATTGTTCCATAATATTTAACAAATATCGTTTCAGCCATTGATTGCATCACCCGTTTGGTTCTTCAGATTTTAAAAGATATTTATCGATTGACAAATCAAATTTTATTTATCGGGCGCCAAAGTGCCATATTCGCCATTTAACAAGCCCCAATGCGTTGTGCGCATTGCGAGCAGTAGGTAGTGCGGCTCGCATGGAGGCCGAGTGCAAACAGGCGCGCATGTATGTATGCAGCAGTAGGTAGAGAGCGGGCGCGGGTTTCGCCGTCGGTTTCGGATTGCGTCGATGAAGCGAGCGCGACAAATTTTCCCTTAGTAATGTTAGGTGAGTTGTAGACGGAACGTGGGCGTGGTTCGCTTGTCGCGTCGAGACAAAAATATGCATTATTGTCGCGCGGGCTCGCGCCATTACTAAGGCAAAATACGCCGGCGGTGTGTAACTAGTGCGAGTGCGGACAACTGCTTACCGGCCACCAACCGCACCACCCGCGCCGCCGCGACATGCAACCAAACAATCTCCTTACCGCCTGCCTCTACCGAGCCCCGGCTCAATCGAAATAATGCATATTTTTTCTCACCCTCACTGTTCGTGTGCACTCTACGTTCGCTCCGTACAAGGACACTTTCGAGTGCAATTATTTGCTACACGGTTCACGATAAACAAAACTGATCCCCTATAAGAGGCACCAAAGGAAAATTGTATCATCGTTACTCAAGCATATGATTGCACTACACCCACATGATTGCCAAAACGAACACGAACGAACACCCTCAATGATTTCAACACATTTAGAACGCAGGCGCACCACACCGGACAATTCCTTATACAGTCAACCCAATTTGGACAAAGTGCACATGTACGCGAGTCATCGCTCCCCAACGAAAACAAAACCATCATGAATTACACGGACACTAGTAATCGAGATCTATAAATGATGTGTATACAAACTCATAGTACGAGCCCAACATACTGCAAGTACCACGGAACTGTAGTTCATGTGTGGCAGTGAACAGAGCGGCCTGCAGGCATCAGCCGCAGTGTATGTGTGCGCACCAGCAACAACTGCCGAGACTCTACCCGGACAGCCCTGCACTTACCATCAGACGCAGTGCAGTAAGTTACTCAAAGATCATTGAATATAGTTGTATGTGTGTGTGCGTGCGTGTGTGCGTGTAGTGTGGTGCGGCTCTGTAGTTACCGTAGTTGTGGTGCACGAACACGAACTCCTGTATGAAGTCGTTGAGCAGGTCGCAGAGCTCGGCGTCGGGCTCGTACACCAGCTGCTTCATGGCGGGCTCGCCCTGGTGGTGCAGCGCGTACAGGTTCTCCGCGAAGAAGATCAGCAGGTCGCACAGGCTCGTGTACGCCTGCACACCACACCACAACACGCAGGAGTGAGCGGATATACTAATACAATATTATCTAAAAACGGAAGGGGAATGCGAAGGAACAATTTTGGGAGGAGGAAAAGAGTATCGGGGCTCTCCGGCAATCCCATTGGCTGAACGACTCCACACCAAAACCGCCGACCCGCCGGCCTATGTCGGAAACTTCTGATGGCGAGATAGGCCGGCGGCGTCATTCATTGCAAGTTGGAAAACTTTTTCCATAACATAAGGAACTTTATTATGACGACGTTGATAATGGTTGGGCAACTAAGCAGAGCGCTTGCGGCGCCAACATGTTAGCGAGCAACACGTGCGGGCGCTTGTTGCAGACATAATAATTTTCTTATAGGCCGCCGGGTACGTCGGCGGGTTCGGTGTGTAGTGCGCTATGTGTCACCTCCTCCCGCAGCTCGGGCGTGAGTCCGTGCTGCACGATGAGCTTGCAGTGCGTGCAGTAGGCGGCCAGGCGCTCCCGCAGCGCCGCGGCGCCCCCGCCCGCGCCCCCGCCCCCGCCCGCGCCGCCGCCCCCGCGCTCCTCCAGCGCGTGCAGCTCCCACACCAGCGCGTAGAAGCACGCGCGCACCACGTACACCAGCGCCTGCACCACACCAACATACACTGCGTTACAAACAACACTACTCCCTACCCCGTTCATGTTGCTTCTGTTTATTGCAACTGGAAAACAATAAATATTGATAATATTTGACAATTCTAAAAATGACTAGAATAGTGCAATAGGTTTGTCATCGCTAGTCGCTGGCGACGCGGACTGACCTGCGGCGGCATCTGCGTCTCGTTCTGCTTCACGCACTTGGGCAGGTCCTCGAACAGCGAGTCCCAGATGTTGGTGTCGTTGAGGTTGTGGCACATGTACATGATGGACACCTTGCGCAGCGAGTTTATCACGTTGAACACCTCGTCCGCGTCTGGCGTCTCACCCTGACGACGACAGACCCACCGTGCTAATTACAAATTCTTTGTTATGTAGAAAAGTGAAGCCGACACTTTTGTACATAACAAAAATTTCAAAATAGGTACAACAAATCAACTTGAATTATAACTATATCAGATTAGCCAATAAACATTAACGTAAGGTTGTATTGTGACAATGTTGGCAACATTGTGCTGGTTCAGTTTGTATAGTAGTACCCCCTCGATGAGGCTGCGGTACTCGTCGATGGCCTCCTTGTATCGGTTGACGCAGGCGTCGGTGATGGTGGCGCGCGCCACGTTGCACTTGGTGTAGACGGAGCACCCCTCGGAGCACAGGAACTCCAGCGTGCGGCCACACGTCTCCAGCACCTCCGCCTCCGTCTGCACGCCCACCATGTCGCGCAGCTTGTTCAGCAACAGCGCCAGGTTCTGACAACGTGCACGTGCAATTCACTTTAAACTCATACACTCTGTGCAAATTCACTTGCCACATTTCAAAGTCACATTACAGGTCAGTTCGAGTTTAAGGGTATGACTGTGTCCCTGCTCAGTGTAGTGAGTTAATGATAGGTGTGCCGATAGAGAACTTCATAGGATATGATACAATAGCATGCATCTTACTAGTTACCAACATTTATTTGAAACTTAGCAAATGAATAATTGGTTGCAATGGTTAAAGTTGACATCATGGTACAACAGAAGAAAGACGAGAATGTGATTTGGTTACTAAGAGGTTTACTGACCGCTTCCTGTCGCTGCGTGGTGTAGAGCTCGAGGTCGAAGTATTGCGGGATGGAGACGAGGTTGGTGAGCTTCTCGGGGTCGGCGCCGAACTTGTCCAGGAGCGCGGGCAGCGTCACGATGAAGTGCGCCGTCATCTTGGCGCGGTCGTCGCTCACCACCTGCGGACGCCACCGTGAGCTCCTTTCCTTTTTTATAATAGCACGGCAAAGCGGCATTGCACCCGATAGGAATGAGGACGTGGTGGTACCTTGGCCTGCTCCTTGGACAGCATGTGGTGGTGCTTGCGCGAGGCGCCGCGCCCCACGGGCGGCTCCCCCGTGCTGGCCTGCCGCACGCAGCACACCATCAGCTCGATCAGCGACGACTCCTGCACCACACCAACACTATACACTATACTCAACACTATCACTATTTTTTTTTTTATAAAAAATAATAATTTCAACAACAAACAAAATAATTACTAGTGAGACAAACCTGTCTGTTGTCCAGCGCTTCTTCCCCAGGCCCTGCCTCTTCCAGCAGCAGGTCTGTCATACACTCCCAGTCCTTCATCATGGGGTTGGACTCGATCAGCGAGTCCACCAGGTACGCGCCGTGCTCGTGCAACTGCACAACACAACATTAATGGTAATGATGGAGAAGTCTGTATGCATGTTTGTGTTGCATATGTTCAGCAAATTTGTTAATGGTAAGCCACTACTGCCATCCATGAACATCTACAACGCTTACTTGTTAATGTGATGCTAATCTTCGAAAAAAGGGAGAGGAAACAGAAAGAACTAAAATGATTTATCAAGTTCCTATAGGCGACGGTCTAGTAATCTTGATCATCAAGTCAAGCACGACAGCAAAGCTGTCGCTAAATGTGGGTGTTCTGTGAAACAGTAGTATGGTGGTAGTATGGCGGCATGATGTGCGTGGTGGCCTGTTGGTAACGGACCAGACTCGGCTGCCTATATGTTCACAGTGGTCGCGGGTTCAAATCTCAGGGCACACCTTTGACTTTTCGGAGTTAGGTGTGTATTGATAGTCAATCACCATAGTCAATCACGCACTTTAACGATGAAGGAAAACATCGTGAGGAAACCTGCATACCGTAGCGATTTTAAAAAAAATCTACGGTATGTAAGTCCGCCAACCCGCACTAGGCCAGCGTGGTGGACTACATGGCCTAACCACTCTCAATCGATTCTCTCGATTGTAGAGGAGGCTCGTGCCCAGCAGTGGGACATATATGAGCAGATAAAAAAAATGGCGGCATTATGGCGGCGTACCTCAGACTCGATGAAGAACTGCACGAGGTCTCGGATGAGCGGCGTGTTGGGCAGGCGGCGCTTGCCGCGGCGCGAGCGCACGTCGGCGGCGTCGTCTGCGCGGAACAGGCGCACGTTGAGGAACTCGCCCGCCGCCGCCGCCACGGCGCGCCACGACGAGTACACCAGCTCGTACACGTTCTCGCAGTCCTTGTCCGTCAGCACGTCCGGGTGCATCCTGCACACCATCACACACACCACACATCTCACTCTAGCTCACCACACACCCGCCACTCCGCCGATCCACTCACTTGAGTATCGCGATCACCAGCCGGACGGCGTGCACCGCCACCTCCGTCTCCTTGTCCAGCGACATGGACACGATGCGGTCCTTGAACTTGGACGTGAAGAGCTCCAGCTTGCCCTTCAGCTCCTCGCACTCGTACAGCGGCTGCAGAGCCTGCAAGCAGCGCAACCGCACCTCGCCCACCTGGGGAATATTACCACGTCACGATATCACACCTCCTTCACATTATAATATTAAACATTGATAATTAAAGTGTCCACCTACTTTGTCGTGTAGCGTCCAGCCTATATACTTAAGATAGAGATCGTCAAGGAAGTGCGCCGGGAACTTTTCCATCCAGATGCCGATTTCAGCCATAGTGATGGCTCTTATGTCAGGCAGCGTATCCCTGTATCGGTGCACGAACACGGACTTGAACATGTAGGAGAGCATGTTCTTGATCTCCTCCATGTTCTCCTCCAGCTCCTGGCGCTTGGCCACGAGCACCTCGAGGCGCTCGGTGGCGCGCTTGTCCCGCGCCTTGAGCCGCTCCGCCTCGTACTGCCGCAGACAGTTGTCGCAGTTCACGCTCGTCAGCAGCGCCACGTCCACCAGCGCCGTCATCAGCTTCATCACTGCACGTTACAAATACTGTGTACCTATAATCTATCTAATTTTAAAAGTTCCATTTGACATATCTCAAAATTGTGAAATAGGGATGATGTCAAATAAATCGGTTAGTACAATATCCGATTATTAACGAGATATCGATACTATTTGTTTGTATTTCTTAATCGATTACAGTTTATATTTTTAGTTTACATTATTTCGTTTTTTTTTTATGTACATATTTATCCTAATGAGACATCCACAATTGCATAAGTCACTTTAGTATTAAGGAACAAAAGCAATGATTTATTTATTACTAGCGGCCCGGCCCACTGAGTCGAAATGGCAATTTTTGGTGACACGATTTTTTTCGGAATTTCCAATTTATTTTGACGCCAACGGTTCGATATTATCATTCCTTACAATATTTATTCTTTGTACATTTTTGTTTAACCCTATAATTTTGGCTAAAAAAAATAATTTAGATTTTTGATGTATGGAACGCACTATAAAACCCTAAATTTCTACGAAATCCTGCTAGATCCTGCGTTGAAATCTTATTTTTCTGAATCTTGGTCTTCTACTATATTTGTATACTTCGGACGTCTGTATCGACCTGCAATTTTTTCAGTTATGCAGTTCGAAAGAAAAGATAAAAATCAATATTTCCCAAAACTCTTTTTACGATTATCTTTAGTAAATTTGACACAAATAAAATAAATTAACCGAATAAATTAACAAATACCAAGGAAAACTTGTATATGTGCGTGCCAAATTTGTAATACGAAGGATACAATTGAAAGCCTTTTTCGATTGCTGATTCTCTTAGGTTTATATATTGTATTTACATTACTTACTTTTTAAAATTAGAAAACAACTGGATTAAAATTGCTCGATTATTTCTATATTTTTACCGATTATGCGTATACAAATCCGTTTGCATAGTCTCAACTCTACACATGGAAGACCTAACGACGTGACTTTGTAATGACGTCTAGTAAAAAAGTATGTTGTTTAAAATGGTTGTTTTGCTTTATTTAAAGGATTTATATTTAAATTTAGTTATTATGGATTGTAAATCCTGTAATAAAATAAGAATAGCTTCATAATTCTATGGTTTTACGGAAAGTTTTATTGAAATTGTGTGAGTTACGTCTTCACAAAGTTATTTATGATAAAAATATGAAATGTCAAATGAGACTTCTTGAATTAGAAATACTATACATATTATTCCACCAAGAGCCGAATGAAAAATTAAGGAACCCATATTTTTTGGATTTTTGAAATGGTTGCAGTGGTTTTCATTCATGAATTTATGTATAAACTTTGATTCATTCTAAGTAGACGTAAACGTTAAATGACGTCATTTATATGGCTTTATGGCATGTGTGCCTTTAATTTATACTTGAACTATAAAAAAAAAGTTGTCACTTGTCTGTTCTCACTTGTCACTGCCAAGTTAATAATTCAAGTTTGCCGTTGTTAACGTTACCAATTTTATTTTATTTGATGATGTTAAACGCAATTAGTAATAAATTAAACGAGTATTCTCGAACACAATTTTATAACTATTGATGTTTCTCTTTTTTAGACAATGATATTTGTCATTATCAATTAATGTTAAAACATTTCAAGTAGTTCTTTACATCTTAGAAATTATAGGCAAAGAACATAGCTTATAAAGTCGTATAAATGACGTCATCACACCTTTTTTCGTTTTTTTTTCTCCGTAATTAAGTAATTAAAAAAATATATAAAATCGGGAACGTGCTCAGGGCAGCTTAATAAAGAAACGGTATTTTTATTTTATGTAGGTACTTTGAAATTATGAAATTTTGTCAATTGTACATTAGAAACATACCTATTATGGAATAAAGTAAAATAACAGGGGACTCTTATGAAACCAAAACAAATGTTTAATACGTTTACTATGTATTTTGTACAACTGCCTCGGTAGCGCAATTGTACTACGGTATGATTGCAAATCTGAGGTCTTGGGTTCGAATCCCGGATCAGGCAGAGTGATAGATTTTTCTATTCATTATCAGTCCGAAGTCAGGAATTTGTGCCCAATACGGCGATAGGCTCGCCCCCTATCACATCGTGGGACGGAAAATACAATGCGAAACGTGGGTGTCATGGTTACACCTCTACTTACCCCTTCTGGACAAAAGGCGTTAGTTTATGTATGTACATATGTACTTATGTATATTATAAATTTTACCTGCAAGTGTGGCAGTATGCCGGAATGCTCTCACTTGCGAGTCAGACAGCCCGGTGAGCAGAGATATGATGTTATCCATGAGGTACTGGTCGTAGATGATGGAGTACTGGCACATCTTCACCAGGGTTTGGATAAACTCACAGAAGTTAGAGCGGAATTTCTTCCAAGTCTGTCCCGACATTATCAGTGGGTATTCACCACTTTCCTGTTGTGGAAAATAAATACCAATGTTAACATTATAAAAACAATTGTAAGACTGCCATTTCTTTTTTTATTAAGATATTTCCAATAGGTAATAAAATTCAACAAATAATAAATTACCTCATCAAACTCTTGTGTCATTTTTTTAATAATGAGTGTGTGATCCATTTGTGCCATGTCAGGTGTGACTTTTCCTCGACATCCCGAAGCATTGATAAAGAACTGCATCAGCTGCACCAGCGCCACCTCGCGGTTGGTCTTGTACTCCTCTATCCACATGTCCACCACTTGCTGCAACAATACAAACATACAGTGTATGTACTATCTCAATAATAACACCTACACCTGACCAAACCCAAGGGCGTATCACGGGAGGAGATCATGACCCCCCGGGCTGGCTCCAGATTGACAATTATATTTATTATCTTGTTAATAAAATTAATAAATACATACTATAAATAGTTAGAATTATCAGATATAAAAAAGTTGCATTGTGTAAACATTGTCAGAATGCGATAATCACAAGGCGATTATGACATGCAATAATCGCATACTCCCCGTTTCAATGGCGCCTTATTGTTAGAAATATAGCGCATATTGATGCGCTAGTTACTCCGTCAGTTCGTTGAGCGTTGCCCTAGTTACTAGTACTTTTTGTCTCTTTCTGGTGTCGCTTTTTAGTTTCATCGAATTTTCAAATCAGAATGGTGCTAAACTGTTGGACATTTTTGTTACATGTACCACGCCGCTCGGCAAAATTCGCAACTAACTCACCATTGATATGAATGCCATGAACATATAACTTAGAATTCACTGACAGATATATTCTTTTAAAAAAAAAATCTTTTTATGTATTTTTTCACTGATACTACCTATGATTTTTTTTCTCTTATTATTTCTGACATTTTATAGACATATGTACATATGCTGTTATTTTAAGTTTTCGTTACCAAAATGTGTATTACTGACACTGATTTCCCACATTTACTATAGTAGCATTTGTTTAGACTGAAGGATCAAAGGATTTAGGTTATTAATCTATTCTGTGTCTGCGCATATCAATATACTAACAAGTTATAGATGAAAACATTTAATTAGCCTTATTTATTGTAATAACTTGTAATAAGATACAAGTTGTAAACAGAATTGGTTTCTTTAATTAATAAAATAAAACCATCCGTTTTTAACTGACTTCTAAAATGAAGAAGTACTCAATTCGATTGGTATTTTTTTAAATGTATGTAATATATGATGAACATGTCTAAGACCAAGGTAATGACAAACCACTCTATATCACCCAATATCACTGTGAGAAAGTGCCCTATGTAGGTAGTTTAGGAGTATATATACCTTGGGCACTGCCTATCCTTTGACCAAAACCCATGGAGGTTAAGGAAAGCAATCAAAGAATCCAACTAGCATGGGCTGGTTTTAGTAAGTTGAACAACGTCTTCTTCTAACAACTATTCCACAAAGCCAAGACGAAGGCGTTTAATCATTGCATCTTACCCATTTTAACATATCGCACTGACATTGACAGTAACAAAAACAACTATGCATAGCCCAAAGACAAATGAAACATGAAATGCTAGGGATTATGCTACTTAATCAAATCTTGAATACAGAAATCCGACAAAGAACATAGGTTGTTGACATGGGAGAATGCATCACATATGTTATGTGCATAACATATTGAAGGCAGACCACCAAAACCCAAGCATGTAGTACCTACCTATCCATCCATCCATCCATCCATCCATCCAGCCATCCATCAGCCAAAGGAAAGCCACTGCTGTACATAGACCTCCCCCTATGATTTCCACAGTGACCTGTTGGAGGCAGCCTGCATGCAGCGACATCCCTTGACCTTTACCAGGACGTCTGACCACCTTGTAGTACCTATACCTTGTATTAATTTAAATTTCTACATGTTTGGTACTCGGCAACCCGCCTTCAATATGTTATGCATATATTTTAATTTGTTGGCTAGTCAAGTAAATAAGCAAACTGATCAACTGATAAGTTGTTTTTTTTTTTTTATTAATGTGGTGGAAAGATAGATTGATGACATAGTTCACTTCCCATGTTGACCCTGGATGCAATTAGTGAAAGGTAACATGACCTACAATTAGGGAAATCTATACCCAGCAGAAGGGCCCACAAACTGGGAATGACTGAATCTTGTAACATTTGGTAGAGAAAATTAGCATATCCAGCAGAGTGTGCAGTACAAGTAGCTGCTGATCTATTATAATTTACCTATAGATATCCGTTAATGATATATTATATTATATTATTATTTATATTGTATAAAGCCTGGGTCAATCAAGATTGAGTGAAACAATTGTGTTACGCAAATAAATAAATAAAGTTATGCAGTAATAAAAGACATATTATCTTATTAGAACAAAAAGGAAAAAATGATATGGGCTTACATTGATAGCAGTCTTGTTAAATCTCAGAATGTTGTAGAGACTGTTCTCGTCGTCCCCAGGCAGCAGCACCGGTGGCGGAGAGTAAGCCGGCGGCGGCGCGGCTCCTCGACCCCGGCCTCGCCCGCGCCCTCCCCGCCCGCGTCGGCGCAGCGGCGGCGGCGGCGGAGACTCCGCCAGCCGACCTACGTACCCGCCATCACCACGCCGGCCGCGGCTGCGGGTCACGCGCTTGGTGGGCGTCGGTGATGGAGACCTAGCCTCTTCCTCTTCGTGGTGAGACTCGTCGGCCTCTTCCCGTGGCGCCTCCGCCGCTGTGGAGTTCACCGCCGCACCCGCATTGAATCCGCTGTAGTTGGGAGTCTCCGGCTCGTGCACCGACTGGCCGCCATAATCCGTCATAGGAGTCGCCGGAGTCATGGGGTTCACGTACTCCGGTGGCGGGTCATCCATCCGGATGCGTTTCCCGCCGCGACGATGCATCTTGGTAAACTAAAGTAACTTAAAACGCACAAAAATCATAACATTTTAGATGTTTCACAATGGCCGTTTACAACGGGCGTAGAATCAAGTATCGATTTATCACATAGGTCGTAGGCATACACGTACTATGTTTAATTAAATTCAACGCGAAAAGAAAATCAATACACGCGCGCTGGCAGCCATTACAATTTACAACATTAGAGTCGCGCCTCGTCTGACATAAGCACATGAAACTGTCAACATAATATGCAGCGTGTAGATAATAGATAGTCGATTATGTGAACTTCTGAGTATGCTATCGACGTGGAGATGTCAATGTAGCAGAATCTAGTTTAATGTATACTGTGATTTGTGATACGACTGTGTCCGACTATATATTGCTCTGTGGTGTCCGATTTAGTGTTGCAAAATTTTCGAAAAAAAAATTATTTTTCGATTATTTTTCAGGAATGTTTTTCAAAAATTTTCAAAATGGAGAAATAATGGAAACATTCAATTATTTAACTTCATTGAAGCTTTCAAATCGGAAAATCGACTTTATCCTTTTAAACTATATTGTAATACTGCAAGTCTAAATTCAAGGTAGGGATTAAATGTAAATATGTAATTGTAAATATAATATATTTAAATTGATTCACAAAATACGATAAAACAAGACGAGTAGTTTATTGCAGTGCAATAAACTACTGTTGGCTCACGAAAATTTCAGAAAAAATCACAATTAAGTTTTTCTATTTTTCGGAAAAAATGGAAAATAAATAAAATATTTTTCCATATTAAATTCAAAATTTTATCGAAAAAAACGGGGTGAATCGAAACTTAGGAACTAATAGAAATTAACTGATTGTTTGTTTAATGAATCAATTTGGTTATCTTTGATGTATAATTAATAACAATACTTATTAATATTTTTCCGAAATATAGAATTTTTCGGAAAATTACACAACACTAGCCGCCTAGTGCAACATGACATCATTCCATTCCTTCTTTTTTTAAAGCTAGTAACCTCAACATTTACTGTCAAATTCTACATTGAATGACTTTAGATTCATAGTTTTGCTTTTGATTATCATAAAAAATATTAAAATGGCTAAAAAGACCTACGACCTGCTGTTTAAATTACTTCTCATCGGTGATTCCGGTGTGGGAAAAACTTGTATCCTGTTCAGATTTTCAGATAATCACTTCACAACGACATTTATATCAACCATAGGTAGCGACCACCTTTGTATTTTTGTGAATTCATCTTCCAGTCTTCCAGGCGATTTCTCAGTGTAACAAACGAATCCTCGTTTCATTTCTATTTACATTTAATTAAATAGTCGTTCATGTGGTCCAGCCGGTATTTACTATAAAATGTGGCAAAATTATTATTTTTAGGGATCGATTTCAAAATAAAAACAGTGGAACTACGCGGTAAGAAAATCAAGCTGCAAATATGGGACACGGCTGGGCAGGAGCGATTCCATACTATCACGACGTCGTACTACCGCGGCGCGATGGGCATCATGCTCGTGTACGACATAACCAACGAGAAAACATTCGATGACATCGTCAAGTGGTTACGAAATATAGACGAGGTGTGTATCCTACGCAAGGCACAGGGACCGCCAATCTACACCTACACACGCTCATACTGTGCACATTACATCCGGACAGTGTTATTCACTTTCCTGTAAATACCTATTAACTGATAGCATTTATCTTGGCTCACAAGTGACACTATGAATAATGTATTCAGATGTGCATTTAATTAATTGCAATTTCAACATTTTTGTATAATGCTTACAAAACTCAAATGATATTAACCAACCAGTACAGAACATAACGAATTAGAAATGTTAATATGTAATTTTTTATGTTTTTATTTATAGCTATTGACAAAGATTTTGGGCTTGAAATTAAGTGTATTTTGTGAGGGATGTCAGATTGAGCATCAAAACCTGTTTTACAACATCTGTCCATCTTACACAATGATTGTACACAAACTGAATGTTAATTATGAACATTTTTAGTTTATGTGATTTTCTGTTTTAATATTAATTTATTTTGTTATGTTTTATATCTAGTTTATCGTAGCACTTTTAAGTAGTATTTATTGAAAGTTTATGTCACCAAATTTTATAGTCAATATTTTATATCAAACTTGTATTTTGTTATGTTTCTGACCAAGTTTATTCATCCAACTGTCAAGGGTAATATAAATCATAAGAGTATTTCATTCATGTTCTTACTTTATCAAATTGACCTTATGTGAATTATGTCAGGGTATGTAAAAGTTTACACACATATATTTTGTAAAAGTTTAACATAATGTAGGTTGAGAACAAAATATGTCAAAATGCTTTTTTGTTTTCATTCTTCTAGCACGCCAATGAAGATGTGGAAAAAATGATCCTAGGCAACAAGTGTGATATGGAGGAGAAACGAGTTGTGAGCAAGGAGCGGGGAGAGGCAGTGAGTACCCAAACACATTACACAATTATGCTCACTCTTAGTCATTATTCTTCTTAGTATAATATGGCCATTATCTTTATCCTTACTTTGGACATTTGTGGAACTCTTCTTAGTTCTTGATTTTATTTTTTAATCAATTGTCTTTAACAATTTGTTAAGCATCATGTTGTACTAAGGAATTTACAATAACAATGGTAGTGTTGGCAGCAAGTCATTGTATGAATTTACACGCGTGGTAGTTGCGCGCTATGCGCTCCCAGTTCGTACATATGTATGTGTTAATAAGCAGTGAAAACAGCGCAATAATTATCGTCCATCCACACGTAGAGAGCTTATGAGTCACGCGCGACGGACGCGTGTGCGTGCCTTCAACAGTTACACAGATAGCCTGTGTGCTTGTGTGGCGCCATGAATTCATTAAATTGTCAACATTCTTATAGGCTATCCTTATAATCAATAAGTAATGGTGTGCGTCGTAGATCAGTGGATGTAATACAACTGGCGGCCAATCACGTTCAGGATCGCTACCGTGATTCATGGCTAAGACCACCCATTTCACCATGATTTGAAGTGTGAACTTTGAAATACTTACAGACCAACACTCAGTAAGCCTGTGTAGCCCATTTAGGCCCGCTTATTAGGTACCACAGGGTTTGCGAAGGGTAATAGTTTGTTAAAAATTGGTAGGAATATTTTTGTACAGTAAATGGATACAAGTGCATCGTTTTATTGCTCTTTCGTCTATTAAACCTGAATAGATCATTAGTTGCATGTTTCCGCGCGATTCGCAAGAAACGGTCTGGCAAGCTCGTGACCGAGGACAATGCAATTCCTACTTTCAATTAGTTAAACTTCACACTTATTTTATTTTTGAATCGAAATTGATCATTCGTTGACCTGGAAACGTCATGTTCAATTCCACTTTTCGATTATTTTATGGATACTCCGTTATGTTAGTTACGTGCACCTCTTGCTTGTTGTGTTCGATATTAATATCTGGTTAAAACCACAGTATCACTTTACCGTCATTTTAATGCAACGACAGAGCCAAATGTAGTCTGATATTTACAACATTAGCTTTCCGTATCTCTGGTACGCTAAACTACTAACCGATTTCATACCGCACCTATTAATAACGACGTAATTACCTATTCAACTCTGTAAGGTATATGTTTCAATGTCACTGTTCACTATGGTGACTAGTGAACAGTGTTTCCCGGCATTGTAGCGTGCCGGTCGATAAATGAGTGGTTGTTGTGTGCGGTGCAGATCGCGCGCGAGCACGGCATCCGGTTCATGGAGACGTCCGCCAAGGCCAACATCAACATCGACCGCGCCTTCTCCGAGCTGGCCGAGGCCATCCTCGACAAGACAGCAGGGCGCGAGGCCGACGCCGACCACTCGCGCATCGCCGTGGAGCGCCGCCCCTCCCGCGCGCCGCCCGCGCGCGCGTGCTGCACGTAAGCGCGGCCGCGTCCGCCCCGCCGCCGCTGCTCAGTGCTCATCGCGCTTGTCGTGCCGCCTCGTAGCCGCCTCGTAGCCGAGTCGCCGAACATGCATCTATCGGATCAAATCTTAATATTTTCTACCAGATGACATAACATTTGATAACGCGTTTTGAAATTTACTTCAAGCATGAGTCATTTAGGTTAATAGTAAAGTTGCTGCGCTTCAAACTTGCACCGACGTCGTATGTCGCCACCGAGGACCGTCAGCCTCGCCGTGGTATTTATGAATGAGTGGAGGCCGCGCTCTGGGAGTCAGTCGGCGAGGCAGCAGTCCCGCGCGGCGCAGTCGACGTGAAATGATTGTTAGTAACATTACTCGATGATCCGGCGACCGGCGCGGCGGCACGGTGGTGTGCGGTGACTGCGGGCGACGGAGGACCTCGTAGGCTAAGCGGCTATGTACCCTGTAACCTTAGTAAGTCTCAAAGTTTCTTATTATACACGTTGTATAAACGCTTCGTCGTCGTTGTAAATGTTTAGATTATGAAGTGTGGTTAGAAATTATTGTGAAGTCAATGTGAGAGGCGGCGCGGCGGGTGGAATGCAGTTTTTCTATGTTAATGTTAGCCCAAATGTCTCAACTTTAATCCTTGTATCATTTTGATATGAACGCACATCACGGTGACGTCTGCAGCTGGACGTAACGTACAGCAGGGGCGCAGGCTCACAGGCTCGCGAGTCGCGACCTACCGTGCCCCGCCGTGCCCGACGCACTCGGTACTTACGCTATTATAATATTGATAGTAGGCGTGGAATGGATTTACTCCGGAGCTCCTCATACAGTATGCATTTAAAGCAATACACACACAATGGATTACCATTAAATAAATACATATATCGAAAGCATTGAAACATTTTTGTGATGGCGCAATGTGTGATTAAAATATTGAATTCTGGAACATACACTTTGTGGTAGCAGATCGCATGTGGCGGTGGATGTTCTTTGCCCATAGGTTTATTAGTAATAAACAATTGACTTTTTACTGTTCCAATGCAATAATAAAGCGTTATAATCAACGTGCAATAAACTTTGTTTTGTTATCAAGTAAATACGTGCTTTGAGATATTATTTGATGCGGAGTATAGGTGGTGAATATAATATGTCTCTTCATATCTTATTAATCAATGTAAGTTAATTTTACACACTACTGGTTTGTATCCTTATGATTGTTATTGTAGTATTGAAGTAAAGTAGTAAAAGCAGACAAGTGAAGGGCTCTCCTAATGACAGATTATTAGTAGCAGCAGGTTTTAAACGGTTTCATCAATCTCTTGTGCAACGGCTTTATATATAATAATACCAGAATACGTGGCCTGAAATCTCGCAACGCCGGTCAACATTGATTCAAATGTGAGTTGGTATTCACTAGTCAGCCAGACGAGCGCCGCTATTGACCGGATGTATGGTCGACGATTCGCTTGCTCGTCAGCGGAAGGGCGTCGCTATCAAAACGGATTGTTTTCAAATTTGAGACCATCCCCTATACGTGGACAATACGTGGTATTCGACTGGCTAAAGGGCTAGTGAGAATTCGTTCAGGGCGTGCTGCCCTCATCAAACGAAGTGAGGGGTATCTGTAAGTATCGCGAGCGGCGACATTAGTTGAGGTGCTTCTGCTTGGCAAGTGTTGACGCAGCGGTCACCGAGTTGCATTGTGCACTGTTTATTTCAGATTAATTACTTGTAATGTGTTTTTGCTTACCGTATAGTTTGCCGAATATACTTTGTACCATGAGCGTTTTGTTGGACATTTGTCGCTTCATCAATACGTGGCGTGTCTCGTAAATTTTTGCACGTTTCATTGAAATTGGCTCACAGATACGCCCTAGTGTCAGCGCTTATAAGTAGTATAAGTTAGTGTGAGCGATATTTTATCAAGTTACGATAAGACAGTGAGCCCACAAATGTGTCGGCTGCCCAGTGCTGAATTGTGATATCGTTTATACGAAGGGAACCTACTCGTAAGGCTGCGTACTCGAGGCAGCTCAGTGCGTGCAGTACATATCCGCGCAAGCAATACACGCGCCACGGACGCATTTATGTTTCACTTACATTATTTCTATATTTTTATAAGAGTAGTGAATCATTTTAATACAATAGATAGCCACGCTCTACCGGATCATCAGGGCTATAAAATTTGTCATACGAATGCGCACGTCGTATTAATTTTAATAGTCGTTAATATCTCATGTTTTATCTACTCAGATGTGTTATGCACGTGACGTCACTCTTAGCAAATTTGTTGAAAAGAATTCAAAAGAAAACTAACAAATTGTTTCATTCGCAAAAAGTGTTAGCAAGGTTGAGTTTGGCAGAAGTTGCGGAGTGGCTGTGGGCTCGTTGGCGCGTCGGCCGCCAGTCTGCGAGTAGCGAGTACTGTACAGTGTACTGCTGAGTAGTGGCCGCCTCGCTTGTGCTCCGGTAGGGCGGGTCGTCAACGATATAGATAATTATTTAAGTAATGTACTCGTACTGTATTGTAATGCAACGTGTGTTGGTCGATAAATGAATTACTATTTTATTGTACGGTGTACTCGTATATGTCTCGTCGGTTTTTACCCGCTTTTATAAATAAATAAACATCGGCATTGTATATTATGTTCATATTAAAATACCTATCGAAAATTGTTGGCGTTTCATTGGACAATTGTTCCCTAAAGTTTTGAAATATATAAATGTACATTTTGCAGTTACACAAGGGAGAAGTCTGGGCAATGGGGGTGAGACCGGAGGTAGTTCTATCACATATATAGACATCTCTAATCCGGGCCCTCCGATATAGCAGGAGATCCACGTTGTGTGATCTACACACAACTCTACATTCTTTTCTTTATTTTAAAATTATCTTCCATGTACAGACATTGATCGGTTACAAATTTATTATATCTATAGATGTTTAAAATTCAGACAAAAATTGTGATTTGTGGAAAAAGACAGAAATATTTATGAAGGAAATACGAGTAATCGTTGCCGTGCACGGTGCACCTATTGTATCATTGCAACGATCTGCTAAACGCGTTAGACAACATACTAAATATGTGTGTATTGTAATGGATGCTCCACCAGCAGCAGCGAGCCAGTGTCACGCATAATAGTGACTCTCATATTTTGTGGACCATACCCTCGGGAGTGCAGCGGCAATTCGTATTATACTATTACGCTTTTGGGTACATACTCAAACCTAAGTGTACATCTTTAAAATTGATTATGCAGTTGTCTGTTGTGTAGGTAACAACATATACACGAATTGGCCTCCCATTGCATCGGTCAAAATATTAGTTTAACTTATTCAAGTACAAGTTTATTTTAATTTATTTGTTTTTACGTATCACTGGTAAAGAGTTCAAGCATTATCAAGTTTGTTGTGCTCATTATCTCTGACGAAAATGTTACTCTTCTACGAAATATAATGTTATTTTATAGCAACAGATAAACATTAGGATATACACGCTACGTACGTGTATGCTCCGTGTGGTCGCAGGTAGAGAGCGTGTTATTTGTAAGCGGAATTTGCCTAAGCACGTCATAAATCGTATTGTTTTGTATTCTTAGTTATTGTAAACGATAGGGCTATAAAACGAGCTCCTAGTTGTTTGTAAGCACAAGGCGGCCGTTATCTGCGCGCCTCGGTGTCAAAAGTGCAAGTTATCGACATCAGCCAGTCGTCTGGCGTCGCGTCGCGCGGGAGCATTGTGTCATGGCGCGTCTCCAGCGTGTCGCCCTGCTCGCGCTCTGCTTCCAGCTGGCGCATCTCACTGATCGTAAGTACATGTCGAGTTACAAATCACAGTCACTATTGTGTACGAGGGATATATCACGGTATTGGCGCTCGATGACCACGTGAGTTTCACTGCGTTGCAGCGCCATGCGTGATGGAGCTGGAGTGCGCGGAGTGCGTGCCGGACAACATGCCGGTGGTGACGTCACACAGCGCCGTGAACGGCACGGTCACGGTGCGCTCCGGCGAGGCCGTGGAGCTGGCGTGCTCGCCCGGACACTTCCTGGCCTACCCGCTGCGGGACACGCTGCGACCCACCTGCCTCGCCGGCCGCTACAGCCTGCACGACGACCAGCAGCTGGTCCACCTGCTCGACCTGGGCTGCCAGGAGAGCGTGTTCGAAGACGTCTTGCATCAGGTGACCGCACAACCCTCATATATCACTCTTCACAATGCGACATGAAGGAAACTATAATAGATAATATTTAAACTTCCGTCTGCGCATTTGCAGGTCGATCACTGTGGAGCACCTTACCAGGGCCGCGCGTATCAGATGCTAGAGCCGAACACGCATAGTGTGCGGCACCTGGCGACCGTGTGCTACGACGAGGACCGCGCGGTGGCGCTGCGCCTGCACGCCACCAACGCCGCCAGGAACCATCTGCACCTGCCGCCGCACGAGCACCGCGCCGCGCCGCTCAGCATCCTCGGCAACTTCAACCACATGTTCGACGCCAAGACGCGCCACGACGCAGAGAAGCTCTACTCCGACGACGTCAGGATGAACCGCAGGCTGCACGAGCTCTTCAAACACGACAAGTACTCGTTCGCCGGACAGCAGCTCACGTCGGCGAAGCTGCTCAGCAGACGCTACTTCGACGACCAGAACATGCGCGTGACGGACTTCGTGTCCAACAAGGTGGCCGTGTGGCAGAGCGTGGCGGCCGGCAACCTGCGCCACCTGCAGCACGACGTGGCGGCGCTGCTGGACGCGGCGCGCCCGCACCACGAGCTGCACGTGCACGCGGGCTCGCACGCCGTGCAGGCGCTGCGCCTGGGCCACGCGCGCGCGCCCGTGTTCCTCAAGGCGGGCCGGCGCTTCCCCGTGCCGCGCTACATCTGGACCGTGGTGCACGCGCCGCGCCTGCGCCGCGCCACGGCGCTCGTGCTGCTCAACGACCCCTTCGTGGCCGTGAGCGAGCTGCGCGACGCGGCGCCGTGCGCCAGCGCCTGCGGCGGCGTGGCGTGGCTGCGGCAGCTGCGGCGCCACCGCAACTACGAGTGTCCGCTGCTGGGGCTGGTGTACTGCTGCCACCTGCACAACTTCACCAGCGTCGTCCCGGAGATGCCGCCGGACCTCGTGCAGGTGGACGCGGGCGTCGCCGGCATGCTCGACAACCTCTTCGTTTAATGCATACCCTATGTCTTGTATACTGTGTTTATACCGTAGCTTAATTTAATTTTACTACTGAACGACATACAAGTGTTAGAATAAAAGAAAAGACATATTTATAAGAGCATTTATTTAAAAATTATCGTGGACAATATGCGTAATTTAATTACCGAACCCTTACACATCAATCCTTCTCGGCGATGGCTGTCAAATGTCTGTCTATTTCTGTTTCGGGTAAAGCTCTGGAAATAAAACATTCAGGTTAAATAAAAAATAATTTCGAGTGTGCTCATAGTATGTATGGAGAGAATGAAAGAGATATACCTAAAGTGTGGGTTGTCTTTGCTGACGACGCCGACCTCTATCTCGGAGGACTTGAAGTCGACAGAGAGCACTTGCGAGAGGCACGAGATGGCGAGCTGCACGGCCTCGTCGCCCGTGAGGTCGGCGCGCTTCTTCAGCTTCTTCTCGAGGTAGGCGTTGGCGTCCGTGGCCTTGGCGCCCGCCGCCACCGCCTTGTACGAGCAGTAGTAGCCCGACGGGTCCGTCTTGTACACCGACGGTCCCGTCTCCTCGTCGTACGCGACCAACATCATGCCTGCAAGGAGGAACAGGAACAACATTTATCTAACGTTTACACAAATGCATACCGCATAGAGCTCAATTGTTCGGCAAAAAGTTTGTATGTTCATAATGATGTGAAATGAATACAGTTACTCACTGCAGCCGAGCGGGCGCATCTCTGCGTTCTGCGTGTACACCTGCGAGATGTCGGCGATGCGGCGGCACAGGATGTGCACGGGGATCTCGCAGCCGTACTTGTACTGCCAGTTGGCCGCCTCGTAGCGCGCGCGCTGCACTTGCGACCGACTGTCCGCTGCCAACCACACAACACTAGTCTCACACAAGTATTCATTGTATTTTGTTGATGCGTACGTCTGGCAACTGGCTAAACAGCTCATTTTTGGTGGCAGGTATCTCTTTATATTGGAGAGGCTGCAGTAGTAGGTTTTTTTTATTGCACAGATCTGGCAAACAAGCAAACATGTCACCTGATGTGTAAGTGATTGCTGCTGCCCATGACCATCCACAAAGCTTGGTTCATAGATGTGTTGGCGGCCCTTAAAATCAGGAGGGTAGCGGGAAGGAAAAAGGATGGGAAGAGGAAAGGGGTATTAGGCATCCTGGAATCTCACCCACCAAATGAAACGTGACAGTAAAGCTATCGCTTCACGTCGATTTCTTGTAAGACAGTGGTACCATCCTGGACGCCCTGCCCATTAATGCTGAGTAATGACTGACGACAGCGTGGCTCTACCACATTAAAAAACCACGACAATGTCTGTTTCATCCACCAAAGAGCAGTTTGAACGCATTGTGGTGTTCCAGTTTGAAGGACATTGAAACCAGAATAACGATTAAACCTTACTTAACACATTATGTCTCAGGATGACGAGCCCTGTGGAATGACAAGCATTGCTTTGTAATTCATGGTGTTGTTTGCTTTTGCTACTATGCATGAGAGGTGGTATCACTTGCCATCAGGCGAATTGCATGTGTCTCGCCATTCATTGTAATAAAAAAACACACTGGTTAAGCTTGCATATTCTGATCTAAAAGTTAACAGCAATAAAGGAGAATGCCCATTCATGGTATCGGTAAAAAATATAGTTGACAGAGATACTGCTTAAAATTCATTATAGCATTTTTTATGATTTGTCCTTAAACATTTTCCTATTTTATCCTGTGCGACGGAATTTATAAAATAGAGTATATATTTATAAAATAAAGTATTTATCATTACATTTCACAGACCCAAAGACAAAAAAATATTTTTTATTTGACTTCAAGTTCATTTCTCCAAGAACTCCAGACCTGGGTTGCAATTATGTTTATTTTGTTGAAAATAGATATTTTTCCCTACACAACAAAGTAGTTTTCATCGAAAGACAAAAATCTTCACACTGATACCAAGTTTCATAGTAAAATGCCATTCTGATGTGCCTTATTAAATTAAAATGAACATATCATGTTCAATAAGATGTTACCAATCATGCCAGTCATGACGCATCCAATATTGTTGGTGAGGTGGAAGAGGTGCGTGACGGAGGCAGGGTCGAGCAGGCGATCCGGCACCTTGCGCTGTGCCGCCACCACTGCCGTGTCCGTGCCACGCAGCGCCACCGATGTCAAACCACCCTGGTTTATTGCTTTCAGAGCATACTCTGAAATACAAATAAGTCAAATCAATGCACAACCAATGTAATAATACAGCTGCCAAGTGAGATGCCATGTTCAATAACTGCATGACAAATGTTGGTGAGGCCCACTTTGTCCTTCTGAATGTTGTGAGAATAACAATCTTGACAATGACAAGCTAAAAGCAATTCTTGTATCTAATATTGGGATCAAACCTATGACTGATTTGGGGGTGTTTATCAGTTATTATAATATTTTCCTGAGACAAGTTTTCACTCATTGCTAATAAGAATAATTGACAAAGATGCAGTACAGATTATTGGTGCAAAATATTGCCATGTGGATTTATACTACAAATACTAGTATAACAAACCTAATCAACTGTCTATTGAGACAACTGCGAATTTTAGGAACCAACAACTAACAAAATAAAATTGGGCCTGGGTGTTTGTGAGACCGAAAAGTCTTTCGTAGTTCCTGATATCCACGACACGAGATACGGTCTCAGTGTGAGGTCAGCACTATGTAAGTGACTTTAGGGTGTTATTTATTTAAAAACTAGGTTACAAGAATCTAGCACAACTAATTTATGCAGGTTTCATTTTATTCGATATAAACAACTTTATATTTACTTGTCTGGTAGACCCCACAAACAAATCAACCTCAACACCAAATCCCAGGCATTGCACATGCATGACTACACACTTTTGTATGACTTGAATATACAAAATTAATTTCTTAAAAACAGTATTATCAAATAACTTTTACAAACATAAAGCTAAGGCAAGCAACATGGAGTGATTACTGCAGAATTCTTATAAATACGTATCATTTGTCATCATTTATTGTGGATACCGTGTACCGCTCAAGGAAAGCCTGGCAATTATTTAATTACTTACCAACTTGATAAAGTCTTCCTTCTGGAGAAAAGATAGTAATGTGTCTGTCAAATCCAGCGCTGCTTTCTCGTGCCATTATTTATAATTATTTTCCAAATTTTAATTTAAAAATGTAATCCCTAACACCGATTTGACAGCCGCGTATGTATATGCCATAGACAAATATGTCTTTCAATTTTCAAATATCATCAATGCGTTTTCATTTACGGAACACATTTTTCGATGTACATTTATAGACAGCTGAAAGATTTTTGAAAAATTCATCAAATTAGGTCTTGAATCCAGACTATTTACCAAGATTATTTTTTTAGATTCATAATTTGGGTATAATACGACACAAAAGAGTAGAAATTAATTAAGTTGCAACTAAAAAGAATACACTTCTTAGCAACACCAAAATAAAGTACAGGAGCTGTCGGTCGTTATTAATTTTCGTCAGTTTTCCTGAAGACCTGTCTAATGGGAAAAGTAATATGTCTAAGCTGAAGACTAATGTAATGTCGACCAAGCCAGAGATTTTGACAGAAATCGAGAGGTTCTACGGACGGTTATATAGTTCGGCTACCAAGCCCATCATTAGCTCAGTTGGAGACTCGAGAGCCGAGTTGATTTGGCGGTACAGTGAAGACATGGGCTGTGTTACAGTGTCTCCAGCGTTGCCACATTAACTATCGGTATATCGAAGTATTGAAGTGTTTATTCAAAAACGCCATCATGTCGGTCCGAGTACAAAATCAGAGAACGAAGACTATTTCACTACAGAAACTCGTGAGACAGGGAGATATAATATTTCTGAAACAGTTCACTGCTGCGCTGGAAGTTGCCTTCAAGCTCTTGTAATGGAAAGGATTTTGCATCAGTATTAATGGCGAGTATATCATTCACCTTCGGTTTACCGACAGTATAGTAGTCTTGGCAAAATCGCTGGACGACTTACGCCTTATGCTCGAGGACCCTAGCGGAGTTTCTCAACATGTAGGCCTTAAAATGAACATGGACAAGACGAAGATCATGTGTCCATGTCGTGTACACCTCGATTGCGATTGGAAACGCCACGCTCGAAATTGTCAACGAATATGTCTATTTGGGACAAGTAGTCCGGTTAGGCATGTTCAACTTCGAGTGAGAGGTCAACCGTCGAATCCAACAAGCATGGGCCGCGTTCAAAGAAATACTTCACGTCTTTTCATCGAATATACCTCAGTGCCTAAAGACGAAAGTCTTTGATTTTTGTATTGCCAGTGATGACATACCGTACCGAAACGGGGCCTTTTATTAAGGGCCTCATACGAAGGCTCAAATGTCACTCAACGCGCTGTGGAAGGGGATATGCTCGGTGTTTCCCTACAAGATCGAATCAGTATGGGGAGATCCGTAGGAGAACAAAGGTTACTGACACTGTCCAAAGAATTTGCAAGTTAAAGTGGCAGTGGGCCGGGCACATAGCGCGAAGAACTGATGGCCGTTGGCGCCAAAAGGTTTTGCAGTGGAGGCCACGTACAGGCAAGCGCTGTGTCGGACGCCTGCTTATAAGTGGACGGACGACCTGGTTAAGATTGCAGGAAGTCGCTGATTACAGGCCACTTCCAACATGTCAATGTTTGGCTTCCTGTGACTGAAGAGAGAGAAAATGTTTTACCAATGATTTTGTTTCCTCTTTACGGCATAATGGTGGTTCCCAATTTGGCAGGTTGTGTCAAGTGAGTCGCAGCCCAACCAAGCTTGGGAACCACTGATCTAGATTCTAGACGATTGTACCTTCTTCACGCAAAAGTTTTTAAACCAATTTTACATCAAAAATAATTAAATAATAATATTATTCAAGTATCCTTGGTTGTTTTAAGTAAACTTCTAATAATGGTGTTACAATAGTTCCTTTTTTTATTTGCCACCTTCTATGAATCAACTTTCGCTAGGCAAACAATATAAATTAGTAAATAATAGTAGTAAATAGAATCAAATAATCGTAGGATATTATTTTTGATTATTGCTATTACTGTGAACTTGAACTTTTACTTTGTCATAAAATTGCAAAAATTAAATTGTTATAAAAAAAATAACACTAATAAATCATTTTCTACTGGCCAACAAGAACTGAACTTTAGTAGAAGTCTGTATAGTCTATGGACCGAAGTTGACTTTTGTTATCATTTTGTCTATGAACAGTTGTTGATAGGGAGGCGCGCGTGGAGGTTGTGTGATTTTGAATTTGAGTTCGGTTTATTTTGTGATCTCGTTTGTTAAACGTTTATAATTTTGAAATAAATAATAAGTATTTTACAAACCTATTGCCAATAAAAGAAGTCTGTTTAGTTTTAATTATATAGCACGAAGATTTTTGTTATCAAAATGCAAGAAACCGTTACAAACACCAACGAAAGAAAATCACTGTTTTCATCGTTCCTCGAGGTCCTGGAGGTCCGAGAGAAGCAGGCACAGGTTGACAGACAAATCCAGGAGGAGAAGTATCTCAGGAGAACGCAAAGAATATACGATTTCCATGGTAAATACAATGTTTGAATGCCGCCAAATTTCTTTCAAACTGATTAACGTTTATTTTGTTATTAACACATTTCAAATAGTTTTTATTTCAATTCGAACATTGATAAATGTACCGATTATTAGGTTACCTATTTTGTTTCTATTCTATGTATTGTTTATTTTTAATTCATACATGCTTCCAAAATCATTTTCATCAGCATAATTATATTAGACCTACAAATTGAATAAACAACTACTTTTATCATTCAGTGGCAGTGGTATTTGTTGAGGTTACTGGAGTTAGGTTTTTCCTATTATATGTAAATATTTAAAATATTTAATATTATGTAATTTATTAATCAGTCTATTTGAGTAAAATAAGTTTTGAATAATTTTGTAAATTACCGGAGGGTGGTGTTCATATAATTAAATTGAGTTTCTCGGAATAGGTATATACTTATCAAAACATTATTTTCCGCAGTAATATTAGTGCACTTCTCTTCCAAATACTTTTATTAGTAAAGGCCGTTGTTATTTTACAGAGAAGTATAAAACATAGAATTATACTTAAAATATTGCTATTCATGTTTAGTAGATTTCATAATGTAACAAATCTTACAAAACTGTACCATGGAAGCAATTTTGTAAAAAGCAATCAATTCAATTTAAGTAATGTTGTTATCAAATATACAAACATTATTAAAAGGAGCAAATATTTGATAATGGATTATGGAACTTTTACAAATTGGTAGTTAAAGAAGTAGATCATTTTTTATATAAAAATATGATTACCATGATGTTTGTACCATAATAGTTATCTGTTTTTTGTTTAATCATGTTCAATTTAATAAACTTATATACATATGTTCCACTTGCAAAGCACTTTAATGAAACTCATAAATCTATCATTAAGTAGATAATTACACACAACACTCATTGTTTCATAAATACAAAACATCCAAATAAGATTATCATTTATTGTTCACTTAAACAATGCTAATTAAGGCTAATCTGTGGCCAACATGCTTCCACATTTAATTTCACAACAAAGTCAAAATCCTTATATTTTTAGCTCTTTTGTCCAGTGAGTGGCTTGACATCATGTATAATTGGCGCAAGTAACATGTATAATTATATTATATTAGTTCAACATTGTCAAAACAAAGGACAATTATTAATGTCTGGTTTGAGACATAATTGCCTGCACACTTGGGTTCTGCTCATTTAGTCTTGGTGCTTAAGATTTTTGTATGGCTCTCGGCAGGACTAAATTTATTTAATTCATCCCTATAATCTGACAATATGCGGCAGAGGCTTATGTTCCTCAGGGAATTTAGTTTGGCTACAGATGATGATGATATTGTAACAGTTTCAAGTGCTTTATAATATGCAGAACTGAAAAAACCTACTATTCAGGTTCAATAAAAAAATATTTTTTGTGTAGTGTAATATGTAGTCAATCCAATAGTAGTGTAGTGATAGTGATGTGAGTTGGGCGGCTTGCTTTGTGCGCAGAGCGGCAGCGGCGTGAGGCGGTGGAGCTGCGGCGCTGCCTGGACTACGTGTCGCAGCACGCGCACGTGTTGGAGACGGTGCTGCGCGGCGCGGCGGGCCCGGGGGGCGCGGCCGGCGCGGGCGAGGTGCCGCTGAGCGCGTCGCTGGTGCGCCAGGCGGCCGCGCTGCAGCGCTGCATGGCGCAGTGCGTCGCCAACGCGTCGCGCATCCGCCACCTGCTCGCCGCCACGCATCGCCCGCAGATGGACACCATGCTCGCCAAGATGGTGAGTAGAACCTAGCATTCACCCTAACCCATCTCATTACTATAATTGTAGTTGCAGCCGGTCGTTTAGAATTAAAACTGTTTCCCATTGACTACGATATAGGTACAACAGGAATTGAGAACAGTCTATTTTAAATTACTACATATTATGGGAATAATATGTTCTGATAATTGAAAGTTTGTACCTTGACTGCGTCGGTGGCGTAGTTGTACTACGTTACGATTACAAAACTAGTGTCTTGTGTTCGAATCCTGGGTCGGGCAAAGTGATATTGGATTTTTCTATTCATTATCTACCTGGAGTTGGAAACTCGTGCCCGATATGGGGATAGACTCGCCCCTTATCACATCGTGGGACGGAGTAGATACACAAGGCGAAATGTGGGTGTCCTGGTAGCGCCTTCTCCCTACACTTTCTGAAAAAAGGCGTGTGTTTATGTACGTATGTATATCCCTTATCCACGTGCTATATGTTATAGTATATGCATATTGTTTAATATATATGATTGGTCATAGTTTAATATTTTGTATAAATGATAATAGTCCTATTATATTGATGTATTACATCTTCCCAACAACCCCACACTCCGTGTGCCCCTACGGGCGGCTATTAGAAGTGTATAACAAGACTAGCGGTCCGTCCCAGCTTCGCCCGGGTACAGATATTTTTTGATTCCCCTCCACACCAGATAGATCTTATTTTTTGTACAAACTCGTGTATACCAAACCTTGACGTAGCTATAGAAATTTGAAAATCGGTCCAGTAGTTTTCGAATTTATTCGTTAGAAACAAAAACACAAATAGATACCTACACAAAATGCAAATGTTTCCTCTATAAAATATTATTATAGTATAGATTAACAAGAACTCTAGAGTATGCCGCGCACGTCTCACATCGATTCGCAAACATTGTCGGACGTAAGCGTAAGCTGAGTTTACGCTCGTCCGGCGCGGTACTTACAAGTTGCAACCAACGTAAAACGATACGGCACGATGCCACTTGGCCGCGGCGCCTTTCATCGCTGTACGTCACCGAAACTATAAGGATCTTGGCCCTGTGCTGTAAACGTATTACATGAATTGTTCCTAAAGTAGTCCTCGCATGCTATACTATTACATTGACGCCATACAAGTGCCGTGGGCCAAGGATCCATCGAAACAACTCTGACCCAATGCCGGCCGCGTGGAGTTGAAATGATTTATATTAATGAGTCGTCATTGCTAATCATTAGCAGTCAAGGGTGTCACCGTGATGATTTATAGCTTAGTACAAACTACGACGACCATTTATGGTATCTGAGTGAACAAGGTGAAGGCGAAAGTGTTGGGTGATGCAGTTTATGGAGCGGAACTCCAACGAACCACGCGATGCGAAGAAACGCGCCGAGTGATGTTAAACAACAGACATTTAAATCTATTTAAATTCAAATAGTTAAGCTCGGAACGGTTACGACATTTGCATGGGAATCTTGTTTTTAGAAGTAAAAAATATATAACCTTACTAGTGATGTTTTTCCCACGTTGTATTACAATTATTCGATCATTAACAAGGTGGATATTATATTAAGAATATTTTTATTAGACCAATGTATCGTAATAAATTGGTTTAATGTGAAGAAGAGGTTAAATGCAGGAGGAGCTCGCCTGTCGGGTACATATCATGTACGGTAATTAAGAGCTATTCTATACATCTATACATACAATCTAAACATATAATACAACCCGCACTGGGCCAGCGTGGTGGACTATATGGCCTAACCACTCTCAATCGTACTCTCGATTGTAGAGGAGGCTCGTGCCCTGCAGTGGGTCGTGTATGGGCTGATACAGTAAACATATAATAGATTTGTAACCGATCGATGTCTGTACATGAAAGATAAATGAGAAAACCTGATATGGGGGGATTAAATTACATAATTGAATCCAAATCAATGATTTTTAGAAATTTTCTCTGTCTGTGCGGTTGTGTCCGATGACTCCAGAAATGACTTAATGCATCCCGATGAAATTAGGTTAACATAGGCTACTTTTTATCCCAAAAAATGTGTTCCCATGGCATGAGGAAGGAATTCAAATATATGGGAATGGATTACATGCCTTGAGTGAGAATGAGACGGAATAAGGCGGGATATGACAGGACGGGACGGGATGGGACGGGAAAAGCAGCACGGAGGACGGCATTGAGATTGAATGTTATATATAAATCGGTACTGGAAATCGGGCCGGCCCCTAGTATTAAATATGGAGTTTACAATGAGCAGATATAGAGGTGTGCACGGTTGGGCCAACTAGCGCATTCACTTTGCTGATAGAGTTGCCGGTGCGCAGTGTGCACAGCTGTGGGCAGACGCGGCTCCATGCAACGAGCTCGGCGCGGACAGATGCTTGGTTAGTTGGCGTAGTGTAGTGTTGCCGAGATCCTTGGTGGCCACGTTACCCGTACCCGCTCGTGCTTATGGTTTCCTGTTTCACCGCTAATCCGGTGACTCACGCTGCATCTACGTTTCGGGGAAGTTTGCAGGTTGGCCGCCACTCGCCGCTCATTTGCCGAATTACGTTTAGATAAGGTGCGCGAGCTGATTTCGCGGTAAATGTTTATTTACGCTACTCTTTATCCGATGCATTTGCTCATTAAAATTCATACGAAACATTACGTGTGCTTCATATTCACGCCGTTGTTAATGATCGATAGAAGTCTACTGGCACATACAAATGTTATATTAAATTGGACTATCCAATTTTGTTTGTGAATTGATAGATAACATTATGTATATGTAAATAATTTCCTAACAATTGATACAGCATTGTAATCAGTCAATAGCATTTCACGTGTCTAATCGCGTGTGAAGGTGTTGCATTGTGGCGCGAGTGTAACGTGTGCAGCGCCCGCGTCGGCACAGACTAGCACCGCACTAGTGCAGACTAGTCTCCGCCGTTGCCGCGTCTCTTGCCTTTTGTCCCCTCGCACAGTCATGTGAATACATGTGCGCTTGTTTACCTCGCAATTAACGCGCTCTGTGCCCGCCGCACGGTTCACCTGTATTTCATAACAATATATACATATTATTTTGTCATGTTTCACACCCCGTGTCACAGCATGTAGATAGCTGGTTATTGGTGTAATCCGTCGCTGTGAATTGGCACACATGCTTGCCTACTTAATTGTGTATTAGTTAGTAGAACTATGTTTTCGAAACATGTAGACTTAATGTTGGGAAGTTAACCGTATCAACTAATTGATAATGATTTCTGCATCATATTATACCTTTTGAATACATGCCATATACTTTTTGTCAAAGGGTAAGGCTCGTGCTTGGTAGGCAGGTGAAACTAGGTTATCACAGATAGACGTGTATGAATTTTCAAGGAGTTGTGGTTAGTCGAAAACGGCGGTGTGTTTGCGCGCGCACCGCCCTCCTCGTCTCTGAATAATGAACACAAAGCGCCGACACGCGGCCCAACGACTAACTATAAGCTGGCTTCATCAACTGCTAGCAGATCTACCCCGCAATAATCTCGCACAAACCATTTGTTCCAAAATTTGGTAGTATTATTATTTATTTTCGTACATATACATAGGTACATAAATTCACGCCTTTTCCCAGATGATACCAGGCACAGTTGATACCAGAAGACCCGCAGTTCGCCTTGTTTGTTCCGTCCCATGATGTGATACGGTTATTAAGGTATATTAGGGTGACAGGGAATTTATGCCATATCGGGCACTACAATTACAAATGGCTTTAAAAAAAAGAAAAAGAAAAAAGGAAAAATCAGGTGTTGCTGGGGGAGTTTCTTGCGCCGATACTTCTCCACAGCTACAACACGTTCCGAAGCGGTGGCAGTCATAAACGATTCAAAAGATCTTGTGAAAGACTATTTTAATAAAGAATATTTTTAATTTGATTTGCAATCGTACCGTAGTACAACTACGCCAGCGAGGCAGTCAGTAATATTAGTTCTGTCGTATTGTAGGAAACACGTAGTCATCAATAACATAGCATGTCAATTTAAACCCCTGTTTGACCTGATTCGACAGCAATCTGACACACGAAGGTCACGTGCCAATATTTGATGGCCGAAAACATTGCGTCCCGATAACATGGTGATAAGATACCCCGATAAGTGGACAATCAGTACAAAGGCATATTGCAGCTATTTATTGGAGCTCGCTTTTACCTACAAAGGACACAAAATATGTGGAGCAATCCGATTATAACATCCTTTTTAATAGGCTATGAGTAAAATGTTTCAAAAAAACCTTTTAATAAGTCTGTCAAGCTCAACACCTAGACTTGCATTGAAATTTACACCCGGCATGACTCTCTCCTAATCACACTTTGGGAAGGAAACCAAATTGGCGAACTCTGGGTTGTACTAATGTTTATACGTTGGGGGTTCAGGCGTGAACTTATGAATATGTACTCGTATACTGTGAGCTGTAACATTCGCCCTCTATTCAAACATGTCGAATTCGCCAAAATATCTAGTGTTAATTATTAGTACAAACATTCAGTCGTGAGATTTGTTATTTACACACATGTCTAGCAATTATTTAAATGTAGTTTTGTTCAGAATACTCGTGCCTTCGCATAGATCTGTTATAGGAGTTATATAAGGGAGATATGCAGGCAATTCATGGAAGGGAAGTTAATCCGCAACTGTTCATTGCTTGCGCTTCATAAGCTTAGTAATGTGTAAGTACACAATGAGATTTGCTGACAATTCCCCCCCGTTTAGAATAATTACCGCACATAGTACATTGAGTCAGTATAACACGATCATTTAATCGAAATTGTAAACGGAGACAGTGATTACAGAAGAACTGTTTATCTATTTATATTTTCTTTAATGGTTTGTTGTTCTGGTCGGAGTCCAGAGTTAAGAAAAATCGCTTGTGTTTTTGTTTTCGGTTTATAATCCTATCGTATAAAATCGTACGTCATATACCTAGTTCGGAGTTTACTGTAAAACATATATTAAGCAACAATCCATCCTCAAAGTGGATTTAACTCAAAATTGAAGATTTCATCCGTTTTGAAGGAAAGGTTTAGATTGAACAATGAACTGCTGAGTTGCGGGCCGCGGCGATGCATTGTATTCTAAACATCTCGCTAGCGATCATCTCAATGCGAACTCGTTGATAACAAACAAACGGCAATCACTAGAACAAGCGCCGTATCTCCTTGCAATTTGCATTGTTGTATTCTTATTGCGCTCCAACCGCTGCCGCGCCAGTCGCCAGTCGAGCCCGACCATACACTGCAGACACTTTATATATCACGACGATCGAGAGCGTTTCACTTGTTATTCATATAAAAGTACTCATTTATAAGGTAACGTTCACATTTTGACAACAACATATCGTCTCGCGATTACTAAAAATGATTTTTTTTTAAGTTAGCAGTAAAAAGTATATACAAATTGAGTCTAGTTTCCTTGAGTACCTACTGCCTACCACAAGAGATACTGAATGTTTCTAACTGAGGGATGATGTCAGAGGAGTGGTAATAAAGTTGCAGTTTCTGCTGATAGAATATCAGTAGGGGTCTGTAATCTGTATAGTAATCACCAAACAAAATGTAGTTACTTTGTACTACAATATAGAATGCAAAGTAAATAACGATGATGAACAAGGTACGCAGCGGACACGGACGGGTTTCTGAATTCAGTGGCTAATTATATGTCAATGTGTTTTGTTGTGATTCATGCGATGAATGTAATTATTGTTTCTTTCTCACGTTCCGCCTTCACACCGAACGTTCGGACCCAAAGGTTATGTATTGATATTTGTTTGTGAATCACTCGCATTAACCCAAACATGGCATTTGTAATGTGAGGAACAAATATAACATTGGTAGCTGGTACCGTAACATTAAAAGTACCTACTATTTTAGCGTTTACAAGTCTGTTTTCCGCACCGGTTCAACGTCGAAGCCACGTATTACGAAAGGTGCAAATGATGTTATAATTTATTAGATTATAACGTGCACTGTATTGTACTATATCAGCCCTTAAACTTACCACTGCAGGGCACGAGCCTCCTCTAAAAGTGAGAGTGTGATTGAGAGAGGGTTAGTCCCTATAGTCTACCACGCTGGTCTAGTGCGGCTTGGCGGACTTTACATACCATAGAAGTTACTACAAATCGCACACTTTTTACATAAATATACACATAGTGAGGTGCAATTGATGTTCCCAAATGAACTTATATCTTAATATAAATTGAATTGGTTTTGAGTAGATTTCGTTGTGAAGTTCTTGTATCATTGGGAGTGTAGCTGCAGTATGTGATGAGATTTGCATTGACGTGGAGTGTGCGTTGTTTTCGAGTGACCGTGGCGCACTTCCCATCCTTGTGAGAAGTTCCCACACTGCGCTGTGCGCATTGTATGTACGTACGTCGCGCGCCGGATGCGGTGGCCGAGTGCCTTGTCTTGTTTGTTTGTTAATGAAGCACTCATTTTTGTAACAAAAGAGTTGCAATGGGCGTATTGACAGCTCATCTGAGTGATGATAACACCTCAAGGAAGCCGGGGACTAAGGAAACATTGAATATTGAGTATGTGTGATGGGGCTGCAATGTGCAATGATCCCTTATTGGAACCTCGTAGATCTCACTCATTAAAAGAAACGCAATTAAACTGTCTATTTTGTGTAAGACAATGACATGTGATGTCCGCGGCAAAGCTGGCCAATGAAACGTTTAACTAGTAATTATTGATTTTAACTGCGATGTTTGAACGCCTTCACTTCCTTTGGTACCACGGCATGCAGAAGAATCATTTGGAAGCGTTTAATAATTATCCGTGAAGGCAAGGGTGCCTACGGTTGCTAATTGTCGTGACCTTATGAATCGCGTGTATTTATTTTTGTTGCCCTTATTTACGACACGTTTTCGTGTTCAACAAGCAAAGTCTTAATTACTCGTGGCAATTATGAGAAAGACTTTGAAGTAAATAATATCGACCTCTACCGCGCACTCGGAAAAGTAACCAAACGAAGGTTTCAGCAACTTGTGGTGCATGAAATGCTTGAATCATGTGCACCGCGAGTTGACTGATTTCAAGTAATGTTGCGTTCAGTGTCGGAGACTTCCACAGGGGACGGTCGGCTCTCTCCTCGCCTTGCCTTTCAGACCTAGACCCCGATTTGACGTTGTTTTATTTACTAGCGTGAGAACAACAAGTTTAAAGCTTACGAATTCGTTTTAATTGTTAGTCCTCAATTACATTTCGCTAAGGTGATTTAGTTTGAAAGTCAAATTCAATAGGTACTTACTACTAACTGAAGGCATAACGAATCAGAACCAGGCTCAAAACTCGACATTCAGTTGATATAGTTTCAGAGCAACAAATATTTCAGAAATATACAGTGTATAACATTTGGAAGCAAATACTTATAATTGTTAACAGATACAGGGAAGTATACATAGTATAGAGGAATAATTTGGTGGTTTGCTATAATTACATAATTATATAGTAAACGCGGTAGTATGTGTAACGTGTACGCGCTTTTTGCACATTATATTATAGTTGTGGGGTGTCGGCATTCGGCAAGGAGCTCGCAAATTGCTTCCGCGAGCGCGACTCAAGGGCCCTCGCAATTACCGAGTACACAAAAACATGGACATTATCTCTTTGTGCGAGTCTGTCGCGACTCGCGGCGTCGTGAATGCCAAGTGCCTTCTGCCGCCCACGAGCGCGCCGCGGAAGCGCCCACACCATCGCGATCTACATCATCGTGATAGGGACTCGCGTGGGACATCTCTATTGCCCTTTGGATAGGTCTTACATCATTATCTAAATATACGAATAACTGATACACTTGGCACCGTCACCGACAACCAGAGAGTTGCGGAAGGCGGTTAGCAGTCCCTCGATTAAATTGATCTCTGTCCGTTGCAACATAATACATTTCCTGATGTCATAAAAACATTTTTAACTCGTGTCATTGCGTTTGTGATGAGCGCCGTGGAGTGACACTCGAGGGGGCGCCGAGGAAATATAAAACACTCGCGACAGGATGTTGCCGAACTGATGTGACAACGTGCCTAATTCATTGAAGATGACCGCAGTCCGCCACATCAAAGAATTAATATCAAATTATCTGTGTCGTTGTTAATTTTCTATGAGGAAAAATATGATTACGTATTTTTTACATGTCATGAAATATACTCTACGAAGTCTTTAATTAGCGCAGCTGAGTTCTGAGAATCATAAGTTTGCTAAGTCTGTATGGCTCAATGTTTATAAGCTTCCATCAATCATCATCCATCAGCCAAAGGAAAGCCACTGCTGGACATAGGACTCCCCCAATGATTTCTACAGTATCCTGTTGGAGGCAGCCTGCATCCAGCGACGTCCCGCGACTTTTACCCGGTCGTCTGACCACCTTGTGGGTGGACGTGAATTAGCTTCGCATGTGTTGAGTTCACCCTGGCACCTGATAAAGCAATTCACATTATCTCTGCCAGTAAAGTCTACTACACTTGTATACGCCAATGTTTCATTCATTACCAACCGTTTCCATTGAATACATTGAGCTGCTTATCCTGTTCCGAGCTGAAACTCGTATTACGAGCGTGCAGTAGAGCAATATCGCCGCTTCAGATTAACTTTATTATTAATTCCAAGAGCAAAATATGCCGCTGGGTATATTTCATATGCTCGGATTGTTTCCATAACCCAACGGCTCTGTACCTACTCTGTTGCCCGCCGCAGCGCACCTGCTCGTCTCTACATTTTTTGGGTAAAAAATCGATATTAAGAGGTCCTCTATAGACAGCTAGAAGAAACGAGTTTCCGCGGCTTAAGTCAGTAATATATTTTGTTATGAATTTCTTTACGAAGATTTCTTCACGTACTGCGATAGAAATTGAATATCTATTTAACGACTATAGCAACAAATGAACAAATAACTTATGGGTGTCGACAAAGGTTACCAGTTTTTATGTTAGAAGTTAATTTTTTCTTCGATTTATTGCTAAGTGGATTATTATTGTGCTATTAGTTATTTTTGTTATACGGTACCTGCAAAACTCGTAGTGTATTTTGCAAGCCATTAGATGTCAGTGTTTCATCATCTTACTCACTAGTTTTTCCACCTGTTCTCTTTTCAAACCGTGCGGCTTAGAAATTGATCTGCTATTCGACTAATGTTCCATTTATAAGATCTATTTACTCAATAAAGTTAATTTGCCTCTGGCTTAGTACCTACTCGTAGTAACATGACTAAAGACAGTTCTATTCCTGTGCTGTAATGTGAACGTACTTGTTGCACCGTGGTACATAATGATAGAACTACTGTAAACTCTCCGTTTCGATGAACAAACCAAACTTTGCACTTATACCGTGTTGATGTCGTGCGCGTGATCGTTTAACATACGGACATGTGATTACAACTGCCGGCAGGCCCCAACGGATTCGTCCTTTTATGGAACATATCGGATTGCTCATTTCCAGTCAATTACGTACAAAGGAATAAGAATATTTGATGTTATTCATTTTTGGAAAGTAAATTTTTTTTCTGCTCACACATGTCTGGCGCGGATCTTCCTGTGGTTAAATGACGTTTATTAATAAATTGATAATTAAACACGTCAACCACGCAGTTCGTTAAGTACATTGTTTTTGACAAAATGGCGTGCTAAATTATGTAGATATCCTGTCACAAGTAACAACACTTACTTCACAATGAATAAGAAGTAATAATAATTGGGCAGTGTTTATACTCGTAGTTGTTTATGCGATGTTTGCGTAGAGGCCATGTACTCCCGTGGCGGTGTTTATAGAGCGATGTTGATGCGTGGTGACAGGAAAGTTGTCGAGGCGCAGTATCAGGAAGCGCGCGGTGAAAGCGGCGCCCGATAAACGATGCACAACGGTCCATTACTGCACTGTTCCACAACCCGCGCGGCGCGGAGATGCTGTGTGCGTGCGCTCGCCGCCGTACCAAATAGCAAATATATTAATATTCAATTAATAATATTAACAAATTTCATATTTCATGGAATATTATCATGCTTTTACGTAACGCAGTATCTATAACAAAGACCAGTTTGGTCCATAAGTCGGATAATGCTCTTTGTATGAATTTTCATTTCGTCATTTATTGTCGCTTATTTTTTAAGTTTTTTCTATAAATTCGACGCATACCCAATGAGATTTTAAGTGAGCAGTGAATGCCGGAAATTGAGTGCTACGCACCTTTTTGAGATGTGGCAGATTCTCCAGATTCGCACGATGGGCTGATCGTGAAGGACTGTTCATGCCGAAACTGTCATAAGGCAGGTTGTAATGTAGGTTGAGTATGGCAGAATAAGCATGAGACTAAGATTAAAGATAGTGCACCATTGGCCGTATGCGATCTGTATGCGATAGGGACTGTTCTTTTTCTATAATGTATGCTCTATGCTCTCTGTTCTCTGGTATTGGGGTGGTTGTGGAATAGGAGCAAAACAATAGTTTTGCTGCACATCGATAGTGTCGAGGATCGGCAAAGGAAGTTTAACCTTAAAGAGGAATCATAAGAATAATCCTGAAAGTACAGTTGCATAATGGAATCATTGAAAAATTGCCATAGGGGCGGCTTAACTGCATTTATATCAACCAAACCATGCTGATGCTGCCCAAGACATGCTATATTTTGGACTCAGAATGGAGTAAAATTCCTGAAATGTTTGAAAAAGTAGAAAGAGTGAAAATGATGTTAATACAACATTTTATTACATCATTCTAATAAGATTTAGAAACAAGCATTTCCTTTGTCTTATTCCATGAGATACATGCTTTACGTTATGCATTCGTCCTTATATATTTTTATTTTTTTTCCTCGTTGTAGTACAAAACCTTTGCACGAAACATGACATACTAAACATGTGTAATGGTAGGAGTGATTGAACTGTCGTGTCCAATAAGTGAATGTGGCTCACGAGCAACACAGCACCCTCACTCACCCCGATCCAAAACAAACACGCTCACATAATGACCGGCGCGCGGCGCGCGGCGAGCGGCGGCGAGCGGCGGCCGCCCAAATCTATGCCACCGCGGCTCACTCACAGCCACGCTTTTATTGCTTATCCATTAGCGCAATAGGTCACGGCTCTTCTACTCGTACCTCGCTCATTATGTCTGTACGTGTGGACTGTTAAGGTCACGCTGTTCACTGACATGTTCACGTCAGAAGATCTTGCGCCGCCGGATATGCGCGCGGGTCAATGCAGTGTTTGTCAAGGACTCAAGACGTTTCAATTATCACGCCCAATCACTCTTTACAACACATATAGAAGCCGACTTTTGTATCACGTCGCATAATCTATATCGTTTTCTCTACTTTTCCTCATATTACGATAGTATTTTTCCGGTTGGGTTGCTGGTGTCACTTACTAATAAATTACAAAGCCTACTTCTTACTAATTTGTAATCTGATCACGCAGGTAATGTGATCCTAGTAAAACATAGTAATGGAGCAGGCCGTAGCTCCGTCGGTTAATATTTTCATTATGCAAAATACATACGTTAAAGTAACGTGATTGTAAAAACTGCTTCGGTGGCACAATTGTACTACGGTACGATTACATCGCCGAGGTCTTGATTTCGAATCCCGGGTCGGGCAACCTGGTATTGTATTTTTGTATTCATTATCAGCCCCGAGTCAGGAATTTCTGCCCGATATGGCTATAGAGCTTACCCCCCTATCATATCGTAGGACGGAACATACAAGACGAAACGTGTCCTTGCATCATCTGTGCCTACCTCTTCTGGGAAAAAGGTGTAAGTTTATGTATATATGTATGGGTGCAAAAACAGCATGAGCTCGTAAGTTTGTGATGAAAATTCCCGATTCACTCCGCGCCCCGGAGAGCATCTGAACCACTTGATTTGGATTATACATATTATGTTATACAATTAGCTACGGTACCAGTATTCAGAAACTCTACCTGTGGGAAAAGTACTGACACCAGGTTAGCCACTATTCATGTCAATACATTAATTCACCGACTTACTCCATCTTGAATAGGTTTAGTGAACTGAGCAGAAGTTTAGTGTCAACTAATAGAGAAATAGTATTTTATCAGCATCAGCAGCCTACAGCAGTCCACTGCTGGACATAAACCTCACTCAACATTGACCACTGAGAACGATTCTCGGCTCCTTCCTGCCAGTTTTACCGTCTTATACAAACGTCTTAAAACTTGTATGCTACACTCGGTGAAATAGTAAATCATAATAAAAATGTTGGTCGTTGCATCGTAACCTGAGCGTGAAGACTTATGTTTCCCTTAATCAGGCAGCGCGGAGTGCGTGCCTACTGCCTAGGCGAATAACTTGTAAACAATCTCTATGTCTACACTTTATATCATTGTGTTAGTTAAGAAACTGAGTTAAATGATTAAATTAATTGGAGACTCCGCACCTTCTTTATCCTTTCTTCGTGAGTAAATTGTCTGTTGTGATAATTGTCTTTTTGTTAGTGTTATAAGCGAGCATAGTTTAGATTGTCTCAATGGACAAGTTAGAACAGAATAGATCTGATTTGAATTCGGCAGACTATATGCTAGTCTTGTAACGTGATTTCTTGACGGTAGTGTTATTAAATCCTTTCTGAATCTTTATAATATGATGAAAAATCCCTTGGCGCTATTTCATCGTTTAGGTGTTGTATTGCTGTAACGAACAGAAAAAAATATGTACGTATCAAGTAGATTTATTTATTTATCGAGTTCAGGTTCTCCAACAGTATAATATACATTATCACAGGTTACTTATTTTGCTACTGATATATTCTGGTGTATACGCGTATACCACTTAAAGAAGACTAGTTTCATAATATGTATAGGAATGCATGTGTTGTATTCATTTTATGAAATCTGATGAGGGAGCTTGCCATGCGGCAACGGGCGCTAAGTCTGAAGCCCCACAATGCGCATTACTCATAGTAAATTAAATATATATTCTATCCCATATGATGCGTATAATCGCCACGTCCGCATCGCAAACAATAATTGTTTGGACCTGTTTACTTGTGTGTACAGGAAAATGTATAGTAGTTAGCAACTAAACGGGTGGTGTAGACTAAGCACCAAGCACCAAGCAGTCGGTAATGACGGCAGTTAGCGTTGATTTATACGTGTAGTGCGTGAAATGTATACGAGCGGCGGCAGCACGCGGTCGGCGCTGGTTGCGAGTACGCGCGGGGTCGGCGCTCGCGCTCTAATGCGCTTACACCACACAGCTGACCTGGACGGGACCGCCGCCGACGACGCGCTGCCTTCACTGCACGCTGCTTACACGACTAAATAAATACATGCCACTGAATTACTATATATCGCTAAAATTAAAGCTCAAAATATGAAGGTGCTCTCAAAATGATCATGTAACATGAAGAAATATTTGGGCACGTATTAGTGTAGAGTTGAAGCGAACGGGAGCGTTCAAATCAATAATATTTATAATTTATAATATACGACAGTGAAGTACAGCGTGGTGATTAGCAAGCTCGGCACGTGCGGGGCCTCCTTAGCCGTGTGCACTGTGCAGCGGAGTGGGCGCCGTACAACGCAGCCGGTGCTAAAGGGCAGCTAATTATATTAGTGTGTTAATTGACATTAAGCGTGTTATGACGCCGCACTGCGTGCCGGGCGCTGAGGTCTCACCACACACGCCTCCGCTCTGCATGCGCCAGCCCACACATCTTACAATATAACAACACAGCGCATGTGGAAACACATTTATACAATACTACGATTCACGTGAATGGAAAATCGGCTTTCTATAACAAGAGGGCGGTGCCATAGAGATCTGTACTTATTTCGTAAATAGTGATTGATTTTTGGACTTATGGGCGATATGATATCCGGGTTAACGATAAAATAGCACATGTTGGAGTTTTAAATTATATGTATGTTCAAGTGCTTACAATTAAACGAACAGTTATATAAATTATTCCAGTGTTATTTAAACACATGTACCTGACACAAAGTGGTATAAAATTGCGATTAGTGTATACAGCTCGTTTAATTAGATCTGGCGTAACAAATGTGTAACAAACGAGCGGCAGCGGCGACGCGCTTTATCGGCAGATTGATCTGCGACGGCGCGGCGCGGCGCACGCGCTCCGGGGCAACGACATGCACCATTACTACCGATATCTTTATACATTTCCCTTCAAGACATCGCATTACATATATACTGCCACCACGAAGAGACTGACTACATTGCGTTAGATGTGCGGTGCAGTCAAGATAGTGTAGGCATCGGCGAGAGGAGGTTATCTGCTACTCGTCGACAGAATCTATCCGGGATAAGACAGTACCATGTCCCGAAATCTGGATACGACGTGCTTGCTAGAGCGGCTATAGTGCAGCTTGCATGTTTGTGCACCGTACTACGTATTAGATGTCCGGACAAATACGTATATCCATTCTACAAGCAGTAAGTTCTTCCCGCATCCCCATTGCTGTTGTACTCGTACTTGTGCCAGTCAAACATAGTAACGTTACTTGTATTACATGCGTACGTTTCCACGGCGACTGTGTGACGTATTCCTAGTTAATATAATGCATAGTTATCATATTTTATATGCACACATTATGGATTGGTATTCCATGCGCGTATCGGACAGTTTGACAGCACGCCGTATGCACCGGTTGTTGTATACTTATAAACTAAATCACTTTAAACATTTGTAACACTTGATGTAATATATTCACACTAGTCGCCGTGTATTTACATATTTACCGCGTTGGTTGGAAACATCGCACACGAGCCAGCAGTGGAATTTGAAACACTATGGTGTTAGATTTGTCCGAGCCATACGTTGGAAGGAAGCGAGCTGGCGAAATGTGATGGTATTGAAGTCGGCCCTGCTAGAGTTCTCCGCCGTGGCGCGGCACCGCATGCGGACCGGGCCGGCGTTGATACCATCTGTCAATAAATTAATTGGTGTCATTGTGTTTTGGCCGGCGTAAGGTCGCGCTATGGTTTGTTGACCCGCTTGGTATATAAGTGCCGAGCGGCCGACGACCCTCCGCACGGGCCTCCCTGAGCGCGGGCCTCTCGAGGGTGACTTCTAAGAGGTTTATATATAGCTAAATGTAACGATAACGAGTTAGCCTGTAAGCATTCAAAGTTCAGAACTGCTAAGTACTGTTTGTAGTTTTTCATCTCATTTGCCCAAACGAGAAGTTGAACGTGCCCCCGACTATCTTTGGCAGGCGATACTCGACCCAAATAGACAAGACGCCGCAGCGAGCGCGGCGCGGGTGCTGTATCGTGGACGTGAAGTAGTTGGTGCATGTCCCGCGTTCGGTAATCGTGAAGTGATTTGTTGTGGAGACGAGATTGAATTTTTTGTCGCCGTCCGCGTCCGCGCCGCCGCACTTAACAAGTTAACCATTCTCGTCGGGTGGCGTGCACTCCGTGGTACGCGCCCATCCACCAGCGTTTTTATATGGAATCGTCAGCACGACTCACTTACAAGCTTCCACAGATGAAAAGCAACGACCTTTGATAATACACGACCGAATAGTTTTGTGCGTGTAAAAAACTATTGAAAGCAGCACGTGTAGTAACAATTAGTGTGGTGACGCGGTCCATCACGCTCGGAGCGCGGGCCGCGTGCGACGGAACTAACACCACACGCGCTTGACACAAAGGCCCGCCGTGACTACACATGTGACATGCTCTCGTTCATTTAACATGCCACCTTATTTTAAGTACCCACACCATCGAACTCGATGTCTGGAGTCGAACGTGTCTATTATGTAGGTATATGAAATCGGTAGAAGACGTTCTGTATCTACTAATTAAAGAGTTATTTTCGGAGCTCTTGCAGCTTTTACAGCGACAAAAAAAGTATTAAAGAATAGTATTTGTGAAGTCGAAAAATAACGGCATTTTGGGTACCACACAAGTAAAATATATAACCAGATGAACCAATTTAAATCAAGTAATGGATACCCATATTCTACCGAAACAGGAAATAACTTTGAGAAGGGTCGTGCAAGGACTTCACCCATTTAGTCCTAAATAGTCCCAACAATAAATTCAGTTCTTTATGCACGGTCCCTAGAGCCGCCCTTATCATTATTTTGTGTGTTGTGATAAGTTCGCACGGTCCGAGGTTAGCGTGTAACATAATTTCATGTGTATAAGTGATTGCGTATCGTAAGTAAACAAATGAGCCGACACACCTCTACAGGTGCCTGGTGTTTAGTGGCTTATCGACAGTGTCGCCCCGTCTCGAGTGGCGTATAGTGCGCTGTGGCGAGACAATGTAATCTCTTGCACAAGTGCGGATCGTCGGCACTACTCGTCGGCCCTCGGGAGGAGTGCGCGACCATACCTCCGCTGCACTATGTACGATAAGAGAATTCCGATACCAACTTGTCACTCAATATACTCGAAGGTTCATTAAAACCTTTTCGTCCACGTACGCTTTCATCAACCGTCCTATTAGTCTAATAGAAGACTGTACAACCCGTTAACCATAAGGATTCTGCGAACGATTCCTGATTCTGGAACTTCCATTTTGTGTAGGTTTGAGTTTGAAGCCTAGGGTTGCAATTTATATCCAACATGGCGCTATTGCCATTCTTGCACCCTGCCACAATATCTTGATACAGAAATAAGTTCGGGGCCTCGTACACGGCACTATTATCAGCTCTGCTTACTTCTTCGAGGATGTAGGCGTGAGTTTATGTATCTTTCGTCACAAATTTCGTGGGTTGGTTCGCAAACACACATGTATTGTTTTGTTTTTTGCATCAGCCCATATACGTACCATTGCAGGGTATAGGCCTCTACAACCGCGAATACGATTGAGACTGGTGAGGCAATATACTCCACCAAGTTGGCCAAGTGCGGGTTGGCGGACTTTACATATCATAGATTTTTTTTACAATTCGCTATGGTATGCAGGGTTCCTCACGATGTTTTCCTTCATGGTTATAGTGCGTGTTGATTGGCTATCAATACACAATGACTCCGAAAAGTCAGAGGTGTGCCCTGGGATTTGAAACCGCGACCACACATTACACATTACAATCATTATATGTTTTTGTTTGTACGGCTAATCTCTTTGCTGTAGTTCAGTAAAAAAACGATACTCTAGTGAATACAATGGAGCGTGTGAAGTCATCACGCAGTTTGATCGCAATCACTAAGCCGATACATTGAATAGCAATGCGACGCGTAAATGTCTCCGCTTGATGTTAGAAAGTGAATAGTGTCCGAAGCTGTCATGCACTCATCAGCCGCTTGATGTGACGCTGAGTCACGAGATAATGCGTCCAAATACACGCTCCAAATGTGGCTCTGGAAAAAGTGAAAGAGTGGTAATGAGGCGGCGTGGCGCGGCACGGCGCGGCGCGGTCAGTCGCATTAGCGCATTAAGGTCGTAATTGTTGAATGCTCAATTGTCCGATGTGGGCTAATTGGCGGCGGCGCGGTGGCGGCGGCGAGTGACTCCGCGCGAGAGATGACCCGCGCCAGGCACCACCACTCGCGCCGCTCATTACCTCGCGCCATCGCCGGGTTAAGTGCTTAATTAAGTATTGTGTCACCTGCCGCCGTGACCACAGTGAGCTCACCATGTCTTCACACTGCGAAACACAACGCAAACACAACTCAGTTTCCTTCACCGACACATCTCGCAATAAGGCAATAAAGGAGCATGACGCTAATACATATTATGTAGATGAGGAAAAGAGTTCAAACTGCTATTATGATTATTGTAATGTAGAATAGCATGCATAGATGAATAAGCTTGAGAAATGTGTTACCAAAACAAATGGTGCAGTTAATCACCGCATCGTAGTCGGTATCCGCGCGGGTGATCGCAACTCGCACATATCCGATGTCGGTGCGCGTAATGTACTGCGGTGGTGCTGGCAGGTCGGCGAGCCAGTAGATCGCTTCGAACCGCGGGAGCTGAATTACAGCGGCTGTGTCGTGGTTCCGGACGGATGCGCCGCCGCGCCGCGCCGCCACGGAGATATGTACACTTTAGTTGAATATCTCTGACGAAACGTATGTTGGACTTGAGTCCAACATACGTGCGTCAGCATCACTAAATTATCCTCTCTATAATACTCTAAGGTTATACACAGTATAAACTAATACCAGACTTCTTTCAATTACTGTCCTATTAGTGCACACTGCACACACATAGCTTTCCTCCCAGCAATATGCTTATGGAAGCTTTAATAGCTAACTTGCAAGTATCAATTAAAGTATACGGCGCGTCCAAGAAAACTGCATAAACCGGCTTTCCGAGAATTTCTAACAAGATACAAGTGCTATCACTACAAGTTTAACTTAATTAGACACAGGGTACGCGGCAGAAAGTACCGGCAGCAGAGACTGATGAATGGGACCACCTCCACCTCTGCCGGCGCCTAGCACCCACTGCATGTCTCCCACGGATACGAAACCTGAAAACTTAGGATATTCATTTACATTAAGGCCTTGGGTGGTAGAAAGTTACAATATAGTATACTCGTATATACATTTAACAATCCTTAATAGTTCAATTTGCAAGTTCATGTAAATATAAATAAAATATACATAGTAACACCGAACACAAACAGGGATAGAATAAGATTAGCAAGGGTGCACCCTGAGCATGTTTACATGTTAGATAATGCATTTCCTTTGTGCGGCGTGTGGCGCTGGCTAAGTTCGATGCATGTTCACTGTCGCCGTGGTGGCGCGCCGCGAGCTGCAGCTCGAGCCGCGAGTCCAGACGTCGCGCCACTCAAATTATACGAGTCGTTTCATTTGGATGCTCGTTTAAAAAATGCCATAACAGCGTGTTTACGACGTCCCGGCGCGGCAAGTCGACGACCCGCGCTGTTGCTGCCGCCCCTCGGTACGCCCCGCCGTGAAGGTTAATTAGTCTCTGAAGGCCCACACGTATATCATTTAATTTAACATTTAACATTACATGAATGGCGCTCACAACAACAGAGCTAATACTCATATATTATTACTCGCTGTCATGCTTCGATCAAATACTGTCTATGATTTGTACTTTTACTTTTGTAAGTCAAGATGTCTATTGAATTGTATCAGTTACTCAAACCCCGCGTCTCTGGTTCCGCATCGTATATTTGACAGTGGATATGTAGATGTAAATTTGACGAGATGCGGTCGTCCGTGCCGGCTCGATCTCTCTCCGTGTTGAAGAAAGTTTCGCCGCACTTTAAACTTGTAATGATCTGTACACGTGCAGTGCCGAGTTTGTAGGGCGGCAGTGGTAAACAACTCTATAAAAATCTCCAATCAGCACTGCGAGCATCGAACGGTCACATGTAATCGGTGTCGTTTGGTTTTGCGCTATTAAAAGCGAAATTCTAAAGGCAAGAGTAATATGATTATTTTATTAATCGACTTCAAAAAAAGGAGATTATCAATTCAATGTGTATGTATGTAATTTTGTCAGAATTGCATGATTTTTGGATATGTTGGTCTATAACAGCTTCTGAGCACCTGTGCCAAATTTCATAAATGTATGTATGTTTGTATGTTTGTCCACGCATATCTCAAAAAGTATAAGTCGAATTTCAAAAATTCTTTTTGCGTTAGATTAGGTATAGGCCAACTTAGGAGCTGTGTAAGTTTTATAGAAATCGGTTCAGTAGTTTTTGAGATAGAGCAGGGGGGCCCAACCTTTTTCAATCCGCGGCGCACATACATGTTTACTATTTAGTCTCAGTACCCTAATCTATCTAGCTGGTTGAAATGTAAAACCATACTAGTTAGATAAATAGACACAAAATTTTAAATTCTGTGAGAGAATTTCTTCGCGGCGCCCTCCTCTACTTTCCACAGCGCGGCGCGACGCACCAGGGCGCACACTTTAGGACCCCATGAGATAAAGAGTACAGTTTTTATCATTCACTAGGAAAACGTAAGAAATTAGTTGAAATTACTGCTAAAGAAATAAAAAAAAAAAATTAACAAATAAAAATTAATTTAAAAAAATTAAACCGACGTCAAAAGTGTAATAAAAAGAGATAAATAAAATTAATCTTTTATTAAATCTATAATACCTAAATATACAAACATTTTTGTTTTGAGCTCGGTGCCAGCTGGCTTGCTACGAGTATAAGCTATACGGGTAAAAGCGCGAGGCATAGCTGATCGATCTTTTTCTTATATCTTCCTTACTAGTAGTAGTCGGTCAGCTGGCACCGACCTCAATTTTTTTGGCATATTTAGATATATAAGATTTATTAGAAGGTAAGTTTTATTTGTCTCTTTTTATTACAATTTTAAAGTCGGTTTAGTTTTTTTATATTATTTTTATTATAAGTCACTTCATTCAAAACGCTGTTGAAGCTTAAAGTGGCGACGGCGTAAGTACTTGGCAGGCAAAGCGTTGGCTCTGAATGTCGGATGCTAGAGCCAGCCGACTGCATTGGATGTGGGCCGTCTCTATGTCGCGTTCAGCAAATGGGGACTTCGTGCCCGTATTGAAAATTATTGTATAGATACGTTAATAGTAACTGCAGACATTGCCTTCAGTGTTTTCCTACATTACGCTCGCGGTCTGACATCCCACATAAAATTATGTAACTTAAATTGACTCTGCATTGTATTAAATAACTACATGTATGAATTATCAATGACATGTGTGTGTTTTATTCTGATGGTGAACTATAGTGTATGCAATATGGTCACCTATGTAGCAGTGTGTTGCAGTACCGCTTAGCTCCAACGCTTGGTATGCACCAGATTACCGCGTGTTTACATCAGCACGCGGAAAGTATGCTGCGAGCCGTGTTTTGAGCATCTGTATTTTATTTCAGTTAATTTACTTTATAGTTCAACTGGTAAGTTATTGAGCGATGACTAGTGCCTACGGCTACCAACTCCGTATTTACTAATCGGAACAATAATCTTCATGTTAGATATTAAATTCTCTGATATTTTAACAAAATAATTGACAATCTCCATCTGTAATAATTCTTACAATCAAAGTAGATTTGTTAAAGTCCAGTTATAAGTATGTCAAGATTGTCAGTCAGTTGAATGATCGTTAAGCAGGCTCGCATAATTGAGCAGAGAATCAATTTATTGTGGCGATGGCCGTGTAACTGTAATAACAAATAATTGTTTAAATCTAGCCGGGCCGGTTAATCGCGGTACCCTCATTAGCAATTGATTCGTGTAGCGCCGCTGGTCGCCGTTCGTCGCCTCGTTGGTTTCAGCCCAGTGGTGAATGATTCGTGCCGCTCGTCGCCGGTACCTCCGTCATACATTCGTTCTGACAGCCTCCGTGGAGTAGCAGCTTAAGCCGCCGACTGTGAAACGACAAGTCGTGACTTCTACCGCGATATCAAGACGTACACTTGCTTGTACGATCCACAAATATTTGTTTTAGCACTAGGTTGTTGTGAGATCAAAAGGCGATCGCAAAATCTGCTTCCCGCGATACACAGCCTGGATGTTATTATGGGATCACATGTTAAGTCATCGGTTCGTTTCCAAGAGAGTCAATAATATTGTTACCATCTTCATTCGAATATTAAACGAATCACGCTGGCATGAAGCGTATGAAAGTGAATGATAGAAGTATTACTTTGTTATGTTTTAGTTTGAGATCATTGAGACGGTGCGAATGGACATTAGTTCACGTGATTACCGTACTGGCGCTAAAGTGTAACTTGTATATCTACTATGAACTGCTTACTACTCACATGTGTATCACTTACCTACATTGTTATGTTTTTGAGTTTGCAATGTTTATTTAACATGCCCTGAAAACAACTTATTACCAATACTCAATCCTTAATCTTTCTCCTCTCTCTCTCTGTCTCCACAGCCGCAGGAAGCCCATTGCTCGAAATAGGCCTCCGCCAAGGATCTCCACATTAACCTGTTGGGAGTGGCCACATGCTTAATCCTACTTCCTATCCTACTAAAATTATAAAGACGAAAGTTTCAGTGATTGTTACTTCTTCACGCTTAAACCGTTGGTCCATTCTTGGTCCATGAGATTTGTTATGGAGGTAGCTTACACCTTGGATTAACGCATAGGCTACTTTTTAACCCGAAAATTTAGTGTTCCCGTGGGATGAGCAAAGAATTCAAATATGTAAATTTGCTATTATTTTAAACTCAAAGCAATGGTTTGGGACAGAATAAAGGAAGGATGAAATGGGATTTAAGAGGAGATCATTGCATTGATCATTGAGTCATGGAACAGAATGCGATGGGACAGGACAGAATGTAACGAGACGGGACGGGAAAAGCAGTATAAAGAACGGCAGTCACGTTGAGTTTAAATATAAAACATTAACTTACCCGAAATAATATGTGTCTGACGTGGACTGGACTCAAATAAGCGGACGAAGCCGGGTCGAGCCGCTAGTGTCGACTGTATACTGTCATGCTATTCGGAGTCGTTGCCTTGTTTCATAAACGCCTCTGCTTCACATTCGATCGATGAATGTTTGGTGCTGCTGGGAATGTTCTTCCACTTGTGAAAATTAACAATTATCTGTCGAGTGTACAATTCATAACTGTACAGTTCGTCAATTATGTGTCAACTTCGGCGGCCATGGCAGTTTCTATTTCTGTATTGAGTATTTACTTTCCGCTCATTTTAGTCATTCATCTTGCATCGTTAAGGGATTAATAAATAAGTACCGTGGCAGAATTACTATTGGACGTTATATTAGTGTTCTGTATAGATAACATTACATAATTTAGGATTGCTTAAGAGTACTCGCATTAAGTAGAATTCGGTGCGTTTTGGTATTCGACATTCGTTACAAATACACAATAATATAAGCGCATTATTGTAATAGAAATTGGAATTGTAAAGTAATTGCTACAAGCTAGCGAGTTAGTCATTGTTGGAATGTGTTTAATGCGGAGTGATCAATCTGAAAAGTATTCAATACGTTAGTCACTGATCGTTTTTCTCGCCAGCGATTATTGATATAACCGCAGGTTCCATTCATAAGCAGCAGGGGCGGGGCGGTGGTGCGGGGGGAAGGGTGCGATGTGTTAATTACTGCGAGTTTGCGGGAAAGTAGTCGCGCGCTGCGTTCATGTCATGTACTTGCATAGCATGCGCGACTCGCGGTGTTCGCTCGTTAACAGGAACCGTGTCAAGACCGCGCCATTAGCCCCGCCACATCAATAACCTGCCTGTCTTTTTGCCGAGCTCCTACTGGCATGCTAATAGGAACGGTACTACGTCGAGTACCGGTGCTTCTCATCACCTACTCACTGATTAGCGCCGAATGACTTCACAAACCTTTATGTCTTGACATTTTTACGTGACAAATAGTTGCTTCTTTTATCTGTAGAAGGGAAGTGCAAAACGTGACTTCGCGTTGTCTAGAGACATCAAAATTGTGTAAATTAGGTAAAATATATGTTCGATTAGGATTGTTTGTAATTGAAATATACAAAAAATACCATGCTACAAAGAACCAATAGAAGCGACTAAATTCCACCAGATACCTTTTTGTTTTAAATTTTATTGCTTAGGTTCGGCACACGAGCAAACGGGTTACCTAATGGTAAGTGATCACTGCCGCCCATGACCATCCACAACGCTTGGTTCATAGATGTGTTGCCTGCCCTTAAAATCAGGAAAGAAGAGGGGAGGAAAAATGATGGGAAGAGGGAAGAGGTATTGGGCATCCGGCAGTCTCACTCACCGAACGAAACGCGACAGCAAAACTGTCGCTTTACGTCGATTTGCTGTGAGACAGTGGTACCATCCCGGACGAGCCTGCACATTCATGCTGAGTCATGACTGACAAAAGCGTGGCTATACAACTTATTAAATAATAATACATTCATTCGTGAATTTATTATAATAAAGTAATTAGATATAATTTTGGCATATTGCGAGTCCCTTTATCTAAAATAATTATAGGATTGCTTATGTAAAACTTAATCATTACATGAAAGTAATTCATTGTCGACAATGAATATAGATCTAAGCGCAGCACAAGCTAGTAAAATTCACAAGGTCAACTCATGTCAAGGCTATCTCAAGATGTGGCAGACCTAGTGACGCTGTATGGAACAACTAGGTATTAGAATTCGGAACCATAGAAAAACTTGTTTTCGCATTTAAACATATTACCAGGATATAATGGTGGACTACGTTACAAGTAATAAAATAAAGTCTCACACTGTCTCTCAGTAAATCGACGTGAAACGACAACTTAGCTGTCGCGTTTCGTTCGATGAGTGAAATTGCCGGATGCCCAATGCCCCTTTCCTCTTTCCATCCTTTTTCCTTCTCGCTCCTCTACCAATTAGGGCGGCAACTCATCCATGATCCAGCGTTTTGGATGTTCATGGACGGCAGTGATCACTTACCATCAGGTGACCTGTTTGCTCGTTTGCCGGATCTATGCAATAAAAAAAGTATTTAACAATAGGGATTATAGTGTTGTTAGAATTCATTAAATAAGATCAAGCGCTTTAATTTTAAAATTTAAAACATGAAGTTAACGATAGCAGTGCAGTGATGACTCTACAATTGTTATAAGCCTTTTAAGTTTCACTGCTGGACAAAGACCTCCCTTCTATAAAGTTAATATTGCTTAAATTAACTAAAACATTATTTAGTTTTGGTCTTTAAACAAGAGATCTTAACAGCTTCACTGCTGGCAACTTCTTACTAAAATATGAATTTCCTGTGATTTGCAAATCGTGTTAAGAGCCCTACCTGGGCACCAGATAGAAGTGTTTTCCGATAGTTGAAGGGGGCCAGAGTACATTCGGAAGCGACAATTGTCAAGTAAGATTATCTAATGTATTAAAACTTTATTTCATATTAGAATTAGTTTCAACCCATAGTATGTCTCCATTTGTTAATAAATTTATCATAGCATATTTGATTCCAAACATTTGACCTCTGTGAGTTTATTTTCATTTTAAAAAGATCACTACATTACGAACTCTGAGCTTAGTACAGCTTACAATGTTTTCGAATGCCATTTATATGATCATAAATCCTAACTCATTGTCCAACCTGATGAGTAGCTCATTTGTTCATCACTTGGCTTAACACTCCTAGGATCACATGAAATATTTAAACGAATGTGAAAGCCTAGTTATAAACATGCAAAGTTTTCCGTTGTCATTATACGAAGACCTGTGCGACTGAAATTATCTACCTCATAAACCGGATAATCTCCAATATAATCAATGAGGTTATCTGTGCTACATATTGTTTATAATGTGCGTGTGCGCGTGTTATTATTGCCGCACTTATCATATCCCTCACATCGCTTCCTCGCAGCTGTCTGTGTATGTGTGGTAGTGCAAGCTGCTCGCTGCTGCTGCGGTGCCGCACCGTCCGTGTGCCATCCTATGCCCCGAATGCATTACGGTGCGGCACCGCACCGCACTGTTAACGCATCGTGTGACTGCGCTCTTAAGTTCAGACACAGACGATCGAACATGTGCGGTCGCACCACTGTACACCGTTGAACCAGGCGCACAGATAATAAAAATAATAATGTCCGCTGGGTTGCCTTCCACACGATCGAACATGGTCCGGAGCGCACCATGTTCGCAGTGCGCTCCGAACCATGTTCGGTCGTCTGTTACGGGCTTTATAGCGGTTGTCGCCTCCGTTGTCACCGGGTACTGATTGTTTTTGCCGGTTTGATATTTCCTCATGCAAAATGTAACGTCAATATTATCTGATGTTCCTGATTAGTGTCGAGAAAATTATAACAGGAAGTGAAAATGCATCGCGGGCCGCTATGATTTGACTATGAATGTGTTTAAAATGTCGTTAACAGTTAGTAGTCCATTAATAGATATGATCTCGGCGAGGTGACTAGTACGGGCGCGGGCAGCGTGGGGCGGCGCGGCGCGGCGTCACGCTCCGACCCACACACGGTTCCACTTTTTCCTCTGACAATGGACGCGTAATAATAAATTTCACATCTGATTGTCTGCGGTGGTGTTATTACTCTGCGCGCCGAGTCCACCGTTACACCGTAACAATCGTGATCCGCTCATGAGCAGGGATTTGCATATAAAATGGAATCTCGCTTTCTAATGAGCGGCATTGTGCGCGCCCGCGCCCGCCGCAATCATAGTGAAAGTGAGCCGTGAGCCCGCCCGCCCGGCGCGGCGCGTCCCAGGACCACGGCTGCGCTGCATACTGTACTCCCAGCTCATACCGGGGTATTGATCCCGCACTGTGTTGTATAATTCCATAAGTCGACGCGGCATACGAACAAAGGCTTCACCTAATAGAAGAAGGTCGCTAGAAGCTATCACATAAGTCTAATTCTTGTGAGACCGTGGTGCATACCATGTTAAGCTGCCCCGACTCCTACCTCTTTTTAATCACCGGGAAAAGGGTTGTGAAATAATATCAGTAGCCTTACGCATGTTATTAGCGAGAACTGTGTGTGGCAGTGGACTTCTTGCTGAAAATTATGAAGTCTATTGCAAAAGCGTCGAATGAAATAATTAGTGACCAAATCTCTACCTCATTACTTTCTCGACTCCACTAATGTATGCATTCGGTAAATCTATGGACGACTCCACAAGAACTTCACTTGTGACGCCGGCCCTGGTTAATCGGCTCCGTGTCACGTTGAGATATTGCAAGCACCCACATCTATGTATTAACTAATAATTTATTGAAGAATGTTTGTTACAATTTGCAGTATAGTTGAAAAACGTTTTGTTTCGATTGAAGGAAATTCCGATGAATCTGATATAATAGCGCAATTTCGATCGCTAGTGATAACACTGCGGGCATTCACGGTGTGCCTCGTAATTAGTATATCATTGCGTGTAGTGAGTAGTGACTGGTGTGCGTGCTGTGCTGCATCGCGGTACCACACAATCTGCTCATATCATGAACACACTGTATTGAACATATCGACAGAAGCAACACCAAGGGTCTTAAAATTAATTATTAAAATATTTTTTTACACTCATCCATATCATATTTTTCATGGTTTATAGAGGCGAGTGCAGATCTGTTCGTTTCTGAAGGAAAATTCATTAAATTTGTTCACATTGCTGCAGTAATTAAAAGTAAATTTCCCAAGTTATTAGTGTTTCTCGTGAAAGTTTAAATCCACATGTATTATCGTGAAACCAGCGTGTGTCATGTAAACATGAGCTACGCGCACGCAATGTGACGGCAAGGGCCGTATCGAACGACATCGGACACCGAGGGGACTGCTCTTAATCCAATACACCGGTGTTTTCGGAAAACTACACCAAGGAGGTAGGCCGTTTGTTGTTCAGGTAGACGACTTACGATGACTTAGACGAACGACTTAGATGGTAGTTGATACCCGTACCCCATGCCACTCTTTAGATTCTACTAGAGGGCTTAAAGTACTATATTATTATAAAAGTGACTCATGCGTGTTTGAAAATAATCAATATACTTTCTGTCGACAAAACAGTTTTTACTAGGGATTTATTTGCCTCACGAGCTGTACCAATATAACCCTACTGACAGGCTGTGGAGGTCATTGCCTGCTAATTCGTTAGCTATTGGGGGTGTCCTGCATTTACTCCGTCCCCCCGATGATAAAATGTGTGTTCGCGTGAGCACACGGCAATCGCTCTCGGCGCAATACATTAATTTTACTCGTAATGATCTGCGATGACATGTGTAGGGTTGTCGATATTGAAAATATTTTTTTCCAGTCATAACTTATCAGGATTCTAGAGCATATATGCGGTTTGTATTTACTATTTAGGATGGAGTGTTTGCTGTTGATAAATACAACATTTAGGATGCGAGTGCGTGGCGCGTGCGCGTGTGTACGCGGATCGTATTGCTCTCCTCATCAAGTTTTACGCAACTAAAAGCTGTCGGTGAAATAAAGTCTAGGCTGATGATGTAGGCTAACTTGGAGTATGTCTAGCGCACTATACCCAATACACTTGTTACTTTTAGTTGACTTCGTATATTATATCTAATTTTTTTGTCAATTTTGTCGAGTCGATTTATCTATACTTCAAGGCTCTGTAATACAAGTAAAGGCGGGCTTGACGAATTTCTAAATGAAATAAAAAGTAATTTAAAAAAATTAAACCGACTTCAAAAGTGTAATAAAAAGAGATTTTATGGTTTCATTTTTTTAATTTCTATAGCAGTAATTTAAACTAATTTCTTACGTTTTCCTAGTGAATGATAAAAACTGTACTCTTTATCTCATGGTGTCCTAAAGTGTGCGCCCTGGTGCGTCGCGCCGCGCTGTGGAAAGTAGAGGAGGGCGTCGCGAAGAAATTCTCTCTCAGAATTTAAAATTTTGTGTCTATTTATCTAACTAGTATCATATTGCATTTCAACCAGCTAGATTAGGGTACTGAGACTAAATAGTAAACATGTATGTGCGCCGCGGATTGAAAAAGGTTGGGCCCCCCTGCTCTATCTCAAAAACTATTGAACCGATTTCTATGAAACTTACACAGCTCCTAAGTTGGACTATACCTAATCCAACGCAAAAATAATTTTTGAAATCCGACTTATACTTTTTGAGATATGCGTGGACAAACATACAAACATACATCTAATATATATAAATCTCGTGTCACAATGTTTGTCCTCAATGGACTCCTAAACTACTTAACCGATTATAATAAAATTTGCACACCATGTGCAGTTCGATCCAACTTGAGAGATAGGATAGTTTAAATCTCAAATTATAGTCGCAATTTTAATTTATTGCTAATTATTTGTCTGTTATTATTTGACAGTCACAATCATCTGTTAACTCCAAATGATTCTAACAGATGTCGATACCTTTCGACTGGGTTGAGTAAGTAATCAATAGATGGCGCTGCTATGGTAAATCTACGAACGTGTCATATAAGCTACATTTTAACAGTATAATTACCACGTGTTGTTGACGCTATAAAATTAATTAAATTTAAAATAAGTAGTTCATTATACTTTAAAAAATCAATTTCGTAGTCAGAATTTTGGCTGAGCGGAAAGTTTTAGCAGGAATTTTGCAAAGTATTTGTGTTTGCGTATTTTTTAAATGATATTCGTCGTATTTTCGTGTTTATATAAGGCCTATCTACAAAATAAAAGCAATTACAAAAAATTTACAACTTGCCTATTTAGGCATTAAGGGATGAAATGGGATAAAGTGGGACGAACGCGATGAAACCGGTCGGATCCGGATTGCATTCGATGGGAAATAATGGGACGGGATGTAACAGAAAGAAAAGGAGCCAGATGAGATGGGATGGGATACGATAGGAAAAGGGATAGTAGGTACTTAGGTTGAGTTCAGGAGTACAAAAGTTTGAACGGGAATAAGATATTTCTGGTGTGGAGTGGAGTCTAAACATCTTAGCACCCAGGCGAAGCTGGGCCGGGCCGCTAGTACATTTATGAAATTTTGCACACGTGTTCAGAGTCTGTTATAGACCAACATATCCAAAAATCGTGCAATGCCGACAAAATTACATACATACACATTGGATTGATAATCTCCTTTTTTTGAAGTCGATTCAAAACTTAAACTTATAAGAATGAAGTTGTCGTGTCACGTGCTTATTTATCTAAAAATTCGAGTTCCACAAATATGACAAAGCGGAATTAACTAAATGCCATGATTCTAATTATTTGTTAATTTTAATTGCTCCCGAAAACAAAACGAAATATTTAAATATCAGCTTAATGGGAGATCGTTGCTCGAGACAATGTCGATCTATTTCCGTAATCACTAGGAGTAGCGTTATGTAACAATCGGATTGAACAACAGTGACACGCGTAAAGTTTCCGCACGCGCCGAGCCCCACGCAATACACATTGAACGATATGTATAAAACGTATATTTATATATTTTTCATTAATTTAGACACTATAAGGTTTTATTATTATAAAAAAATTGTTATATTGTCCTGGCACCTTCTGAAAAGGAAAGCTAGTCACAAACTAAATTCCGCTGTGTGGTGAGCGGCGACCACATCCTGCATCCTGGTCGGCGCGAGCATCCAACGCGCTCGTAGCTTTATACGAAGTAATTAAAACTTTATGAATCAAGCGTACTAGCTGCTCACGTGCGGCCACGGCGCGGCGCAACTTGTTGATGTATCATTATGCGCCAGTGCAATGTGGTGTAAGGCCGGCTTGATCAGATTATGATTATATTAGCAGTGCGATTTTTGTCGGCCGTCGTCCGCTCCCGAATCCGTGTGCTCCCAAGTAATTCGATGTTGATGAACGGGGTCATCGCGCGGCGGCGGCCGGCGCTCTCCCCGCCATCACTAGCCACATTACTAATGTGTTACGCTGATGATTGCTCTCAATTACTTAATATGCGACTAAGTGCTAAAGTGTTGCGGCCGCGTAATCTCATGGTGTGGATGAGCCGAGTCGTGGGCGGCCGCGGACCTTCAACTTCACGCTCGCTGCGGACGCCGTCACATGAGCGGGCGCCGGACACAAGGACAGCACCGGCGGCGGCCAGTGTCAATACCCGGCCATTGTACTTCATGATTTATTGTTGTGAATATTTATGTGACAAGATTAATTATGACAGCGATCTTAAGGAAGTCATCCTTGCTCCGTGTGAGAGGAGCACATCATAAATTAAACTTGACATGCCTCTTGGTCTTGAAATTGTAAATAGTGATCTTGTTTTTGAATACATGAGCTAATAACCCCAATATAATATGTCTGCTAATACAACATAATATAATTTATTGTAGTGTGAATAACGTATGAAACAGATGCTTGCGTAATTCAGGTTCTAGCAAATTATTTGACGTATGACGGTGACTAGAAACCATGGTTTTGCATACGAATATTAAAATACATAATATTGTTTGTTATAGTAACAATATTTACTATGTACTCTGTGTTATTATTTTGTTTATTTAGCTGTATACATATTATGTAGATAACGTTTAAATAGACTTCCTACTATGTCAAAGTCTCCCCCTCCCCCCGACCAATAATATCAATTATTAATAGACTTCCGTCTGTTATATTAATAATTGTGCAGAAATTTAAGTATTAAAGATCTTCAAGATAATTCAATGCGAGGTCCATTGAATTGTTACCATTCCAGGAAACGGAAAATAAAATCCAAAGTGACTATTTATTTTGAGTGAGACTAGACTTGCATTAACTCGAAAAATTCAGTCTACGCAATGAAGTATATAAGTCAGTTAGTCGTTTAGTGTGACGATTCGCTTTATGGCCTAAATGGGTCCCATAAATGAGTGCGTGAGAGGTGAGGGTCCGGCGCGGTGCGGCGTGGGCGGTGAGCCTGCGACCTACCGACACATATTGCTGCGAGCCGCACACGCGCGCACCGCCCGGAACTATACGAGTATAGCACCGTGAGTCTGGATCCCGGAAGTTAATGAATTTACTCTCTTGCTGACGGTTACGGTCCAAGGAAGCAAGAGATGAAAGAAAAATGAGTAATTTTTCATAACCGTTATGTCGATTGCACCGATCCAGCAGTTTCATCAAACGACTCGAATGCAGACTTAGTCGTCTATATATATTAGTATGTATTTCGCCCGAGTGCAGACACTTTTTGAGTCTAGTCCACATAAGCAACATAGCTCAGTACTGCTTTTCCCGTCCCGTCCCGTTATATCCCGCTCTGTCCGTCTCGTACTCACTCAAGACACGTAATCCAGCTCCATCCCAAATCATTGAGTATAAAAAAGTTACAAATATACCGGAATTCCTTCCTCATTTTACGGGAACGCTACATTTCGCGGATAAAGTGTTCAATCAGCTACCTCCAGCTATACCAAATTTCATCGAAATTCGTTAAGCCGTTTCTGATTTCATCGCGCACAATAGCACAGACAAACAGATGACTACTTTTATCTCGGAAAATGTAATGTTTTGTACAAACAGAGAAAAATTATAAAAATCATTGTTTTGGGTTCTATTACGTTCACATAATCCCCCGTAGATTACTTACAAATTTACTATATGTATAGATTTGACTTCTGATTTCAGCCAACAATGCTTCTAGTCCTACTCGTATTCCAAATGGAAAATTGAAGATGCAGCCTACGAGTAAATAGGCCACAATATGTTTAATTATATTATGTTCTATCTCTTTGTAATTCTTCAAAGCGGTTAAAATCTCTTCCTCTCGTCCTATAATGTATTTGTCAGTCCACCTACATACGTACAGTTTTCAGTGATGGAAAACGAATTGTGCCTTAATTTACATTGTCATTTACAATGATCGCATGTGTAAGTACCGCCGTGGATGGAGTAGAGAGCGCATGCCCACGTCTATTTATTATGAAGTTGCGGTGGCACAGTATCCTTATAAAGCTTTCTCGTTAATCGACCCAAATAAAACCGGCACGACCGGCGGCCCGGCGCGGCCGCGCGGCGCGCACTATCACCTGCAAGTACCCCTGTACCTTAAAACGCAATACGTCAGTTTAAGAGATAAATAAATATAATTTCCTTTTACAGCACAAATCCGGCAGAACGACCATTCTTCTCATTTGATTATATATTGATGATCGCCGATCGATGATAAGCAAACCAACTTAAATATGAACAAATTTCATAGATCGCTGTGTTAGTAAAGGCTTGGGGCGGTCCTAATGTGACTCTTACTCACAGGAGCGACCACAAAGCCATCACACGTCAAAAGTCTGTGAGACAGTCCTGAGTCTTGCTACCCCGATCAAGGCGGCTCATTGATACTATCTAGCCAAAACTGGCCACCGCGAGTCTTTCCCACATCCTTTTTTATAATACTTATTTTTTATAGACTGCCTCGGTGGCGTAGTAGTACTACGGTATGATTGCAAAGCTGAGGTCTCGGGTTCGAATCCCGGGTCGGGCAAAGTGATATTGAATTTTTCTATTCATTATCAGCCCGGAGTCAGGAATTTGTGCCTGATATGGCGATAGGCTCGCCCCCTATCACATCGTGGGACGGAATATACGAGGCGAAACGTGGGTGTTCTGGTAGCACCTCTACCTACCCCTTCTGGGAAAAAGGCGTGTGTTTATGTATGCATGATATTTTTTATAATAATTGTAATATTTTGTAAAGTACCATGGCAAAGATTGAGGCTTTACAGTATACATATACATAGTTGGTAGGCGAGATGTACTCAGCATTAAACCATCAGCTGTGTCTAATGTATCGTTCATGACGCAAAACACGAGTGGCTTCTGGCACTGAATGTGCGCCCGTCGCTGCGCCCCTGCTGGCCTCGTGCCGCGGGACCACTCTTGGACGCTCACTATAATGCTACCACTTGATGTTGTTGCTAGCGAACAACAATGTTTACTGTATTAGAGTGTGTCCAGCACCTATAAAACATTGCGTATATATCTAGCGTCATTTTATTAGTCTCTTTTGTTAATCGAGACTTTTCACGACTATTTTCCTCGTAGCGTTGGTGACATAATAGTTATACTCGTATGTATCGGATGTGTTCCTCTAATGGTCGCTATTAAAAATTTGTCGTCGTTTGACGTCTTTATATAGTGTAACAAAGTAACGCGTAACGGGTCTATAAATGAGTGAGGTTTGGGCGTGTGTTTATGTTACATATAATAACAATGGCAAGTGTGACAGGGCGGTGGCGGGGCGACACAGCGCGGAAATATAGTGATGTGGCATGGTGTCAGCTGTGTGGAGAGAGTGTGCCGGGCCGCGCCCACGCACCCAGCGCGTGGGCGGCGCCTGCGAGTATTGCAGCAGCAATTAACCCGACACTGCCAGGATCAGGGCCGCTGCCACCGATGCTGTGTTCTTATGAATCCCACATTACAAAACTTGTGAACTCACTCTAACGACCCAATATGTAATAATAGTGTTGCGTTTTCTCCATATACCTAAGTAAAATATAATTTTGTTTTAAATATGTTACTGAAATTCGCAAACGCCAATGATCTGTGGAATGGTATATACGCGTGTGTTAGTGTAGTGCCGTGGCTCAGCACGCGGCAGCCCTAGCGTGGTGGTAGTGAGTGTCGAGTGCTGAGTGGCGACTGGTGACGAGGAGGAGTGACGTCAGGCGCGCGGGCGGCCATCTGAAGCGGTGCAGCGACCGGCCGCGACCCTGACCGCCGCCGCGCCGCCCGCCGTCATCTCTATTTATACACGGGACACCTCTGTAGCCACTACCAACAGGACAACCAACACTGCGTGGTGCCCATGAAGCTGTCGGCCGACTGAACAATACCTCTCACCCCGAAAAACATACACATTATTGTGTATTTGTAATTAATTAAATACCATGCCCTTTTGATAGGCTATGCTGCAATCAAAAGTACTCAAGTAAGAAATCGTGAATTGGCAATAGCTTTGTGACCTTAAAGAACTCTTCCTATTTTTCCTGTAAATGGAATAAGTTAAGAACAATGGCGAATAAGGTAAATAGTCTGGCGGCGTGCGTCACAAAGGCGACGACATCGCCTTGACCCAATTGTCGGGGGAAAGCAGCCTGGGGTAACACGACCCAGTTGCGCGTCGGGGGCCCGGGGGGGGGGGGGGGATAACATCTGTAACGCACGGAGAAAACAACGCGGGGCAAGTTTTATTGCTAATCAACCGGCAAGCTCCCGGGGGAACCTGGCACGCCTTGTGCGTGCTCGTTGCGGAGTTATGTGGCCCGCATTCATTTACACTCGTAATAAACTGACAAGAGCTTACCTTTGCACAATTTTCATTAACAACGATGAAAGAAAGCAGCAAAATGTTGACAAAAGTCGATTTCCATATTTTTATATCGAGCGCTGTAAAAATCTCCGTCGTCGGCGACCAAAATATGTTTTGCAAGATCAGGAAGATATCGTCATGATTGCTATTGGAACTATGATGTCATCCATATTATATTAGTGTCTAGCTTCGACACTGGTCGACATCCGAACTGGCTTGATTGCTGTACTCACTCATCAGCATCGCTTGTAAACCTTTGAAACTTATAAAACCTAATGGCACAATACAAATGGAAAAAACATTTACAAAAATGTAGTTATCTATCATCAGTCAATGTTGTTGTTGTTATTTACATTATCTATGGTACTAAGACCCTGCTTGCGTCCTTGAAACGGTTGGGCCTGATGTCGAACTAATACATCCCAAGACGTGATAGTAGCGAGCCTATTCCCGTGCCTGGTTCAAATACGAGTATAACGACCTACATTAACATTGAAATGTAATCAAAGTATGGGAGTAAAAGTAGTGTACCTACAAGCTTTTTAGAGCATTGTAATATTTTGTAGATTGTCGAAAAAGCTGATGGAGGGATATTCATATCTACTCGCATAGCGATCGCATAATAAGGAAAAATATGTGCTATAGCTTATAGTAGCCCACGCGTGGCGATACATCAGCATCATTTACTGGGACCAGTCGGCGTACATCATAATTACGAGTATTTCAACTGGCAAGAGGCAGGTATTTGACCAGCGGATAATTATACTTGCTCGTTACTCCTGCTAGTACGAGTATATACGACATATAACATAATGTTGTAAGGTCGTTGTGGCGGATACAATGGCGTCGGGACGCGCGCGTGCGGGGCTTCTTTCCCGCTGGCTATTGTACGTTATCCCGGGTTATATTATCCTACCCGTTGTACCGCCGCGGATTACTACCGAGCGGAGCGTTATGTTACGCGCACTTGCGTTTTGTTTAATATAAAAAAGTGTGTTCTTATGTACGCACGAAAAAAGTTATACTTCTCTTTAAGATTAAAGTCACATATTTTCACTTACATTCACCTCCATAATACATAATTTACAATCAAATACTCGTAAATGTTTATTTACGAACACTTTTATCGGGAATTTTGACAATGGCCTATCATTCACTATTCATCATTTATTATTTCATCATAAATCACATTTATACATGTATATGATGTATATTTATGAATTGTTATTTTTCATCTCCGCTGATATAAAACACGTATCGTACTCGTAGAGTTATGAATATTTAAGAAACTATTTTGAATATAGTTACCGTATTGTCACGGTAATTTGACAGACAGTTAACAGGTAACTTCATCATGTCGATGTCGGTGTATGCGCGCGCATCTTAAAAAGGGTAACAACCCTTACACCAAACGTCTAAAAATAAGTATTACTTCAAAAACTATATTTTACCTGACCGATCGACTTATTTATTATCGCCACCCATGGCCCAAGTTTCTTTTAACGAACTTTAAAACTTATGTAGGTACAAATAATGATTCCCATGCGACGTATGTTTATGTTGCACTCGACTATTGTACGAATGTTGTAAATGTGAAACCTTGATAAGATATTTCTACATTAGTTATTAATGACTGCCTCGGTGGCGTAGTGGTACTACGGTATGACTGCAAAGCTTGAGGTCTCGGGTTCGATTCCCGGGTCGGGCAAAGTGATATTGGATTTTTCTATTCATTATCAGCCCGGAGTCAGGATTTTGTGCCCGATATGGCGATAGGCTCGCCCCCTATCACATCGTGGGACGGAATATACAAGGCGAAACGTGGGTGTTCTAGTAGCACCTCTGCCTACCCCTTCTGGGAAAAAGGCGTGTGTTTATGTATGTATGTATGTATGTTATTAATCAAATGTTAGGATGTGATTTGGCACATAGATCGACTGTGATCTGGATTCGATCATTAGTTCCGAGAAATAACGCGATTGTTACGCCGCAGTTATGCTTTTTACACAAAAGTTTATTGGCTCATGAATTAATTATGCTTTCTTAGAATTATTTTATGAATATTATGTACCTCTATCTCTGAGTGATATAAAAACAAATAACTCAAAGAAAATATTTGTCTCGTTTTTCCAAGAAAAATATATGTCAAAGCTGTCGTTAATGTTATGAACGATATTACGCCTTCACCATGACTGGCTTCAAAGGAATTATTGAAGATCGAATGAAACGGTCCAAAGTAAAATGACAATCCATTTGGAGTATTTTGTGCAAATTCACATATTTTTGATACACGTTTAGCGAGGCGGGACGACAACGCATGGTGCGTAGTGAATAGTGTGTGGCGAGGTGGGATGTAGCGCCGCCCGCCGGACGCGAGGGAAATTGAATAAGCATCCCCCTCGCGACGCGCGACGCTGCACTTGACCCACTTGCACATCTCCTCGCGTAATGTTTGTGGTTCGCCGCCGATACCGACCGCACTGCACTCACCTGCCATAACACTACACTTACTCACATCCGAGTTCAAACACATTCCAACATGGGCAACATGCTACGTCCTTACACTACAAAACAATAGAACAACATGAGTGTTGTTTTTCATATACTGAACTCTTGCATATGAACAGTCTCTAATAGTCCTTATGAAGATCATGCTATATAATATGTTCGTTATATAACAGTGACGTGATATAATCAAACAAGCAATTGAATGTTTGCTATAACTATCACACAAATAGACGAAATTACAACAATGCATATTATACTGTACACGACAAGTCGGCATGGCAATGTTCTAGTGATGTGGGTATCACGTTCCAAGTAGTTTATATCGATATATTTTTAAAACGCAATGACCTAACAGTAAAAATAATTAAGTCAAGTTTATTATATGCAATATGACAAAATATTAATATAATCTACTATTTGATACATGAGAAAAACTATTATGGTGGACTGTTTGACCGTAATAAAACCGTAAGAATGAGAATGAACTATTGTTTTTTACTTTAGCTTTAAAATCTACCGCAGTCATTTCAATATACAACAAAATATTACACCAAGAATAATGTAAGCGGGATCGATATCGATAACCGCGGTCGATGTGGATTCGTACAGCACGGCCACTAGGACGGCGCGGGCGGTGTGCGGGGCGTCATGTCATACCCTGATTGCCATCTCGACCTACCGAGGATTATAGGATAAATGATCAGCCCCTGAAAGCGCCAGTAGAGACAAAACTATAAGGTAGTTAGTGCATCATTTTTAGAGACCGTAAAGGTTTGAAAACTATATGTAAGCACGGTTTTTTGAGGAAAATTAATTTGTTTAGGCGATCTCTTCAATATTTGTATTGGAAGAAGTGTTATTGAATTTAATATTCCGTGCCAATATGTCTCAATTTAATAATAATATCATACAGGGAATACCAACACTGCTACCGAAAGCGAAGCCAGGTGGTAGTTTTAGTGACTTTAGACACAATGCAAATAAAAAATTTGCAAAAAAAAGCGACGATTTTTTTGGTGTATTTTTTCCCTATCATCTTATTTGGGTGGTAAATACATACATTTTCCTAAAAAATATTTTCTCCCATTTATTTTTAAAGACACTACAGTAAGCAAAGCTTTAAATTATAATTTTAGCAAAAACTATGGATTTACCACCCAAACAATGATATTTAAAACATTACAAAGAAAATCGATGCGTTTTTTGCAAAATTTCAGTTGCATCGTGTCTGTAGTCACTAAAACTACCACCTGGCTTCGTTTTCGGTAGCGGTCTTGTTATACCCTGTATAATAATACGTACATTTATTTATTACTCTAAAAAAATACATTTAGCACAAAATACATACAAGTTTCATCTCAATAACAAAATTTTAATAAGGGAAATTACATATAAAATATGTTCATAATTTAATCTAGATACCCTGGCCCCCAAAATAGGTTAAACTTGTATCTTGGGAGAAGCAGTGTCTCAGTAATTTGTTATAAGTGTAACTAGTGGAGTGTGTAATGGTGTTGTGCGTGTGTTGCAGGAGGCGGAGCTGAGCACGTGGACGTCGTTCCTGCAGCGCGCCGTGGACGCCACCTACAACACCGAGGTGGTGATCGACAACCTGCACAACATGATCGGTGAGCACTCACCACGCTCCACCCGCCCCACCATCACGCACCTGTCAGCGTGTGCCGCATGCAGTATATACACCTGCCCCATACTTGAACAATAACTTTTGTCGTCACTAGCAGTGTGTGTCGCCGTGAGACGAGTACGTCTCGCCGGTGATCACATGATGTCCGCCTCATTGATCTCGGATATACACGGGTGTTCCTTGCGTGGGTCGCGATGGTTCTTGAGCTCTTTACGCAGCTCGCTATACCAATATATTATTACCACCAGCTATTAGCTACTACTACTACAACAAAGTTTGCCCAATTACCTCTCTAGAATTGATCTGCATTAACCGTTTTGTGTCCACTGTGTCATGTGTGGTAGATATACAATTTTTCGCTATAAGGCAATACAAATGAATTCGATATTTTTGGCGATATCATGTCACTAGTTTATTGCTGTTGAGTTGAACGGTTCCGTAACACCACCACTGAGATCTGGCGGAATACATTCCAGATTCGTCACTGTGATCACACTGAGTGACGTCACACAGCGCGCACCCGCCTCGAGTTTATGGCCGCTGGAGATTTATCGTACCACGTTACATCACAGTATCGATATATTTTCGCTCAGAACATTATGGGCTCGTTCATAGTTTGATTCCGCATTTAAAAATATCGCCGATTATATAACTACCCAATGTGCGATCACCAATGTTTCATCTCGACGGAGCGCCCCGCTCCTCGTTACCATCACGATACTTCTTCAGCATCGAGGCGGACTTTTCAATGCGAATTGACAACATGTCAATAAATTATTACACGATATAATACGAATAGTATAATGGCGAGTGGCGTCGTTCTCGTCTGCCCCGGCTTTTCTGTAAAATGTTAATGTAGGGTTAACAGTGTGCGTGGTGGTGTTGCAGCGGAGCAGAGGCGCTGCGTGCGCGAGGTGTCGGAGAGCACGGTGTTCACGTCCATGTGCGGCGCCGACGCGGGCGACGCCGCCGAGCCGCAGGACGACGCCGAGCACGCCGACACCCCCACCCCCGCCTCGCCGCTCGAGCGCCGCGCGCCCTCCGCCGCCTGCAGCACGCCCATCGCGCGGGACTAGCCCCCGCCGCGCGCCCCGCACCCCCCGCGCCCCCCGCGCGCCCCGCGCCGCCCCGCGCTGTGCGGCCTGCTGCGGCGCGGGCTGGCGCGCTGCTTCCCCGACGCCTAGCCGCGGCGGCGGGCGAGGTTTCCTCGGTGCTATGTCGGCGCCTGCGTCGCTGTTCCCTCGCGTGAGCGTGGCGAGTGTCCCGCGCCGGGCGCGAGCGACGCGTCCGCGGCGGCTCTCGTAAACTGGTATAAATAGCGGTGGCGCGACCGCACCGGCGAGCCGCCGCGACCTTCTCGGGGCCAAATTATATTTTTATTTTATGAATGTGTAATGAACGAGCAGGATGTGGCGGAGCAGCGGACGCCGCTGATGACGCCGCTGATGCCGCCGGTATTTATAACGCAGCGTGCGGGTCCGCGAGTGATGCATTGAGGGCACACGGACTCGTGCCAACAACGACACTGCCTTAATGCGTGTGTTCAATGAGCGCAAACTGCCCAATATTGTTAATGTACGTCATTTGTTTGACACATAATTTCAATTTTTCTGTAGTGTTGTAACGTTTCGCCTCTTCTAGATGTTTATACAAGTACCTGCTATTGTAAGACGATCTACAAGGTGTGAGGTCGACCGAGGAAGTGATATGGTTCGTTGTATCTTATTTTACATCACTGCGCTTGTCAATGAGCTCTAAACTCTCGCCAGTCACCCTGGTGCTTTCGCTAGCCGGCGTGGTGCGGCCGCGACTCAACAAGAAAAGAAAATCGACAAAAAATTTAATTGTAATATAATGTATAAAGATGGTCAAGTATCGAATACGCAATATCTGCCTGCCTCACACCTAGTAGATGCGCTGTTTGTTCGAAACACTGGATACTAACGAGTTTGGACACATTTATAGTGTAATGTTACGTATTTGACTCTCGTGTAGTGTAGCGTAGTGTCGCGTAGAATAACTTTATTTTAATAGCGCTGTGTTGTACTACGAGTATTATATAACAACCGGTAGGATAAGGGTCCGGTTGATGTTTCGATGTCATTCATATTGTATATGAGTAGTGAGGGGTCGCGGCGGTCCGCTGCGCCGTTGCGGTGCGGTAGATCAACGCGACGCTCACCTTTAGCGATAGGTTTTTGATCTTTTTACATTTTATATACTATACTATCTCGATTTTGCGTGATCTGATTCGTGTAGTTTGTGAAGATGTTCGGGGCGGCATTGTAGAGTGTGGCGCAGTGTAACGCGATCTAGTGACGGCTCGAGCGCCGCACGCCGCCAGTGTGCAGCGTGGAGTCTTGGACGAGGCCGCGAGCCGCGCCGCACACCGCGCCGCACCGCGTCACACCGCGCTGCACCGCGTCACACCGCGCCGCACCGCGTCACACCGCGCCGCTGCCGTGGCTTACGGCTTCGTATTAAACTAATGTAATGTACTGTATGCATGCACGTTCACGTTAAATGTTGAACAATATAGACGAGAGCGTTAATGTAATGTTATGATTGTTGTTGAGCGTGAGTGTGTAAGGCCGGCGCTGGCTCGCGTGTAGTGCGGCGTGGTCGGGCGCGGCGCCGCATATGGCTTCCGCAGACGCCTTTTGATTCGCGCTAGTGTTTATTGTACGTAAACGGAGTAGGACAATTGTATTTTTATAAATTGTTGTTAATATGAATTATATTGTACTGTTAGCGACGTCGCCGGTCGCGGCTCGCCCCTTGTGATGTTTATATATTAGCCTATAGTATTGTTACGCGGTGCGCGCACACTCTTGGACGTCACTGCTGTACTGGTAGTGTAAACACGACGCATGTGTGTAACTTGTAAGCGCAGTGTGGACCGCAGCCGCCTGTCACTAGTGACGTGCCTGTGAGTACAGACTACAGGGGGGTTACTCTAGGACCCGAAACAAAACTAGAATGTTCGGACGTCGCACGTAAAACTGGATGGATGTGCCTGGGTACTCCACAAAATGTTCAAATCCTCTATCGTATGTCCCAACTATCTACTTAGTTCGAAGTGAATAATAAGTATCATAGAGAACAATGTTGATTTGTAGAAGTGTAAAACTTATTCTTCAGACATGGCACGTCCGAACATTCAAGTTTCGTTTCGGTTCATAGAGTAACCCCCAGGTGGTCGAGTGTGCGTCGCGCGTCATGTCCGCAACGAACTGGGCGCATCCCCCGACACCGACCTCTGGTGGTTCTGTCGATGCAACTTAATGAGAGAATTACTGTACGTAGTCGACTAATTATAAATTTTAAATGTGTTATATTATTACTTATGCAAATGTAATTAATATTGTATTGATGTTTAGTAACTGTAAGAGAGTGAGGCGCGGGCGCGTCCACACGAGCTGCCGACACTTGGTGTGTGTTGGAGTGGCCTGGTGTTGTAGTGTGGGCGCGGCGTGCCTCACGGCACTGCTCTATGTGTACACGGTGGCTACAAATAAATTCATATGTATAGGCAACAGCTTGTTTCATTCCATGCTGCGACTATCCCCACAATTTTGATAGATTGTTGCAATAACAAAATTAACCCTTCACACTCGTATATACATATATCTTTGGGCCCTTCCTGGTTATTCCCGGGTGCAGACATTTTGCAACTCTACTCCACACTAGAAACATACAGCTGGAATTTGCATCCATTTTGCATATTGAATATTAACCTGGTGCCCCTGCTATACAGACTACACAGTACACAGGACCATCCGCTGTGTTAATTTGAACATAAAAATATATATCTTAATATATATAAATCTCGTGTCACAATGTTTGTCCTCAATGGACTCCTAAACTACTTAACCGATTATAATAAAATTTGCACACCATGTGCAGTTCGATCCAACTTGAGAGATAGGATAGTTTAAATCTCAAATTATAGTCGCAATTTTAATTTATTGCTAATTATTTGTCTGTTATTATTTGACAGTCACAATCATCTGTTAACTCCAAATGATTCTAACAGATGTCGATACCTTTCGACTGGGTTGAGTAAGTAATCAATAGATGGCGCTGCTATGGTAAATCTACGAACGTATCATATAAGCTACATTTTAACAGTATAATTACCACGTGTTGTTGACGCTATAAAATTAATTAAATTTAAATAAGTAGTTCATTATACTTTAAAAAATCAATTTCGTAGTCAGAATTTTGGCTGAGCGGAAAGTTTTAGCAGGAATTTTGCAAAGTATTTGTGTTTGCGTATTTTTTAAATGATATTCGTCGTATTTTCGTGTTTATATAAGGCCTATCTACAAAATAAAAGCAATTACAAAAAATTTACAACTTGCCTATTTAGGCATTAAGGGATGAAATGGGATAAAGTGGGACGAACGCGATGAAACCGGTCGGATCCGGATTGCATTCGATGGGAAATAATGGGACGGGATGTAACAGAAAGAAAAGGAGCCAGATGAGATGGGATGGGATACGATAGGAAAAGGGATAGTACGTACTTAGGTTGAGTTCAGGAGTACAAAAGTTTGAACGGGAATAAGATATTTCTGGTGTGGAGTGGAGTCTAAACATCTTAGCACCCAGGCGAAGCTGGGCCGGGCCGCTAGTATATATATATAAATTCAGCCGTTTTTGGAGTCCATATGGAACTCACATGCACAACGAGCCCACAGAGAGTGGACTGTACTTACTTTCTACTCCTCTCTGTGAAATTTCTCTAATACATTATGAATTAATGTTAAAAATACTCCTCATCACTAAGTAGTGAAAATAATAATATTTCGTCTTGAAAGGGTGACACGTTTGAGTTTATTGGTATGGGACTGCGGCAGGGTGTTATTTCAGAGGGGAACAAGCATGCACCATGCCCGATTAGTCTCGTCACATTACAACAGGCATTATCTTGACTAAAAATGAAAACACATACAAATACTTATGTAGTTTTATTATCTTTTTGTACCCTTACAATATTTTCAAAAGATAAAATTTAAAGAATAATCAGACTCATAATGGCAAGCTTTGTGTGTACAATACTGGCGAGTGCGGCGCGGGCCGCGTGACGCAACACTGCGCGGTGCCAGTCCGCGACGCCGCGCCGCCGCGCGCGCCGACTGCATGCAGCTCGCCGGCCATCAATAACTCGTTATGAAGAGTACGGACAAAAGCAACTATTGCGATTTAAATTCAAATCACTTATATGTGAGCGTTCAACATTATATTCCTTGGTATTTATTTAGTAAACGCCTGTGTTTGAAAGTCAAAAAAATGAGTCCACACATAACATATATGTATAGTATGCAACAGGTCGAGATGGCAACCGGGGTATGCGAAGACGCGTGGGGGAGGGACGCCTCGCACACCCGCAAATGGCCCGTGCCCTCCTAGTCTTAGACTGCATCGACCGCGGTTGTCGATTTCGAACCCGCTCACATTGTTCTTTGTGTAATATTTTGTTGTGTATTCAAATGACTGCGACAGCTTTTAAAGTAAAGAAAAAATCAATAATTAATTCTCATTTTTACAGTTGCATTACGTTCATTCAGTCAACACATTATAGTTTTTCTATTATATCTGTCCTGTGCAGACATCCATCAGTTACACATTGTCTACAATTGGTAAAATATTTTGTCACATTGCATATTGCGTTGCAAAAAAAAAATCGATAGAAACTACTTGGAAGGGATACTACATTACTAGAAAATTGCCACGCCGGCCTGTCGCATTCCGTAAATGGTTTTGTCAATAGTAGTCGTTATTCTTATAATATGTATATGTTTTACACGAATATTGCGGGTTGGTGCTTACCAATGTACAAAGTTTTTTGGTAGTCCATAAAGCAAAATAAATTCAAATAGATATGATAGAATTCAAGTAAATATGAAATAGAATTATGAAAGCTCAATGGTCCAGTCTGGTTGTGTCAAATGTTCAGCGTTTGTCCTCACTGCATCGGATTTCCATACATGTTTTAAGTATAGGTATAACTTGGTTCACATAATATATTTTCACGTTTTAGTATGCACCTGCGCCTCTATATGTACACGTTCAATGTCGACAGTTTGTCCGTACACTACACCATAAAGAGTCATTTACACACGGATGTGGACATTGTCAAAACAACAGGTATTTTTTTATAAAATCCAATTTTAACAATTTACACATTTTTACAATAATTACAAATATTGATACTGGTTATCTCGGTAAGTATGGAGGCACACCTCTTTTAATAAATATTAATGGTAGTCAGAAAATGAGCAGAGCAAAAGCTGCCGGCGTGTAAGAATACTGAATATGACATATGAACTAAACTAAGAGCTACTCTTGTGATACAGAACTTGTATCGCGTGATCGCGTAGTAGCACCGTTGCACAACACTTGCGGCCCTCGCCGGCATATACTATGCTATACTATACTATACTATACTATACAAGTACTCTTATACAAATGTCTCCTGGTATCACGAAACGCTCATCTTCAATCTTGCAACGTTCCCTCAAATCATCTCTGAAGGGTCAGGTGTATTGTAATCGCCTCTAATGTTAAGTAAGTACATTAATAATATCCACTCGATGTTAAGCGGTTTCCTTTGCTACCATTGTAATTATCCATAGGTTCCATATGTGTTTATGTGTATATACAAACATATTTATTTATCTAATAGGACACATATTCGTAGTGGTAGTTTATGTTCGATCTAATATACTTAATACTGCGAAGTCAGCGTTGTAGGTACTTGAATTATTCCAGATGAAAGTCTGAGGCTGTGCGCGTCGCGCCGCGTCGCATCACTCGTCTCTGTATTAAAGCCATGCGCGCTCGCAAACAAAGTAACGAGACAGGTGAGTCGCAATGAACCCGCGCCGCCAGCCGCAGCCTCCACGCGAGCGACAACATAAATACTTATACTACTATTTACACCACACCACGGCGACTAAACATAAGGCACTTTAGATATAGGAAGCGTTCTTCCACAATTCACTCAATCGATCCGTCCGGCGCGGAACCGCCGCACCGATACTTTCAGTTTCGCGTCGATTTTCAGTCAGCTTCAGTTCTCGATGAACTCTAATATGACACGAGAGCACGTGGATGCGCGGCGATCAGGCAAGCGGGGCGGGCGGCGCCGGCGGCGGCGGGTGGCGGCGCGCGGCCACCGCGGCGCGCGGCGGAGACAGCACCGCGTGCGGCACCTGCACCGTGCGCCCGCACAGCTGCAACACGCACACGTCACGCACTACTCACCACGCACACACACACACCCGCGCACACACACTCACCTGCACGGCGAGGTGGCCGGAGCCGGAGCGCGCGGCGCCCAGCACCAGCACGGCGTCGCCCGCGCGCAGCCGCGCCCCCGCCTCGTCCGCCCAGTCCGCGCGCGCCGTGCGCTGCTGCGGGTAGCGCACCTTCACGCCGCCCGACACCACGTACGCGCGCGGCGCCGGCAGCGGCGGCGGCCGCTCCTGCAACACCACGCATTCTCACTCTCCGCGCCACGCGACGCCTCCCTCGACTCATTGACCGTTGAACCAAATTATAATATACGTAGGGAGTGTTTGACAATTACCAAGTCGAGTCCGAAAAGTGAGCAGGTGCGTTTGACGAGCGCGGGATCGCACTTGTCGGGTGGCTCGGGCGGCGGCGTACCGGCGATGGGCGCGGGGCGCGGTCTGGCGGGCGCGGCAGGCGCCAGCGCGGGCGGCGCAGCCGGGGGACGCGGACGCGCGCGGTGCCGGCGCCACGTGGCCTGGATGCACTCGGCCGCCGCCTGCCGCCGCGCGCGCCTCATACGCTCCAACACCTGTAACGTGGTCGATTTCAGTCAGGCGGTACGTTCTGTCAAGATGGTGTGAGTGGTGGATGTGGGATCAATGCGGACCTGGCGCATGCCCTCGCTGAGGAATACGTGTCGCTTGCCGAGTGCCCAGCGCACGGCGGCGGGCGAGGCGGGCGCGGGCGGCGCGGCGGCTGCCTGCACGGAGCGCAGCACGCGCGCGCAGTCGGCGCCGCCCTCGCGCTCGCCGCGCTCGCCGCGCTCCCCGCGCGCACCTCGCCCCCACAGCGCGCGGTAGCGAGCGCTAAACGCGCGGAACCTCATGCGGTGCGGGTATCCGCTCGCCATCAGCTGTGTCGTTTCCAGGATTTGAAGTGCACGCACCTGAAAGTCACACAAAAGACGTCTCAGCCACCAGTCGAAACGGAATACTGAAGTCGACAACCCGGCGAGGTGGACTGGCGGTGCAGTGGTGGTGTTCGTCGGTACCTGTCTGGCGACGGTGGCGCGCTCGAACAGCATCGGGGTCTCAGTGGCGTTGGCGCGTAGGCAGCGCACGAAGTGGGGGCGCGCGTGCACGAGCGTGCGAAGCAGGTTGTCGAGACGCGTGTGGAAGTCCTGCGTGAGCGTGGTGGCGCCCTCGGCGACCACGGTGGGCGACGCGCGGAAGAACCCGCCGCCCGCGCTCGCCGCGCCGCCCTGCGCTGCCAGCGCCTGCCAGACACAGTGATAGTTTACACTACGTACATTGCAACGATATTATCACATGCTTCTCATATGAAGATTTTTAACATTGTATGATGACATTAAGAATTATATATAAAAGCACTAGTGAAGACTGAAGTGTGGGTCGCGACCGTACAGTTTATCGCACCTTCAATTCGGCCCCGAAGAGATGCGTTGCGAAGCCGAACTCGCAGGTGGCGGAGTCGAAGGCGGCGAGCAGGTCGTCGGGCACGGCGTCGCGGTTAGCGTCGAGGAAGTCAGCCGCGTCGTACGTGACCTCCTGCGCGTAGTGGCGCACGGAGAAGCGGCGCGCGTGCGGCGGCCGCGCGTCGCCCAGGCGCGGGTGGTGGCGGTGCGCCGCCCGCACGCGCGCCACGTACTGCTCCGCGCTGCCGCCCGCCGCGCACTCCGCGTCCAGCGCCGCCAGCAGACCGCCGCGCAACGACGACACCAGGTCGATGCACGGCACGTTGTCCACGTACTCCACCTCTAGCGGACACGCCACACCCTCCTCGCGACACGACTCCGCCGCCGACTTGAACACGTGCGTGTTGTAGAAGTGCTGCATCGTCTCGGCGCACAGGTTGGCGCAAAGGTGCTCCAGCCGGCTCGGTGCGGCGTCCTCGAACCCGAACATGTCCAAGATGCCCACGAACCCGTCGGTGGCGTGCCGCACGGCGTCGTTGAGCGCCGCCATGGAGCGCGCGCCCGCCCGCGCCGCCCGCGCCGCGCCCGCCGCCCTCCGCGCGCCTGACACCGACTCGTTCGAGTCCGACGACAGCGTGCCCAGCGTCGAGCCCAACCGCTTCAAAGAGTTGGCGCGACGCACAATCGTCGCCACCGTGCGGCAGTACAGCGCTTTGGCCAGGGCGTCGCGCGCGCCGCTCGCGGCCGCCGGTGTGGCGGGGGCGCGCGGGCCCCGCGGCCCCCCGGCGCCCGGGCGGCGTGGAGGCGCGCGCGTCGCGAGCCCGCGCAACAGGGCGGGCGCGGCGACGCCGAGCAGAGCGGCGGCAGCGGCCAGCTCAGCCTCGCCCCCCGGCTCGGCGCCGCCGTCCGCGTTCTCGATGAACTGCACATTGCCGAGCAGCAGCACGGCGGCCAGCACGCGCACCACGTCAAGAAAAGGGATGCCGAGGATCACGAGACACGTCTTCCACGCGTGGAACCGTGCCGCGTCCTCAGGCTCTGCGCGTCGCTGCTGCGGCGAAGCCAAGTACCTGCCACCACATAAATATTTTAATTGATGTTTAAAGTTTTATGGCAGTATTTTTTTTTTATTCCACAAAATAGCAAGTACTTCAAATTATACCTATGTTTAAATAATAAATAAACGACCGAGTGTGAATAAATAAACGATCGTGTCGTGGTTATCAAAAACTGCGAGAGACTTTTCAGTCCCACAAAAACCCAGACCTGAAACAAATATGTATCTGTCGATCAGACAAGCATTTGTGTTAAGTCTAGGTGCGGGAATCGAACCGGCAGCCCCTCGTTTTACAGCCGGGGTCTAACCAACAGAGCCTCTGAGGCTGTCAAATACATAGTTCGGGATATAAAGTGTGAAGCATGCAGTGCGTACCGCAGGTCCTGCGGGCCATAGCCCTCCAGGTGCAGCTGCGCGCGCTCGTCGGGCGCGAGCCCGGCCAGCAGCTGGTAGAAGATGTGGTAGTTGCGCTCGCCGGCGGGGGGCCGCACCACACGCGTCTGGTCCAGGAAGTAGCAGTGGATCTTGGTGCGGTACAGCGCGCCGTCGGTCACCTGCACCTCGATGAAATGCCCCTGAACACACACACACGCTGCACTGTTATTCACTCAGTACAAGTATTGCAAAATTTGGATTGATGATCTAGTATTCAACAAGAGCTTATCCAACTATTAAATTCTAAAAATCTTTGTATTGAGTTCTATTACGTTAATATAGTCCCCCATATCAGTTTTTCTCTTTTATCTTCCATGTACAGACATCGATCGGTTACAAATGTATTATATGTATAGATTTTAAAATTCTGTATCAGCCCATTTATGTTCCACTGCAGGGCACGAGCCTCCTCTACAATCGATAGCACGATTGAGAGTGGTTACATACCATAGAAATTTATACAAATCGTTATGGTATGTAGGTTTCCTCACGATGTCTTCCTTCACCGTTAGAGTGCGTGGGGATTGACTATCAAAACACACATGACTCCGAAAAGTCAGAGGTGTGCCCTGGGATTTGAACCCTCGACCACCGTGAACATGTAGGCAGCCGCGTCTGGTCCGTTTACCAACAGGCCACCACGCACGCAGATTTAAAATTGTTAATCTGTTAATAATTTTGCGGGGCTCCTTTTTATTTCTTAGTTATGGGAGGATTTTCTTGTATTTGTAGTACTGGGGAGCATTGTGTCCCGCGTGGAGTGTACGCACGATGCGGCTGGAGTGCGAGTTGGCGGGCGTGGCGGCGGTGCCGAGCGCGCGCAGCACAGTGAAGGCGGCCGCCAGGTGCTTGAAGGCATCGGTCTCGGGCCCGCCGCCCGCCACGTCGAACAGCCGCCGCAGCAGCACCATGGACGCGTGAGTCTTGCCCGAGCCCGACACGCCCGACAAGATGATGGCCTGCGGGTAGCCCGTGTCGGCCTGGTGCCGCACGGCGTCGTGCACCAGCCGCGACAGCTCCGGCCGGTGCGCGCGCGCCGCCGTCAGCGTGAGCGCGTTGCACGCGTCCGTGTACGCGTTCACTGCGATCAGGATCGGCCCCACCATCGTCTGCAATGCACGGTCGCACCGTCATTCCCACGATACAAATACGCATACAACACACCGACGCCGCAATATATCCATACACATACGTAGAACTTGTTGTGGTAGAACCTCGTTTGCAGCGTGCGCACCACCGCGTCTTCAGTGAGCGGGCCGCGCAGGTGGATGAGGTCGTCCACGTCGGCGCCGCTGGAGCCCCCGCTCGCGCCTCCTGCACCCACCACGCCGCCCGCAGCGCCGCCGCTCGGCGGGGCGGGGGGCGGCGCCGCCACCGGAGCGCTGCGCCATCGAGCTTCTGCACCAGTAAGGGATTACAGATTACACTTGCAGTACGGATAGATAATGAAACAAAACAAGTGATGAGCAAAAAATCGGAGTTACCTGGCGGTGGCGGCGCGGGGTGGTGCGGCGCGAGTGCGGCAGGCGGCGGCGGCAGGTGGGGAGCGCGCGGCGGCACGGCGGGCTGCGAGCCGGCGCCGGCGCTAGCGGTGCTGGCCGCGCCCCCTGCGCCCGCCGCACCCGCCGCGCCCACGTGCAGGTGGTTGCGGAGCGTCACCAGCTCCGAGCTAAGGCTCAGCAGCCGTCGCTGCAAGTGCACCGCCTCGTTCGACGACGACGCGTCTGCGCACACAACACACCGCTCATACTACGTGCCACGGCGCGATCTCTAATACATTTGTCACAATACAGGATGTCGCCAGCTCCGAGGCGCCATCAGTTAGGACTTAAGACGCTGACGCATAATCTGAGGCTGCAGACTTAGAGTATATATATAGAGGGGGCCTTGGTACTTCAAAAACGTATATAATAATGGTGGTGTCTGGACCACCTTTTTCTTCCCTACATTCAGTATGAATTGTGACAGCTTGGAATACAAACCAAGTACATGAAAAAGAAAAATCGAAAAATGTAGTTTAGCGTCATTGAATTCCACCCTAATTCATTTTAATCATTTCAATCAAGGCTCGTGCATTGCATGCATTTTTAGACATTCCTCATAGTTTCGGATTTGGCCATCCACGCCGGCTTGAAAAAAATCACCGTATATACACATATACATGGTTACTTTGGTCTGAGTATCCAAATAACGGGAGGTTCAGAATCATGACTATAGTCCATTAGTGAAATAAAATGCATGTTTTTTTTTTCAAATTATTCTACAATACGCACTATCATTCAAAGCCCATTGATAAACTATACATACACATGCGCGCGCGCGTCTTTGTATAAAAATGACTGGCGACCGTGCTTGTAGCAGATGTTGATTATAATTTGAACATTGATTAAGTCATTATGAAATGGAAATAAATGACATAATACGTTTAAATTTGAATATTTTCCACCGTGTGTTCATCAGTATTATTCTCTTGAGTTCAATAAAAAAATTTGGTCAGACTTTGAAAAATAACCCTATGTATAAAATAATAAAAAGAAGTAAAATATAAGGGCCATCTATGAGTAAACTGTTGATTATTTTATTATTTACTTTTAGATGAACGTTAGTTCCCGAGTAAAATTGTCAAGTATCTTTCCTCGATTTTGCAAATGAAAACAAAGTATCGAGTAACAACGTGCTGGTTAAGTGAATGACATTAAAAATTTAACGAATCATTCGTTCAATATTATGTTAAATACAATGATTACATTTATTTAAAAATTACATTTCTCTAATCATGGACCAAATGTTCCCCGCTTTGCCGCCCGCTGAAGTGTCAACGTATTTTTTTCTTAAAATATTTAAAAGGTTGAGATTTGGAGTTTGGACATTATTTTAACCACCAAGTAATTACGCTAATTGGCATATGATGTGGCCAGTAAGGTGGTACTAATTAGTGTAATCATAGGATTAGTGTTTATGGAACGTCGCGAAATCGACACGTGATGTTAGGGGTGACTTTAATTGATGACTAGCCTACTTGAAGATATACTTGAGGGTGGACAATGAGGCCCTAACATTAATTCATTTATAGTATAATTTATACGAATATACATATTGTTGTAAATACTTTTAAAAATATATTTATATATATTTGACATTGCTTATGCAATGTCTTCATTTTACTTTCAGCGAATAATGTTAATTGACCATTCTTTTAAAGATAGCAGCTCGTACAATAAAGAATTGAGATTTTTTAGTGTTAAGTTCTTTGATGACCTCAGGGATCAAGATTGCGAATCTTGAAGAAACTTAAATCGGTTTTAGATATGGGGGGGGGGGAGTGCATTGAAAAGTATAGAGTAGAGAAGAGAGAGAATATGTGTATTCCAGCGAAGCCTTATGACTAACCAATTAAACGACTGAATGATGAATAGAATGATGCAAAATTCGGAAACGTGATCGTATTTGCGCATTACGCAAATCAAATATAAATCTGATACAAACATTTTGAAGACGCTCAAGTTTATTAAGTTGCTCCTCAGTGAGATCAAGATAACTGGCATCCGCATAATCAAGGATGGGGAGAAGGAGGAATTGAGCAAGCGATATTTTCGTTGCGATGGCTGGAAAATTATGTAATCTTCGCAATATCGCATCTTTTTCAAAATAATACCTGAAAGAATGTGCAAAATACCTTGGAGGAGTTTACTGGCTCCCGTACTACCGTCTTTTGCAAATTGATAAATTACCACTGCATTGCTTCATAGCATGGGTTTCGAATTCATCATCATTTCATTGCTTTAGATTGATAGAAATAAAAAATATTGATATAAAACGAAACCAAACGGCAATTTCGTAGGTAAAACATATTTTAATCGGAAATTCAGAAACAACAATTTTCTTCGCACGGGGTAAATATAGTGACTTCCCGGGACTCGGTTGGTGGCGACAATATCGTAAACGTATCGTATCATATAACTAAATATTGACGTATAGCCGAATGCTCCACCTGATTATTTGATAAATGTTGTTGTGTGCGGAGCATGGGACGTGGGGCGCGGGGCGCGGGCGCGGGGAGGACATACAACCGGTCGTCGTGCGGCGCGGCAGCCCGGCCGGCCCTTTCACAGCGCGCGCACACCGCCGCCGAGACTCACGTCAAAAACCTTTTTATTAGTGCGAGATCGAAGGACAACTCTCCTCGCCCGCCGCGCCCGCCTCCCAGCGCCGCGCACATCCGGGTATATTTTGAGAGAGCTTTCGTTAATGTGAGTAAACGCCCTCTGATTCCGTGAAAGTAAAATACACTGGCGGCGAGCAGTGACACAGCGGCGCGTGTGACCGAAGCGCTCAGTACTGTAGGTACATAGTGCAGACCACCTGGCTGCCGAGCCACTGCACTGCACACTAAACTACAACGACACGTGGCTTTGTGTTATCACAAGATATCGGGAGCGGATTGGAGAACGACCTCATTGATGACACAGATATTGTACTACTAGGTACAATACACCGTTACTTTGTCTAGAGAATAAAGGCTAAGAGCCATAATTTATTAGCTTGATAGCAGGCTACGTTGCCACAGAATCAATGTAGTAATTAGTATCCGCCTGGGTCATAACCACATCCATTCCGAGACGCATAATAAGAAGTGGAGTTTCTTTCACTATAGAAGCGTAAATTAACGAGCGGCCACGCCAACCACAACCTTGTACACAATGTGGCGCTGCAGTGAGGGCGGGCCACGCGTCACTGCCATAACAACACCACGCCACGAGCAATGCTTCTAATGCTAACAACACTAGGCGCGTTAGGAAGCAACTAGAACAAGGTCGAATAACGTCGCCACACGTCAACCACCAAAATATCACTCGCCAAACCGGTCGCCGCGCACCCGATATTAACGAGGGAGTAGGGAGGGGGGAGTGACGGTCGCTGCCATACACGCTTCACTTGTTAGAGCCGATGAGCTCCAACATCAGTGAAAGGGCTTTTGCTGGCGTGCCGATGATTGATTCATTGCATCTCTGCGGGCCAAATGTGTCTTTTACATTCTTGATAATAAACTATCGTGGTGTGTGGATGCCAATGAGAGAGCGGCGGAGTCTACGCCCTTCAATCACAGGATAAATAGACGAAACAATGTAGGTGCCCATGCCGCAATGACAAAATGCGGACTATTTGTAATAGGACGCATTTTGTTATTACTAGGTACTATTAAAATCCAATAAAATAATGTAAAACCAACGTAGGAAAAACTGTACAAAAGCAAAGTCCACGTGAAGCAGAGTTGAATGTAAATAGTGGCATGTAGTTGGGTGCGCGCGAGCACATCAATCACTCTCCTATCCGCGCGACACCCGCGGATAAAAAGTGCGCACGCGCCCGCCCGCGCTCCACGCCGCGCGACGCTTTTACTTTCTGCAGTGAGCAGCCGCCGCGCCTACACCGCCGATCTACAGAGGTTCGCACACAGTCCACTACTCACCGTCTAACTACCAAATGTGAAATGGTTTAATGAACCTCTTCGTACTAGTCACAAAACAGGCACATATTACAAAACAGCACCTTTCGTTTCATGTATTCGAACTCTTATAAATAACAGAACAACGCTGACATGCGGAGACATAGAACTTGTACACAAAACTGCGATTGAACGTCACATCGTACGAATCCAAGAACTCCCACGGCGAATCGTAAAGACTTGTGAATTGATCCGCATCGCGCATTTCTGCTTCTCTGTTTGTTTTTTTGCTGTATCTCCTTAGCAATAACACAAGTGCGCACTTTTTTTTACGATCCATATCACAACCTAGTTTACAGAATACTTTCAGTACGGCCGACGGTCGTCGCCCACCCGATTCGCGGAAGGGAGACGTCTTGCCCTATGAAATTACATCGAAGCACTTCGTGTCATAGTTTTCTGCGTCGTGGATTCGCATCTCGCCGATTCGCAGTTTTCTGTACCGGGGCCAACTCTCGTCATAATAAAATTACGTTAAAATAATCTCTGACAATGTCAGAGTCCAGAGAGTTTCGGTCCACCTGTAAACCAGAATTAACAGCGACACGCAAAGAATGGACGCCGGGCATAGATGGGCGACGGTTAGCGTACTAATAGCGTACAATACTAATTTAGGTTGCATTGTTGTCATATTTTCGTTACTAATACATTGTAGAGTTGTATTAAAATCAGTGTTCAATCTGCAGTCACTCGCGACGTTTTATTTATCATTACTTGTTCGTAAGTACACCATTTATCAATATTTACTTATCATTTGAACAGTGTCAAGGGCTCTCCATCCCCTTACAAGCCTATATACTAATTGCTTTCCTAACCGCAGCAAAATAAATAAAACATCAATACAAATAGGACGAGCGTTCAAATAATTGTAAAATTTCTGCCACAACGAAGATGGAAATATAATATTGGGCTATCGTCAATAGAGACATATAACTAACGAAGTCGGATGTAAGCCAGCGTGGATCTATATTTACACGAACGATATTCAAAATACGGGCTGGAGTCGTGTGATGCTAACAGCGCCACTACGCGCGTATTTCGCAATAGTAGAGATAGGTGCGTCGCCACGCGTGTTCACATTGTGCTGAGCACACGCAACTCCGAAACTCGAGCTGGCTACCATGCTGTGATCACACGCCGGTTCCTACGCGATCAAGCACGGCGTGCTGTGCCGGCGAGCAGCGAGCATTACTAGTAAAAACACTTCGCCAGCGCTCCCACCGACGCGGTGCGGAGTGGCGGCACTTGTCGCGAGCAACATTCCCACATGTGAGCGTCACACAACGCGCAAAAACCACGCGCCGCGGCGGCACGCGACTCCGCGCAGGGCCGCGCCGTCGCACTCTACTGCACTACACTTGGAGCAAAAAATATGCAAAAACATTCATCAATAAAACGCGCGAAAAGCAGTAAGCACAAGCACATACAATCCTACTTGTATGGTCATTTGGTTGATGGTTGTGTAAATATTTTATAGTTTACTACAGCGTGTAAGACACGAGCGTGTGAGTATGAGTGACAGCCCTGGCGCGGCACCTGGCGCGCGACAATTAAGTCTCGCCCGCGTGTAATGATCAGCACAGGTTGGGAATGTCGGTGAGCCCCCGCGCACCCCGCGCCCCGCGTCACACATCGCGAGCTCGCCGCAAGTTTTCGCCATGGAGTCATCCTCTCATGTGTGCATCTCTACCGCTACGTGCTGTGCTCACCATGTCATATTAAAACTAAACTCGGACTTCATGAATATACCGCAGTAAGGTATTAGTGGGCAGTGGAATGAACTGTCGCAAAACGCCTCTTACATAATGTGATAAACTCGCGGGTCCACGAGCCCGTGCTATCAATATGAACTACGATGCCTGCATTAAATTCGCTCGACATCACATTTCTGTGTTAACATTTACATCAGACATTTGCCGAAAGTATTATGCATGCTCGTTAACAATTATTACGAGAAGTGTGAAGCAACAAAACAATCCGTGAAGTGTGAGGGCAGCGCGGCGCGCGGCAGCGCTGGCAGCCGCCAGCCACTGACTGAGTCGGTTAGGTTACTGACACTTTTATCTCTTATTATCTGCAATGGAGTTACTCAACGTAATCGAATGTGATCCTCACAAATGCATAACAAATAGAAACAGCAAAAATAAATTGCTGGACAATTGCACGACAAAAGAACTTAATAATTCCAAAATAAGCAACGAACTGTAATGATTTACAAACCCAAGTCCTGCCTGCTTCTACGTGCACACAATGCAATCAACTTCGAATTCAACAACTACTTGTGATAATGATCTCGATTTATTAAGTTCAGTAGTAGATTAATACACCCAACAGTCACATACATAGTCCTGATCCCACATTAAGATCAATTAAGTCTTGTGTCGTGGGTATCAGAAGCTACGAGAGACTTTTCGGTCTCACAAACACCCAGACCCGAGACAAATACTTGTGGGCCTCACAAAGATTTATCTCGGTGCGGCGATCGAACCCGCGGCCTCTCGCTTCACAGGCGGCGTCTAACCAACTGCGCCACGGAGGCTGTCACTTCAGATCTTCAGAAGCATCAATATTTAGAGCACATCACACATACGCTTGTTCCACAGTAGTACACTCAATTCCACGCCTCTCAATAGTCTCCAGTCTCGCACGACGCAATCAATAGTGAAATATGAATCGTGATAATAGTTCAGTGACTTCAATATTGGCGACGTTTTATTGAATATATCTACATTATAACTATACTGATTTGCAGCTATGAGCGACACCCCCTTGCAGAGTATAAACAGGCATCACGGCGGTGCAGTGACGTTGATTCCCCCTACAAGCCACACCAAACACCACTCCAGTACATCCGCGGGCACAGCCGCAGGTGCGCCGCCCGCCCTTCTCATCTCTTCAACAATATTTAATATCTTGTTCAATAATGTACCCCTATACTATTAATTCACAGTTACACGCAAATTGTACATAAAGTTAAAAAATCACGCCTGTTTAGCAGCAAAAAAATATTATACAGAAATGCATTTTGATTTTCCGACATCTAGCGGTGTAAATCGCGCGTTGAAGTCTTTTACTCAGTGGCCGAGGCGCGGTCGCGAGCACCTGCATCCGGTCATCATTCGTGTTTCGTGCGGCTCTCCGCGCCAATACAAGTTATCAGTGGCACGCAGATCAACATTATAACGCCCTTCCTCTATATAAATACTTAAACTGAAGAATTCAACAGAATCTTAATTCATTATTAAAAGGGCTCAAGAATCAAGATAGAGTTTGTAAAAAAGCGTCATGTTATGAAAAAATATGTATACTGAAGATGGTTATTTATAATTATCACGTAATGGCAACCCGCCACGAGTGCGGGGCAAGCGTCAAGAGTATGCGCGGGCGCCGACACCGCACGCACTCCCCGCGCCGGCGCTGGCATGTGTTCCGAGTCAGTGCGAGTGTCGGCGTTCTCGGCGCGGCGCAGAAGCCGGGAAAACCAATGGAATGCCGAGACTGCGTTATTGGATTATAACTGCGGGTGGGTGATGGCCGCGCCGTGACACATGCCGGCGCGGCGCACTCCTCGGCGCCGCCCGCGTCTCCACACACACTACTATAGTTAGTTCTATCTACATTGTGCTGGTGAGTGGAGCGTGGTCTAGATCAAATGTTCACTCATAAATACACACTATACTATACTATACACCGGCTGAATCTGAGATGTGAGCCACTTGCGTGGGCCACTGTGTTGGATTTCCCACCGTTGAGTACGGTGGTCGCGTTGTGGACAAATACGGATTGCGAACATTTTGTCAACAACTTTTACGTGTAAAAGAGTACATGCGATAGTCGATAAATGAATGCAATAATGAAGCAAGCGTTTCTGATGGGTAGAGAGCGCGCGCTACGTGAGTATGGTGCGGGAGAGCGCACGTAATGCGAGTAGGCGCGGAACATTCCGCCGCACAGATTATAGTTTTTGCAGCGAGCGGCGCGTGTGCCGCGCGTGTGCCGCGCGTGCCGAGCGCCGAGCACTGCAGCCACGACAATGTGCTGTAGCTAGTGTAGCTTAGTGCAACACGTATTTATGTACAAAACATTTTTATCGAATCACCGTCTACATTTCGTGAAATGACTACTTGAAACTAGCCACGTCATAAATGTTAAACGATACAGCGGTCAACGTATTGTTACATCAGGAGTGTGGGCGGCGTTGCTTTACACTAGATTCAGTTGCGTCTCTTAAAAACAAGCCGACAGCAGAGATGCACGCGCATGCTAGCGGCAAATACTGTTGTATGTCATGAAATGCCATCATTTTATAAACTACTCGATGCTTTTATGAAATGATGTTCGGAACACGACATAATCATGTGTTTTGAGTCATAAACAGTTTGAATGAGTCGCGGACGCCGACACACCGACCAACAACCCGCTTGACACACGCTGGTGTTTTTTATTGCTATGGATGGCGAGACGAGCATGCCATTCGCCTGATGGTAAGCGCTACGACCGCTCATGGACAGTAGCAAATCCAAACAACTTTGTAATTCATGGTGAATTACAAAGCAATGCTTGGCGTTCCACTGTGTTCGCCATCTTGAGACATAAGATGTTAAGTCTTATTATGTCCTGTGATTACAATTTTCTTCAAACCGGAACACAACAGTGCATGTTGCAACACTGCTGTTTGGTGCTACAGAAACTATTTCTCTAGCAGTGGAAACTTGTAACGCATTGCACCTTGACTACAATATTTATTAGGAACCACACACCCGATCACGCGGGAAAGCTTCCTTGTAGCGAACAATAGCGTTAGTTAAAAAGCAATGTTCAAATTATTTCAACGAATCTCTTATTTAAAGTGCAACACCTGTGGGTTGCGGGACGCCACGCAGTGTGGCGGACACCGCCGCAGGTAGCCCGGAGCCACCGCCGCCGCGCCCTAACAGGAAAACTCAACCAAAATGTATGACACACTCACACACACAGCCCACCATACGGAGGTGCATGTAGACTGTAGAGGGTCTGAGGTGACACGGGCTGGCTGCTGCGACATATGGCACTAGTGGCGGCGCTCCAGGACCTACATTTTATTGCAATGCGTTTATGGACACCCGCCCCCGCCCCGCCCCCGCCCGCGCCCGCCACACAGAGCGTGTTGTCATTGATTCTGGCGATGATAGCTCATTGACGCGGCGGCGCGGACCTCGCGCGTCTCCGCTGTGCTCCACACGCGAGGACTATTCCTCGACATCCATACAGGTACACAATCGCATGAAGAGGTGGTTATGTGCATTCTCGAGTTCGGCTCCATATTTAAATATAATAGATGTTGAAAACAAAGAGCTAGAAGTGAGTGGCGGCGCGGGGTCCTGCCGAGCGTGTTCCGCGCCGGACTTGCGGCTCACCTATCTATTACGTGCCGTTAGCCGGGGCTCACTCCCCGCGCCGCGCCCCGCCGCTCCCCGCCGCCGGCGCCCTGCGCGCAGCCTCCCACATTCAAATGCAGTTTTGCATAACACCAGCAAACGCCCCGCGCGCCCCCGCAGACCACTCTGGCCACCACTCACAACCTGTATATTGCACACTATACGGTAAAGTTATCAAAATACAAATCTAATTTTCCGACTAAAGGACCGAGAACAGTTTGATAGTGTCTTACTTAATAACTATTAACGGAAGGAAACCGCACGAGAGCTGGCTCTAAGCCAGGGACGCAGCACACGATGGCGCCGCGAGGTGGCACGACACTATCTTTGCGTGTCGCTGGACCACAGCGGAACTAGCTGCTACAGACGTGAGCGCCGTGAGTGCAGATACGAGCATAAACACCACAAGAACATTTACCACAACCCTAATACTTCAATAAATAAACCCAGCAACCAACATACAACTGTTGTGGAGCATCGGACTCTATGTCAGAGGTTTCACTACACTTGGACTCGAGCCAAATATTGTAAAACACACAAATACCGATCGAACCCACGGCACCTCATGTCACGACCGCCGTGTGGAACAATGGCCTCAGCTCTTGGTTATTAGCGACAAAAGAACTCACTCTTCACTGGCCCAGCAACATTTATGTCACGTCAGTACGCACAATTAACTATATTTAGTTCTATTATTATTATGCACTAATTGTAAAAAAAATATATTACGGCGACCATATGTATCTAATGTGTGACAATGGTAGTGTGAATAAAATACTTATGGCCTTATCCATGCACAGTTTTAAAATCTATTTTAGTTGTCGAATGCTTCATCCCTTTCGAACGACTTTTGGATTTAGTTTGAGGGAAGAACGCACAACATTCGATAGCTTACATAGGTTTTAAAACTGTCTAAATAAGGCCATTAGTATGGAGCTGTTGGTAAACAATGTACCAACGCTTTGGTGTAGTGTAGTGTAATTCGAGTGACATGCAGTTGGAGAGGTTCGTTCGCCGCCGTGGAGACAATGCAGCACGTCTCCGCGGACTTTGTGCTCGTCCACGCGCGGCGCACAGGTAGTCGGCCGCGCGCGCCTCGCCGCCAGGTACCGCGCACATGCACGGCACTCATAGTGTGTACAATGTTTCTAATTAGTTTATCATTGTAGATATAGTGGCGGACAGCGCGGGTGGCGCCGCCATGCCACTATGCCGTGTTTACAAACATTGCGCCGACGTGTGGCGTGCGCCGCGGTGCGTGACCACACGCGCTCGCACGCCGCCCTTGCCGGACACCGAACAGTGCGCGAGCTCATCACGCGACTCTCACGCATCGAGCACCGGCAGCGGCGGCGCCCGGCCCGCCCGCCCGCTTGCATGAAACGCCGTTTATTGCATACCAACATACACACACACACACACACACACACACCATGACACACACAGAAGCGCGAGCGCTTCGTGCACGACTCGGAGCTTTCGAGCGCCGAACACCACACAAAAAGTAATAATCATCACAGAGCGGGCGGGCGGCGGCGACGCGGGGAGCGGGGCGGCGGGGGAGGGCTCGCTCACCTTGCAGCTTCTTCTCAGTCTCCCAGAACTTCTGCAGCTCGGTGAAATACTTGTCGAGGATGAACACCTTGGAGAGGCCGAGCGTGGCCATGGCGGGCGGCGCGCTCGCATCACACTCCGCGGCCGCGCCGCTCCTAACGCACAGAGCGACCACTCGCGCGCACTTCCACACGAGCACTGCCGCTGCCACTGGCCGCCCCGCCGCCCCCGCCACCCGCACCGCGCACAGCCGCGCCGCGCCGCGCCCGCGCACCTTCGCATGCCGCCGCGCAGCTCCGCACTCCTCCGCGCGGCACGAGCGACGCCTACTTTTAGAAAAGAAATGGTATTCCCTGAACGCGACCTCGCCGCCTCGTCGCTTTTGCATCTGAAATAAAGAGTCTGGAGTCGCCGCACTCTCATCATGTAAACATGGCAACACAATAAGGAGAGGATCAGGCGGAGAGCGGCCGGCCGCCGCCGCGACGCAGCGGTGGCCGGTGGAGGCGCCGCGACGACGCTCAGGCGACGCGTGTGGCGAGAAAAAACTTGAGTCGGAGCATTCAACGGGCATTACGTGAGGTCACAGGTGCGGGGCGGCGCGGCGGTGGCGGGGGCGGCGGGATGGCGGGGTGGCGGGAGCAGCGCAGCAGATAGCGAGCAGTGCGGCGGGGCCGGGGCGCGCGAGGCGGAGGAGAGGTCGCGGCCAAACTGGTTTATTTGTAAGCTCAAGCACGCCGAAAGCTATTCACTCCTCCCGCTCCCCACACGCGAGCGGGCCGACACTACTACTGCACATTGTCCAGAACTCGTAGCTGCCGTGTCTGCGACGAGATCCCAGTGCCCCCTGGCCCCGACATCATGCCGGCTCAACTCCTTACTACGCAGCAGTAGAGTACAGATCACTCGCAGTGAGATGGCGGAGTTTGCATCCCCATAAGACTGCTAGAGCTCTCTAAGCCCGCTGACAATATACAACGAAGTACCGCTGTCTAATGACGGTATAAGTGTGTGTAATATGTTGCACGTGCACGCGCGCACACATGCACGCCGGCAGCGCCGCGCCGCGCAACCACGTGCATCGTGCAGTGTCGCAAGGGCTCGCCAAGTTGGGAGCGCGTTGATGTCTAATGCTCTGCGATGTAATAACCGCGCGCTTGTTGCAACAATAACTTTACATTCAATGCTCAAAACTTGTCATATAATTTATCAGCACATACATCATCATCATCACAGCTAAAGCTATGTATTCGGTTTAATAACTGCAGGAGTTCCAGTCGGCAATACAATTATTTTAAAGGCTAGCTAATTATGGTTGAAACTCTAAAAAGCCAGCAATCGGAAAAAATCGCTATCCAGTAAATATTTTAGATAAGTTGTCCTGAGCGTTGAGGTGTTGTGGAGTTCATTCTTATACTCGTAAGAGCTTTGTGTTCATGGAATGTGTTATGAGCTGTGGTATTTTTTTTTTGTATCAGCCCATATATGTCCCACTGCAGGGCACGGGCCTACTCTACAATCGAAAGTACGATTGAGAGTGGTTACTTGTTTACTGGTAACTTGCTTAACATGAAATGTTTTGGTGAGATGTCGTTTCTTGTTGCAAGTTACCGAGTAGTTTTTATTTGCCGAGCTTTATTACATTCACGCCCGCGGCTCTTTTCTCTCTTTCTCTATGAAATGCCAGCTTTCTACATCAGCAGCAAGTACTGGGGGATGACTGCTGGAAACTTTCAGATTTCCACATTTTGTGTTGTTTATGTGCAAATTCTAAAATCGTTGAATATTGACTAGGATGGACATGGCGATGTGTTAAGGGTTAGCCCTCGACAATCGCGGGCACGCAAACTGATCGATCGATATCGTCTGCAGAGTAACAGGCCTTAGATAATATTTAGATATTAAATTATTTATTTTTAAATGCGGTAGACTATATACTTTAAATCCCAATAAAGAGCAAAATATGCAGCACAACAATACGAGTTACAACATAAGATAGTGATTGATGGCGGCGTCATTCACTCTCCATTCAGCACACATTCCAGTAATGATTCATTGCCGCGCTCCTCGCACCAAACAGCGCATTACCGAGTAGTACTAGCGCCACCTGTCGGCCGCGCGCCGACACACCTCGCTACACCGGCTGCCGAACAACTAGAAAGAAAATATATTGAATGGAGGTGCCTCTTCGTGCGGAGGCTGCGGCGCACGCGTTGCGGGCCGCTGCGCACAGATGGCGCCAGCCGTCACTATACTCCTCCACTACAGAGCAACCGCACGCACTCACACTCACCCTGCTTATGTTACAAAGGAATTTATTTTATTAAAACATTTTGGTATGTTTTTTAACGTTAAAGTTTGTATGCAACCGCTCTGAACCAAATCGCGGCATCGTTATTCAGAAACCCGCATCCAAGATGGGGAGTGACCATTTTTGGTGAATTAAATCGCATATCCTTTTGCGGCTCGAAGAGCACGTTAATTCTGTCTCGAATGGACGCCTCACTTACATATAGTCGGGTAATAGTCGCCTGCCTGGTGGCGGTGCTCTTCGACATATTTAGATCTGAAGGACTGGCGACAACACTTTGCTTCCGTAACATGGAGCTCTTGGGACTTCGAATTGTTTGAAGATTTTTTTTTGCAAAAAGCGTAGTGGTCCTTTGACCCGAAAAATTAACAGATATATAAGAAACGATGCGTCAGAACGACACAGCACGAGGAGGAACATAAAGCTTATTAAATGTGTTTATTTGTTTAAACGTGCTTTTCTCAGGAACTACAGGTTGGAATTGAAAAAATATTTTAGTGTTAGATATATCGTTTATCAAGTACAGCTAAAGTGTAATTTGTATCCCGAGAAAATGTCTAGCGGGACTTCTATTCCGGAAAAAAATCACACGATAGCGAAGCCGCGAGGAACACTAGTAACTCACAATTAGAAAATAATAATGAACAGGCGGGACTGACCCTGCGCCGAATCTAAAATAGACCAAGAGCCCGTGGCCGCCAGACTTTTGTCATTTTTAAAAGTTGAAAAAATTGATTGAGCATGTCTCTGACATGGGCATCACACGATCAGCTATTACGAAATCCCAATCGGGGTGGCTTTGAATGTTATCACCTTTAATGTATCTGGCAATATGAAAGGAGCGTAAAAAGTGTCCGGTTGCCAAGGAAACACTCTGGCAAAATTACATTTTATTAAACTTTGAAGATACCGCATTATATCATTTTGCCAGCTTTGTAGTATAAAATATAAATTTTATATAATGCGGTTAGGGCATCAATCAAGAGGTGTTTCTTAGGCAGCCGGGCACTGTTGTCCTTCATCTTGTCAGACACATTAAAGCTAATAACTTAAATAGCCACCATGATCGGAAATTCATAATAGCTGATAGTGTACCTATGTCAGAGACAAACCTTTAGCTTTTATACAATTACGAAAGTCTGGCGGCCACGGGCCAAGAGATAGATCAAGAGGTCTATAAGATGCCATCCCACAACGCAACTCGTATGTTCCGTGAGACAGCGGCCGCGTGTCTTCGACGCGTTACTGCTAGTGTTGCCGACCCACGATTACGTTTCTTTTAGTATAAATGGAGAGGTTCCCCGCAGTTGTCGAGTGGAACACGGACACGTGGCGCGGCGACACCCGCGACTCGCCCCGCGACACGCCCCGCGGCGCACGCCACGTGGGGCTACATTACAAGTGCCGACCTCTACGATACTTTATTTTGTAAGTACATACGAGTACATAAGCTCACGCTTATACCGCCAAGAAGGTGGACACAAGACAGGACTGTCACTAGTGTAGAAGTGTATGCCTTGGGCTACTGATCGCTGTCGACCAATGTCCGAACACAACCCGGCATGTGGTCGGTTCGGTGGAGTGTTGCGAGTTACGAGTAATCTTACGAAATAATTTTATATAAGTTGACTTTAATTGTCATCATTATAAAGTGAAGACACTTATTGGAACATTCGCTGTGCGGAGGAGTAACACCTCACTTCGCCCCGTGATAACGAAAACTGTAAAGTTCACGTCGATCGTTAAATGCAAATTGAGTATCAAGAATCCGCGATAAAATCTATAAAATTAGTTTTATTTCAATTTACAATAGTTTATTACTGTTCGGTATATTACTATACTGAAACTCATGTTTCAATCAAATCATTTTGATATTACGATGATACCAAGTGTTCGGGGACGCGATTGATGTCCAAAAAACCGTTTTTGGAATATGCTGACACGAATAAGAAATCATGATGTAACAATATGGCGTGTATGTGTGACACTTGCGCGCGAAAACACCGCCGAAAAACGGAAGGCGTCAGAGCGAGGCAGACTCACCGCTGTCGTGAGCGCAGGGGGCAAGCTGCGGGTGCGGCTCCTGGAGGCGCGCGGCGTCGGCGACGTCCATGTCGTCGCGGGCCGCTCGGCGCTCGGACCCGGACTGCGGCGATCCCGCCCGCACAGCTGTGCCGCGCCGCCGCGGCGCATTCGCCACGCGACACGCGCACCACCGTATACCGTATACCGCACACCTCGTGTACAACACCACAAGCGGACGTCGCATACAATCCAAGTAAGTATAACAGCCTGCTCCCAAAGACGTGCTTCGACGCGACACACACAACACTGTCAATGAACTCAGTGTAGGCCTTACTAGTAAGTAAGGAAGGAACACACTCCCAAAAGGTTTTTGTGTTTCTAGTGTACTCTAATCACAAGATATGACTTTACCAGTATCGCAAATTTCACCTACTTTGTTCGTACATGCAACAGGCGCAAGAGTGCAGCCGTGTTTATGGGTAGAATCGCCGGCGCCGCGCTGCCTGGTACCGCGCGCGTGGTCGACGCAGGAGTCCCGCACCGCGCGCCCGTGGCAGTCGTACAATACATCAAATAGCAACACGAGTGCCGCGAGTCCAGCTCGAGTCACTGTGCATTTTAAATAATAGTTCACACGCTATAATAACATATGCGTGTATGCGAGCGAGCGAGGACCGAGCTCCAATAGCTCTATATCAATTAAGCGCAGCACGCGAGCCGCGACACGCGAGCCCGCTCCCCCGCGACCCCGCGCTGCGCGCCCCGCTACACACTCGCCACACACACGCCACGTCCACGGGCGTGTCGCGTTATATTTATATACATTATTCACCCTTCCATTATATTGAAAATAAGAATAATTTTACATTGTTGCGCAGCTACGTATAACAGTAGATGTAGCTCGCAAGCAAGTAACAGTAGCAAGGATGACAACATGAGCATTAAGCAGCTGAGGTGCGCGTCCCGCGGCGGCGGCGCGTGTCGGCGCGTGTCGGCGAGGTGGCGCAGAACAATGGCGCTCGCCTGCAGATAACGCCAATTACGGCGGCGCCACGCGATAACGACGCGCGCTTGTTTATGTGCACGCGCCTCTCCGCGTCGCTCTCGCCGGTTACAATAAATTTGACTGACGCGACAGAATATAATTTAATTTGACGAGCTGTTGGAGAACAAACAGCGGCGGCGCGCGCTCTGACGCGTTTTTATTGTGCAAACGGACGCGGACAAACTTTCAATGCCTACGTGATATGTGACTTTCAATACACCACACGAGCTGCAACACTACACCTCATGTCATCAGTTGTGTTTACAATACAAAACAATGTACCGTATAAAAGCTCTGAGTTTGATTTCTATTACTAATAATCCTCAACTCTCGTTCGAGTTACCCTGGACTCACAGTTGACAGGCTCGCCGCCTGTATGGTCTCGGGAAGAAATAAACTCGGTGAATATTAAATATACCCCGCCTGGGCGTTTCTGAATATGTGTACATTAAAGTAGTTACTTGTGGTGAGTGATGAAAGTAGCAGTGTGTTGGTGTGACGGGTGCAGCGTACTTACCATTGCGGCGGCGCTGCAGACGGGCTCGGCGGCGCGCGGGGGCGGCCGGCGCTGGCGCTGCGCCCGCGCTGCCACAACACAAGCCCAGTTAGCCTCCCCTTCCCGACGCTCCTTCAGTACTTCTCAACATGCGTCGTCAGGATCAATAGTTAATATTTTTTGAACTGTAATTACATGTCTGCATAGGTTGCAGAAATCGCTGGACGTAGGTCCCCTCCAGACTCCAACAGGTTGCCGTGGAGATAGTTGGTGGAGGCTTATACTCGTAGCAGGTGGTACAGTGGGTGCACTACTCGCGGTGCTGCTTGCCCAGACAGAATGCTCGAGTAGCAAGTGTCGATTCTCTGTGTGATTTCGCTTTGTCTGCATTTTGTAATTCCTAATTTCCCAATACAAGTAGAAGAGCTATTGATATAGAATTGGTGTAGTTTGAAGAGACGAGGCTACCTATGTCTGCGGCGCGTCCTGTTCGCGCAAAAGAAGTCTGGCGGCACGTGGTGCGCGCGCAGCAGCGAGTGCAGGGCCGCGCCCGCCGCACCCCCCGCTCCGCCCGCCCCTCCTGCGCCGCACGCCTCATACGTCTGGTCGGGCAGCAGCATGCCGCGCGCATCGCGCCCGCCGCGCCGCCCGCGCCCGCACACGCGCGCTCCTGCCGGCAACATCGCCCGCATCATCATTATAGCCGCCACTGCTCGTTACTGCAGTTATTTACCAATCAATACACAAATAAAAGATAAGAAGCGAAATAACCAATAACAAAATATGTGCATCAACAAATAACATGTATTATGCTGTTGGTGTACCATTTTAAATAAATAATGTCCAGTGAAGACGTGTGGCGCGGCTCGTTAGCGGCGGTGACTCGGCGCGCCGCCGCGCCGCCGCCGCGACTCTCGCCCTGCTCACACACTCACATCTAGGAAAATGTCGGCAGTAGAAGCAGTCGTGATGAGCCGCAGCTTACTCTACGAGCCTCGTTACTACGAGTCCCCACAGTTATGTTCATAATTGAGGTTAAATACGAGGCAGGCGGAGTGCCGGCCGACACACGAGGCAGCCGGCGCGGAATGCGCCGCTTTTTGTGCGCCTGCATCCGCCCTGCCCTCCAACTTACCAATAAATTAACAGCACAATCATGTTCCTTCAAGTGGCACAACATCGCAATGCAATATTTTGATGACTGTTTGCTCGGAGCATCGCTCGCTCGTCGACATCACAAGAGCACGCGCGGCATTGGTTTGTTGTGTTACAGATCCGAATGAATATATATGAATATATATATATATATATATATATATATGAATATGAGTGAAGTTTAAATATAAATCAACTAATTACCTAAATAACGGTTACCGCTAAATACAAAAAGGCGTGCAGTGGTGCCGTGGATCTCCAGCATATAACATTATGTACCGGCAAGGATTGTTGTTACAGCGCGTGGGCGGTGATGTCACGGCGCGGCGTCGCGCTCTCGACGTCGATCTCGCAGCGTCTGTCTATTGTCTGCTATGTAGTTATGAAGCTAAAAGCCGTCTTTGTTAGGTACTAATTTATATTTTAAACGGCTTCAATTTGACGTTTCCAGCGTCGGTAAACCAGAAAAAATACAATCGTATCGCCGCAACGACCCGCGCCAGCAGTGAAGTCGCGTGCTTCTCAGAAATGAGCCGAGGCGCAGACGTACAGTGCGCACACACGCGCATTCTACTGAGCATACATCCTGCTACATGCAGAGCCGATGCGTGGCGCGTCGAGATTGTTCATGTGGAGGACAGTGAGCAACGCGAGTGTAGGCTGCTGCACCTCTCGTCTACTACGCGCGGCCCGCCCTGCTGGTCGCACCTCCTCCGAGCAGCACCGCGCGCGCGCCTCTGCCGACGAGCAAGGATGTGTAACTTGTACTCGTTTATCACCACAACTCTACTAGACAATATGTAAATATTTACACATCGTTAATGAAATCTACGACGCGACGTCTGACACGGTGGTGTGCGCTGTAGAGCCGTGCCGCCGCGCCGGATTAAAGTGTCGTCCGTCGACGCCTCCACCCGTGCTATAGGTGTACTATTTTCTCGCAATATATCAATTCTATTTTCGCACACTCTAATATAGGTTTTCCGTATAAATGTTGGTGGAATATGTGTGTATGTGTGTAATATAGCACCGAGCTTGAGTTGTGTTGACAGCAGTAGTTCGGAGCGCCGGCCGAAGCGGCTGGCGCGTCGGCGCGTCTCGCGCGCGCGGCTCACGTGTAACTGTCGTCGCTCGGCTGGTTCACCCGCTGCTCTAGATTTTTTGCGCGGCGACCCGGCGCAGTGCCGCGGCCCCGGCGCACCGCCAGCGCCACGTGCCCACTCCTCGTCATTACAATACTGGCCAACGTACGGCTCTAATTCTTGTGCTCTAGGGCTTGTTGTATAGAGCGCAATGAAACTGCGATAAATACAACTTTAATTGATGAACGAGTTCTCACGGGTCTGGGGGCGGGTGTGTTCCCGCGGGTCGGAGTTGAAGCCACGCCGTCGGTGGGGAGGCGCCGGTCACGCCGCGCCGCCGTCGAGCCCTAATTATATCATCAAGTGTAAGCTGGGCCCAGGCTCGGAACCCCTGCTCACCTCCCGTGCGACATCCGCCAACATCTCATATTTACTTCAGACAAGTCACATTTTGCAATGTGTCCTCCTTTTGAGACAGTTTGAGGACGCAACTGAAATTCTTATTTTACACAGCTTCCCACAAGGATAGTCGCGAATTTCCCGAGTCGCAATAAATATCTGACTGGGTATTTAATGGTAACAGTGGCGGCGCGCGGTGTCGCGTTACCGCTCCCACGGCGCTGCGAGACACCGACGACGCCGCCACACAGCGCGCCGCTCCCAGGCTCCGCTGCTGCTCAACCTGAAAGTTCGGTGTGAAGCAGAGACTAGGCGAGACTAGGTACGTGATACACGCCGCCAAGCGAGTGCAAAGTAATTTAATGCAGTTTTCCTAACTCGTTGGAACGTTTGATGTTTAGAGCGAAGCTGCGGAACATGTAATACGCGGAATTAAAGGTAGATGAGGGGCAATGAGCGCGGCCGTAAAACGATACATTTAATTGTGCAGCGGAGCGGGCGCGAAGCAGGACGAGCGCGCCGGCCGCGACTCTATCTTGCTCCACAGAACGCCAACTTGCAATAATCGTTTTCCGGTTTACCTGTTGGATGTGGGCAAGAGTTGGCGGCGCGGCGCACTCCTCCGTGGCGCCGAAGTCGATCGTGCGGCGGCGTCGTCGGCTCGCCCGAGCCAGACCCGAGCATGCGACACTGCGCGCACTTTTTATTTAATTTGCAAGTTTGCTACGTAATCAGAAAAGTCGCGACACACTATAAAACACTCTGAACACTAACACACGCTGAGACCTGCAGCCTCGAAGCTAAGTGATAACACATCGCGTGCACTCTCACAATTCTACCGAGCGCTACTCGTATTTCCGCGAGACACAGGTGATTGCGCGGCGCAGAGTGTGGCGGCGGCGCTGCGCAGGGCCGGCGGTGCTCGCGCGCTCCCGCTGCACACTGCGCCCGGCGCGCGCCGCGCACTCCCGCCACAACACCCCTTGACGCCCGGCACCACCACGAACCACCACGACACCAGCCCCGCGTCTAGCGACCACCGCCCTGCCAAGCTGAGCTCTTTATTAGTGCAAACGATGCATATACTATTAACAGCACTTTAAGCAATGTGCGGCGCAGTAGAGGAAATAAAAAAAATTTACATATTGGCAAAAGAGCCACAGGAATGTACGAGCCTCCGAGTAAAGCAAGCGTTAAGCCCCATTTACACGGGGAGAGTTTCACGAAGCGAGAAACTCTCCCCGTGTAAATGGGTCTTTAGTCTAGGCTGTTGTAATATCTCAAAGCATATTTTTTTACATATTTCTGTGTAATCATAGCCGGTAATGTAATCAAGGAAGAATAATGATTTTGAAGAATGCTACGCACATTGAAATTCAAAAACAAGAAGAAAAAAAAGTTGGGTCAAAAAATTTCGACAATTGTTTAATTTGTTTGGTAATTGAAAAATAATGATTTTGTTTATAATAATTTGCGGTATGTGTAATTATTTATTAATCACGCAGGGAGGCTAGGTGTTAGGTAACACCTTCCTAATCACCCTCCTTGTTATTTCCTTATTAACATGCTTGCTGCGAGGTCATTTTTAGAGGACTTACGGCCGACATACTAGGACTCGTAACTGTACTTAACCGCAGTGCGTATGAGACCTAAACAATCTCCTAAAAAACTTTGGGTTTTATACGTAATTCCTTCATAAATTTTAGACATTTGAATTTTTTGTTAAATATATAGCTTGGCAAGCAGTTATGGATTAAGGGGAAATACTAAAAATAGGGTATCTATTGATAGTGCTGTTTGAGTAGTGACTAGTGAGGGGAAAAGAGAATGAAAGCTCAGTTGTCGATAGTCAAACTTTTATGGAGTAATGACACTTCGACTAACTATATATTATCGTTCAAGTGTACAAACTGTGCACTAAGTTTCTTCGGCATGGTGGGATTTTGAGGATGTTTTGGATGGGATCTCTGGGTAACCTATAAGGACTGATATATTAATCTGTTCCAGAAAGTGTTGACAAGTTGTATATTGTAATGATAATAATCAATTCAGCTTCCATTTATCAACATAGATAGCGTTACTAAGCACATTTCTTAATAGAATTCCTATGATTTATTAATTTATTTCCCACCAATCAACGTAGATGGCGTTAGTGGGCACATTTGTACAATAGACTATTGACAAACGGTGACAAGTACGATAAATATGAAGTGAGGGTAATGGAAGGTGATTCGAGAGAGGGTCATGGGAGAGAACGATAACGGTGGAGTGGTGCTCGGTGATTGATAATTTTGTGTTTTCAAGTCCAAAATTGGAAACCGTAAGAGAGCGATGCAGGCTCGATAACTGATCACGCTGTGTGGTGAAGTATTGTGATATTAAGGTCCGGAGTGCGTTAGAATCTTTTAGCCACGGGGTAAGTATCCATATTTAATTATTAAAGCCACCGGTTGATTCCGATCTTCAAGAGTGTTCCGCGTGTGCTGATGACTTTTGTTTTGTTCTTAGCCTGTGGAAACGCCCTTGTTGGCCACCGTATTCACAATCATCATCATCATCATTCACAGCCTGTAGGGTCCCACTGCTGGGTATAGGCCTCCCTCATACTGTGCCACTTTAATTTGTCTTTTGTCAGTCGCATCCAGGTTCGGCCTGCGATTTTGACAATGTCGTCGACCCATCTTGCCGCTGGACGGCCAACGCTGCGCTTACCCAGTTTTGGCCACCATTCTGTAAGCGCCTTACTCCACCTGCCATCAGTGCGTCTAGCCACGTGCCCAGCCCAACTCCATTTGAGTCCCATGACAAACTGTCCGACATCTCGAACTTTCGTTCGTCGTCGGATTTCGACATTTGGGACTCGATCTTGCAACTTAATGCCGAGCATAGATCGCTCCATTGCCCTCTGAGCTACACCAATTTTGTGTAGAACATCGCGCCTGAGCGTCCATGTCTCGGCACCGTAGGTCATGGTGGGCAGGACACATTGCTCAAAGAGGCGAGTTTTTAAATTCTGTGGAATTCGGCGCGATTCTAACACGTCTTTTAGCCGTCCGAATGCAGCCCAGCCTAATTGTATTCGCCTGGAGATCTCCTTTGTCTGATGTTCCTTACCAAAAGATAGAATATGACCAAGATAAACATAGTCTTTGACTATTTCTAAAGTCTCACCTCCAATCACAATGTTTGGAGTCGAGACTCCAGAAACATTACTCATGACTTTGGTCTTGGTCATATTCATCCTTAGGCCCACCCGTAAGGACGCATGAAATAGATCTTCAAGCATACTTTGAAGGTCTCCAAGGCTTGTTGCAAACAATACAAGGTCATCAGCAAACCTGAGGTGAGATAGATAGGCGCCATTAATATTAATGCCTGTATTGTCCCATGCAAGCGTTTTAACGACGTCTTCTAAAACAGCCGAAAATAGCTTGGGTGAAATAATGTCTCCTTGTCTCACCCCCCTCCTTATTGGGATAGGATCGGTTAGATCGTGTAGTTTGACCTGCATTGTAGCCGAGCTGTAGATCTCATGGAGTAGGTCTACGTACCGTGCGTCGATGGAACAGCGATGTAAGGAGTCAATCACGGCCCAGTGCTCAACACTGTCAAATGCCTTTTCGTAGTCAACGAAAGCCAAGCACAAGGGCTGACTGAACTCCCCACACTTCTCCATTAGCTGTTTTACTGTATGGATATGATCTATGGTAGAAAAACCACTCCGGAAGCCGGCTTGTTCGACGGGCTGGCATTCGTCTAGCTGACGACTAAGTCTATTGCAGATAACTTTGGCAAACAGTTTGTAGGTTTGTGAGAGGAGGCTTATCGGTCTATAATTGCCAAGAAGTGAACTATCGCCTTTCTTATGTATCATTGTGACTATGGCATTTTTCCAAATTTGTGGGGTGCGTTGATTATAGATGACAGAATTAAAAAGTTTGGCTAAAACACTAACTATTGGTGGTCCACCTGCGCGAAGCATCTCAACGGTAACACCGTCTTCACCGGGCGATTTGTCGCTTTTCATTTGTTTCAGCGCTCTTTCTATTTCGCAAGTTAGAAATGGTGGTAAGGGATCTGAGCTGCGATGTTCTGTAGCCCGTGCTCGTGGATCTTTGTCTGGCGAAAAAGGTTTTATTCACAATCATATTGTACGGGTATCCGTGAAAGGCGCAAGTTTCCGGTTTGGAAGTTAGGAGACCATGTGATCGAGGGACGAACGCGACCGTTACGTGGGACACGTCGCTTCAGCGGCATTGCTACAGGGAAGCCGTGGCTTGAGATAAGGGGTTCCTAGTAATCGAGGTTTGGGTTCCGGGGCGGAACCTTCACTTATTAATGTGTTATGTATGAGGGGCCTTAGGTTCGTTGGAAATGATTCTTCCTTTGTTTGTTATAAGCTTTTTTCATACGATATTATACTCTTAGATTAAGTTAGAATTAATTAAACCATAATTAGTGAAAATTCAAATTGTCATTCACTTCAGTCCTTTTACGCGAACTCACTGGGGGTCCTAACGACTCATCACAATATGATTTACGATAAGTTTTATTTTTCCAAAAAATACATTTCTGAAGGTTCTGGCTAAGATTTATTTATTTCTTTTGTTTTACACTTTATGGATTTTTTTTAAGATAACCACGCAAACGGAGTTGCGGGTAGGCGCTAGTAACTAAATACACATTATTTTAGAGCAATTTGTTGTTAAATAATTAGTTAGATTTTCACTAATACAGCAATGCTATCAACTTTACGAATCTACGTTTTTGAAGACCCAAATGTACGATAGACTCTATATTTATAATAACTCTAAGGATTGAAGATGTGTGCCGACGGCACATCAGCGTTGGTCAAATATTTATACTGAATAGACGTGTTCCAATCAATCGGTGATTAATTCCAATATTCAATTAGTGCACACCACATAAGGCACATATGTATTTAATATGTGTGCTTATATTACATTCTGAATGTTTTACAGAATTATCGGTGAAAATGACAACAGAGCAACTCAAGGAGATTGCTTCGCAGAAATATAGGTAAGAGTATACTAAAATCGAGAGGTTCAAGCCGAACACCTCCGTCGGGCAAGGGCTCGTGATTCCAAACGGAGAGAAGTAATTAAAAAGAAAATGGAGCCAGGTGTACATTTGAAAATATTGGCTAGAATCAGTTCCAAAGAAATAATTCAAGCATGTTGAAAGCGGGGTAAAGGACGAAAATAAATTACTGCACTTCCAATTTGTGAATACTATATGGATTACTGAACTGGGTTTTCTTATTTTGACTTTAAATGGCAATTTCTAAGCTCGCAATATCTTAAATCAATAAACAAAAGAATAAAATAAAATAAAATATGTTACTGAAAAGACCCTTAGGAAAAAAGTTGTCAGAGGAAATAATCTTCTTGTGTTTAAATATTCGAAATTATTCAGAAACTCTGTTCAAGAATAAATTTTTGTTACCAACTTGTCTTACATAATTTATTTTAGTATTGGCTTACTATAATAGAACATATTTTTAAAAACGGTATTTTTTTTATTTCAACAAAATTTGTTATTTTTATCTTAATATATATAAATCTCGTGTCACAATGTTTGTCCTCAATGGACTCCTAAACTACTTAACCGATTATAATAAAATTTGCACACCATGTGCAGTTTGATCCAACTTGAGAGATAGGATAGTTTAAATCTCAAATTATAGTCGAAATTTTAATTTATTGCTAATTATTTGTCTGTTATTATTTGACAGTCACAATCATCTGTTAACTCCAAATGATTCTAACAGATGTCGATACCTTTCGACTGGGTTGAGTAAGTAATCAATAGATGGCGCTGCTATGGTAAATCTACGAACGTGTCATATAAGCTACATTTTAACAGTATAATTACCAAGTGTTGTTGACGCTATAAAATTAATTAAATTTAAAATAAGTAGTTCATTATACTTTAAAAAATCAATTTCGTAGTCAGAATTTTGGCTGAGCGGAAAGTTTTAGCAGGAATTTTGCAAAGTATTTGTGTTTGCGTATTTTTTAAATGATATTCGTCGTATTTTCGTGTTTATATAAGGCCTATCTACAAAATAAAAGCAATTACAAAAAATTTACAACTTTCCTATTTAGGCATTAAGGGATGAAATGGGATAAAGTGGGACGAACGCGATGAAACCGGTCGGATCCGGATTGCATTCGATGGGAAATAATGGGACGGGATGTAACAGAAAGAAAAGGAGCCAGATGAGATGGGATGGGATACGATAGGAAAAGGGATAGTAGGTACTTAGGTTGAGTTCAGGAGTACAAAAGTTTGAACGGGAATAAGATATTTCTGGTGTGGAGTGGAGTCTAAACATCTTAGCACCCAGGCGAAGCTGGGCCGGGCCGCTAGTATATATATATATTTTAAAACTACTATCCTATAGGGATAGGCCTAGGCAGAGACTGGATCCTGGCATATTACTTTCGGTTTATCCACTTTCATTAATCTCTTAATGCATTTTCATCAGTTGCGGGTATTTTTAACCTGACCCTTGCGGAAGGTGACGGGGTGTAATGGGCCCTTATTATTTTTTAAAGCCCCAATTTAGGCTGTAGGAAATAGGGGTTCCGGAATTGGGGCAGTAGAAAATAGTTCCAAAGAATCATTTTGATTACGTCAAAATAAAACAACACGTTAAAAATAATGCACTTTTAATCACAGAATGCCAAGGTCATGTCAGTAACAAAATAATTTATCACAACAACCGTACACAAAACTAAATCTACTTAGCCTACGTGAGTAGTACAGGACGCGCGCCGCGGCGGGCGGGGGCGCCACCGCCGCGCCTCCCCGCGCCCCCCGCGGCGCCCCGCGCCCGCCGTCCTCGTGTCTTAGGAACGTCTCATATTAAACACTACGTATAAAAACATTTAGCCCGACACGTTGCACGTGCCGGCTCCACCGAGATACCTTAATGTACTAAACCAAATTATATTGTTGTTCGCTCTACGACCTACGTCAACGTCTCTCCACTACCAGTGCGTCTGTGTCTGTGTGTGTGTGTGTGTGTGTGTGTGTGTGTGTGTGTGTGTGTATATGAAAATATAACTATGGATTCGTGTGTCTTTATACAGAATGAGAGTTTCAAATGGGCGTGAAGAGCCAAATCCGAAACTGTGAGGAATATCGAAAAATGCTGAAAGGAATTACGATCCCGATTTCGATGAAAACTAAAACTGCATACTTACTGTCCGTTATCTGCACACCCGATAATCTTGCGTTGGGAGTGGAACTTTGAAATTATTCATATTTAGTTGAAAAATGTATAAAAAAATATACAACAAAGTTGAAATCTGTTATTTTAATGTTGATTTAATTAAACATGAATTGTCAAGTTCATGCTTTTGTACCGAATAAAATGTCGTTCATGTAGATTCTTCACAGTTAATGGTATTTAAAAAAAAAATAATAATCTTTAACAAGGAGGTAGCTGTATCAATGTAAAATAATAAAGCCAGGAATTTGGAACGAAGCGTTAGAAATAACAGTTCCGAACAATTTTTTTTTCGTCCCATTTCCAACACAAGCAGCCTTGTTGTTAATTAGGGGGAAAACAAATCATTATTTTGCTAAAAACTACATCTTTCCTTTTGTTTGACGTATGTCATTACTTTCCAGAATTTCATTCTTATTAGCAACATTAGCGACTGGTGTCATAATACAGCATGTGCTTTTTTTCTTCATAATATCGGGTTCGATTCCTAGGTAGGCGTATTGAATTATGAAAAATCTAAGTATGCAGTTTTAGTTTTCATAAAAATCGGGCTCGTGACTCCTTTGACGATTTTTCGATATTCCTCATAGTTTCGGATTTGGCCATCCACGCCCACTTGAAAAATTAAAATAATTCCTGTATATTTTAATGAATATAGCGCGGTTTCTCTGACTGTGTGGTAATTAGAAATATCCACAGTTAATATTCTTTGATCTTGTCAAAAGAAACTATTTGACCTATAAGTTTCCCGCAACTAGGCCAACATGTAGGTATGTACAGTTCGAGGTGCGTTTGTGTGTGTGAGTGGGTGCAGTGATTCCTATTAGACGACACCGATATACAATACATAATTGTCCTTAATAAATACTACGCAATAAATAACAAAAAAAACCTTTTGGATCATCGTGCAAGAGGTAACGAATTGTATACATATAAATGTGTACACATACATAATGTATATACAACTCGGTAATCGGTGTACTTAGAGGCATGTGCTGTGCATGACTCGTGAAGTCCCACGCCGGTGCCGCGCACGCGACGCTTGCTGGTTTGCGCCCGACTTTGTATTTTGTCTCTTCACTGTGGCGTCAATATTGGACAGCATCGAATAGACTCATGTCGGGCACCCGCTGGTAGCAACATCTTGACAGATGGGAAATTTCAAGAGTCAGGGAGCAACATAATTCGCTACACTCTTACACTACTACAAATTATCTACAATTTGAGATTCAAACTACTGTCATGCTCAATAGAATATCAAAGCGGGGTCGACCTCGGAGCGAGTATCCCATGGCAGGAGCACCATAATACTACCGCGGCCATTAGAGCGCGTCGTCCGGGATACATCGACTTTCATTCGAGTCAATCGCGCTATCGATCCCGACGCTAACGCTCTCTCCTCGCCACGACGTTGATCCAACTTCTCACCGATAGAAAACTGAAACGAGCGCATGTTTTCGCGCATCTACGGACCCTGGAATGTAGCGTATCACTAGCACGAGCCCGCGAGAACTTCGGGCCCGTCAACGTTTCTAATAAATATTAAATGCTAGCATGCACGAGCGGCGCGTGCAGCGCGCGGCTAGCGGCGGCGTCGGCGACGTCGCGCGCGGCCCGCGCGGCGCGCCGGCTACTGGCTCAGCAGCCCCGACAGGTGCTCGGCGATGGCGCGCGCCGCCTCGCCGCGCAGGATGGAGCGGTGCGTGCCGGGCAGCTGGCGCGCCGCCACCGCGCCCGCGCACACCTCGCGCAGCCCGTAGTCCTCGCCCAGGGTCACGTAGTTGTCGCGCGCCGTGAACAGCGTCACGGGCGCGCGCAGACGCTTGGCCGGCTTGTAGGCGTCGGCGATCACCAGCTTGCGGTAGAACGACGCGGCTGCGGCGGGCAGCGCCGCGTCTCCAGCGCCCACCAGCTCGGCCACGCGGCTCACGCGCGCCTCCCAGCCGGACAAGTGCTCCAGCTCCGTCGCCACCTGCGGCCGAGGCGAACCGTGAGATGCGACGGAAGGGGGCGCGGTGCGAGGCCGGGGCGGGAACGGCGCGAGCACTCACCTTGGTGGCGTCGATGTCCTTGAAGAGCTGCGTGAAGTAGGCGAGCGCGTCGGCCTCGTCGGCGGCGGCGGAGCGCGCGGCGCGCTTGCTCTTGCCGCGCGCGGTGTGCGTGGCCACGTAGGCGGGCGAGCCGTCCACGAGCACGAGGCGCACGCACGCGCCGGCCGCCTCCAGCTGCAGCGCCATCTCGAAGGCGACGGTGGCGCCGAACGAGTAGCCCAGCAGCGTGTAGGGCGCGCGCTGCTGCACGGCGCGCACGTGGCCCACGTAGTGCTGCGCCAGCGCCGCCATGGAGTCCAGCGGCGCGGCGGCCGTGCACTGCAGCCCGTACACCAGGCCGCGCACGCCGCTGGCCACGCCGCGCAGCACCTCCACCACGCCCTCGATGGGGTGCACCTGCGCGCGCACACGTGTACAATGCCTGCGTCTACAAAACTCAACCTCAACGGCCGCTACTAAAACTGTGCTAATTGTGTGTAAAATCTCGTCTACTTACCATTTAAGCTGCCACAGGTTTTCGACATATAGATCTTTGAAGAAACGAATTGTGGAGACATTGATACGTTTAAAGTAAATTGACATACCATGAATACTGGGGGCCCGTCGGTGGAAGCGGGCGCCGCGCTCGGCATCTTCACGAGCGCCTGCTTGGGCATGAGCTCGCTCAGCGTGGCGAACTGCACCAGCGTGTCCTCGGCCGGCGCCCCCTCCGCCGCCGCGGCCGCGCCCGCCGCCCCCGCCCCCGCGCCCGCCGCTGCCTCCGCGCCGCCCGCGTCGCCGCCCGACATGGCTCGCAGCTTGCCGAACGTCAGCGCGCGGATCTCCTGCACGCCTAGTACCACGTCGTAGCCACGCTCCAGCGTCTGCTTGATTTCCGCTCCCATCAGCGAGTCCATGCCGAGTTCCGCGAGGTTCGCCGTCTCAGACACCTTGCTAGGATCCTTCACGCCGAGAATGTTGGCCACCGCGTGCACGAGGTCCTGGCGCGGCTGCCGCGCGGCGCGCCGCTTGTCCGCGAGCACCATGGACGCGGCCACGGCGTGTGGCAGCGCCAGCAGAGTGCCTAGCGCTTCCATGCACGAAGCGATGCGCTGAGGCACCGTGCCTCCCACCACTGTCTCGTCTCCACCCATAGTGTCCACTATGAGCCCCACCTCGCCTGCAAAGAGAACCGTGATGAGCGTGCGTCTGAGCGTGCAGGCGGCGGGCGCGCGTGCCGCGACTCACCGATGGCACCCCACTGCACGGCGAGGCCGGGCAGTCCGTCGGCCTGGCGGCGCTCCACGATGCGCTCCATGGCGGAGTTGGCGAGGCCGTAGTTGCTCTGACCGGGGTTTCCGCGGCCGCACGACACAGACGAAAAGACCACGAAGTACTCCAACTCGGGAGCTAGCTCGCGCGTCGCCACGTCCAATGCCTTGGTGGCTGCAAAGTCACACACGTATGGTTAAATGGTGATTTAACCAGGGTTTCAAAATTTCGTGGCGTAAGACTGAAATGAAGAAGTAAAACGATTAGTGCTCACCGTTAATTTTAGGTTTGGCGACGGCTTGGAAGTCTGCGGGTGTCTGTTTCTCGAGGAAAGCGTCGCGGAGGACGGCAGCCAAGTTGAACACGCCGCCCACGGGCCCCAACTTGGCCGCTTCGCGGATAAGCGTTTTTGCCCCGTCTTCAGTCGTCGTGTCCACTTTCGATACTGCAACTTGTACACCGCGCTCCCTCCACCTAGAAAAGCCAAACGGTTTCATACCCACATCTTTTATTCCATTTGTGTAAAAAGGAATTTAATTTCGCTCCCGGCAAATTTTGGCAATTATTTTTTTTCATAAGCGCATAGCAATTACTACCTGCGGATGCACCAGGCCTGGTATCCAGTACGCACTCCGCTGCGCGAGTTGAGCAAGATCTTGGTGGCGCCGCGCACCGTCAGCCAGTGCGCCAGCTCCAACCCGAACCCGCCCAGGCCGCCTGCAACACGAGCACCCGTGAGCACGCACACGCACGCGCACGCACACGCACGCGCGCGCCCCCACACTCACCCACGAGCACGTAGCAGCGCGCGGGGTGCAGGTAGGTGCGCGGCACCGCCGACACCAGCCGCGCCGGCGCCGCCTGCTCCTCGCGCACGCGCACCACCACCTTGCCGATGTGCTTGCCGGTCGCCATGTACCTGCAACCGCCGACATCTTAGACTCGTCGCGATCTCCTAACCTCCTCACCTAACGTCCTAACCTCTCACACTGGGCGCTTCGTTTTACCTGAACGCTTGCTCCAGTTGGTTGTCAGTAAAGACGGTCGCCGGTAAGGGTCGAACCGCTCCAGAGGCGAGTCCTTCGTTGAGACAGCGGACGACAGCCGCTTTGTCGGGGTGCGTGCTGTCCGCGTCGAACAGAGCGTCTAACAAGATGCCGTGGAACGTCGTGTTTTTGAGGAAGATCGCCATTCCCTGCACAGAGAAGTAGTGCCGGTCAGTTTCGTGAATCGAAGAACTATGGAAGATCGAACAGGACGTCGCGCGCTCACCAGGGACGTGTCGTTGGAGAGATCCAGCTTTCCGATTTCGAGGAAGCGCCCGCCTTCGGCGAGGCACCGCACGGAGGCCAGCAGCTTGTCGGCCGCCAGCGAGTTGAGCACGAGGTCGACGCCGCGGCCGCGCGTGCGCTTCTGCACCAGCTGCTCGAACGACGTGTCGCGTGAGTTGCCGATGTTGGCGTCCGGCAGGTCCGGGAAGCGCGAGTGCAGGAAGGCGCGCTTGTCCGGCGTGCCCACCGTGGTGTACACCGTGCAGCCCGCGTGCAGCGCGATGGCAATGGCGGCCTGCCCCACGCCGCCCGTGCCCGCGTGGATCAGCACGGACTCGCCGCGCCGCATGCCGCCACGCACCGCCAGCGCGTAGTACGCCGTCGCGTACGCCACCGGCACTGTCGCCGCCTCCTCCAGCGACCACTTCTTCGGCACTTCCCACAGGAAACTCTCGTCGGCGAGGACGGTGGTTGCGAGTCCTCGCGCCGCCACCATGCCCATCACTCGCTTGCCTTTCGACGATCGCCCGCTGAATTCCAATCCGAGGATGCACTCCTGGCCGGCGAGGTTGCCGGGCAACGCGTCTGGAGGCAGTTTGCCGGTCGCCAACATGATGTCGCGGAAATTGAGCGGCGCGCAGTACACGCTGCATAGATCCGTGCCGGCGGGCAGCGGCGTCTCCCGCGCGTACCGCAACGGGCTCTCGATCCAACGCAGCGAGGACAGGTCTCCGCGCGTCAACGTGTTCACGTACGCGTGCTCCACCTGCAGCTGGGCGTCGGCCGCCGCCGCCAGCGGCAGATGCCGGTACGTGCCCCACACGCCGGAGCGCAACACGTTGACGGCCAGGTCCTTGCGCACTTGCTGCGCGTACGCGGCCGCGTCCGGCGCGAAGGGCTCGCGCGCGCCCGGCATGTAGTACACGCGCAGGGCGCGGCCGCCGGGCTCGGCGCGCAGGCACGTGGCCAGCCCCAGCGCGCCGCAGTCGGTGGCGCGCGTCACGGCGTACACTCGCATGTCCTCGGTCTCGGCGCGCGCGAGCGCCGTGCGAATATCGTCCACCCAGGCGAAGGCAGAGTCGTCGGAGATGTCGACGACGACATGCGCGGGCGGCGGCGGCGCGGCGCGGCGCAGCAGCAGGTACTCGCAGGCGGCGGCGGCCTGGCGCGCCAGCACCACCAGGCCTGCGCGCTGCAGCAGGTCGCGCGCGGCGGGCTCGTCCAGCGCGCCGCGCGGCTCCTCCAGCAGCAGCGCGCCCGCCTCGCCCAGCGCCGCCACCAGCTGCGCCAACACGCCGGCGCCGTGGCGGGACACCACGTCCGCCGCCATCACCACGTGACACTCGGCGTCCGGCGGCGCGGACCGACCGTCCTTTTGAGTCACCTGCCGATCACACAGCGTCGTTAATTGTCATGTTAGGCTATTACATTTTTCATTAGGTTCATCACAGTCGGATCGTAATGTTGAAAGCATAGTACATTATATTTAAAAATATTCCGAACCTTGACGCCGAGTTCCTCCATGGGGCCGGCGTAGGCGGCGGCTTCGGTGCCGGCGGCGAGCGAGGCGTCGACGCGCACCTGCGGCTCCTCGTCGAGGATGCGCATGGCGAGTGGCGTGAGGAGCGCCTCGGCCGCGCGGCCCAGCGCCGCCTCCGTGATCTTGAGCTTGAGCGCTCCCGCGTTCTCCAGCACCACTTGCAGGCTGACGGCGAGCGCGTCGCGCTTGGAGCGAGACGTGTCCTCGGTGCCGATGACCGCGTTGTCGTACGGCAGGAAGGTGTACTTCTCGAGCTTGGGCGCCGCCTGCGGGTTGGCGCGGCGCGGCGCCAGGCTGGTCTTGACTCCGCGCAGCTCCACGCCGCCGGCCGCGATGACGTCGATGTCGCGGCGCATGGTGACGCGCATGCCGGCCGCGGCGGCGCGCAGGTGCGCCTGCGGGTCGATGAGCGCGCGGCGCAGGCGCGTGGGCAGGTACAGCTCGCGCGTGTCCACGCCGATGATGCCGAACTGCAGCATTGTGTCCATGAACGAGATCCAGTTGCCCTCCCACGCGAGCTCGCCCACCGTGCCGCGTGCGTCCGAAGAGCGGATGCCGCGGAACATGCCGCCGTAATTGTACCCTCTGAGTCTCAATTCCTTGTAGATGTCGTCGGTGGTCAAAGGAGCCGCGGTTTCCGTCGCTTCCGGTTCCACCTCAGCTTGAGAGAGTCTTTCGTCGGCAGATTCGTCGGCGAGGCGCACGACGCCGGTGACGACCACCGCGCCGCCCTCGCACACGTCGAATTGACCCGTGCCGTCAAGCACGTTGATGAGGAAGCGCACGGGGCCCTCGCTCGACATGATGGTCGCGCGTCGGAACTGCACGTTCTCCAGAACAATCGCCGTCTCCTCCGGTTTCTTGTTGTGCAGTTTCGCCATAGTCCTCCAAACCAGAGTCTGCCAGGACAAAACGCGTCTGATGAGAACAACGTCACAGCGGAATGAGAGCCAACACAAGGTAGACTGATACTCACGAGATATCCGGTGGCGGGGAAGAGCACGCGGCCGTCGATATTGTGTCCGGACAGGAAGGAGTCCTCGTTGCGCGACAGGTCGAACTCCAGCACGTTCTCGCCCGAGCGCGAGGCGGAGCCGAAGTGCGCCACGCTCCACTCGATGGAGTGGTCCCACAGCACGCGCGACGCCAGCCCCGGCGTGCCGCGCGCCACGGGCCAGCGCGGCGCGGGGTACAGGCGCCCCGCCTGCGGCTGGCCGCCCGCGCCGTACAGCTTGCCGGCCGCCGCCAGCAGGTGGCGCAGCGCGTCGGCCGCGTCGCGCCGCACCAGCGCCACGTGCGCCGCGTCGGGCAGCGCGCGCTTCAGCACGGCCTGCAGCAGCGCGTGCGGCGCCACCTCCACCACGATGGCGCGCGCCGGGATCTCGCGCACCGCGTCCGCGAACCGCACCGGCGACAGCAAGTTGTTCACGTGGTAGTTCACGTCGCTCAGCTTGGCTGCGGCCGATAACACAAACACGTCACTGGGTCGTTCTACCTTGGAATCCTATTTTGTATTGTTTCGATCGAGAACGGGGCGTCTGCTCACCGAGATCGGAATCCCACTTGTCTTTGGGTAGAGATGAAGAGATCCACCGAGCGGAGCGCGGTTTCGGGTCGGGTATGATCCGTTCGAGGCTCTTGCGCAGCAGAGGCGCGGCCGCCGCTATGTACTTGCTGTGGAATGCGACACCGGAGCTGTTGACGCGCCGAGCGAACACGCCCTCCGCCGCGAGCTCCGCTACGAACTTCTCCACGGACGCCACCGGACCTGACACCTGCTCAAACCAACGCAATATTGAAGCTCTGCACTCTATAACAAATGAAATCGATAGTCCCCGTATAAAGGTAGAGTCGTGTACGGACCGTGACGTTGTCGTTGGAATTGTGGCAAGCCGGCGACACATCGGAAGGACAGCGCGCCTGGCAGCTCTCCCACGAGAGACCCACCGCCGCCATCGCGCCGGGCGACAACTTGGCGTCGATGATGCTGCGACCGCGCCAGTACGCTGCCAGTACCGCTTGCTCGGCCGTCAAAGTTTCGTCAGCATACGCGCAACCTAGAACAACACGTATCCAGTAAGTCGGGAAACATTACGAGTGCGATATCGACGAAAAAAGCACGAGGCGACACCCACCGATCTCGCCGACGGAGTGGCCCACGATGCCGTCGGGGCGGACGTCCATGGCGCGCAGCACGTCCACCAGCGCCACCTGCACCGCGGCGATGGACACGAACGACGTCACCACGTCGTCGAAGGCGGCGTCGGGCGCGTCCGTGAGCACGTGCAGCAGGTCGATGCCGTGCGGCCGCAGCGCCGCCGCCGAGCGCCGCACGCTCGTCGCGAACGCCGGCAGCCGCATCAGCGCGCGAGCCATGCCCGCCCACTGCGAGCCCATGCCGGAGAACACGAACCACACGGGCCGCGGATCGCCGCCGTCCATTTCCTGCAAACCGCTCGGTTAAGTAGGTGTCGGAGGGCGCGAGGCTCGGCGGGCGCGCGTGGCGGCGGCACTCACCATGATCTCCTGCTGCGGCGCGGCGTCCTTGTCGACGAGCGCGTACCCGCGGAAGGCGTGTCCGGGCACGTGGCGCGCGTGCACGGCGTCCAGCAGCGCGTGCAGGTCGTGGTCGCGCGCGTGCTGCGCCGCCAGCGCCAGCAGCTCGTGCACGGCGGGCTCGGTGCGGCCCGACGCCAGCACGAGGCGCGGCACCTCGTAGTCCGCGCGCGCGCGCTTCTCGCTGCGCTCCGACTCCAGGATGATATGCGCGTTGGCACCGCCGAAACCGAACGAGTTGACGGCCACCAGCCCGCCGTCCCACTCCATGTTGCGGTCCACCACCTACGCCCGACACACATTTTTTACACATCGCTTCACAAACCGCTTGACAAATATCAATCTACTTGGAAATCATTATCATCAATCATTGTAATTGATGATAATGATTTCCAAGTTAAAAAAATTTAAATCATTGTACAATTCATTAGATTTTCATTAATTGATCAATAAGAAAAATATAACATCGTGACGTATCTCTGCTATACGCAAACGGATCGACAATTTGTATTAGTCCAATCTCACTTTATTTACAATTTCTTTTTAGAGTCCTTCAACTACTTTAACACTGAATCGGGTATTCCACTTTTTTAAAAGTATCTTAAGTCGTTCCTAAGGTAATAAGCAAGGTCTAAAGTAATATATATATGCCATTGGCAAGTTCCATTACAAATCCATTTTAAATTAGCATTTTAAACTTCGCGCGTAGATGTTAGTATAGACGCCGTGTTTCAAGTGATCGCGTCACTCGGCGTCGTAACGTAACCCATTGAAACCACGACGCTATACTTTGTAAAATACCCTATTACAGCTTTCAGTATGTAAAATGTACCCTGTGATTTATATTTGTAAATTGCTAAAATAAAATACAAATATCTGTATGAGACCCAAGAAGCAGTAAAAGCATGAATACGAGTGTTACAAGTATCAAGTATGTAATACCTGCGGTAAATTTCAAACGATATCTAATAATAATAATAGTTTAGTTACCTTAATTCTTCCGTCATTGAGCGCAGGTATGTCAGGGTTAGGTTCTTTGAAGTGTAAGTTAGCAGGGATCTTGCCGTGCTCCATGGCCACCACCACTTTGGCGATGGAGCAGAGCCCCGACGCCGGCTCCGAGTGGCCCATGTTGGACTTGACGGAGCCCAGCAGCAGCGGCGTGGAGCGCCCGGCGCAGAACAACTCCGCGATCGCGTTCACCTCCTGCGGGTCGCCCACCTGCACGCACACGCCTCAACGTTTACATGATGAAGCACCTTCCATGTACTGGTAATACTTCCATACTATAACAGTTTACATATCGGTCTAAAGCGCAGGGCGTACCTTGGTGCCGGTGCCGTGCGCCTCGACGTAGGCGACGTCCTGCGGGCGCAGGCCAGCCTCGCTGAAGGTCTCCTGCGCGAGGCGGCGCTGCATGTCTCCGGAGGGGAAGGTGATGCCCTGCACCTTGGAGCCGTCGGTGTTCATGCGGGCGCCGCGCACGGTGGCGTACACGCGGCGCGCGGCCGAGCGGCGCTGCAGCAGGATCGCCACGGCCGCCTCGGAGCGCACGTAGCCGCGCCCGCTCGAGTCGAACGCGGCGCAGCGGCCCTCCGGCGACAGCATGCTCAGCCGGTGGAAGTTGAGCGAGTTGGCGGGCTTCAGGCACAGGTTGGTGCCGGCCACCACGGCCGCGTCGCAGTGTCCGGCGCGCATAGCGATCACCGCCTGCGCCAGCGCGAACATGGAGCTGGAGCACGCCGTGTCGATGGCGTACGAGGGTCCGCACAGGTCGAACGTGTACGAGATGCGGTTGGGGAACATGGCGCGACAGCAGCCCGTCAGCGCGTAGCCGTTGATCTTGTCGGGGTCGGCCGTCCACATCTCCTCGGTCTCTGAGTTGGACACGCCCACGTACACGCCAGTGCGCGAGCCCCGCATCTCCGCCGGGTTGATGCCCGCGTCCACGATGGTCTCGTGCGTGAGCTCCAACAGTAGCCGCAGCTGCGGGTCCATAAGGTGCGCCTGCTTCGCATGCACGCCGAAGAACGTCGCGTCGAAGTGCGCCAAATCCTTGAGCTTGCCATTCCGCTCGGGCAATCCGTGCAGTCCTGCGAACAACGAACGATCCTCGCCTTAGTGCGCTCTACCGGCGACGCGTCACGCTGCCTCATTCATCATATCCGAACTAGGTTACTGCAAATATTGACATACAATGACGTCATCACATTATAGCCAGTGTATGCATTATACATGGGCGGTGTTTGTAAATTAATTAATTTACAATTAATTCCTAGTGGTAGTAGCAGGGCTCTCATTTGTAAGAGGTCGCATGGTTGGTACCACCGCAATGTCTATTTCCCGCCAAACAGCAGTGTAAATGCACTGTTGAGTTCCGGTTTGAAGGATATAGTTAAATCTTACGTCGCAGGATGGCGAACGCAATGGAATATCAAGCACTGCTTTGTAATTCATGGTGTTGTTTGGTTTTGCTACTGTCTATGAAAGGTCGTATCGCTTGCCATCAGGCGAATGGCATGCTCGTCTCGCCATTCACTGCAATAAAAAAAAAGTTAAAGTCGCACATTGCGTGTGAGTCGGCATCGCGAATCACGCCACCGCCACGCGTGCCCCGCGCCCGCGCCGCACTCCGCCGCGCCGGTGACGTCAGCGCGGCGTGTCGATCGCGCGATACGTCGCCTCATCGTATTCGTGAAAGTATATCGCGTCGTTTTTTAGTTCACAGAAGTACGACAAGGTTTGACAGATAGCGATGTAGGAAGCGTGTGTCAATCGAGCAAACAAAAGTAATGACGCACGCGCTGACACACGACAAACACCTTCAAAGAATATGTTAATAATTTTCAAATTGCAGACGATTCGAGCGATATGATCGTCATCAGCGGCGCAACAAAGCATGTCCGGCGGAGAATCGGGCCGCAAATTGCGCAGTTGCCGCACACGATCATCTCATTATGTGCGCGCCGGCCGCACCGACACCACGCGCCGGTCACGCGCTGCACCCACCGACACCTCAGCTCAACTACATTCAGTAAAACACTACAATCATATATGCAACAGTCATCAATGTACACACATACAATAACGCAGAGAGTTGCGGGAGGACTTCACACCCGGAAATAACGCCAGTCATAATTTAATTAACACATTATGTCATTGTGGATGTAACCACAACATTACGCGCATGGCTTTAAGGAAAACAGAGCAATAATGAAGATGTTATCGCGCGCGGAGCTCCGAGCGCCGCCGCCTGCCCCCGACCGAGCCCGCTCCAACAATGCCAATTATTTATTCCGAGACGGCTCGACACAGCACGCGACATCCACCAACACTTAACCACGACACAACTTCCAAGAATCAATAAGCACTTCTTATACTACGTCATGATGTAAGCCGCGTGATCAGTACTAGGCTCCCGCTAAAACCTAAGCCAATTTTTCCATTGTTTTACCATCGTGTTCAGATTTCTTATTGTTATACAATATTTAAAACGAAAAAAGAAATCTGTATGAAATGCTCAGTAATACATGGCTTTTGAGCGGCGCGGCGGTGACCGCTTACCATCAGGCGGTCTGCAGTCCGCATGCTCGTTGCCTGCGAAGACCATAAAAAAATCTTATACTTGAAGTGGGTGTGCAACGGAGGCAGCGGCACAGACATTTAACATCCAATGTCTACCACGCGTAATTTATGTTTACCAACATAATACAAGTGCATCAAGAGACGTGTGCGCTCTAACCAAATACGGATCATTAACGACCGAAATATCAACATAACACTTCTAACATTGCCAGCATTCACTTCCGCACCCACATAAGCGTCGACATCATCACATCTTTATCAATAGCCGTTTTTGCGTATTACAAAATCCATTACACAATTTGGGCTACCATAATTAGGGAGCCCACGAGGCTAAGTGGGGAGTTACTCGAGCGTCGTCGGGAGGATGATACTTTGTAGTTGAGACAATAAAAAAAAGAAAAGGTTCTATGTATTAAGTTTTACCATTCAGTGATGTGATGTGCACACGTCCTTATCTCACATACTGTGAGTCGCTTCGCACTTGCATGACGTCGCAAACATTATGAAGTCCACACAGTGATTAGACGTGAACTTACAAAATATTTATTATTATTAAATTTACTTATTTTTCGGTAGTCATAAAGTATAATATTTATTAATATTTAATGTTTTTTTTTAAGGAAATACATTATTTACGTTAATCAGTGTCTAAAGGGACCATGGGTATTATTGAAACGGTGTGTAGCGGTTTAATGTTACCATCGGATCTAACGCGGCCCTGACTAAGACCTGGCGAACAAACTCAGCGGGCTTAACTTTGCCACTGGATACTACGCGGCGCGACCCAGTTCTGAGTAGATCCAGCAAGTCAAACTCGGCGGGCCTGTTTTGGCCAATTTACTAAAATAAATATTTATGACTCGTCTTACAAAGTTTGCCATAGATGTTTTTTCTCGACCGGTCGATAATATACGATATTAATATAATATAATTCATAATATGTGTCTTGTCCTCGGGCCTTGCCCTTACACGAGGTCAGCGCAACAGAATATGTTTATATACGTTACATAACGATTTGGTTGATAATTTTATGACGATACGGCCAACACCAACTCTTCGAATACCAATACTTGGTAAACTATCGTTCTAAATAAAACTCTGAAAAATAGGTTATCTGACGTAGTTATTGAATCCAGCATCTCAGGGACCGGAGCCCTTTCAATTCGCCACAATTACCAGTGACTAGAGTCTAGAGCGGTGAGATGATACGTCTCCGTATTGGTTTTGTTAATAACACATGACGGACGACAAATAACTCGCACATTACCACGTTTATTCTCAATTAGCTCAGTATACAAGCCCTCCAAGATTATCACTTTTAACATCCGTCTATTTATAGAAACATGAAAAACCGGTTATTAGCGCACGTAATTGGCGAGGGAACAACGCCATAGCCTTCGATCAGTAAAATAATGGCCTTGTTCTTATAACAATACAAGTATAACAGCGTGAGCAATGCACCCACCCGGGCTCGGGGGAGATGCTGAGCCGCTGCCGGGCGCGCCGTCGCGTTGCGTGGACAACATGCTCTCCACTATAGCCACGCTGCTAGCTTACTTATAAGCGGTAGTGGCCAGAACCTTGATATAGGTCGTTAAATTACATTAGGTTATATTTAGCCGTGATTCTCACTAAAAACCGAAAAGAACACCTGATACATTTCGTTCAGTGGGTGAGAACACGAGAGTGTGTCGCGTTGCGGTTTCCGCCTGCGTAAATCCGATTTCGGCCAGGTCGGTATGTTTCTTTGTGCTCGCAGTGAAACACGATTTATCGCTAGGTGCTACTGCCAGGCACGGAGCGGTGATGTTGGGCTCACCGATCTAACGAATCAACGTTGAGCCACGCGGAAAAGATGTTACCATCCGGGTGACCATCGAGCCGAGTCCCTACTCCCTAGTCCCTACTAACACATTGGAACGGCTCCGGGATCCTGAGGCAAAACAATATAGCCTGTTTTGGCCCGTTTCTGGGTGAAGGGCTTGGACTCCTCGGCCCGGCATAATATTATCGAAGGATACACTACCTGAGCTGCACAGGATAAGTCCTATGCACTCGTCACTTTGTGATTTGCAAACAGCGTGAGCGGCGCGCGGCGCGGGACGTAAACTCGCTCATGAATCATGATAATGTTATTGTTGAAAGAAACAAACACAGTTTTTATTTGGATTTCTTTTGAAGACAATGAAATGTATTGTCTGCATTAGTTACTACAATGTATTTCAATCAATCAAAGTAGATAGAGCTCGAGGCGGGTTTAGTCCCACACATCCAGCCTCCAGGGCGTCTTGTAGATACATACGAGTATGTACGGCGGGCGGGAGCACAGCCACGACCATCGCAATTATGTAATTTCCATATAATATCATTGGGATTTGCACAGACTTATAAGTATGCATTCCTTTCGAAGGTTATGATGGTTACGGTCGGGCCGACGTCACTCATGTGCCCGGTAATACTATTGACGTGCGTAGAGATGCGACGTGCCAGGATTGCGCGTGCTCGCGCACAGACCGACTGCGGACTGCTTCATCGACCAGCACGCTTAAGAAAATATGAGGCTGTTTGTCAAACTTTGACTAGTTGAATCGTCACAATGATAAAATATTAACTATTAACATGACAGTTCTTAACACTTTTACTGTTATTGGAAGTGGCATGAAGTAATGGGCTTTGCAACAAGTCGTGCCACTAGTTGAGATTACGGGCGGGCCTGCACTGCGCAGCGAACCGCCACGCCGCGCCGCAGTCACACGCACAGCGGCGCTTCAGCCTTATTCTCGTTTGCTATTTCTTATCTAACAAGGTTATTCAATTTTGACAACAGATCGGCCACGCAAAACTAGACACCGTGACATACAAACACATTATATTATAATAATAATATATTATTCATGCAAAAATGCTCCGCTACAGATGGGCGCGTGAATCCAACACACGGGCACTCGCGCGCAGCGTGCGTTAAAAGAGTTAAAGGCGCGTATTGTCTTCATACGTTTTGCACGCATGACGCATCCAGCATCTTGCTAGTGTGACAAGGATATCGTGTTGATACGATTTTAACAGAGTAAGCTAATTATTTTAATGTCCTGTCCCGAATTTTCAAAAATGAGACCTGGCTTAGAACACTATTTCCGTGTCTCTAACTGCTTTATATTTAGACAATGGAATGTTTATCTAAGTGATAAACATTTGAGTGTAATATTACAAGTGGCGACGCGCGTCACTCGTGCGATCACTGATCAGTGTTCTCGGTTCTCGCGAACTGATAGAGGCGCTCTCGCTCTGACACTCGCTCTCGGAGCGCGCTCACCTCACGCCGCCTGTCGAGTGTCCACTTCCTTTTCATAATGAAATCATACAATTCTCACAACAGGGTTATTATTAAGTGAATGAATAAATAATTACTACACCACACAACACTGTCATATTATTACATATACGAGTATTACCATTTGCCAAAGCGTTCTAGAGGAAATTCAATGTAATTTAACGTTATTTGGTAATTAAATTTCAATGATATATGTATATATACTATTCACAAGTAAGTGTGTATGTAATATATACATATAATATGTAGCTGCAGTAGATGTTTTATTCACAGTTACTGCCATACTGTTGTTCAGATTTGCTACTAGCAGCGACGTAGCATTGAACAATGCGTACCTCCTTTACACTACACTGTGAGTGAAGTGCAGGACACTCCGCCTCCCTCCCGATACAATGACCTCTGGAATGTGGATGATACGGACCCGTGCGTGATGAGACGCAGCGGAGCGACTACCACAAACAACAAGCCTCACTTTTTCCAACAACATTATACATATAATATTATATCCATATTTATAACAACCAGCTGTGTACTTACTTAATTTAAAACAGAGGACAATGTCCAACAAAAATAATATTTGGAAGATTATTGAGATGTCGTTTCGCCCTATTGAGACCCAATCTAGCAAATAAAATTGACTTTGAACAAGTAAAATTTACAATAAATAGTATGGACAAAAACAAATCAGTTTCAGAGTGAGAAAAAGTGATGGTACGAGACTTAAGAAAACATAAATAGAATTGGTTGTTAGATAAATTAATTGAGATATTAGTACCCGGTGGAACTTATATGGATCGACTACAATGCAAACGACACGCCAACCGACTTATTGAATGTAGTCACGATTAAGAACCACATACATAAGTTTATACATAACATACATTTGTGTTATATTTACTTCAGTTATGTTTTTGTTTATTTTGATACATCTTTATTTTAAACCGTGGAAAAAGTTATATAATTTATAATATTATACATACATATATATGTAGGTACTAGATGAGGACAAGACTATTCCCTGCTACGGTTTTAAGTTTTCCGAAAACAAAGTTTGCAAATTAATTACAACAACAAACACCAGATATAACATTATCTTCAGCACTTACGGCTGCCTCGAACTCGTTGTGATAGGTACTACTTCCCAACTATGCCACGGGAATGTGAGACGCCTAGAGTACATCCCTTAAAACGACCCGCCACGCCAGGGGAACCTCGCCTCACTCAGTGTCTCCGATAAACATATCTATTGTGGCCATACGAGTCATTTGAGGACAACACACTCGAGAGCACAGATTTAACGGATGGGACTCATTTACCGCGCGCTCTCGAGGACGCTTTGTAGTGTATCGAGCGCGCTTCTTATATTGTCAGCAGTCAGGCACGCACGCGCGACCCCACCCCACCACACCACCACACCACCACACCACCTTCCCACATCTACTGCTACTGCTATACCGCACACAACCACATCTGATCAGAGCGCTATTCGCCTTCGAACATGGACTCCACGTACCGGTGCCATTAAGTCACTGTTTACCATCTGTCTGACCAACGGCTTCTGGATTACGGAGTAACCCCTCTCAATCGTACCCTCGATTTTAGAGGAGGGACGTACACGGGCTAGATTATTATTACCTTATTATATTATCATCTTCATCATTTCAATAAACTTGTTATTTGCACAATAATATTTTTAATTGCAACGACTTAAGTTAAATGTAAACGTAAATGGGATGGTAGGCGCTTACTTGAAGAGCCTTACGTCCAGCAGTGGACGGCGACAGAGTCTCACCTGGGGTCCAGCGCCTGTCGTCAGCGGTGACGAGGTCCACTCCCTCGAACAGCTGACGCGCGAACTCTTCTATGTTGTCCGACTCGGGCAGGCGGCCCGACAGTCCCGTCACCACGATGTCATCGGGCGAGTGCGAGCCTCGGCTCCCATTCACCACCGCGCTCGGCATCTTCGCAGCTCTCTACAACAAACACCAGGTGCGTGAGTGCAAGTGCTGCCGCCGGCGTCGCCACCTCCGCCGTGCGCTCACCTTCACAAGGGTGGCGTCGTCAACACCGAGACGAAAGGAATGCACACTAAATGAACGCGAACGCGCAGGCGAGCGAGCGTGCTGAGCGCGCCGAGCGTGACGACCGAGTGATCCGCTGGCGGCGACGCTCGCAGTTAAAAAGGTGCGATAGCGGGGTCGCGACCCCCGGCACCACGATTCCACTACTCCCGGGGCAAAGCTTATCGCTCTGCAAGGACGCGCAAGGTCGTCGCGTTCTTCCTCGAGAACGCAGCGGCCGCGACGAGAGCGTCGCCCGAGCCGAGAGCGACTTCTTGCGGAACGAGATGGCGGCGACCGCGCCGCGAGCGTGGACAGCGTGAAGGAGGCGGCGCGCGGCGCACTCGTCCGCTTCGACCTTCCGGCCGTTCGTGCCGGTTGTTTATCAGCAGATGGTCGGTATCGACATCGTTTGACCCGCTGATTACGTCGGCAATCACAACAAGCTACGTGTTCGTATCACGCGCGCCGCGACCCGCGCGGTCACCCGCGCCCGCCGCCGCCGCCGCCACCGTGCTCGCACCACTGACTGGTGCGGCTCCATGTGCCAGCTGCATCACCAGCTGCCCTCCGATGTCCACCAACAAAACGCTCCTCTTGCACTCTTTCATTTATTTTGTACAAAATAATTCCATAACGTCGTTACTCATATACAGTGGCGACTATACAAGTTTATACCTGACTTTGTAAATACTAATTACCAGTAAATCATGTTAAGGAAGTGAGCACCGATTATAGGACTGACAGTGGACCGCGGAAATCGACGCTACATGGGGTAAGTTCATCCGGGAGTCAATGAGTTCGCGCTACAGCGCGGCGCCGTGGTACACTCGCCCTCATCACATACACAGTACCCACTGCCCAGTGCGTGGCATGTTATTACAAGAGGATGTGAATGTACATTATACAGTATAGTACAGTAGTGTCGGAGCTTGGCCACTGCTGCGTACAGTGTAGTCTAAACAGTGACATAAATATATGGACAGGGCGGAAAGGGCGTCGTGTGCCGACGTACATAAGTGGTGCGACGCTCCAGTGCATCTCCAGTGAAGCGTTACTGAAATTAGTCGTCGTTCGCAACGATTTGAAAATGCTTGCTTGTATTAATCGTAGAACAGAAAGTTTAATAAAAATAAAGAAAATTCTTATCACCTTTAAGACGACATCTGTGAAGTAGATTATCTAAGTTAGTTTTGCGCGATTTACATCTTTTTGAAACTCCAAATGTACTGAAGAGCCTATCTTTAGTTTTTAAATCAATGAGTGTAAACGATTACTGCTAACTCCGTTTACTGTATGTCGTTTGTCAACAATGTATGTATGTATGTTTATAGTTCCCTCGGCTATTGTAAATAAGTTGTGTTTTAATGTCGGAGTCTAAGAGTACTGTGTCAGCCTATATACGTCACACTGCAGGGCACGGGCCTCGTCTGCAATCGAGAGTACGATTGAGAGTGGTTAGGTCATAATCGTCCACCACGCTGGCCCAGTGCGGGTTGGCCTACGAGTACATTCTGCCTTATTAACCAATAAACACATTTTGAAAATGAGAAGTACATTGGTGACTGCCTCGACGTTGCAGTTGTAATACGGTAAGATTATAAAGCTGACGTCTCAGGTTCGAATCCCGGGTCTGGCAAAGTGATTTTGAATTTTTGTATTAATTATCAGCCCGGAGTCAAGAATTTGTGCCCGATATGGCGATAGTCTCGCCCCCTATCACATCGTGGGACGGAACGCACAAGGCGAAACGTGAGTGTCGTATAATCTATCTAATTTTAAAAGTTCCATTTGACATATCTCAAAATTGTGAAATAGGGATGATGCCAAATAAATCGGTTAGTACAATATCCGATTATTAACGAGATATCGATACTATTTGTTTGTATTTCTTAATCGATTACAGTTTATATTTTTAGTTTACATTATTTCGTTTTTTTTATGTACATCTTTATCCTAATGAGACATCCACAATTGCATAAGTCACTTTAGTATTAAGAAACAAAAGCAATGATTTATTTATTACTAGCGGCCCGGCCCACTGAGTCGAAATGGCAATTTTTTGTGACACGATTTTTTTCGGAATTTCCAATTTATTTTGACGCCAACGGTTCGATATTATCATTCCTTACAATATTTATTCTTTGTACATTTTTGTTTAACCCTATAATTTTGGCTAAAAAAAATAATTTAGATTTTTGATGTATGGAACGCACTATAAAACCCTAAATTTCTACGAAATCCTGCTAGATCCTGCGTTGAAATCTTATTTTTCTGAATCTTGGTCTTCTACTATATTTGTATACTTCGGACGTCTGTATCGACCTGCAATTTTTTCAGTTATGCAGTTCGAAAGAAAAGATAAAAATCTATATTTCCCAAAACTCTTTTTACGATTATCTTTAGTAAATTTGACACAAATAAAATAAATTAATCGAATAAATTAACAAATACCAAGGAAAACTTGTATATGTGCGTGCCAAATTTATAATACGAAGGATATAATTGCAAGCCTTTTTCGATTGCTGATTCTCTTAGGTTTATATATTGTATTTACATTACTTACTTTTTAAAATTAGAAAACAACTGGATTAAAATTGCTCGATTATTTCTATATTTTTACCGATTATGCGTATACAAATCCGTTTGCATAGTCTCAACTCTACACATGGAAGACCTAACGACGTGACTTTGTAATGACGTCTAGTAAAAAAGTATGTTGTTTAAAATGGTTGTTTTGCTTTATTTAAAGGATTTATATTTAAATTTAGTTATTATGGATTGTAAATCCTGTAATAAAATAAGAATAGCTTCATAATTCTATGGTTTTACGGAAAGTATTATTGAAATTGTGTGAGTTACGTCTTCACAAAGTTATTTATGATAAAAGTATGAAATGTCAAATGAGACTTCTTGAATTAGAAATACTATAGTTGCTACTGGGAGGCAGAGATGCTCCTCTGCATACCCCTTCTGGTATAAAGGCGTGAGTATTTATTTTATTTATTTATTTATTTTTATTTATTTATTTATACTCTTTATTGTACTCTCAAGTTACATAAAAATTAAATATTAAATAAAGAAATAATATTAAACTAGTACAATGGGCAGCCATATCGCATTGAGCGATTTCTTCCTGGCAACCTTTGGATGAACAGGAATTGTTGGATTGATAAATAGGGCTCGACGTGCAACAAGAGTACATTAACAAAAGAAAACAAAAATAATATATATAGTATATACGAGACACTTACATACACATAAATATACATACATACACATATACATACATATACATTTGCATATATACACATTGACAGTATATGTATATATATAATACAATGGTTTGTTGTTATTATCAGCTAATTTTCTGCCTAAGCCATAAGTTACGTGAAGAGCTGATTTATACCGAAGTGCAGTGGCGTCACCAGCCAGGGTCACCCTGGGTCACAGGAGTGACGTCTTAATGACCCAGCGCGGCGCACAGACACATGCACGCCGATGTTAACACTCCGCACTCAACTGTACTTTGCGTAATGGCTTTAGTTTACCCTATTCTATTGTATGAAAAAAAAACCTTAGCTAGATCTAAAATATTTTTAGACAAATAGGCATATGAGCACAATGGTAGGCGTATAAAGCCCAGGCACCAATGGTACGATTGGTCCATGTGCGGCGTGGAGTAATCGAGTCGGCGGTGAGGCCAAGTGGCCGAAGTGTTGTTTCGGTGGTTCTACTCAGTATGTGGCACCTGTTCGTCGTAAATAGTAATAGATGCCCTGGTATGAACTGTCCTGACGGCAAAAATCAAATTTAAAAGAGATTCGATTTAAGTTTCTAGAACTGGATTTTGGGTCAAATCTTGTAAACCTTGTCCTAGGCGAAACTAGTTTATCCTAAAATCGGGTTTGGCCGGTAACACATATACAGGGTATATCCTGACTGCGACCGAAAACGAAGGCAGGTGGGAGTTTCAGTGAATTCAGACACAATGCAACTAAAAATGTTGCACAAAAAAGCGACGATTTATTTTGTAATTGTAATTCCTTTTGTCGTATTTGGGTGGTAAATACATAGTTTTTCCAAAAACAATAATGTACACCCTATTATTTATAAATGCGTAAGGGTCTAGACTATTATTTTCGCAAAAACTATAGATTTACCACCCAAACACTATTATTAACAATATTTAAAACATCACAAAAAATATTGTCGCCCTTTTTTTCGAAATTTTAAGTTGTATTGTGCCTGTAGTCATAAAAACTACCACCCGGCTTCTTTTCGGTCGCAGTTTGGATATACCCTGTATATTCAAGTGAAGACCTTCAAATCCACATAAAGACATGCTGTCATCCATTTCGATTGCTAATTTGCACTTTAAATAAGTGTTCCTAATCAATCCAATCAATCCAATCCATCAGCCACAGGAAGTCCACTGCTGAAAATAGGCCTGTCCTAATGATTTCCACAGTGACCTGTTGGAGGCAGCCTGCATGCAGCGACGTTCGACTGTTCCTAATAGAATCAATTAATTGATTTTTTTTAAATAAAATGATAAAAATGTACTAGTATTTGAGTTTTTCCTTTGTATTCACCTGGATGCCAAATTTGAACTTTCTAGGTCATCTGAAGTAGGTTAGAGTTTTGATCTATAGGTCAGTCAGTGATAAAAATGACGATTTTTGAACGTAAATATCTAAAGAACCGTTTGAGGTGTGTTTATGAAATTTGGAGCATATATATCTCGCAAGTCTCAATGTATGAGCCAAATTTGACATATTTATATGAAATAGTCTTTGAGTTATGAGGTGGTAAAAACTGGCTCCAAATGGTTCGTGCAAATATACACACGGCGCGGTTCGCCGGTTCTGTTAGCTGAACATAGCTTAGACACGCGCCCGCATGCCTACCCCCACTCCCTAAAGCCTGCGCCCAACGGTGCGTGAGGCACATGAGAAGATTACCAGCCGAACGATCGTGACGGAAACCGTACTCACTGTCACTAATTAGCTGGTGGTCCTTATGGTACCTCAGGAGTAGAATGTTTATAGCTCGATCCAGGATTTTGGGGGGTAAGACATACTAACATACATTCATAAACTCACGCCTTTTTCCATTAAAAGGGAGGCAAAGGTGCCACCATGATACTTCGCCTTGTATGTGCCGTCCCACGATGTGATAAGGGGCAAAGCTATCGCCATTATCGGGCACAAATTCCTGACTCCGTGCTGATAATGAATTGAAAAATCCATTATCACTTTGCCCGACCCGGGGTTCAAACCCGAGACCTCAGCTTTGCAATCGTACCGTAGTACAACTACGCCACCGATGCTGTCAGGGGAGTAACAATGTGACAGTAAACAACAGCGTGTAACACGAAGGGCCGATTGGCCTTCTTGGGGATTAGGTGTACATGGGCAATCTTACACAAAGTTGGAACCCGGTTGGTTTTATAAAAAAGACGGTAACGCCGCGTGAGCACGGGAGTCAGCTCAGTCTTAAGAACCACTCCGGGGATTCGGTCTGGCCCACTCGATTTATGGATGTCGAGAAGCCTGAGCACCTTCTGACAGCACAATGGAAAATTTAATTTCTCCACAGGAGACTCGCACCGCGGGACATTCGGCGGTGAGGCGCCACCATCATCCAACGTCGAGTTCGAGGCAAAGAATTGGGCCAAGACATCGGCCTTCCCCTTTGCACTATGGGCCAAACTGTTATTAGGTTTAGTGGTGGGAGACTGGACAGACAGAAATTGCCCTCCACAACCTTGGCGAGCAACGAAAAACACGACTCCCAGAGAGATGGCTCTAGAGTCGCTTGCCAATTCTGCGAATGTGATCCGCCTTGACCGTTAATTAGTAGTAAGTAACCAAGTCACAAATATAAAAAAAAAATGGTGGTAGGAGTAATAAATAAGAATGCAACATGCACGAGTTGACGTCATTCTCCATAAGATGCATGCGAAAGAGGAAACGAGTGTCTCCACCGCACTATTAAAAATATTAATATCTTAGTCATTTTACAACCAATTTTGATGCTGTTTTCGAATTTCTGTTTTTTATAAGCTATATTTATAGGAACCATTAAATAATGCTCAAAATCAAGCCTTAGATACATCCTCATTTCAACGCGTTATCAAACAAATTAAAAAAAAAAATTAATATTTGTATTCGCGCTTGTGAGAAATTTAACATTCGTTACAGTACTAGCGTGTCCATGCCCGCGGCCGGCCACGCGCCGCGTGAAGCGCGAGCCGCCTACGCCGTAGCGATACGTCGCGTCGTCGCGTCGCGCGGCTACGACTCCCTGCGCCCTTCTACATGCCGGCTAACGATTAGTGGAATGTCCCCATGTTGTTGTGAAGTATACGAGCATATGATCACATAGCTACATAATATTATGCCGTCCAAACTATACGCGTATATTTAACATCCACTACATTTCAACGGCTAGGGTAAACTGTTTTAAAATATAATTATTATACGACTGCAAAATAATAAGCAGTGTCGGCGGCGCTACCTAATAATTTTAAATAATGATTGAACTCTGTCGCAGTGAACACGCAGTCGCGCCCTAAGATGACATGTAGTTTTACATACTTCTGTATTTGTTGATGTTCCAGTATATACCTATGTATGCTAGTGTATGTGTTGTCATGAAAGTTTCCAGAACGTATAGAAACGTTATTGTAAAAAGTTGGGTTTTTACTACAAAGCGCATTTGCCCTAGTGAGTTGTGGCCGACTGGAGTGACCCGGGTGCTACATCATCTAGAATCCACACGGGAGCGCTGTGGTGACGTCACATGCGCGCTCACCGCGCGGCGCGGCCTACACACCAGCTCCCGCAGGACCTTGCCGCGTGTGTCTGCACACAGGTGCAGCGTGCATGCGCGCCCGGCGCCACTCGCCTACATTCGAACCGCACTACATACGAACGGGTTGTCGGGTTCACCGCTCAAGGCTATTAGGCGAACGACGACACACTAATGAAGCCGTGTTATTGTACTTTATGACTTACTGCAGTGGAGTACCGAAACCCGTGCACTGTCGTTGCACACACAAAGCGCTCACTGTGCTGTCTCCAAGCGTGTCTGATAGTTTGTACACCGACACAATATTACACTTTATGCTTACTATATTGCACACAAATTCGTGAAATGTATATACTGTTTCCACTTGTACTTTCGTGTTGGTAATATGTACTTGAAATTTATTGCAAATTCCGCGTGTGCTAATTACGTAGAAGTACGTAGAACTTGAAAGTTCAGGACGGCGCGGCGGCAGTGTCACGCGACGTGCATGTTAACCAGCTGACGAGCTCGCCTCACAAGGAGCCGGCGCGACCCAGCGCATCGGAGGGACGCGCCGCAGTACGCAGTACGCACACTTCGCGTCATAGAACAAAGCCAACTACACTCGCCAGCTGCGGAGCCGGCCGCACCGCCCTCGCACCAGCCTCGCGAGGCTCCTCCGCCGGTCCACGAGCCGCCCGTTACACCCGCAGCCCACAGCCTCGCTTCCAACTTAGGTACCAATTCATATCTAGTAAATATAATCACTCGTCAGAAACTTACAACACGCTAACAAAAACAAACGGTGAATTAGTCAGTCTTCAGCAGGAGCAAGTGTGACTTGTGAGGGCGCCGAGTGCGCTCGGCGGCGTTGACGATGGCGTCCGAGCGAACTCAAGGGGAAGGACTCGCCGATGTGATGCGTATCGAGCGACGCGCCGTGCTCACAAAATGCGAACTAACGAGCGACAAGTACGAACATAAAGCGCGACGATGTCCGTGCGCGGCGCGGCTCTCACTGCGAAATGCGACTGAGCGGCCGCTCGCGGCTCGCGCGATATCTAATTGCGGCGCGCGGCGCGAGAGGTGCGGGGCGCGGCGCGTTGCCATGGGGCGAGATCAGGCCACGTGCACGCGGCCAATGGCGCGCCGGCCGCGGCGCGGGCACGCTGCGCCGACACTGCGCTGCCGCGCCGCCCGCCACGCACCCTCGCGCCCTCGCCCGTCATACCGCCTGCTGCCAGCGCCACCGACCCACCACACATGTCCCACGCGGACATCCGAGCCGAACGTATCCGACATTCCCGACTGCGACATTGTTCCTATTATACTATTATTTTGTTCTAACACACAATCACAAATTCATACCTAATGCAATTTATATGTTCAAATCACGATACCTTGCGACCGCAAAATATTTTCGAAATACTGAACATTACTATCCAGGATGACGCACACAGGCTCCTTGACCCGGTCAGTAGCGCGACATCACGGCGCTTCTCGCTAGGGAGTCGCAGCTTCGTCCGCTTACGCCACCGGCTCCAGATTCTCGCGAGGCGCCTCCTATGCCCGATCTAGATTCTCCACGAGGCTATACCTATATTTTGTATATAGGTACCTACTTAAATAGGCTCGATGATAAGTAACCTTTGTGTTAAGTCGCTTCATCATAACCTACGTATCTTAATTCACTTGTTTACGTTCCATTAAATCTTCTTAATAAGGATAACTATCATTTATTCTATGTGCTAAATCGACTCTCAAAAAAAATCTAAATAGCAACTTTCCATAGATAATTTATCAGATGTTATTATAATTTAACAATCTATCCGCCTTTATAAAACAACTATTGTCAGTCGATGACAACGGCTTTATGAGCAGGAGGTCAACGTACTCGATTGCTGTCCACATTGTACTACATGTCGACAGAGTTGCACTGGCCAGTGCACAGGGCCCAGTGCTCATCATGAAGCAGTAGGTATTACAAGCGCGATTTGTTCCTTAAGCGTTCGATAATGTGAATCATAATAATATGTAACATTTTCTAAAAGGTCATTGAAGTTTCAGACAGGAATTAGTGCACTTGTCCGACGTGTGAGGTGATTTCAAAACCTATTCTTATTATATACCTATATTAGAAGTAACCGACCAGACGCGGCTGCCTAGTGCCTAGATGTTCACGCTGGTCGCGGGCTAAAATCCCAGGACACATCTCTGATTTTTCGGAGTTATATATGTATGTGTTTTGATACTCACTACGCACTACAACGGTGAAGGAAAGCATCGGGAGGAAACCTGCATACCGTAGCGATGTTAAAGAATTTGTACGGTATGTAAAGTCCGCCAACACGCACTAGGCCAGCATAGTGGACTATATGGCCTAAACCCTCTCAATCGTACTCTCGTTTGTAGAGGAAGCCCGTGTCCTGCAGTGGGACTGTCTATGGGCTGATACAGATACAGATTTTTTGTTTTTGCTTCACAAACTGGCTACAAAATAGAAAAGTACATACAACAACAGATCAAAAATATAAACAAGCGGACAATAATTTCTAACCTATTCAAGTGAAGTCAGCATACACAAAAAAAGATATTAAACTCTACAGATAAAGTATTTAAAAAAAGGTAATAGTGATTATGAACTACTTATTGCTAATTAGTCTGTACTGTATACAATTTATAAAGCTTATTTTTTATTGAGGTCAAAGAACCCGTAACAATATCTAAATGACTGCTGATGGAATTGTAACTTGTAAGGCGATGTGACACGAGAGATACACGAGTGTTGACCAACGTTGGCGGTGAACACTGAACATACACTGAACACACAGTGAACATTACACTTCTTCTATCTATATCACATAAGTACATAAGTATAATCAATTTATAAACGACCGGTGTCTGTACATGGAAGATAAATGAGAAAAAGTGATATGGTTATTATTTTTAGAATTTTTGTCTGTTGGTAAATTTGGTATGAAGGTAGCTGACACCCTGGGTTGACACTTAGGGTACTTTTTATCCCGAAAAATTTAGTATTCCCGTGGGATGAGGGAGGAATTCCGATATATGTATTTGTTACTTTTTTGTACTCAAATGGATAGGAAGGAACTGGTTTACATATCGTAAGTGAGAATAAGACGGGGCAAGATGGGATATTAGGAGATAGGACGGGATGGGTTTTTTTAAATAAAGATAACCACGCAAACGGAGTTGCGGGCAGAAGCTAGTTATAAATATTTTTAAGGACAAGTATTGGAGATTTTCCAAATTCGAATATTATCTACTGATGTTTTACTAAAATTACGCACTCTAATATACCGGGTGAAATTGTCATAATTTGTTAGTTAATTTAACCCACATGTTTCTCATCACCCCAGCTGACATTGTACTAAATTAAAAAAAAATCGGAGATGCGTTTGGCCAAAAATCGTAATTTTAGTTTTCACGATTTTTGGCTACCTGTATATATACAAGTACTCGTATTTTACTGCTTAGCTGAACTTCAGTTCGGATCGGGTACTCACCTGAGCTAGGCTAGGAACATATGGTTTAAATTAAATACCATATGTAATATCACCCTCTATATGTTTAAAGCTGAAGAGTTTGTATATTTGAACGCACATATCTCTGGATTCCAAGAACTACTCATCCGAATTGAAAAATTCTTTTAGTGCTAGATAGTCCATTTATCAAGGACGGCAAAAGGCCCATATGGTATACGAGTATTACTTTGCCCGACCCGGGATTCGAACCCGAGACTTCACCTTTATAATCGTACCATAGTACAACTACGCCACCGAGGCAGTCTTTCTATAATGAACCGAAGACACGATTTATATGTAATAATTGTGTTTGGCTACGTCAAACACATTACCGATAAAAATGTATGCACATACCAATCATGGCACATACGTCATGTAACTAAAGATAATAACTCCAAACCGCTACAAACAGTTTACTGATATTTGCTAAATAGTGGTTATACGAGTAATGAAAACAAAAACAAACAAAGTGGTTCCGCTTCCACAATACCGAGTACACATCTGAGTGTTCAGTTTGGTATGGATATAGTTAACAACAATCACATCGACATATAAACCATATTTCTTAGGTATTTTATATAATTCCGCCAAAGATATATTACTTCCCATTTGTAGCTAAAGGCGTTGCAGCCCGCTTTCTGCAGTTAGGGGTGGAATTTAAAAAAATGTCAATATAAATATTTTATAAATAATATCGAAGAACTTTGTAAAACTTTCCAGATTTCAACGAAATCGGACTACGTAATAAATAATAATTATTTGCCACACATACTTCGCAACCTCCTTTTATAACATAAGAAAGTAATAAATGCCATCAAAAACAAAACTTGAAGAAGTCTCGCAACTCAGTTCTTCTACCGTAAAAAGTTGTGGTGAGACCCATGTTATACCAAAAATCACTGTCATGGCCTCGCGGCTGACTAGTTTGGCCACCGGCTTGCGCAGTGATTTTATTGTGTTTTTAAAATATTTATAAAAAAATAGTAGAACTAATTTTGTTGAAATAAAAAGGTCCGGTTATTAAGAAGATGTTCTTCTATTATAGTAAGCCAATATTACATTAAATTATTATGTAGGATAAGCTGGTAAAAAAATGTTCTTGACCAAAGTTTCTGAATTATTCCGCATTATTACAATTTTTATTTCTCGTGAATTAAGCGCCATTTACATGGGGAGTTTCTCGCCGCGAGAATTGTATGCGATTATAGCATGACATAACCGCCATAGATTATCGTGTTCTGACAACCGTTTACAGTTACATGATGCAACTTTTTTATATCCTTACGATAATCGTATCTTCGAGGCGGGAAACTCTCCCCGTGTAAATGGGGCATTAAACAAAAAAAGATTATTTCCTCTGCAATTTTTTCCTAAAGGTCTTTTTAGTCAGATAAATAAAATATTTTGTGCTTTTTTTAAGTGATTTAAGATATTTCGAGCTTCTAAATTGCTATTCGAAGCCAAAATAAAAAAAATCTCTGTCTAGTAATCCATATAGTATTCACAAATGATCTATTAATCTAAAAGGTTCTCCACGTAACTCTTTAGATGACAACATTTTCTGAAATTATTAGTAATTAATTTTTCTTTGTAATAATTTTTTGTTGGATAAAAACTGGTTCAAAAAGTACTGTTTTTGAGCGAAGCAGCGCACCTAAGTTATTACGTAGGTAAATATATAACTTAACAACATCTTATTAAAAATCTTTTATTATTTCATTATATTATACATATACACGTGCATACTGCATTGATTCACTGCAAATGTATATGTTTATATTGGATTACAAAATTATTTATGCAGTTGGTGTATCTACGAGTAGAAAACTGGACCGAAATGTTAGTTTTACCTTGATTTATTCACTGACCACTAATTATTGTATTCGAAATTTGAAGCTTCTATGTCTGCTAGAAGTGCCTTAGAGTTTTGTTGATCGGTCAGTCAGTCAGCGAGTCAGTGAGTGACAAAATTAAGAAACTGACTAGATATAATTCTTAAACTACCGGCTCAAATTGAATGAAATATACCGTGTTTATACAATGCCTCCTTGGTTACTGAAATTTCAGGGTTCTAGTTTTATCCATAACGAAGTTATAGGGAGTCGAAAATGGCCTGAACTCCTTCTAGTAAAGGATGGTACCGCCGTGCCGCTTTATTGCTCGATATGGCGGCGGCACTGCCATGCCTCCAGATTATAATGTGGTATTCCGCAACTGAAAAATTTGTACGTACTTATTACAAAAGTTTATCACATTACATTTGTCGTAATATTATGGTAGTGGTAACGATTATGAATAAATACGATTTTCTTTATTAATTATATGGGAAAACAATTCTAGTAGGAACATAACAACATAAATAAAAATATTGCGTACTAAATAATGAGTTCCATAAGAATAGTGTGGCATTGTGTGGAGATTAGACCTTGTGTTTAAATATAACTTTATTAAGTCGTCATTATACGAGTATTATGTGAATTTCATTGTGATCATATTACGTACGTACCACGCTTCATACAAAAATATTAATAACTTTTATTAATAATAACAAGTCACATAATTTATAAAATAAAAAACACTGTTCCTGTGTCTATTGTTTATTTTATAGAATATATTTGTAGTAACAAATACAAATATTTTTATGACTTTCCTTCCCCTGTTCGAATGGTCGATACACACGCAACACCTGCAGCACGTGGCGAAACATCAGCGACCACACAAGTAAATCTTTTCCAAGAGATTACATATCTAGTATATGTGTATTGTATACTGTGTACTGTGTAGCCTTGCACTGTGCAATAAGTGCTAATCACCAGGCAGCACGGGTGCACTCTGCTCCGTTATGGCCGACACACTCGTAACGATATAACAGTGCAAGTCTGAGTTTGCACCGGTATACTGGAACGTGTGTGGGCAAATAACTGCGCAAACTTCATACTACGACATTTTTTTGACAGAAATTATGTTTGCGTAAATCAGACTTGCATAGTTATATCGTTACGTCTGTGGCGGCCATTATAGAGGAGAGCAACAGGGATGTACGAGTATTTAGTCCAGTCGCATTATATTTTCGGCGGAAAAGCTTACAAGGCCTTCAGGAAAACTTCTTGTACGATTGCTTATGAAACGGTGCGATTACTTATTAGTAGTTCACGCAGTATTTTGATTGAGCGCGATCATCATATCGTTAGAATACGAACTTAAAAACAAAAACCACCGTCGACGACCTTTACTCATAGTCGTTTTTATGATAAAGGCGTGTTCAAACAGTGTGCGCACTGCGTTCTGCAGAGTTGCTTCGTGCTCTCGCGCTGACCTCCATTCGTAATTTGCACGGAGTTTCATCATGTTGTCAGTGTGCGTTATCAGTGGACAGTGTACAAGGTCCCGCAGATAACTAACCAGATGAGAGCAATAACGCGGCGCATCTACGAACACACGCAGCCCGCATGCACGACGCGACGTTAGCCGCCGGCCGCGGTCAGCCACAGGCCACAGCCCTCGTATCTCATCATCTCATGCTCACTCGCCACACAGTCTGCACATTGTGCACGCTGCACAGAACTACTCGCATACCTACGCCGGACGCCACTCTCAAAGAACTCAACTTCGACGGAAGTGACTCATTGATAACGAACAATTTGTGGATCGTTCCACCTTCTTTGTGTGACTAATAACAAACTAATCGAAAACAACCATGACTGCCGACAATGTTGTACCGCCGTTTGAATGTTGAATCTATCTGTGTGGCCGAAGTAAGTTTTACGTAGGTGTTGTGCGTGGAGCGTGTGCTTTATACTTTCTGCAGCTAGACGGCCAGGGGTTGTCCACCGCTCGGAGCTTGATGTGCACGTACCTTAGAGTATTTATAATATAGGGGGAGCCTTGGTACTTCAAAAACGTAGATATAAATGGTCGCGCCATGCCAATCTTTTTTACCCACCTATAAAATTATTTGAAAAAGAAAAAAAATACTTTAGGGCTATTAAATTCCACTCAAACTAATTTTAGACGGGTAATTTTAATTTCGATTACCAACGGAATTTGTAGAAGTTTGTTGTTCAATAATTAGTTCAATTTTCAATAATATAGCAGTGCTACTAAAATTAAGAACATGAAAATATATACGTTTTTGAAGACGCAAATGTATGACAGCGCTCCCTCTATAATCTATATTATAAACACTCTAAGACACGTACTATGACACTGTCATATCACTACATAGTATATATCGTCATAAAAATATCGAATGGATTCGACAACACCAATCTGCCTTCTCAATAACTGCATTCGATTTATTTACAATCTTCGTAAGTACGATCGTGTATCATGATCATGATCATGACTGTTGAGTCATGATCATGATCATGATACACGATCGTAACAACGTTACAGGAAGGATAAAACAATGAAATAAGACAAAGTTTTTTTTTTCTAACAAGAAAATAATTATACTGTAGCCCTACGTCTTACCTAACGTAAGAGATTGCTGCCTTAGTAGGAGTAATTTAATTGCTTCTGTTTTAAAGCTAAGTGGAGGTAGATATTATATAAAGTGACAAAAATAAGGTGTTGTATGTTTCTAACTTTCAACTATCTTGTGTAACGATGAGCGCAGTCCTGAATTAGTCCGACACAAGTTGGTAGCAAACAGGTGGTGCTCACATACCGCGAGACCTATTAATGTGCGAGGAACAGCATAGCACAAACCATTGACCAGTTCGATGCTATCAAATTTGTTGTGACATAATATGTTATGCAATACCTTAACCTCTAAGAGCTGACGTCTAGATGTTAGGGACAGGAGATTGTATATGGCAAGAAGAGTTGTACTTGCCTTGATGAGTATTAGTAAAGGCAGTATTAATCGAAAACATTTATAGTGCATATCCATCCATCCATCAGCCAAAGGAAGTCCACTGCTGAACATAGGCCTCTCCCAATGATTTCCACAGTGACCTGTTAGAGGCAGCCCGCATCCAGCGACGTCCCGCGACCTTTACCAGGTCGTCTGACCACCTAGTGGGTGGACGTCCCACGCTGCGCTTTCCGCTTCGTGGCCTCCATTCGAGAACTTTTTGGCCCCATCGGCCATCAGTTCTCCGTGCTATGTGCCCCGCCCATTGCCACTTCAACTTGCTAATCCGCTGGGCTATGTCGGTTACTTTAGTTCTCCTACGGATCTCCTCATTTCTGATTCGATCTCGTAGGGAAACCCCGAGCATAGCCCTCTCCATAGCTCGTTGAGTGACTTTGAGCCTCCTAATAAGGCCCATAGTAAGAGGCCACGTCTCGGTGCCGTATGTCATCACTGGTAACACACAACTATCGAAGACTTTCGATTTGAGGCACTGAGGTATTTTGGACGAGAAGACGTCGCGTAGTTTCCCGAACGCTGCCCAACCGAGTTGGATTCGACGATTGACCTCTCTCTCGAAGTTGGACCTGCCTAACCGGACCACTTGCCCTAAATAGACATATTCGTCTACAACTTCGAGAGTCGAGCCCCCAACTCCGATCGGGGTGGGCACAACATGGACATTCGACATTATCTTCGTTTTGTCCATGTTCATTTTAAGACCCACCTGTTGGGAGACTCGATTTAGGTCTTCGAGCATAGTGCTAAGGTCTTCCAGCGATTCTGCCAAGACTACAATATCGTCGGCAAATCGAAGGTGAGTGATATACTCGCCGTTGATGTTGATGCCGAATCCTTTCCACTGCAAGAGCTTGAAGGCGTTTTCCAGCGCGGCAGTAAACAGTTTCGGAGATATGACATCTCCCTGTCTTACGCCTCTCTGTAGTGGAATAGCCTTCGTGCTCTGATCTTGTACTCGGACCGACATGGTGGCGTTGTTGTATATACACTTCAACACTTCGATGTACCGATAGTCAATGTGGCACCGCTGAAGAGACTGTAGCACCGCCCAGGTCTCGATCGAATCAAAGGCTTTCTCATAGTCCACAAACGCTAAACAAAGTGGCAAGTTATATTCCTCGGTTTTTTGTATAACTTGCCGAAGCGTATGAATGTGGTCTATGGTACTAAAGCCTTTTCGGAAACCGGCTTGTTCGGGAGGCTGGAAGTCATCAAACCTGCGTTCGAGACGATTTGTGATGACCCTCGAAAACAGCTTATAGACATGGCTCAGGAGCGAGATGGGCCTGTAGTTCTTCAGCAAAGTGTTATCACCTTTTTTGAAGAACAGTACCACCACGCTCCTGCTCCATGCCTCTGGCGTTGTGCCCTCGAGGAGAACGGAATTGAAGAGCTTCTGAAGGACTTTCAGTATCGGCATACCGCCCGCTTTCAGAAGCTCTGAAGTGATTCCGTCCTCACCCGGCGCCTTGTTGTTCTTAAGCTGTTTCAGGGCCATCTCAATCTCACACAGGTTGATGTCCGGGATATCATCGCTAAAGTATAGTGCATAGCTCGCAAAAAAATCCGTTGCATTTTCTGAAGTTCTTCGTTAAACTTATAAAAAGGACTCCATGTGGGAAAAGTATATTCAATTTGAGGGCGCATAATGGATTTGTAAAGATGTAAGAACGTAGATGAGTGAGAAAAATCTCGTTAAGATCGCACCATGAAACCGTACATTTTAAAAGCTTTAGCAGGTGAAGTTTAGTATCGAGCTATATACCAAGGTCGCGGATAGTATTAACTTTAGCCAACAAAGTATTATTAAGAGAATAGTTGAAATTAATTAGGTATGCCGATTTTATTTCTAAATGTGATTTGATGACATTTATTTAAGCCCAGATAAAGTTTATTTATTTGACAATGATGTGAAAATTGATTAAGTGATTAAGATCAGACTGGAGGAGAAGGCAATTATTGTAATTTGTTCTAAGTTTATAGACGTTTATAGATAAGAGAAACTTGGAGTATTTAAACCGGTTGCCTCGGTGGCATCGTTGTACTACGGTATGATTACAAATCTGAGGTCTCGGGTTCGAGTTCCGGGTCGGGCAATGATATTGGATTTTTCTATTCATTATCACCCCGGAGTCAGAAATTTGTGCCCGATATGGCAATGGACTCGCACCCTGTCACATCATGGGACGGAACACATAAGGCGAAACGTGGGTGTCCTGGTTGCACCTCTGCCTACCCCTTCTGGGAAAAATGGCGTGATGTTTACGTATGTATTTAAAACAGGCTGTGACGTCATTTAAGGGTTAAAGGTGTTACAAGTTGAAGTGGCAGTGGGTAGACACGCAGCAGTCAGCGCGAAGAACTGACAAACAATTAAGGAAAATATTTCTCAATAGGAGGCCAGTTGCTGGCAAACGCAGCGGCAGCCGTGCACCCACGAAGAAGACCGACGACTTACATAATAAACATTATAGGAAGTCTTTGGTTGCGGGCCGCTTCCAACACGTCGCTGTGTAAATCATTGGGAGCGACCTACGTTCAACAGTGGACTTTATGTGACTGAAAAATAAGGCATACTGTGCGACAATTTTATATGCGAGTATTTTTTGAAGTAAAACTGTTACTAAACAGCAGTCCCGTTTTACTTAAATCCGTTATTCTCATGGCCGCTTACAGGCAATGCATATGATTTCTTGAGTGCTCGATCTTCAGGCCGCACCTTGGTTCTTCCACTCGGATTAAACGGCTGAAGTCAGAAGTACTCGTGTGGCCAGCAGCGAGCGAGGCCGCGCGCGCGCCTTGACTCGCACCGGCACATCTCAACACGCTTGTCATGTTGCATTCATTGGAAGATTTTCTTTTTATTTTCCGTACACCTCTCTGCCTCGTGTAATACCCAACTCTCGTAACCGAGCCTGGTGACTTTCGAGTCTCGTGGGACCGCGGGTTGGACCGGTATTTTAATCCTAGCTCTAGGTACAGTGTTGAGTGTACACGTGTGACAACTGACAGGTCGCGGCAGGCACCACGCACACGCGTGTGAGGTGACTTGCGAGTCATTATTCGTACCGACTACTGTTCATCACTTCATACTCGTATACAGCTCATCACATTCTGATAGTGAATCCGAAATGCATATACATCACACCATACGTTTTACGACATACGTATTGTTACAATATTATTATTGTACGCATATCGCCGATTATCTCAAGATCAATGTATACCGTTCGATATCTGAACATACTGGTAGTTCAAACAAATAATTTTGTAAGACAAATAATAATACGACAGTTGTGTAACCATAATTCCTCTAATCTTTTCCAACATCATGTACATTGATACCAGGGCTCTCTAGACATACAAGTCGCATATTAAAACTGTATAAAACGTTACAACTTGAATAATCGTGGCGTGATAATATTCCGACTCGGCCATCCTTCACATCAGCCGCTGACAACTCCGTTCTGTATTCAAATCTTTATTCTATTCTTCTTAATATAACTGCTAGGAATATCGTCATGCCACAATAGGTTGCTTTACTCATGGCTCACAAAAATCATCCGTTACAATTATATTCGTGGAATGCGTCAGTTTAGACAAATAGGTAGGTAAATGTATATGTAGTGATATCTAAACCGTAAACGTTATCGTGTGAATGCTGAACACTGGCGAACACACCTGCGGACACCACATTCGCCTGTAACCAATAGGTATTAGCCAATATTCAATGTAACTATACTAAAAGCAAATAACTGCGTACGCGCGTTCAGTGAATACACGCGAATTCAAGTGTCTCGAGATAGCAACACACTATACATATATCTTATCTTCACCGTGTGTCACTCATTTAGCATCGGCAGGCTATAAAGTGTAAACCATGAGGTGTTAAGTTCCAATTAAAACATTACTGTATCCTGTCAATGTTTATTTTCGTTTTAAGTAAGAAGGTATGGTTGTCTGTATGACCGCCATTTGTACTTTTTTATACGAAATTGTAATACCTCTTAAGATTTTTTTCCATTATGTGTGCAGTAAAGAATAAAGCGAATGGAGGCCACGAAGCGGAAAGCGCAGCGTGGGACGTCCACCCACTAGGTGGTCAGACGACCTGGTGAAGGTCGCGGGACGTCGCTGGATGCAGGCTGCATCCAACAGGTCACTGTGGAAATCATTGGGAGAGGCCTATGTTCAGCAGTGGATTTCCTTTGGCTGATGGATTGGATTGGATTGGAAAGAATAAATAAATAAATAAATAAGGTACTAGCAGACAGTAGAATTTTACAAATTAAAATATAAGTTTCTTCATGTGCCCTTTATTTAACAAATTTTATGAACTATACATATACAACATAAATTAGCATTTAATTAAACTTTAAATAAGTAGCGCCAGCGAGCCCGCGCTCCTCGTCAACCAGCAGCGCCGCGCACACACACGCCACACACCACGTTCAATATATTGAACGTTCCACCAACGACACCGTGCTCTCCCCATGCTACAACAAGTAAAGAAACCACATTGTTTCCCACTCAATTTAGAATAAAATAGTGACTCAATGTCATCTTAGCTCTTTCGTGGAAGCCACCGCTGTAACCGCCGCACGAGCCCCGCTACAAACTCGCTGCACGCGGACGTGTTGCGCCGCCGCTGCCTCCGCCGCCTGCCTGCACGGCGGCCGCGGCGGGCGGGGAGGCGGGCGCGGGGGCGGGCGCGGAGGCGGGCGCGGGGGCCGTAAAATCGAGCACCAGCTTTCCACGCGCAGAGCCCGCCGCCGCGCGCTCGTACGCCTCCTGCGCCTCCCACCAGCCGTACACGCGCTCCACCGCCACGCTGAACTGCAACAACCGCGCGCTCAGTCGCACCACACCTCGCACAAGCGCCCCGCGCCCCGCGCCCCCGCGCCCCACCCACCTGCTCCGCGTCCGCCAGCCGGCGCAGCGCCTCGATGTCGCCCGGGCACGGCATGAAGTACGCCCAGCGCACGTGCGACAGCGGCGCGGCGCCCCCCGCCCCCGCCGCCCCCCGCGCCCCCCGCGCGCTCAGCGCCCGCGCGTTCTGCGCCAGCAGCGACAGCGCCGCACTGGCCAGCCCCGCGCCCAGGCCGCGCTCGTCCGTGTGGCGCAGCAGCGGCGTCGTCAGCGTCACGTAGCGCGCGTACCGCCAGCGTCGCGCGCTCGCCTCCCACCCGCCCAACCCCGCGCAGTCCAGAATCGCGTCGTACCTGTGCCCACACGTCACATAAAACGGCATGCAATCGTTTTTATCTTTACTTTATCTTGGTTGTGATTCATTCGAGTGTAAAAACCCGAATAATTACAGTGAAAGCATCCACTGCCTATAAAAAATAATATCAAATACGTGAATTTGTATTAATTTCAACTAACATAACTCTATCGGGCAGAAGACTCGGTCGTCTCGTCTATAAAAGAACCACAAGCACTCACGGGCCGCCGGCGTGGAGGCGCGCCTCGTAGTCGGGCGCGTGGCGGTCCAGCGCGTCCTCCGCGCCCAGCCGCCGCGCCAGCGCGCACAGCTCCCCCGCGCACGCCGCCTGCACGCGCGCGCCCGCCCGCGCCGCCAGCTGCAGCGCCGCCTGCCCCACGCCGCCCAGCCCCAGCACCAGCACGCGCTCGCCGCGCGCCACGCCCGCCGCGCGCACCAGCGCCCGCGCCGTCAGCGCCGCGTACAGCGCGCCGCCCGCCGCCGCCTCCGACAGCGCGCGCGGCGCCCGCCCCGCCTGCCGATCCCAACTCTATTGCACCATCCAAGGGAGAAACTGTCATGCAAATATTGGATAATGTTTGTTCTGACATTCGGCACGTCGGCGGGACGCAGGATACGCAAGGTGTTCCTATTATCATTTGACTACAGTCAAGACTGCTTCAAAAGACTAAGTGATCTCTCTCATACTAGTAAGTCTCACACACGTTTTGACCAAAGAATTACCCAAGAGTCGCGCACGACGACGAACTCTGCGTGCGAGCCTTGGCGGTGCGGTGGCACCACGCCCCACACGCGCTCGCCCGCCCGCAGCCGCGCCGCCGCGCCCGCGCGCTCCACCACGCCCACGAAGTCGCGCCCCGCCACCAGCGGGAACTCCACGCCCTCGCCGCCCTCCAGCGCGCGCAGCGTGTTCAGCACGCGCGCCCCGTAGCCACCTGCACAACGCGACCGGTCAGAGCGCGGCTCGGGCGGCGGCGGCGGCGGCGCGCGCGACTCTCACCCAGCATGGCCACGTCGATGGGGTTGAGCGAGGCGGCGCGCACGCGCACGAGCAGCTCGTCGGGCGCGCGCAGCGGCGGCACGCGCGCCTCCTCCAGACGCAGCTCGGCGCCAGCGCCGTACGCGTGCACTCGCCACGCGCGCATGCGCACTGCCGCGCGAGCCGCCTCCCCCGCGCGACTCACTGTCGACCGCAACTGAGGCGCCGACATGCTACCGCTCTACACCGACACCTGCAATCATTTTTTGAGTGATCAAAAAATAGTTAACAGTGCACTAATTCTATAAAGGAATTAGGAATTGTCGAAGTGATTTTCGCAGTCACTGTCCACGTGAGGCAGTTTGAATATGACATGCAAATTCCGTTGCAAACATAATAACTTCCAATTGAAAGAACTCGTCAATCTGTTGATCATAATTGTTGAAAGGCAATAATAGCTAAGCTGCATTGAAAAACTTGGAAGCAGTTTGTAACTTCTACACTCGTTTAGCATAAATCTTTGCAGCTAGTCGACCCTTCGAATTGAACTTTTTCACAGCATCCTGACCTCTATTAGCATCACATGAGGTTAGTATGGTATAATCGCGTTATTATGATGGGCTACTATAACTATTCAAACATTTTGAAACTGTTTTATTTAGCTTGCCCCGTTTGATTATTTATTTATTGGTTTGTTTCATTGGGTCTAATTAAGTCATTGAAGTTTGACAGGTAGGGGGTTCCTGTTGACATATTGATCTGATATTTGGACACACCTTTAGTTTGGATGATAATACAATTTAATACATTCTCTATCATTATAAATCCAAGATGGCCGCCGCCACGTGATGGCAGATTACATATTTTTTTCATTACTACCTCAATATGGGTATTAAAATAAGGCTTGTCTAGTAGTACAGTAGTACACTATGAAAAAGATACAAATTCAATATGCCGTAATGCTAGGTAAGTAATAAGGTAATGTTAGCAAATAATAGTTAATAACAGTAAGTTAATTAAGTTAATATAATAACAGTTTTGCGTGAAGTGCATGGTGGCCTTTTAGTAACTGACCAGATGCAGCTGCCTACATGTTCATAGTGGTCACGGGTTCAACTCCCAGGGCACACCTCTGACTTTTCGGAGTTATATGTGTATTGATAGTCAATCACCAGGCAATATAATGGTGAAGGCAAACATCGTGAGCAATTTGCATTAATTTCTATAGTATGTAAAAGTCTGCCAACCCGCACTTGTCCAGCTTGGTGAACTATATGACCTAACCACTCTCAATCATACTCTTGATGGTAGAGGAGGCTCGTGCCCTGCAGTGGGACGTATCAGGGCTGATACAGTACATCCATAAGAATCTGTTATTACTTAAAAACTGATAAATTATTAAAACCACCAGTATGTTAAGTGTGTGGTGGTCAATGGTTAGTTCAAGAGCACTGCTGTTAAGTTAGTCTGCACTGAACAACAAATACATTTTAAAAGCCATGAAATAACAATAATATTGTATACAGTGTGGTGACAACAAAGTCTTAGGAGATTAATGACACTCATGACACTATTTAATTGCCTCCATAACCTGTACACAGAGGTCATAGGATAATAAGGGCACCAAAAAAAAGTGAACATGTTGGCAGCCGTGTCTACTCTGTTTGCTGACAGGCCACCATGCACTTATGCATACTTATGCTTATTATTATTGTACAAGTATATAATATATTGATTAATATAGCAATAAGTTGAAATTAAAGTGTCTAAATATTGATTTCAGTCAGATAAATCCAACAAAGCAACAAGAAAGACAGTTCATAAATAATCTCTCACCTTATGTAGCTCTAATATATTGAAGTTTACAGGGGAATGGAAATGTGAGGTAACAGTCTATCCCTGCAGTGAGAACTGATTGTGTGGCCCACAATTAATTGATACACATTGGTCTATGTGTTGTGTGTTTGATGATGTTCAGTTTACACAACTGACTAAACTGATCAACAAAATATAATAGTACTGGACTAATACAACTATTACAACTAACTCCGTTGAATTAGATAATGTGCTGCATTGATTCTAATAAATTGTTTCTATTCTCTTATAAAGGCAAACGACGACCTGGTAAAGGTCGCGGGACGTCGCTGAATGCAGGCTGCCTCCAACAGGCCACTGGGGAAATCATTAGGAGAGGACTATGTTCAGCAGTGGACTTCCTTTGGCTGATGGATTGGATTGGATTGGATTCTCTTATAAATTATGTCATAAAAATTTTAGATTCTAGCAGACAAAGATTAAAACTAAATAGTACTGAATGTTACCACGAAGTACAGCCGGGTTTTGTTTATCGCATCAACACCGATTACGAATATTTAAATTTCATTAACTACTTCCACTGAACATTTAACTACGAATTTAGTAACAAAAATTAAAATAATCCAGCACTTTTATCAAGAACATCCTTATTTTTGATATTTCACATTAGTATTTCAGTTGTCACTGTCATTTTGTCAAGCGTTTTTTTTCTTTGACATCTCTGACTCCAACGGTTTAGATTGTCCAAATAATATTTTATCCCTTATTTCACCCCCATAATACTAAATTTCCGAAATCTTGCACGCTACTATTTTTCGTTTGTAATAAGGAGCTAAAATTTAAATTTTTATAAGAATAGCAATAGCGATTTCGATTTTCAACCCTTATTAAACCCCTTTAGAGCTAATTTTAAGAAATGAAATTATGCATAAGACCAATGGATGCTATTTCTACAAATTATGCATTTGTCTACAAAATTTGTTTTTGGCATTAATAATTGCAGCTGCGTTCTTCAGCCGCGTCTTGTCAGCCGCATTTTTTAATTTGTTATCGGCTATACACTCCGCCTTTCGGAATCAGTGTTCAGTGGTGGTTCAGTGTTCACCATAAATGTGTGCTCTAGTACTAAAAATAACGTAGTGAAATTACTTACTCTATAGTCTATGTTAGTTACTTTCATAGATAATAAAATACACAACACAGTAAACTTTATGGTTGCTTTCGTTGCTTAGAATTACCCTAAAATCAAGTGACTCTATGCTTTTAATCACAGAGTACATTGTTTAAGAAACGTTTAATTCAATGTCAAAAGTGGAGAAAATTTATATTATAAATTGATATAGAGGAACAAAATATATTGTATAATGTTGCGAAGACGTAGAAATGAGCGCCGTGTTGACTAGGTGTAGAGTAAGTTCGGAACAACTAGATCTGCTGGTTTCGTTTATGGAAGATCATCCGGATTTTGCTGCCGGAAAACAATCTATTTACTCTCGATTTAGTTCATGCAAGTTGTGGCGATTGCTAGCAGAGCGACTTAACGCGGTAGCAGCGGACAGCGGCGGTGCGCGTAAATCGCCCGACAAGTGGTGCCGGGTGCGTCTAATTCATAATGTCCAACCATCTGAGTGTTGTCTTTCATATTGTTACTTTTGTAATGTGTATTTATGTAGTACTGGGCTGACATCAAGTACAGAGCGCGTAAGAAGTCAGCGGCGGGAGGCGTTCTGGGTGACCTTTCAAGTGCCGAAGAACGCGTGCAAAGCATATTCAATAACAGCGGCCGGGAGTGTAAGTAAATGTAGTATCATCTAAGATATTATGTCCTATTTTTGGCACTTGTGAAAACAGGAGGCCATTCAGTAATTAAAAGGTGATCACTAACTATTCATTTACACCACAATATTATTGATTCTTTTTATGTATGGTTCAGTATAGCAGTATAGAAAAGTGGTTCCATTTTAATTTCAACATTGTTAGACCTTGGATCAAGTATAGTAGTAAAAGAACTCTCCAAAATACAAATATGATTTCAATGTTACTTTTAGTGTTGGTATCTCTGTAACTTTTTACAGCAATATGACTGAGTGATTTGAAAATTTAGTAGGAATATACTCAATACAATGTTAATATCCTAAAATATTTACATTAGATTATTATTCATTATGTTCTATGAACTATACATAAGATGTGAGTATTTCATTAGGTTCTAACTCCTAAGAACATACTCTAGTCTGAAATAATACTACATTGAACATTATAGCCATAACTACATATCAGGCTGTCAGTGCAAAAGTGGCCTAACCGCATGACAGTTACATTGGAGAAATTAAAGGTTGTTTATTATACATGACATTAAAATTAAATTTTGGTTATAATTTGGATACGTATCTGAATCGAGATTATTTTATCGTCATTTTGTTTAGTACTTTATTTAGTTAAATTTTAATTTTTTTTTTTAAATATTTACATGATAACAATATTAGATTTTTACTGCAAAGGATTATACTGGATATAAAGGATTATACCAAAACTAACATAACATTAATGGATGACATTGATTATAGATACTGGGTAAGCACAACCCGCTTAAGTGGGTTAGGCCACTTTTGCACTACAATGAGAAGAAAAAAAATCGATGCAAAAACTAATTTTATCTCGCCTTACATTTTACAATTAGAAATCAATTGTTAGACCTTCAGTAGGTCAAAATGTATCATATTTTAAATTGTGTACCATACTTAGATTCAAAAACACAAAATTGTGGGTTAAGCCACTTTTGCACTGACGGCCTCATATAACTATCCAGAGAGCTGGGACATGAAGTGGGGACAGGTGTGCCAAACAAAGACCAAGTGAGATAGAAACTTTATGATAAACATATAATACAACTCTTAATGTTGCAAGACTAAAACCATTACCATTACCCAATTTTAGGGGAGATCTCGTAACTATATCATTAAAAAGAAATTGATTGTTGACTAGACATCGGTTGCAGCTCCTACCACATACTTGAAACATATCAGTGGAAGTGTTTTTCTAGATATCGAATTTTGGTTCAATATACCTTAGGCCCTTATTATAATTTTATGATGTAAGATCTTTTAGTAAAAGAAGGTAAACAAAGCAGTAATAATAATCAATATTTTATTGTGCTGTAAACATATCTTATTTTATCATTATGGAAACCATAACACTTAATTTTTATATCAATAGTAATAATCAAAAGCAGAGTTGAAAAAAAACCATTCAATTCGTATTTTATTTACGACGTAAATGGCAAATTAGCTAATTAGTGCTGGCCATGATAATAATATGTAATAATATTTTTTTGCACAAAACTTTTAACGTGCACTATAACGGTGAAGGAAAACATCGTGAGGAAACCTGCATACCATAGCGATTTGTATAAATTTCTATGGTATGTAAAAAAATTCGCCAACCCGCATTAGGCAAGCGTGGTGGACTATATGGCCTAACCACTCTCAATCGTACTATCGTTTGTAGAGGAGGCCCGTGCCCTGCAGTGGGTCGTATATGGGCTGATACAATACAATACAAAACCTTTATATGAGATTTATCACGTATACTACGGGTTTATATGGGACCTGAACAAACAAAAATACCAATAACATCCTTTCTGCAAGTAAAATGAATCAAAATACTAAAAAGTGGTAGAGCCACTCTGTTGACAGCCATGACTTAACATGAATGGGCAGGCTCATCTGAGATGGTACCACTGTCTCACAGGACATCGACGTGAAGCAACAGCATTGCTGTCGCGTTTCGTTCGGTGAGTGAGACCACTTTTCGTAAAGTGTGGAGGTAGCTGATACCCTTGATTAACGCATAGGCTATTTTCTATGCCGAAAAATTTAGTGTTCTCCTGGAATGAGCAAGGTATTCAAATATGTATTTGCTAATCTTTCTAATTCAGAGGGATGGGATGGGGATAAAGGGCGGATCAAATGGGACATAAGAAGACAGGAGTGCATGCCTTGAGTCATGAATAAATAAATACACCCAACAGTTGCATACATCGTTCTGACCCCACACTAAGATTTAGTCTTGTGTCGTGGGTATCAGAAACTAAGAGAAACTTTTCGGTCCCACAAACACCTAGACCCGAAACAAATAATTGTGGTTCACACAAACATTTGTCTCGGTGCAGGAATCGAACCTGCGGCCTCTCGTTTCAGTCTGTTTCTAGCCATATTTTAATTCTCTACATACAGTCTGTGGTCGATCAATGTATTTTATTAAAGCTATGTAAATCTTTTAGGGTATATACCAAGTATATCCAGATTGCGACCGAAAACTAAGCCAGATGACAGTTTTATTGACTATAGACACATTGCGATTAAATAGGTAAAAAAAGCGATTTTTTTTTGTAGTTTCTTACTTATAGTCGTGTTTGTACACCCTTTTATTTTAAAAACCAATGGTACAAGGGGGTGTAAGTTATTATTTTAGCAAGAGCTATGTATTTACCACCCAAACTGCAAGAACAAAATCTGCAAAAAAATAGTTTTTTTTTTCGATATTATTCGTAGCATTGTGTCTAGTCCTTAAAACTGCCACCTGGCTTCGTTTCCGGTAATCTGGAAATACCCGTTATGGGTAACGCTTGCTCAAATACATTCTCTAGTTGTAAGCCTAATTTTATTAAGTAGGTAATTCTAACAACTTTGTTTTGTAACAAACGCAGTTGATGGATGATTATTTTAGTTGTACAGAAAATTTTCTCCTGATTTAATGTCATGGTGGATAACATCTATGATGTTTTAATTGTGTTAATTTGTCTTTCAATAAAATAAAATATAATTTTATCTCTAGCAATTAGTGTCAGTAACAGTCTGTAATAATAGTCACTTTTTTATTGTTTCTATGAAGCTATTGTACATTCTGTATATGCACCACTGAATTAATTGTTGGCTAAAGTTTCACTTAAATCTTAAATTCGTTGTGCACTTCACAGCCGGCGGCGGCAGGCGCGGCAGTCACTCGGACGAAGAGCGAAAGCCTCTAGAAGACGACATGCGATCCGAAGGGTCGGCTCCGGGTGGCGCTGACGGAGCACGCCTCAACACTGAGGAGTTGCTCGCCGAGGCCGCGTTGCGAAGCGCGCTCGCCGCAGAGAAACAAGCCGAGGCGGTCGCGCAGGCCGTGGAGCTGTTGCGCGACCTGGTCAACCTCGTGCGCGAGCGTGTGCCCGCGCCGCCCGCGCCCCCCGCGCCGCTCGTGGAGCACGCGCTGGCGCCGCTGCACCACGTGGCGCAACACCACCGCATGTGAGTCAGCGGCGCCGGGCCGCGGCGCGCGCCTCGTCCGCCAGCGTGGTGGGCGCCAGGCCGAGCCGCGCCGCCACGTCGTCGTACACCTCGTCGGCCCGCAGGCGCGCGCGCGCGGCGCCCAGACGCAGCACGTCGCGCAGCACGCCGGGCCGCTGCAGCAGGCGCGCCGCGCGCTCGCGCACGGGCCGCAGCGCCGCGCACACCGCGCCGCTCACCACGCGCTTATACTGCGCCGTCGTCAATCCTTCCGCCTCCTCTACCGCTTCTTCAGGGAGCTTGTCCTCGGCGAGGCAATGAAGCATCACCAGGTTAGATACGCCCGGCCTCGATTCGGGATCGAATGTCACCTGTGTACGAGTGAGATTTTAACTATGAAGTCTCGCCAGCAAGACTTTAGATGGCACGCCCGTCTAAAAACAACTAATAAAATTAGTAAAACGACACGCACCTGCGGCGTAAAGTCGGTGACGGCTTTCCTCACTTTCAGTTCGATGACGGCGTCTGGATCGCTAAGTAAGATTCGTGACTTGGGATCCGAATCAGACTTTGACATTTTCTTGGCAGGTTCTCGTAGACTCCGTAATCGATCACCACCCTCCTCTGAGAAGGGCGAATCGTAAAAGAACATTGTGAATGTATAATTATGTAAAGTGAGAAATTATACACACCTGAAAGTAAAGCTTGTGGTGTAGGGAAAGTGTGTCCGTAGCGGTGATGGAAGGTTCGCACCAGCTGCGCCGCCACCTGCAGGTGCTGCAGCTGGTCGCGGCCCACGGGCACGTGCGTGCCGCGGTACACCAGCACGTCCGCCGCCTGCGACCAATCCACCGCACCCACCTCCACTCAACTACATGTGTATTATATTGAATAAGCTTGCTCATCATGATTTGTGACTTGTAAAGTACAACAGAGGACTGACACATATAGGGCGGATGAGCCAAATTATTAGGGCCAGTTGCATAAACTAATTTTGACGATAACTTTATTTTGAAAATCGCCATCGTAATACATTTCTGACGTATTGACATTGCTAATATATGGGATTGACATATTCAAACTCAAAGTTATGGGCAAAATTCGTTTGTACAAATAACCCTTAAGGCATATGCTCACCGGGACGGAATGGCAAGGGATTTTGCTACCGGCCAACCGCTTACAATACACCACTTAATTACGCGACGTGCCGCGGCATGTCATGGCATCACGTCGGGAGATCCCGCCCTGTGCTCTCCAATGCCGTGTCAAGAAATGCCTTTCGATGTTATGGCATCAATTTAAAACTAATCACTTTAAGAAACTGGTTTATAAGGAAAAAATAAAAAGTAAATTATAATCAGTAATCAGTATATCTTTTTAATTAAATTATCATAAAACCCAGGTATAGATAATATTATTTAGTAATAGCAACAAAAATAAGCTAAGAAAAACACTCAAATAGATACCTAACCATGATTACTCGTACGTAACGAACGGAAACCTACGTGTACTTATATTAAAGAAATAAAATGTTATTCATTGACTTTTATAAGATTAATCAAATCACTAAGGGAATAAAACTCACCTGTGTAGAAACAGTGCTATAATCAAAAACAAAAACAAACTACAGGGAAGATCGCAACGCACACATAAATAAGTTGTGTCACGTCTATGAGCGCAAAATGACACTTTGACCTTCGACATTCACGGCGGACTGCACGGAACATTTCTGATCGCAGCGCATAACGCCTTCCGACTCAGTTTTGGTTTCGGCCAGTTTCGGCTGAATTGCAGCCAAAACCTAAATTAAATCGAAACTCGTTTATTAGCCAAAACTAGGGGGTAACCGAAAATTCGGTCGGACAATATTTAAGACATATTCCTACAGGAGAAGTTAGAATATCCTTTCGTAAAAAAATAAATCCTCTGCGATTCTGTCCCGGTGTGAGGCTCGTGGTTACTTACTACTTTAACAACAGGAAGCTGAGTGCTGAACATTGGCCAATCCAGGATGCAGGCCACTACCAACAGGTTGCTATGAAAATCCTTGGTAGCGGCTTATACTCAATAGTATTAGTCATGTTATTGAAATGCTTTATTATGGCAATATTATAGAATGTGGTATGCAAATTGTTAAAAAATATAATAATTATATTAACAAAATGATGAGAATTTTTAAAATCGATAACATTTTGCTGATCAAAAAATATTTATGTCAAAACATGTACTATGCACTAAAGCAGGGTTTCCCAAACTGCGTCGCGACGTTTTGGGGCGTCGTGTATCGATGCATCGACTCTTTTAACAATGGAATGGAAAAAGAACATTTGAGAAGCCCTCATGAATTTTATAATAAATCGGCGATGTTGGTTAATTAATCCAGAATGTTTTATTTACTTCTTTGAAACATGCTATAATGGTCTAAGAGGCGCCGAAGATCGACCTTCACCCATCTGATAACCACATGAGACATTGACTAGCGGCCCAGTCCAGCTTCCCCGGGGTCCATATACGTTTAGACTCCACTGCATACCGGAAAAAACTAATTCCTGTACATACTTCTGTATTACTGAACTTCCCTTTTCGTATCCTATGGTCCCTGCTCATCTGGTGCCTTTACTTTCTATTACATCCTGTCTCATTATTTCCCATCCGACCGGTCTCATCGCATCCATCCCACATCTCATTTCCTACATCAATGTCTAAATATAGATGTTGACTAATTGCTTTTGTTTTTAGACCCTATATAAATACGAAAATAGTAATTTTACAAAGAAAAAACGAAGTTCATTAAAATAATAGGTATACAAAAATACTTTACAAAACTCGAAGTAAAACGCTCTCGACTGTCGCGTGACTTTCTCATACCTTGCCACCATTGCCTCATACCTCCGGAATGGCTCTCTAAATTACTAATCTAAATTCGGGCACCTTGCCTCACTCATATCTTAAAAACGATCAAGCTCTTGCCGAGATGAAATAATTATAAAAGAACAACGTTTTTTATGTTACTTGAAGTACTATTAAATAGAATCATTAGTGAACCGATATGTAAACATTACGATAATATTCAAGTACGCGCGCCATACATTTCATTCCGTTGTACACTAGCTAAATAAATAAGACGACAGTGAATCAAAATCAAAATTCACGCCATATCAAATTATCCAGATTTCAGATATACGTATATATATTCAAATGGCAGAATGGTATATATCTAGCGACATGATCTTAATGAAATTACATTTTATTTTATATTTTACCATTCTCCTTGAACTTTTGAAAGATCAAATGGATGACTATAATTTTTTGCATACAATCTGTTGATACTCATGAAATCAGGGACTACCTTCGGTACTGTTTATTCCTCGGTTGCTCTTGGATTTGTATTAAGAATGAATTTTAGTCCGAGAACTAACTTTAATACCGTAACAATCCGACTCTTAGTTTTGGTTAAAACCCGGTACTAAACTAACTTTTTGTGACAAGACGGTTAATGTCTAAATAGGGATGTTAACTATTTTTTTTGAATTGCTTTTATTTCGTAGATAGATCATATAAACGTTCTCATGCACTTTCAAAACTGCTCTTGACTCAGTTCTTACGATAAAACTACTTCCTTTGATGTAAAAAGTCTCCATTGTAATGAAAATCATAAAATATTATCGTTGTTGTTACAATGGTAATTATGTACATTTTGGTTGCAACCATCTCAAAAAACAAGTGAACACACAGGTAGTCTGTTGAGAACTGTTTTAGTAATCGTATGACGTCTTTACATTTTACTAAGTACCAAATAAAACTACCCCCCAAATGTTATTAAAAACAGTATTAATCAAACTACTACAAAGACGCCGTATCTAGATATCATTTAATCTATGTATAATAATTAAAAAATATTATTTTATCTTTTTTATTTTGTTCTATTTCGTCACCGGTCAATGAAAAACAATCGAAAAACAGATCATTTTGCGTTGGTTGGTCATGCAAGCTAGAACATCTTTAACGTGAAACGTCTCCTGGCGACTACAACAGAGACCATCCTATATTGGTTAATCGCCTCTAGCTTGAACGATTTAAAAATTGGCGTTTTTAGTACTTCCGTCGCAATTTTCTAATTTTATTATTAATTATTCTGCTATTCGGGACGGGGACAACAAATCAAAAACTATGAAAATCGGTCCAGCCGTTCTCGAGTTATAAGTGTTCGAACAAACACGACTTTTATGTATAAGACGATTTATTAAAATTACGAAGAGCTCTGCTGGGCAGATTCTTTTCGTATGAATGAATTTCTTGTTCTGTTAGAGGTCCCCTGGAGTCAATACATGAACCGAGAGTATATTGGCACAACCTTTGATCAGTATGATTTTTATGTATTCCGAGCGTATTATAACCGCGGCCTGAGCCCTGCTGGATGGATGAGGCGATTTTTTGTAATTTCTATCAAAATAGTTGAGGTACAATGAATCTTCTTAATAAACTCGTAAGGTACACTGATCAAACAAAGCATGCCCACTGCTCACTGGTTTTTTCGGTCAAGCTCAAGTAGCCCCGTTAGATCTAAAAATGTGGTCTACCAACTGTTTACCAACAGACCGGACGAGGCTGCAAATGAGTTCACAGTGGTCGCTAATGCGGGTTCAAATCCCAGTGCACATCTCTGACTTTTCAAAGTGATGTGTGTATTGAAAGTCAATCACCATACAATATAATGGGGAAGGAAAACATTGTGAGGAAACCTACCTACCCCATAGTAACTTGCTAGAATTTCTATGGTATGTAAAGTCTGTCAAACTACACTAAGCCAGCATAATAGATTATATGGCTCAAACCCTACAAATCATATGCTCGATTCAGGAGGCTTCTGCCCTGCAGTGGGACATAATATAAGGGCTGATACAGAAACTAACCTAATCATCCCTTTGCCTAGACCTCTGTATTAACATTCATATTCATTGACAATTGATATATAGGAAATGTATGGTTTTCCTAGGAATTGTATACAACGATGGATTACCTTTTTTTGTATTCTCATATAGATATAAAACATACATAAAAATTTGTTTGCAGTACAAACATTTTTTTAAAGTTCTTCATAGATTACCTAGCATGGTGCTTATAGCCATATCAATAAGACAGATACCAGAATACAGTGAACCATTACTTGCTCCAAATTCTTTCTGATCTCATCAAAAATGTTAACTCCCAATCTGTGATTTACATATATGGATAATACGTGATGACTTGAAAATAAATAGTTACCTGCAGAACGGGATAGAGCAACAGACCAATAGGAACTTCTTTCATTTTAGCCGACTTTTCTTTGTATTGTGGTAAGTGCGCCAGTCGGGCATTAGTAGCAAGACAAGCCAACAGCCAGCACAGTTCAGCATGGCGCGGCACCGAAGACTGTGTGAACAGTATGCTGCGTTCGGGATCCACACCACTGGCCAAAAGATATGCTGTCAACTCTAGTGTACGCTCACGTAATTCTGCCGGCTCCTGTAAACAATTGGTAAAGTGTGAGTAAAAACAAACAGCTAATTGTGAAGCTAGAAGTTGTGGGGCAGGACCTGGTGCGTAGTGAGCGAATGTAAGTCCGCAATGAACAATGTGAGGTCCTCGCCACTGTCCTGCATGCGCACACAACGCCGCACGGCGCCGAAGTAGTTGCCGACATGCAGTGCGCCTGTGGGCTGTAGACCCGACACCACCCGGCGCGGCCATGCTGCGACTGCTTCACGACTGCTGCTTTCTTTGGAATCCGCGGCCTGCATTTATCAAATCCATATATGTAAAAGCTCTGAACAAGGTTAAATTATAGTAGTGTCTCACTTTGCACCTTACTACTATATTTTCTGCTGATAAAACTTCGGTGCCACCTTTGTGTACATTTTGTAAAGTGGATTAAACAGTTCTTGGCAAGATTCATCACTTTAGTAACCTATAGATAGAACCCAGTAGATGTTCGCTAGTAATAACACAGGCTTATTTATACGTTCCAAGTAATATTATATGATTTCCTAAAATCTAAATGTACTTTGTGAAATAAAACCAAATTTCATGTCAAGTGTCAATCACAAACCACAGTCACAAACTGTCACAAACCAAGTATAGAGCCACCAAGTTATCTGTTCAGTCGGAAGTTCGGAATCGTCGCTAGTGAGGAATTGAGTATTGCCACTTTAAAAACAATCTTGAATTAGATTAGAGTAAATTAGAGAATTATATACACAGTTATGTATCTTATAAAATACGGTAGAAACGACACGGTAATATAACATCACCGTTGGCTGTGTTTTGGTAAAAAGAATAATGTGCATCTGCAGTAATTACCGTATATCTGATAACACTGGTTTAGTTCCAATTATGCCCACCTGAACAGATAAGTTGGTGGCTCTGTAATAAACTTTCAATTGTCAAATGTCATCATGAAAACGATGTGACATTGAAAGTTGTAACTTGTTAATTATGTGACCGACAGGACGCGGCTAATAGGATGCACGGTCGTCCGAGCGCTAGTACAATCTAGTAATAAAAAATATTATTACAGGAATTAAATATAGCCTAATGAAAAAATGAAGTATTACGAATTTCTTACAGAAAATGGTAACTTTATTTAATAAACATTTATTTACATGCGATATAAATATATGACTAAAGATTTGCAAATATAAATTTTATCAATAAATTTTTCCATATTAATTCCTTCATGAATAATAAAAAAATAATTAATTGAAGATAATATTAATATATTTTATATAATTATTAATCTTAATATAATTTATATAATTACTAACATGATTAATATGAATATAATTAATTAAATATGGAAAAAGAAAAAAAAATTTGACTGTGGCTTCAATATACTCATGAACTCAAATCTTAGTTAATTATTGCAATATATGACTAAAGATTTGCAAATATAAATGTTATTGATATTTTTTTCCATATTAATTCCTTCATGAATAATAAAAAAAATAATTAATTGAAGATAATATTTATATAATTATTAATCTTAATATAATTTATATAATTACTAATATGATTAATATGAATATAATCAATTAAATATAAAAATATAGTAATTACATTTATGGACACTTGAAAAAACGATCTACTTACTGATGACTTGGTAGTATGCCATAGTGTAGTTTCACTTTCTTTGCACAAGGTTGATAACTTTGATCTTCTGAATTACCACTATCACACATATTTTATATTCAAAAATTAACATAAAAAATTAAATAAAACGCAGGTTATGTGTACCGTAGTAAACAACAACGTCGAACTGAGTGAGAAGCCACACCGTACACTCTACTAAACATAAAATATATATATGTATACCTCAGTATAGCGTGACGACCCGTCGCCACGGCAAGCGTCGCCACGCCAACGATTCGGTTTACAAGTGATCCTATAGATGTTTCACATCAAAAAACAAGTGTGCTTTGGACCACACGACTGAAGTAAAACTTCTTTAGCTCCATCTATACAATTGATAAAAGTTACTTTCATCACGAATTTTTACAATGGCCTATCCTTCACCACGATATATTATTTTTAATCACATACACAAATGTATATTAACAAGAAAAAAGACTACGTACCGACAATTAACCTCAAATCTATATATCTATGCACTTTAATTTTATGTTAAAAGTTACTTTTGTCTAGAATTTTCACTTACACTTACGTTTAATTATAACTAAATTAACTTTTTTTTTCCACAGAGATATACATAATTGAATACATTTTTTCCAAACGCGCCCAAAAAGTTAATACATAAATAGACGGAATTATGAAAAACCCAATATTTAGTTTTCTTTTTTCACTTGGTAATTCTCGACACTGGCTAGTCGGAACATAAGTAAAAGAGAAAATTATAGTGCGATGAAAGACCCAAAATATCCCTGTCAACTTTATGCATTCTTGGTATGTAATTGAAGGATGAAAACCCAAGACGAAAAAATGCAAGGGACATCGTAGAGAATAAACACAAAATAACTCAATCACAAAATGAAAACACATTCTTATCAATTTAATTTTAAATACACATAGTTTTCGAGATAAATTAATATACAACGAAGGTTGACATATACTTCATGCTAATGACTTGACAGGTGTCAAATATGAATATTGCTTTCATTATAAAAATGGTAGACTTATATTAAATTATATGTCCTTATTTTTCTTATAAATCTTATTCCGATGGTGTAGGATGAAAGAAAATGAGAAATAAACCTAAAAAAATAAGCCTGATTTTTAGTCATGATGAATTTCCTGCCCGTACTTGGACCAAATCGATTGATCTCCTTCAATGATCAATCATGGATCTCTATTGAAAATTTTCAACTTCCGTTATCTTCATCGTGTCACAGTATTTCCGTAACGCTCACGTCATGCAATCGCCAGTTTACCCCCCTAGTCAAGCGCGCGTAAAGAAGTTTTACTTCAAAAATAATTTAAAAAAATTAAGTCGGTTTAATTTTTTTATTTCTTTATTTATTAAATTTCTATAGCAGTAAATTTAACTAATTTCTTACGTTTTCCTAGTAAATGATACAAACTGTACTCTTTATCTCATGGTGTTCTAAAGTGTGCGTCGCGCCGCGCTGTGGAAAGTAGAGGAGGGCGCCGCGAAGAAATTCTCTCTCTGAATTTAATTTTTTTTGTCTATTTATCTAACTAGTATCATTTTACATTTCAACCAGCTACATAGATTAGTGAAGCGCGTGGTGGCCTAAAGTGCGTGGTGGCCTCGTGGTATCGGACCAGACTCGGCTGCCTACATGTTCACGGTGGTCGCGGGTTCAAATCCCAGGGCACACCTCTGACTTTTCGGAGCTATGTGTGTATTGATAGTCAATCACCATGCACTTTAACGGTGAAGGAAAACATCGTGAGGAAACCTGCATACCGTTAGCGATTTTAAAGAATTTCTACGGTATGTAAGTCCGCCAACCCGCACTAGGCCAGCGTGGTGGACTATATGGCCTAACCACTCCCAATAGATTCTCTCGATTGCAGAGTAGGCCCGTGCCCAGCAGTGGGACGTATATGGGCTGATAAAAAAAAAAGACATAGATTAGGGTGCCGAGGTAAAATAGTAAACGTATGTGCGACGCGGATTGAAAAAAGTTGGGCACCCCAGCTTTTTCTCAAAATCTACTGAACCGATTTCTACGAAACTTACACAGCTCCTAAGTTGGACTATACCCAATCCAACGCAAAAAGTTTTTTTGAAATCCGACTTATACTTTCTGAGATATGCGTGGACAAACATACATACATTTAAGAAATTTGGCACACATGTTCAGAAGCTGGTATAAACCAACATATCCAAAATGGTGCAATTCTGACAAAATTACATACATACACATTGAATTAATAATCTCCTTTTCTTGAAGTCGATTAAAAATATTTTGTCTACAATTTGTAGTAGCTAATCGACGTTTGCACAGGGAAGATATACATATGTGAAAAGCTATTATGGGGGAGTGTATGAATGTAACAAAACTGTATTAATGAGAATGAATTATTGTATTTCTCTTTAGCTTTAAAAGCTACCGCAGTCAATTCAATAGATGACAATATACTACACAAAGAATAATGTCGATGCGAACGCGTGCGCCACTAATAGGACGACGCGGGTGATATGCGGGTGTGCGGGGCGTCCCCTCCCCCACGCGTCATATCTATACCTCCATTGCCATCCCGACCTGTCGTGTATTACTCGAAGTAGTCGACATGACAATTTTCTTGTGTATATACTACATATATCGATAGGTTATATCGATATTTTTTGCAACGCAACGAAATAAGAGTAAAAATAATTAAGTAAATCTTATTATAAACTATAGGAAGAAATATTGTATCTATACGTATAATAATACAATTTGTAACTGATCGATGCCTACACATGGAAGAAAAATAAGCAAAACTATAATGAAGGACCGTAATACAACCCAAAACAGTGATTGTTTGAATTTTTGTCTGTTTGTCGGTGCGGTTATGCACGCTAATCTCAAAAACGAGTTGAACGGATTTTAATTATATGTGGTAGTAGCTGACACCCTGAATTAACACATAGGCTACTTTTATCTTGTAAATATAAATGTTCTCGTTGGATGAGGAAGGAATTCTAATATATATGTTACTCAAAGGGATGGGATGGTACAGAATGAGACGGAAAAGGCCAAAATATAACGGAACGGTTCGGGAAAAGCAGTACAGAGGACGTCCATTTATTTGAATATAATTTAAACAGTACGCGAAATAGTATAAATATATAAATAAATACACCCAACAGTCACATACACATTCATAGTCTTGTTTCGTGGGTATTAGGAACTGCGAGAGAATTTTCGGTCTGACAAACACATTTTATCTCGGTGCGAGGATCGAACCCGCGGCCTCTCGTTTCACAGCCGGCGTCTAAGCAACTACGCCACGGAGGTTGTCAATATGTTGCTGATGTGGACTGGACTCAAAAAGTATCTGCATTCGAGTAAAGCCGGGCGGGGCGCTAGTACATAGCACATTTTATGAACATTCATCACAATCACTCTCAAATAAATCATAAATCAAGTTGCACGATCCGAATAACCCGATACCTGTCAAAAGGGGAGTGAGACAGGGAGACACAATACCGCTAAAATTATTCACCTCATGTTTAGAAGATTTATTTAAACTTCTTGACTGGTCTTATAGAGGTATCAACATCAATGTGCAATACCTGTCTCACTTGCGATTTGCATATGATATTGTTTTATTTGCCGAAAACTTGGATGACCTAAAAGCTATTACCGATGAGCTCTATGACGTGTCTGTAATGGTGGGTTTAAAAATGAACATGAGCAAAACAAAGATTATGTGCAAAAACACCGATGCCAATTCATACATACCAAATTACATACATACACATCGAATTGATAATCTCCTTTTTAAACGACTTCTAAAAAAGGACATTATCAATTCCATGTGTATGTATGTAATTTGTCAGAATTGCATGGTTTTTGGATATGTTGGTGTATACCAGCTTTTGAACACGTGTGCCAAATTTCATAAATGTATGTATGTTTGTCCACACATATCTCAAAAAGTATAAGTCGAATTCAAAAAATATTTTTGCGTGGGATTAAGTATAGTCCAACTTAGAAGCTGTGTAAGTTTCATAGAAATCGGTTCAGTAGTTTTTGAGATAGAGCAGGGGGGCCCAACCTTTTTCAGTCTACGGCGCACATACATATTTACTATTTTGCCTCGGCACCCTAATCTATCTAGCTAATTGCAACGTACAATGATACTTAGTTAGTTAAATAGGTACAAAACATAAAATCGAATGAGAGAGAATTTCTTCGCGGCGCCCTCCTCTACTTTGTACGGCGCAACACTTTAGGACACTTTGAGATAAAGACTAAAGTTTGTATAATTCACTAGGAAAATGTGTAGATAGTTATCTTAGCAAAAAAATGGTAAGAAATTAGTTAAAAAAAAAGAAATAAAAGATAATTAAAAAAGAATTACCGACTTCAAAATTGTAATAAAAAGAGAAAAATATGCCTTAAATCCTAAATATGCCAACAATTTTTTGAGGTCGGTTCCAGCCAGCTATGCCCCGCGATTTTATGTATTTTAAGTGCCTGGTAGCCTATTTATAAACGGACCAGACGCGGATGCCAACATGTTCACGGTGGTCGCGGGTTCAAATCCCAGGGCACACCTCTGACTTTTTAATATTACATGACAATATTAGTAAATGAAACATACCATAAAGAAAGTTTCAGACGAAAAGAGGTAGCGTTGCGCTTTTCAATCATTGAATCGGAGCGATATAAACAGAAGACAACAAACGGTTGCTATGCGATCAAATGAAATTACACCAATTGCCTGAATCTGAACGCCTCAGTTTCGACACGCCAGGGTCATATCTACCGCGTATTTGTATATATATATACTAGCGGCCCGGCCCAGCTTCGCCTGGGTGCTTAGATGTTTAGACTCCACTCCACACCAGAAATATCTTATTCCCGTTCAAACTTTTGTACTCCTGAACTCAACCTAAGTACCTACTATCCCTTTTCCTATCGTATCCCATCCCATCTCATCTGGCTCCTTTTCTTTCTGTTACATCCCGTCCCATTATTTCCCATCTACCGGTCTCATCGCGTTCGTCCCACTTTATCCCATTTCATCCCTTAATGCCTAAATAGGCATGTTGACAATTTTTTGGAATTGCTTTTATTTTGTAGATAGGCCTTATATAAACACGAAACTACAACGAATATCATTAAAAAAATACGCAAACACAAATACTTTGCAAAATTCCTGCTAAAACTTTAAAATAAATTTAATTAATTTTATAGCGTCAACAACACGTGGTAATTATACTGTTAAAATGTAGCTTATATGACACGTTCGTAGATTTACCATAGCAGCGCCATCTATTGATTACTTACTCAACCCAGTCGAAAGGTATCGACATCTGTTAGAATCATTTGGAGTTAACAGATGATTGTGACTGTCAAATAATAACAGACAAATAATTAGCAATAAATTAAAATTGCGACTATAATTTGAGATTTAAACTATCCTATCTCTCAAGTTGGATCGAACTGCACATGGTGTGCAAATTTTATTATAATCGGTTAAGTAGTTTAGGAGTCCATTGAGGACAAACATTGTGACACGAGATTTATATATATTAATATATATATATATGTATATATATATATATATATATTTATACGAGTGTGTATATTATATATGTGTGTGTATATTATTGCAAAGAACAATGTGAGCGGGATTAATATCGATTAACGGTGTCAATCCTGCCCGAGTGCAGCACTGAAACTAGGACGCCGCGGCCGTGGTGCGGGTGTGCGGGGCGTCCCGTTCCGCACACCTCACGTCATTCCCCGATTGTCATGCCAACTTGTCGCCTACAATACGAGTGCCCTCGCATGACCCGTGCATACTATCAGCCGCGTCCGTCAGCCGCAACTTATAATTTGTTTTCGGTTTTATTCCAGTATCAAAATTCTAACGCATAGACAGATCAAACTTGTGTATCCAACCACGTAGGGCCTTATTATTAATCTCGGATGAGCGGAGGATTAACTTTAGTCCAAGGCTTTAGAATTGATTCGATTATTTTGAAAAGCGAGGTATTCACGACTTTATTAATAAACACGCATTTGCAAAGAAGGCTAGGTCACCATTGTATTGTAGATACATTATTCAATATTATAGACAAATTAATAGTCAAAATAATCGAGTCAATTCTAAAGCCTTGGACTAAAGTTAATCCTTCGCTCATCCGAGTTTATTAATAAGGCTGGTAGGGTTTTAGGTATATTCTCTTTGATCCAACCGCCCTATAAGTCATAAACGGTAACCATGGTGATTGAATATAAATAAAACCTTAGGAAGCTTCTTCTGTTTGATTTATTTAGCAAATTCGATTTAACTAATAATCTCCAAATTGCTTTTCATTTTATTATGTTCTTAAGTCAATACGTTGATGAGATATCATCGTTTGAATCATGAAAATAAAATGGTTAGTTTTGTAAAACATCTCGTAAGCATTGACTTATATAGTTATATCAATGCTCGTAACTGGAATAATAATTATTCTCGACTAGGGCCTAAATAATTTTAATTGTGAAAATACTCATGCAAGTGAAGACGTAATTGTAACAAAATTTTAAAGGACAAAAATGATGTGGAAATTGCTTTGGCTATAGGGTTTTCGAGTTACGTGTGCGCGTCTGTGGCGGACTAAAAAGCGGCATGAACCGTTACGTGGTGTTACAGCAACTAGGCGACGGTACATACGGATCAGTGGTTCTGGCGCAGCGACGCGACACAGGAGAGAAGGTGGCCATCAAGCGAATGAAACGCAAATACTACTCATGGGACGAGGCCATGAACTTACGCGAAGTGAAATCATTGAAGAAGCTCAACCACGCCAACATTGTGAAGTTACGCGAGGTCATTCGCGAGAACGACACTCTGTACTTCGTGTTTGAGTACATGCGCGGCAACTTGTATCAGCTGATCCGTGACGCTGAGCGACCTTTCCCAGAGCCGGTATTGCGCAATATTATATACCAGGTCCTACAGGGACTCGCACACATGCACCGACATGGCTTCTTTCACAGAGACCTCAAGCCGGAGAACCTGTTATGTTGTGGACCTGAGCTTGTGAAAATAGCGGACTTAGGGCTCGCGAGGGAGGTACGTTCACGACCACCTTACACGGATTACGTGTCGACGCGGTGGTACCGCGCGCCCGAGGTGTTGCTGCACGACACACGCTACGGTGCGCCCATCGACCTTTGGGCACTCGGCTGCATCACTGCCGAGCTTTATACGTGCCGTCCACTGTTTCCTGGCAACTCTGAGATTGATCAGTTGCACAAAATCTGTGCGGTACTCGGCACCCCTGACCGCGACGACTGGCCGGAAGGTTATGCGTTAGCAGACGCTCTTCGCTTCCGATTCCCGGCGAGTATAGGCGTGCCGCTGGCGCGCGTGGTGACCACCGCCTCGCCGCCCGCCCTCGCGCTGCTGGCTGCGTTCCTGCGCTACCCGCCGCGAGATCGCCCCACCGCTCCGCAGGCACTACGGTACGTTTACTATTAGTATGCGTATCCTTTTACCACAGAAATATATTGAGATAGAATGGTGCTCTTTGCATTTTTACATAACTACAATATACGCGTGCCACTTTTACGGCAAGTTACGCTCATTGCGCCCCACTGCCGCTATATCGCGCTCGAGTCAGCGAATAAGGGGGCACATTAATATCATTATCGACAGCTATTTACGCAACACAAAACAAATTGCTACAATGACCTATCAATCCAATCCATCAGCCAAAGGAAGTCCACTGCTGAAAATAGGCCTCTCCCAATGATTTCCACAGTAACCTGTTGGAGGCAGCCTGCATCCAGCGACAATGACCTATACCTAAAACATTTTTAAATCTTGTACTGTACTGTATTAGCCCAAATACGTCCCACTGCAAGGCACGGACCTCCTCTACAATTGAAGTACGATTGGGAGTGGTCAGTGCGGGTTGGCGGACTTTTACATACCATAGAAATTTATACAAATCGCTATCGTATGCATGTTTCTTCGCGATGTTTTCCTTCACCGTTATAGTGCGTGGTGATTAACTATTAATACACACATGAACCGGAAAAGTCAGAGGTGTGCCCTGGGATTGAACCCGCGACCACCGTCAACATGTAGGCAGAATTAATCTTGAATTAAGGTTTTAAATTATTAACAAGGTATAATCAAAGGAAAATTAAGTCACATTTTTACATAAAATCTTTTATTAAAAGTGAAAAATGGTAAAATAAATAAAATTGCTTATATGTGTGTGCGTATAAGGAATGTCCTTTAAACTATAACCATACACTTTGGTCGAGATGGTTAATACTTAATAAGTAAAATCAACTACATTGTTTAATTTTATTATGTTGCTATTGAAATCGCGTTACATCAAATATTGTATTCCCCAAAAAATATAAGGTGCGTTCTTTTAATCCTAGAAATGTTGAAAGTATCAATAGTCCAGTTCAACTTTATATGTATTTTCTTGAATAAAACAATATATACTTATATATATAATACCGCTAGCCGTTTTCGGCTTCGATGAAAAGGCTTTTCTATACATTCACATTTATTGGTTGGATTTAAAATATGTGTGGTAATATCGGGTTTTTATAATATTAACTTCAAAATTGGAATTATATCTCCTTATCACAAATAAGACAGACTGACAGACTGGAACCGTTAGGACTGCGGAGAGACTTCGGGTCTCTCTGTGTTTTCTATCGTCTGTTCCATGGGGAGTGCTCCGAGGAATTGTTTGAGATGGTACCAACGTCACCTTTTTACCATCGCACCACCCGTCACCGCAGCAGAGTTCATTCCTACCACCTGGAAGCGTACCGTTCCCGAACGGCACGTTTTCAGCGTTCTTTCTTACCACGCACGTGTAAGCTCTGGAATGAACTCCCTGCATCGGTGTTTCCTGAGCGCTATGACCTGTCCTTCTTCAAACGAGGCTTAAAGAGAGTACTTTCCTTAAGGTAGGCAGCGACTTTGTTGTGCTGGACCCCTGGCATTGCGGAGGTCTATGGGCAGCGGTAGCCGCTTTCCATCAGGCGGGCCGCTAGCTCGTCTGCCTATAACGGCTAATAAAAAATAAAAAAAATAATGAGGTGACTTACGGTTTTTTAGTTTTTTTGTATATCCACGTTTATATAGGGGAGACGGGGGTGATATGGATTATCTAATAAGAACTGAAATATTTAATTTAATAGCTAATAGTGTGCGGAGTAACAGACTTATGCAACTTTCATTTAAAAAATACATATGTAGGGTTTCATTGAAAAAAAAATACTCAAATATGTATATTGTATTATACGTAGTTCTGGCTTCAGAAATTGTACACCTGGGGGAAGGACGGAGTATTGAAATTTTGTTCCGAAGTGCCGAGTTTGTCATATCTACTTATCGTAAATAAATAATGACGAATTATAATTATTTTGATATTTATGTTTTTAGCCCTATTTTTTCCCAACACGACAATTACAAATAAATAATAATGATATGATTCAAGGTTTTAGAGAAATGTGGTGGAATAAGGTATCTACTGATTTTAAGTATACAAAACTTATTGTAAATACCGTTGTTAATCACGCAGACGAAGTTGCTGGCAAAATATAGTCGTAAATAAATATGATGCAATTCTGATAAATTGTATACGAATCCACAAATCAAATAAATGTGTTGCTCTGAAAACCAAAGATTTTATTTTAACATATGGTTACATAGATTATTGTATGACAAAATATTACAAATCATATTGTTATTTCAATTATAAACTATACCTGAAAACCAAAGAAACGACATTTAAAGTAATATAATTAATTTGTCGATTCCTTTCTCTAATTATTTATTTGACACTCGTATTTGACTGCTTCCATATTTAAAATTATTTATTAATGTTGCTAAAATTGCGATGTGACGTCCATGTACTCACATAACGCCATCTCTTTAATACTTAAAGAAATCTATTCCTGTTTTATCAATAATAAACAAGGAATTAAAGAAATGTTATTTCTTTACATCTCCCCTACGGCGAAGAAAATTTTCCCAAAATTTTCGCCAAACAACCAGCAATATGTCGGATGTAAAATGCTCTATTATAAAGATACAGGAATAAGTTTAGTAATGTGAAAGAGATTTGACTCCAGTTTTCTATGACCTGTATTAATTTTATATATTGAATTCGAATTTTTTTCTTCAATTCTATAAGGGCCAATTCTCAATTCATCCAATTTTCTTCTATTTAACTTATGTCCATTTTCTACATATACCATATCTCCTACATTGAAATTATGATGTTTTCTATTTTTGTCAGTAAGTATTTTATTACAATTATGTGACTTTATTGAATTTTCCAATGCTGTTTTCCGGTCTTTAATCCAGTTATCTATTATTTTTTCCTGTTTTAACTCATTAGGTATCAATGAAACATCCGTGCCATTTAGCAAATATCTAGGCGCAAAGCCAGTGACAGTATGATCCGTATCATTGTATTTATCTACACAGTCACGGGCAATTGTTGTCCATGCTTTTTTCCTTCCATCTTCATTTATTTTACATCTTATCTTATTTACAAGGGTTTGATTTAATCTTTCATTTAAACCATTCGAAAATGGTGAATTTACTGCTGTGAATACTAGTAGTATAGCCTTTTCATTTAAGAAAGTTTTGAATTCTTTCGAATTTATTCCAGGATACTGGTCTGTGAGTATCATACCAATTTCATTACAGTCAGTTACACTATTGATTAATTTTATGAAATCTTTAGCATTCTGTGTACTTGATGTTACTATGTATGCATATCGAGTAAAATGATCCACAAGTAGGTGTAAATATCTTTTAGTTGACCTTGAACCTCCGAAACCACCAATTGTATCTATAGAGACAATTTCTAAAGGTTTTGTGGCGGGACCTAAATGTGACATTAAACCATACTTGAATTGTCCTCTTGTTTTATTTTTTATACATATCTCACAGTTTCTACAAAAAATATTTATATTCCTTGTCAAATTTTTTGCTGTATATATTTTACCAATCTTTTTTTGCATTTGCTTTACACCTATATGGCACATATTCTCATGTATTTGTTTTATAAGTTTCAAACTATATTCTTCTGATAATATAATCTTTTCTTGTTTTTTTAGCTTTTTATAATATACATTGTGTTTATATATTAATTTATTCTTATAATTTTGTATTTCTTCATTTTTCTCTTGATCTGTGACAATATCCTTTAATTTTATAAAATTTACTATTTTTAACTGTTCGTCAATATCTTTATTTGCTTCCAGTACTGGATTTCTGCTTAAACAATCAGCCTCCAAATTTGTTTTCCCTGGAGCATATTTAATTGTAAAATTATATTGTGATATGTAAAACATTAATTCTCCTAGTTCTTCATCTGTTCTTGATTTAATATTCATATTTTCTAATGGCTTATGATCAGAAAATACTGTAAATGTTTTGCCTATAAGCCAGTATTGCCAATATCGTATAGCCTCTTTAATAGCTAAGCATTCTAAATATATTGCTTTTTTTTTCTTTTGGTATTCATTAAGTTTTTTCGAAAAATAAGCGACTGGCTTTTCTTTTCCGTTTGGTTATACTTGTTTCAATATTGCACCAATACCTTCTAAAGAGGCATCGGTGTAAATATCTATAGGCAAATATTGATCGAATATTTCTAAGATAGGTTGTTTGCACAATAATTTTTTTATCTCCTCAAAAGATTTTTGACAATCTTCAGACCATACAAATTTTTTATCTTTTCGTAGTAAATTATGGAGAGGTTCTAAAATTATTGCACTTTTTGGTATATATTCGTGATAGAAATTGACTTTCCCTAAGAATTGTCTGATATTTTTTTGATTTTTAGGCGTCGGAAAGTCTTGGATTGAAATTAAATTGTCTCTCAAAGGCCGAACTGTATTATTCTGAATAATATGTCCAAGATATTTCACCGATTCTGAAGCAAATATACATTTTGTGAATTTAAGTCTGAAACCTTCTTTCTTTATTGCTTCCAACAATCGTGTTAAATGATAAATGTGTTCGGAATAGGATTTCGAGAAAACTAAGATGTCGTCTATATAATTAACTGCAAAATCTATTAGTTTATATTTTCTCAGTATGTTGCTTAATATTCTCTGAAATATCGCTGGAGATGTCTTTAAACCAAAAGGTAAACAGGTCCATTGAAAATGTCCGCTTTGTGTTACAAAAGCAGTTTTTCGTCTATCTTCAATCCTTAATGGAATAGACCAGAAAGCAGAGTTTATGTCTAATGTAGAGAAATACTTACGGTTTCTTGTTTTAACAACCAAATCTTCAATCAATGGAAATGGTTGAGCCTGTGGTACTACTATTTTATTTAAATCTCTGAAATCAATACATAGTCTGGTTTTTTATTGTCTTCTTTCTTAAAAGCCAAGGTTACTGGTGCTGCAAATGGGCTGTATGATTCTTCTATAAGTTTTCTTTCTAATAATTTTCCAATTTGTTCTTCTATTTCTTTTCTGTCTTCTATGGAACATCTATAGGGTCTCTTACAACAGTATTTGTCTATCATTAAATCTATGTGCGCTTCATACTCTTTTACCGTTCCAATATCATATTTATCCTTCGCAAAACATGATTTATATTTGTCTATCAGATTATTTATTTCAAATTTTTGTTGGTCATTTAAGTGATTCAAATTAATTTTAAATTCGGTTTTCTTTATATTTTCATTGAAGTTTACAGAATATACCTTACTTTTATTTTCGTCCTCTCCAATACCATTTTTACCGTGCATTGTCTCTGTTATTTGAGAAATCTCCAAATTTTCATTTTGAACCAACTTAAACTCTTTTATCATATCCAGTCCAATTAAAAAATCATATTTGAATTCCGTTGCATCCACAATATAAACATCAATTTTCCTTTCTATTTCTAAGATCTTAATTCTTAATGTAGTCAAACCTTTAGTTTTTTTAACACCATTAATTGTTATTAAATTTGCATTATTATAATATTTTTTTTCTTCTTTCCTTAATCTTAGTAAATTTGAATTGACTAGAGAAACATTAGATCCTGAGTCATATATACCAAATATCTCTAGTTTTTCATTTAATGTTAGTTTGACTTTAATTAATGGCGTTATTATTCGTTTTTTGGATTGTGGTCATTTAATTCAACGAAATATTAATATAATATTAAATATTAATATATATATATTCATTAATATTTACAGAAAATGTCGTTTTATGATGCAATTCTGATAAATTGTATACGAATCCACAAATCAAATAAATGTGTTGCTCTGAAAACCAAAGATTTTATTTTAACATATGGTTACATAGATTATTGTATGACAAAATATTACAAATCATATTGTTATTTCAATTATAAACTATACCTGAAAACCAAAGAAACGACATTTAAAGTAATATAATTAATTTGTCGATTCCTTTCTCTAATTATTTATTTGACACTCGTATTTGACTGCTTCCATATTTAAAATTATTTATTAATGTTGCTAAAATTGCGATGTGACGTCCATGTACTCACATAACGCCATCTCTTTAATACTTAAAGAAATCTATTCCTGTTTTATCAATAATAAACAAGGAATTAAAGAAATGTTATTTCTTTACATAAATATTGTAAGTGGTTCGGGGTATTGAAATTTTACATTTTGGTGGGCGAGGGGAGTGGTGAAATTTTGTACGGAAGTGCCGACTTTTTAAGTAGCGACTTAATAAAAATCGTAGCAACTTAACGTAGTTAAATTAATAGTGACGCATTTTAAGTACTTGGTATTTTTACGTTTTAAGTGGGTGTAGGGGAACGCGGGGTATTGAGAGCGGTCGGGCAATGGGAGCTATGGTGTTTGAACGGAATGCAGACACATTTACGCGTTCGTAGGTACTCGGCTGCTTCCGTCAACAATCGACAAACTTCGCCCGATGCACTCGAACCGTTAGTGCCATTCGTTTAGTCACGAGAGACGGTTGTTTGTTTTTCGCTCCACGCTTACAAGAAATTGACGATTGCCAGGATCAAGGTAAGCATGAAAACATAATCTTATTTTATTGTAGTTATGCTTATTACATCTCCAGATTCGTTAACTAACAAGTACAAATAGTTGAATTGTGATTGAAAATACAATTACATATTTATGTTACTACTTTTCAAAATGGTGTTCAGCGGCTAATGGTAGCCTAGTTAGGCTCTTATTACCCGACATCGCTCCCATTACGCCATTTAGTCTGTTCAGAGATAAAAATGCTATTTTTTTTCTTTTAGATGCCTCGTAAAAGAACTCAGACAACCACAAAAGCTTCTTGGACAGTGGATGCATTAGAAAATGCGGTATCTGTTCTCAAAAGAGGAGGAATTTCAGTATACAAAGTATCGCAACAAACTGGTATTCCTTACAGCACTCTTAAGAAGCGATACAATTTAGCCCACTGTCAGCCCAGTGCCTCAACAACTCATATCTCAAAAACAAAGACCGTTGAAGAACAAACAGCATTCTGAAATAATAACAAGCACTCCAATGAAAGCAGTATTTGAAGAAAAGAAGAGGAAAAGAACTGAAAAGGAGAATAAGACAAAGGCAATTAAGAAAAATAAAGGAAACTGTGGTAAAGAAAATTGTGTCAAGGGAAAATGTACCAAAGGCAAATGTATTAAGAAGAAAAATACCAAAGATAAAGAGCTTAAAAGTAAGAAGACTACAACCAGAAACACAAGGATAAGAAAGGCAACAAAGTTTTTGTTTCAAAGTGATGATGAAGACTCATCAATTGATCAAGTAGACGAAAATGCTATCTGATGAGTCAGAATATTCTGAAGAGGATAATTTATGTGCAATTTGTTTAGATACTGGAAAAAGTGATGAGATGTGGTACCTATGCAGAAGTTGCGGAAACTGGGCCCATAAGGAGTGTTCTGGCAGTGATAGTCCAGATTCTTATATTTGTGCATTTTGTTTGGATCCTTAAAGTCGGGATCTTTTGCTTTCAGTTAACATTTTCATATTTTATCTCCGTTTAGTTTGAAATTGTTTTCATTTTAACTTGTGTTACCAAGCGTTTTATTATATTGATAATTGTAATAACTAGATCTCATGTATAGTACGTTTTGTTATTTTCTTTTTAAGAGTAATTATAATGGCTCCCACTTTCCGTATGAGCATTAAATGGGCTCTCATTAGCCGCATTTGTCGGGTAATAGGAGCGACTGACTTTTTTAGTAAAACGCTAACTGTACCTTATTATATGTCTGTAGTTGATTATAACTGTGATTAAAATATTCTCTAATAATGAAGCTAAGAGTTTATAATAAAAAAATACAAATATCTCGACCAACGTGATTTTTATTAAAACTTTCCCTTAATAGGCTCTCATTACCCTGTTCTCCCCTAAGTGGGTATAAGGAAAAAAATTGTTGCTAATAATGTAAATCGCGCAGACAAAGTTGTGGGCATAATCTAGTTTTTTAATAAAATAAATATTACAATATACTTATAATATTTAAAAGCATACATACATAATCATATAAACAAATATATTTAATGTTTATTCCATATGTTCCTATTTATCTTACACGTGAGGATACCATTATGGGTGTGGTAGTCGATGTTTGAAGGCGGTGTAGATTTTAGCTGGTCACGCCTGAACCTTCTACTGAACATACCGCCTCCATTCAGGCCGCTGTTCAGTATGCAGCTGCCATCGTGAATGTTCAATACCGCATCTCTTCATGTGTCATTACTGAACATCTTTAAAACGCAGAAACTGGCCACCGCTTTTCCATTTACCTGTCTCTAACTTAAAAAAGAACAAGCGTTGAAGATAATAATACAATATGGTCATGAGCGTTAAAGATCGCCAGGAAGTGTGGAAGAACAAAGAGCTGCGTGGTCCTGCCTGAGGTACACCGGCCTGCGTCTGTGTCATGACTACGTTTCGGTAACCTGTTTAGGGAAACTGAGGGTTTTGTCTTTGCAATTATGAACGAAGTTATTAAGACGAACAACTATAGTACATCCTGAAAGAAGGTACGGTCGACACCGTCCTGGCGAGTCAATCAGGCATGTTATCTCGTTGTTCGTATCTTGCTAACGGCGAGTACTTGCATAGGCACAACCTAGAAGTTAAGATCGTATCAGCAAATAGCTCTGCGATATGGACTTGTGACTCTTGAAGTGCCATATTACCAGTAGGTTTCCCAACCAGTTCTTGAAAATGGTTATGCAACGCTGTATTGGGGTCGCTCTATTATCACAGACAGGACTTAGACTTTAGGACATTACAAAAAATTATATATTGTATTAATTAATTACATTTGTGACACTTTCTAATTGTATCTCCAGGACGATGTACACAACATGTTTTGAAACAATTAGTAAAGAACTTAAGACAGTACTAAAAATTTAAACTATTAACAATTATAAAAGTTTAGAACATCAATAAATTTATCACTGTAAGCGCTAAAGTAAACGAAGTACAATTTGAAAAAAAAAAACACAAAGCATAGTTACACAATAATTGTTAAAAATCTTTACAGTATCAAATAAATTAAATACAAAATGGAACTATAAAATACGACAATAAAAAAACAATAATTGTTGCCATTGTTGCCAATAAGCCTGATATTGTGATAATAAATCGATTGGCTCCCAGGCTGCTGATGTTTCCGTTCCGCATGACGGTAACCTGGTTAAAGCTGAAAAAGACAAACTGTCTAAATATAAAAATAAATATTTAAATTGGTCCACGAGGTTACTGACATGTAGGATGTGGACTCAACAATTATTGCACCTATTGTTGTTTCTGCACATGGACTGACACCAAAGAGCCTCGACCAACATCTCCAGAGGCTCTCAATTGGTCGTTGGGTCAAGAATTAGATTCAATAGACGGTATTGTTGGACACGGTACACATAGTGAGGAGGTTCCTCACTTTGGATACCTATCCACTGCACCGAAGGATTCATCATATTTTTAAATATTTTATATGTACAAAAATGTTAAACAAAATAACATAGTAAAGAGGAAAAAAAAACAATTGAAAATATGAAATGGGTTGAAATAGGGGATGAAGCTTTGTAAGGAAAAATTAAGTTAAGTATTTAAAAAAATAATTTAAAAAAATTAAACCGACTTCAAAAGTGTAATAAAAAGAGAGAAATAAAATTAATCTTTTAATAAATCCATCATACCTAATTATAAAAACAATTTTTTTGAGGTCGGTGCCAGCCGCCACCTATCCAATCCAATCAATCCATCAGCCAAAGGAAGTCCACTGCTGAACATAGGCCTCTCCCAATGATTTCCACAGTGACCTGTTGGATGCAGCCTGCATCCAGCGACGTCCCGCGACCTTCACCAGGTCGTCTGCCCATCTAGTGTGTGGACGTCCCACGCTGCGCTTTCCGCTGCGTGGCCGCCATTCGAGAACTTTTTGGCCTCATCGGCCATCAGTTCTCCGTGCTATGTGCTCGGCCCATTGCCGAGCAGCTATGCCTCGCGGTTTTACCCGCATAGTTTGTAGCGTGATGTTATATAGCTTATAGTCGGCTAGCTGGCACCGACCTCAAAAAAAATGTTTGTTTATTTAGGTATTATAGATTTATTAAAAGCTTAGTTTTATGTCTCTCTTTTTGTTACACTTTTGAAGTCGGTTTATTTTTTTAAATTATTTTTTTACAATGTTTTTGCTAAGAGAACTATGTAGAGAACTTGGACAGAAGATCTACCCGAATTCAAGCGGTCTGATTAATTGCTACTAATTATCATAAAATAAATAATAACTGACCTTATAATTTAAGCCATAATTGCCTTAGTAGGTAAGAAAGGTAGTGCCCTGCCAAAATTCCGTAGGGCTACACTGTCACAATTTGATAACATACAACATTTTTTCATTTATAATTCACGTCATTAGACACGATATAACATGCAGTCAATTGACTTCCGCCCAACGGGCTGACCAATGTCACGCCGCCGCTCCCGGTCCCGATCGCACTTAAAAGGCAATTTGCCGGTAGTTTATTGAAATGTTAAATTTTTAGGCCTTACCTTGCGTTTTTTAGAGGACGCAATTTTTTTTAATGTGTTGGGGGGGTCAGTGTAAAGCTAAAACCAAGTTTGTGGGGTCGCCACCCTTGTCCCACGGCCGCCATCTTGAAAATAGGGGTGGAAATTGTTTTTACGGTATATCTCTTAAACGATTTATCTGATAAAAAAAATTGTTAACATTTTTTGTTGCAAATTAAATTCTCTAAAAATTTGGTCCAGTAACTTTTTGTCGTAGAACTATAAATAAAAAAGTTATATAAGTAGGCAATATTTTTATCGAAACTAGAAAAATAAAGGTCTGTTCACATTAGACACATTTCAGTTCATAGTAGTTTATTTGCACAATTGGTGCACGTGTTTACTATTTTCATTTATTTTATCTCAAATGCTATTTCTCAAGTAAATCCCATTTACTGGGATTTTTTTTGTGTCAAGAAGAAGAAGCTGTAAATTAAATATATTTTTTTTAATTTCGCTATAAGTATTAGATTTTAGTATGTTTTTTTATCTCTTTAAAGCAACCTTATTATTAAAAATTATTAAATTATAACAAATATAACTATAATAAAACACTTTAACACTTTTAAATAGTATGAATCTCTCTGGGGCAACAATATGATTTTCCGTTTTCACGTAACTCTTGTTATACAGGTACCTAACCGAATTACGGTGTACTAAGTGTCAAGTGTGAACACACCCTAACATGTCGGTCATCCTTTGGGTATTGTACTAAATACACCGCCAAAGGGATTAGTGTCACTTAAACTCGGAGGCGGCGAGCTCAAAAGAATAATCCAGCCGCGCTAGTTACGACAAGGACGAGTACACTGTGACCTACAGCTTCCTTTAAAAATCGAGGCCCAATTAGGTAATAATTTTTAATATCTTATTTTTTATTTATCTGTATAATCACTTTAAAAAATCAATAATTATTAATTATTTAGATAATTTAAATATTATGTATATATTACTAAAACATTACACGCAACCTTACAGGATTAAACAATGACCAGTGTGATTTCTTGGTATCTCACAGATTGGATATACATGTAACACTTTAAGGAAAATAACGTCAATATAGTCGATCCATACACGATGCAACTATACCTAAAGTTATTATATTGTTTTGTTGATGCCATAAATCGAAGTACGTCCCTGTTTAACTATTTTATTGATTTGAAATGAAACAAAAAATACATCTTTGTAAAGTGAGGGAAGGATAAAGTATACAGCTGAGAGTTCATGACCTGTGTACCTTTGTAATAAATGTTAAGGCGAAATCTATGAAAGTTTTGTTGCTGTTCAAAATGGTTTTCATTGTATATTTCATTGTTTTTAATACTAGCTTCTTTATCCAGTATCAGGGTTCGAAACAAGTCTCTCTCTCTCTCTTTAGCCACAGGAAGTTCACTGCTGAACATAGGCCTCCCCCAAGGATCTACACATTCACTTGTTGAAAGTGGCCTGCATCCAGCGACTTCCTGCAATCCTAACCTTGTTGTCCATCCACCTTGTAGGCGGGCGTCCGACACTGCGCTTACCTATACGCGGCCTGCACTCCAGAACCTTTCGGCCCCAACGGCCATCAGTTCTTCGCGCTATGTGACCGGCCCTCTGCCACTTCAACTTGCTAATACGCTGGGCTATGTCGGTAACTTTTGTTCTCCTACGAATCTCCTTATTCCTGATTCGATCTCGTAGTGAAACACCGAGCATAGCTCTCTCCACAGCGCGTTGAGTGATATTGAGTCTTCGTATAAGGCCCATAGTAAGAGGCCACGTTTCGGGGCTGTATGTAACTGGCAACACGCAACAATCAAAGCCTTTCGTCTTTAAGCACTGAGGAATATTTGACGAAAAGACGTGATGTAATTTCCCGAACGCTGCCCATCCTAGTTGGATTCGACGGTTAACCTCTCTCGAAGTTGGACTGCCTAACCGGACTACTTGTCTCAAATAGACATATTCGTCGTCAACTTCGAGCGTTGAGTTTCCAACCGTAATCGAGGTGGGCACGACATGGACATTCGACATGATCTTCGACTTGTCTATGTTCATTTTAAGGCCTACCTGTTGAGAAACTCCGCTGAGGTTCTTGAGCGTAACGTTTTAGGTCTTCCAAATTTTTTACCAAGACTACTATGTTGTTGGCAAATCGAAGGTGGGTGATACACTCGTCATTAATGTTGATACCAAATTCTTTCCATTGCAAGAGCATGAAGGCATCTTCCAGCGCAGCAGTGAACAGTTTCGGAGATATTAAATCTCCCTGTCTCACGCCTCTCTGTATAAATCTTTGTGGAATAGCCTTCGTGCTCTGATTTTGTACTCGGACCGACATGGCGGCGTTTCTGTATAAACACTTCAACACTTCGACATACCGATAGTCAATGTGGCACCGCTAGAGAGACTGCAGCACAGCCCAAGTCTCTATCGAATCGAAGGCTTTCTCATAGTCCACAAACGCTAAGCAAAGTGGCAAGTTATACTCAAGAATAACTACGAAACAAATTTACAGTCCAAAAAGTCTGATTTCGCTGACGTATATTTTTAGAAAATCTGACTATCTGACCATTTTTATAGGTGATAGGTATAAAAATAATAAAACCTATTTAATAATTATTGGTCTCCACCGTCCCCATAGCCAACCAGCACCAGCCTCTTTGATATGTTAGAGAATAAAGCAAAAAAAACTATAGGTTATTCAAAAAAATCTGAATCGTTTTAGGTACATAAATATTCGGTAAAATATATAATTTACAAAAAAAATCACGTGTGAGCGGACTGCGGATGTTTTTTCTGAAATGCTTAATTAACTTGTATGTTGTTAATACCTATATATACATACATATTAAATAACAAACAAAATATACGTAGATAGCCATCACTATGCTACTCGTATTCGTAATTCGTATTGTGACAGTATACCATTAATGCGTTGTCCTATACACAGGTTTCCATATTTTGCCATTGGTGCGGCCCTTGTGGTGCCGCCGCCTGCATCGCGTGCTAGGCGAACGGTATCAGTGGAGCACCGGCGGCTTCAACACACTGGGGACGGTATATACGTGGCTGAAAAAATTGTGGCGCAGTCCGAGAGGAGCGCAGCCCGAGGCGACACAGACAGGGGGCTTCCGAGCGGGGCCGCCTTGGCCCTCAATCCACCCGCGGTGATGCCTCCAATTCAGATCGAGCCACCTCCAACGCTACGCGACCGTTTTGCTGATATTCTCGGGTAATTAGCGTTTCAATAATATTTTGTAATTTTTTTATTAACATAATAAATAAATACACCTAACAGTTACATACATAGTCCTGATCCCACATTAAGATCAATTAAGTCTGGTGTCGTGGGTATCAGAAGCTACGAGAGACTTTTCGGTCTCACAAACACCCAGACCTGAGACAAATACTTGTGGGCCTCACAAACATTTGTCTCGGTGCGGGGATCGAACCCGCGGCCTCTCGTTTCACAGTTGGCGTCTAACCAACTGAGCCACGGAGGCTGTCAAATATTGCCGTTATAGGCAGACGAGCTAGCGGCCTACCTGATGGAAAGCTGCTACCTCTGCCCATAGACCTTCGCAGTGCCAAGGGTCCAGCGCAACAAAGTCGCTGCCTACCTTAAGGAGAGTACTCTCTTTAAGCCTCGTTTGAAGGACAGGTCATTGCGCTCAGGAAACACCGATGCAGGGAGTTCATTCCAGAGCTTGCACGTGCACAGTAAGAAAGAACGCTGGAAACGAACCGTTCGGGAACTCCGATCTTTGGAGAGTAACTCCTTGGAATTGGGCGCCACGACAAAGGGGTCTTTCTTCGCGGTGAATGCACAAACTTGTGTCTTCGAGGGGTTAAATTGAACTAAGTTCAGTTCACCCCATTCGAAGACCCGGACCAAAGAGCTCTCGACTTCAGACACAAGTTGAGACCGTCTTTCCTTAATAGAACCTCGAGAGACACTCTGATGGCCGATGTATCGCGCGTCACTCGTACTATCATCTGCATAACAATGCATGCTGTCGATAGACATGTCATTGATATGCAGGATGAAGAGTGTCGGCGATAGCACCGATCCTTGAGGAAGACCAGCATTAATAGTCTTGATCTCGTAACAACAGCCGTCCACCACGACTTTTATGCTCCGACCATCCAAAAAGCTGGCGATCCACTTGCAGGGTTCCTCAGGGTTTCCATACGCCATGGGCGCCATGCCTTACTTGATCGAATGCCTTCGCAATGTCAAGGCCGACCGCAATCGCCTCACTCCGATATGTGTAATTTTCATAGGTAGTTGCGGACGGCATAGACAATGGATATATTGACGTGCAGTACTTGTGTGCAGTGGTGAAGTGGTGCACGAAGGCGGGGAGGGCGGCTACGACCAAGCGCTGAGAAGGACGACGGGCCTGCGCGGACGCAGCGTGGCGGCGCCGGTAACGCGCGCCGCGCACCCCGCCCCCGCCGCGCTGCTGGCGCCCCCCGGCGGCGCCGCCGCTGCTTATTTGGGTGCTGCGCGCTATGTTGCCGGTTCACGAATAGACACCTCTCTTTTCCGTCAATTACCGCTTCGAGCCCATCGAGGTGAATATTCGTTGTAGATTTGTAGGTACTTCATAACTGAACATTATGAATTTAGCGTAAACATGCAATTCAACGAGGCAAGTGTCCAACCATTTTACACGATAGGACATGCACGTAGCCAGCAGTTGGGCTTGCATAGTACATACATATAAATATATAATACTGGTATAAAAAGTGTAAATCGAATTACAGAGACGACGGAGGTAGGCAGCGGGGCGACACGCGTCGACTGGGCTGCCAAGTACTTGCGATGAAAATCCACCTGTCACCACATTCAACAAAGTGTCCCATATTCACACATGGAGAATGGAGATAATGTAAATGTTGTAACCTCTGCATGGAGTACTATTGTTCAACGGACTTTGATAATTATAATGTAATTATAGGAAGAATTGTATTTTTGATTGTATCCATCATGAGTAAAATATATTAATAAAGTACATATCTGCACAAATATATTAATGTAACTGATGTTATTTTCTACGAAATGTTAGAAAAATCTAGTTTTAATGTAAATTATTTAGCAAAACTGCAGAGTAAAGGGCCGAGTGCCTCAATGTAATAGTCGTTACACTGTATCCATGACTATCAACTCGGCCAGAGAGTCCACACTTCAAGCATTTCTACAATACCTTGTTGGAAGTGGCATGCATCCACTCACTTCCTGTTACCTTCATATTTACATACTTTTTGAACAATGAAGCCAAGCAGAAGTTGTCGACATCAATACCTGGCAGCCACAGTTGTCAGAAGATTTTTATATCATCACTTTGCAATAAAATAATTATACTTCACACAAAAATGATAGCTTCCAAAATGATCATGGGAGTAAAGTTGCTCTTATGATATTGAAGGCAAAAGTATTATATTTATTTAATGGGCCTAAGGGTTACTTCTTTTTATTGAGCTCTATATTCAAAATACTACAGCCCTGCTCCACCCAGGTGCAGATACTCTTTGAGCCCAGTCCACATCAAAACATCTAATTGTGCATACTTTTTTATTTATATTTAAACTCAATGTGACCGCTGTCTTCTATAATGTTTTTCTTGTCCTATCCTGTTATATCCCATCCTTTCTTGTCTCATTCTATCACATGATTCAAGGGATGTAATATTGTTTTATCCCCTCCATTTGAGTTAAAACAAATAACAAATATGTTTGAATTCCTGTCTCATCCCATGAGAACATCAAATTTTTTGGGATAAAAAGTAGCCCATGTGTCCAGGGAGTCAGTTACTTTTTTACCAAAACATACAGTCCCACCATAATAGTTTTTCTCAAATATCTTCCATATACAGACATTGATCAGTTACAAATGTATTATTGTGTAGATATAGATTGTTTATACTTAGTCAGAGTAAATTAAAATACTGTGTCACATTCTGGCCAATCAAAAACTGTCCATGAGAATTTGAAGGAGCAGCAAGTTCAAAAATCTATATAGGGCTAAATAAGACCCAACTACACCTAGCAGTACAGGTATGTTCAGATCCATCCAAGGCAGAGGTGGATTAAATCTTGAGAACGCCCTAGGCAAGCACCTCAAAACACCCCACTAGCAGCCAATGAGGAATTGCGATTGTAATATGTTGTGATTTGTGAATGATTGAAGAACATCACTTCAAACTTTGCAGTTTAGTAAGGATAATTGGGTAGAACAGAAGAGTTACACTTATGCCGAAGCATGACATACTCCATGTTATAATGCAACTGATTAAACGCAGATGATGTTTCTCAAATGTAAAATAATTTTAGCATTTGATGGTTTTGCATAGAAACGAAGAAATCCGAAATTGTGCAATGCCCCTTCGTAACCTTGCACCCCTAGGCACATGCCTAGTTTGCCTTACAGATAATCTGCCTGTGATCCAAGGAACTGTTTAAATATATGGCCGGAACATGGGTGTAAAAATGGATTTGTAAGGTAATAACTAATAGTACTTAACATATTTTTAACAGAGCTCATTTAAAATTGTAACATATTAAAACAAGCATTGACAACTTCATTCTATATAATATTATGTACACATAGAGTTTCATATAAAATTTGACAGCAATCAACAAAAGAGGAGGCACGGATCACTCATACTTGAGGTAGGGCTTGGAGTCAATGGGCAGATGTGCAGGGGGCAGCGGCCACGCGTCGGGCGCCCAGCCCAGCGCAGGCCAGCCAGCGCGCGCCCCGCCACTTACGCCGCCGGTCCCCCCGCCGCCGCCACCGCCGGCGCGTTTAGGCGACGCACTCGAGATATTCACTGACACGCCTTTGATGATGTGGTCCTGGCCGCACAGCGATCGCGCCACTTCCGGATCCAGGAACGTGACGAAGCTGAACGCGCGGAACGGCCGCGGTACGAACACGTCCGTCACCTGGCCGAACGCGGCGAAGTAGTCCCGCAGGTCGTCCGCGGTGAGGCTCTCGGTGCAGCGGCCCACGAATACCTTACGGTGCGCTGACGCCGCGCCGTCCTTGCCGTTTGGGATGCGCACGTCGCACCAGCGGCCGTCGATCATGTGCCGCCGGCCCAACGCGCGGACCTGCGCCTCGTACTCGGCAAACTTGATGAAGCCGAAGCCCTTCGAGAGGCCCGTGCGCGCGTCGCGCTTCACCTGCACCATCAGCAGCTCGCCGAAAGCACCAAAGTACTCACGAACCGATTCCTCGCCCGTCTTCCACGGCAAGCCGAGTACGATAAGGTCGGAGCAGCGTGGCCGCGGCGGCGGGGGCTCGGCGCGCGGGAACGCGCACCAGTAGCGATGCGCGGGCCAGCCCTCCGCCGGCGGCGACAGGCGCTCGTCGACGAGCCGCACACCGCGCAACCGCCCACCGGCGCGGTATTTGAGGCCGCAGGCGCCCGCGAACTGCGCCGCCACCGTGGACAGCAGCAGCGAGCCATCCTCCTCCGTAGGCAGCTCGATGGGCTCATCCAGCTCGCCTTCGCTCACCGGCACGTACTCCGTCATCTCGCTCACCGACCGACGCCTTTTTTGCACTTCCTCATCTCGTTCACCTTGTCGTCAGTCGCATTCGGCGGTTGCTTTATTACGATAGCTCTTTTCGTTTCTATATTTTGCGCGTTTTACAAGAGCGACACCTTGTACCTTTTCAATGCTTGTGACGTACAGTGTGACGTGCTGCTGACGTTTCGTGTCAAATAATTATGTTGAGCTGTTTATAGACTGTGTTCGGATACGAGTAGGCAATTCTACTCCTACTAACATTATAAAGGCGAAAGTTTGTGTGTTTGTTAATTCTTTACGCTCAAAAGGCTGGACCAATTTCGATGAAATTTGGTACGAAGGTAGCTGATGCCCTGGATTAACACATAGGGTACTTTTTATTCCGAAAAAATAAGGCTGGACCAATTTCGATGAAATTTGGTATGAAGGTAGCTGATGCCCTGGATTAACACATAGGGTACTTTTTATTCCGAAAAAATATGGTGAGATGAGCAAGGAAATCAAATACTAGCTACTCTTTCAAACTCATAGAAATAGACTGGGATAGTATATAGGGCGGATGAAATGGGATACGAGAGGACAGGATTGCATGCCTTGTGTCAAGTGACCATAAATTTTTCGTTGTCAACCTAATTCTTTAATCATTGTTGTTAACCAAACACTGTTGTCAACTGAAACTTTATATAAATTGGTATAGCGTATGAGCATGTACTGATAAGCACCGTAAATGCTTATGTCTACTAACTCAAACACTGGGCACGCTTGCTATTAGTGATGTGCCAATTAGGAAAAAACACGAGTCGACTTAACTCGATATTAAATTAAGGTGACTTGAACGTAATTATCATTGCTAAACTTCACAGGTAGGATTGAAATAAAAATATTTTTTTAGTTTACATGTTAAATAATTGATACCTTGCTCATTAGAATTATTACGCATTTTTTTAAATTTTTCGGACATTTTTCATGACCCCAACAGTAATAATGTGTTAACTCGATTCGTACTTTTTCCGAGTTGGCACTTCACTACTAACTATTATGTTCCCACACAATATGTATGTTCCGTACAGGCAAACACGGCTACAGATTGTAATTCTAAATAAAATCTGGAAATAACAATTTGACTCATTGTTTGAGGTATGTTTTTTAATATAAAAAACAAGCATTTATACTCCTAATGTAACAATATTAATATGTGCAATCTAATATTTAATGTAAAGGGGGAAAAACGGTTTATCTTTTTTTAATTTCCACGGCATAATGAGTGCAATGCATAATGGTAAGCGCAAATACGTAAAAAAACGCAAAAACGTCCAGACACAGTATCGAATGGCATCAGACGATGGCACCATGCTTCTCGATACAATTATGCCAGCCTGTTACGATGTTTTTTCACACTACGCCGGAAGGATCCAACAATGTTCATCAACGTTTTGTTGTGTTGTTTTGACATCTGCACGGTTCAATAAAGGCATACGCACACCGCGACGGAATAGCAAGGGATTTTGCCACCGGTTATAATCTTTTAAAAAGTCACGTGACCAACCCTTTTGGTGACAATATTTTTAGTAATAAAGAAAAACATGTTTATTCGTTATAAAGATCTCTTTAAAAATATATTAACGGTTGGAAGATTTAAAGAATGATTATACCTATATTTTAAAACACTTTATAGAAAATAGTCAAGTATCCAATTATTCTAACTTGCTACTTTTACTGGGAATAATTCAAAAGTTTAGCAAAATGATAATTATTTCCCATCACTACTCATGATCAACTGACATGTGTCAGGAACGCATTCTCTGAGCGGCCGGATTATAGTCGCTTATGTACTGTAGTATTCAGTCGGTCTACCAAGACATCCTGTCACGTGCTGCCTGATACACATTTCAATTATAAGTTGCGTTTGGAGGGGTGTTGTTATGTCTAATATAATAAATACGTCCGAAGTCGGTAGTAGTGCGGCCGCAAATGCGGTGTGCATGTAGCTCTACTTGGACTACCTCACCCCGTGATGCGTCACGGCGTCTTTCGTCGTGTCGTGGCATATCGCAGTGTACCGCGGCATCTCGTCCGGTGATCCCTTGACGCGCTCTCTGATGCCGTGTCAAGAAATCCCTTTCGATGCCGCGGCATCAATTTAAAGGATTGAAACTTATATCGTATTACTAGTTACTACTACCAGACGAGTTCGAATATCCTTTGTAAAAAACAAAATCTCTTGCCATTCCGTCCTTGTGTGCGCAGGCCATAATGGTTCATTATGATATACTTCGCGAATGGCGTCTCCAACTATTTACTAACAATTAATTAGTCTATAACAATATTGTCCATTGTTCATTATTTATACGCTGTTTTTGTCTACTCATGAACCAAATAAATAAATACATTAAAATAAATAAATTCACCTGTTGGACCCGAGCTAGTGACAATCTCGCACTAACGTGTAAATGCATCGCACACGTTTGCGCCTTGCCAAACCTCCTTTGATCTGTGTTGAAAAACCGACACTCGTCCGGATTGATGACCAGCCTAGTCAAATAAAAGGCGAGCCAAACACCCCGTTTAGACGCTTGTGTTGGTGGAGGTTGGCCGAAGATGGCCAAGCGTGTAAACGTAGCATTACATGAGTTTCTTTCAACAATCCATTGGACACCTCTATTTTTTATCAATATTATGCGACTAGTTTAAATATACCATTAGGACTAACAGCCAATGAGTTAAATTAAGTCTTTTACATTTTGACGGCTTATCTACGTGTTTGGCACTTGAGAAAAAACATTGTGGCGCGAGATTCATATTATGTGCACTCATAAGTCATATCTCTTAAGCGTAGAACGTAGTTATTACTCTATGCATATGCGTTTCAAGTTTCATTTAATTGTTCGTCCATGTTTAAGTTAAAATAAATTGTGAAAACAAATATACAATGTGAGTATAAAATGATACAGTATAATTTACTTTGTGAGTCTTGGCTTTAAAGTTTAAATAACAATTATGTTGTAGGGCAAGTTATATTGCAAAAGTTTAATCATTGTTATTTTAAGTTCATATTATTATTAATCAAGTTCTGGTAAAATATGATATTCAATTGTCAACCTACTTTTCCCAAAGTATAAAATACTATCAACAAAGTGTGTTTGGTGGAATTGGTATATTTTGGATACAAGAAATAAAATAAACTAGAACAGGGCGCAAGTTATTTAATACGAACTTTTGTTCGGGACTCTGCTCCCATGAAAGTTTCTTATCTGGTGTATAAACTAACGTGTATAAGATATTTTAAAGATCGGAACAGTTAGTTTATGCTATGTATACAAAGTAACCTTCTAGATATTAGAAAAAAATTACCATGTTATTTTTCAGCTATTTTAAAATGCCTGCTCGGAGAAAAAAGTCCCAAAGACAGCACAATATAATTCTAGAGTTCTTAGAGACCCATCCAGACATTGCATTGGACCACTTTGCAAGTGGGCCCCTATCTAGTCAAGTTACCAGGCGAACTTGGGAATCATTGTAAAATTGAATGCAGTGGGGGATAATGTCACAGAAACTCCAGACCAATGTCGCAGAGTTAGTGTTTGTAAATATTTTAACCCAGTTTTTTCTATTTATAATACTGTTTGTTGCATAATGTGCCAAAAAATGAATTATGCTTAACTTTTTTTGGCCTAGCACGAAGTGAAATATTCCACTTGAGAACATTTGCTCACATAACACATTATATACCTTTATTTTTGTAATATTAACAAAAGATATTCTTGCTTTTTAGTACTGGTTAGAGTTGAATGTGAAAATAAAAGCCAAAGCAGCAGACTCCAGAAGGTATGCATCTGCAACTGGTGGAGGACCCAGTAAACTCATTCCTCGGTCTGCAAACAACAAGCAAGTGTTAGCTTTAATGGGACCAGTAGATGTGGAGGGCTTCACTGGTGTGTGCATACCCCCCATAAATGTTAGTTTTCATTAATTTACAAGAACAAGCTTTGAGAAGTTAAAATTCTTTTATATATAGTATTAGTGCATGCATTACATACTATAATACATACATGCATTCCCACATGCATAGGCAACACCACATATAGTGCAACAATAGTTCTCCAAGATAATTTCTGTTGTTTGTGTTTTCAGGTAACAATCATTTTACCTTAAATATGCAACTTTACTGTTGTGAAAAATTATATTACAGATACCTTCAACAAGTGAACCTCCTTCTGTACCTACTCCCACTGATCCAACAATTCCTCAACCAAGTACATCGAAAATGAGTTTGAAATGACTGAAGAATGGCATGATGACATTCCAACATATCCACCTTCCGATCCACCTACCTTTCCCTCCTCCACCGCTACCAAGGAGTCTGCACAGTCTGAGGTGGCACCAGAAGTGTAAAAGTGAAGATGTAGCCGACACAGCAGAGAACAGTTGAATAAATTATAAAACAGATCATTTAGTTGGAGACTATAATTATAAAGATCATTTGGTTTAACATAACACACTAAATTCAATTTTAAATTAAGTATTTAATTTATTTACAAATAAAGCACCAAAACATTATTTTTATTTCAGGGCCATATCAGTTTAGTCCACTGTCATCCAGAGTGATTCGCAACTCACATCCTGCCAGAAGGTCACTTAGACAAGGTCAGTTAATATATTATCATTACAATTTGATGCAATTCAATAAACATTGACAAAATTATATAATACAACTGCGAGACTAATGACTACACGCATGTCGTAGTGCGTAACCTTTAATGAAGTGGGTTCAAAATTCATACGAAACAAACATTTACACTTCAGTGGATGCACAGATATTTTTCAGTGCGTACACTGTGTCTGTTATTAGTCCTTATTAAAGTCTAACACATACAGGGTTTATTTACTAGTGCACAACTTGCCCTGGTGTATAATGTATAATATAAGTTTATAAATTCTAGTTCTTCGAGATCAAAGACTGCCTCGATGGGCGTATGAACTGGAGCTACGGCGTCTCGGTATTGAGGAACGGCACGCGGAAGCGTTAGAAAGAATTGCTGCGGCCATAGAAAATTATATTACTCCTCAAAATAACAGCCGTAGACCCAGAGACGACATCGACCGTGGTTCGTCGTGTAAGATTTATTTAAGAAAATATATAAG